>CM041786.1:127521330-128970233 GCA_023375725.1 Nephotettix cincticeps | reverse complement strand
AAACAAAATGTTTATATTTACTTCCCTATGGGAAATAGGTTACATCATGGACATGGCTAAAGGGGATGTTTTCAGTTCATCTGAACAGCTGCTCTTATAGCCAAACTATATGACGTCACTGTTTTAAATTTTGGTGGCGCAAAATGCCAATCCCACCTCAGAGGTAAGACGTATCCATGTCAAAATTGATTATTGGCAACTCCATGTTCAGAATAAGCCTGCCCCAGGTTTTAGAGGCCACCACGCTACCAACAGAGCCATAGAGTCACCTGTGATGTGTGTAGGTAGAACTAAGCAAAAAATGGTCAACTGCGACGGGGTTTTTATTTATTAACCATACGCCACAAAAGGAAACTTTAAACCCAATCATAAAGACAATACTGGAACCATTTCTGCAAAAAATAAATCTACGTGAGCATAAAAAATAATAAAAATATATATAACAAATAGAAAAACTATGTTAAATACATATTCAAAATAATTATTATATGAGGCACAGTCTATATTGCATACTAGAGATAGGAACCATAACACGTGGACGTAGAGTGATATTATGAGAGTTAAATGAATGAATGATGACACATTTGTAGCCTTGTTTTTTTGAAAAGGACCGGATGACTCATTAGCCGGAAACCCCAATTAATAGCTAAGTGATCAAATCAGTTTTTTCCCAGAATTTGGCATTTAACTTACGGGACATCCTATAGTTATGTATTTTTTAAGTGACTAAAGATGTAATCGTAAAAATGGTTTTTATAGGTATTCAATCTTGTTTTACAACATACGGTTAGAATGACTTAAGATCGAAATGTCTCATCAAACTAGAAATATTCAGCGTTTATCTATTTTTTTATGTTAGAACCTATATATTTCACATGAAATCAGCTTAGATATTATATCTTCCAATTTTCCTACTGTTTCTCCCATTTTTGTAACACAAAGTAACAGAAATATTATTATTATTTCAACATTTTGTAAAATTTTTACTAGATTACCCCAAAATAAATAAATTAATAATATATAATTTCGTCATGCATACTGTGTTTGTCATGAAAGTTATCAATGATTAATCAAATATAAATGATCCAATTAGCAAGTAATACAAAGCGATAATTAGGTACAATACTATTACGGTACTACATAACTGTATACACTCATAAATATCAGTTGATAACGTGATCACAAACACAGGTACATAATCACCGTCCGGTTTGACACCTTTACGCGCGAGTTTTAGTGATAATTCATTTATATCCGATTAAGCGAACATTTCGTTGTAATACAATATACGCATTTTAATCATAAATCATTAATATGATCATTAACTTTAGGCAGAAAACTCCACTTCCCGTTTATGGATAATCATCAAATTTAAAATGTATGAAATGCCGGTACATATACTGTACTTCAAATATGCTTTTGTTTTAGAAAAACAGAAGTTGTTTTCTGTACAAACCACCTTTTACAATTAAAAAAATACTATTCATATTTTTTTTTTAATTTTACAAATTGTAATTATTATTGAAATATGTTTCTTTCTGTTGATCGCCTGTGCTGTTCTTAGGGAGGATTAAATGTAAAAAAATTTTGATTGGTGTAATGGTTTAATAGAAAACGCTGTAATGGTTCAATAGAAATTCAATAGAAAACGCTTGCAAATAAAATGTGACTATACCTATCAATGGATATCCAGATATATCTATCACTGTATATCTAAGTATATTCCACTCGATACCCAGTATAGCTACAATTTTTCTTCATTTTACGAGAATTAAATTTTATAGGGAGAACCTTAATAGTTTAGAGATGTACGTGTTATTACAATTTATAGCTAAATACATTTTTTAACCGTTGTTAAAGGAATGTTTACTACAAAATATAATAGGGAAACATGGTTTGGATTAAAAAACACATACGGAGAGAGATAGTCGGAGAAGATTAATTAATGTTTAATTGGGAGTTCAGAAATGTTTCAAACAAAATGTTCAATTATATCCTCTTTTGATTCACAGGGTACGCAACGTAATAGCAACACCGCCTCTCTGAATATGCATTTTGTAATCATTTTAGCTTTGTATATAATTATTTTTCCATAAACGCTAGCTTCCGAAAGAGATTTATGGAGAAGTTTCTAAAGGTATATTCTATAATATTTATTTGCCAATATGTAATTCCATTTTTATCACTGACATGAGTTTTTTTTAATTATGGCTCTGCTAAAGATTTATGATTTTACTAAGTAATTAATTTAATTTAAATTGGTAACAAAATCTGTACTATAGCATTGCAATCAAACTCATTCTATGTTTGATATGATCAGCCCGATTGCATAACGTTACAATCAATCTGATTGGAATGCCAAACGGTGCACTAGTTTGTTTCAATACATCCAAATATAAAAATTTTTGGTATGGAAAAATATGACTCCAATTTGTAGTCCTGCAGGCGTATCGGTAGACCTGCATACTAAGCGAATTTCCATTGATTCACGAATAAATACAAACGTTAAAATAATATAAAAGTTAATATAATGTAAAATTAATACTAATTAATATAATGATACAAACTATTCATAGTCGTAGCTTAATGAATATATGTAAATCTACTTAATATTAATAATATTATTATGGGAAAAGAATAAGTAGGTTTACTGCCATTAGCAACTAAATTATTTAATTTTTTCAAAACACATTAATAGATCTCTAGTCGTTGCAGGTGAATGCCAAGTTTAACAAGGTATACCTCAAATATTTATTTGTGCCTTTAAAACTATAATTCATAAAATATTTGTATCAATTAGCTTATTCTCCATAAGAATAAAATGGCGTTTGACTGTTGGTTTACTGGCACGATGAACAAAACAATTAAATATTTCTGCATACTTTATTAGAACTTACATATTTTAAGCTGTATAGCAAAGTTTTATAAAACAACTTTAAATCATAAGCAGATATAAGTTTTAATTTTACTCATGAGATTACTATTGGAGCTCCAAAGACAACGTCATGTGTAACGTGTGTGTTTCTATATCTCAGTAACCGTTTCACACAGAACGGAGATTCTAATTAATTGCTAAAATGTTTGTGTTTTGAGCTGATTCCAATGGCGATAATAAAAATTAAGTTTTTAATACAATATATGTAAAGCCGGACGAATGGTATTTTTATCATCTGGAGACCCCAAAACGAAAATATGTTTAGCCTCTGGCCTTGATCATGCCATGAGGAGTACGGTTACAGCTCTATTTCCCATGGGGAACTCACTAAAAAAATATTTGATTAAAGTTTGAAAAAATATATTTACTATAACATTTAAGTGATATTGATTAATTTAATACATTAATGAGTAAAAAATTATTGTTAAAATTATGTTTTAAACTAGCTTAGTCAATAAGATTTTTAAATACTGTACCCTCGTCGTAGCAAACCTGCGTACTCAGCGAATTTCCAAATCAAGAATACAATAACAATATAACAAGTTCATATCTGTTTAAAAAAATAACTGTTCATAAATATGAGAGTTATTTGCCTATTCCCCGTAAGATTACCATGGGAAAGAGTATTCAGGTTTGCTGCTGTGAGGAAACCTGAAGGTAGGTATTCCTAGCATAAACAATTTTCATTTTCACCATAAGTGTTATTAATATCTGTCCATAAATAAATGAATTAGCCTATTCGCTATAATATATAATAATGTTATAGAGAATATCGTATGATATCTTAATTTTTGAATTGAAGAATGTAAATATAAAGTTAAATAAAAAACTTATATATTTTAAAATATTTTATAATTTAAGTAAGTTTTCCTAAACTCAAACTTACAATCATAAGACCGGGTGACACTTATGACGAACTCATTGTCTACTATGAATGTGTCTACTTAGAGGATCTTCAAGCATCAACTAATTAAAAATATTTTTATATATAATAGAAACGTTGATTTTAACTTTCAACTCTCACCATCAACAACTTAAATCCCACATAACGATCTTCCCCTTGACCTATGAATTTGGTCCTGATTACTTTAGCTACTAAAATAGAAATATAACATCCTAATTTACAATTATTAGTATTTACTTTTTGTGTTGAGAATTTTTTTTAGTGTATTTTGTACATATATAACTTATTATAATTAGCTATGACTGTTGGTATAATAAAAATTTATTCTAAATACACCCTTGTTTTAGTACTACAGCTCTCCAAATTTGATTACTGACAAATTCAAACTATTTTTCTGACACCAAATAAATTTATGAAATATATATTTCAGTTTCAGATATTGATAACTATAAGTATTCAAGTTGTATTAGAATTATAAAAGTCACAGCAACATAACTTTGTTGAAACCAACCCCACCTTCCCAAGCTGGGTTCCGCCGTCTTCAATTTAATTCCTTAACTAACAACTCCCTAGTATCATCACTTTTCTACCTTTTATGCGTAGGAAGAGAGCGGTACAGCGTGTAGTCACTGCAGAGTCACGGCGAACAGATAATCCCAGAGAGATGACACATGGAACGGACACAGAAAATCACACACATACACACCACTGATACATCGAAACAACTACTAAAACGTACACAGTAAATATACAGTTAAACACCTAAACATAGAAAAATTAAAGGGTTTATGTTTTTATTAATTGTTTAATTGAGATGCGAGCGCAAGGGGTAGGTAGGGCGCGAATAGCGAGAAACGGAAGGCGCCACAGCTTCGCCCCAACTGAGGCTCGCACGGACGCCGCTGGGGGCGTGCGCATCGGCCCACCCCCGTAGTGCAGTTTCGCGCCACAGATAGCACCACAAGCTGAGCCGTAATACTCCTGGTCACTTCCAGGAATCCGTTAATGTTAGGTAAGATTTGTAAATATAAGCAAGAGCCACTGGTTCTAATTTGAATCCAGTCGCCATTTTAATTCAGTTATTAATCAACGATGTATAATAAAAATTGTGAAAACACCAAGGAGGTTTAACTTATTTCCTATCAAAACGTTAAGAAATCCAACTTTGAAAATGCACAAAATATCTAAATAAGTAGAAATCGGAAATCATGTTTCCATATAAAGCATACCATTAAAAATTGTGATCAAAAAATTGTACAACTGGCTGGGCGGTTCAGCAGTTTAAGTATGGGGGGGCAGGTTTTCGAATCGGTTTTAATTCTAAATCAGTGGCTAGAGTCCTGCACAAGTCTGAGTCACTCTACCCCCACAAGGTAGTTCTGTGAGTTTCTCGCGAAATGATGAACACGTTTTGGAGCTATAACGAAATAAACTGTTGTTTTTTAATAGGTGAGTACATTTTTGAATTATTTTTAGAATTAAAAACCCACTAATTTTTCTGCAGTAAAATAACATATTTTTTATATATATATATGTAAAGCGTGTTCTGCTCCATATATTTATATAGGTCACAGATAGAGAACTTTTTTAGGTTAGTTTGAATTTAAAAAGTGGTGCAAGTAGAAGTTCTCGGAATACTGGCTGGGCTGGTTTTCACTAGCTCCGGCTTTATATATTGCTCTATATGTTAAGGTTTTAGTGAATCATATTTTGAATTATACTCCCATAAGTTTCCATTTTATCGTTTTAAATTTCTAAATGTTACCTTATGGAGAGTAAGTGTAATGTTTAAAATACAAATAACATTTGATTTCTTAGTTATAGCTGATTGGGTTTACTTTCCATTAGCAATACCGTATGCTTTACTATCCAATGCCATCTGAATCATTCATTAATGTTAAACTATGAAGTAAATGTGTACTGTAAAAAATGAACAGCTTTATTCACCACGTTAATAGTTTACGGTTTTGGGGGATTATGTATTTATATTTTCATTTTCTGTCTGATTAAAATCACGTGTTTATATGATAATTAAAATGTTTATATTATTACGTTTATTATAATAATCAGCTGTTGTATATCTTTTCCTATAAAAGCCGTATTACAGTTAGGTTTGGTTTGGATTTTGGTTCGATTTGAAAATTGTGAATTAATCCACTCAGATTTATTTGTTTTATAGGAATGTTATTAATTATCGTTTCAGTATTGTTATTCTCTATGCCGCGACCCAGGATATACAACCTTTCACAATAAAGCCGTATTGCTATTCGACTTCAGAACATGGCCAAACTTAAAGTTAACATGTATTTACTGTCAGGCGTTACGAAGTTCGCCGGGTCAGCTAGTAGTAAATAAATAAAATATAAAGAAAGTGTAATGTAAAATACAAATAAATTAAACGTATTTAGTCTTTGGGAAATAGCTGAGATCATGGATATGCCTAAAGAACATGTTTTCAGTTCCTTTACACGGTACATCGGTAACAGGTAAAATAGTTTAAATTGATCTTTACACTTTGACAAATTTACCCAGAAATTATATTTTAATGTAAATATATAATTTTTAATTTTATAAAAATTAAAATGTTTTTCAAAATGCAATCTTTATTTCAGGTTTATTGTGGATCGACATTATATCAGAAAGACGGAAGGAGGAAAGAATGACAAGCAGACAGCAGTGAAGAGAGTGATAGGAGGAAATAGAATACGGAGCGTAGCAGAGGATTGTGTGATCTACTGCCACTACCGCCGCTTCTTGTGAAGCTGCTAGAATCAATATGCGTCAACTATGATAGCGAAGATTATTTGAATGTGTTTATAAATTATTGCGTTTTATCTTCCTGAAACGGTATTTAAGTAAATATGAAAACTTGCAACGGGGATGGAGGCACGTTTTCGCACTAAACATTGTTAAATTTTTTAAGGTTTTATTAAAAAAAGTTAATTAAAAAAATGTTCTTAAAAAGAAAAAACCTGAATGTTATGGTAAGGCTGGGGATGCTGTAGCTCCTCTCTCTACAAAAAATACAAAAAAGTGTGAAAATCGCTCATCCCTACCTCTCTTTTACTTTCTCCCCTATACTATAGTATAAGGGAGAAAGTATTGTTTTCGTCAGCATTTTTGAATTTGAGTTTCTGGTTTATATAAGGAAAAATTAATATTTCCCTTATTAACCAATAGTTTTGGATGAAACTTCGTATTTAGCTTCATGTGGTTGGGATCCATATGTTTATACTAAAAATCATAGTTTATGTGTTCCTCACAGCAGCAAACGTGCATACTCTTTCCCACGTTAATCTTATGAATAATAGGCAAACTCCTTTATTTATGCCCAGATAATGAAAAAACTTATATCGGTATATGGTCGGACTAAAAATAGTTTATGGTAAAAATGCCGCCTTTTAGAGTTCCTCAAAGCAGCAAACCTGCATACTCTTTCCCATGTTAATTAAACAGAGAATATGCAGATACTCTAATTAACAGGTATTGATTGATCAATCTTGTCACATACTTGTATTATTATTGCCATTTTATTGATTTGGAAATTCGCTGAGTACGCAGGTCTGCTGCGACGGGGGTATTATTTACTAAGTTAAAAATTTAAATAAACTATTATTATTGTTAGATAAAAAAATTAATCGAATCGATTGTTTAATTTAACGATAAATTTATTGTTTCTAATTCGATAGTAAGGTAGCTCAGATAAGAAATAATAAGATAAGAAGATAAGATAAGAAGGTAACCTAATGTAACCAGATAAGGTAGCCTAGTTCGAAATTATATCGATGGTATCTAACCAATTTCGTTTTTTACAACACATTATTTATAAAAGTGCTTAATTTAGAGCCTTAATAACGGTATATTTATTATATTTCACTTTTAATGTTGAGTAGTTGTAATTTAGAGGTTTTGGTTGTAAAATACAACCAATTTACATACAATCTTCGGATGTAGTTGTAAATAAGTTGTTTTCAACATGTAAATTTAATTATTGTATTTACATTCTACAATTCTGAAAATATGGTGATCATTACAACCTTTACACGTGTCCGTATTTTCGTACACACTTTGTTACGTTGTTAGCAGGTTATAGTGAATCACAGGAAAACAGAACAATTTATTTCTATTTTAAGTACTGTATAAAAGTTTAGTTGTAACCCTTAACTACCACAACTAGTCAAGTTCTGTGAAAGCTCTCTTTACCAAAGTTTATTTCGTTTTGAAATACATAAAGCCGGAGTATCCTTATTTTATCATTATATTTCACTGACACGTGTTTTGGAGGTTTACTCCATAATTGCAGTGTTTAACCAAAGAATGTTTCATTAAATACTGTGATCATAGGATAACCTCCGAAACACGTGTCAGTGAAATCTATAACATTATAGTAAAGAAGAGATAGTTTCTGTATTTTTGTTTTGAAAAATAAACAAGAAAAAATATTGAACCAACAAAATCCTCTAGGGCTACGCCCCGTGAACGTCCTATGTTTCAATATTTACAAATATATCAACAAAAAAATTACTTGAATGTCAACAGCTGTGGACTCTAAAATTTGACAGTTTCGGAAGAAGAAGAAAGAGCTGCTGTGAACGTTCTCGGTTTAAATCTTTACATTTTCTAATGTCAACATCAGTCTGTTTACACATTTTGACAGTTCGAGAAGAAGAAGAAATAAAGTTCGTTTTTAAAGATAAACTGCTGGATCAAAAATAGTAGAGTTGATAAAGTTAGATTTTAAATATTCTCTCGATGCCTGTCTCTTTCACGTTATTCCTCATCCTTTCCGAATATTACTTGACATGTGCTACTTTGTCATGTGTGGGACATTTTGTAAACACCTCTCAGCCTTTTTTACCCGTGCAAAGAACAAGAACCTTGGCTAGTTTAATGATAAAACATGAGTATTATGGCTTTATTTATTTGATAATTATAATAGTAGCCCTAAAATTTGAACGCACAGTAAATCTTATATATATTTAATACACTAGGCCTATTTTTGTGATAATAGTTTTGGAGCGGTGGTTCTACCAATAACCATGTCCAAGGTGTCGTTATAAAGGTCTTAGCATGTAGTTTTGCCATCAATTAAAACAATTTTGAAAATTCATCGTGGTCATGGAAAATAATGAGGTCAAAGTCGCGATTTTCCCCATAAACTTAATCTGGAGGTAAACACCGACGATCGAGAAATCAGCTGTTTATTTAAGGAAGTGGTCAAATAAACAAATCAAATCTGACAGTTAAACATGGTTCTTTCTTTTTTCGTTTAATGACTGCATCATCTTACAGCTGGCAATAAAACACCAGTTTTTATTTGCATAAAACCAAAACATAACCGAAATGAAAAGCTGTTGGGAAAATCTAAACTTAGTTTCTAAACATAGTTATTGGTGGACAGATTGTCTCCTTGACAGCGCACGATTTCGTGCGCCAGGTACGCTAGTATAAATTTATTTTAGTTATAAATTAGTTTGAGCTATTTCATTATGATTTTATTTCTTTGAAACTGTAGTTAGTTATAAAAGATTTACGGTTAGAAATTTAAAAGTTAGTTTTTACAATTCATCGTTATTGTCATATTTTCTTAGTGATGTTATGTAAATAACCAAATATCTAGTTATTTTAAATATACTCGGAATGTGAAAAACAGATTTATGAAAACAATTAATAATATCAGAAGACTAGTCATCCTTGTACTATGATTGTTAACAATCATGCAACATATATTTTAAATTGGTTAATATTGTGATTAAAAAGTGTATAAAATGAATAGTAATTGGGTGTTAAAATTTTTCCTCAACTGAAATGCCTCCAGCTCTACATCAGTACCGATACCAATGTTTTATAAAAGAAAACATTTTTTTACCCATATTATTGAAAAATCTTAAAATGTAATACTATATTACTTTTTGCGTTCATTTTATAGTTTCAACATTTTTCCTAGCCAAGGGCTACTAGATAATGGAACATATAAACGTTTTTTGAGTCAACAGGTTGTTTTTACTCTACGTAAACACCATAAATTTTACTAGTCTTCCTTGTGATATTTTACATTTTGTTTTATTTTGTAATTTACGACAACACAAAATAACATGTAAATTAACATATAGTTTGATACCAATTTAGGCTATATGGAGTAGTATTCAATTAGGTTTCACCACAAGGGAGAATTAAAAGAAGAAAAAACATAATTCAATACTTGTCTTACTTATCAATTTATTTTATCTTTTGACGACAAGCAATTCCATGCGGATTGAAATATATTCTATGCATATATGGTGTAATTAACTATACCTTAGTCCTTAGTAACATACTTAACAGTTTTCATAGGTTAAACTTCGTCAAGTTGGCAACCATGTACACAAGGCAAGATGGCAACATAGAAATATAAACAGTAACCTTTTTGCGAAATGAGAGCTGTTTTTTATTCCTAAGATTCTGATTTAGTTATACAGACGAACATTTTAAAAATAAAAATCTTTTCTATTAAAAATTACTGAAATTAAAATTTACATAAAACATTTTTACCAATCGCCTGGTAATGTATTTGAAACAATATCAGAGTTCTTTGCGTCTGTGGCGCATGGTGGTGGGGGAACCTCACTTAGCCGGCTCGTTTTTCGCTGCCCGCCTCCCGAGCGTTCCATGTTCATAGTTCTATGGATGGCAGCTCCTGTTTTCATATACCTTTCGGACATATTTACGTGAAACGTATTAAATAAAAGTAATGTGGAATTTAGAGTTAGGTTTTCATTTAAATACAAATGTCATAAATTAATTATAACTTCATGAAATCAATAATTTTTTAATTATTGAATTCTGAAAGAGTATTTTTATATACAAATACACTACAATCAATCTATATGTGATAATACCGAATGTCATGGTATCGATGTGATATTAAAAAAATCGAAACAAGTACACCAATATGCACTGACATTAGTGGTTAATTAGGATTTTGTACACGCAAATTGGTAATTACAATGTGATAGATATCTTAAGTAACTATGGCAATTTTACACTCTGCCAAAAGAGATTAAAAACTTCTCTTATTCAAGGTAGAAGTTAGACTAGCAAAGTATTGGGGAACTGCTTGCTGAATATGAATGTAAAAACTCCTGTCTCTCAAGGACCTCTAAAGATCACTTCTGTATTTTAAGAGTCAATATTTCAAATTTACGTATCATTCAGTTGCATTGCTGTTTAGGTCCTCAATTTAATTTCTTGTTTTTTTTATTTCGCAGTATTTTTACTATTCATTATTATATTACTATATGTTATATATGAGGACTTATAGCTATGGTGATGCACAGTTAAGGCTTAGCGTACCTAGTACCTAACTACATTCACTCAAGTCAATTTATCGCGAAGTATTTACATAAACAGATTTAGAACAAAGCTACAAAATAAGATAATTTCTATATTAAACCACTGCTTTCTATTTTACTATGGATATCCATTAATTATGTCAGTTAATAGTCTACTCTGAAAACTTCACAAAACTTTACATTTTACCTCCAGGCTTCGGTTTGACGTTAAAGTATTGGAAAACTCAGAGTTGGTTGCAAATTAAGGTTATATTACAAATAAGCTATAGCCTTTACTATAAATTTGTAAGTCTAATGTTTGAATTAAAGTATTTAAAATAACTATAGAGTGTTTCTTTGTTACTTTTAACAGTAACCGTTGGATATGTTTCATTATTTTGCACACTCTAGGTTATATTGGCTATTAGTAACCTTTTTACGTAAGTTAAAATGTGTCAATAGAACTCTATAGTTCAAAATTTTTATTACCTGAACCCTATTTTAAAATACTTTATTTTCCAAGAGATACTGATACAGATAGAACCTAGGGGAAAGATTGCACTCCGACCTATAAGATCTATTGTGCCCCCCAGACTAGTCTCTAGTTCTTGCCTAGAGAAACCCCTCTAGTCCTAATGCCTTAATGAAGTTTAGTATTATGTGGGGTTCTAGCTTTGGGAAATCCCCCGCTGCCACCTGGTATGTTCCCAAGCTTCTGGCTCTCTTCTGACCTATTGCATCACACTCGGCCAATAGGTGTTTAGGTGTTTCCTCCCCAGATTGACAGAAGCAACATTCACCCTCTTGAACAATGCCCAACTTACTCAGATGACCCCTGAGCCTACAATGCCCGGTTAGAAGAGATACATTTGCTCTACAGATAGTTATCACCAAGATCCTTCTTAAAAATATAACTTAAAATGTGGTTCTTATACCATCGATCATAATCATAAACGCTAAGAAAATAGTCAGGTACTTTTATAAGGCAGTAGATCCCATGAATCAATATCATATTTTATAATAACGCTTAACATATTCACTGGTTTCATGAGATAGCTTCCCTATTAATTTTATTTTTAAACTATCTTACAAATAACCAGCACGATAGCTTAAGGCTGTTGGATCGAAACCAGTGACGGGTGACTCTCGTCAGATCATGAGCGGTCATCTCTGGTTAGTCTACGTGAGTAGCACCGCTAAGATACCATGTTGTCTTTAATCACCTTACGAACTCTAGGCCCATAATGATGGACAGTTGAAAGTAATATTAAAATAATAACAACAATAATAAATAACACGTAGTCACTATAAGTCTTGTCAAGTGAATGTTGTCCACTAAAAATCATTTGGTATTATACAGTTTTAGCCAAAATAAACAGAACTGAAATTAAATCAGCTGTACATAGCTGCTTTCTCGATCAGCTGAGTCAATCTTTTATTGATACCATAGCGTCGTGTTTCCTTACTTCTTTCTTATGAGGTTAGTTTTTGCTAACATGGAGCTATCAACCGTGGAGAAAACGTATTGCACCGCATTATTTTCGCTCATACGCAATTGATGGTGTGGTAGGGCCAAGCTTATCACACACTGCATTACAAACACTCCTTACTCAGCCCTTTCCCCCGATAATACAACACTAAACGCTAGATACAACATTGTTGTAGCCGCAAGTACAATAACATGTCCAGGGAATGTTTAAAGAAACATTTTACGCAATGACCCACTATCTACCTACGTTTAACTGAAAGAAAATAAACGGTATTAGTGGACTGACACATACTATCTTCATAAAACAAGTTAAATTTATTGTTAGAAAATGGTTGGGAAATAAGGAAGGAATTTATTTTTAATATTCTGCATTCGAATAACATTGGGTACTCTCAGACAACGTATTATGTTTACTATGAATAGTAAATTTAACTATGAAACTAATTTAACTAATGAAACCCTTAATTTAAAAAATGGTGTAAAACTTACAAGGTTGTCTCAAACCGATCGGGCGTCATATTGAACGTGTTATCAGCCGAGTTAAACAGATTTTGCCTCCTTTGAATGGTTTGTGATGGTAATATTTATATGTAAAGTTACTATGTATACCATCATAATAAAATATTACCCCTTCATTACTCTATATTTTTGCTAATATTGTGTTAGTGAGGAGTCTCAATCCATCCTGCTGAAGACACTCGTCTCGTTGCAACCTACACGTTTATTTGCAAAACAATGTATAAACATGAAACATTGTACTCAATTCTCAACACCACTCTAGGTTCAAATGATAAACGTTCTACAGTTTTAACGAACGTTACTAAAAATTCTTACAATTTTATTTTAGTGTGATTCCTAGCAAAGGACCACATTTTTCAATATTTGTACGCAATCAGGCTAAGCATCAACATATTAACTTTTTATTTTCATAGAATTATGATTAAACTGTAATGCTTATGTGGTTACCTTATCACGCAATTCATGTTCAACGTTAAAATGTTATTTAAACGTTGATTAAAGTATTTTATATTTTATGGAATATAAAAACCTGTCGCAAGTTTAAAATGTCTCTCATTAGCTTACTTTGGGCTATTTCAATTCCTAAAATCCAACTAAACCTACTTTGAATTAAAAGTCGTTTTAAATTAGTTTCGGTTAATTTATCCAATTAATGATACTTACCTGATCAATAAAAATAAACTTATATAATCTCTTACCAAATGAATGGCCCTTCAATTTTGTTAAAATTGACACCTGAAGGGCAGATGCCATTAATTTGGTAAGTGATTATATAACTATCTAGATGTCTAGGCTTACGAAATAACAATAAACTATTTCTTAATTCCTTACCGTATACCATATTTAAGGTTTTAACACGATCTTGACGGCCAGTATTTTCATTTCAAACGAAAATAAATCAAATACAATATTGATCATTGGCTAAGTTCGTAAGCACTACGATCGCTGGTAAACGATCTGTTGTTTGAATAATATTTATAGATAGAGCGAAACCGATGTATCTGGTCTTTTTCACAACTAATAACTCCTGCATCTCTTCCAGTTCTTAACGGTTTTGTAGCGTTGAATCGGGTTAGTTTTATGCAAGTGTTATATAGGTCAGAGGAAACAATACTCATTGATCTCCATATTTCATGTGAAATGGGTGTCTTTGTCGACTGGTCGGAATGAAAAGAATTAGCTTTTGTATTTTATTGGCATTGGTGTTTATCTATTCTTTTCATACTCTTTGTAAAGGACAAAGGATCAGATTTCATCCAAAGATTCTTATTGTAAAAAGTGTAAACTAAGAATGTTAAGTAATAATTCATTTTGAATTGAGTTAGGATTTTAGATTTTATATTGGCTAAGACTCAGGGAATTAACTTATTGAAAATTAAAAATAATTAATTATTAATGTCTAGAAAATGTTTCCTTATATATTTATGTACATTTGTTTCACACATCTTCACTAACTTGAACCGTTCTTATGAATTTCACTGAGTAAATGTCAAAAACAAATATTGATTAATATGTACGTCGGTATTATTCAAACTCAATTCGTATATGATAAGACAATATTATGCTCAGTCTTAAATTTCTACTTTGATAAATATGATTTATAGTGAACATTTTTTAACTTAACTTTTGTTTATAGCACTATCCTCCTTAATTAGATTAGATTAAATTAGATTATTGAAATGGCAACCATACTACAATGTAGATATTTTAAGCCAAGTATGAATGAGGGTTGAGTGTAAGATGAGTGTGGCGCGATCTTGTAGTCTTTTTACTGAATAAGGCTGACATGTTCCTTAGACAGAACTGTTAATTAATAGCCCAACAGCCGATGGCAACTAAGTGACCTACAGTTTAACGTAGAATCCCAACCACGGCCTCTGAATTACGAATTGGTCGAATTATGAGGATGGTCTTTACGGATTAACATAGTATTCAATAGTGCGGACGTTAATCCACACAAGAGAACACCACACTCACCGACCATCACTCACAACTATCCACAATTCGTGACCTCCAAGTAGCTGGATTACAGAATTTAAATAAAATTTTTGTTTTATGGAACAAAATATATTTTTAGGAAACCAAGAAAAATTAGTGGGTTGATTTTAAGTAATTTATACTTTTGAATGTGTGTAAACATAATGAACATTGTGCAAGATGCGAGACAGGGTGTATCAAAGGCTTCGACCAGGAAAGCTCTGGGCAGTAATGGAAGGCCGGCTGGCGACCACATCACAGGATAAGTCCCTAACTAAGTGTACTGTCCATAATCCAAACCTCCCCTCGTCTAAGGGATGAACTAGAAACATTTTAAATGGCTAGGGGCAGTTTAAATTGATATTAAATCCAATCAATGTTCTCTTCATCACGAGTACATAACCAAGGATACTGTTCATTATCAGAAACCTTTATTTAAGGGATGAACAAGATTTTATATTTCGGAATTGTTTGAAATTATAGTAAAGCTAAGCGATATTTGTGGTTTTCTACCATACTCACCGCTGGATCAGGTCAGTAACATGAAGCTGTAGGTATCCACAAAATATCCAAAAGTTAATTCGGCTTAGATTATATCGGACTCACTGAAAACCTTGTACGGCTAGTCCTTAACCAACCAAAGCTGAATTAATTGTTGAGGGTGAATTCCCATTTAACCTTGTGTTACTGACCGGATCAATTATACAATATAACCTATGCTGTAAACTTAGCTTACGTAATTATTTTTTCGATAAAGGTTAGATCGTAGTTCTTAAATGTAAACCTATAAATAATAAAACAAAGAGAAAAAATATTAAAACTTTATTTACCGACAAAGTACTGAACAAGAAACATAACACCATAAAATACCTAAAGACGGTAACTATACAAATAAATCCAATGTGGATATTAATAATAATAATACTTAAAACAATAAAATACTAAATAATAAATATTACTTTACAACAATACAATTTTGATATTTGTGTTTGAATATTTAGAAATTTGTGCATAGAATTAGTTCTCTCGGCCATTATAAAAGATTCTAGTCATCCGGCGATTTGAAGTGTGGATTACATTATCTCTGCTTTCAAAGAATCCTTTATCTTGTGTTGTGCTATTCGAAAGCGTTGGCTGCATTGTAAAAACCTTGTAATGGATTTAAAATCAATATTTAATTGATGGTATAGACCACGATGGTTATATTTCCATTGCTAGGGACTTTATATCATAAATTATATTTACGAATAAAACTTGCCATCAGGAACGCGCGGTGAGTGAAACAAAACGGTGATTGGGTTAATACAAGTGGAGTGGCCTCCGAGTGCTCTCTAGCGTCACCTGTTGGTACTAACACCCACTCGTGGTCACTTCCAAGCAGAATAATTGTGGCGCATTCTGTCGGCGAAACATCACGACTCTAAATTTATTTTACGAAATTAAAAATTCACGAGACGCTTGATTATTATAAGTTTTAAAATTTGTTTTTTTAACTCAGGGAAAACAATTGTCATTATTTAAACTGTAAAACTTATGAAATATATATATTAAATACTATTAGAGACAATATTACAGGGTAATCTTCAATTACAGTTCTAGCCAGATTTACTAGTGTGTCCTAACTTTACTATCTAAAATTGGCAGTTTTAAGCATTTGTGGTCTAATGTTCTCCAACTATAACTAACTGAACCGGCGTTGTAGTAGGAAGCTTAAACGTGTGGTCATTAAAATTTATCGATGTAAATACACATACATCAACACGATTTTTTATATTATAGTGGTTCAAACACCTGCAACATGTAATCCTTAGACCACCATAGTAATTATCTGTAATCTAGAAGCTATAAACTCAAAAATGAAATTTTTTGTTTCCAAAGTTAAAGTGCAAGGGGAAATTAAACCTCCGTCGCAGCATACCTGCGTACTCAGCGTATTTCCAAATCAATAATATAAAAAATAATTAATGACAAGTTTTAAAAAAATTTCCATAAACATGAGAATTAGCATCTACAGCCTATTCTCCATAAGATTAACATGGCAAAGAGTAGTGCAGGGCTGTGAGGAACACTAACCAATTAGGAATATCGACATTATTCTACCAAAAATAATTTTTATCCTAACATTTATACCAATTTCATCAACATCGTCCATAAATAAATGAATTTGCCTATCCCTATATGATTATCTTAATGGGAAAAGAGTATGCAGGTTTGCTGCCAAGATGAACACTTAAACTATGATTTTTAAGCATAAATGGATAATGTCAACCACATGAAAAAATATCAAGTTTTACAACAATATGGTCATTAATATGGGAATAATATGTTTCTTTCGGCGAAACATCACGACTCTAAATTTATTTACGAAATTAAAAAATTCAACGACTGTGTTGATTTTTTAATATCTCAGTAACCGTTAGAGATAACTTTAAGGAAACTTAATTGTCATTATTTTAAGCTGATTCTAATGGTGTATAAAATAGAAATTTATTAAAATACTATTGAGAAATATTACAGGGTACATCTTCAAAACTAGTTCTAGCCAGATTTGCTAGTGTCTACTATCTTTATTATGATATAATTGGCAGTTTTTAAGCATTTGTGGTTCAAAGTTATCCAACGTTAACTAACTGAACCGGCGTTGTAGTAAGGAAGCTTAAACGCGTGGTCATTAAAAGTTATCGATGTATAAATACATATATATCAACACGATTATATTATAGTGGTTCAAATACCTGCAATATTTTTTAAACCACCATAGTACCTGTAATATAGAAGCTATAAACTCAAAAATGAAATTTTTTGTTTCCAAAGTTAAAGTGCAAGGGGAAATTAAAAAATAGTCCGTTATATCGTCCTTGTTGACTAAAACATATTCTCGACATCAAGTATTGTAAATTTTGAAAGAATTTCTGAATCAAACAACACTACTTATTTTAGCATCTACAGCTTTTTCTACGGAATAAAAAGCTAGACTAAAAGTAGTCATGTAATAAAACCAGGTGTATATGAGAATATCGACATTATTTAAAAAATAATTCTTCGATTTGTCTCTCAACAAACCTATAAATTATCTGCTCTACTAAATATGAAGTAAACTGCATTTTTTAATTATTGTGCATCCACACATCTATAAGAATCGGGAAGAGATGCGTCCTCATCATAACTTAACTATAATTTCAGTGACGTTAAAAGGAAATGTCAGTAGGGAACAAAAAAATATTTGTTTTCGTCGAGGTATTTTGTTGTTGTTTAGTATTAAAAAAATATCTATCCAGTAACATTATATTTTTCGTTAAGGTTATGTCAATATTGTCGTATTAGGACAGTCAATATAAACTACAGTTGCTAGGAATACAAAATGACGCGTCTAGAATAACTTTGTTAAACTTATTGTTTATTTTAAACTTATTTGTTTAAATAAATTTTTAATGATTTTCCAATAGACTCTATTCACACTACACGTTAATTTATGACTTTAAGTGCCATAACTGTTTAGTCCTGTGCTCAATATTGTTTCATCTTTACCGTGATTTACTGTAGAACATTTATAGAGAATTCTTTTCGTAAATAAACCCCGTGGATATATTTGTGGATCTAGAAAACAGTATTATGTTGCCTGTCCTCTTATTTTTTCAAATTACATTTTTTTTAATTAAGAGATGTGAATTTCGCTTTCAAGATTATTGAAACATACCTCTGTTTTCTAATACGCGCAGGTAATGTTGAAGAGATAATTTTACAAACATAAAAAAGGATTGACATTTATGAACTTACGGCTCCAAGACATAACTACAGTATGTTCACAAAGTGGTTGGATAACACCACATTTCCAAGATTATAAAAAATTCAAAACCAATATGGTTTTCAATCAAAATACCTAAATTTTTTTATAATTTCAACACATAAAGCCACCACAACAATCACACGACCTTTTATTTGATTTCTTTAACCTTGTGTGTGAATTTTCTGTACCATTTCGAGCAAAGGCAAATCAGCCCCACCTTATGTGTCCAGCCATTCTTTTAACAGTTTTTGTGAAATTAAAATACTTTCAGAATCAAAACATAGGACGAGGCAAGGGACAAGTTTAGTTTAATATAATAGTTCAATAGCTATAGATACGAAACCATATTTAGTTATCATTTATATCGAGAATCTAAAACTGTAAGCTGTTAGTGTGTCTAAGTATTTCAAACGATTTCAATGATTTGAGTGAAGAGCTCTCTAGTGGAATCACCTGTAAGATCTAAAGTTCACCACCGATAAACATCATCAATATCTTAACAATGCTCCGCATAGACTTTTATAGGGATTAAACATTTATTGTTTTTTTTTCAAATTGGGGCATACGTTCTCGCGTTTTTAGTATTTTGTTTTACTCAATACTAACAGCCTACAAAAAATTATACATGACCCTCTCTTGCACGGAATCTTTTTTTTTAAAGTTCTTGGTTGTGAAATTGGGTTTTTGGGTATATGTAGTAGTTATTTCACCAACATTTACTTGTAATGTTCAATTCCTATCAGTAGCTTTAAGTATTGAAAAACTAGTTTCAGTTATCAGTTTCACATAATTTACAAGTTTGCTATCGTAATAGCTGTTGACCAAGATCGGAACTACGAACAAAGGTGTGGAAAGTTGAGGGAACAAAGGCGCCATCTTGTGGCGGAGCGCGCTTCCGCTGCCTCGTAGCTCGCTGCCTTTGTGCGCTGATGCCCTTTGTGTTCCTTACCTTACCTTACACTTACACGGATAGTTGGAATCTGTTCGCAAATGTTCTACAATAGCTGAACTTGCATGTGTTACGATAACGTGTGTTCGGTTCCAGAAGCAGTGTATTTCCCAAAGCATTTTGTAGAACGTTATCATGGTGGTGCACAAACTCCGAAACCTCTTGTTCCTAAAAGGAGTTTAATTTCCTTTAATAAGAGGGATAATGAAGGTATTTCAGGGCACACTATAATGAACACTTTCAGTTTTCAGTGTGAATCAGCTTCCGAAGTTCGTTTAAACTACCATGTACAACCAAATAATACCAAGTAAAGTGCTAGTATTAGCCTTTATTAAACATTTTTCTTTAAACATGTTCGTTCCAGGTCATTAACTTATCACCATTGTCAAGAAATAATTATAAATCAATAATGAACTAACTATTAACTTTTTCATATAAAGAATAAATGGTAAAATTTCATAACAATAGATAATTTTAAAATGACTTCTCCCTCCCTCCTTAAGGTAAAAGTACTAATTTTGGACTTTGAATATTAAATAAATAATAATATTCAAGTGCACGGAAAAAAATTATTATAATAAATGGAAAAATACGAGTTTAAATATGAAATAATTACTCCTTTTAATTTCATTCTTACTTGTTATTATCAACTTACTATCAAATACTTGTTCCGTCTTTATTTTTTTGTCAATTGTGTAAAAATACACTATATATATAAAAGATATATGCTAAGTTTTTTATATGCTAACAGTATATAAAAAAGGACTGTAGAATTATAAAAGAAACCGCATATCGTTGCTTTGAATAGGCGTTTGGTCATTCCAGTTTCATTGAGTAAAGCGACTAAAATATAAACTTCATGGGGTTTTATTTATTTGCAGTTCGCATTTATATTCTATCCCGAGCAAAGATCCCTAAATATTTTAAGTAAATAGTACTTTGCTATTTCAAAACCCATATCGAAGAACCAATTTAAAAAATACGAGATATGACCTTGTTAGGAGTTTCAAAGGACTTATTAAGATGATGTATAAAAAGGAGTTGATTGTGAAAAATTTCAGTTTATAAGAACAAGGATAACAACAAAAGACACCTTCGCAAAAATATTTTCAAACCAAATAGTTACAATTATTGCGGATCACATATTTGTGTAAAAAATATAGTCTTTGGATTAGGGAAATCAGCAGTCACTTTAAGTGACTTACGCACGGTCAGTTTGCTGTGTCATTTAAATCTTGTTCAGTTCGACTTGTCATCCACGAGTTTAAATCCATCGTGAATACAACTCTTCTATGTAAATCCTGTGTTTATATACGTTTGATTTTGTAAAGATATTAACGACCGTAGGTGGGCAATATGTTTGTATGACTCCTCACGCTTTGTTTTGTTGTGATAATCTCGATAACCTTTATAAGATTATGTTCCACTAATAATCTTCCCATCTGAAGAGTTCAATAAATTCTAGGAGAAAATCCTTTTTCCCAGGGGCTGTAATAATTGACAATAGTAACTGGCCAAATAAACGCATCATGAAACCCCAAAATGTAATATTAATTAATAAATGTCGAAGAGCTGTCAAAAATCTTCTTAGATACTTTGTGTTGTGTTGTTTGGTCAGTTATATTGGACAGAACGCATAATTTTACTGTTTAAAGAACTTCGATTGATTTAAATTAATTAAAACGATTGATTTGATTGATGTGATTTCGTTTGCCACAGAAGTTCAAATTTAATTTACAAACCAATGAAGCTAGCTCGTACCTCATCCATAAGCTAGAGATTATTTGGCGTGTTGATCAAGGCATCTGTCATCAAGGAGCGACACTGGCGCTGTTTGTGTTGGCCTAGTGACAACCACGTTTCACTCGACTGATCTCCGCAAGTTTGCTCTGCAACTCACCAGGGTGCACTGTTCCGCTCGACAACGACAATAATAGTAATCATCTTTCCAATACTCCTTCACGAAAGTATCTATTTTTGATGATGATGTTAACTAAAACGATCTTATTCCAAGCTCTGATACAGAGCAAGGGAAAATTATCAGCTGATTATTTTCCCTTTCTTCGAATGACTTTCTCTTGCTCTCAAATGCAGTTCTGCATTTACCTATTACGCATGCTAGGGTTTATTAATAATTTAATCTCATAATTTAAATCAGTAAATGTCAGTCTAGCTCTAAAATTATAAGTACAGTGCGTACCGAAACTGGTATTACGGCACTTTCTCCAATTAATTATTCCCGTCATTGTGAAATGTTCAATTAGGTGCAAATAAAAAGAACCTAATAGGTTACAATAAAAGGAGTTTATAAACTAAATGGAAGTAAGAGAGTAAACAATTATTTTTTCTACTTAATAAGTCGATTATCCTATTTATTTAAGATTATAGTAGAATAATATTTTATCTAAATTTTCTAAAATATGTTTTAGATAATTGATTATTTACAGTTAATTTAATGTAATAGTGATAAACAAAATATATTTAAATTATGGTTCATATTATGAAGAATAGTGTAGTATTTGAAATTTCAGACGCGAATGACTGCTAAACTCTTGTCGCTAGGCTCAGTATGCGTTAATTCTATATTTTATAATGAGATTACATAAATATTTCAAATAGTATTGTATTCAGGCTAAATATTGTATTTAATTTTATATTCATGTGTTTAAACGTAGTTTTTGCTGTACAATATAACTTAAGACAATTTTAGTAAATTGAGCCAACCACTATCAAAAATGTTTTAATTGATTATCAATTCTCTCTTGCTCAATTGATATTACTAACATCCTTGATTGAGATAAGGGATATCTCTTCAGCAAGGATAGGTAGCTAGTAAACGTGTTCAGCTGTATATCTGAATCAGAGAAAGTATACAAGTCAAAGAAATAGTCGATATGGAAGGGCGTGGACCATGTTAATTAGGTTTTGTAATGATACAGTATTGGACCATGATAGGTTTTATGAAAAGTCCAATAAAAGATATTGAATTATAAGTATGTATTTTACAGTTGTTTCGGATCATCTGTCCATGAGTGGCAGTTGTAGGACTTCTTCCTCAAGGACACCCTGATGTGGTCCCACACCGTTTCTTCCGCACTCTTAATTGAAGTTATTGGTCAGTCCATCGACGAAGCCTCGGATGGTCGTAGAGTGTATTTAAAAATAAAATAGCTGTGAATAGTAAACGGTTTATTAAGACAAACATTGGGTTGAAATGTCAGTTGAGGGATTTAAGATTTTCAGTGAACTAACATTGAATCCACCAAATAGACTAATTTACTATTAATAATTCGTTATTCGCTAAACATTCAGTCTCATCATTACATATTTTATGGGTTTAAATCAATTACCAATATAAATTAACTAATATTGATTCAACACCTGTTTGTTTTTCTTTATATTAAGTCTTTAAACTACAAAGACAGCTGATTATTACCAGTAGGTTATTAATTTAAAACTGAAGCAAAATGCGACGAATATCGCGTAAAAGTGGGATTTTAAATGCTCGATATTTACTTTTCAAGGGTCGACGGGCAATTTTAAGCCTTTAAAACCCTTCTCTGGAATGTAGAGAATGTATGAAATAAGATTCATTGTTATCAGTTCTCCCGTTTTTTCGGAGAAGACGGCGTAAAATGCCTCCTGGAGCGTCACAAACAGACAAACCGACAAAAATTGTGATAAGACCGGTTTCGGCTTCTCTAACGCACGAAAAGTAAAAATAACTAAAAAATGAATAATTCTGAGCAATGTACAGACAAAACTCTAATTTTATTTATATAGATTTTTTCGCCAAACTATTCATCGATACTACCCATG
Organism: Nephotettix cincticeps; assembly: GCA_023375725.1. Classification (NCBI taxonomy): domain Eukaryota; kingdom Metazoa; phylum Arthropoda; class Insecta; order Hemiptera; family Cicadellidae; genus Nephotettix; species Nephotettix cincticeps. The sequence goes on along the minus strand of CM041786.1, from coordinate 128,946,544 downwards.
CAATATGAAGGAAGAGTTTTGACCAAATGTTCCTGCCTACGCTTACACTGTATTTTACATCATACACTCCGGGTGCATGTGCCATTGTGCCCTCACAGGCCTGCCAGTATTGTAGTGTAGGATTTATAATTTCTGCCGTACAGATCCCTTTGTTTGCTTTGACAACGGGTCGCACTGCGGGCCAGGACCACGTGAAATAACACCTTCTGCATGGCTCATGATCTGCGTTTCTATGAGAGTGATTTTATCTCAGACGTATAACGCTCATTGTTCGACGGCGCATTATGATGGAAATGCCTACTTTCAGTGTTACAGCATCAAACCTGCAACTGTTTCCATGTTAATTGAAAACCCGCTGAGTACGCAGGTCTGCTGCTACGGGGGTATATAATCTTACTTCCATTATTTTATATCTTTCATAGAAGGCTTTTGTTTACTTTAAACTGACCCAGGTCCTTTTAAAATTAAGTAATGAGGTCTCAAAATCTCAGTTTTGAGCGATATTAACCACATTTATTTAAACTCTAGATCACTAAATATATGACGTATTAAATTGATTTAACCATAACAAATAACCAGCTGTCAACTTACCTTTAAGTAATGCTGAAAGAATATCAATATTTTGTTTCAAAAATGTATTATATATAGTATAATTTTAATGATTTTTCCAATAGTAAAAATTTTTCTCCAGAAAGAGATAATTGTTCATGTAAGTAGATGGTTCGTCTAGGAAAGAATTCCCTGCTGAGAATGTTCCTAACGAAGAACTTGGTAGTGCATATGTGTCCTGCATCTTCTGAAATCAGACTTTTCTCCCTCCTGTAAGGGTGTTCTGAGACCTGTCGGTCCTGTTTGTCCGAGAACTCCTTTTTTTCTTGGACTTTTTCCTTAGGCCTCCTTTGTGTTTTCACCTCTCCTCTTGAAAGTCCTCTCCTTTCTTCTATTTAATGGGTAATAAATAAAATAAATATTGGAAGCATGTAAATCAAATAACCACCAACAAATCTAGTAATTGAAAAATATTTTTTAGACCTTTAAGATTGGAACATAATAAACCTATTTTACAACTTATTTACATTTCTGAGTTCCACTATAAACGGGGAGAAACTTATTTACATTTGTGTTATTTCCACTAATCTACCACTAATGTGCGGACTAAGCCGTTGGAACATAATAAACCTATACACTTATTTACATTTCTGTCCACTAAACGAAAACGTATTTACATTCTGATACCACTAATACACTAAGAACGGACTAAGCCGCCCGTCGCGTGACTGGCTCACGGTTAGTTTACGCGTACCAACATTAAATACCCCCGTCGCAGCAGACCTGCTACTCAGCGAATTTCAAATCAATAATATAATAAAATTAGATGAAAAGTTTGGTCCAAAGTTGACATGAGAATATTTGCCTATTCTCCATAGATTAATGGAAAGAGTACTGCTGAGGAACACTGAAGTAGCCATTTATACCTCAAAAATTTGTATAGTTTATACCAACTTTCATCACATCTGTCCATAATTAAAAGGTGCCTAATCTCCATATGATTAACATGGAAAAGAATAGGCAGGTGTGCCTAATTATCACTTAAACTATGATTTTTTTCACAAATGGTATGGATCTCAAACCACATGAAGCTAAATACAAGTTTTATCCAAATATTAGAGTTAATGAAATTCCTAATCCTCCATAAGCTTAACATTGGAGCCTCACAATACAAACGTGTTTAGATTTTTTTATTCGGTAACCGTTGAAGATAAAGAAAAAATTTAAGGAACTTAATTGTGTAGTTTTTTAAGCTGATTCCAATGATGAAATATAAAATTAGAAATTTTTAAAATTACATGTGAAAAACGCAAAAAACCCCATTTTGGGGTACAAAACCCCCCCAAACTACCCGTTCATGACCGATTCTGGTTTACGAACTCGTCCGAGCATTTTTTGAATACACTCTCTACCATGGTTCTTGATCGACCATTTTTACGAGAGTTATCGTGTTCACAGACACACATATATATAATATTATATAATATTAATATATTATATAAATATTATATATTAAGTAAGTTAAATAATTAACTGAGTATCCTGATAAACATTATTTTATTAACAACATGTTCAACCTTTAAAGGCCATTTTCAAGTTAATTTCAAAACAATATTAAAATCACATATTAAATTATAAACAATTTAATAGATGTACAAGTGTCTTGAAGAAGTTAGTAAAAATTGTTTATCTATTAAATGTAAAATGTGATTATATGTTTTGTTTTGAGTTTTCTGATTTTTTCAAAAAATTGGATTGTTTTTTGTTATGTGGCTGTTCAAAATGTTTTGAGGGTCAGGTTTTGCCCTGAATAAATGTAATAATCTTCTTTTGAATCCATGATGTGTCCTTTGGTTGTGAATTCGAGTATTTCCAGATTTTCTTCCATGTTCTTGTAATTGTGATGTTGTGATAGTAAGTGTTCTGCAAAATTTGATTTCATGGTGGTTTTGTTGTTGCTTCTGAGTGCTTGTATGTGTTCTCTGAATCTTTCTTGGAATGTTCTCCCTGTTTTGCCTATGTAAAAGTTGTTGCAGTCTGAACATTTTAATTTATAAATGCCTGATTGGTTGTATTTATTTTGTTGATGTATTTTGTTGATGTATTTTGTTGATGTATTTTGTTGATGTATTTTGTTGTTTGTTTTATTATGTATCATGTTAAATGCATTGTTTTGGGTTTTGTAACTGATTTCATAATTAGATGTTCTAAATGTTTTTCTTGTTGCCTTGTTTAGTATTGAATTATATGGTAAACTTATGTATTTATTTTTAGGTTTTTGTTCTTTATTTTGTTTGTGTTTGGTTTTCTTTATGTTTCTAATCATTTTGTCAATTATTTTGTCAATTATTTTAGAGTTGTATCCATTCTTGACAGCTAGAAATTTAATGGTGTCTTTTTCTCTTTTATAATCTTCTTTGTCCATTGGGATGTGTATGAGTCTATTTACCATGGTTCTGAATCCTGCCATTTTGTATTTCCAGGGATGATGAGATTTAATTGGTATTACAAGGTCTGATTGGGTTGGTTTTCTGTAAATTTTGTATTGTGTCTATTATTTTCGTTTCTGATGGTTAAGTCTAGATAATTAATTTCTTTGATTTGGCTTTCTTTTGTAAATTGAATTGTATCTGATAGTGAGTTTAAATATTCTAGTAGATTGTTGCTTTCGTTTAAATTCCCTTGAAAAAGACATAATATGTCATCGACATATCTTATCCAATATATTATTTTTGATTTAAATGGGTTTATGTCATTGTTAATTTTATTGACCTCTAAGTAGTGCATGTATATATCTGAAAGTAGACCCGATAAAGGTGAGCCCATGGCTAGACCGTGTATTTGTTTGTAGAATTCAGAGTTGTATTGAAAATAATTTTGCTGTAAACAGTTTTTAGTTAATTTGAATATGTCTCTAATTTCTGAGTTTGATAAAGTTCCACCTTTTTCTAAGTCATTTTTGAGAATGTTCAAGGTTTCAATTGGTGGGATGTTTGAATACATATCCTTCACATCAAATGAAATGAAAATGCAATCATTAGGAATTTCAATATCGGAGATTTTACTTACCAATTCCATGTTATTTTTTACGCTATAACTTTCACTCATATATATATATAATATATATATATATATTATTTTGTAAATGAATACCATTGTACCCTTGTATCAATTAAGTAATTATGTAATTACTTAAGTAATTGAGTAATTAAATTACTCAAGGGTACAATAGTATTCATTTACAAAATAATAATAATAGTAGCCCTAATAGTGAACATTCATAAAACAATATATATATATATATATTTGCACTTGGATCTCGAAAACTGCACTAAGGAATTTCTTTAAACTTTGGAAATAACTAATTTCCGAGTAGAAAATAAGTTATAGATAGGTCTAATGTCCAGGAAAATTCGTGTTTTCCTGTAATATTAAGTTTAAAATCTAAAAATTTAACATTACGCTTATGGAGAATAAAATGTAAACAATACAAACCAAAACAGCTGTTTATAACCGTTTGACAGTTCTTGATTGAAGACGGCATAGAACAATGTGTAAATAGAGGTTTTTCATAAATATTTATTTTATGTATGTAATAAATGTAAAATTATCAGGTTACTAAACAATTTGTAAAAACTTAAGGGTAACATAACTGTGCGAAATAAAAGCAGGAAAGAGTATTTCCAAAATCTTCCGTGTTTTGATAGAAAACGTATTTGTTGTATTGCTTGAAGCCACTGTAACAAACCAAGTAATATGTGTAAATTTAATTTCTCTTTTGCTTTTCAATCCTCATTCCGTTTATATCAAAATCAGTTGGTCACAGGCTAATAATAACTGTATGGATAGTTAAACAGTAAATGGTCGGCTAAAACAATTGAGGTTGGCTAAAAGACCTTAACCGGCGTTGCTCATTTGGCAGACGCCGTAGTCCAGCGGTAGTGTGTTGGCCTCGCAATATGAAGGTTGCGTGTTCTAGCCCCATCAGGGGAAATACTTTTTGTTCAGTGCTATATAAATTATGGTGTATTAAATCGGTTTTATTTAAACCACATAAATGTTTTCATTGAGTAATAAATGTGTTTTAATTTTTCTAATTAATTTTTATAGTACATGTATTATTCTAAACGAGCAAAGCTCGGTCACCAGGTACTATAATATAATATATCCTACATTTAAAGTCTGTACAATGTAAAAGCTTTTACATTGGACCGACTGGAAGACCGATTAAATCAAGATTCCGTGAACGCATCCAGGCTTTGAAAAGTAACAATATGTCTAAATGATGTCTAACTTTACAGAACATTGATTAACTACTAACCATAATTATAAAGGCATAGAAGAAAATATTGAAGTTCTAGAATAAATAAAGGAAGTGAAATGAATTTGAAAGAAGAATTATATATTCATTTAGGATTTAAAGAAGAACCAAATTGCATTTTAAATTCTCAAATGAACTTCAACAACCCAATTTTCGAAAAAATAAGAGAAATTAAATCAAAATTAATTAATATTTGAAACAACTATACCAAAATTGTAATTTTAATCATTTTTGTATTTTACCATTTGTTAGCTATAAAATTTAAATGTTTATTTATTTGGATTAATGGGATTCTCGCAAGAAAAGGAAACTACGTAGTCCTGTAACACAGCTTGAAACTGTTTGCACTGTACTAAGTGTAGCTGTTAACAAAAAACTGCAGATCCCAAATTTGATGTAAAAACAGCGTTCCTATATGGTAACCTAAAGGAAAATGTGTATATGACTCAACCTGAGGAATTTGAGGACGTTACCGATTGAGTATGGATACATAAGAAGTGGCTTAAAGCAAAGTCCAAAATATTGGAATGAAAGACTTGGTACATTCATAAAGGCACAAGGATTTCATAAAATGTAAATCAGATCCATTGTTTGTATGTACAGAACAGAACCAAAATGGAATAAAACTGATAATTGTTTGTTATGTCGATGATGGACATTACATTACATTACATTACACAAAGGGGCGGAACAGAGTTCCTATAGCACGTCAGCCATGTGGCTTTTTGTGCACCCCTGTTGATTTAATGTTTCACGGACCTTCCAAGTTTAAAAACCTGACAAACTGCCGCAGTCTACCCACTAGCTCCTCCCGGGGAAGGTGACGACCCCTCTCCATGACGCCGAGAGTGGCTGCTCTCACCCCGGCAAGCTCGGTGCAGTCATACAGCAGATGATCAGCAGTCTTCTCGGACTGCCCACACTTCCTGCAGATTGGATCTCCGGGGAAGAGTCCCATTCGAGCAAGATGTTTCCTCATATGTCCATGTCCCGTGATGAGACCTACAATGAGTCTGAGTTCGGACCTACCTAACTGTAGAAGATCCTCAGCGATCCTTGAAGAGGGAGAGCTGGGAGACAGTTTACTTACTCTCAGTAGGGGCAGCTCCGCCCATCTCCTGCGGTGACACTCACGTGCCCACGTGTTGATCTCACGATCCACATGCGCCCTGGAGATGCCGCAGAAGGGTTGTGGACCTACGAATGGGATCAAAGCGCCATCGTTCGCCAGACGATCAGCTATTTCATTGCCCATAATACCTGAGTGTCCTGGGACCCAGCAAAGGGTAACGTTGTTGTGACTGCCAAGAGAAGACACCGCGTTGCGGCATTCCCACACTAACTTGGAGTCGAAGGTACAGGAGTCCAGAGCCTTGAGGGTGGCTTGACTATCTGAGATAGTCAATGATAGTCGATGATGGATTAATTGCTGTAACAAACATGGAAGAAGTAATGAATTTCTTGAAGAAACTTGAGTCTGAATTCAAGATTAAAATATCCAATCCTACTGAAATCAGTGGAAGTGATTGTGATGTAAAACCATTAAATAACTGGCTGGGTGGTGTAGTGGTTATAATACCCGCCTTCAAAACTGAAGGTCGCCGGATCGAATCCCGCAAGGGTCGAATCTGGACCCAGTCGCTATTTGTCATTGGGCTACTAATTAATGATGCTTCCTAACAACAGGTCGACGTTAGGTAGTAACAAGACTGGGGTTTGGACCGTTCCCCATCAAAACGTTAAAAATGCCACTGGCGTAGAAATACACAAAATAAAATAAAAAAATAAAAATTAGAAGGTACCTTATCGTGAAGCAATCGGGAGTTTATTTACCTGTCTTCTGGTACTAGATCAGATATCTCATATGCTGTTAGCATGGCTGCACAAAATGTGGAACATCTAACTGAAGTATCTTGGAAGAAAGTTAAGAGGATCTTCCAATACCTTAAAGGAACCATGGACTTTAGTTTGACATACAGATCAGAAGATGAAGCTTTGGGTTTTAACGATGCAGATTATGCAGCTGAAAAATCAAGACATTCTCGAACAGGAGTAATTTGTACTTACTCGGGCTGTACACTTACACGGCTGAGTCAGTGTATATCTATTTCTCTTATGGAAGCTGATATGTGGCAGCAAGTGAGGGAGCCAAACAGCTTGTGTGGCTCAACCAGTTGTTGGGTGAAATTACAGAGGGAGTTGTGAAGCCTAAATTGTACATTAACAACTTGAGTGCTGTGTAAGCACATCGATGTACAACACCATTTCGTTAGAGAAAAAGTAAATCTAGGTGAACTGGAAGTTATTCACATTGAAGAGAGATGACAGCTGGCTGACATTCTAACGACGAGCCTGCCAGGTCCTCGATTCAAAACGTTGACCAGAATAAGTGATGTTTTTTAAATGAACTAAATGAATGAGGGAGTATCAGAGGAAAGTCAATTTGAATTTGACTTAAACAGCTGACACATTATATTATGTTTTGTTTACATTGTACTCAAGATTCAAGTTCTGTATTATTTTGGTTTATGCTAGTCTTGTATTTATTTTATTTTTCCTTTAATTAAACTTATCATTTCTCACATGAAGTTTGATTATTAGAAATATTCTAACATTCAAACTCCCACAGTGTGACCTATTTATCTTTTACTTTGCAAGATAATTGGAAATAACATGAGCAATAAAGGTCATGAAAAGGGTCATTTTGGGGAGCGCGCTGGTCTAGGGGTAGAGCGCGGGCAATGGCTTTTTGCTATGTGATAATGCCGCAACCCACACAGGGGTGCGCAAAAAGCCGCTACGGCTGAAGTGACTTTGGAGTAATCCGCCCCTTTCATTAAAAAAAGGGTCATTTTGGTCAAGCAAAAAAGCTGAGAAAATCTTTTTATGCTATTAGGACAGTAGCAAACATATCAGGTATAAACAACTTCTAGTTTAATATGGTTATTTTTTAACAATTGTAAGATATAGCATCACTCTTTGGGGATGCACATCACTAATCAATAAAATATTCAAATTTAAAAACAGGCCATTTAAGCTAAAATTTAAACTAAAATTTATTGCATCAAATGTGAACAAAAGTTTTAAGTTATTGACCGTACTAGCACTTTACATTTTTTAATTTTTTTTTACTTTTCAATAAATGTCCAAATTATCTTACAAACAATTAGATTAGATACGATTAGATTATTGAAATGGCCATCATACTACAAGGTAGGTATTTTAAGCCAAGTATAAATGAGGATTGAGTGTAAGATTATTGTGGCGCGATCTTGTAGTCTTGTTACTGACTAAGGCTGACATGTTCCTTAGACAGGACTGTTAATTAATAGCCCAACAGCCGATGGCAACTAAGGGACCTACAGTTTAACATGGAATCCAAACCATGGCCTCTGAATTTACAAATTGGTATAATTATAGCCTAAGGATGGTCTTTACGGATAAACGTAGTATTCAATAGTTCGGACGTTAATCCACACAAGAGAACCTACATCCATCGACCATCGCTCAAAACTATCCACAATTCGTGACCTCCAAGTAGCTGGATTACAGAACACTCCACCGTTCCAGTCATTAATTAATTACTTTATTTATTAGTAAGTAAGTGATGGTCTTGAGACTAGGGGTACTTGATATATGGGCACCCTGCGGTACCCCAAACATATATTATCTTTTTGATTCAAAGTTAACTTTTCTTAGTAAACTGGCTTGAGATGTCAATTATTTTCAAATTTTACATTGTATGCATTTCAAACCTATGATCGTCCATCGTTAGCAGCATATTTAAGCCCATTATTAGATTGTCATGATTATAGTTAAACACACACATTTATATCCTAATGAAATACACACATTCACATTTGCACATTAAAAAAAATACAAAGTTAACACATGAAAATTGTGGCACACTGAACTATCAGATCCGTTCCAGCTTAATGTCGTAGTTCTACTCTCATATTAATAGAAGTCAAGGCTGTTTAGTGTCTAGATTATCTTTTTTGGAAAAGGGCCCATATTACATGGCAATTACACTATATAATCATCAACCCAGAGATAAAAAAGATAAAATAAACAAATTTTTGAACAAACTGGAGATGTACTTAGTAGAATAATTGAGTCCCTACACAGCTCATGAATTTTTTAAGTGAGCACAACTGTTTGAGTCAGGGGTTTTGTATATAATTCCCTTATAGCCATATATTTTATAAACAAACAATATTGTTACTAAATATAGATACGAGACGTGCCATCTGCTACAAGAGCTATGCTCAACTTTGTAATGTTTATGGTAAATAGAGAGTTTCAGTTTATCAACTTGTTTAGGCCAAAATTACTACCAAAAAACCAATATATTTAAGTGTACAGTTATGTTTGTGTATTTCAGATATCAGCCATCTGAAGATGCCATTGTTCAGTGAAGCAAGTGAGAGGGTTGTCGCTAAAGCGGAGGTATAATTTTCTTTAGTACACATTAATGTATTATACTATTTGATATTTTTGCCAGCACAAAACTTCAAAGAAGAGTATTAGGTTAGGATTAGGTTCAAAGGTGCCAGGGTAATTTAATAAATAACTGTTACTTTAGGCTGTAAAATAACAATAAATTACTTAAGCTTAAATAAGGGCCTTGTCGTGAAGTATCCACCATCAATACCAAAAGTTGGTACTGTTTCTTTTTACAAATCTTACCTTGTTCGTAGTACAAAGCTTTGGTTTCTAATGAATTTATGATCAAACTATTTCAGATGAGAAGAATATTTCCAAATAATCTAACCTTTTTAATAATTAAAATTATATTAAGAAGACATTTATTTTAATTTAAATCATAATATCTCCATGATCATAATATGCCATAGGGACTCCTGCTCTCAAGTATTGTGTTACTACTCCTGCACTTGACTATTGCTTGTAGTAGAGATAACATTTACATCATAGTTACTTATAAACTTGATCTTCATCCACATTATGGTCTCCTAGATCGTGGTCACTCCTGTTTTGTTTGTTTAACCTCTCACCTGCTATCAATATCTTAAAATATAGTTGATTCAGTCTTTGATCTCTTTGAGATGTCCAGAGACCAAAAACAATAGTCATTAAAATGTATATATATATATATGTCTGATAACTCGTAAAAATGGTCTGATCGAGACCAAATTTGGTAGAGACGTGTATTTCTACATTCACTCGGACGAGTTTGTAAACCAGAAATATCGGTTAATCAGAAGGGGTATTTTGACGAGGGTTTTGTACCCCAAAAATGAGTTTTATGGACTTTTAACTTGTAATTTTTTAAATTTCAAATTTTATCTTTACTATTAGAATCAGCTCAAAAAACTACACAATTTAGTTTTTTTTAAGTGTTTCTCTATCGCTAACAGTTACCGAGATATTAAAAAACTAAACACAGTACATTGTATTTTGGGGCTCCAATGTTAAGCTTATGAAATACAGTGGAACTTGGTTATAACGTCATTGAAGGGACCACACAATTAATGACGCTATATCAGAGTGACGCTATAAAAGAGGTTACATAATTTTAATTTAAAACCGAGGAAAAATAGGGAAACACAATTTTTACATGAAATTAAGACATTTGATGAAGGTAATTTGAAATACTACGTAAGTTTATGTTTATGACTGACTGACTACTCTACTATGTAAAAAATCGAATTTGAAAATATTGCAATGAAGTTCGGCTTGGTGAATTCAACAGTTAGTTCGATTTAAAAAAACAAGCCCGAACACACGTCTGCTATCTTACGTCACTCCTCACACCTTTTACGTATAACTCACACCTTTTCGGCCGCAATAACCGAGTTGCACTGTATAAGGAAAAATTAATTTTCCACTAATAACCAATATTTTTAGATACAACCTTGTATTTAGCTTCATGTGCTTGGAATCCATCCAATTATTCATCTCTATATATAAAATTGAATGTATGTCTGTCTGTCTGTCTGTCTGTCCTTTATGCGTTGCCAAACTACTCATCCGATCGCCATGAAATTTTAGGAAGTTGCTCTATATGTGTCCGGGAAGGTTTTAGTGAAAAATATTTTCGAAAACCCCATAAGTTTCCATTTTATGGCGTTTTAAATTTATAATGTTAACCTTATGGAGAGTAAGTTTGTTTACAAATTGTCTACAATGAAAACATTTGATTTCTTAGCTACAGCTGATTGGTTTACTTTCCATTAGCAATACCGTATGTTTTACTATCCAATGCCATCTGAATCATTCATTAATGTTAAACTATGAAGTAAATGTGTACTGTAAAAAATGAACAGCTTTATTCACCACGGTAATAGTTAACGGTTTTGGAGGATTATGTATTTATATTTTTATTTTCTGTCTGATTAAAGTCACATGTTTATATGATAATTACAATGTTTATATTATTACGTTTATTATAATAATCAGCTGTTGTATATCTTCCCTATAAAAGCCATATTACAGTTAGGTTTCGTTTGGGTTTGGATTGGATTTGAAAATTGTGAATTAATCCACTCAGATTTATTTGTTTTATGGGAATGATATTACTATGTTTTATCGTTTCAGTATTGTTATTCACTATGCAGCGACCCAGAATATATAGTGTAACCTTTCACAATGAAGCCGTATTGCTATTCGACTTCAGAACATGGCCAATCTTAAAGTTAACATGTGTTTACTGTGAGGCGTTACGAAGTTCGCCGGGACAGCTAGTTATTCATAAAAATCGTAGTTTATGTGTTTATCATGGCAGCTAACCTGCATACTCTTCTCATGTTAATCATATGGAGAATATTCAAACTTACTTATTACGAATATTGATTAAACCTGTTGTATATTATTATTGCTTTGGAAATACACTGAGTATGCAGGTCTGCTGTGACGGGGGTATTATTAAAGAACTGGTGGTACCGAGAAACTGATCCTAGCAACTGAGACTTCACACAGAGTTACTGAAACACTTTGGTGAGGGCAAGAATAATGTTTGAACTTATATTGGGTCCTCTTCGAAGTACAGAATTTTGCTACTTTTCATAGAGTTATGATATTTTAAGAACTTCGAGAGGGTCCTCTTCAAAGTACAGGATCTCGTAAGCCCTAAGTCCAATAGGCCACCGGCCTTATCACCAAAGATGTAAGTCTACATCTATTAACACTATTTTTTCGGGCTTGGCCTTATCTGATGAACCACCGAGCTTTTAGCCCTTGACAAAATAAGAGGTAAAGCTGATGCATATTGACCTTTTAGTTGAAATATGGCTTCTTAATCAAAGTGCTCAACACAGTTCCAGGGGTCCTCTCACAATGATGTTTCTATATCTCCAGCATCTAACTAAACCGTAACCAAACATAAACCACCTTCTGCAATCATAGAACCTGCAATAGGCATTACTATATCCCGTCTTTATAACTCCCCTTCCCCCTTTAAAAATGAAACCTTGTAGAATCTTTACGCCAGGCACACCTTCTGATAATCCCAGTAGTATTTCACTAAAACTTGGCACTTTTCCAGGTAGTTCACAAACAAGAAGAAGGGACGATCGTAGCGGTGTGTGCGACTGGCAGCTCTAGTCGTGACTCGCTGCTCAGCTGGGTGCGTCTCCTACAGCGAGACAACCCTCGGCTGGGCCAGATACCTATCCTGTTCACTCTCAAGAGCCCTGTTGGCCCGACGGAACCTCTCAAAGAGATTGAGGGTGACGAGCTCTTACCTGTTACAGTGGACGATACTCGAGTGAAATAACATTGTATATACTACCATTAAAGAATAGAGTTTCTATTAGACTTTATGATATATATGTTTATCCTTTTTATTCAGTGAGCTCTTAATAGGACTATTAAAGGATCTTGTTAATGAACCACACCCCAGGGGCTAATTGTTATAACTGCAATAATAATTTCTAACAATAAACCTAGTACGGTGCATACAGAACTGTTACTGAATATGAAATAAACATATAAATAAATTTACACGAAATAGTGTCAAGTAAATTACATATATCATACATCTTTAAAGTTAAACAAGCAATGTTCTTATTATATATTACATTGAGTATACATCATCATTTGCCCATTTGCCATCATTTGATAGTATTATCAGGCAGATAATACTCCTGAACGTCATATAAGACACCCTCTAGAAGCTTTTTACCCTTAACTTAACTTTTTACCCTCCTCTCAAATGCCCTGGCAAAGTTCTTCCTTCTTATGCTCAAAGGTATAGCGTTGAATAATTTTATGCCAGAACAATTGAGGTGTTTTTCGAAAAATGTTGTTCTGTGTCATGGAATTGATATTAACTCTCTAATTATTAACTTAATTATTGTTCATCCCTCATTTGTAACATCTCAGAACTAAGCTGGGCTTTGAGTAAGACTTTCTTTTACGTATTATATACTTTACACAGAGGAAACGCTATATCAAAATAATAGTTTAATGTTCCAATAAAACAGTCAAAACTTGAATCAACATCCTTGGCATCAAAAATGTCTTTCTAAGTGTTCCTATTAAGAATCTGAATGTTCTTATGTTTGAATCTGAAAATTGCCTATAAAACTTATACAATGGGTATGATTTAGAAGAGGAGTCAGCACACTCAGTTCTAGCTACTTGACCATGATGTTCAACAATAGTGTCACCACTACTTCACTATGAACAATTTCTTCCCTGATGTTAGTGAAAATATTGTCGATACAAGTTTTTGACTCCTTTGCTTCCCTGGTTTAAGTTAAAATTGTTTGTCTGAGGGCAAAAACTTTCATTAAGCTAATAAATTCAAGGGAGCGCACACAAATATCAAGAATGTTGAAGTTGAAATCACCAATGACTACAAAATTTGCATCCCGTAAAGTTGCCCCCAGAGAGGTTTTCCCATAAGCAAACCTTTCCAAGAATCTGCAGAGACAATAAAAAAAACTCACTACAACCATATTCAAGATGTTGGTAAACTGCCAGAACCAATACCTCGAAATTTGAGGTTCCCTTAATTTTTTCTGCAGTCAATTGCGTCTTGAATTTTTAAAGAAGCTTAAGATAAAATTCACACCTTAACTGTTTTATATATATATTTTTTTTTCAAACCCCGATCCGGATGATTTGGATCTGTATAAACCAGATTTTATTGATATAAGAACAGTGTATGTTATATACTTATATTTATTTAAGAGACAAATTCAAGGAGAGTAGATAAAAGAGACTTTTTCAACAAAGAACTTCTTTATTTGTACTTAGAACAAACGTTATTATAAATCACAGTAAACAAGAAATGTTGGAAATTAAACTGCAGAAACTCAAAGATTTGAGACACATCGACTTAACATGTTACATGAACTTTTGTTAGAAAAACCATGCAATCAACAATCTTTACCAAACAATAACAGTCAAGGGTGATTGTTGATACTCATGCTTTACAAACACCAACCATTGGTAACCATCAAATGACAAAGCTATAATAATCACAACCAAAAACCAATCTCATGAGGTAAGTAAATAAAAGGAAAACCCAAACACACATAATATAATTTGAACAAGACTACTATTACAAGCTTGTAAAAATATTAACATTATTCAATGCAATGATAAAATTATTAAAATCTAAATTACTAGTACTATTGTTGAGAAATGAAATCTCTTTTTATTCTTATGAGTTTGGGTCTCATTGATATGGGTTTGAGTTTTCCTGAAATCCATGTGAAATGCTGAGCTAATCCAGATGTACAATGACAAATGCAAGAAAAAAAAAAATAAAAAGAAAAAAAAAACAAAAAAAAAAAATAAAAAAAAAAAAAAAAAAAAAATAATAAAAAAAAGAGAAAAAAAAAAAAAAAAAAAAAAAAAAAAAGAAAAAGGAAAAAAAAAATAATGAATTATCTACATATGGCAGAAAGTAAAAAGGAACCTCAAGTACGCAATTTCCAGTTCTGAGTCGTAAGCATTTTTTAATAAAGCAGTAATTTATGATTAATTTAGAACAATAACCATTTCTGATTTTTTTAACAAAAATAAAGAGTTTTGAAGTTTTTTGAATGGAAAGAGGCATTTTGAGAAAAAAGCATTTGAAATTTTAAAATTACACAGAATCTTTATTTTTAATATTTAAACAATTATTTTTACATAAGAAAAAAGGTGAAAATCAGATCTTTGAAATTATACTAAAAAGTCCTTAAATAGTTGGATTTATTTAATTGATCGTTTCATGTTTGAGCTTGCATGGGTGCCAATCCACGCTACAATAATATTCATCTAAAAATATGTTTAAACTACTCAGACGATCACACGTTTTGTGGAGTTATATATTAGTAACATTAACAGTCTATTACAGTAAATTTATAAAGCATTGAGTGATCAGCACTAGTGCGACTGTAGGCGTAATGTTATTGATAGAAATAGGGTTTAAATGAATTCCTTTAAATGAAAGAGGTATACAAAGTAGGGTAGGATGATTATGGCTAGAAAACATTCTTCAATTACATGAAACCTCTTATAGTTTGCCCAGTCACCGGTAGAATTCAGGAGAGTTTAGTTTTTAAAATAATGCAAGATAGCCTGCACGAGTGAGAAAAGAGACCTCTTGTCGGGTGATGTTTTTTCTCCACAAGCAACTTCAGGTCCCTTTTCTAACAATGGACATGCGTTGCTAAATTATTTTTGGTATTTTATCTAATCGAAACTGATTTGTAATCGAGTTAACCTGTACAGGACATAACAAAGAATAAAGAATCGCAAAAATATGATAGGCAATATTTTTGACCCAACCGACTAATACTGACCGTACTGAAAAAATTACTAAAGGTCCCTTTTTCCTCTCCGCATGACATATTTTGTTATGAATTTTAAAGAAATGTTTCCCCAACTGCGTAAAAACAACTTTAAGTTTCTAAGAACATGCGATAGGCAGGTGCAGTTCAAACATACTGTGCACATAACACACTCTAATATAACAATGTTTTATATAGGATATAAATAATACATAAATGACAACAAGAGGAAACACAAACAAAACTATATATTTCATACTACTTGAAAATACAAAACAATTTAATAAATGTTGAGTCGTATTAGAAGGAGAATGCACAGTTACTTTTAATATACAATCAAGTACATGTTAGGCTTTAGGTTTTCCTAATATAAGAATATTATATAATGTAAAAAAGAATGAGAATTGTTCAAGAAAAAGGCAATTGTTACTCTCAAGTAACATTCCCATTTCAGTAACCACTCACATTCACTGAAATATTAGCTTTCAAGCTAATATGGAAATGAATGTGAAAGGTTGAACAAAATGTAATTGTTACATCAGCTAGTATGAAAATGAATGTGAATGGTATAATAAAATGTAATTGTTACACCAGCTAACGTGCAAATGAATGTGAATGGTTTTGGAAAATACAATTGTTACTCAAGCTAAAGTGAAAATGAATGTGAATGGTTTCAGAAAAATACTCAAGTTAATTTAAAAACAGGTTATTATCATGAAATTAATTACTTGTTTTCTAAAAAGAATAAATGTTAAGGAGTTTATACATACACTGCCTAAGGAACTGTGTGAAATTAGTTTTAAATACATAATTTTTTTAGAATCAGATCATACTTGTGTTAAACACATTCTAAAATTCATTTGTAATCAAGGAAACCACCAGAGTTGAATGTTTATCTGAAATTAAAAATAAGGAAAAATAGAAACCATAATGTCTCCAAATTAGCTATAAATAATGTCATTTTAATTTTAAAAACTATTTAATTGCAGTAACCTAAGAAAATAATTTTCTAACGAATAACACAACAAATATGATAGGCTACTGATAACAAGATTCCACAAGTTTAAAAATATCAAGGTATACGAGGGGGTACCTAAAAGTAACCGGAATTACGTTGCCGAAGGCGTGGACTGTGTAGTATGTATGTCTGCCGCTACGTGTGTGTAGCGCAGCTCATCCGGAGTTCAGTGACGTCGCCATGGATGGATGTGTTCGTCTGCAGTGAGTTTTTTAGTGAACACTGTTTTGCCATTTCCTCGTTTTTTTTGTTTTGCGGATGTAAATGAACAGTGTACTCTGAAGTTTTGTTTCTTGTTAGGGAAAAGTGCTTCAAATGCCAGTGTTGTGTTGAAAATTTCTTAAATAGATGAAGCTTTGGGTAAAAATCAAGTATGAGTTGTTTTCACGTTTTAAAAATGGCGAAATGCCAATAATTGTTGAAAAACCCCGTGAAGGACGTCCGTCGATTCCGAAAATGACAAAAACTTTTTTGGCCAAAAACCTTTTTTTTGGATGACATTTTCCATTGGCTGGACTGTTGCTTGGTTCTAGTATCATAAATAATCATAATTCGTGACCAGTAATGATCTTAGAAAAAAATCTGGATCAAGTTTCAGGTGTTCTTTCATTGCTCGACAACATTCCACTCGACGTTCCTTTTGATAGTCAGTCAAAACTCAAGAGCACAAACTTGGCAGCCACACTTCTCATTTTCAAATCTTTACTAAAAATTCGCTGGACAGAGCTCAAACTAATTCCAAATATCTCTGATAGCTCGTTAATGGTCCGTCGTCGGTCTTCATGCACGAGCTCACGAATCATCTCAACATTTTCGTCAGTTTCAGCAGTCTTTGAAGCTTTGAGTTTTACCCAAAGCTTTATCTTTGTTAGCAGTTTTCAACATAACAATGGCATCTGCAGCACTTTTCCCTAACAAGAAACAAAACTACAGAGCGTGCTGGTCATTTACGTCCACTAAAACGAAAAAACGAGGAAATGGCGAAACAGTGTTCACAAAAAACTTACTGCATACAAAAACGGCGACGGCACTAGCGGCACTGAACTCCAGATGAGCTGCAATACACACACACGTAGCAGCAGACATACGTACTACACTGTAACTACGTAACTGGTTTCGATCCAGCAACTTTGACTTACTGGGCCAGCGTGTTGTCACTAGGCTACTGTGTAAGCAAATTTAATCAGAGAAAGGTTTTCTAATTAAAATGATCAAAATTATTATTTGATAGTATAACAAAGCTCTTCTGTTAAAAATTAACCCTAATTATTGATTTCTTTAGTGTTGTCATTTGACTCAATACTATCCTTAACCAAACTTTTAAAAAATTAGAAAATGTTCCTCAAACCCATCCACTAAAAACAAATCATGCAACATATAACAGATAAGGAAGTTTGCCAATGCACTCTTGCAAGCAACTAATATATTGATGCTATTTAAGCACACTTATCAGACTTACCTAATCCATGACTGCCATTGGCTGTTCTCGATTCTGGAAACATTAAAATATTTTAAATTGTATCCTCCAATTTGTTTAACACAGGATTATGTAGTTGTGTCAACGTCAAGTATTTGTCTGTCAAAAGGTAACCATGTTGGTAAGGTTTAAAACCTTAATATAAAACCTTATCGCAAAATTATTAACCAAGGTAACTTTTTTGACACCTTAAACGTTGAAAACTACTAGAGATTTAAGGGAGTAGTCTATAAAAACATCACTTATTGTATATATATAAGGATTATTATTTAAAATTAGGGATTGGTCGATTCCAATTTTTTTTGCTTCCGAAGCAAATTCTTTAAAATTGATTCTCGATTCTGATTCAAACAATTCCAGGCATTGATTTGAATTATGGCAACGAATGTAACGCTTTATCCCTATAAGTGTCCAATATATATTTTTTCAGTGTCACCAGGTTTATAGGAATTTACAAGCCTTCAAAGAAAAATCTTTATTAATTCTAGAAGTTAAGATATATAATTTTGATCAGTACTAAAATGAATAATTAACCCTATATCTTGCAGGCATCGTCTGCATGCTACTAAGTGTGAGATGGCAGAGATTTCATGGATTTGTGGTAGTAGCTACATAATATGGTTTATAAAACGGTTGTACTGAACAATATTACCATAAAACTATATATATTCTGTTTCTTCATAAAATGACACATCAAATGGTAACAAATTAAAATTTTATTTCCTAAATTTTTACTCAAAAACTCAATATAACCAAAAATTTCTGTTTTGTCAAAACTAAGATTCAAAGTTTGATCAAATATTATAAGTTGATAAAATTTTATTTCCTAATAATGCTATGTTGAAAAAAGATTAGGAACATATTATTATTTATCATCACACAGCTATTTTTGAAGTATTTATGAACAGTAATAAGGTTCTTACTATTTTTTAAGTATCAAACGTTTTCTTAAAAAGTCATTTTTTCCAGGTACTAGGAAAATTAGTAAAATTCCAAAATTGAGCAAGAAAAACAGGATTTATTAAACATATTTACACTCTTATATAGAAAAATATTACATTTACTACTAAGTCCAAAATAAGAAAACCCATAAATTAAAAATTTGTTTAGCAATTTTCTAAAATATTGTTGAAATTCAAACATTCATTAGTTTTAAGCTATTTTACAAGAAAAAATCCAAAATATACTTATATTTTTAGCAAATTTATCATACATTTAGAAGATATATACTTTTTACAACTTTTATACAGGGATACTTTGGATAGTTAGAAAAGTATAAAAAACAAAATGTAAAAATCAAACAAAATTTCTAATGTAGGAATATGGAATAAGATAGAAAATAATACCCCCGTCGCAGTAGACCTGCGTACTCAGCAAATTCCCAAATCAATAACATGGCAATAATAATACAAGTATGTGACAAGATTGATCAATCAATACCTGTCGATAAATTAGAGTATTTGCCTATTTTCTGAAACATTAACATAGGAGAGTTTACAGGTTTGCTGCTGTGAGGAACACTAAAAGTAGGCATTTTTACCATAAACTATTTTTATTTTGACTATACACCAAGTTTTATTTTTAGTTTTTATTTATTATCTGAACATAAATAAAGGATTTTGCCTATTCTCCATAAGATTAACATGGGAAAGAGTATACAGGTTAGCTGCTATGAGGAATACATAAACTATGATTTTTAACAATTTTGTTTACAATAAATGTATGGATCCCAACCTCATGAAGCTAAATACAAAGTTTCATCCAAAACTATAGGTTAATGAGGGAAATATTAATTTTTCCTTATCCTCCATAAGATTAGCATCGGAAAATGGCACTATGTCGGGTAGGCTACTTGGTATCGTATCTTAGTTTGTGAATCTGATTCAGTAAAATAGTCCGTTATATCGAAATATTGCAACCAATTATTTATATGAAAACAGAAGTATTAAATGGGGTTATTATTTTTTACAACTAATCCTGTTATTAATTATCATGAAAAATGAAAATACTTTGCTGTGGAATTTCAAATCTTCGTATTTTTTTTGCCTAAAAGTTCATTTCGCGGAATAATATAGTTAACATAATATGATTATCAACGGTGACATTCAATATCGTATGGAATTTTATCAGTAACTGAAATAAGAATAGAGGTATGTTGCATCCTTGAACCAACCAATGACATTCTTGCATTTTTTTTAAAAGGATACAAGTTACGTCATTCGTCTCTGCACTTTTGCGTTTGAGAAAAGATATTTCATATTGACGATATAATCTGAAACGAAAAGTTTGAGTGGTAATGCTCATTTTTTATATGGTCTGTCAGTAATTTAGTATATTTATTGAATTCTACTGGGTACTTGTTACTTTCGTTTCGGAGCCGGATATCCGCTTGCTTTGAAATGAAATATTGGTTTTTATTTACGCGGCTACAATAAACTGAAAGTGAACGATAATTTTAGGTTGGCAGGGCGACGATTAGTTTCTTGATCCGTGTTTCATTAAAACAATGACGACTGTATCTTCTTACGACATCGTGTCAAGGAAAACTAACATAATTCTTTCTTTTCCTGATCGTCGTCGTGGAACAACAAATGCTTGGAATCAAAGATCGGAACAGACTATAGACGATCATTTTTGATTCAGATTCCGACCCTGAGAATCGGTGGGATCGAGAATTGATGTTTAGAATCGACTCAACCCTATTCAAAATATTTTTGTTTATGAAAGCCCAGTTTTTAATTTAAATATTTTTTTATTTCAAATTATTAGTCCAAACAGCTTAAAGGTTTGCAAAAGAAATAGATATTGTGGCAGGAAACTCCAATTAAATAAAAATTGAACTGGAATAATGAAATTAAAGCCTGCATACTTTATCGCTGGAGCAATGCGATACTTGCGACAGTATCGCAGCGGAAATATATGCTTCCACATCATTTTATTTGATTTTATTTGTGTATTTCTACGCCAGTGGCATTTTTAACGTTTTGATGGGGAACGGTCCAAACCCCGGTTGACCTGTTGTTAGGAAGCATCATTAATTAATAGCCCAATGACAAATGGCGACTGGGTCCAGATTCGATCCGGCGACCTTCAATTTTGAAGGCGGGTATTATAACCACTACACCACCCAGCCAGTTAAATTAAAAATCAGAGTGAGAAAAGAGAAGTGCAGGAAAGCCTTAACTCAGCTTTATAAGATAGCTAGAGTTAGTAAAATGACTTTCCCAGCTATAAGGACTAAGTTAACATATGTAAAAATTAAGTGTTATTGGTAGAACTACAGGCAATAAGTCCTGTGAGTTGACTCATGGAATTGAAATACCTGAGTAGAAATTCCGAAGGTAGACAGCGTCACTACTTTCTGTAGCTTCAACTGCTTCCTCCTACTGTACCAAACAACCTTACTTTACCAACACTTACCACTTGAGGGAACTTAACAATAAAATTGCTGCACATGAAACACAACTACGTAGACTTAGTTTATTAAATACTTTGATACTTACCAGAAGTATTAAGTGTCTTTCCATCTTCCTCTCAGATCTTGTCCTTTTTCTGTATGTTCTTATAATCTTTATGATTATAACAGCATATAGCACTGTAGTTGTTTGTATGAACAACTTCAAGTAGATAGGTGTCCGGTGTAAGTTCAGTAAGTATTGAACATGTACAAAACATGTTGTTACATAAGCACAGGACGGTCAAAACTGAGTAATTTATGATTTGGCTGCCTAGTACTGCTGCAATAAAATACTGCAAACAGTGCATTAACGCAATAATATTGCTGCAGTATCACAAGAAAATTTGCAAAACAATAATTTTGAAAACCTAAATTTTATTGCTAAACTACGAACCAAGATCGACTTTTTTGACACCTCAAACATTGTTAAGATTTAAAGGAGTAGTCAGTAAAACGGTTGTTCTTATTCTATATGAGGATTATTACACCAAGTGTTTTGTTCATGAAAGCCCGGTTGTTCTTTTAAAAGTAACAGGAACCTATCCAAATTTCCCTTACCTGCATCATGAACTTTAATCAGAAAATGGCCATTTGGGCAGTTGAGCACCAAGCATGTCGTAGTCTCGGTCGCCGATGTTCGGGCCCCGGTGGCTGCCATCCCGTGAAGGAGTCTGTGGTCCTGGGCAGACATAAACAGTTGTTGTCTAGTACATTGTTAGATAAATAGTTTCAGTGACTGGCAGCTTCTGGGCCAAATGAGTCATGGAGTCCAATGAGGTGACTCTAAAACCGATTATGATTAACTTTTTGTTTATTTTCTTCTTTGAAATAAAACATGTGTAGTGAATTAAAGACAGTCAGGTACCGTAGCGGTATTAGTCACATGGACAAGCCAGAGTTTGTGATCTGACAAGAGTCGCCGTACTGGTTTCGATTCAGCAACCTTTGACTTACTGGACCAGAATGTTACCATGGAGATTGGAGTAGCTCCCCTGAGCTACCTTGGAGGTAATTCAACACAGGATTCAAATTTTTAATACAGACCTATTTTGATTTGTTTATTTATTGTATTTTATTACTCATTAGAGGAGAATAATGAATGTAATATAAATAGGATGAAATTTGTTGTTTTGAACCTGCAACATTACGTTCAAAACAAGAAGTCAAACAACTGTAAGTCAAACAAGAACAGGGCCGAATTTAACACTAGACTGTAAAGGCAATTGCATAGTCGGGTAGTTGAACTATCTCTCTCCCTCTCTTTTACTCTAATTTTTTTTAATAATTTAATTGCAAACAAAAATTTTTACATACATTAAAATAAAGATAAGGGAATTATTCCCCACAAAAGTTAACCTGGTGTTGGGAATGAGTACACCACCTCACTGCCCTACACAAACGCTGCACAGGAATAATCAAAACAAATAATTATTAGGAAAAAAGTTCATGTGTAACTACTTGTCAAAGATTAGACTTTCTTTTTTATATTTATTTATTTACATTAAATACAGAAGGCCTGGTTATAGGTATGTAATACAGTCTCATGAATAGTTTTACAATTTTGTGAAGAGCAATGTGTTTTTTTTTTTTTTTTTTTAGCCTCAAAGGGATTGTCTTCCTTGTTTTGGCTCAATACCGGGGGAATGCTCGACGCACGAACCTCTTTCCATTCCGGGAAAGAGGAACAGTGTGAAAACACCCCAGGAGCTCTGTTTACAGAAGCCCCTAATGTGGCAAAACACTAAAACCCCGGTGGTAGCACCACACCACTGCAATCGTCCCGAGCTATGAGCTCATTGCGCCATCACAGTGAGTGGCCTCTATTCTGTATCAGAATATCTTACTTGTAGCTTTACTCAAGGCAACCGTCCCTTTTTTTCCTTAGCAGTATGGACAATATGAAGTCGCTCACAGCCTTCCATTTTTCATCACCCTGTAACATCTTTCCCACAATGTTCTCAGGGGTCAGATCACCACCAACTGTGTTTGCAAGGGCAGTACGATCTTCTTGAAAATGACGGCACACAAAAAAGGTGTGGTACACATCATCTTCGCTGTCAACACAGTATCTGCACCTAGAAGAGTCTACTTTTCTAATTCGGTGCAGATACAGGCGGAAGTAACCATGCCCTGTCAGGAACTGAGTGAGATAGAAGTTTACCTCCCCATGGGTGCAGCAAATCCATGGTTCCAAGTTCCCAATTATGCGCCATGTCCACCTTCCAGTTGTCCTCTCATCCCATCGACGCTGCCATGTGGCCATTGTGTGACCACGAGCCAGCTCAGCTGCTTCAGCTTGTTCTACCACTGGCTCACGCACCCAAATAGTTTTCTTTTCTTGTGCTAGCAGATCAATTGGGATGGCTCCCGCAATCACCAGCACAGCTGCCTCAGAGACTGTTCGGTATGTAGACGCGACTCTCAGAGCATCTTGCCTCTGCAACGCAAGCATGCGAGTTCGGTATTTCTTTACCTTTGTCGCATCAGCCCAAATCTCCGCTCCATAGAGCATTATCGCCTGTGCTGTAGTCATCAGTAGCCTCCGCTTCCCTTGTCTCGGTCCACTGACGTTTGCCATCAGTCTACCGAGATTCGAGGTCACTTTGGCTGCCCTTTGGCATGCTCCACTGATGTGGTCCCAGTAGGTAAGCTTGTTGTCAAGCACTACTCCCAGGTACTTGTGAAGAGCATTGTGTTAAGCCATGCCTAGAACTAAGTTAAATCCCTAAGAACTTGGTGATTCGGACATACAAATTGTGGTTCGGATCCCATTTTATAGTCCCTTAGATGCCATGGCTGATGGACTTTTAATTAACAGTGCTGTCAAAGGAACATGTTAACCTTAGATAGTAATAAGACTACAAGATCATGCCGCATCACATTACATTCTTTCTCAATTATATTTGGCTTAAAATACTTTCCTGGGTAGGTTGCCATTTAAGAAGGATAATAAGGTAAAATTATATTATGGGATGATATTTTCAATTGACATACTAGGCTTGAAATAATTTTTAAAAGGAGTTTTTAGAAAAGAAACTTTGATCATACTATGGGCCAGAAAAGTTACTAGACCTGTAGTTCTAATGAAACAAAATCGAAAAGCATCAACAATATTAAGTTATTGTTTCTCAGCTTTACAAGTTTAAAAAAAATAACCGGAATGATGGGTGATTGAGTTTTCATTTTCATTACCACTTACCATTTTCATTGGGCTCCCGAGTTCTGGGAGGAGAAGGCATGTCCGTCTGTGGTGTTACACAGTACAGCAATGGGCCTCGTCCTAGGATTGGTCTTCCTAGCCCTACCAAACAGTCATAAGAAAAAATTTAGAAACACACTGACTAAGAAGGGCTTAGTTCCCACAGTTGAAACATCTCACCTCCATTGTGCGTCATATCCAAGAAAATAGATCTTGACATACGGTATGTCACTCCCACCAATCAAATAACATAAGTTAAATTAACATCACCAAATTAGATGTTTAGAATATTGATTTCAATTTAACTATTTTTGATTGAAAAACTTTATTACAAATTATAGTAGGTAAAATTATAATAGTTATTCTTATTTCTAAAAAACCATTTGACAATATATCCTATATATTAGTAAAAACAATTTCTCCATAGGCTGCTTTAAAGCTGTGTAACACCCTGTGGATGTGTGCTGGTTATTAATGATTAGACCATCCATGTGTGTTTAAACCATTGAGGTAGTAGTTAAATAGAACTTGGACAGACCTTTAAGTAGCAATTAAAATTACCCATTTTGTAGAGTTTTAAGGAAAGTTGCATAAAACTGCTTGTGTATGAGATAATTGGATAACTTTATTTATTTGTTAGTAATGTGTTAGGGCATGATATTATTTCATTTTTATTTTCCCAAACAGTTTTTATTAAATTTAAAAATGTTTAAAGTAAAAAATATAAATATAAAAATTTATTTTTCAAAGTAATTTTATTTTTATTGAAATATTTGTTGAACCCACCTGAGTTATACAATTTCCAAAACTTCAAGGTTTTTTTAGGTGGGATATAAAAATCATGCGTTCATATGACAAATTTATTTTTAAAAAATAAAATAAAAAATACTCGAGCCTCAGGAAACGGCAAATTACCGCTGTGACTATCAGCTGAAAAATCAAAACAATGCGAAATAACAATTCAACACCATCTATTGGTAAAAGTTTTTTTTAAGAGCAAGGGTATAACTACCCTTTTGCTACCTCGGCCTTGAGATCTTTTGTAGTACCCTGGATAAAGTTAGTCCCACAACTCTAGTCCCTTGACGAAGCCCAGAAGTTTTGTGACACTCGGTTGTTTAAATTCTTCGCGGTCCACGAAGATCCGGCCAAAGAATTTCATCTTTCTCTGGCTCAGAGCTGGACATTCGGGCCAGAAGTGAGTAGCAGACTCACAACCTCCTCCTCGCAGAATCTGCAGGAGTCTGTTTGAGCTAGTCCAATGATCTTGAGGTGTTTTCTTGTAAGCCGTGTCCTGTCAGTAGCCCCACCAGTAAGCTGATTTCCCCCTTAGAGAGCCTGAGTAGCTCCTTTCACTCCTCTCTGCATGGTTCAATCAGCGATTTTAACTTTCAAAGGCCCGGAAGAGACTCCAATGCCTCCCTCATCTTGGCCTTCTCCCATTTTCTAAGCTTGCCCAGATCCTGGCAGATGGAGACTGGGCAAAATGGTTCGGGCCCTACCAGTGAGGACGTCGACCCCTTTCTGGCTAGACTATCAGTTCAGTTGTTCAGTGTTGTCAGTTCTTCAGTCTGCCTTAGGCTTCTCGAGTCCAACTCGAGTGACTCCCACCCGTCGTTCTTAGTGTACTGCCCACAAGTGTCATATTGTTAGAACATCACAGTTACCTGATACCGAAGTAGTATTGCAACTGTGATGATGTCATATTGGGATATGATTACGCATATTCCATTATTAATAAGGACTGCCGAGCGCCAGGGTGAAGTGGTACTGAAATCACTATCAGATGATGTATGAGGCAGCAGATTCCCCTAAAATACAGATTTTATTTTATTTTACATTAATGATATTACAGAACCTGTATTAAAATTTCAGCTTCGGTCTTTAATACCGTTAATAAAGCACTGACATCACCAAGAGTATCACTTGCTTACACAACAATTAAAAAAAATAAAAAATAAAAATCTGATAAATAAATCTCTGATAAAAAATGTGGTCGGATAACCAAATAGTAAATCAAAGTAACTCACCACCTGGAGGAGTGCCGATGGGCATTGGCAGATATCGTGGCAGGAACTTTTTCTTTTGTATTTGAATACCTGGAGCCACTGACACCAGCTCCACCGTATAAGCCGGTGGAGAGGACGCAGGAGAGTTGGCTGGAACACAAAAAAATAGTTACCTAATACCTTTACAACACTAAAATATTATCTTTATGTGCAGTAGCTGCTAAACGTAGATGGACATCAACAAAGGAAAAGGGACCCGTCTAATCCCTTGTTAACAGATCACTCACATGGTTAAGGGTGGTCTAGCAGTTCACAGGTTTTTTTTACATAGACAAATAAAAGAAAGCTTTAATCACAGTTTCATGACAAAGAATGGTTGAAGGGCTTTGTAGTAATCTATGGAAGAAGGCAAAATCAGCTGTCATATAGTACAGAAGGCCTTGTGTATAATTTTACATTCTTTTTTTTTTAAGTAGTGGATTACTGTAAAGGCGCTTCAGCCAGCTTCAGACGGCTTTTTGCACACCCCTAAATAATTTTACTTAAAATATTAATAAAATAGCAAATTTCTCAGAAAGGCATCAGGCAGATGCTAGGCTGCCACAACAGCATAGAATAACATGAAAGACCATCATCATGTGGTTTACTGAAAAGTCTAGCTGACAGCTGAAGGAACAGAGGCAGGTGTTTTTAGGCCTTGAAGGTTCAGAGAATCTGAACCTTTGGGTCACAACCCTAGGGCAGAAGTGTATGCCATAGAAAGGTGCCTTAACTTTAAACTTGATAAAGGTTATAGAAAAAGAGATATTGCAAAATTGATAAAGAAAAAGAGACTGGGACAGTCGTGTCCTGTAATCCAGCTTCATGGAGGTCCCGGATTGTGGATAATTATGAGCGATAGTCAGTGGATGTGATATTCTCTTGTGTGGATTAACTTTTGGACAATTGAATACTATGTTCATCCACAAAGAACAACCTCGTAATTAAACCATTCGTAATCCAGAGGCAAAAATGATTCGGATCCCTCGTTAAACTGTAGGTCCCTTAGATATCAATGGCTGTTAAGCTATTAATTAACAGTCTTGTCTAAGGAACATATTAGTCTTAGTCAGTAATAAGAATACATGATCACGCACAATCATCTCAAATTTATTTCTCATTCATACTTGGCTTAAAATACCTACCTGGATATGTTGCCTTTTCAAAAATTAATAGGTAATAGGCAATCCTTTTGGATATCTAGGCCACCGTCAGAGCTTAAAGTTCTTCAGTAATTAGCTCCAAGATAGTATACAACTGCCGAAAAAGCTGAATTTTCTGGGCAGTGTGAAAAATGTATGTCTTACTTGGGTACCTGGGCACCAATAGAATAAAGGGAAATAAGAAAGTGGATAAGCTTACACAAAAGTGGGCTTGTATAACTGTTGCGGGTCAGAGCCAATTTTTGGAATAAAGATGTTTTCCTGAAAAAAGAACTAACCAGAGGAGTAAAACCTTTAAAGATAAAGAAGATGGTACATCACCATGCTATGATGTAAACATACTAAAGAATTACGTGGAAACTATAATCAAAAGAGGAGTGATGCTCTTAGTAAAGTGAGTAAAAACAATCTTAGAATTGTAACAGGACTTCTAACTGGACACTGCAGACAAAGGTAATCCGAACCGAAGTCTTCTTGGATATAGAAAAACTCGGATAATACATTTTATGTGGCTATTTACTAGAAAAACTAGAAAGAAACAATAAATCGACAATTTTACATTCCTGCAAACAATTACTAAAGAGAACAAGACGTCACGAGAATTAGGTCAAAAAAAAACACCCATTTTCGAATAATTTAGTTCAACTGTGAGTCTACTTTTATGAGGTTATTAGATTAGATTAATGAAATGGTGACTATATTACAAGGTAGGTATTTTAAGCCAAGTATGAATGAGGATTGAGTGTAAGATGATTGTGGCGCGATCTTGTAGTCTTGTTGCTGACTATGGCTGACATGTTCCTTAGACAGGACAGTTAATAAATAGCCCAACAGCCGATGGCAACTAAGGGACCTACAGTTTAACATGGAATCCAAACCATGGCCTATGAATTACGAATTGGTCTAATTATGAGGATGGTTTTTGCGGATTAACGTAGTATTCAATAGTGCAGACGTTAATCTGCGCAAGAGAACACTACATCCACCGACCATCTCTCACAACTATCCACAATTCGGGACCTCTAAGTAGCTGGATTACAGGACGTCGCCACCATCCCAGTCATTTTTAGTATTTTAGTCCTAAAGTTAGTAAAAGCATTATAAAAGCTCGGTTAAAATTGTTTGACGTTTATTGAATGAACCAATCGATAAGGAACATTTTGATCGTTTCAACATCTCACTAGATAATCAAAAAGATTTTTAAGCAGAATCTTTCGACAATGGAACATTTTGTTTGCTTCAACATCTCGCAACAGCGAAACCATCCGAAAAACAACTTCGATTTACATATGATACAAGACACAGGCAAAGTATTCTTAGAATTGGCAGAAATAATATTTCCGGAAATAAACTGCTCAACCTAACGACCAGGAAAGGCACATTACTTGACCTGTAAATTGTAACTAATTAAAAAATTACATGTGATGCAAATAAAATCCACTTCTTGTCTTAATTTTTGTGATTTCAGTGTTTTATTTCTATTTTATTTGTAGAGGACTAGCTCGGTTAACCTGGTAGCTCGGTTAACTGGACCTCGGATAATCAGGCGTCCACTGTATTAGGATTATAAAAACTTACTCAGTGGAAAGAAACACCAAGAGTAGTTGCTGGCAAAGTGTGGATCAGTTAAATAAAAAGGAGTGCTTTGGTAGTAACCAATACAGATTGAGAATATTCCTCATTTGGAACCTTATCAGCTGATTAACTTCATAAAGGAATTAGGGCCAGAGGGTGAGATCTAAGAGTCAACTAGGACCAGCAACGGGGACACAACATAAGATCCCAGAGCATCCATACCTAGAATTTATCAGGAAGGCTGTCATTAACAAAGTAACTGGTCTGTTTCTCTACTTGAGTTCAAAACATTGTAAGCATACTAGGGTTGCCAGTTTTCGATGCATCCATCTTTAGCAACTGTAATTGACTATAACCTTACTTCAAAGTAAATTAACAAATCATTCTGTAAAAGGAAGTCCAAAGTGGTCGCTGGGAATTCCAAATAAGTGTTTGTTTATTGATCAGATGACAAATATTTCCCTCAAGTGTATGAGTTTACTTATTTATTTCAATTTATTAGAACTACATATATATGGGGACATAAGCTAATAACCATGAGATTTGCATAATTATGTGTGTTTCATATTAATATATTGAAACTGTCACATAGCTGATTAGTTCAATCTAACAGTAGAGACTGATTGACCAAGGATGAGATATGTTAAATTTTATCATTCCAACATTATTCAAGCAACAACAATTATCAAGCCAACAAACATCAGGCAGGTTACAGGCAGATGGTGCCATCTGTCATCAATTTTGTGATCTTTTTAGTCGCTGGGCCGTTTAGTCTACTCACCGCCGCCTGTGAGCAAAGGCTGGAATTAACATATTCAGTTTGATGCTCTGTCGCTAGAGTAGGTTTTATAGCCACGTGAACGCTTTTCAGACGGTGGTACTCAGTTGGTGGCGTAACCAGTTGAGGCGCTTCACTGACGAGTGAATTTTGAAGCTAAACGGAAGTACATGGGTTCATATCATTCATATCATGGGGAAGACTGGGACGGTGGCGACGTCCTGTAATCCAGCTACTTGGAGGTCACGAATTGTGGATAGTTGTGAGAGATGGTCGGTGGGTGTAGTGTTCTCTAGTGTGGATTGACGTCCGCACTATTGAATACTACGTTAATCCGCAAAGACCATCCTCATAATTAGACCAATTCGTAGTTCAGAGGTCGTGGTTCGGACTCCACGTTAAACTGTAGGTCCATTAGTTGCCATCGGCTGTTGGGCTATTAGTTAACAGTCCTGTCTAAGGAACATGTCAGCCTTAGTCAGTAACAAGACTACAAGATCGTGCCACAATCATCCTACATTCATTCCTCATTCATACTTGGCTTAAAATACTTACCTGGGTAAGTCGCCATTTCAGTAAAAAAGTATAAAAGTATAAAGTAAGTATATATCCCCACCATTAGCAATCCCAATTTGGCTTTCAAATGAGTGGTAAAGTGGTAGGAGGGCCCACCTTGAATAAACTATTTAACAGTCATACTTCCACAGTCAACTTCAAGAAGTTGACAGCATTTGTAGGCTTAATTGGGATTGCAGTGGATGCCGGTTTTGCTTCTTTTACTATTGTATGGTTGAGAGGGGGGCATTTTGTGTCTATTTGTTTATACTGATTATTAAAATAAGAACTGCATAATGGTTTCTTCATTCAGTCACGGCCAAAGCTCCCATCAGTTCTAGGGTTAAATAAAATAATTTGCAGGAATAATTTACAAACTCCAGGGTGCCGTGGGGAATCTAGACTACAAGATGCTCGATATGAACATAAAGGAAAACATTGTTACGATGGACTTCAACTTCAAGCAGGCCACGATCCATAAAATACCATTTAATTTCTGTCTATTTCCAACTTTATCTATTCCTGATAAAGATGGTACAATATATTTTCTTAATGTTTTGGTAATATTTTACTTTTCTGTCTAAACCAATCTATGCTCTAAAAACTATGTTTTACACAAAAAACAAGCACTAAATATACATTAATCTGTTTCTGTACTACTATCTTGTCTTTATACATACTAAAAATAGGTACCAATTCTATAAAGCACCATTACACTTACCATGGTCATCTTTTTCAGTTAATGGTAATATCCGTCTTTTTGACAAATATAAAGTCATAAGCCCCTGAGTTAAAAAAATAAAATTATATTTTATTAATTCTGCATGAAAAATTAAGAAATTCCCTTTAACAGATCTTATTTTTGTAATTTCCCTTCAAATTTCCTAGAACATAACTGATCACACAGATATTTTGATACATTTTTCAAAACTTATAAAATTTTTACTTTAGGGTCCTTGTGAGACAAATTCAAGATCCTCACAATTCTCAACGTCTAAAAGTTGGTTTAAATTGTAAAGTTTTGGTTAAATAGTGATCTATTGATAACAGTTATCATGAAATGTTTGAAAATTCTGCCTGAATTATTCTTATTTAGCATATTTCCTAACTATGAGTAAGGGTAGTAACAGAAGTTTTTCAACATTTTTAAACAGGCCTAAACATTTTTTTTCAAACCATTTTATTTTTTATGTTATGTTATAAAAATTAACATTTGATGGATTATCCAGTTGGTGGCACTTCTATTTGTTTTCCCTGCAACACATACTTAACACATACTTTGACCTACAGTGTCCAAATATTGCAGGCGGCAACCAAAACCTTTCTTCCAAATTATATAACAATAATTTTATCATATATGAGTGATACAACATAATAGATTAATACTATAAATCAAAGTAGGAAATGTGAACCCTTTATTAACCATACTCAAAGTTCACTAACTAGTAGGTACACCACTGATACTTTGAATTACAAGAAAGTTATCACTGCAGAACCAGAACAGAATTGAGCAATTTGATAACAAAGCTATGATGAGTAGCCTTTGGATCACTGAATTATATTAAAAAGGGTTACGTTTAAATAGCCTTAACTGTACAAGTATCACCGGACAGTACAGGTAGTTTAAACCTTTTAAGTATTGATGATAAATTATGATAGGCTCTGGTTTGGTTGTAAAACCAGTTACAGAATTGCCATTGTGTTAAATGAGTGTTGTTGCTTGAGTTTTTTTTTATGTTTGACAAAAAAGTAAAAGGTGCTATATATAGGTACTGAACACAAAATTAGACCCACCAAGGCTAGGGAAGTGGCAAAAAAGTTTGAACAAAAATAATTTAAATTGAATAGGAAACAAAGTTTAAAATCCTAATAACAAAATGTGTCAGTCTCACTATATGCTTAATTATACTTGAGACTCTGTCCCAGACTACGTGGGTATTTCAAGGTTAATGGTAAATATAGTGAGATGAATGTTTTAGATGAATTTTATAACTGACAAACAGGTGATTCATTTGTCATAATAATTAATTTATACCCAAATAATTTAAGGCAACTAGGTCCAGTATTAAAACAAAATTGTGTCAAGGTTTTGCTCAAGATCGAACTTTGGCAACGTTTAGCTGATGAAACGGGTACTCTGCTTTCCGAGCTCATTCAGTGTCAAACTATCTTAGGCTTACTGTACAAGGTAAGTAGAACTGTGACGTTTAATCCCTCAAGTCCAATACTCACCTCCTGGCCTTGTTGGAATTGGTTGGCAAACAGGTCCAGCCTCGTTGGTGGCAGAGGCTGTCAGATGACTTGATGTTACGGAACTGTTTGAGGTATTATCTGGAACTGATTTTCAATTCAAAGTTTCATACCTATTTAACAGCATCAATAATGTATGCAATAATATTTTAAGGCAACTTCACTATGGTAAGATCTCTCCATTAGTAGAGGTTTCTGATATTATATATCTAGGTCTGATTTAGGAAATGCATCGCACATCAATGAAACAACACATGAACCTTAATAAGGCGCTGACCATCATCATGCACTGATATTCGTCAGCACAACTTAGTATTTCTTTTTTTCACTTAAGACATAGTATAATTTTAAATATATAAACCATAAAACACCAGGCATTTACATGATACAGAATCTGTGCTTTTACTTTTTATCACTATAATAGATAGTATATGTAGAAAATATCCATTTTGAAGCTCCATGAATCTAAATAGCCCCGTCGCGATTAACCTACCTACTCAGCGAATTTCCAAATCAATAATATAGTAATAATAATAATTATACATGACAAGTTAAATCAATATCTGTCAATAAATATGAGAGTTATTTTCCTTTTCTCCATAAAATTAACATGGGAAAAGAGTTTGCAGGTTTGCTGCTGTGAGGAACATTGAAAGTAAGCATTTCTAGCATAAAATATTTTTGCTTTGACCATTTATATTAAGTTTCATAAACATCTGTCCATTAAAAAAGAGTTTGCCTATTCTCTATATAATAAACATGGAAAAAGAGTATGCAGGAGTCATGATAAACACATAGGCCTAAACTAGAATTTTTAAGCATTTGAAGCATAAGATCTCAACCACTTAAAGGTAAATACCGAGTTTAATCCAAAAATATTGATTGATAAGGTAAATATTAATTTTTCCTTATCCTCCATAAGATTAACATTGGAGCCCCAAAATACAACGTACTGTGTTTAGATTTTTTAATATTTCGGTAACCGTTAGAGATAGAGAAAAACTTTAGAAACTAAATTGTGTAGTTTTTTAACCCTAGAACACAAAGGCGTCGTCTGAGAGACGACGCGCAAGGTGTCATTTCTACCCCTTACCCCCTTCCACTCCACTAAAATTCACAAAACCCGTGTAACTGTCAGTCTTGGCCTGCTATTGAAAGGGACTGGTTGGTGTTGGCTTGCGTCCTTTGTTTAACGAGATTTTAAAGAATTTTAAGTTTGCGTCGACAGGTCGACTACGCCTTTGTAACAACGCACAGTTCGCGGCAGACTCGCAACGTGTGTAGATCGTGGTGTCTTATTGCAGAGTATATACCTTGGTTTTTTGTGTGTTATGGCGTTAGTTGTTTAACTAACGCCATAACACAACTTATACACAACTTATATTTACAGATGTTTATCTGTAAATATAAGTTGTGTATAGTGTAAATATTTATTTTCATTGGACCATATGTGCAGTAACACTTCCTCCAGTTGTAAACCAAGGAGGTTGCCCTGCACACGTTTTATAACATGATAAACATCACTTTAAACAATTATATGTAAAAAATTGTGTCTGAGCCAATAATTGTCAGCCCCTTTGTCGACAAAAATTTCTCAGATAAATGCACAGAGAGCTCCTGAAGCCCTGGCTACAGGCCATAATGTTACCACGCACGAACTCTCAACTCTCATGGGCAATCTATTGCTTATATTTATATGTAAGTGTGTCAAATGAAGCTCCACAACAAGTCCAACAAGGAAGGAAGGAGTGTGCCTTCTGCCCCCCAAGATTACAGCGCATGACAAAACATTTTTGTGGGCGTTGCGTAATTGTCATGTTTGGGGAACACCAAGGGACAATCTGCTGCCAGTGCCAGAGCAATTAAGATTTGGACATTAAACTCTATTAAAACATTAATTCAATGTTTGTTTTAAGTGTTTTTATAATTATCAAAATATTCCCGTCATTAAAAGTATTTTTTATTTATTTTTAAAAAAGTAGTCTGTGAGACTACGCCTTTGTAACAACGTGTGGCTCAGGGAGCCTTTGTGTTCTGGGGTTAAGCTAATTCTAATGGTGAAAGATAAAATTTAAAAATCCTTTAAATAACATATGAAAAACGCAAAATCCCTATTTATGAGTACAACCCCCCCCCACCCCAAACTACCCGTTCCATTGACCGATACGTCTGGTTTACAAACTCGTCCGAGCAAATGTAAGAATATAAGTCTCTACCAAATTTGGTCTTTATCGGACCATTTTTACGAGAGTTATCGTGTTCATAGACACACATATATATATGCTGCTGTGAGGAACACATAAACTATTATTTTTTAGCATGGATCCCAACCACATGATGCTAAATACAAAGTTTCATCCAAAAATATTGGTTAATAAGGGAAATATAAATGTTTTCTCATCCTCCTTAAGATTAGCGTTGGAGCCCCTAAATACAATGTACTGTGTTTAGATTTTTTAATATCTCGGTAACCGTTGGAGATAGATAAAGATTTTAACGAATCAAATTGTGTAGTTTTTTGTGCTAATTCTAATAGTGTAAGATGAAATTTGAAAATTTCAAAAATTACATAGGAAAACCCCATTGTTGGGATACAAAACCACCCCAAACTACCTGTTCGGATTAACCGATATGTCTGGATTACGAACTCGTCTAAGCAAATGTAGGAATATATATACATATATATTAGCGACTATGATTTTTGGTCTCTAGGCATCTAAAGACGAAAAATAACAAGGTCTCAGGCTTAAATCTTGCCATGAGACCTACGGTAATAGCTTCTTCCCCATGGGAAGAAAAATCAACACTGGTGTGACAATTCAGAATTTCTCAAAATTAGTAAATTAGTTGGTTACTTTTTGCATTTTGATGTGGTTTAATTTTATGAAGCTTTAAGCTCGTAGCAGCCTTAAAAATTTAATATATATATATATATATATATATATATATATATATATATATATTTGTTACTAATGTATATATATACATATAAATTTTAACAACTATTGTTTTTGGTCTCTGAGCACCTAAAGACAAAAAAAATAACATGGTCTCGGGCTTAGGTCTTGAGTCCTACGGTAATAGCTTCTTCTCAATGGGAAATTCGCTTAAAAGGCGAGAGAGAGGGCAGCCACAACTCCCACCCTTTTAAAAATAAATATCCCTTCTTACAATTTTAAACAGTTAAGTTTCCCTTATCATACTTATACATACTTGAAGTCGGTACATCACTTATTTATAATAGTGTGATGCCATTCAGTATGAAATATGTGAAAAAAAGACAATGGCTCCATAATGATCCAATTCTAGTTACCTTTGGCATCTGTATCAAATCACCTGCGGAGAAGATATCTAAACCAAATTATGAATTCTTGGTAAATCCTATAGTAATCCAACTCTAACCATCCTTCACATCTATAGTCACCACAGTATCATAATCTTACATACCATCACTAGTATGGCTTCCACGAATTGCTCGCCGCAGAAGAGCATCATGAGTTCTAGTGGCTGGTGTACGGCCATTCACAAGAATTCCATTGCATGATACAAGGTCAATCTTGTTGGAAACTGCTCTTCCTGGATTAGTCCACGGAACTACACTTCCATGGGAATCAATATTGTTGCTATGTGTCGTAGATTCAATCAAGGGATTGTTTAACTGAAAGAACAATCAAAGACAAATTTGAATCTGAAAAACAATTAAGACAAAATATCATCACTTAGAGATGTAGTGGTAGTCCAAGGTTTGAGGTGGCTTCCAGATCACTGAGCCTCATCATGTACTTACAATATATTTTTTTAGTAATGACAAAAGATGGCCGGCCTATAATCCAGAAATATTTAGTTGACTGAATCTAGATTGCTTTGCTGATCTACTTGACAAATTGAATTTGATTAAATTTTAAACCTGCATCCAAATACTATCCATTATATAAGAGGTTAATTTGATGATCACAGAATGAAAAATAGGATGTTGAATTTCATATGAATGTATCACAGTACCAAGCCAAATGGAATGATCCGATTTGCTTCAGAACTGAAATCGGACAAACACGCTTACAATTGATGTTACATGACAAAACCAACCCTATAACTCTAAATGCAAAAATATCTCTGATTGGATGTAAATACTTCCATAAACCTGAATAAAGGGCCGAAGCAGAATGCCTGCTTGTGGCTACCATGCTGCAACATCAAACTGTCTACTACTTCTTGTCTTTAGATAAGAACATGCTTAGTCTGATTGTTCGTAAGCAGCAGCCTTTGAAGACAAACGGTACTTTCAAGAAGTGTACTGTTCCTTATAATTTACTTTAATTAACACGTTTACTGAGGCTGTATTTTTATATATTTAGTATTTATATTTATTCATTATATTTTTATGTTAGTGTAGTATTTTTATGATTTAAAACCAAACTAATGTGTTTTTGACTTATAACAGTGAGTTTTTTTTTAATACTAGAATAAAAATTGTGTGTATCAGTAAAAGAACGTCCCAAGGTGCAGTGAAAAAAAATGGCCATAAATGCCATTTTTTCGGTCCGGATGGCTTTTCAAAAACTTTTACCATATACCACTCTCTATTGCATGCAATTTAGATGCGAATAAGCTAATAAATATCAAAATTAACCTGTAATAAAATATCTATTGTTTGTCAATAGACAACACAGCAGCACTACACCAGCTTTGTTAGTTTGAGGTAGTTTATGGTGGCGTCATCCTGTAATCCAGCTACTTGGAGGTCACAAATTTTGTGGATAGTTGTGAGCGATGGTCGGAGGGTGTAGTGTTCTCTTGTGTGGATTAACGTCCGCACTATCGAATACTACATTAATCCGAAAAGACTATCCTCATAATTAGAACAATTCGTAATTCAGAGGCCATGGTTCGGATTCCACGTTAAACTGAAGGTCCCTTAGTTGCCATCGGCTATTGGGCTATTAATTAACAGTCCTATCTATGGAACATGTCAGCTTTGGTCAGTAAAAAGACTACAAGATCGCACCTCAATCATCTTACACTCAATCCTCATTCATACCTGGCTTAAAATACCTACCTTGTAGTAGGGTCGCCATTTCAATAATCTAATTTAATCTAGAAGAGTAAATTTGATGTGGTTGACTCAAAACCTGAGACAATGCTCTGATTCGAATCCCAGAGTTATCATTACGTTTTTAAGAGTACTGTCCACCTTGTCCTAATCTTTGCTTGATCTGTAGTATTTGTGGGAGGGCAAAGTATGGGTAAAAGAGGCTAACAAATATTTTAGATGTTGTAAATGCTTTGTACTGCTGTAACTTACCATAACTTCAGCTGGGTCTGTATCAAACCTTGCCAGCCTGTCACAATGCTCTCTACTGGCTTCCTCAGTCCTCTCATACGGGTGATACTGAAAAAAAAAACTGCAAGTTCAAGATACAACATACAAAATGTCTTTATTCAGTTATATACAGAGTATACATGAATTGTGTCACTTTTACATGTTTAAAGCTGTACTTAAAAAAGCTAACAGAGAGTAGACTTTCTACAGATATTTACAAAAAAGTCAAGAAAGATACAAAATGAAAAAAATAAAAAACATAGTCTACAAAAGAGTTAAGATAACTGAAAAGACACAGAAAGAAGGTGTGCAAGGAAGCATAGGTCTCCATATAGGATAGGAATATCTTTTAACAACCGGTAGACCTCGGTACACTCGGTGCTATATAGGGACTATAAGGAGGATGAGACAGTAATTATTTAATTAAGCATTAGGTTTAATGCTTGTAAAATGAGAAAAGAGTATGCAGGTTAGCTGCCATGATAAACACATAAACTATTATTTTTTAGAACATAAATAGATAGATCTCAACTACGTGAAAGTAAATACCAAGCTTAATCCAAAAATATTGATTGATAAGTGAAATATTAATTATTCTTCTTCCGTAAGATTAACATTTGAGCACCCACATAAACGCACTGTGATTTTTAAGATTTTTGAATATCTCCGCCACCGTTGGAGATAGAGAAAAACTTTAAGGAAATAGATTGTGTAGTTTTTAAGCCGATTCTAATGGCAAAAAATAAAATTTAAAATATTTTCAAATTGCATGTAAAAAATGCAAAAAACCCAATTTTGAGTACAAAACGACCCTTTCCGATTGACCGATATGTCTGGTTTACAAACTGGTCCCAAAAAATGTAGGAATAAATGTCTCTCCTAAATTTAGTCTTGATCGGACCATTTTTACGAGAGTTATCGTGTTCACAGATACACACATATATAGATACATACCAATATATAAATTTTAACAACTATTGTTTTTGGCTTCTCACCTAAAGACAAAAAAATAACATGGTCCCTGGCTTAAGTCTGGCCATGAGACCAACGGTAATTTAGCTTCTTCCCTATGGGAAATTCGCTAAAAGGGTACTCTGGCATTATTTGTTTCGTAATTATATTAGTAGCCCTAACAAGTCTACACTCATTAAATAAAATAGTAATAAAATAGTCATAAAATAGCTCATTAAATAAAATTAAAACAAACCACATGTTCACGAATTGAAGTATACAACCTTAAAATAGCAGAAGTGAAAGAAGAAATTTATTTTCATATATATGTAATCCCTAAAAGATTTGGGACGAATTGGCTCTTTTAGAATTTTGCTAGGCCTAAAAACTACTAATCTTTAATAAATAAATGTTACATAAATTGTTTTAAAATATTTTAATTATATATAAATATAATTGTAGCCAATGATCTGGTAAACATATTAATATAAACCTTTTGACATTTACATATATTTTAGATAGTTTTTAGCGAATTTCCCATAGGGAAGAAGCTATTACCGTAGGTCTCATGGTAAGACTTAAGCCCGGGACCATGTTATTTTTTCACCTTAGGTGCCCAGAGTCCAAAAACAATAGTCGTTAAAATTTATATATATATATATATATATATACTATTTAAAAATTCACAATTTAGGGCTACTTTTAGCAATATAATAAATAATATAACAATTATATATATATATATATGTATGTATATATGTGTGTCTGTTAGCACGATAACTCTCGTAAAAATGGTCCGATCGAGACCAAATTTGGTAGAGACGTGTATTTCTACAAATGCTCGGTCGAGTTCGTAAACCAGACATATCAGTCAATAGGAACAGGTAGTTTGGGGGGCTTTTGTTCCCCAAAATAGCGAGATATTAAAAAATCTAAACACATACGTTTTATTGTGGGGCTGCAATGTTAATCTTATAGAGGATAGGAAAAAATTAATAATTCCCATATTAATCAATATTTTTTTATGAAACTTGATTTTTAGCATCATGTGGTTGAGATCTATCCTTTTATGATTAAAAATCATAGTTTATGTGTTTATCATGGCAGCAAACCTGCATACTCTTTTCCCATATTAATCATATGGGGAATAGGCAAACTCCTTTATTTATGGACAGATGTTGATGAAAGTTGGTATAAATGTTAAAAATAAAATTATTTATGGTAGAAATGACTATTTTCAGTGTTCCTCACAACAGCTAACCTGCACACTCTTTCCCATGTTAATCTTATGGAGAATAGGCAAATAATTATCATGTTTATGGGCAGATTTTTATAAAACTTGTCATAGCCTATATTATTTATAATTGATTTGGGAATTCGCTGAGTATGCAGGTGTGCTGCGACGGGGGTATTTTTTACTAAATGCTACAAATTCATGAAAATTATGCTAGTCTTTAAAAGATTGCGCAAAATTAATCTTGTCAAACAACTGGAATATTAACAAGCTTGTATGATAAAAGTATAATATTGATAGGCCTAATTTATTTTTTTGTCTGCCACAATCTGTTTTTATACCCTATGGCATTAATATGTATATTAATATGTATAGTCAAAGATAATAGTCTGAATCATACTTCAGACAATAGGCTAAGCTAAAGTCTACTGAGATGATAGAAAGGGATTAGAACAAAAAAAGAAGCTCATCTAATCAAAGGTATAACAAAGATGTAAGGGATGTAGATAAAGGGTTACTCTTTGCATAAAACAAAATAAAAATATCAGCAAATTAAACATACACGAATGGGCAGATTAGTCGAAGTAACTTTGTGAGGTGGATCCTTCTTCTCAACTTCATTTTCACGCTTCATGAGTGGAGGCTGCAATAAAAGTAACTGGTTACATTTCAATAAAATTACATTCTAAACAACCCTGCAATAGAATTTCAGTATAGAAGTAAATTATTCTAGTTTTTGTCTGTACATTGTTTGGAATTTTGATATATTTATTTTTTCTGTCCTAGAAAAGCCAACATGGGTCTACTGAAATATTAATTTCTGTTTTTTCACCAAACAA
Organism: Nephotettix cincticeps; assembly: GCA_023375725.1. NCBI lineage: Eukaryota > Metazoa > Arthropoda > Insecta > Hemiptera > Cicadellidae > Nephotettix > Nephotettix cincticeps. The sequence continues at coordinate 128,905,062 of CM041786.1, read as the reverse complement.
CTGAGTTCGGTAACACCAAACAAGGTCTTTATGTAATGCTTCTTGAAAACAAAGGCAAATAAAAACAATCTGAATCATGGCCTCTTTGAAAGGCTTTGCGATAAAAACTGATTTTTCCTATACATGAGACCTGCTCAAATCAATTTCTCACGTGAAAATACCCCATTTCAGTCAAAAAATCAAAAATCCTTGGACAGAAGAAACATGTTGCCACAGACGGTACACAGTATAAGATTATTAAGATGTTATCTTATGTAGCCTAAAACAAATTTTACCAATGATAACAATTTTCTGATTTAATCTACCATAATTTAAAAATAACACTAAATAGTAAACCTGAGTATTTATTTTTATTTTATTGTTAGCGAATTTCCCATAGGGAAGAAGCTATTACCGTACGTCTCATGGTAAGAATTAAGCCTGGGACCATGTTATTTTTCGTCTTTAGGTGCCCAGAGTCCAAAAACAATAGTCATTAAAATTTATATATATATGTCTGTTAGCACGATAACTCTCGTGAAAATGATCCGATCGAGACCAAATTTGGTAGAGACATGTATTCCTACAAATGCTCAGACGAGTTTGTAAACCAGACATATCAGTCAATAGGAACGGGTAGTTTGGGGGGTTTTGTACCCCAAAATGGGGGTTTTTGCGTTTTTCACATGTAATTTTTAAAAATTTCTAATTTAATATTTCACTATTGGAATCAGCTTAAAAAACTACACAATTAAGTTCCTTGAAGTTTTTCTCTATCTCCAACGGTTACCGAGATATTACAAAATCTAAACACAGTATGTTGTATTGTGGGGCTCCAAGGTTAATCTTATGGAGGATAGGGAAAAATTAATAATTTCCATATCAATCAATATTTTTTGATGAAATTTGATTTTTAGCTTCATGTGGTTGAGATCTATCCTTTTATGTTTAAAAATCATAGTTTATGTGTTTATCATGGCAGCAAACCTGCATACTCTTTCCCCATATTAATCATATAGGCCTAGGGAATAGGCAAACTCCTTTATTTATGGACAGATGTTGATGAAACTCGGTATAATTGGTTAAAATAAAAATTATTTATGGTAGAAATGACTACTTTCAGTGTTCCTCACAGCAGCTAACCTGCACACTCTTTCCCATGTTAATCCTATGGAGAATAGACAAATAATTCTTATGGTTATGGATAGATTTTTATAAAACTTGTCATATTTTATTATTATTATTATTATATTATTGATTTGGAAATTATCTGAGTACCAATATCTGCTGCGACAGGGGTATTTATAATTATTATGGTCTAGGCTATTTAGTCCTATAGTATTAATGTGAATATTTTGTGATAATTATAAATTCATCTTTATTTTTAACTCTAAATCATACAACCTAGGTACAAAGTAGCATATACGTTTAGGCCCTACTATTATTGAAACTATGTGAGTATATATCTTAATCACGATAACTTTAGTAGGCCTATGAAAGGCCTTTTAGCGAATTTCCCATAGGGAAGAAGCTATTACCGTAGGTCTCATGGTAAGACTTAAGCCCGGGACCATGTTATTTTTTCTTCTTTAGGTGCCTAGAGACCAAAAACAATAGTCGTTAAAATTTTTATATATATATATATATATATATGTATATATGTATATATGTATATATATATGTGTCTGTGAACACGATAACTCTCGTAAAAATGGTCTGATCGAGACCAAATTTGGTAGAGACGTGTATTCCTACAAATGCTCGGACGAGTTCGTTAACCAGACATATCGGTCAATGGGAACGGGTAGTTTGGGGGGGTTTTGTACCCAAAAATGGGGTTTTTTGCGTTTTTCACATGTAATTTCTAAAAATTTCTAATTTTATATTTCACCATTGGAATCAGCTTAAAAGACTACACAATTAAGTTCCTTAAAGTTTTTCTCTATCTTCAACGGTTACCGAGATATTAAAAAATCTAAACACAGTACGTTGTATTTTTGAGGCTCCAATGTTAATCTTATGGAGGATTAAAAAAATTAATTTTTCACTTATTATCTAATATTTTTGGATGAAACTTGATATTTAGCTTCATGTGGTTGAGATCCATACATTTGTGCTAAAAAATTATAGTTTATGTGTTTATCATGGCAGCAAACCTGCATACTCTTTTCCCATGTTAATCATATGGAGATTAGGCAAACTCCTATATTTATGGACAGATGTTGATAAAAGTTGGTATAAATGTTAAAAATAAAATTTTTAATGGTATAAATGGCTACTTTCAGTGTTCCTCACAGCAGCAAACCTACTCACTCTTTCCCATTTTAATCTTATGGAGAATAGGCAAAAATTCTCATGTTTATCGACAGATTTTGACCAAACCTGTCATATATTATTATTATTATTATATTATTGATTTGGAAATTCGCTGAGTACGCAGGTCTGCTGCGACGGGGGTATTTGTTTAATCTTTTCTCTCTGTTATTCAGTTTCTTAGATATTGGTATAAAATAATATGTTGTTTTTCTGAGTCTAAATGTTAATCTTAGAAGGGAAAGATGTGTATAGATCTTAACATATAATATCAAATTGAAGTAGGGTATATAATATCTTCCTATTCATAGTAGGCCTAAAGTTCTTAGTAAGTAGTACCTTGACAAAAAATTGTTTGATTAGAGATAGCTCAAACACTAGATAGCTCAGTTAGCTGGATAAAGCATTACACATTATTAATAATTAATTCAATTAATTAATTAAATTGATTAAATTATTAATTCTTTCAATTTGTTGAAATTTTTCAGATTTGCCTTAAATTAAAGCTTAAAAGTCCTTTTCTTACAAGTAAACACTTTCATTGAAAATTTTTTTCATCCTTAATTTGTGAATCTAAGTTACCTTATGTTATTGTGATGTGTGCACAAAAGGTAATTAAATAATTCTTTTAAAGGAAAACTCTATTTTTAACAAGAGAGTTAAATAGTGGAATGGGGCATGTAACTCTCATGAATTCTATGATAATTTATTATTAAACTAAATGCCAAATGTATGTGAGAGAAAGTATTCTTACCCAGTTGTTAGAAGCCATTCTGTGCATTAAAAATGGAAATTTATTTGAAGCACAATAATGAATTATTCAGTGGAGACATACAAAGAAATATGACACTATAATATGTTTCAATTTAAATATATGGTAAAAATTGAAATATTATCACTTCACAACAAGGATGAATGAATAAAAAATGCTTTTACAAGGTGTCCCAGTTCAAATGAGTCTCCACTTCCAACTACAATATACAATACAATAACAATAACGTTTGTTAGTAAAGGAAACAAGAATAATAATTGAATTTCTTACTATGCTATCAAACATCCGGTTTTTACAGCCTACAGTCATAGTGATATTTTTCAGGTTGGTGGAACCATAGAGGACCAATTATAGTGTTATTTCTACATAGTTTAATCAGAGAGGAACGGAGAGTGAGATAAAACCAGGGAGGAACGGATAGTACTTTATACTTCACTTTATACTTTTAACTGAAATGGCGACCTACCCAGGTAGGTATTTTAAGCTAAGTATGAATGAGGAAGGAATGTAGGATGATTGTGGTGCGATCTTGTAGTCTTGTTACTGACTAAGGCTGACATGTTCCTAAGACAGGACTGTTAATTAACAGCCCAACAGCCGATGGCAACTAATGGACCTACAGTTTAACGTGGTATCCGAACCACAGTCTCTGAAATACGAATTGGTATAATTATGAGGATGGTCTTTGTGGATTAACGTAGTATTCAATAGTGCGGACGTTAATCCACACAAGAGAACACTACATCCACCGACCATGTCTCACAACTATCCACAATTCGTGACCTCTAAGTAGCTGGATTACAGGACGTCACCACCATCCCAGTCAAAGTAAAATTAGTAGCAAAGAACATAGAAATTTCTATGTAATCTGATAGTAGCTTTATTATCCTTCATCTTCATCTCTGCTGAAAGATTATTCGATTAAAGTAGATGGGTAGACTTTCGGGTATGGCTTTCGATTAAAAACTCATCGTAACTACATCGAAATGAATAAAAGTGTTGGATTATAAATACAATATTTATATAAAAATGCAATTATGTCTCCTAAATACATCGATGAAAATGATAGTCGGGGGTATTTCTTTTGCATATGTGTATTTTAGGACTGTTGAGTCCAAGGTCCGTAGCGCGATCCACACGACCAACATAAAAATACAATAAACATAAACAATAAACAAACACCAACATAAAAATAGGAACCTCTTCGTGGGACACCCAGTACACTTGATGCGGTTTAATTTAGTAGAATGGTTCATATCGATGTCCATATTCCTTTATAAAAAAATATCTAAATGAGATCTCTTAGCTGAATTTGGCTTATTTTACAATTTGTTATGTATTCAATCTTTTATGACAAGAAATATCAGATTCATGCTTTTAAAAGTAACACTAATTTTCAATAAAATCGAACAGTGGTATATCATGGAAGGTACTTAGGTCCCCACCGAGAAGCTTTTTATTTAATATTTTAGTCTAAACTTACTGCTAAATTAAACCGCATCAACTGTACTGAGTGTCCCACGAAGAAGTTCCTATTCTGAGCTTGTGTGGCGGACGTTTGAATCACGCTACGGACCTAGGACTCAACAGTCCTAATATACACATGTGCAAAATAAATACCCCCGAGTATCACTTAATTGTGACACATTAGGACAAAATGGCGGGATATTAAAAAAAGTAACTTTTCGTAAAAATAGTTTTATTTGCTTAAGTGTTACAACATAATTACTGAATTTTAACGATGTTACTAGACACTAAACAAATAAATTGAATCTATTTTATCCATAAACCTTATTCAAATCGATGTCCATCGATCGCAATGCACTAGCACCGAAATATAAAACAGGCATACGCCCTTAAAATATTATTTTGTGGTTTTTCCGCCATTTTGTTTGGATCAGTTGGAATCAATTATTGAGACTCGCAGGCAACAATCAATTATTGAGACTCGCAGGCAACACCCTTACACATGGTCAGTCCTTACTTAGACTACCTAGACTACCTAAGTCTTAGACTTAGACTTACCTTCATTTTGAATCTCAAATGACACACATTATTATAATACACTAGCTGACCCGGCGAACTCCGTAACGCCTCATAGTAAACACATGCTAACTTTAAGATTGGCCATGTTCTGAAGTCGAATAGCAATACGGCTTCATTGTGAAATGGTATATATTCTGGGTCGCTGCTTAGTGAATAACAATACTGAAACGATAAAACATATTAATATCATTCCCATAAAACAAATAAATCTAAGTGGATTAATTCACAATTTTCAAATCCAATCCAAACCCAAACGAAACCTAACTGTAATATCAATCAATCAATCAATCAATCAATATCTTTATTCATAAAATATACATACATATATATCTGAGTAGCGTCATAAATTTTCCTTAGCAAATTTACATGTCATTTTCTAAAGCATTACATATTAAGATATACCTAATATAATAGCCAAGAGGAGGTAGAGAAAAACTCCTCCAGGGAATATAGGGACCTTTCTATTAAAAAGTTTTTAAGTTTAACTTTGAATTTATTAGAATTTTTTTCATCTCTTATACGAGTTGGTAATTGTTTAAGGTACTTAAGTCCAACATATGATGGTTTTTTTTCATAGAACTTCAAATTATGATAGTTTTGGGTTATAAAGATTTTATTTCTGGTATTATATGGGTGGATAACTGACGATGGAGAGTTGTTAGTATTATTTTTAGCTATTAGGATTGTGTCGAAAATGTATTGCCCATATACAGTTAAAATATTTAAATCTTTAAACTTGCTTTTTACACTTTCTTGGTGATCTAATTTCATTATGATTCGAATGGCTTTTTTTTGTTGTTTAAGGATTCTATCCATATTAGCTTTTGAGGTTGAGCCGTAAAAACAAATACCAAATGACAGATGTGAATGAATATTAGCAAAATAGATGTCCCTTAAGGTTTTTTTATTACAAAAAGATGACATCCTGTAAAGAGAATAAAGTCCCGAGCTCAACTTAGAAACAACCTTTTCCACGTGTTTATCCCATCTAAAATTCTGATCAATTGTTAACCCTAAAAAATTGATATTGTTTTTAATTTCAATTTCTTGCATGCCATAATTTATTATGGGTTCATGTGATTTAATATTTTTATGAGTTCTGAATCTAATAAAATTAGTTTTTTGGGGGTTTAGCATTAAGTTATGTTGTTGTAAATAATATCCAATATTTTCTAGCCCTATATAGCTTAAAATTTCAACTTGTTGTACTGTGTTGGCTGAAACTTTTAAATTTGTATCATCTGCATAAAAACAAACATTTTGCTGTGACATACACGAAAGTGAATCAGCTGCATCATTTATGTAACATATAAATAAAAGGGGGCCCAGTATTGAGCCCTGGGGGACTCCATATTTAATAAAGCCAGTTTTAGAGTTTACTTTTGTAATTTTTCTGTCATCTGTTAGGTGAGTGATTTCAACATATTGGGACCGATTTTTTAGATATGATTCAAACCATTTTATTGAATTTTCTGAAATGTCTAAAGATTTTAATTTGTTTAATAAAAGATCGTGATTTACACTGTCAAAAGCTTTTGAAAGGTCCATAAATATGCCAATTGTACATTCCCCTTTATCTACTGATTCTATTATTGATTCTACAAAAGATAACATGGCAGTTATTACCGATCTTCCAGGTCGAAAGCCATGCTGACAATTAGTTATTAATTTGGAATTTTCAAGAAATTTTAATAACTGGTTATTTACAATTTTTTCATAAATTTTAGAAATAGACGGAAGGATTGAAATTGGACGATAGTTTGATGCATTTTCAAGATCATTTTTTTTATGAATTGGGATTACCTTTGAAATTTTTAATTGGTCAGGGAAAATTCCTGAGACAAATGATGAATTTATCAAATGACTTAATATTCCACTTAAACAATTCTTTGCATGTTTTAAAACTTTAATGGGAATTTCATCATGTCCACATGAGTTTTTATTTTTTAGTAAACCTATTGTTTTTCTCACCTCCTCTTCATTAATAAATTCAAACTTAAAATATTTTTTTAGATATCGATCATCAATTTTTTTATCTCTACTAACAATATCCTTGTTTATATTTTCACAGCCTAGTTGAGTGATGTCCTTCACAACATTTACAAAGTAGTTATTAAAAAAACTGGATATAGTTCTGGGATCAGTTATGCTCAAACTCCCCTCTTTAAGTGAAAAGTTCCTAAACTCGATTTTGTTTTTTCCGCCTACTTCAGAATTTATTATACCCCAGACCGTTTTTTGAACATTATCAGATTTTTTTATTTTATTTTCATAATATTTAGTTTTAGCTTCCTTTAACTCATTTCTATAATTATTTTTTTTTTCCTTTAACGCCTTTGATAAAAGAGGTGACCTAACATATCTGATTTTTTTTTCCAGTTGAATAATTTTTTTTCTTTTCTCTCTTAATTCAAAAGATATCCATCTTTGTTTTCTATTTGATTCTACAATATTAACTTTTGGAAAAGCAGTCTCAAAATAAAACCCCAAAGTATTATAGAATTCTTCGTATTTTTTATCGACTGGCGCCATATAGACATTTTCCCATCTCTCATCCTGAAGTAATCTTGTAAACAGGTTCAAGTTTTGAATAGAGAACTTTCGAATTACACGTTTTATTGGTTGCTGTTTTCTATTATTTTTTTGTTTATTATTATTGATGTGAAGTAGCTGCGCATCGTGATCTGAGAGGCAAGTTATTAGTCCCTCTACGGAGAGTTCAGAATCTTGGAAGTTTTTAATGACAAAATTATCAATAGCTGATTTAGAGTTTTCTGTTACTCTGGTTGGGAAATCCACCAGATAAATCATGTTGTAACTTTTTAATGTATTTTTTAATAGTTTATGGTCATGATCGTTTTTTAGCACATTTATATTGAAATCTCCTCCCAGAACTATATTGTCATACTTTTTAGAAAAATACTCAATTAACAGACCCAACCTATCCAAAAAGACGAATACGGCTTTTATAGGAAAGATATACAACAGCTGATTATTATAATAAACGTAATAATATAAACATTGTAATTATCATATATATATAACACGTGACTTTAATCAGACAGAAAATAAAAATATAAATACACAATCCTCCAAAACCGTTAACTATTAACGTGGTGAATAAAGCTGTTCATTTTTTACAGTACACATTTACTTCATAGTTTAACATTAATGAATGATTCAGATGGCATTGGATAGTAAAGCATACGGTATTGCTAATGGAAAGTAAACCAATCAGCTGTAGCTAAGAAATCAAATGTTTTCATTGTAGACAATTTGTAAACAAACTTACTCTCCATAAGGTTAACATTAGAAATTTAAAACGCCATAAAATGAAAAATTTTGGAGTTTTCGAAAATATTTTTTCACTAAAACCTTCCCGGACACATATAGAGCAACTTCCTAAAATTTCATGGCGATCGGATGAGTAGTTTGTCAACGCATAAAGGACATACATACATACAGACAGACATACATTCAATTTTATATATAGAGATTGGAATAGTCAAAGAGGTATAAATAATTCAACCAACAGTACTTAAATAACTTGTTTTACTCCCTTATAAAGCTATAAATCATCACATATTTTTGTATAACCAAATCAGTAAAATTTGAATCGGCTTTTCAATAATTTACCGATATACCTAAACCGATATCAATCAAACCGTTGACCGAAACATTGTTCAAACGATGAGTTTACGTTTACATTGAGGAGTTTACAACGACAATCATTCACGTCTTTGAAGTCCAAAAATGTGCCTCCTTTCCTTAGAATCCGTTACTCTCTGGTGATACTAACTTAGAAAAGTAGTCCGATGAGGTCTTGGACAGCTGGTTCCCTCTCACCGTCTCTTGCTCAGCAGTGTTGCCGTTTTTCATTTAGCATTTCAGCTGACGTATCCATTTTCTATGTTAGAATAGCGCGATTTGGCATCACCGTACTGAGACTTGTCAGATTACCTTTGTGTGGTTTTCTCTCTTCTCTCTAGTAGATGTAGAAGTTTCGAAAGGTGTAATTGAAGATTAGTACTGTATATCAATTGTTCAGCTTCGGTGGGATCGTAATTTAGTTAATTTATTACAATAACATACTGGAATATAGGACTTGCGGTGCTGGGTTTATTTCTATATAAATACAGTAGTTGCATATTTTCTTCCCGTGTAATAAGTTTTAGATGTGTTTCACTTTTTGATTCTTACTTATTCTGAGTTTATAAACAAATCATGGCAAACGATGCACTAGCCATTATGGTTGGTGTTGCCTTTGCTGCCATTTTTGCAGTTGGAACATTTATATACGAATCTTTAAAAAGTAGACGAGAAGAAGAACAATACGATGCAATGTTTAAGACAAGACAACCCAGGTATGTCTATCACTAGTGTTGTCCTGGATTTAGGTTACACATTATGTTTTCCATTAGTTTTTTTTACAAAACACTGACCTATTGGCAAACGTTTTGCACCCAGTATCCGCTAATTCTTTCAAATCAATCTCAAATTAATTTTTCCACTTTCCAAAAACCTATTTAAGAACATCTCCATGAAAGAACTTTTCTGAAGTTTTTTAGTTCTTTGCATGGATAATGGGGTAATTTCGCACGATTAACCCTCCAACGGTTCACTATTTGACCCCTTGAGGTTCACCTCATTTTGGCGCTTTTGCAGGCTTTTACTAAAAATTCCACATAAAATAGTAAAAATATAGTAACTATAACATATTATACACCATTTTAATCTACATTAAATTATCTATAAGATAATAGTAACATGTTTTATTTTTATCTTGGTTTTGATGGGTGTATCCAATTGAAATTGATAAAAAAAATTTTTCAAAAGATTTTTCAAAGTTTGCTCCCCCACAAAACACAGCAAATAAATACCAGTCAAAAATTGAAGATAGCCAAGTTTTTCAAAATTTAATAAGTAAAATAAAAATATACAGTTTTATACACTTAAGTCACTACTATCAATTTTAAAATGGTGAAATTAACATCAGAACACCAAACAAACGCGACGCGAACGTGTAACGCCACCATTGTAAACAAAGCGACATAACCGCGCAACTGAAGACCGATTTTTAAACTAACATAGAATTCTGACGCATAGAGTAAGCAAAACGAAACATACCTCGGCGGAAAGCGTATGATCTGTAGAAAACAACGATACTATATTCAATGTAGTTTTAAGCGAAAATGTATTCAAACCATTGCTTTTTGTAAAAGCTTACCTACCGTCGATTGATCGACGGTGAACCTTCGACGACCGGCGGTGGCGTCGATGAATCGACGGTAAAACCCTTGGAGGGTTAAAACAAATTGATAACATATATTTTTAATCTAAACCTCACAATCACATCATTTTACAGATGAAATCAAGAGCTTTAACCCTAGAAGTGGCAAGCTTTTTACTCTTTAAGTGTAACATAAAAATAATTACTAATATCTTCTTGAAATATCAAAGTTTAGACTAAAAAAGCTTAAAACATGCCCCCCCCCTTATAACCACTAACCACAAAAGCAAAACAGGTGTCCACTGCAATCCCAATTAAGCCTACAAATACCGTCAACTTCCACCCAAGCCGGTCACCGTTTATTTAAGGTGGGCCCTCCACTCCGCTATACCACACATTTGCAAGCCAAATTGGGATTGCTCATGGTCGGGATTCGAACCCTAGCACTTCCGAATGGCTAGAACGTTACGCTCGTCAGCGTAGCGCGTTAGCCACCTCGGCCATCCAGTGCCTAGGAAAAGAAAGCGCTTACTTGGTTATAAACCTGCCCGGTGGCAGGCTTGTGTACTACAAGAGCAGTTTCGGTTGTTGGCCCCCAGAGGGAAACACGGTCACGTAGGCGATAGCGTCTAACAATTCCACAAAACTGACGACAGATGCCTCCACCTGCCAATTCCTATTGAATATGTAAATGCGTCGTAAATTACGACTTTGCCATTTCTAGGGTTAATCATTTTTTACACTCATGGTTTATTTTATAAACTTTTTTGCTATTTTGACAATAAAGAACTATAAATATTGCCAAAAACAAAAATAACTGCATTACACAAGAGTTCATATATGATCAACCACATATTCATTTTTATTTTTTATATACACATTTATAAATATAATTAGTCCTATTTAAGTTCTAAAACCATAAACCTAAAATAAAAACCAAGAAATAAGAATATTATATCTTCTTTAAAATTAATATCTTCATCGTCATCATCTGACGGCTCAGGTCAAATCATACGAAGTATATGTTTGTCTAAATGATCACTTATTTTCACGTATATCACTTTAATACTAGCCTACAAGTTAGTAAATTATTCTAAAAATATAAATAAACACATTATTAGGGAAAAAATTGCATAGAAAATTCAATAACAGCAATGTAAACAATGACGCCGTCACACAACGCAAGACGGCTGACATCAAACTAGTCCAATGATATTGTGCAATTAGGCTACGTGTTCCTAATAATATTGTTATTATTAAACATCTTATCAAACAATAATAAACACATTTTAGTGAACAAATTGTACAGAAACCAGCAAACACAACACTGACGACGAACCTCAACTCAGTCAGGTTAATAATAGTTAGAGTACCTATTGTGTAATAGAATTATAATTAGTGCAAAACTGATCAAAAATTTCCAATTGACCTATTTTATATCAGAGAATGTATTTAGAAGCATTTTAATACATTAAACTAACTTATATAATTAGCACAAATAAAAACTTATGAAATTACAGGGCTGAGCCCGAGCTACACTTGGGATTCGTATGCAAAAGCAAATGCAGGACCCTGAGCTGTACACGAGTATAGGGCACAATGTGTTAATAGTTTTAGGCTAAAAATATGATACTCTGAAACCACCCTGTCTAGCTATGGAATTAAAAGGCTGAGCCCAAGCTACACTCGGGATTTGTATGCAAAGGCAAATGCAGTATCCTGAGATGTACACGGGTATAGGTCACAATGTGTTGATAGTTTTAGGCTAAAAATATGATACTCTAAAACCACCATGTTTAGCTAGGGGATAGGCGGGAATCGGAGTTCTCGGTGTGGAAAAAATCAATCAAATGCATTTATATTTCACTCTCTAATAACATAAATAAGAAGACCAACAACGCAGAAGAATGTTTTCCGACGTCGGTTGGCCAAAGTAAGACACCATTCAACCATCCAGTCATGTTTGGGGGTCGGCGGGAATCGGGATTCTTGGTGGGAAGAAACAGAATATTTAAGGAATCAAGTATAAGTTAAAAGGGCTAATTTGAGGTGGCAGGCTAATTACTTTTAGCAGGGGTTTTTGCAACATCCTAAACAGTTGACTTAAAAATAAATAAGTTAAACATGATTATCTAGATAGAGCACCGTAAGTCATGTCACTTCACTTGGCCGAATATTGTGAAATTATGGGAATTATTTAATTTGAAATAGGCTACTAAAGTAATTTTTTTAGCGAATTTGCCATAGGGAAGAAGTAGGGATCTCAATCCCGGACCCAAATTTCAATCCCGGGATTTAGGGATCGAATAAAGCCGATCCCGGGATCTCAGGATCAGTCCCGGGCTACTAATATAATTAGGAAATGAATAATGCCAGAGTACCCTTTTATTTTCATATTTGTAATTCTAAATATGAATAATAATATGAAAAATATATAAAAATAAAAGGGTACTCTGGTATTATTCATTTCCTAATTATATTAGTAGCCCTACCAAGTGAACAATCAGTAAATAAATAAATAAAAAAATATATATATATATATAAAATTTTAACGACAATTGTCTTTGGTCTCTGGGCACCTAAAGAAGAAAAAATAACATGGTCCCGGGCTTAACTCTTGCCATGAGACCTACGGTAATAGCTTCTTTCCCCATGAGAAATTTGCTAAAGATAAATTGAACTGAAGCCAATATCATGCTTGTTGCATTTGTACCACACGCCCTCATCTAACACGAAAATTAACTCATCTGTGATTTGTTAAAGTTACTTCATTTTATTGATTTCGCAGCCAAAAATGCCTGTCATGAGTTAGTGCGTGTTTTACTCACAGAAGTAACTGCTGATAAAATCGATTTAGGTACAGTAGAGTCGATTATCTGAAACAATAGTGGATTAAGGATGTTCGGATAACTGAATTTTCGTATAATCGGTCACAGACGGGAAAATGATATCAATACGCATAATGAAGAATGAAACCATTTTTAGTTTACTTTTTATAATATGATTCTCACAAAATATACAAAGAACTCTTTATAAAGTACAATGACAGTCTGAGCTTTAAAAAAATCCAAAAGAAAAAGCTTTAAAATGCTTAAGTTAAACACCAATTCGGCACGCAAACGCGGGGACGCTACTACTGCCAAACTCAAGTTTGACGCGTGGTTTTATTCTTTCATGTTTGACTGTGTTTCGATTAACGACGTTTTGATAACTGGCCTTCGGATAATTGATGCTCTATTGTACTAATTCTACAAGACTTATTGCCATAATAAAATCAATCTCCAGAATCCCGTCTTTCAATTGATGTAAGAACTATTCCTGTCTATCAGAGTTTAGAATTGTTGAAATGTGATGGGAAAAATGTTATATCAATCAACATTTTATGCCGCCTGCCATTTCCCACAGCAATCTGCAATTGACATTTTATATCAGTCTACCACTCGGAGGGTTAACCAGCTTCACTTAATTCAAAGCACTGTCCATCAGCAATATGCGTTAAATTTATCTCGTAAATAATGTTGTGCATCGTATTGGATTTGACATACAGTGCTCTTTGGGGCTTAGTTGGTTATAGATATTTTATTTCTGTTAATATTTTAAAACTGTCAATAACCAATCTAAATCAACTTCACAAATCATTGTAAGTCTGAATTATCACGCATATTAAGATGTTGATACATTGGTTAGTCATAACTACTTAGCTTGTATTTGGATCAAGCAAATATACTCAATACTATTAGCAAATATACGCAAATAACTTCCTGTTTCTCATTCAATTCTTTTTTTCAAGTAATATTATTTGCTTTACTAAAGTGACCCAATGACTCACTGACTCTTGATGCTCTCTCTATACGATCATAGTTTATTCTATTATCAGCTGTTTTCCATATCGTTGTATTGCACGCCCTGCTATAAACTAATTACCCTGTTACCTCTCAAGTTACCTTTAGAATCCCAAAATTTCCTGCTTGTCCTGCTCATAACCGCAAATCTCTTAGGTAGACTGGACGGTTTATGGGGAAACGGATTTTTGGCAACCGCCCAGCCCCCACCGAGGGTCGGAACCCTAATTAGCCCTCGACTGCGGCCTTTTGGCAACCTCAGTTTCATCCCAAAAATTCTCCCTTTTCTCCATGAAAATCCCTTCCTCATAGTTTAATCCCACAAATTATCACTCTTATCCCTTAAAGTCCCTCCCTCTCCTCGGGATCACCGAAATCAGGAGATGTAAGAGCAAGACGGCAAGGGACAGTCGATATACAACACCTCGTATTGTAACAACATAACGTAGGTCTATTGTACAAAATTAACAGATGATTTCATCCCTCCTTTGTATTTCCTCTCCAGTATCTGTATTTATAATTTTTGAATTATAAGGTTTTAATAATAATTTGCTATGCACTTGTATAGGACTCTTTTTGCACCTAGCTGAGAATTTATATTTAACTTATGACAGAGAGGTTTGTGACCACATTAATAATTTTGTAATGATACATACAGTGAAATTTATATATATAAAGCCTACATCCTTAAACGTCTTATACCAATTGTTTTTGTAAAAAATAAAACAAAGTGTATGACAGTATCTTTTGCTTAATTGATTCTGCACATCATGAATATCTTTATTTTGGTTATAAAATTATTACAGTATTATAGATTGAAAGTTACAAGTCTATCAATCGTTAATTCTTTCCTCAAGAAGTTATTTATGGGTTTAAAAATAAGACCGATACAATTCATAATATTGTACCTCTAAACATAGTTAAAACTAGACAATAGTTCTTAGACGGTTAGTAATCTCACACTTGAAAGGAATTGGGTATCATGCGTTGTGCTTTGTTATTCCTCGTCGGTCTTCGCCCGCCACCTCCTCTCTCGCCCTTCTCTAGCGCGCTTTCTCCCTCACCCTCAACCCCGCCCGGCACGAACAAAATCCCTGAAATCCCCACCAGGGAGAACAGCGGTTGCCAAAAGTCCGGACCATGGGTTGTGACACTTTTATAACCCCCTGCGATGACAAATGGGATAGGCGAGGTTTATGAGTCGTATTAAGGTTGAAAACGGCAGGAAAACGTTTTTCCACTCATTTGTTTCTCTTTATTAACCCTGGTTCCCGCTGATCCCCTAGTTAGACTTGATGGATTCAGAGTGTCATATTTTAGCATAAAATCATAAGAAGCCTATAACTATTTTTGTATCAAAGAGTTTATTGTGTTGCCTGTGCCCATCTACATGAATAATAGCTATTTAGATTTACTTGGCAGTTCAGCTCTATAGTAGTAAAACTTGTTATTTATTAATATATTGTGTAAACATATGTTTTTACTACCTTCTAGTGTCAAGATATAGAAACCAAATCTGACATATACAGTAAATTTTGTAGGCCCTGTATCCTTATATAAGTTGAGTAGAAATGTATGTGTATCAAATTAATATGTGGGACTGGAACAAAAATTAAATACGTGATTTGTTTATTAAATATTGAATTATCCTTCTTTTTATGATCAGTAGATAAAGTAATGTATTAGGTCTACTATATTTGTTGTATACTGCTTGTAACATTCCTTTACTAATGTAGGATTATTCGTTTTACAGAATCTTTAAAATACTTTAAAATTTAGTTTACTTTTAAAATTTACTTATTTATAAAATCTTTATAATTAAAATAGGCTACTATGTTGTCGGTTAATTATTCTAATATTGTTGTTGGGATTTTCTAATGCATCTGTGTTTTCAACTATAAAGCGCTTCTGGAGGAAAGTAATCACTTGAAAAGTGGCTACCTCCAGAAACGTTATGTAAATGAAAACACTGACGGATAAGTCTAACTAGGCTCCATAATATTAAATTGTTTAATGTTAATGTTTTCCTTTTTACTTTTTTAGCGAATTTCCCATAGGGAAGAAGCTATTACTGTAGGTCTCATGGTGAGACTTAAGCCCGGGACCATGTTATTTTTTCTTCTTTAGGTGACCAGAGTCCAAAAACAATAGTCGTTAAAATTTGTATATATATATATATATATATGTATATATATATGTGTGTGTCTGTTAGCACGATAACTCTCGTAAAAATGGTCCGATCGAGACCAAATTTGGTAGAGACGTGTATTCCTACAAATGCTCGGACGAGTTCGTAAACCAGACATATCGGTCAATGGGAACGGGTAGTTTAGGGGGGTTTTGTACCCCAAAATGGGGTGTTTTGCTTTTTTCACGTGTAATTTTTAAAAATTTCTAATTTTATATTTCACCATTGGAATCAACTTAAAAAACTACACAATTAAGCTCCTTAAAGTTTTTCTCTATCTCCAACGGTTACCGAGATATTAAAAAATTTAACACAGTACGTTGTATTGTGGGGCTCCAATGTTAATCTTATGGAGGATAGGGAAAAATTAATATTTCCCATATTAATCAATATTTTTGGATAAAACTTGGTATTTAGCTTCATGTGGTTGAGATCTATCCATTTATGCTTAAAAATCATAGTTTATGTGTTAATTATGGCAGCAAACCTGCATACTCTTTTCCCATATTAATCATATAGGGAATAGGCAAACTCCTTTATTTATGGACAGATGTTGATGAAAGTTGGTATAAATGTTAAGATAAAAATTATTCATGGTAGAAATGACTTCTTTCAGTGTTCCTCACAGCAGCTAACCTGCACACTCTTTCCTATGTTAATCTTATGGGGAATAGGCAAATAATTCTCATGTTTATGGACATATTTTTATAAAACTTGTCATATATTAAATTATTGATTTGGAAATTCGCTGAGTACGCAGGTCTGCTGCGACGGGGGTATTTTATTTCCTTAAAATAACCGCTTATTCTAGCCATCAATCTGTATTCGAGCAGAATTAAAGAATCAAACATGCCCGAGCAAGGGTATTGAGTGTTTGTAGTATTTTGTGGGCCTCAATCTACTAAAGTTTGGAAATAGCTGCTAGAGATTATTCCAAATTAAATCAGTGAAATGTAATTAATATTCAATTTTAGAGAGGGCCCATCATCACCAAGAGAAACCTGTATGAAGTGTGAATTTTTCACGGCTGGGCGAAAATTATCCAATCTTCCTTGTGGACATCGTTTTCATCAAAGCTGTATCATTTGGGTAATAAACTGGACTATATATTTTTGGTTTTTCTGTTTGATGTAGCTTTTTTATTAAATTTAAAAATACATGATTCATAATTTTTTATACATCTGCTATGATCTGGATGGTCGTGCATTCTTAATTACTGTTTAATAGGGCTTGAGGTTGCCTTGTTTATTACCTGAGGCAGTTGGTAAAAAAAATTCACCTCAAGCATCCCGAGGTTTAAACAGCCCTGTATGGCATTTGGGAACCCACGACTAAGGAAGCCATACTGGAGAAACCCATATTGATCTAGAAAGCTGGCGCTAATATGGTGAAAAACTAGCTATATTTTTGTTCAAAGTTTTTAAAGAGAATAGGCCCTACATTAATGAAACTAACTCTATTTCTAACTATACTTTAACTCTATTTCTCCTATAGGAAATAGAGCCTTTACCTTAGGGGTCATGACAACACCTAGATCTGGGGTCAAGCATCAATCTAGGATTAACATGTTCAGTGCTACGTGCAGGAAAATCCCGCGCTTTGTAACTAATATACTATTGGTTTTCTTTGCCTGTACTTCCCAGTGTAGCATTGTGTAGCCCTACCTGATGGGGAGGTTAGATTTCGTGCAATTGTATTTTGAATGTGGCGTCCTCGGTTCCCTGTGTATGTACGTCAGCCACTGAAGAACGCCTCATAATTTTCTTTAGCAGAAAACGTATTCTTAGTTTGATTAATCTCAATTAAGTTCTAAATCAATGAAAATTCACTTAGTATGCTTACGTAAGCAGTATATGGTTATTTTATGAATACTTGTATTTTGAATTCCTATAGAAAATAGGTAATCCTCCTAAAACAAAATTTCAAGTGTGGAATTCTTAATTTAGATCGAAACTTAATTAAATATTACTACACATCGAAGTTTTCTTGTAGTTACAATTTGTCCAGTAGAGTCTTGGTTAACCAAGTTAATTGTGACCGAGAGTACCTCAAATAGGGGAAAAATAGGATAGTACAGTTCATAACCTGAAAATCGCCAGTTATAAATAGCTTAGGATATTCTAAAACCATAAATTAAGGCTATTACGCTGACATGGTCAAACCACCATTTTATAGTTTTTGGGTCGTAGTTAATTTGTAGGTTAATACGCGCAAATAGAAATATCACCATTAAATTTATTATGTTTCATTTGTTATATTCCTATATTGTTACGTCATTTCATTTGTCATATTAAAAAAAATAAAGTAAAGGGTCTGGTTTTACCCAGCGAGCATATAATACAATATAGAGGACACGTTTTATCTCAATGCTTTGCTAGTGAAGCCAGATTCGCCATCTTCCGGTCCATCTTCCAATCTCCAGTCCGTTCCATCGCCTCGAATCCGCACAGCAGTGAGCTCAGTTCACATTGAAAGGCCGCAACAAATACACAATCATAAACTATACCATTAATTGAAGGAAATTACTGAAATTTTTCAAACTCGTAATTTAGATACTAAGGATAGTGATAGTGTTGATTTAAAGTTCATATTAATTATAATAACTTATTAATTAAATTACAGTAGAGTCACGTTTAACCGAGTTAATATGGACCACAGCAACCTCGGATAACCAAATTCTCGGTTAACACGGAATGTCTACTTAGAATAAGGGATTTATGAAAACAATTAAAAAATACAATATTTGTTAAGTGTAAAACAACTTTATTTACTCGTGTATACCCTGAAGTACTGTACTGTATTGTAGGCCTGCATAAAGATAATTTTACAAGCTACATTCTCAATTTTAAATACTGATCAGGTAATAAAAAATGTAATATATACTGTACAGGTTAAATTTACATAGTAAAAATACTGATCAGGAAGTAGAAAGATAGGCTACATACAATTAAAAGTACAGTACAGTACCTCAAAAACAGTGAAAAGTCATAAAGGTTTAAAGAAATCTTTGACAGTTTTCTGCTTAATCTTGCTGGATCATTTCTTAGCTGCCAAACTACGCAGTCGACGCAACATAATGATGTCTGCTGGAGTCGTGTCGTCTTGCTGCTCAATGTAGTGCAGGGCCTTCTCGATTGCATCTAATCCCTCGGTGTGGGTGATTTTTTCCTCTGGCTCTGTATCGGCTGATCCATCGTCGCCGTCTTCACCGTTGTTGCTCTCCTTGTTTTCTTCGACTAAACACGCAATTGCTTCGTCTGACAGTTCGAAGTCTTCGTCATCATTCATCCACTGACTTACGTCATTTTCGTAAGTTGTTATTGCCTAGGCAACTGGAATCCTGCTGAGTAGATGAATGAAAGGCAGGTCAACTTCATCATCTTCACATGGTTCGGAGGCATCACTTGTTACTTCAACACCACTAATATTTTTCCAGCTTTTCTGTATAGTCGATTGTTTGACATTATCCCAAGACTCGTCCAACCAAAAAATAACATCTTTGAGGTTGATTTTTTTCAAACTTTCAACAACTGTCATTTCATTTTCTAAGTCTAAGAACAACTGTTTTAATAACTTTTGTCTGTAGTGTCTTTTTAGATTTTCAATCACCCCTTGGTCGAGGGGCTGTATTAAAGAGGTTACATTTGGCGGCAAGAAAAGAGCTCTAATTTCACCGCTTACCAGCTCGCTTTCATCTGGATGAGTCGGTGCGTTGTCCAATAACAATAGAGCTTGATGGGGCAGATTATTTTCGTCTGAGAACTTTCTTACACTGGGCACAAACTCATTGAAAAACCACTTTTTAAAAACTGACGAGTCCATCCAGGCGCTTTTTTGGTTTTCGTATTTTACTGGAAGAAGAGCCATGTTTAAGTTTTTAAAAGCCCTAGGCTTTTTTGCTTTTCCAATAAGCAACAACTTAAGTTTGTTATCACCAGCCTGATTGGCACAAAGTAGAACAGTAACTCTCTCTTTACTTTTCTTGTGTCCCGGAGCTGATTGTTCCTGTTTAGCTGCTAAAGTTTTGCTGGGCAGCATTTTGAAATTTAAGCCAGTTTCATTACAGTTGTAGATTTGTTGAGGGCTTAGATTTTTTGTCTTAATATAGTCATTTAAATCTTTTACAAATGAATCAACTGCATTTGTATTGGCTGACAAAAGTTCTCCTGAAACATTTAACTGCCTAACACCGTATCGCTTCTTCCAACAGCCTAGCCAGCCGATACTAGCTGTGAAGTCTTCTTGTCCATCTTGAAAGCGACGATAAAATTCCTGAGCTTTGGCTTGTAACATTGGTCCAGATAAAGGACTACCCTTACCTCTCATCTGCTGAAACCACAAAAATAATGCCTCTGGCGTTTGCTCATGTTCACTACCTTTCATAGTCTTTCTCTTCTTTGCAACGAGTTTGTCACTTGTTGACTGGGTCCGCTGAGATACCCATTTCTCCAACTGTTCCCGTTTGCGCCTCCAATCCCCTACAGTCACTTCACCAACACCTAAATCACTAGCCACTTTTTTCAAAGATTCACCTTTATCCAAACGTTTAATTGCACAAAGTTTTTCATCTAACGAAAGGACAACTCGTTTCCGTTTCATACTCATTGTATCGCACTCAACTCGTTAGCAACCTCTCAACACAATAAACACCAGAAGACTGAAGTGACAGCTAACAAAACAAACACAGAAACGAGAGAGCAAACAATAGGAGGGGTAGGGATAGGCGGTCAACAACCTTGCCTACTGTACAGTCAGGCTAGTAAGCGTGTCAACGGAAACGTACAGTCGGTTCCCATACATGTGGGCCGCGGGGAACTGCGATTGCAGTCGTATAGCTTAGCAAAAGTTTAAGTACAAAAAAAAAAAGTTTAAGTAGCCTCGGTTAACACGGAACCTCGGTTAAGTGAGACTCGGTTAAACGGGACTCTACTGTATATTTAAACACTTGTCGTTCCATTTTCTAGATCTAGACATGAAAAAGTTGTATAGCGAGGATTTTTTCAGAGACTTTTTGTCAGCGAGAAAGTTTTAGGTAAATCACCAAATGTAATTATACAATTCACAAATATTTTTTATCATGTTTGGTTTTCTTGCAAAGTTAGGTATAATACCGGCGGGAATTACTCCCGTCACATCGGGCCGCGCCCGGCAGTGGGTAAACACGAGTCAATGATACCCTTATGTGATGTTATTAATTACATTTTAAATTAAATGTTCACTATGGATTTTACAATTATGTTTAAATATGTTTTTACAAATATTTATTAATATAAATTAATGATGAAAGATTTTATTTCCAGAAATTACACAAAAAACAATACAAATAATTTACAACAATAATAATGAGGAGGAATTGTATTTACTAAAGAAATAAATGTATTTTTTAGAAATTTATTTAATTGTTTTTTAAGAAATTAAATTTATTTTTTCCAGTTAAAATAAAAACAATTACACTTGATCAAAAATGCACTTTATTCAATGTCCCAGAAAAATTAGTCCTATTAAGGTGTTGTCTATTATGTCCCAGAAAAATTAGTCCTATTAAGGTGTTGTCTAACTTTAGTTTTGTGTACACTTTTGTTCCTCAATTTGCAATAGTAGCGAACTCTAAGATTAAAATATTTATGTGCAATTAATGTAATATAACTAAATAATAATGGTTGCTGCCTATGTCGGAGAATGGCCATTGTTAGGAAATAAATTTTCCCCAATACATTCTTTGAGTACTTTGCTGGTCAAGCCCATAATAATTATATTGCTTTCACTTAATCCTACATTCTCGCACAGCCTAAACTTACTCCTAAAAATAATGTATGACATTGTAATTCCGGACACCAAGTTAAATAAAAATATTTATCGCTAACCAACCATTACTGTCCCACTCCGGACACAAATAATGCATCGTCTGTTTGTTACTGCAGTACCTATAATTTGCCAAGGTCATTTTCGTTTGCTGGGACTGGTCGGGTGGTGAGGGGAGGGGGACAAAGAGTAATGAAGACTCACTGAGTAGAGGAACAATGAACTTTATTTTATATAAAAATCTTTGGAATATTACGATTATTAGGAACTTCGTTTGGATAGATATTTAGATAACAATTTTAATATAAAAAGAACATATTCAGTTAATTATGGAGCCGTCAAAAGAACATTTAATAAGAAAGATACTAGGAAGGCGGTCATTTTTATAATTAAATGTAGGTGGTCCGACATTCCTCTCCACCTGGTCATAGTCAGCTTACTTTTAAAAAAACTTTTTAAAGTAAAAAGATATTTACTTTTAAAAACATTTTTACTTTCTCCCCTTATACATAATATAGAGAAAGTATTGTTTTTGTCAAAATTTTCGAATTTGAGTTGAGAGTGGATATATCCGTTTTGAGGTCCCCTGAATACAAAAAGTGGGTTTCGACGAGATGTCTGTCTGGATGTGTGTGTACAGAGCCACAACCTACCCCATTGGTTTGATTTAGATGAAATTTGGCATGTATGTGAAAACCGTATCTCACCGTATTCACCGTATCTCCAGGCGTTATTTTTCATTTTTAGAATTTTTTATTTTTAAGGGTAGTTTACCCCTAAAAACCCTTAAAAAACGTGAAAAATCCAAATTTCTCTAAAACGGTGAATTTGATTAAAATTTGATATTTTATAGTGCACAGAGTACTAAATAATTTGACACCACGCGCATGTCTGTAAAAATGAGGGTTCAAAAGTAATGGGCTTTTAAATGTCAAAAAAATTAAATTTTTAAATTTTCAACGAAAACAATAAAAGTAAAGAAAGTATAACTTGACTGGCACCATTGAAACCAGTTTAAAAAAACTAAACAAATTTGTATTTTGAATTATTTTTCTACTACTAACGGTTCCAGAGAAAAGTAAAATATACTGCCTATGATAAACGCAGTACGTTATCTGAAAGCGCCCAATGTTATTCTTATGGAGAATATTAAAAAATCAATTTCATCCTTATTTTCCAATTGTTTTCCATGAAACTGGGTATGAAGCGTAAGGTCAAATCACCAACTCAAAAAAGCTTGATACTACTGGGGGGGAGGGTCCCTCAATACAATTTGAACAATTAATTTAACTTTGTCTATTGTTTTTCATTTTCAGAAATGGGATTATTATTTATGAAACAATAAATAATTAAATGATATTTAGAATAACTTTGAAGAACATGATACGACAACTCTCGTATAAATAGTCTGATCGAGACCAAATTTGGTAGAGATGTGTATTCCTGCATTTGCTCGGACGAGTTCGTAAACCAGACATATCAGTCAATCGGAACGGGTAATTTGGGAGGGTTTTGTACCCAAAAAATGGGTTTTTTGCATTTTTCTCACAATTAAAAATTTCAAATTTTATCTATCACTATTAGAATCACCTTATAAAACTACTCAAGTTAATTCCTTAAAGTTTTTCTCTATCTCCAACGGTTACCGAGATACTCAAAAATCTAAACACAGTACGTTTGCTGTATTTTGGGGCTCCACTGTTAATCTTATGGAGGATAAGGAAAAATTAATGTTTCACTTATTATCCAATATTTTTGGATAAAACTTGATTTTTAGCTTCATGTGGTTTACCATACATTTATGCTTAAAATCATAGTTATGTGGTTATCATGGCAGATAACCTGCATTCTCTTTTCCCATGTTAATCATATAGAGATTAGGTAATATCCTTTATTTGTTGACTGATGATGATGTAACTTGGTATAAATGGTCAAAATATAAATTGTTTACACTAGAAACACCTACTTTCAGCATTCCTCACAGCAGCAAACCTGCTTACTCTTTCCCATGTTAATCTTATGGAGAATAGGCAAATAACTCTCATATTTATCAACAGATAATGATAAAACTTGTCATATATTATTATGTTATTGATTTGGAAATTCGCTTAGTACGCAGGTCTGCTGCGACGGGGGTATTTAAATTTACTTAAGGGAGAAAGTATGTGTGTGAGGAACACTGAAAGAAGTCATTTCTACCATGAATAATTTTTATCTTAACATTTATACCAACTTTCATCAACATCTGTCCATAAATAAAGGAGTTTACCTATTCCCTATATGATTAATATGGAAAAGAGTATGCAGGTTTGCTGCCATGATAAACACATAAACTATGATTTTTAAGAATGGATAGATCTCAACCACATGGCTAAATATCAAATTTTATCCAAAAATATTGATTAATATGGGAAATATTAATTTTTGTACGAGAGTTATCGTGCTAACAGACACACACACACACACACACATATATATATATATATATATATATATATATATATATAAACAAATTTTAACGACTATTGTTTTTGGACTCTGGGCACCTAAAGACGAAAAAATAACATCGTCCCGGGCTTAAGTCTTACCATGAGACCTACGTTAATAGCTTCTTCCCTGTGGGAAATTCGCTAAAAAATTTCACAACAGTATCAACAGTACAATAGCCTATGTGGATAAGCCTTGCCTGATGAAAAAATTACAGTAGGCCTAATTAAAAAATAATAATAAAAATTTAAGGTATTAAAACACACAACACATTGTTTTTAATATAAAACTCATTTATTACAAAACAGAAAACGATTAAAATTTTTTTTGTTTACTAAAGGAATATAAAATTTTAGTTAGATAAAAATGACAATCGCCTACATTCACAATAGTTTTTATCGCAAATCAGTTCAGCGTGTATATTGTGGTTGCGGTATTGAAGACGGAAACAATCGATTGGTTGTTTGTGCCCTGTAATAACCTCGGTTAACCCGGTACCTTGGTTAAGTGGAACTCGGTTGGGACTGAGAGACACTCTACTCTAATAAAATTTGAAGGTAAGAAAATTATCATCAGGAAACTAAAATTTTCAGATTTTCAAGAATAGGAACTGGTTTCTAGGAATAGGTTCTACTCTTCCTGAACTTGAACAAGAACAATAATTACGTGTTTAATATTTCTACAACTATTGTTTAGGAACATTCCTGGGGGCTGCTCTTGAGTGGGACCAAAATGAGCTTAAATATTAATGTAGCAAATTATTCTCAAGTCAAACAAAATAAATTTTTTTCCTTAGGTACACTGGTAATAGAATTATGGTTAGTGTTTTATAGTCTGAACTGGCTGGTTGGCTGAGTGGTTTTGATGTCTGCTTTCAAAACTGAAGGTCGCCTGGTCAGTGCTATCTGACTTTTCCAACTAGTTTTACACTATTTTATAATTTAACATATGATTTTATTTGTGCAAACAAAAAATATTCTAATATTGTAAATACAATAATTACAGTTCACTTCTCTATTTCTGCATTTTCTTTTAAAACACATTTTATATAATTTTCAATCATGTCAAATCTGGGTCCAGTTGCCATTTTATCTTTGTGCCATTAATTAATGGAACAACGGAACAATAGCTCTAATAGTAATAGTAGTAGGTAGTAATACAACTGGGGTTTGGACTGTTCCCCATCAAAACATTAAAAAATACCATAAGTCGTAGAAAAAAAATAACAAAAAGTAATCAAGTGATATTGATGTGAGGAAACTTGGAAGGTGCAAATATATAATTTTAATTGAATTACTTAAAACTACTGAGTGGTTACTTTTATACTGAACATGCTAATTTATTTTTTTTAGGATACCAAGTGCCCATATCCAAGATGTGAAGGAAGAATCCCTAGAAATCAACAGTAAGTCGGAAATTGATTATGGTTATGACTTTTGAAAGCCTAATAAAAGACAAAAACAATTTAACCCTTTGCCAGTATGGATGATTCAGAACATCCGAATGTACTGTTTTAGAAATAAATAGTAACTCACTTTGCACCTAATTTTGCCCATGGGTGTAAGATTAAAATTCTACTTTATTACAATAAAACTGTCATAAATTGTTAAAAATAGCGAAATAAGTTTCAGTCAAAGAAGCTAAAAAAATATTAGATAACTGATATTAGAATAAAATAAAATCCCCCCGTTGCAGCAGACCTGCGTACTCAGCGAATTTCCAAATCAATAATATAATAATAATAATAATAATATATGACAAGTTTTATAAAAATCTGTCCATAAACATGAGACTTATTTGCCTATTCTCCATAGAGAGATTAACATGGGAAAGAGTGTGCAGGTTAGCTGCTGTGAGTAACACTGAAAGTAGTCATTTCTAGCATGAATAATTTTTGTCTTAACATTTATACCAACTTTCATCAATATCTGTCCATAAATAAAGGAGTTTGCCTATTCCCTATCCAATACTATAATACGAGCAAGGTTTGTATATATATATATATATATATATATATATATATATTTGCACACGGATCTCGAAAACGGCACCGAGGAATTTCTTTAAATTTTGGAAATAACTAATTTCCGAGTAGAAAATAAGTTCTAGTTAGGTCTAATGTCCAGGAAAATTCGTGTTTTACTGTAATATTAAGTTTAAAATCTAAAAATTTAACATTACGCTTATGGAGAATAAAATGTAAACAATACAAACCAAAACAGCTGTTTATAACCGTTTGACAGTTCTTGATTGAAGACTGCGGGGAACAAATAGAGGTTATGCATTAATATTTATTTTATGAATTAAATAAATGCAAAATTATCAGGTTACTAAACAATTTGTAAAAACTTAAGGATAACATAGCTATGCGAAATAAAAGCAGAAAAAAGTATTTCCAAAATCTTCCGTGTTTTGATAGAAAACGTATTCGTTGTATTGCTTAAAGCCACTGTAACAAACCTAACAAAATCAGAAACAAACCTGTTTCTAACAAAATCAGTTGATCACAGGCTAATAATAACTGTAAGGATAATTAAACAGTTAATGAACGGCTAAAACGATTGAGGTTGGCTAAAAGACCTTAAACGGCGGCGCCCAATTGACAGACACCGTGGTCTAACGGTCTAGCGAGTCGGCCTTGTGAACCGAAGGTCGCGAGTTCCATCCCCATCAGGGGCACTACTTTTTGTTCAGTGCTCTATATTAATTATGGTGCATTAAATCGGTTTTATTTAAACCACATAAATGTTTTCATTAAGTAATAAATGTGTTTTAATTTTTCTAATTAATATTTATAATACATGTCTTATTCTATACGAGCAAAGCTCGGTCACCAGGTACTATTATTAATATGGGAAAAGAGTATGCAGGTCTTGGCCTTACCCACAGCTAGCAATTTTAACATATGACTACCAGCACCATTTGCACAAACAATTAATATGATTCTTTCTTTTTGAAGTTTTCTCCTAGAAACTTTTTTTTCATCCCTTAATACAAATGTTTTTGTTGGAAGTTGCTGCCAATTCAGACCGGTTTCATCAACACACACCTGATACGGCGTAAGGCCTAGTTGACAGAGTTTGGAGTTTAGATTTGTTGTAAAACTAGAAATTTCTGACTGATCAGCAGATAATTTCTCTCCGCTCATCTGTAAAAAACGAATACCGTGTCGCTTTTTGAAATTTTCAAACCAGCCAACACTGGCACGAAAATCATCTTTTTTTGTGATTTCGTGATAAAAATACTTTGCTTTTTCTTTTAAAATATCTCCGGAAATTGGGGCATGTCTGTTTCTTTGCTGTTAAAACCATGCGTATAGAGCTTTCTCAACTTGAGGATATTCGCTCGTCATAAGGGGTTTCCTATTAGATTCATCTTCAACAGATTTTACAAACTTTTATATTTTTTATCTACTTTTCAAAATGTCATATACTGTAGGTCGTCCAATGCAATAAACCTGAGAAATAACTGTAGGGATTTCACCACGATCATATCTTTTAATAATTTCTCATTTTTTCTGAAAGAGTTAAAGTTTTATGCTTACATTTCTTGGTCAAGCCAAGTCAAGTCAAAACAAACTTTATTCATAAATTGTACATAAGAGATACACACAATCCTTGAATGGAGTAAAACTAGCCTACTGTATAAATACAGAATACTTTTTTAAAAACATTTACAATCTTGTAGCTAAACTAATCTGTTGTTACCATAACTGACACAGTTATATTT
The DNA here is from genome assembly GCA_023375725.1 of Nephotettix cincticeps. Taxonomy (NCBI): domain Eukaryota; kingdom Metazoa; phylum Arthropoda; class Insecta; order Hemiptera; family Cicadellidae; genus Nephotettix; species Nephotettix cincticeps. Next base: position 128,876,674 of record CM041786.1, on the reverse strand, counting down.
AACTTATGGAAAAAAATTTGTCAAATGAATACAAAGGTCTACTGACCAAATACTCTTATGGTTCCACTTGTACTCGCCATCGCACAACACTTAATAGAACAAAACTCTTGTAACTAGCACTGAACTATCCCTTTGCACTTGAATTCTGAATTGAATACTGTCAGTAACAAAGTAAGCAACGCTCTTTACTACGCACTAATTGATACTGAACAAGGTAAGGAACTAACGGACCGGAAGACGCAAGACTCCTGTCACATAACGAATAAAATTTCTGTACTGTACAGACGCCCGTCATGGCGATGACTCATTTGGCGCGGCGTCGAACTACCGAGTGTGTCGAACTATCAAGAGTTGGATTATCAAGTGCCAACTGTACTTACCTGGGAGGGGCTAACTATAGGAAGTGGGGAGTATGGAATACGGACACTTACCTGGGAAAGGCTAACCCTGGGGTTAGAGGAGTATGGAATACGGACACTTACCTGGGAGGGGCTAACCCTGGGGTTAGGGGAGTATGGAATACGGACACTTACCTGGGAAAAGCTAACCCTGGGGATAGGGGAGTATGGAATACGGACACTTACTTGGGAGGGGCTACCCTGTGGTTAGGGGAGTATGGAATACAGACACTTACTTGGGAGGGGCTAACCCTGGGGTTAGGGGAGTATGGAATATTCCCCAACCGCGAAGGAGCAAGTTTGTACACTGGCAAAAATAATAAAGAGTTTGATGCACATTTTTTAGTTTTATAAAACAGTTTCCATTTTAAACATATAAGCTCTAAAAACGTTTTATAAAAACCACAACCATCAGACGTTATAAAATATTTCGTAAAATTTGGAAAAAGGAATTTAAAAAAAATAAAATGTGTATAGTGTTTAAAAAACATTGCCTACTTTAATGATGAAATAAATAATACCCCCGTCGCAGCAGACCTGCGTACTCAGCGAATTTCCAAATCAATAATATAATAATAATAATATATGACAAGTTTTACACAAATCTGTCCATAAACATGAGAATTATTTGCAAATTCTTCATAAGATTAACATGAGAAAGCGTGTGCAGGTTTGCTGCTGTGAGGAAAACTGAAAGTAGGCATTTCTACCATTAACAATTTTTATTTTTAACATTTATACCAAATTTCATCAACATCTGTCCATAAATAAGTTTGCCTATTCCCTATATGATTAACATGGGAAAAGAGTATGCAGGTTTGTTGCCATGATAAACACATAAATTATGATTTTTAAGCATACACGGGTGGATCTCAACCACATGAATTTAAATACCAAGTTTTATCCAAAAATATTGATTGATATGGGAAATTAATTTTTTTTAATTTATTTTTTCTTATCCTCCATAAGATTAACATTTGAGCCCCAAAATACAACGTAGGGCCTACTGTGTTTAGTTTTTTTAAATATCTCTGTAACCCTTGGAGATAGAGAAACTAAATTGTGTAGTTTTTAAGTTTAGTCTAATGGTGAAAGATAAAATTTAAAATTTTTTAAAACTACGTATGAAAAACGCAAAAAACCCAATTTTTTAGTAAAAAAGCCCCCCCAAACTACCCGTTCCCATTGATCAATATGTCTGGTTTACGAACTCGTCCGAGCAAATGTAGGAATACATGTCTCTACCAAATTTTGTCTTGATCGGACTATTTTTCCGAGAGTTATCGTGTTCACAGACACATACATATATATATAAATTTTAACGACTATTGTTTTTGGTCTCTGGGCACCTAAAGAATAAAAAATAACATTGTCTCGGGCTTAAGTCTCACCATGAGACCTACGGTAATAGCCTATTTCCTATAGGAAATTCGCTAAAACACAAACTTATTTTGTAATGACCCCAGGCTTGCCCCACAGGCAAGCCTTTGCGGTTGCTCCAGTTTTTCATGGTTGTGGCTTGTGTTACCTTTGGTCACTAAATGAGGGATGTATTAGTCACCATTGGTTTGACAATGGCCTCATACGTCCAGTAAATTAATTTGGGAATTAGGCCCCATTTTTTACTGAAGGATCTTTTACAGACCCCTAAGGCTCTGTAGCCCTTAACCCATTCCTGTCTGGCAGAATGGTCGAAGCCTGAGGCCACCCGGGCTGAACAAAAATCGAGCCTCGTTCACTACGACCGCGCGTCACTATTAGCGTGAAAGAATTAACAGTAACTTCCATGAATTATATGTTTGATTTCTTTGCTCTGTTCCTTATACTCTTTAACTACGTATACAATCACTTTTAGCAAGAAAAAATTATTACTGTACTTTTTCACCAGTTCCAAGCTCTAGACTTAGAAACAAGTAGGTACTTTTGTTTCGTCAAATTTTATTTTATTTTCAAAAGATTCTTTTATTTCACTTGGCAGATTTACTTCTAGTTACCTGCAGTAATAAATAGTTAACGATACACCTTTAAATAACAATCATTATAACTGTATTAACATCAATAAATACAATCGCTAAACGAATTGTGCGAATGAGAAAATAATTTACTGTCAATACGGAACATTTGACACTAAATAAGATGATAAAAGAGGACGCCAACATTGTTTGCTCATAACCACCCCGAGCCGCGGGACGCACGGCGCACGTCATTAGACATCTGCCTAGTGAAATACGCTGACGTACAATGTACGTCATTAGACGGGAATGGGTTAAACAAAGCGAAGTCTAGATAGTTGTTCCAGGTCAATTTCTAATCCAGGAGATCCCCAGGTACTTTGTTGATTGCTTGCTGAGCAATTCCTCGCTGTTTATTTTGGGAGGAGAAATCACCAGTTTTCCTTGAAAAGGTAATCTCTGTCTTGGTTGTATTAACAGCTAGGCCCACGCCATTCTCCTTTTGGTATAGTGTGGAAAATATTACTATTTACTGTGGTAAATCCTATCTAAATATATAAAACAAAGTCGTGTTAGTTACACGCATTATAGCTCGAGAACGGCTGGATCGATTTTAATGATCTTTGATTTGTCTCTGCTCCGGTCATGCTTTAGGCATATTCAGTTTCCATAAATTCAACTAGTTTACATTTTATAGTGTTTTTAATTTCTAATGTTAACCTTATGGGGAATAAGTTTGTTTACAAATTTGCTAAAATCAAAACATTTGATTTCTTAAAACAGCTGTTGGTTTACTTTCCGTTAGCAATATGCTTTACTGTCCAATACCATATGAATCATTCATTAATGTAACATTATGAAGTAAATATGTGCTGTATAAAATGAACATCATTATTCGCCACGATAATCGGTTACGGCTTTTGGAAAGTATGTACTGTAATCATATATTTTTTATTTTCTGTATGATTAAAAGTCACGTGTTTATATGTTTACCAAATAAAATAGTTACAATGTTTATACATATTAGGTTTATTATAATAATCAGCTGTTGAATATACAGTAGAACTTGGATAATTCGAACCTCAAGGGACCAGAAAAAAAATTCAAATCATCCAAAAATTTGAATTAGAAAAGTTTATGCAAGTGGTTGAAATAAACAATCAAACATCATGTTTTAACATTGTATATTAAAAAAGTTACGTTAATGAAGATATTATTGATTAAAAATCCTAATTTTTGTTAAATGTCAATAATGAGTTTGGAGGGATCCCGAAACTAGCTATTACAAACTTTTTCAAATCCCTTCTCTACCTCCTTGATCGCCGCTATTTATTCTTGCAACGTCAGAAATTTGTAGGTTTGCTTTGACGAAGCCATCATACACATCTTAACATGAAAGCAGTCGAAGTCACAAATGCCAACACGAAACAAAGACGACATAAACCACCATCGATGATACACACAGATGTTAATGTTGTGATTTATGAGCATTAGTGAACTAGTGAGTGGGATGGGCGCGTTGATCTAGCTAAAAATAGTCTGAGGACAGGAAGCCCGAACGTCGTTTCCTGGAAAATCGCACATAATGACTTGTTCACTTATACACGCACTATAGATTTCCGCTGTAAAAATTTTGAATTATCCAAAAAATTATTCGAATTAACCAAGATATTTTAACATTGTTTTTATATAAAATTCTAGGGACCAGGACAAAATTTCGAAATAAAGAAGTTTTCGAATTACAGATGTTCGAATTATCCAAGTTCCACTGTATAAAGCTTTTACAACGAAGCTGCAATGCTATTTGACTTCAGAACATGGCCAATCTTAACAATGTATTTAAGTTAACATGTATTTTCTGTTAGGCGTTACGAAGTTCACCGGGTCAGCTAGTTTTTTATAAACTGAATTAAAAACAATATATTGATATTTTATTTCAGGTCTCCATCTGCATCAACAGAACCGCCGAGAAATACGTCAGGCCAGGATGGTGTAAACTGTGACTATTGTCATAGTTCAATAAATAATAGAGAAGTAAAAAGACTACCCTGCCGCCATATTGTCCATGCAGATTGCATCCCAGAGGTAATTTTATAGTTTTTACTATAGCAATATTTTATAGCTTTGAACTATCCAACTACAGTATAACTTGGTTACGACGTTTAACTCTAAAACTGAAATTACTTATCACCAGTGATAAGCAATTTCCATGCTTTGCATATAAAACTTTTCTAAAAATCGGGAAATGTATACTGAAAACCAAGTATCTCAAATGTGTTATATATAATTTTATTCAAAAAAACATGCATAAAAGAAAATAGCACACGTGTTATTCATATCTTGTGTTGGAGTAAGAATAATCTACGTGAAACACAAAAAAGTTTTTTTTAAAGTAATTTTCCACTGTGTAAGTCTGCCCTTCTAAAACTATTTAAAAATCACCAAAGTTCCAAATAAAAAAAATGTTCATGGTTTAATTATGAATAAAAAAGTTACTAAAAAATTTATTGTAAAAGAGATAGGAAAAAATCTGAAACTATATACACACGTAATGGAACAAGTCCACTAGTCGGAGTCAGGGATGACGCGAACTCAAACATTCCATGAAATTCTTTGCACAAGGGGAACACCAGAATCACTAACACTTTTCTCACTTTCAGGTGAATTAGGCATATCTTCCAAGTCCGATAATGTTCGCTCATAGTCATCATCTTTCATTCACTTTATTGTACTTTACATTATTATTCAGAATTAATTTATTATTTAGAATTATTCTAAATTGCCTATTACAATGTACATAATAAATGTTTTATCAGTACGAGGAATCATAAATATAAACATTAAATTTGTGATTCTCAGTTATCGGTTGTAAGCTATTAGCTTTGACTATCCATTTAAATAGACTTAGGAGCAAGCAGCAGTGGCTTGAGTTGTTCTCGAATCGGCTTGAGGAGTTAGTGCGTTGTCCCCCGTACAGGAGCGCCGTACATGCTGTTACAATTCTTCGCCAAAAGATAGGGCGTCAGTCGTCTGCTACTCCCTTCCCCATTCCCCTCAGCCATTCATAATTTCCAAACTGCATTGCAACTGTTTTCAGTATGAAACCGAGACGTGGTTTATCAGTCTAAACAATACATTTCCTTTAAGTTATTTAATTATAGATTAGATTATTAAAATTGCAACCTACCTAGGAAGGTATTTCAAGCCAAGTATGAATGAGAAATGAGTGTAGGATGATTATGGCGCGATCCTGTAGCCTTGTTACTGACTAAGGCTGACATGTTCCTTGGACAGGACAGTTAATTAATTAATTTTTATAATTTTAGGACTCATTGACACATTCCCAGCTTTATTGATAATGTTGTTCCAATACTTCACAAAGCTCCTGATAAATTTTTATCGGTTTACAGTTGTTGCTGTCAGAAAACTTATTACTGCACGCATCTCACAGTGTGCAATATTTCAAACTGCCACAGTAGCTAAACGAATTACAGTATACCTCTGCCTGTGCCTATCCGGTTAGATGCCGACTGAGTTGTTTAACACAAGATTGTCGCAATAGTCCCATCCCTTGCGTACAAAGATGAAAACGTGTTGTACTTTTTAGATAGTCCTTATAATATTTTGTAAATGTTTAATAATATGCTGTGGGAAAATTACTACTTTTAACTATTGAGCGGTTATACCTGTTTCCTGATCATGATAATTTATATTTTTTCAGACTTCCATATGCCCATGTACAGGATGTGGAAGAACAAACCCTAATCAGCGGTAAGTCGGAACTGGTCATTTTTATTGCTTTTAAAAGCCTAATTAAGGGGAAAAATTGTAGAAACAATTAAAATAATCATAAAGACAAAACAAATACAGTAGTATTTTCACTGAGAAATGTTGAACATTTAGTATAACCCAATTCATTGTATTTTATTCAAATTATACTCATACAGTTGATAACATCCAATTGCTCATTATCTACTGTTTTGCCTGTATAAAATACTTATCATCACAAAAAAGATTCACGATATTACTTGTCTCATGAATTGGTTTGATGAGCTTAGGCTTTTATCACCAGGTTGTATTACTTTATGGATTCAATAGAGAGCACCTTGAAGACAATTATGGTTCTGTAATATAACAGACAACTTGTCTGTGAATAGAGAGAAAGGGAATCACTACCACTTCCATTCATGATGATAATCTTAGCTTCCCCCTTGCACTAACTGAAGCAGCAGCCACAATATTAGGAGGATGGGTAATTCTGTGATGTTACATAAATAATTACTGACAAAAAACATGCTTTTCGGTTAAACGAGAGGTATTGGCAACATGGAAAATCTATCGTTAGTTTTTTAAAACTATTTTCTATATTCCTTTCTCAGGCCAAATTTATAAGTGAAACCTAACAGGTGAAGTAATTCTAGGGCTTAAAAATACATTTACATAACAATTGACTGAAGTTGGAATGAAAATCCTTTTGTTTTAGCACGAAAAATCTCTGTGTTCTCTACTGATATGATTAGTATTTAATTTGTTTTGCAGCTTATTATATAACAACAACCCCAAGGAATATATTATTTATTATTATTGTATTGTATCTAGTTATAAGACAAGTTTTGTATTATAGATATTTAGTTTGTCAGTTTGCCGACCTGTAATTCCAAATGAAAGTTGCAACATTCATAATTTTAATTTTCATTTACGGTGGCTACTCTATAAAAAGCACTTGCTCGTTGACATAGTAAGTTTCCTAATTTATATTATGTAAAGTCTGATTAAATAATTACCTGTAAATATATATCTAAAGTAAAACTATTGAATGACATGTATTGTAAATCTCAAAAGCTTAATAACAAATCACTCTCTATTCAACTTTGATTTATATAATTTTATCTTGCAGTTTTTGATTTGTATGAAACATGTAATAGTTTGTAAAACATGAAAGATCATTGTCAAGTAAATTTAAAACTAATGATTAATGCTAAGGCTTACCTATTGTCTCATACTCTTAATTATTTTCAGACGAGTTTCTTAGTCCAGTGTTGTATAGAGTCCCACAAAAAAATTATTTCAACTAAGACTAGTCTAGTTTGTTATTTTATAAAAGAGCAGTTATCACTTAATTTGTATTTAGTTCCAAAATAGGAGTAATGATGTTAATGCATAGAGGAATCCACGATTAAATTTTATTTGAAGATACATGGTTCTGGATGATTAATAATATCTCAAATTTACTTTAAATTCTGCTCACCCAATTTTAAATGGAACACTTAATTGGCCCTTAAGGGGAAATTCCTGTTCCAAAAAAATGGTTTTGCTGTTCAATCTATTGGCAATAATTTGGTATTTTATTTCAGGTCTCCACACTGGTCTGATGAAAACTGTCACCATTGTCATAGTTCATTACGTAATAGGGATATAACAAGACTAAACTGCCACCATATTGTTCATATAGATTGCATACCAGAGGTAATTATTTTTATTATATCAGTATTTTATAGTGTAAGCCATCAAACTACTGTATAACTTAAGGGACCAAACTAATTGTTGATGCTTATCAGAGTGACCTTATAAAAGTGATATTAATGGGAGCGTTTCACAAAACTGAGTTTTCACTATGCCGAGTAAGGCTAAAAATCCTATAAATATTAGGGGTCTGCGGTACAGGAAATAATGAGGTCGGTACGGTACGGTACGGTACAAATTGTTGTACCTCGGTTCTCGGTACAAATTCGGTACGGTACGGTACAAGAGAATAATGCCGCTAGTAACATTGACTGATCTCATCCTTTTATTCATAAGTATTTTCCAGAACTTAATTAGTGAAAACATAGAGAAAAGAGTTTAAAAAAGATATACAATGTCAGAAGAAATATTTTACTGTACTAATTTTCAAACTGTAATATGATTTTTAAATCCATTCTTTAAATATCATATCACATTAATAATTAATATTAATAATTATTTAAACATTATAATTTATGTTGTAACTAATTAATAAGGGGAAATAATCTTCTCAAGTCTATATGAAATTAAGGATGAACAAACAAAAAAACTATAATGTATTTTAATGCAGAACAAAAAATACAGAAAACTGAGTCAATACCCCCTAGCCAAGACCTATATTTTATATTGTCCTGGTTTATTATTTTTAATTCAACTAATCACAATAATTATTAAAATTAAATCAAACACTTTCATAAAATGTCAAAGGGCTCTTTAGATTAAAATAGTTATTTTAGTATAAAGTGGTTAATATTTTAATATTACAGTGGAACCCCTCAAACCGAACATGTTCTTGGGAAATCAAAAAAAGAAATACCTGGAAATTAAAAAAAATTTAATCACAAACTTATTTTTCAAGGTTTAACAAAGTCAGGGTTTTTCGCTTAAAGTCTGTCAATCTTTAACCATTGAATTTACATACTTCGTAATTATAAAATCAATGCTTTAACTGTTGAAATGAAGAAAATCTTCACACGACCGTAATTCCAAGACACTTCGATTGTTATAGATACACACGTTTATCAGCAGGTAAACAAACGCTCACTAAACTAGACACAGGCAGTAGACAGACGCGATACGCATCCCTGTTAGTAAGTAGGGTAGGGGGAGAATGGTATATTTTTAGAACAGGCTCGACCCGCCAAGGTCACTGCCCTTATGAACTTATTGAGTCACACACAGCCTGTATACCGGGCGAATGCAGTGACGAAATAAGTACGTAGTATTTATTTCCCTGGAAGAACAGGCTTCAATCCCAATTAGTTGGATTTGAGGGGTTCCACTAATGAGGAAATACAGAACATATTGTAAAAAATAAAAGTTATTTATTTCCTTTATTCAATTATATCCTTAACATTATGATTTTTTATTTTATTTTAGTGAAAATCCCGAAAGAGCGGGATCGATACGGCAAATCACAGTTCTGTATTGGTCATAATGTGACCAATACTGAACGATGTTATATTACGATGTGTTGACGATACCATATTATAACATCGTCAACAGGCTGTCAGAGGAAAAAGAACGAATCAATTGAAAGAATCATGAATCACAGTTTAAAAGGTTTTAACTGTGATTGAAAAATCACAAGTATTCCCATCACTATTTGAAACACGACTAATACGAGCCTCATACTGGTACGACTATTTTGTTGCGTCAAAAGGAGGAACGGTTCCCTGATCGCGTAAGCTGCTATACGTGGATACGATAATAAGCCGGGAATGCACAATAATTTAGAGCCGGCAGGGAGATGGCTGGTTGCCCGATTTTCCTGAAGTCCTGGTGAAATTATTTTATTTTAAATAATCATTCACCAACACGCTACGAGTCAGTCTTACGTTCAGTATTTGCCGTACATCTGGGCAGTGTTGTAATTCCATTTTACTTGTAGAGTATAAAGCCTTTAACGGTTGGGTTTTATTTAATGTTTTCGGAGATGTTATTTGATGGCCACCTAGACTGGATGATGACTCAATTTTTCCTTATTTGTACCGTACCGAACTTGTACCGAAAAAATTCTTCGGGAAAAAATTCTAAAGGCTGGAACCGTACCGTACCGATTTTTTCGGTGCACCGCAGACCCCTAATAAATATCGAAAATTTACTTCGCTGAGGTTTCTCAAAACCGAGTACGCTATAAAATTCAACTGTTTCACTACACTGTGGTTTCACAAAACCGAGTACGCTATACTGTCCGCTAGAAGGTTTCTGTAGAACCTGTGTAGTGTGCATAAAATTAACTGTTTCACTACGCTGAGGTCTCAAAACATAACACGTGACACGTAATTTATATTTAAGGTTTAATAATAAATAGTTTATAGCTTATAATTTATATTTTAGTTGATTAAAATAAGTTAATAATAGTTAATATAATATGGTATGTCATAAAAATGGCAACCGTAGTTTTCATGTACGAGAAGTCATATTCACGATCTATGAACTATTGTTTTGAGCTTGGTTTAATAAATAAAAAATTATAATACTGTGAATTAAAATAATTTTTAGAGCTTTATGATTCTTTAAAACCATAAGATCCCAAAAATGAATTAAATACAAATTATACATATTATATATTGTTTCTATACCCCGAGAAGGTATTTCATAAGTTCTATTCGCCATTTTATATAGTTAAAATATATTAATAAAATTAACTGTTCACTCGACAAAACATTAACTTAAAATTACAACATGACAAGTAATTCTTGGGTTACTCACACCACGACGAAAACTTAATAAAATTCAACTCTTTTTATTGAACAAATTTCATATCTAAGGACATGAAACGATTCAGGAAAAAGTACCCAATAATTTTGGTCCTTTTACCATAAATATAAAATTTAATCGTGTTATAACTAATTACGTCTCCGCTGACGTTTTGCCATCTAACGGATTTCATTTTCAGCCCAAACATATCAATACATTTGTTAAACCATATGTTATCGTACCCGAGGAGTCCAAATTTTTAACTTTCGACCCAAGAAAAACTTTTAGTCTGTAGCACAGTCGGTGCTAGACTAGGTTCGTTAAATGTCACTACAGCGGACAGATCCTAAGAGGACACAGGAATCGGCCTCACGCTGTGTTGTCCGATGTGCAGGAATAGGCCAGTTAATTAGGTCGCCTGATTAACACCTATGACTGTAGGTGTATTATGCATAGATTCTTTCTCCTATATTAAAAATCTTTTTATATAACATTAAACCTTTAAGTGTTTTTCCACCTTTCACATTAACATTTTTTGCAGCTATGGGTATTTCTGAAATGAATAATTTGAAATGTCTCTTTTACCATTAGAATCAGCTAGAGAACACCCAATTTAGTTTATTACACAGCATAAAATCGAGGCAAATTTTTCAAAAATTTGTGTTATCTTCAGAAATTTTTCTTTAATCAATAGCTTATAGCTTGTTATTGCGATAAGTATTATTTTTTACAGGCAAGAAAAACTGAATTGTTCTAAATAAACAAATTGTTAAAATAAACATTAATTTGTTTCATAAAATCTCCGAGAATATAATAGAAAATTTCTTTCATCATTATTATAGTTATTATGAATAAAATTATATATTTTTTAGTAAGAATGAATTATTATAAATAAAATTCCTGTACGCAGATCTACTCGGGTTTTAATATAAAAAATATATATATAATTTTAAAACATTTAACTGAAAATATTTCCTGACCGCGAACATGACAAGTAATCATTCTAAACACAAACATAAACTTAAAAATTTTTATTTTTCAATTATAAAATTTACATCAATCGATTCATAAAAAAAGTTCCTTTTTATATAACAAAAATTCATTTTGCCATATAAACCACAAATATCGTTTTTCCAAATATACCCAAAACCACAGAAAAACATTTTAGTCCAAACATATCTATAGGGAAATATAATGTCACTACCCCAAGATTAAGACACAATCGCTGTGTTGTAGGTTTTAAATCCCAGTTAATTAGGACAGGAAACTATGTGTATTATGCAGATTTTTTTTATTTTTTTTATTTTTTAGTTTTTCTTTTTTTTTTTGCCTTTATTTCTGAAATTTTTTTTATCATTGAAATAGCTAGAGAACACAAATGTTTAATACAGCATAAAATCGCAAATTTTTCAAAAATTTGTGTATCTTAGAATTCTTTTAATCAATTCTTTATAGATTTTTACGAAGTATTATTTTTACAGCAAAAAAAAACAATTCTTTCTAAATAAAAAAAATATAAAAAAATTAAACTCTCTCTGCTTTGGAGCATACAATCATCTCCAGAGAATAAAAAAAATATTTAGCTTATAGTGATAAAAATATAATTTTTAATAAAAAAAAGGTTCTAATAAACAATCAAATTCTCTCTGCTTTGGAGCATACAATTATTTTCGTTTACTATTTCCTATCATTTTCGTTTTTAACATTCATCCTTGGGCAATTTGATCTCTTGTATAATATATTAAAACAGTATAAAGTAGCTGAAGTCATAGATCAATCATGCCATTTACACGGATTTCAGGCAGTGAATGTCTTCAAAGCGCATGATACTGCGCTATATTAGCTGGGCGGCCGACAAGCTGTTAGTGCAAACTCACTTCTAGAGCAGACGGTACCCAGCCCCTGAGTCGGTTTTGTGAAACCTCAGTGTATTGAATTTCCGATATGTATAGCCGATATGTATTTTAGCCTAACTCGACGTAGTGAAAACTCGCTTTTGTGAAACCCACCCATATTAATCTAATTATCAATACCATATCAACAATAACAAGTTTAGATTTTCATGAAATATACCTATATTCTTAAATGTTATTGTTATGAATATAAATCAATTTATGAGCAATTCCCGTGTTCTCTTTAAATTTTACAAAATATTATTACAATTAAATGATGATTTAATTGATTGATTTAAATGATGATGATGATTTAAATAAATGTTTTTTATTAAATGAAAACAGAAAAATAAATGTAAATAACTTATCAATACAGTTTGATAATTTTTAATATAATGTTGATACACGTTCCACGAAGTGTTAAGTACAACCATGACACACGCAATAACCGAGTTGTGCCTTATTAATTTACACTGGAAGCATGTTCCAGAACCATATATATCTCCATATTAAAAGAAAAAATATATTTATTAACGAATGAATTATGTGCAATTATTCTATCGAGTTCCTAATTCAGCCAAATTGGTGAAGAGGGGTTCCCTTAAATTGGGTTATCAGGGTTTTTTAAATGCAAAATATATTAAAGTTAAATTTTTACTAAGCGAATTTCGAAATCAAAAATACATAATCAAGTTTTATTTTCAACCTTTAAAGGCCATTTTCAAGTTCTTGAAAATGGCCTTTAAAGGTTGAAACATGTCTTTAAAATAAAATAATGTTTGTCAAGGATACTCAGTTAATTATTTTAACTTTACTTAATATAACAGTAATCCTTAAACGTGAACTATATAGATCAAATTTAATAATACATATATATATATATATATATACATATATACATATATATATGTTGTTATATATATATATATATATAAAATTTAACGACTATTGCTTGGACTCTGGGCACCTAAAGAAGAAAAAATAACATGGTCCCGGGCTTAAGTCTTACCATGAGACCTACTGTAATAGCTTCTTCCCTATGGGAAATTTGCTAAAAAACAGTTTAGTATTTCGAATCTTAGAAACTGGTAAACACAGTAAGTTGTCTTTTGGAGGCCCAATGATAATCTTATAGGGAAAAGGTAAAATTTGATATCTTGCCTATCGAAATGTTGTGATATAACTTGGTATACAGATTTATATAGATGCAGAAAATTACAAATTAGAACAAAAACAGGAATTAGTTTTTTGTTTACAGCAGTTTTAAAGGTTTAATATTTTGACGACTATCCAATTTTTTATACAGTGCAACTCGGTTATTGCGGCCTCGGCCATAACGTCAACTCGGATATAACGTCATTTATTTTTAGGTCCCGCCAAACTATATGTATTTACATAGGGAAAAACCTCGGATATATCGTCAGTAAATTCTCAAACCTCGTACATAACGTCAAGAAAATCGGGCCGAGATGAAGGCAATATATAGCTATATAGAGAAAGCTCGGTCGGTGGTGCAACGTGAGGGCTACGGCTATTGTTTAGCTACATTCTATTTTTAGAAACGGCATTTTATTGCTGTCTTACCGCTAACCACCCCAACCCCCTCCCCTACCCTATATCCGCTGTCGCCGGTCATCAAGGTCAGTGTCAGTGACTCACGTCGCATCAAAGCACTGTGATGCCGTTCGTACGTACCTACAGTTCGTGTAGATATCGTTAGTTCAGTGTATGTCTTTTACAGTTTGTTTTTCGTTATTTTAATTTACGAATACAGTATTGAAAAATAATGGCAAGAGAAAGGTTTTGCTGACGAAAAGGTAAGAGTTATAAGAGCGTGTGAGGAGGGATGTAAGATAGCAGACGTGTGTTCGGGCTTGTTTTTTAAAATCGAACCAACAGTTGAATTCACCAAGCCGAACTTCATTGCAATATTTTCAAATTCGATTTTTTATATAGTAGAGTACCGTAGTCAGTCAGTCATAAACATAAACTTACGGTGTATTTCAAATTACCTTCATTAAATGTCGTAATTTCATGTAAAAAATGTGTTTCCCTATTTTTCCTCGGTTTTAAATTAAAATTATGTAACCTCTTTTATAGCGTCACTCGGATATAGCGTCATTAATTGTGTAATCCCTTCAATGACGTTATAACCAAGTTCCACTGTAGTATATTTCAGGGAATATTTTTCCTGGAGGCAACTCTGAGGTGTTTGACAAGAAATGAGTTCAATTGATAGTCTGGAAAATTAAATTTTAAAATATTTCTATATTCTTTGTTTAGTACACTGATAATAAAATGATGGTTTGGTTTGATCGTAAAAAAACGTGTTCTACAGTCTGTGAACACTTTTAAACCTGAAGGTAGCCAGATCGAATCCTGCCCCAGGATTGAATCTGGACCCAGTTGCCTGCCATTATTTCATTGGTCGACAGGTAATAAGACTAGTAAGGACTGGGTTTGGACCGTTCCCCATCAAAATATCTAAAAATAATAAAAGGTATAGAAAAATGCAAAAAATAATGTTTTGTGCAGATGATATTTTGTAAGTATTTAATTCATATTTTATTTATTTTAAAAGAAGTAATATTGCTGTGAGAAAACTTGAAAGGTGCTGATATAGTTTTAAATGTTATTACTTATAATAATTATTACCTGTATCCTGATCATGATAATTTATATTTTTTCAGACTTTCATTTGCCCATGTCTAGGATGTGGAAGAGAAATCCCTAGAAATCATCAGTAAGTTGGACACTGGTCTTTGTTATCACTTTTGAAAGGCTAAT
Organism: Nephotettix cincticeps; assembly: GCA_023375725.1. Taxonomy (NCBI): domain Eukaryota; kingdom Metazoa; phylum Arthropoda; class Insecta; order Hemiptera; family Cicadellidae; genus Nephotettix; species Nephotettix cincticeps. The sequence goes on along the minus strand of CM041786.1, from coordinate 128,861,440 downwards.
GAAAGACAAAAATTGAGACAGAATCAAATAATTATAATGACAAAACAAATGCGGTATAGTTTTCATTGAGTAATGTTGAAAATTTAGTCTGATGATTGTTCAATTCATTAAAATTATGCTCATACCGTTGATAACAGCCAAGTGCTCATTGTCTACTGTTTTTCCTGCGCATTATCAGAAAAAAGATTTGTTGTATTTCTCACCTCACAAATTTTTTTAATGAACCAGGCTTTTATTACTAGATTGTATTACTTTCTGGATTTAATACAGAGCACCTTGAAAACAATTACAGTATATAATATAGACAACATGTCTGTGAACAGATAGAGAGGGCATAACCACTTCCGTTGATAATGTAAGCTTCCTCCTTGCACTAGCTGAAGCAAAAAAAAAACAAAAGACAAAAAACATGCTTTTCGGTTAACCACAGGGGGGTATTGGCGACATGGTAAGCACATTGTCAGCAGATCATGCTATGATTTCTTAAATCCTTTTTGTTTTCATCCCATATTTGACGACTCAAAATGAACCAGCCATTTGGCTGCAGTTCTGTGGCTGCTATTTTAGTTTGGCTGGGTTCTTAATCTCACATATTGGGTTTTCTTTTACATGAAGAAATGTAGTAACCATTGAAAAATCTCTATGTTAATTTGTACATCTTGAAAAAACTTTATAAAATTAATGGTTTTGTTGCTATTTAAATTAAAAGATTTCTAATATCCGCCATTTCGGAAATATAAAAGCCAAACTAAATAATACTTTAAGAATATTTTTCTCTTTAGCCAGTAAAGATGTGTGCAAAGTTTGGTTTCTGCAGCTTAAATAATTCTTGAGATATAACGATTTTTGTATAAATTACAAAAACAAAGGATGGTGGCTAAACTAAAGATTTTTTGACATATGTTTATAGTACTTTTTTGGTTTATTTTGATGAGTACTGTCAAAGTTTGTCCACAACTTTAATGAACACCCTATATATTTAAGTAATTCCTTTGTGATTTAAAGTATGAATAACAAATTAGGTTTCCTGGATGGTGTGTGAGCTATACATTGATATTTCATTTCAGTTCTCCACCCGTGAATGTCTCCACCCAAGAAAGGGCTCCAGGCCAGATTGGAGATTACTGTGGCCACTGTAATAGGTCAATAAATAATAAGTGTCTAAGAAGGCTAGACTGTGGCCATTTTGTCCATGTGAATTGCTTCAAAGAGGTAATATTATATTTTATTACTATATAAACAGTATTTAAAAGGACAAAACCATCAAACTGTAACAACACTGGAACAATGTTTCAAAACAATATCATCATGTCAAAAGAAAAAAAAAATACTTTTAGTAACCAATTTATGGTTAATTACTTATGGTAATTTACTGGTTGGATGTGACGATTTTTATTGTGACCATTTTGTAGCAGTCAGGCGGCCATCCGTGATGGGTAATGGTATAATCTTCTTTACTGTTCAAGTGGTGCTTATCTAAAGGCGTAGCAGAATAAGCCTCAACCCTCTTGCAAAATCCAAGATGCAATAGGGTTACTGTGACAGGGTTTACTGTGGGCATGTGACAGACTGTTGTTTGTGATTTTTCTTTGAGCACTAAACTCAACACAAGTCTAATGTTTTTTTTTGTAATCCCATTAATTGTTGGTGTTATTTTTTCATTGGAGTGGTATAGTCGAAGCTTATAGTGTGAGAGTTGGTTTTTAGTGTGTCTAATCCTTCCCTGTAACACTTGGGAAAAAATGGAATGCTTTCAGCCTCTTCTCCTTCTGAAGTCATCATTATTATCAGTTTGTCAGGTTATATCAGGTGAGTCTTGCAGCTATCAGGTTCTCTGATAGAGAATGTATGTGATGGCTCACAAAATCCCCAAGAGTATCTTGTGGCGTGATCTCCCACAGGTGCATTGAGAGCATGCTCTGTGCTAGACTTTTTTCACACTTTTACAAACTTTTTTACTAAAAGTTAGTTTACAAAGTGTTCCATAATCAATCAGTACACCTCAATTTTGCCCAATTGTAAATCGACCAGCATTAAACAACAAAAATCACAGGCCTCTAAAATAACTGAGTAAATACAGGGAAACTACAACTAAGATGTTAGACAAAGATAACAAAGTTAGTGCAAAAAAATGAATCTGTTATAGCCCCAACCAAAACAAATAAAATCCATGTATATACTGAAAGCCACATCAAAGATATGAGTACCTTAATATGATTATTAATGCCAAGATCGGTCGGTAGAGGTACAATCCATATCAAGTGGGCTAGAGTTGGTTGATTGCATGGTTTTAACATTTTTCATTTTTTACCATATAAAGGACCAATACATGAGAAGTACAAAAATGCAATTTGATTTTTTTTTTATTTTAAATTTGTTAATGGCGGCCATTTAAATGTTGACTGAAAGCCTATTTTCAGCCTTTTCATAGCTATGCATGAAATCTAATTTCTCGATTTCTATTCATCCTAGGACATTCAAATAAAGACCAATCTGTTCAAATGTCTGTACAAACATGCTCTGATAAGGATAGTTGTACCCATTAAAAGTTTCAAGTAGTATTTCACAAAAATAGATTTTCAAAAACACTTTATATAAGAAGGCAATTAAATGTTGTAACGGTAAAAATTAAAAGGGGTCCAGTTACACGTGTTTTTATTTATATTTGCCTCGGATAGCCTCAGGGACACTGAGTTGTCCAAGGTTCAGTTTACTTAAATTTTGAGAAACTACTTGATTTTTTTAATTTCGTGAGGGCTCAGAAATCCTTTACCATTTAATTCACAAATATCAGAGGTTAGGTATCATCCTCGCCCACGAACTTATACAATTTGGAAAAGGGTTTTTTATGCTTTTATAATTATTATTAATTGAATTACCTTAATTCAATCTTCAGGCTTCTTCCAGCCTGGATCCTAGCTGTCTCACAACACTAGACTTGTTCCAGCCTTGCACTCTAACTGAATTGTTAATAAAACACCAGGCTTGTTCCAGCCTTATAGTATCGGTATTTAGTATTTTATAAACACCAGACTTATTTCAGTCTTGCACTCTAACTGAATTTTTAATAAAACACCAGGCTTGTTCCAGCTCTGTATCCTACTGAATTAATATACGACCTGGGTGCTTACTTAATTTGTCTACTACAAAACTCAACTCAACTCTAATAATTAAATAAAAGTTCCTTTCTCGGACAAACTAAAATCTCTTTATTAATCAAATTAATAATTTCTCTATTACTCACAACAAGTTAGTAACTAAGAACAAGAAGGCTATCCCGAACAAAGGTACCGCGGACCACGTTGCCTACCCCTTGGTCTCCTAACTAAATCGGATGCAAGTTACCTACAACCTGTAGGCCCAAGAGCCGGCGAGCGAGTGTCCCTGCGCTTGGAGGACTGCTCTCGGTCGTCGTCGGCTCCCCACTCCTTCCCCCACCACCGACGGTGGTGCGGTTCGTGGCAGCTCCTTAAACTACAGAGCTAGCTGTTCGGCCCCATCTGGCGGGAACATTTAAACTAAACTTAAATTAAAACCAAATTATACCCACCTTATTTTTGCTTCTCACAATGTGTGTTTGTTATTTTTTCTTAACACATTCGCTGCAGTGCCTAAAACCCCTGGTCCTCACGAGGAGCGGCCTTGTTTAAAGTCAACCAATAGGAAAATTCCAAGTGACACATACAGAAATAGATATTGCCTTGTAACAAAGCTGGTCGTAGTTCTCTCAGATCCCAACAGGTGGCATCACAATCTACACTGCCTGATCCACCATCTTGATTTTAACCTAAATGTCACCACTCAGATCGGAGCGGTCCGCTCCCTGTGCGGACCAGTACCACTTGGATCTGAGTGGTCCGCAGCGAACGTGTTAATAGGTATAACTGAGTGCTCTTAATTTACCAAATTTCCAGCTGTAGACTTGCATAGTTTTTTTTTATAAAACATTTTCCAAATCCAGAAATTTTCAAAATTTGGTAAGTTTGAGGCTTAATAATTATTCTGTTGGCATGAAAATAAAAATTTTAAATTTGCTTACATTTAATCCAGCAAGAGGAGTGATTAAAAATTCCAAGAGTGGACCATGTGATCGGTCCACAGTGTCATCAATCCACTGTGTTTTTCACGTTATTCCGCCATGATTTCTTTCTGCAAATGGCTATCGATAATAACCTTGTTTTGGCGGGAGGAAGCAATAGAGTGAAGGGGACGGAGACTCATTCCGACCTATATTCATATACAGTAGAGTCTCAGTTTGAGGCTTAATATCTCTGTTGGGTATGAAAAAAATTGAAATTCGCTCAGATTTAATCCTATTTTTATTTGTTATTTTTATAAAGTCTACTGTATCTTGACATTACTTTCCAGAATGCCACCAAGAGATATGGACCTTTTTTGATGGTATTTTATTAATCTTAAATTTTATTATTATGAAGCTATCTGAAATTTGATGTTGTCATGATCCTAAAATGTTAACCTTTTTATTTTCAGAAGTCTCAATGTTCTGTCAATGGATGTTATTAAAGCATTTTTGGAACATCAAAACAAGATGATTCCTGATGAATCGTAATTCAAATATGATACTCCTCAACTCAAACGTTTTTATATAATCTCTTCATAGAAAAGGGTATGAAAGGGCTTATTTTACACTATATTTATTTTTACCTCTAAATAATCAGTAATGTATGATGCTAGGATCTATTTTATAGATTATTTGATTTATTTTTATTATTTACTTGCAGTTAGCCCGTTCTTTGTAAAAGGGTATGACAAGAGCTTATTTTACAATACATATATTTTTTTCCTCTGAATAATCAGTAATGTATGATGCTAGGATCTATTTCATAGATTATTTGATTTATTTTTATTATTTACTTGCAGTTAGCCCGTTCTTTGTAAAAGGGTATGACAAGAGCTTATTTTACAATACATATATTTTTTTCCTCTGAATAATCAGTAATGTATGATGCTAGGATCTATTTGATAGATTATTTGATTTATTTTTATTATTTACTTGCAGTTAACCAGTCCTTTGTAAAAGGGTATATCAAGGGCTATTTTACAACAGATATATTTTTACCTCTAAATAATCTGTAATGTTTGATGCTGGGAAATATTTTATTGATTATTTTATTTTGTTTTAATATTTACTTGTAACGAGCCACTCCCTTTGTACGAGTTGTAGCATTCATTGTTAAGAAGTAAGATACTTGTTGTCATGACTAAATATTTACCTAAAATCATAATAAGTAGATAAATTATAAATATATAATAATAAGAAAGAAAAATAAATTCTCAGTTCAATTATTTAATATTGATTTTAAATTATCAAATGTGTATCAATTTTAAAATTTGGCGTACGTTTTAATTTGGATAACATTTTAAAACGTTCAGGATGGCATGAGCCATGCCGTCTTTTTGAAATGACTTTGTGAAGCCCACGCTCAGCATTAGCAAAGTGTGTGGGCCTGAAGAGGACCGCGTTTGTATTGAGTTGCTATTACTACTGTAGTGTTTCCAGCGACGTGCTAACAGATGATAAATAACGTACCTATGACAAATGAGAATGTTTTTGAGTTTCTGTTTTTGAAACTCCTGTACATCTATTGGCACTCGGCTATACAAATTTGACGAGTAACAAAATATATATATATGTTAGTTTGTTAGTTAGTTAGTGAGATGGCAACCTGTCCAGATATTTTAAGTCAAGTATGAATGAGAAATGAGTGTAAGATGATAGTGGTGTGATCTTGTAGCCTTGTTACTGACTAAGGCTGACATTTTCCTTTGACAGAATTGTTAATTCATAGCCCAGTTAATGGAATAGGGCCCTTCAGTTTAACGTGGAGTCCGAACCACTGCCACTGAATTACGAACTGGTCTAATTATGAGGATGTTATATGCGGATGGACTTAGTATTCAATAATGTGGACTTTAATCCACAACAGAAAGTATCACATTCACCAAACTACTCAGCTCCTAACCATCCAAAATTCATGACCACCAAGTAGCTGCATTACAGGACACGCCACCCTCCCTGTCAATGTACAATAATTGTAACATTAGATGGATAATAAAACAGATGGGTAATGTTTCACAAGATCCAAACTGATGTGTTTATGCGTCAGTGAAATTTATTTTGATACTTTTGATTGAAAGGCGACCTACCAAGGTATTTTAAACGAAATATGAATGAGAAATGATTGAAAGATGATAGTGACACAATCTTGTAGTCTTGTTACTGACCAAGGCTAACACATTTCTCAGACAGTTCTACTAACTAATAGCCCAAAAGCGAAAAGCATCTAAAATATTTTCAGGTTAAAGTGTGATTCAAACAACAGTTTTCCTCATAATAATGAACTGGTCTAATCAAGAGGATGATTATATGAGTGTGTACCCAAAAGTAATTGTTATTACGCTGCCGAAGGCATGGCCTGTGTAGTACGTATGTCTGCCGCTACATGTGTGTAGAGCAGGTCATCCAGAGTTCATTGCCGCTAGTGCCATCGCCGTGGGTCGGGGTGTTCGTCTGCAGTGGGTTTTTTAGTTAACACTGTTTCGCCATTTCCTCGTTTTTTCGTTTTGGCGGACGTAAATGAACAGCACAGGGTTTTTCAACAACTGACATTTTGCCATTTTCAAAATGTGAAAACAACTCGTACTTGAGTTTTACCCAAAGCTTCATCTTTGTAAGCAGTTTTAACATAACAATGGCATCTGCAGCACTTTTCCATAACAAGAAACGAAACTTCAGAGCGTGCCGTTCATTTTCGTCTGCCAAAATGAGAAAATGGCAAAACAGTGTTCACTAAAAAACTCACTGCAGACGAACACGTCGACCCACAGCAACGGCACTACCGGCACTGAACTCCGGATGAGCTTCGCTACACACACGTAGCGGCATACATACGTACTTCACAGGCCACGCCTTCGGCAGTGTAATTCCGGTTATTTTTCGGTACCCCCTCGTAGTAGTTAATAGTGCGAAGGTTAATCCACTTCAGAGAATATTGCATCCACAGGCTATCCCTTTTAACTATCCACAATTTATGATCTCTATGTTGCTGGATTACAGGACATACCACCATGAAGAAGTCAGTAAATTTATTTAATATAATACAAATTTATTATCTGACTCATATTTCAAAACACCTTCTTGATTAAGTTAGGAAGTTGGAACAAGAAATTGTATTACAATCTTAAAGTGCTTTTAATTTTAGTGACACATAAGCAATTGTAGTTTTGATCTTATGATGGTGTTGTTTTTAAAACGTTTAACTCTTATTATTAATTTATATTTTGTATTTCAAAGATCCGATGTAATAAAATTCAAAAGTATAGTTAGGTAATTAAGCACAGAACAGTGTCTTTTAAGACTAGCTTTACTTTTGGATCTTATTAAATTCTAGTATATTTTACAGTTTTGAATCTTTTGCAAGTTGTCCAATCTAACATTGAAGGGGGCTTTATTGTTAATCTATTATGTTCCAATGTTGTTTAAATGGGGAGCACGCTGGTCTAACGGTAGAGTGCGGGGCTTTGGTGCCCTAGGTCCTGGGTTGAAATCCATCCAATCACCAATAGCTTTTCGCTATATGATTATGTCGCAACCCACTAGGTCTAGCCTGATGTAAGGTGCAAAAACGGTTCCAGGCAATAACCTAGTTCAAAAAGTCTTGGGGTGAGAAGGTGGGACATAAAAAAAATGTTTTTTAAATAGTGTTATGATAATTGTTTTTCAATATTAATACAATTAAATAGCATGAATATTTTTAGTTTATAAGATACAGCTTAATGTAGTAATATTAAATTAATTAGGTCATTAAATTAACTAATCATATCTAAGCCATGATTTTTGATAATTGCCATATCAAACTGACTAGGCTTATAGAATAACTTACTCCATATATTTATTTATAATTTTATTATTTTTCTAATATTGTTTTTGAAAATGAGTTCTGGGGTCGGAGTGAGCATCTAAGATCTATATTAATGTTTGAGTAAAATATATTATAGAAACCTAGATTTACCTTGACTAATCCAATCCGAATGTTTTTGTAATATATTTGTAATAAAAACTTTGTATGAATTTCTCTTTTTTGTACCTATCCTTCTTGCATTATATTGATTAAAAAGTGTATTCAAATGAGTTTTTAATATTTTGAAAATACTCTGCAGAACTATGAAGCTTAATTAAGTAGTTGTGACAAGACCAAGTTCCTGGATCCAATTTTGTTTGTTTTTATGCACCTCCTTTTGTTTGAATATATTTTCCCTCCATATTCCCTTCGGATAGTCTATAGTTCTTGGACTTCAAAAGTTACTTTTAAGTTACAAATAAATTATAATTTACTTTATACATCTCATGGTGATTCCAGTAGTAGCTTCATTTTCCTAACAAATATTGCCTATTTAAATGAGTTGCCCCTAACAACGTCGTAAATTTAAAGTTTTTGATTGCAAGCTAATGAGATTTAGTTCGTTGTTTGTCAGATTAACTTTCTTACATTAGATTAATTTTTTATGTAATTTAAGCTGGTAGATATATAACACACAAACAAATCTTAAAAGTCTTGACAATCTTCCTCTTGAAATTAAAGATTTTAAAAATTAATTTTGTAAAAGTTTTATTAAAAAATATTTTTTATAAGATGCCAGAAATTCCTCAGGTGAATGGAGGTATACAAGAGTTATGCTATCTATCAGGTAAGGTGTTCTACACTTTGTGATAATGATTGAGGGAGTTCTTAATCAGTTTGGTTGTCTTCATCGAGGTTCTACTGAAAGGTATGTGGTCAAAAAAGAGTAATTTGATTTCACTTTTATTTTTATTAGTTTTTATATTTAATAAAAATTTAGGAGATGGTGAAAGGATTTTTTCATGGAATAGAATTTATTCTCTTTATCTCCCCTAATTAGTTAGTATTATTTCCATAAACATTTTTCAATATGCTGATATCATATAAACAGGCCCGAATTAGCAACTATTTACGCCCTAGGCCAGAGTTCTACATTACGCCCCTCCCGGCAGACGTTCGGGGAGGCTGGAATTTTTGGCATATTAAATGGTGCGCCTTACCTTTCCGGCAAAACTAAAAAAAAATGTGTGGGAGATTACAAATATCTTGGTTATTATTTAGGTTATCAGTGATCTTACACATTCATTCGCAAGAAAATAATTTAAATCGATCAGTCAGTTACAGCGAAATTCCAAAATGTGTGAGAAGAAAATACTTACAGAAAAGGTTATGTTAAAAAATAAAACACACTACTTAATTAACACAAATAACACTGTATAATTAAGTAAGTACATTTATTAACACAAAACGATATTTACTAACGAAATTACTGTTAAATCATTATTTAAAAACTTGCGGTGCGAGCGGCGTTAGGGACAACTGAAATACGCTAGGTCGGCGCTAGTGTCGCTTATTCGTTACGCGTATGTGATTGACTCGTGCAAGCAACAATTCTGTTTTTTGTATATTTTTAAACCTTTTTAGATCTCCAAAATGACATATTTTGTATATTATTATTTTTTTATATTTGTGTATTTTGTGTTATTATCGGATCAAAAATATTGCTTTAAAAACCATTTCCTGTAGGTAACAAATTTGTTTTCTTCTTATTATAAAATTTCACATAGGTTACGTGAAAAAGGTGTGTTATTCATCCACATTCCCAAAATTTCTGCTCAAAAACATAAGCCGTATTCCCACACTCCTTGACGCTCCAGGAGGCATTTTACGCCGTCTTCTCCGGAAAAACGGGAGAACTGATTACAATGAAACTTGTTTCATGTATTCTCTACATCCTAGAAAAGTTTTACTCTTCCTGGCTTTGGCCCAGGCAAACGATTGGATGGTGTTGGTGAAATCCAATGTTTTGGTTACATAATTTTCAATATTGAGAAGAGCGGGAGAGTTGAACTTTGGGTCATGTTTGACCTTTGGTATTCCTTGATCCTTTTTAATCAGGAAAATGACCTAAAAATACAATTAAATTGTGACACAATAAATATACAGAAAACAAAGCAATAAAAAAGTAGGCTATTCGGTTTTATGAAGTGATTCAAGATTAATAAAAATTGTAGTACCGGTACTGTATATTAAAAGTTACATTAAGAGTATTAAGAGTAATTTGTGGAATCTTACTTTCCCATGAAAAACTGCGATCCTAAGGAGCTGACAACAGAGTAGACTTTGTTTAATATTTGTTTACGATATTTTAGTTTAGATTAAAATCTAGGGCATTGAAATTGTAATACAAAGTAAACGGGTTGTTATTGTTTGACTTACCTCTCGGCTGATGCGTTTGTTACTGGAGTATAATTAAACATTCGAAGCAAAATTTTGACATTTGGATACATACATACATATCCTGTCCCGTTCCGATTATCTTCGGGTCTGGGTGTTTACTAGGCCTCTCCATTTTCTTCTGTCCTTCCACAATTCTTCTTCCTCCACATACTGCCATTGTACTCCTCTTGCTTCTACATCCCGTTTCACCTCGTCGATCCACCTTCTTCTGGGTCTTCCTCTAGGTCTTCTTCCATTCATTTGCAGCTCGCTCATTCTCTTTGGGATTCTTACATCTTAATCCATCTTCCATTCTCTTTACGTGACCGAACCATCTCAATCTCGACTTCTCTACTCGTTCTCTCAAACTTTCTTCGACTATTCCTCCTCTCAGCTCTTCATTTCTCATTCTATCTAATCTTGTTTTACCTTTAATCCCTCTTATAAACTTCATTTCCCCTGCCTGAACCCTACTCCATTCCCTTTCTGTTATGTTCCAAACTTCTGCACCATAGGTAACTATCGGTATATAGTACGTTTTGTACATGGTAACTTTAGCTTTCTTTGGTATATCCTTATCCCATACTAGATGTCTAACACTTTGGTAAAATCCTGCGCCTTTCCCCAGTCTCGTTGTTACCTCTTGCGCCATCCTTCCATTGTTCGAAATCACCGTGCCTAAATATGTAAATTTCTCTACCAACTTAAGCGGTTTCCCTTCTACTTTTAAAGGTTGTTCCAATTCCCCATCTCTTCCAATCACCATCACTTCACTCTTTTCCTTACTTATTCGTAGTCCTCTCTCTCTCATAACCTCTGTCCATTTATCCAGTTGTCTTTGTAACTCTCCTTCATTTCTACCCCACAACATTATGTCGTCTGCAAACATTATAGTTCCCACATTTCCTCCAGCACTTTTTATTTCTCTCCACATTTTTTCCATTACCACATTAAACAGTATCGGTGACAAAATGCTTCCCTGTTTCAGTCCTTTCCTTATATCAAACCAACTGGTATACCCTGCAACTGTCCTGACTCGACACTTGTGAATCCTATACACTTCCTTAATCCACTCAATGTACTTTTCTTCCAGACCAATACCTCTTAAGCTATCCCAAATGGCACTTCTCTTCACTGAGTCATATGCTTTTTCTATATCTATAAAAACACAAATTATTTTCTGATCAAATTCCCAATGCTTCTCTATCAGCTGTCTTACTGCAAAAATTAAATCAATTGTACTTCTATTTCTTCGAAAACCATGTTGTTCCTCACTTAACTGATCTTCAATGTAGTTTCCTATTCTATTTAAAATCACCTTTTCAAAAATCTTTGCCACTTGACACATTAATGTTATTCCTCTGTAATTCTTACATCTTTTTTTACTACCTTTCTTAAACAATGTCACTATGTCTCCTCTTCCCCATTCTTCTGGTGTTCTTCCCTCCTTCAAAACACACATAAATAACCTTTTCAACCAATGTAACCCTACAGGGCCCAATGCCTTAATCATATCAACTGTGACTTCATCTGGTCCGGCTGATTTATTACTCTTCATCCCCTTCACTGCATTTTCGATCTCATTCCATGTCACTTCTTCTAATTCCATCAACTTGTTTTCGTTTCGTAATTCCTCTCTCTCATCTCTTCTTAGTCCCGAATTAAGTAGGTCTTTAAAATAGTCTCTCCATAGGTTTCTAACATCCTCTCCATTTTCAACTGGTCTTCCATTCTCATCTTCCATGTGTATAGCACTTTCTGTCGATCTCTTCTTGTTTTTCATCATTTTATAAAACATCTTCTTGTTACTTTCCATATCTGTATCTAGTCTGCTAGTAAACTGTTCCCATGTCTTTCTTTTCTCTTCTTTAATAATTCTGTTGCATTCACGCCTCTTTTCACTATATGACTGTTTGTCCCCTTGATCCCTACTCTTCCACCATTTCCTAAATGCCACGTTCTTTTCTCTTACTGCCTCTATTGTTCTTTCATTCCACCAGTCTGTTGTCTTTTCTTTCTTCTTGGATAGATAACTTTTAATTTGTTTCTTATGATCCACTTGTACAAGGACAACGGCGTTTGATTTTTATTTTCCATTTTGTTTGTTGACATGTGCGATCACAGGTGGACAAGTTCATTAAAGTTCGCCGGCTCTAAATCATTTTAAAATACACCGAGAAGTTTGTTAACCTCAACTTCAATTTCTTCTGTCGTGAGATCTGAGAGTTTGATTATTGCAACAAACCTTGTAACAAATTCCTCATAGGCATGCATTTGACGCTTGTATAGTGAAATAAAAATATACAACATTTTTTTCCATCCCTTGCCCTGCGCCCCTCGCAAGCTTGCGCCCTAGGCCATGGCCTAGGTTGGCCTTATGGGTAATCCGGGCCTGCATATAAAGCTCAGAAAATGGAAAATTTATTACCATTTTCTTATAAAACTCATTTTTAGCGAATTTCTCATAGAGAAGACGTTATTACCATAGGTCTCATGGTAAGGCTTAAGCTCGGGACCATCTTATTTTTTCTTTTAAGGTGCCCAGTGGCCAAAAACCATAGTCGTTAAAATTTATAATATGTATGTGCCTGTGAACACGATAACTCTTGTAAAAATGGTTCAATCAAAACCAAATTTGGTAGACGTGTATTCCTACATTTGCTCGGACGAGCTCGGTTTTCAAATTATTTTTAATATTTCCTTTCACAATTAGAATCAACTTAAAAAACTACACAATTTAATTTTTTAAAGTTTTGAGAGCAAAACATTAAGTATTTATAATAATTTAAGTATATACCTTAATTAGATGTACCTCATACAGTATTTATAACATGTAGGGTATTTTTAATATTACTGTGATAAAATTGTCATATTGTTGATTACATTGAAAGTAGGTATTATTAGCCTAACTGTTGAAGATAGAAATCTTCAACAGTTGGCGAGATATAACAAAAATCTAAACACAATACATTGTATTTTGGGGCTCCAATGTCAATCTCATGGAGGATAAGGAAAAATTAATATTTCACATATCAATTTATATTTTAGGATGAAACTTGGTATTTAGCTTCATGTGGTTGAGATCCATCCATTTATGCTTAAAAATCATAGTTGATGTGTTTATCATGGCAGCTAACCTGCATACTCTTTTTCCATGTTAATCATATAGAGATTAGGTAAACATTATTTATGGGGTTATTGGTATTTAACCCCAATATTACTAAGAAATAGCTACTATCACCATAAAACTACCTGAACAAGAAGATTTTATTAGATTATAGAAAACCCAATTAAATTTACCATCAAACAAATAAAATTCAAGAAATTTGAGCTTTTCCACAGCTACTGTACTTCAATTTTTTCTGAAAAAAAATTAAAAATCATATGTAAGAAACCACAAGGGATAAAACAAAAATAATTGTGGGTATGAACCCGACTTATGACAAGTAAGACTTACTTATGACAATTTTTATCAAAATCCCTCCAATAAATAGAGTTTGTTTATTCTCCATAAGATTAATATGGGGAAGAATATGCAGGTTTGCTGGTGTAATTAACATTGAAAGTAGCCTGAACAATTTTTATTTTGACCATATACAGTACCAAGTTTCATCAACATCTTTCCATAAATAAAGGAGTTTGGCGATTTGCTTTATGAAAACAGTATGCATGTTAGATGTCATGATAAACACATAAACTATGACTTTTAAGCAAAAATGGATGGATCTTAAATACTTAAAGCTAAATACAAACTTCCATCAAAAATATAGGTTAATTATTTATTTTTAAAGAGTTATCTGTTACTTTGCCATGTCCTTGGTAAACTGAAACCTACTATTCTTTCGAAGCTAGTTACAGCAATTGGATTAGTCCCACAAAATAAACCAACTCTAAGGAGAATTTAAGAAAAATAAATTAACTAAAATAAAAATAACTAAACAAAGAATCGAAATAAAAAATAAATGAATTTTTCCCAAAGCGTTCCGTGGCTAAGTGTAAAATCGGTGAACTTATCACACATATTAGAACATCTGTACATGTCATATTATTTTCTTATTAATCATATTTGAAAATTGAGTACCGGTATTCAAAATAACTGTACGAAATAGAGTTCAATTTCTGATAGCACTAAAAAGAAACTAAACTGAATGTGCACTTCAGAAAATAAAATTGAATATAAAAGAATTTATCTGAAATTGTTTTGTAGAAATAATTTTATCTACTTTCCTTTGGGAAATAGCTTAGATCATGGATATGTCTAAAGGCAATGTTTTCAGTTCCTCTAAACAGCTGTCCTTAGAATCATATGACGTCACCGGTTCAAATTTCAATTCGATGGATTGCCTATACCACCCTCAGAGCTCCAAATGAAAATCATCTCCATTAACCAGGGTATTATTTCTACTGGTTTTCGTGATTTTTCAAAGACAAAAAACAAATTAGTGAAACCAAATTTAAGAAGCCCAAGATTATAATATAAAAGTAGAAGGAACAAGGATTCATAAAAAATATTGTGCTTATGGTTCATATATCTCTACTGTTGTCCCAGATATGACACTTTAAATCTTCTTACATTTTTTTATTCCATGTAGCTTTACCAGTTCAAAGTAGCCCTGCTTTATGGAACCTACGTTTAAACAGATGTACCTCATACAATATTTATAACATGTAGGGTATTTTTAATATTACTGTGATAAGAAATTGTCATGACAGTCTAAAGTATTTGATGTCAAAGGGGAGAACTAGATATAAGATAATTTTTTTATGTTATTTAATTACTGATTTATTTGTTTTCAAATGCAACAAAAGAGAAATAGTTCCAATTACATTGCAGCACTATACAATTAAAATACCCTTATACAAATCAATAATATAATAGTAATAATATATGACACGTTTTATAAAAATCTGTCCATAAACATGAGAATTGTTTGCCTATTCTCCATATGATTAACATGGGAAAGAGTGTGCAGGTTAGCTCCTGTGAGGAACACTGAAAGTAGTCATTTTTACCATAAATAATTTTTATCTTAACATTTATACCAACTTTCATCAACATCTGTCCATAGATAAAGGAGTTTGCCTATTCCCTATATGATTAACATGGGAAAAGAGTGTGCAGGTTTGCTGCCATGATAAACACATAAACTATGATTTTTAAGCATAAATGGATAGATCTAAACAACATGAAGCTAAATATCAAGTTTTATCCAAAAATATTCATTAATATAGTAAATATTAATTTTTCCCCATCCTCCTTAAGATTAACATTGGAGCCCCACAATACAACGTACTGTGTTTAGATTTTTTAATATCTCGGTAACCGTTGGAGATAGAGAAAAACCTTAAGGAACTTAATTGTGCAGTTTTTTAAGATGATTTTAATGGTGAAAGATAAAATTTGAAATTTTAAAAAATTACATGTGAAAAACGCAAAAAAAACCCATTTTGGAGTACAAAACCTCCCCAAACTACCCGTTCCCATTGACCGATATGTCTGGTTTACGAACTCGTCCGAGCATTTGTAGGAATACACGTCTCTACCAAATTTGGTCTTGATCGGACCATTTTTTCGAGAGTTATTGTGTTCACAGACACACATATATATATATATATATATACATTTTATATATATATATGTATATAAATTTTAACGACTATTGTTTTTGGTCTCTGGGCACCTAAAGAAGAAAAAATAACGTGGTCCCGGGCTTAAGTCTCGCCATGAGACCTACGGTAATAGCTTCTTCCCTATGGGAAATCAAACTTTCTGGGGTATATCCATAATGGGTATATCCACTCTCAACTCAAATTCTAAAATTTTGACAACAACAATACATTCTCCATGTACAATTGTAGAAATGGGAGAAGGTAATTTGGGTTTTATTAGCACCTTTAGAATCAGCTAAAAATCAATTTAGACATTTAAATAGTTTCTCTGTGACAAACGGTTATTGGCTGGCATATACAAGGTCAGTCTATCGTATGGATAGCTCTTCATAACTGGAGCCTTAATTGTTAATAATAACAGTAAGGTCATAAAATTAATTTTTATTAACACTTTTCGTCTGATGAAAAAGTTAGTCTTTTATTTTATCAAGCAGCATTGCTTTTAGCGAATTTCCCACAGGGAAGAAGCTATTACCGTAGGTCTCATGGTAAGACTTAAGCCCGGGACCATGTTATTTTTTCTTCTTTAGGTGCCTAGAGACCAGAAACAATAGTCATTAAAATTTATATATATATATATATATATATATATATATATATATATATATATATATATATCTGTCTGTGAACACGATAACTCTCGTAAAAATGGTCCGATCGAGACCAAACTTGGTAGAGACGTGTATTCCTACAAATGCTCGGACGAGTTCGTAAACCAAACATATCGGTCAATGGGAACGGGTAGTTTGGGGGGGTTTGTACCCCAAAATGGGGTTTTTTGCGTTTTTCACATGTAATTATTAAAATTTTCTAATTTTATATTTCACCATTGGAATCAGCTTAAAAAACTACACAATTAAGTTCCTTAAAGTTTTTCTCTATCTCCAACGGTTACCGAGTTATTAAAAAATCTAAACACAGTACGTTGTATTGTGGGGCTCCAATGTTAATCTTAAGGAGGATGGGGAAAAATTAATATTTACCATATTAATGAATATTTTTGGATAAAACTTGATATTTAGCTTCATGTTGTTTAGATCTATCCATTTATGCTTAAAAATCATGGTTTATGTGTTTATCATGGCAGCAAACCTGCATACTCTTTTCCCTTAATAATCTTATAGGGAATAGGCAAACTCCTTTATCTATGGACAGATGTTGATGAAAGTTGGTATAAATGTTAAGATAAAAATTATTAATGGTAGAAATCCCTAATTTCAGTGTTCCTCACAGCAGCAAACCTGCACACTCTTTCCCATGTTAATCATATGGAGAATAGGCAAATAATTCTCATGTTTATGGACAGATTTTTTTTTACTTGTCATATACAGTATTATTATTATATTATTGATTAGGAAATTCACTGAGTACGCAGGTCTGCTGCGACGGGGGTATTTTTATTATTTGTCAGTTACCATTAACATACAAGTTACCATGCTAGTTGTTTATTCATTTTTATTTTTAGCGAATTTCCCATAGGGAAGAAGCTATTACCGTAGTTCTCATGGCGAGACTTAATCCCGGGACCATATTATTTTTTCGTCTCCAGGTGCCAGGAGGCCAAAAACAATAGTCGTTAAAATTTTAATATGCGTATATATATGTAGGCCTAAATATTAGTAAATTAAATGAACTTTAGCTCCCTTTAACATTTTTTTTTACATGATACACGATTGTGTTTCCAAACTTAATTCATTTTCACAGTGTACTTTTAACTTATATTAGCAGCCCTTACTTGTGAACTACATAATCAAATGTCTGTTTCTGTGAACACGAACACTCTTGTAATAAACGGTACCAGTGAACTGACACATACTTTCTCCCTTAAGTAACTTCAAGAAAGACAATCTATAATAAAACTATCATGTTCTACAAAGTTCATCTAAATAAATATCATTTAATAATTTATTGTTTCAAAAATAATCATCCCATTTCTGAAAATAAAAACAAGAGAGACAAAGTTAAATTAATTGTTTGAATTGCATTCAAATTGTTTTTTCACCATTAGAATCAGCTAAAAAAACTACACAATTTAGTTCCTTAATGTTTTGCTCTATCTACAACGGTTATCAAGATATTAAAAAATCTAAACACAGTACATTGTATTTAGGGGCTCCAATACTAATCGTATGGAGGATAAGGAAAAATTGATATTTCCTTTAATAAATAATAGTTTTAGATGAAACTTTGTATTTAGCTTCGTGTGGTTGGGATCCATACGTTTATGCTAAAAAATCATAGTTTTTGTGTTCCTCACAGCAGCAAACCTGCATACAATTTTCCCATTTTAATCGTATAGAGAATAGGCAAACTCCTTTATTAATGTCCAGATGATAAAATCTGGTATATGGTCAGAATAAAAAAATAGTTTATGGTAAAAATGCCTACTTTTAGTGTTCCTCTTAGCAGCAAACCTTTATATTCTTTCCCATGTTAATGTTACGGAGAATAGGCAAATACTCTAATTTATCAACAGGTATTGATTGATCAATCTTGTCATATTATTATTGAGGTGGAAATTCGCTGAATACGCAGACCTGATGCGACGGGGTATTTTAGTCTTGCGATGTGCCTGGTTTTCAATGGAGCGAAAGGGTGACATGTTTTCTATAAATTCGATCATGGCTAGACCAGAGGAAATGGTGCAAGCTACACATGTGGACGGGTCAAGGTGCAGAGAGAAGGAGAGCCGGGCGTAGCCGCGATTTGCTGGCACTCGCACACACAGGCCCGGAGACACGTGCGAACCGGTCCACACGTGTGTACGAATACTCTATATGCAAACTGCTGCCAACGTCCACGTAACTCTATGTTACTCCACCTTACCACTGCCCTATATTCAAATTCTTTTTCCTACAACCGCGCGATAACAGTCACATTTCGCACTGTTGCAGAAGCAGTAGGGTGGATACATTTATCCGAACAGGAAAATCAAACGTAACCTAAATGAGTTTTTTTTATATCTTGTTTGCCGTTTAGCAGGCTCCGCTTTACGCTAGGTAGCCTCGAAGTACACTGTTTTATTGACTTTTCATCTAATTTGCGTGATCATTTCGGGGATCGAACCCGTCACCTCTTGCACCGAAGTCCAAGGTGCTAACCATTAGGCTAGCAGATGACCTAATGACCTTTTTAATGTAGGAAAAATTTTGTTTGTAATTAATATGAGTGCAAATTGTCCTGGCATCACTCAGCTGACGCTTCATGCTGTCATATGAAACTCTCGTGAGATATGACATCGTTTGCACTCTTTTTTATATAAAATAGCTATATTGTAAGAGAGAATTTTACAATTATTGTATTATAGTCGTCAAAAATACTGTAGATTAACCTTCAGCAGTGCAAACTAAATCACAGTAACCCAATAATTATAGAGTTTGCATTTTAACAAAATAAACTGTTTCAAAAAATCAAACAAAAAATTGCAATGCAAATAATTAAAAAGTTATATGTTGTATATAGAAATTATGTGTTTAAAACTCACCAACTGAGTAAAAAAATCCCGTTTCTCCGCGCCTAGAACTCCGATTCCCGCAGACATCAATATTGACTGGATATTACAGAGTGACTTATTTCGGCCAAAAAACGTTATTAAACGTCGGAACACGGTATTCCATGGGGTTTTATTCTTAATTATGTCATTAGAGAGTGGAGTAAGTGTATTTGAGTAATTTTTCTCTCCACCCAGAACCCCGGTTCCCTAGCTAGACGTTATCTAAAATCGTACGAAAACGTTCAAATTAGGTTCCTTCTTCCGTAGACCAGATCTTAAAAAAGTAGTTAGAAAGTGAAAAAGTAAGTCTAAGATCGTTTTTATAAAAAATATTAGGATACCGTATTCGGAATATTTACCAATTTACCTATGACGGGTCGTGCGTCGTAATCTACTGGCTGTTGCTAGGTCGAGCCGTCGAGTCGTTATCAGTAATCGGCATTCTAGGAATTTCAAGATTTCGCAGGAAGTAGGTTGGGGCGAAGCCCTTTGGACTGACTTGCACCAAACTTCATAGAAATCATCGTCGAATCATGTATAATAATGCCTGAATTTTTTTACAATTTTGAAACGGTTCTGGAGTTGATTACAGTTAGTCTGAGATGGTCTGAGTCCACGGACGACTAGTGCTGAGCAATTCCGCCTCCGTCCTGAGACAGTGTTTGGCTGTTGGCATGGGACCAATGACTGTCCAACATTTAGAGAGATTTATTTGTGGTTTGTAGAGGATTAGTCGTATTGCTGGTTTCGCGAGTACTTTCACTGGAGCCGGGGTTGGAACTCGTTCCTGCAGCTGAATCGGGAACGCTGCTCTGGGTTCGAGTCATTGAAGGCCGGCCGACACAGAACGGGGTGAGGCAGGGCAATGCAGGCTACGATCGCTGTCACAGCAACTGCGACCAGACCAGCGACATGACCCCGGCTACGACTATGGACGTACAACTTTCTCTTAATTACTCTGTTGGAATGATCTCCGGATGGGGAGCGCGGTGGTCTAGGGGTAGTGCGCGGGGCTTTGGTGCCCTAAGTCCCGGGTTCAAATCCCACCAATCACCAATGGCTTTTCGCTATGTGATAATACCGCAACGCACACAGGGGTGCGCAAAAAGCCGCTACGACTGAAGTGCCTTGGGAGTAATCCGCCCCTTCCAATAAAAAAATTATCTCCGGATGTTAAATCCCACATAGAGGGGGCCTTTCTTTTATCGGTTCAATGAAGCTCTCAGTATCAAAAAAAGGCATTATTAATACAAATCTAGTAAAAATCGCCACCAAAAATAAAACAGATGAACAGATCGCTCTCTCAACCACCACTGGTCACTAGTCGGGTCGCAAGGGTAGTGTGCGTCTATGCGGGATGGGAATCCCGATTGTATGCTAAACTGGCCGTGGCGACTGGGGAGCGGATAATTCATATTTTATGCGTTCCTCACAGCAGCAAACCTGCATACTCTTCCCCATGTTAATTATAGTTAAACTCCTTTATTTATGGACAGATACTGATAAAACTTGGTGTATGGGAAATAAAAATAGTTTATGGTAAAAAAATACGACAAACTGTTCATTCAAATGCTAATCTAATTGAGAATAGTCAAACACTTTTTTATGGGCAGATATTTAAAAAAAACCTGCCATGTATTATTATTTATTTGGAAATTCATTCAATTCGGAGTACGCAGGTCTGCTGCGACGAGGGTATTTTCGTTTTCTGTACAATACTGGACTGGGACGGTGGCGTGTTATTGTAATCCAACTACTTCACGGAGGTAACGAATTGGGGATAGTTGTAAGCGATGGCCTCTGGGTGTATTTGTTTTCTGTTTTTGAGTGTATTTTGTGGATTAAAATCCGCACTATTAAATACTAAGTTAACCCGCAAAGACCACACTCTCATAATTAGACCAGTTCGTGATTCAGAGGCAGTGGTTCGGAGTCCACGTTTCACTTCAGGTCCCTTATAGATATGCCATTGACTGTTGGGCTATATTAATCAACAGTCATGTTTGCCTTACCAGTAATAAGGCTTCAATATCGTGCCACAATGATCTTAGACTCATCACTCATTCATACTTAGCCTAAAATTCCTTTTTCTGGACAGGTTTCCATTTCACTAACTAACTACAACTAATAACTTGGCTTCAATAAGCAAGGGCGTCATCAACCAAAGAATAGACTGGCCGTAACGCCTGGTAGGCTATAAGACATCACTATAACTATTCCAACTGCAGCCACGGATTTCTAAATCAGTAACAACTCATAATTAGGAAGTAGCAGATCGACATTACATGAGCCCCCCTCCGAAATCTTTTGTTCACGAGTGAGCAAACCGTACCGTGACGGTTGGGCGGTTGTCGCTGCCAGTAGTGCCTTGATCTGTGAACCAAACGCGGCAGGCGAACGGCGACGAAATCTAGACGCTCGCGATCTCATTGTTATCATTATCAGGTTATATTGTCAGAAGCGCATACATATACGTATCATTAGTTTACTTTGTGTAGATAATTGCATACTTTATTACATTCCAATGGAGCTCAGAATACCCTCGTTCCAGTGAATGCTTCTAGTCGGAGAATTTTGTTTAAAATAATCAGGCTGAATTTCACTTAGTTTCAAATTCAATATTTTAATTGCATAGCACAGAAAAGTGTGTTAGAGATTTTTTTTAACAAAACCAATATTTTCATTGGTTAAAATAAATAAATTGTAATGACGTGTACAATTTTTAAAAGGTTCTAAAATAAAAATTGGAGTACAACAATTCATTCTGTATACAGTAGTTGAATTTTTGACGGTGGTTATGATTTACTTACTACTTAAACAAAGAATGGTGGTAAATTAAAAAAGACTGACTTTATATCGTTCTTTATAAAATTGTTGACTGTGTTTGTGGCTTTCAATTGCTGTGTTAAACGAAGAATGATTGAATAGTTGTCCCAAAGACGTCCTGTATTTAAAACTTGGTTGCTATACAGTGTTCAGAGTTTGTATATATAAGAGACTTTTGATGTGTTAAACAAAAGATGGATTGATTTGTTTCTTTAATAAATCTTCTGTGTGAAGAGGGCTGGCGAACTCTGTGTTGTACTCAACGCCTCGGAGAAAGTCCACCAGCTGTGGCGATTTCCTATGTACGCGTCTAGGTTTCAATGAAGAGTTTTTTCAAGAATCCGCAATAAGCCTACCGATAATCGATTACATAGAGGGTGCGATGCTGGCGTGGACGGGCGCGGACACGTTGCGTGGTTAACTCCCCGTCCCCGCCCTCCCCCCCTCGGCTCTCGGCCCTCGCCCCGGCGGCGTGAGTGAGAGTGTCCCGGGACCATGTGTGCCGGTCAGTGTTCGCGGGAGTTCAGTGCCATCAACCTCCTCTAGACCAGATGTCTTCGTTCGTGTGGCCCGCCAACTACCACTGGGCGGCCGCCCCGCCCCAGCCGCCCCCCGGCCTGGACCCGGCACCCCTGTTAGCCGCCCAGCAACCACCCCAGCACCATGTCTACCCCCCACCCACCAGACCGCCTCTGGAACATGGTTAGTACCAGGGTTAAAACTTGCACCCATTCTGTAATGCAGTAACGAACCCCGAGCTTTAGCTCAGAGTGCTAATAGCATTACCTGATACTCCAAAATAATTAGACCAGTTCGTAATTCAGAAGCAAAATTAGTTAGGGTCCCATACATTTATGTTAAAATGTAGGACACTTAGATGTCATTGGCTGCTAAGCTATTAATTAACAATGCTTTCTAAGAAAATTGTCAGCCTTAGTGAGTAGCAAGATGTACGGTGACAATGGATATTGAAATGTAAGTAAAGGGGCACACAATTTACATTATCTGCTAATGTAAGAAATTAATGGATAAATATCTGATGTTCGTTTATCCATATATAAGTTTATTTTATGTTTATTTTATGTTTTATGTTTGTTATGTTTTTATGTTTTATGTTTTTTATGTTTATGTTTATTTTAGTTTTATTATAAGTTTATTTATGTAAGTATATTTTACAAGAAAAAATAATGCAATTCATTATCTATAATTTTCTTTCCTAAGTGTAGATGTTTATTGCCTGTTTTACAGTATCAAGTAAACATTTAACGGTGACATGTCCTTTAATCCAGCTACGTGTAGGTTACGAATTGTGGATAGTTATGAGTGATGGTCGATGGACCATCATATTGTCTGGTGTGGATGAACGTCCGCACTATTGGATGCTACATTACCGCAAAGACAATCCTCATAATTAGACCAGTTCGTAATTCAAGGCTTAATTTTGGTTGGAATCCCACTTTAAATCTAGATTCATTAGAAGTCGTGTCTAAAGAAAACGCCAGCCTTAGTCAGTAACAAGACTAAAAGATCGCGCCACAATCATCTTACACTCATTTATCTTTCATACTTGGTTTAAAATACCTACCTGGGTAGGTCACCATATCAGAAAGTTATAGTAATACATTTATTTATTTATTTACATATTTTACATGGTAGCTACAGAAATATTTTTCCAATACAGCTATCTTAACCATATCACTTTCATAACAAAAAGAAAACTGACATATAAATGGAACAAAATCAAAGACAAATCAACTCCTTATTAAAAAAGTGAACAAATAACATATTCTATATAGTAAAGAATTAAACAAAAAGGTTGCCACATTTCTTTAAAAACACATTTAACTTATCATTAAAAATATCAAGATCGAATTCTTGGTCATTTATAAGCCTTAATGCCGTAAATAAAGGAAAATTGTAATGAGCTATGGTTCTGCATCTAGGTAAATAAAATAAATGAAATGTTCTTATATTACGGAATGGTGCATAGAGACAAATGTTTTCTAGTAAGAATCTACTATCAACAGAACCATTTATGATTTTATGAATAAGACATGCCAGAAGACTTCCTTCTAATTGTTAATTTTGGAAGAGAAAATATGTTTCTTAAGGTCGAAGATGGAAAATCAAAAGGACATGGTCGTGAAAATCTTTTAAAGTATAAATATCGCAAAAATTTGTCGATCCAGACAGATGGATACAGTATTCCACAGTATTCCAATTTGCTTCTGATTATAGTCTGGTACAGTTTGATAACAGCATCTAAGTTTCTGAAAGAACCCGTATTTCTTCTGAGAAAACCTAAAAGCCTATGACACTTAGCAAGCAAAACCCAAATATGATCGTTGAAACTCAGAGGGGTATCAAAAACTACACCTAAATCCTTAATTGTACTAACAGACTTTAATGCAGTGTTTCCAATATGATAACAGGTATCCAGTGAAATCTTTTTCCTAGAATAGGACATAGAAAAACATTTTGCAACATTTAGATATAATTTATTAATTGAACACAAGAATTTAGTTGATAAATTGAGTTTTGTAGTATTCCTATATCAAAGTTATTATTTACTGATCTGAATATTTTAAGTCATCCGCAAATCATAAGCACTTACAATCAGAAAAGCAGTTAGGAAGGTCATTTATAAATATTAAAAACAGAAGAGGACCCAAGGTCGATCCCTAGGGGACACCTGAGGAACTAAAATAAACAGACGAATCTACATTACAAATTGAGACAAACTGAGGACGATCATTAAGATATGAAGCCATGAAATTGCAAGTATTTACTGAAAACCCTAAATTAAATAGTTTGTTCAATAGAATATCATGGGTAACTTTATCAAAAGCCTTTGAGAAATCCGTATATATTACATCAAGCCTACCACCAATGTCGAGTGCAGTTGAAATATTCAGAGCAAGCTCCAATAAATTTGTTGCGGTTGACCTCTTAAGTAGAAATCCATTGCTCAGGACAAATTTTACTTTTAACTGCATTGAATAATTGTTTATACAAAAGAGGTTGAAAGATTTTTGCAAAAGAATTCAACAAGGAAATCGGCCTATAGTTCTCTATTTTGCTTCTGTCGCCAGACTTAAATATCGGAGTTACTTTGGCTTCCTTCCACCTACGTGGAAACATACAACATTAACATGTACATGTTTTAAGATTCAAGCAGACATTTTTGGTGTGAGACTACTACTACTTTTCATTGTTTAAAAAAACTACTTTTGACTAAAAAGCCAAAAACACTTTTAAGTATTTATTAAATATTAAACAGAAATGTCAATTTGTTCCAACGTTTAATAAAAAATCTTAACTTTGTGGTACATCTCAGTAGGAATTTCTCAGGTTGTATATTTTAATAAAATCATGGAAAACTGTTATAAACAGTGAGAGAAAATACGACTATCGCTATTCAACATCGCTGCATAATAAGAGTCACCAAGGCGGATGCGCCTCTCTCTGCCGTGCGCCGGAACCGAGCGATAAGATCGCGGTTGCGTCATACCCGCCAATGTAGTCTAACGCACCCAAAATTAAAAAAAAATTAAGAGTACTTGTTCATAAAACCATTTTATAATTTAGAAACTTTAAGGTTATAATCCTAAATACCGTAGGTAATGCAGTTAGAAAGTTTGACTAGTTTTAAGTCGTAAACATGATTTTTAAGTTTCTATAATGTACAAAATACAAAGTGTCTATTCGCACGTCGAAATGTGCATATTGATACATGGGTTCCATTAGCTTAGGTTTTTTTAATAATTATAAAAGAAACCATCAACCATTTCGGCAAATGAATCTCTCTACTGTTCAAGGATACTAGATTTGTTATGAAAAAAATGCGGTTATGTAAGAAATATTGACGTGTTTTATCGAACTAGTGCGTTAACGCCTTGTGTGCGAGTAGCCTCTGCATACAAAACACTGTAAAAACAACAGCTCTTAGATTAGATTGCATTATTTGAAATGGCGACCATACCACAAGGTAGGTATTTTAAGCCAAGTATGAATGAGGATTGAATGTAAGATGATTGTGGCGCGATCTTGTAGTCTTGTTACTGACTAAGGCTGACATGTTCCTTAGACAGAACTGTTAATTAATAGCCCAACAGCCGATGGCAACTAAGGGACCTACAGTTTAACGTGGAATCCGAACCACTGCCTCTGAATTACGAATTGGTCTAATTATGAGGATGGTCTTTGTGGATTAACGCAGTATTCAACAGTGCGTATCCACACAAGAGAACACTACACCCACCTACCATCGCTCACAACTATCCACAATTTGTAACCTCCAAGTAGCTGGATTACAGGATGACGCACCATCCCAGTCTTATTTCAAAATACAGTAGTTGTAATAAATTATTAGGATTTTCTTGTAAAATGTGCTATTAATTGTGTAAACAATAATGGCGACAAGGAAAATGGTAAAATAGAAGGATTTGGACCAGAATTTAAAGAAAATGAATTGCAAATAAAATAAGTTGTTATTAACTGGCTGGGTGGTGTGTGGTGGTCCACTTTCCCACCTTCAAAACTGAAGGTGGAAGGATCGAATCCCGCAAGGGTCGAATCTGGACCCAGTCGCCATTTGTCATTTGGGCTATTAATTAACGATGATGCTTCCTAACAACACGACGTTAGGTATAGTAACAAGTCCGGGGTTTGGACCGTTCCCCATCAAAACGATAAAAAATGTCTCTGGCGTAGATATACACAAAATAAAATAAAATGAGGTTGTTAGAATTACGCTTGAATAAATTCGAGGAAGATTTACCAAACTTTGAAAGTTCTGAAGAGATATTATGTAACTACACTGAAAAACTGTCTTCAATATGGTCAAATATTGATGAAATACAGTCGAGTATTGAATTATACACTAACTCAATAGAATAAGAACTAAAAGTCAGATGGCGTTTAGAAGAAATATGGAGAAATGCCGATATTTCTCCTAGGACTAACAGATGGTCAACAGTATTTCATTTTAGTTTATTCGTTCAGTAAATGGGTAGAAGTGACAAGCCTACTGACAAGAACAACCACAAGTACATGGACAATCCAGGAACTAAATAGGAAAAATATTCTTAACATTTGGGTTCCCTAAGGTAGACAGTTCACATCCCAGGAGTTCAAAAACTTCATGCAAGAATGTAGCATTATTCATAGAACATAGTGCCCAACCAAACGGCCACCACAAGCCACATACCACCCAAGCTCAAACGGTCAGGCTAAAAGGTATGTACAGACTGTCAAAACCATGGAGGGAGAAAATGGAATTTGAGTGGTAATTACTCTATTATTTCAGTAGTACATGCGTCTGTTGAAAGTATACAATAAAAATTCTTCAAAAGAAATAGATTAATGAAAATAAGTTTAATCATTGTGGATGATGTCGTTTTCACGGACAAGAGTTCCAAAAAATTATTTAGAGTTACCTACAGAAATTGAGATAAGATCAATTTAGGCTTTTCTGATTTATAAAATGTGAAAACAACAAAAAACACAATTATTTTGAGAAATTCACGGACAAAACTCGGATTTTATTTATAGATATTGAAAAACTTGACTAGAAATATTTAGCATTATAAACATTACAACCAATCTCGAGTCTGGATTTTCTTGAATTTGGATCAAGTGCAATGTCCTTGTTATGTGCACAGATTCAAACACTAGTATGACAAAAATGTTATATTCAAAAGCATAGGCCTGTATGATCCACCGAACCATTCTGGTAGGAGAACAAGATTGGATAGTAACTAATTTGAATTTTGATATCAGCTGATTCATTTTCCAGTATCATTAAAATCAGTGTAAGCTGATCTAGCTTTTGAAACGCAATTTATCCACTAGGGCCAATTGTACTAAAAACTTGCAATAGTTTTTATAGCACATAAAGTATTAGCACATAGTACGTTAACTAGCTGTCAAAAATACATAAAAAATTAAAAGTACATTTTATCCCTTGTATCCGTTTTAATCGTTCGGAGCCAATAAAAATCCGTAAACGGTATAAAACTCCCTGATACGTAAACACCGTCAATCAGCTGTCACTCAGATGCCGGCCGTGAAATCCTTTCATTGAACAGCTGACGCGGCGCTGCCGTGCCGCTGTGCGGCTGTCACGTTTAACGCGGAATAGTTAATTGTGTAACATTCCGCCGACCGGTAGTTATAGAGTAAATATGCTCTTTGAGAGCCTATCAGGTGACGGTTGGTTACGTATACCAGCGACACCGTAGGGAACTGCTGCTGTCGTCGCTCTAGTGAACTAACTATGTACTGTACTTAATATATGTATATGTGAATAATATCACATTTAACAAATAATTGTACAGATAAATCCATATATATGTATATATATATATATATAAAAGTTTGCGTTATTTAAATATATGACACAATTGTAGCTTGGTATACCTGCGAGGGATTGGTACCTCTGGATGTATACAGGCCTATATACATATAATAAGTTAAACTGGCTAATAGGGCATATACATAAGTATTGGTTGGTACCACTAGATATTTATATGCATTCCATTAGTAGGTTGGTACCCCTATCCTGGCTATCAAAGGTTCATAGGTTAGTACCCCTAGATCAATATGTGTTTCTAAGACTGGCAACTCCAGGGTAGTGCCCAGATCAAGGTCAAAGTTATCCGCAAGGGTCGCCAACCCTACCATAATTCAATATTTGAATAATAATACATAGTTGATTCAATTGATATTAAAATTACATTAAAACGTAATGGGTGTTTTGTGGGGTAAAATTTTGGAAGCATCTACGAATGCGACCAACTCATCGACTCCCTTATAAAACATACAGTAAAATTGTAAGCCTACTAGGGAAACTCATGGTGGTGTCTAGTGATACATGTCGGTCCTAGGTAAATATTAGTTCACATCCTTTTCCGTTGACTTTTATATCAATGGAGTTAAAAAAATCCCTGGCTATAGCTTCAATCAGAGATCAATAGTCTCATATCCATCAGTTAATGCTTCAATCCTCAATCCGTATCTATATCTGTAATAAACCGAACTGGACTAATAAACTTTCACAGAGCAAGCAAGCAGCGGTTACGTGAAAGCATAGAGTATAAATATGGTTGGTTACGATCGAGTGAAGATACCGTGTTACGTCACGCGTTCGTGGTACCGGGTGAATCTTACAATGTTCCAGGAACTGGTTCAGCTATGGAAAATGAAAAACATGAACCAAAATAAATAAGTATTTTATTTACTATCGAAATACTAATTTTACGTTTTCCGCCGATCAGTTAAAATAAATTGATTGTTGTTAATAAATTAATTGTTGTTTTTTTACAATTAGTACCTGGTGACCGAGCTTCGCTCGAATAGAATAGGACATGTATTATACAAGTTAATTAGAAAAATTAAAACACATGTATTATTCAATGTAAACATTTATGTAGTTGAAATAAAACCGATGTAATACACCTTAATTAATATAGCGTAAACACTGAACAAAAATACAATGTCCTCGGACGAGGATCGATCTCACAACCTTCGACAAGTGAACCCTACGCACTAGCACTGAGCTGGGGCGTCGGCCAAATTCTTGACATCGTTTAAGGTCTTTTAGCGCACCTCAATTGTTTTAGCTGAACATATGTTTATTTCTTCATCCATTTGAATTAACGGAAAACTTATGTAAAATACGTATTCCGTATACTTATACTTATAAATACGTATACTTATGTTGTATACGTACTTATAAAATGAATAAGTAATATACGTAGCTTGAATGTTAGTTCAATTTGGTTGACTTATTATAAAACCTGAATCCACAGAGATCTAAAAATTGATGAAAGATGTATGATATTTATTGTTTTTGTACTTACGCAGTTTGAGGGAAATATAAAATTGTTCTCGAACTTAACATTCTGAATAGAATTATGATATCTAGTAAAATATTCATAGTTATATTAGAGTGTTTTTATTGTGACAAAAATAATTTTAAACAGAACATTCATTATCAACCCTTTCCTTCATTTTTTGCTTCTTTAATTTAGATGCCAATAGGCCAGGATATTGTAACCGATGTTTAAAATCTACGTGTGAATCAATAATTCATCCATAAAATCCATCTTTAGTGAATTATTACAGATTAACCTATTAGAAAGCATTTCATAATAATTACAATACATCGCCAATTTTTTATGTAGAAATAAATATGAGGTTGTAGAAAAATAAACGGTATCAGGAAATGACACTGGCAACACACTTCCTCTCTTTAATAGTGAATAAATAATATACCTTTCAATATTACCCTATTTAATGCTTAATAAATTAAATCATTGTTTAAAAATCTCATAGTTGAAAAACTTTTATAAAAATGATTGTATTTACTTTCCTGAGGAAATAGGTTAGATCATGTATATGGCAAAGGGAATGTTTTCAGTTCCTCTAAACAGCTGTCGTTTTAGCCATTATATGACGTCACTAAGCATATGACGTTACTCTTTGAAATTTTGGTCTCGAAATTTGCCAACACCTCCCCTCAGAGCTAAGACATGTCAAAAATGAAAATTTTTATAAACAAGTTGAAAATTTTTAGAGGAATACCCAACGCCTTCTCCCATTCTGATTTAATAACAAGATTTCTGTGTGGGTTTTATGGTGTGATGTGACCTTGATCCGCATACCAAGTTTAATGAAAAACTCTTGAGAGATAAGGAGGAAATTGATTTTTTAGTAAACTCCTAAGAATAACATTGAGCGGGCTTACACAATGCACCGTGCTTATTATAGATAGAAATTTAAATTACTTTGGAACCATTAATCGTAAACCAATAATTCTAAATACCAATTTGTTTAGTTTTTAAAGGAATATCGGACGATAAGTGGTCTTAGGGTCTGCACACAGATAGATAGATAGATTGACATCAATCCAAAGTTTTTTGGATTGGGAGCCTCTAAACGTATATATATATATATTCTCATTAAATTTCTATACTGAATTACTATACATATTCTCAACAAATTCTAAAATTTTGACGGAATCAATACTTCCTTCATATACTATTTGTAAGAGGAGAAAGTAAGAAATGATTTTCAAGATATTGTAACTTGCATAATGTGTGTGGGCCTACGTACAGGGCCGGACCTGTCGCAGACCCTCAGGTCATTATGATTGTGTAACGTCATTTAGGTCTTTAAACTGGAGCAGAGCGACGCAACGGTGATGACGTCACCGGCGACTGTCGTACAAGTTGCCGGACGTTGCGATCTGGACAACTTTGATGTTCTGTCATTCTCAATGGCGGCTCGTTATCACCTCTAGATCGTGACGAGCTGTGACCGCTCTCTGAGTGATGGGAACAACCGATTGAATAAAAACGATACAATCGGTTGTTCTCAACAACCGATTGTACCGGTTGAAGTTGTTCCAATCGGCGGAATGGTGAACCAATTTGATCTGTCAATCTTTAACAGACTGAAACAGAGCATATTTTAAGGGATTTCCTCTGGGCGATATTGTAAGGATGATCCCGGGGGTCTGAAGGTAAGCCCCCAGTACAGGGTGTCCGAAAACTAGTTTCTGTAGTAGCTTTTTTTTCTTAAAAAAAGTCGCTTACTTTTCCTTTAACAGATTTTCATTCGTATATGTTTTAACGATAAATAAAAATATTTATGGAGCAATACTAAATTTGGACTTTGAATAAATAATTTATATACCGAAAACCTTTATTTATGTTTTTTGTATTCTATGTTTTATTATTTTGAAAATTGTTTAATCGTTTTTGTTGTATGTTTTAACCAGTTAAAAAAATACAACAGCTGTTATAAGTTTACTTTGATTTGATATGGATATTAAATCAAAATGGTTTTAAATTAAACTAGTATCAGTACTATAATTACCTAGAATACCTTCCTGCACACTTTCTGTATGTTGGTAAATTAGTCTTTGTCTTAAAAGCTTTTGACATGGATATGTCTTAGCTCTGGTGCGGTGTTGGCGATTTTTAAGGTGGAAAATATGTAACAGGTTTCCATAGAAACCGCCCGAGCTATTGTATTGAATGTTTAATGCAAATGAATAAGAACAGCTGCTTTGTTGAAGTGAAAACATTCCCTTTAGACATATCAACGATCTATCGTATTTCCCACAGGGAAGTAAATATAAACTTGTTTTACTGCCATACCTTCTCATCCCAGGACTGTCTAGGCCATCACCAGTCGTTAGAGAAATATCAATTCTTCATGATCAGAATTTAATTCTGTTCGAAACCTCGTTTCAAGTAGACGAACTATGAAAATTGATAGGTAGGAATATTCGCACATCAGACGTGCGCCGTTACCGCACACGTCCGTTCCACATGACGTCAAAGTAAGTTTAAGCTCCAGCTTTTTCTTAGAAAAACTAGTATGCAGGAGCAGTAGAGGTACATCGTTTGCGTAAATGGTTGATGGTATCTTTAATATATTTTTTCCTTCTGTTTGTTCTTTTTGAAGCGGGGCCTGCTTAAAATTTTGCATGGGTCCATGAATCCAGCTATTATATAGTTTAGAGACGTTAATCACTTTATCGTAACGCTTTATTAAGCACTTTCACTTATTTGATTTTTTTCCAACTCAGTATTCCATTATACTTCCACTGTGGCTGACCTACTGGAGCAGTAGTATATCTGTAATCCAAATAAAGGGAACTTTTGGTTAGTCAAATAACACATATATGGATTAAATGTTGCGTAGTACTAGTTTGTCTTTTGTTAGTCAAATACATTATTTGGGAGTATCTAGAGGAAGACTATGTTGGCAAAAATGTAGGACAGTAGGATAGGTGGGTTTCAATTGGACGCACGCCTTCTTTTGAGATTTTGTTGTGTTTTGTGTTTGTATTTTTATTATTTATTTTTTATATCATTTATTTATTTATATTTGTAATTAAATCTCTGCCTATTTGTTTCAACTATCTTGCTATTCCAACCAATATTCTCAGATCATTTTTCTTAATTATATTCCTAAGAGAATAGGGGTGATTGAATTTACCTTCCCTTAGTTTTCTATGCACGTTTGACTTAAGACGTCATAAGCAGGACAGTCAAATATCAGATGCTGAAAATTTTCTATGATATTCATGGTGCACCTAAGGCACTTAGGGGTTCCTGATATTTTTATTCTATTCAGCGTTTCATTCACCAAACCGTGTCCAAATCTTAGTCTAATGAGGTAACTATGTCTGCCCTTGGCAGATCACATGATTTGTACTATGGAAACTTAGTGTATTCATTTTGAATACTGTTGTACCATCTAGCCTTATCACTACCCCTAGCCATTATCTGACAGGCAGATATCATGTCTTTTTTAAGTATGGACAAGTAATCACTATTTGGTATATCTTTTATATTCATACGAAGAACCTAACCTAACCAGAGTATCAATATCTAAATTTTGACGTGTGAATAGTTACTTCAAAATTTGAAACAGCCATAAAACACATGTACTGAATCCAGTATGTGGTGTTCTCTTGTGTGGATTAACGTCCGCACTATTGAATACTGCGTTAATCCGCAAAGACCATCCGCATAATTAGACCAATTCGTAATTCAGAGGCCGTGGTTCGGATTCCACGTTAAACTGTAGGTCCATTAGTTGCCATCGGCTGTTGGGCTATTAATTAACAGTCCTGTCTAAGGAACATGTCAGCCTTAGTCAGTAACAAGACTACAAGATCGCGCCACAATCATCCTACATTTATTTATCATTCATACTTGACTTAAAATACCTACCTGGGTAGGTCGCCATTTCAGTTAAAAGTATAAAGTATAAAAGTCAAGAGAGTTGTACTTGTTGTATAGACTGGTTAGTTGTTGAATTTAATCCATTGTCCCATCGCCACTCTCTGAATGCGTCTGAGAAAGCAGACCTGTTGCAGTTGCAGTCGAACTGCGACAGTCACCTGGCAGGGGCAAGGGGAGAGAGTGTTGACGAAGTATAGATTCTCTCCAGCCGGCCAGCTGGAGTTTATGGAATTTATGTGACCACTCTCTAACATCTTTGGGTAAAGATTATGAAGAAGAGTGGTTTGTACAAGTTTAGATGCGTTTAGAGTAATGCCGAAAACCAGAAACTCTTCAAAAGAAGCGGAAAAGTAGTTTAAATAATTTAATGCAACATTTTTTAAGCTAATAAACTGTATCAGTGAACTGCCACGTACTTCATCCGTTTAAAAGTAACCTTAAAGAAATACCATGCTTGTAACGCAATTGTATTCTTAAACTCTTATTGAAATAATCTTTGAAAAAGGCTGAATTTTGTTTCAAAAGTTCAGTAGTTATAAATGTATTTCACACATTCCTTTTCTACAAGTTTTAAAGATTTTGGGAGTGGTACCAAACTCGCCTTCCATCCACACAACGGGGTTATAAGAAACGTTATAGCGTAAACGTTTATTGAATTATCTCACCTTATGCTGCATACCAAATTTCATATAAAGTGGATGAAGAATAAGAAATAAATTGTTTTTTTAATGTTTTTCATAATATTATAAATATGAGACACTTTCTGAACGGACTGTAGCTAAAATTTTCTCTGTAACCGTTATTCATAGACTAATAATTAATTATATGTACTAATTTGTTTCGTTCTTTGTCAATTTCATATATTTTTGTCCAAAGAGTTACGCTGTTTGCAATAGGGGAGAGTTGCCTATATTGTACCATTTTTTACATTTTAATTTTTCTCTTCAGTATGGCCTGAATTATTCTCAAATAATATATTGCAACATGTACTCTATTTTATATAGAACCATTACATATATTTTTCATACTGAAATGTTAATTAATATAATTACTATGAATATTTTTCCAAGCCCTTACAAGTTGTATTCCAATGAATGGACGATGGGATGGCTCCTAAATGGACGATTTAGGAGACTAGTTTCCTAAATCGTACCGGTGGGTTCCTAAATCGTACTTCCATTAAAATAACAGTTTTTTTTATAAAAAAGTTATATTAAAAAATAAAGTAACATTTAAGATTTAAAATTTAACTTTATTAGTTGTAACTTACACTAAAAATACAATGATTATAGTACAAAACAAGTTATTGAGTGTCAAGATCACACTGTACATCTAAAAATAGTAAACGATAATGAAAATAGTAATACAAATTGATTAATTATGTCCCTTATAAAGTATAAATCAGTGCAAATAAATGTCCTCCAATCAATTACTTAAACTTTTTATAATCTACTGAAAATTATAGAATGATGTTAAAACTAATGATCAATAAATTTATATAGGGAACATTTTTGGTTTACTCTCATAAAATTCTTTTTATCAGGATTATATTTGACTTCACAATTAACACAAACGAATTTTTTAATCTTAGACTTAACCCCAGCACATTTTCATGGATTTATTACATAATAAATGTTGAACATGTCTTCAAATACTGACACTTCACAAATGGCACAAAACCAATCTGCAGCATCAACTTCTTCTATTGACACTAAAGATTTAGTAGTGGGCGTAGTGGGCTCATTCTGCCTAACCTTCTTAGTTTATTTACCTAATTTAATACCCGGTCTACCAGGAACTGGAAAAGAAGTAGATGGCTTATTCTGACTCACGTTATTAGTTTTAACATCTATTTCCTTCAAAAAAATATTTTTGTTTTTTGTTAGGTCTAATTTCTTTACCACTTGACTCACTTTTGAACGAGCTATCAACTTTTTAAGTTCTCTTACTTTTTCTTGTGCTACCTGAAGATCATTGGCCATCTGCAGTTCATTTTTATATGGGTTGCTCATAACTTCTACAACTTTTTGTGAAACACTCAAAAGGTGTGTCAGTGATAGTTAAATATCTTTACACCATAAAAGTTAGTTAATATTAAAAATTATTTAGTAAATTAAATAGATAAAAATCAAAATATCGAGCTTGGAATGATATGGTTGTACCACTGGCAACAACAACCATTGGCGGTACGATATAGGCGACTGGGCATCAAATCAAACATAACCTTATTTCTAACCTAAAATAAGAGCTACAACGTGGTCTGCCATAGCAAAATAAAGCAAAATAGTCATGCTTAAAGGATGTATATGGTATATATAACAAATCCTACTTAAACTATAACTATGGCATTATGATTAACAGCTGAAAACTCCATAAATGTATGGCAAAACACAAAAACTCGCCTGAATTAACAAACAATATATCTATCAACACAAAGTCTGTTGTTATCTTACAACGCCACTGGATAGTTTCTTCGTTTTCCACCAGAGCCCTCCAAAAACACTAATTCTATTAAAATTCGCGGTGGTACGATTTAGGAGGTGGTACGATATCGGCTACTCCCCTATGTGGTCAAATGAATATGGGATTTCCCTCTTACTAGAGGGGTTGTAGTTAATGTTTTAAAACTCATTGATGAAAGGCCTCAATTTCACCCTTAGCCAGGACCCTAATTCTAAATATATCAGTATTCCAGCACGGCACGAACCCCATGTGAGACAATTGAGTGTCTTGCGTCATTGTGCGTGGTTGATCACTAATCCCGTAGTTGCGCCGTGCCGACTCGGAATCGAATACTAGTAACCGTTCCCAGCGGTAACAGTTGCGGCTCAGAAGCAGCTCCATGTAACCGTGACACTAATCTGTCACCGCCTGGAGCAATAGTGAATGTAATCACATTAGCCAATTGTTGAAGATTACAGGTTCGTGATTTCTTGATTATCGGCAATTGTCGACAATTTAGGGATTGTTGCATAAGTTAGGTTTCACCCTAAGTTAGAACAGTGGTTCTGCTCCGTATTATTCAAAAGACTATGATTGTAAATTCACGAGAGTTTAATAAAGGTTGACCTCCTGCGTTCCCCTGTCCCTCGTTTCCGACTCCGCAACACTAAACTTTAGTTCCGCTCCGGTTTCCCAACAATAGGTTGGCTAATTCAAGTTCAAGGTTTGATTTCCTCATTGCTGATAGAGTTTCAACGCGTCGTGGCGCCGATGCTATTGTATTCTGCCTAAGTGGTGGTTTATTGGCTGTTGCCTGAAAATTACCTGAGGAAAACAGCGCGTGGAGAACAATTCACTCTTCAATGACTGGCTTTTTAAAATGTTAACTCCCTGGTGATTTAGAGAATCTAGTCTCAAACGTAAAGAGTCGGTAATGATTATGACGAGAGAATGGAGTCAACATTGTCAACATCGACTCAACATATCAACATATATAATTGTGCACCAAATTAGTAGCACAATGTAGTACAATAGTGAAAGTTAAACATATATATATTGAGATTATTTTTCCTCTGCTTTAATAATAAATTTTTCTTATAAAATTAAGAATTTAAAGGGTCGTTTTCCTATCTACCCAGTATGTTCCGTACGTGATTAAGTTTGCTGCGTCGCTGCTACAATGACCAACGCAACACAATTGAATGACATCTATTTCAGTGACAATATATAATTACATCAAGAATTGTGGATGGTTACGAGCGATGGATGGTGGATGGAATATTCTCTAGTGTAGATTGAACACTAATTTCATCCGCAAAGACCGTCCTCATAATTAGAACATAAACGTCCCAGTAATTTAGAGGCAAAAGTGGTTCGGGCCCCATGTTAAACTATAGGTCCTTAGATGCCGTAGACTGTTGGGCTATTAATTAACAGTCCTATCTAAGGAACATGTCAGCCTTAGTCAGTAACAAGACTACAAGATCGTGCCACAATCATCTTACACTCATTTATGTTTCATACTTGGTTTAAAATACCTACCTGGGTAGGTCGCCATTTTATAGAGGTAATAATAGATACATAACAATAATAACAGATACAGTCATTTTATAATTTAAATCGATCCTGTGTTATGAAATAAATAAACAAACAGACATTGGTATTAACAAAGAGGCGGTCTTGCCAGTTAGTCGCGCAGAGCGGTCTGCAGTTGTCCCAATCACAGGGTGTAAAACACCCAGCGCAGATAGCGGATAGTTGTGCCTGCGGAGTTAGGAAGACGGTCTCAATTTATCTCAATGCAACCAGCTGTCTCCGCAATGGTGAAGCACGGAGAACACAGCCTAGTTAGGTTAATCGCGGAGGTAGAAAACCGCCCCTTAACATACAGAATATGTGATTACTTTTAATGTTGACATATTCATTGAAGGAAACAGAATAATATTAAATATTATTACTATTACATATTATTATGAGTGTAATAATTAAAATATACTTCTGTATCGTGCCTGAATTAAACAAAATATGTTGAAGTTACAATATTAAGGTTAAGGTTAAGTGTAAGAAAGGGCCAAGTGGCCCTAACTTTGCCTGTACAAATAAAAGATTTTTCATTTTCATTTTTCATTTCATTTCATTTTCATATTAAGATTCTAATTTAAAAAATTTGACATTTTACCGACATTTTGAAGAAAAAGTGGATAAGTAGATCGCCAAGGAAAACTTTTTGGTTACGCATCAAATTACAAATGAGACCACGTACTCGAATGTACAAAATTCGTCGTCTAAGTAATAAACCTACTTTTGTCGCCACAGGGAATTATTTCACGACCACAAATCCCGGAAATAGAATTCCCCCGAGCAACACGAACTGTAATAAAATTGATAGTGTTGCTTGAGCTCCTGGTAATTCTAGTACTGTAATTTGTATCAGCAGGTCTGGTAATCAGCTGACCAAAATATCGTCTGTCCTTGACCAAGAGTTTCACCAGATCAGCTGTTCGAAAAGGCAATTCAGGCAATCAGCTGTTTTGCACGGACACCCTTCGGTTCCGCTGTTGCCACAGCAGTTAAACAATAGACAGCAGCCGCCAAATAGGAAGAAAATTGGAAATATCTGTGAGCAAAGAGAAACACGTTAGCAGTGGTCAGTTGCTTTTTGTGGCAATTTTATGACATATTTCTGTATTGCACTTGTCGGTTACAAATCGAGAAGTGTTATTGTTGGATTTCAGAGACCCAATCACATATGGAGGACGAATTTGGATATTCAAAGAGCTAATGCAAAGCTTAGATTGGCAGATGCAGTGTAACATGATACATCTATAATTCTATTAATAAATATGGTTGGTTGAGTGTATATTCTTCTGATTACTACCTCACGATGAGACCACCAGCACCATAGTTCCAATACGGTGTGCTCATTTTAATAATTTTATAACGTTTAAAACCCTTCTGATCTCAAAATAAAATGATTTCCCCCTTACGAAACGGGCAGTCAACCAAACTGTTACTCGGCTGGCAGATACAGCGCACTGCCTTTGCCAATTACCGAGAGCCTCGCAGCTCGCAGAACGTGAGCGTTGGCATGCCTGGAGTAACTAGGGCACACTGTACCGGCTCCCGGTAGTTTCTAACCAGCTGATAAATCAGCTGATGAAATTAAGGATGTAGTTTTTAGCGAGATTAGGGTTCCGGATTAGCTTTCGGCTGTCGATTGAGGAATGCAGCCTGAAATTCCTGTTAAATAATTTAAGTATTTCTTTACTACTACTCGTTGAACTATTACAATATAATTCAATAACTTCAAAAATACCACAAACGTTCAAAAACAATGTTACAAATACATACAAAGTAAGAAAATTTTATCCCCTAAGTTTATAATCACAAAGGTTTTATCTATAATATTAATAGGTCGATCTCGAACGTCTTTAGTACTGCGATCACCCCGATTATATAAACCCTAGTGGCGCAATAATCAAAAGGTCTAGCCCGAAGTACTGTACAAAATAGTTTGAGGCCAGTCCTAGGAGATGAGGGGGGGTTAGTAGGTGCGAGTCCTGCACTACCGGGTCTCTGCGGCGAGCATTAGTATTACTTCCTCCTCCACATAAGAAAATCAACTACAAAAATATCTTAAGCAAAATAAAGTTTCACGAAGTTTCGGGATCTGGAATCTGAGCGAGCTAGAACCTAAAACATAACCCGGTTCGAAATTACAATGAAATTACATGTTCATGGAAAGACCAATAAAAATGGAAAAAGTGTAGGACACTAAACTATTATAGTGTCAAAGGTGTTTTTAACTGTAAGCGAAACACCTGTTAATAACCCGGCGGTTATGAGCCCATGAGCGGGTTAGCTATAATACCTTTCATCAATAGCACCCAATCACCCGAGGGTCTACGTTACGTGTCTATTGGGTGTAATGGGCAGTGTTGGTGTTGCAAAACACCGAAAGAGCGAGCCACAATAGAGTTGTAAGAATAAAGACAACAGCCGGTTACGGCTGACAATCACGTCTTCAATTCCTAACAGCTGGGAACAAGTGACAAGCGGGTTGTTTGATTGTAGCGGAGCTAAACGTAGTCATGGAGTCTGGAGCAGTCGGCGTGAATAATATCAATGCGGTAGGCCCTACGCGTGTTACAACTGTTACGAGGGTCTCCTTTCAAACACGTCACATCTGTGCCAAATTCATAACTGTATATAATGAGTTCATAATCAGTTTAAAATTTTTTCTTCCTGAATTGATATATTGACTAATAATATGTTACAGTACTTTCGTCAAAATTCATTATTCTTTATTCAATAGTCATCAGGCGACCAGTTCCGGGATTGAAAGTCGCAATTTATAATTTAGGCTACACATCATTGACATTGAAACAAAGTACCGGTAGTTATTTTGTTTTGATAGTCGAATTATAACTATAAAATTTATATAAAACTGTGAACTGTAAACTGTAAACTTCAAACCGAATTAAAACTATTACAAAACTTACAAACTGATGCCTCCTATTGTAATTGCTTTGTAATAACCTACATTCTAATCAGCTAATTTTAGAATGAACTTGGTTTAGGTGACTTCGATGTTGAAGATTTCAAGATTCAGACTTTAAGTACACAAACACGTTCACACCATAGATATTTCAACGAAATAGATAAAAATGTAATTGTAGTTGTGTGGGTTCAAATTTTCAAATTATCTTCAAATGTCAAATGGCTAGCAGTACTTTCATAAAAATACATGAGAATACTTTTATACTTTTAACTGAAATGGCGACCTAACCAGGTAGGTATTTTAAGCCAAGTATGAACGAGGAATGAATGTAGGATGATTGTGGCGCGATCTTGTAGTCTTGTTACTGACTAAGGCTGACATGTTCCTTAGACAGGACTGTTAATTAATAGCCCAACAGCCGATGGCAACTAATGGACCTACAGTTTAACGTGGAATCCGAACCACGACCTCTGAATTACGAATTGATCTAATTATGAGGATGGTCTTTGCGGATTAACGCAGTTTTCAATAGTTCGGACGTTAATCCACACAATCACATCCACCGACCATCTATCACAACTATCCACAATTCGTGACCTCCAAGTAGCTGGATTACAGGACTTAATACTCAGTGTGTGGTGGCAGATGTCACTATTGTTCTTCGTAAACTTTCGCCCACGGTCCTTCCCATTGGGTTTTATATCTCCAGTTCAGGAAATCCGTAATCATATTCAACATTACGCAGTTCTATTTTACGATGTAAGTAAACGGTATCGGTGGACTGACTGACCCATACTTTCCCTAACTCCCCCCTATGAGGTAATAACAATCTTGTTTTGAATTGGTTTTATTGAGTGATGTGACCTTAAGCTTCATACAATCATAAAGAACTGTTGGGAAAAATGAGTAAGTACTGTGTTTTTAAAAGGCTACATTTAACTTTTTTTCTGGAACCGTTCGTCATAGACTAATAATTCAATATACCAAATTGTTCACCCTTTTTAGCTGATTTTACTTGGTCATACTCAAATTATTTTATTAATTTTGTGTTTCAACGGAAAAATAAAACAATTTTTTTGACATTTTAAAGCCCATAACTTTTC
Organism: Nephotettix cincticeps; assembly: GCA_023375725.1. NCBI lineage: Eukaryota > Metazoa > Arthropoda > Insecta > Hemiptera > Cicadellidae > Nephotettix > Nephotettix cincticeps. Next base: position 128,819,339 of record CM041786.1, on the reverse strand, counting down.
AAACGTTACTCTTACAGACATTAGGATGGTGTCGTATTATTTGGGACTTGAACCACTATAAAACATAAAACTTCAATAGAAATCGTATACAAATTTGGATTTAAGGAAATGGTTTTAAGGAATTTTTTAAGGATTTTTTATGTAAAAATAAAACCAATAAAACTTAAAAATTGACTGGAGACGAAGCCAAAGTGCGTACTTTTAGCAAATTTCATAAATATCTCAGTGTGGTCTCGGGGTGTGAACTCAAACACAAATCAAATACAAATACGTCAGTCCAAAAAACATTTTTTTTACTCAGGGTGCATCAAAATGGACATTTTCACCTTCAACTAAAATTCGGAAGTTTAGATGAAAACAATACTTTTTCGATATACTTGGTATAGGGCTGAGAAGGTCTTCAATCCTTGTGGTCAACGCATAACTAGGACTAGCCGGTATCCTGCCCAATCAACCATGGTCAAGGCAGGGAAGGACCAGCGGTCGTTCCTCGTTATACAGTCCTCAAGATGATTACGGAACCAGGGAGGTTCCTGAAGCGTGAACCACCACCTCGTTACGGGATTCCGACAATCAGCTGATTTTAACTACAACTGACTGATTAGAAAGGTTTTAATTACAAGTAGCATTGTTTTAACACAGGTGTTATTTCCGAGAAATAAAATACTGGTTTAATTAGGTAACTCATCAATTAAATGCATTTTAACGACTTTCCAATGTTTATAGATCCGTTTGCTCGGAGAAAGTATTGCATTAACAATAGGTACTGTACTTCCTTCCGTTGCAGCAGACCTGTGCGTAAATTAATTTATCTTTATTCACCAACACTAATTTCATGTACTAAATTGTTTTCGGTACTGCATACCAGGCTACTTAAGCTTTAATCTAAGTTTGAGTATTATAATTTAAATACAAAATTATGGATAGGAATTTAGGGGTTTTTCAGAGAGCATTGCAAAACGGGGAGAAGGAGAAAGGAAAAGATTCCCCTTGGTATTTTCCTGAAAACCAACAGTTGGGCTGTATTTTTAAGTGGAACTTTAGAGGAATTGTTTCTAGAAACGGTAATGCGATATTTAAAACTTCCTAGTTCCTTATTGGAACTTGTTGTTACATAACATCGTTTTATTTTGTCAGCAGAATCCTTAGAGCCTTCAACAGCCTTCAAAAGAAGCCTTGAGAACAAGAGAACATTTTTAGATTAGTTATTTATTCAACTTGAGATACTCGAAGGTTGGATATATACTGTTTGTACAGTGGTCGTGTCTGGAACGCAAACTGGTAATTTTAGATTTTAATTAGCCACTTCTTACTTGTAAGAAGTAACAATATTCTACAGAACTTAATTATATTTGCACTTCAATATGTATCGCCAATAGTATGGTAATTATACCCATAAGTAGGGTATGTATGATGTTTTTAAAATAAGTTTGGTATTTAAAAACTGTCATGGGGCAAGTCAATTAACAACTTGAAGGTATTCAAAGTGTAAATACACCATTTACTTGTTCGTGTATTGAATAGAATGAACTCATTTTTCTTAGAAATGAAAGGGCAGTTCACATCTGGGTCACTGCACTTTCACTTCAAGTCTGATGGTTACCGTGTCAAACTTTAATTGAAGAACTGATCGTAGAAGAACAACTTGAACATTTGGAAGCAATTACGTTATTTTTTTAATTAAAAAAAGTTAATTCGATATCATAAAACATCTCTTGATTCTATTAATTATTAATGGTATTTCCATGAGATAATTCGTGATGGTTCGTTTTTGGATTTAGTCTCTTTTGTTAACTGTTCTATCATGAAAAATCAATTGGATGGTCTTTGTCAGTAACTAAGCTTGTAATAAAATTTATTATATCCATCACGCTCACCTTACACTCACATTCACCTAAAGGCCATAATTTTTACAAAATATATATGGGAGGTTCTGCGAACCAAAAAATCTCAATTGAGCTCAGCCCATTTAAAATCGTTAATTACTTTTCCTTTTTTCGTTATTTCTGCCAGAGCAGATTTTTAGGTTAGTAGGGAATCAAAGCGGTTGATGCGCGTGACGGTGGGACCGGAAGGACGGAGACAGGAACTCTTTCAGGGTCGCCAACTTCTGAGCATAAAACATCCTTCTAAGCAATATACGGTTTCAGTGTCTTACAGTTTGTTACTGTGGAATCTACTACAGGTGTGTGTTGATTTTTACAGATTTAATTTATTTATTTTTTAGATTGCTCTTTTTATCGTTAGGAAATGTTTCAATGCATAAACCCCTTTTTTAAGATGTTCTTGTAAATTAAAGTAAAGTGAGAGACCTTAGTAATAAGTAATTAAATACGTCTTAATAAATTTGGTACGACAAATATTCATCACGACTGTTATAATACGAGTTATAAATAAAATGTCATGATATTATGAGAGAGACATTTTAGTCACTTTTTAATAAATATTAGGCCCTAGTGGATTGATTCATATTCATATTCTAAGGATAAAACAAAAAATTACGTTCACATAACTATGCTTCACAACATTACTACAATGGTATGCGCGTGACGGTTGGACCGGACGCGTCCAACTTACTAAAACAATACTGTATCCAAACAGTATTAATTACTGTTCAATAGTTATTCCTGTTAGTAATTACTGTTACTGTTAATTACAGTGTTAATTACGTAGGAGAGGGCTATTTATTTTATAGCCCTCTCAGTACAAGTTTAGAGATTTTCGTGGCATAGCTCCCCCACTAATTAAAATGATTTTCTGTGGGTTTTATAAAGTGGCTGTTTTCAGTATACAAGTTTTATGAAAAATGTTTGTGTATTTACTTCCCTGTGGAAAATATGTTAGAGTATGGATGAGTGTAAAAGGAATGTTTAAGTTCTTCTAAACAGCTGTTATTATTCTTATATGTTAAAAATGTAATACAATAGCTCTAGTAGTTCCTATGGAAACCTGTTTCATATTTTCATCTTACAAATTGACAAAACCCTTCCCCAGAGCTAAGACATGTCAAAAAAGTATACAGCTGATTTGATTCTTTAATATTCTCCGTAAGAATAACATTGGTCAACGTACCGTTTACCACGGACTGTAAAATTAACTTATCTCTGGAACCGGAAGTCTTGGAATAATAATTCAAAAGACTTTTTATCCTACAACCGCACGATAACAGGAACATTTCGCACAGTTGGCAGAACGTATAAGCAGTACATCCGCACTAGGGTGGATATGGTTTTATATCCAACCTAGGGTGGATTAGTAACCGACCAATCACACTCGCGAATCGCTCTAAATCAATTTAAAACTAACCAATAAAATAGGCGCTGAGTGAGCTGATAGACGGTTCCTACAACAATAGCTTCCGGTTTTGCGCAATTAAACTGAGGTTAACTGTCATGGCCGCCCTCGAAGTTCTGGAAACACTCAGCTGACGCTTCGTGCTGCCATGAAAGTCTCGTGCGATATGACATCGTTTGCACACAAATAGCTATATTTAACTTTTTGAGATAGTTTTGATGGTGATGGTAAAATAATTTTATAAATTTATCGTTTTGCCAAAAAATTCTAAAAATTGATTTTTATTTAAAAGCCCATAACTTTTTAACGGTCATTTTTACAGACATTCGGGTGGTTTCATATTATTTGGTGCCCAAAGCACTATATACTATGTCATTTTTAATCATAATCAACTGAGAGTTTTTCTTATAGACTACTCTTAAAATAATTTTTTTTTAATTTTAAAAACCACCTGGAGATACGGTAGATACATCCATACCACATTAAATCTAAATTGGACCAAAGGTATCGGCTGCAGCTCTGTACACATCCAAGTAGTGTACAGACAAACACAAACCCCCGCACGCGCAATCACAGACATCACTTCGAAACCAAATTTTTGCGTTTAAGTACACAAAAAAGATACATTCATTGGAAACACTTATTAGAAAATTATAACAAAACAAAATTTTCTCCTTATATTATCCTTGCGTAGAGGCAAGAAAGTAAAGTAAACATTTTCATACTTTTAATAGATCCAACCGTGCGTTATTTCAAATTACCCGAGTATACATTGAGGGTATAAGGGTTGCTCATGAGAGATTTTATTTCTTAAATTTTACAGTAACCATTGTACCATTGTACCTTAAAGGGGGTTTGTAGTAGACGCCTTCAGATTGTCGCCGCAATTTCGATACAGACTATATATTGCAAGCGAGCTTTTGGAAGGCGATTGTTGCTCAAGTCTAGACTATCATCGCAAAATTCGCACAATAGTTTGGTCCGTTGCATTACTTTACACACAATAAATAAAATCTAAGGGATCTACAGTTTAAACGTGGGATTAGAACCACAATTTCGCCTTTTCATTATGATTTTAATTCTGAGGATAGTCTTTGAAAATGAACGCAATAGTGCCAGTGCGGAAGTTAACACAATCAAGGGAATATCGCACCTACAGGCCATCGCTTATAACTATTTCTATTACTAGGCCTATCCACAATCCGTGAACTCCAAGTAACTTCAAGTAAGCTGGATTACAGGACATAAAACCCATAAAAATTATAAAATTAATTTAAGCATTTTTCGTTGTAACACATATTGAATACTTTTACTGAAATTGCGGACTACCTAGGTAAGGTAGGCTTGAAATGATTGAACACGAAAAATGATTGAACATGAAACATGAACAAGAACATGAAATACGAGAAATGATTGTGGCACAAACTTGTAGTCTTATTATGACTAAGGCTAACATGTTACTTAGACAGGTCTGGCAATAGCCCAACAACCGATGACAGCTAAGAGACCTACAATTTAACATGGGATCCGTACTACAATTTTGTCTCTCAATTACGAACTGGTCTTATGATGAGGATGGTATTTGTGGACGACGTAATTTCAATAGCTGATGGTTTCAATTTATTAGTCAGACAAACACGATCAATCTGCAAACAGGGCAAGGGCAAGTATTGTTAAAAAAACGTTTTCTTGATACTGTTGTAAAATAGTTATAATGTTTTCGGCCTTCAAACCACGTGTCCAAGGTAGGCTTAAAGTGTCGGAACCACCAATTTTCTGTAATGATATGGGCCTATAATGAAGCGTAATTATGCTCGGGGTCCGAGGCTTTTTGCTTTAGTTACGGTAGTCATTATTGGGCTAGATGATTATTCCGTTATTTTCTGCAGATCACGTTACATTTCTACTTGCTGCGTTTTCATTTCATGGGACCGTGGTGTGTCCTGTAGTCCAGTTATTTAGAGGTCACGAATTGTGGATTGTTGTGAGCGATGGTCGGTGAGTGTAGTGTTTTCTTGTATGGATTAACGTCCGCACTATTGAATACTACATCAATTCGCAAAGACCATCCTCATAATTAGACCAGTTCGTAAAATTAAGAGGCAACATTTTTGTTTGAATCCCACTTTAAATCTAGATCCATTAGATGTCATTGACTGTTGTGCTATTAATTAATAGTTCTGTTTATGGAACATAACAGCCTTAGTCATTAACAAGACTACAAGATCACGCCACAATCCTTACACACTCATTCATCTTGGCTTACATTACTTGTTTACTCGGTACTTGGCTTAAATTACCTACCAGGGTAGGTCACCATTTCATTAATATCTAACTAAATAACTAGCATGCGTGTTAATCGAGGTTTCTAATCAGAGATAAACCCATTATGTACGAGTATATACATTATTATATAGAGAACATATCTTACGTGAATTTATAGGTAAATCATAAAAAATTCAATAGGCTTTTCATAATTGTGAAAGTTGTAAATTAGTTTGTAAAATGAAAGCAGGGTAATAGAAATGGTTGAACTATCTGCGTAGGCGTCGATTCAGCTCTCTAAGCATAACTGTAAGCTGGGTAACCTCAGCAGAATTGAAGGCGGCCACAATATCTCGTCGCAATTTTTAGACATTTTCAGTTAATGAGTTAAATAGTTTGAGGTTGGATTGTATCTCTAAAAACATTTCAACAACCTTAATAAAGTTATTTATTTGTATGATCTTATTTTTTAAGGATCTAAAGACTTTCATCGCCAGTTTTCTACTTCTATTCACAATTTTTATTTTGGAATATTGCGTCATTAAAAGTTAAAAGTATTCCATGTTGTAGTCTCTTAGTTGAATCGATGGTCACCGATTTTAGTGACTTCTTCAAATTTCCATATTTACTATATATTAAACTATTTTTTTTATTTATCAGATTTAGGAGCGATTGCAGATCAAGAATTAGAAGACTGTGTTTTGATTCATAGGATGAATGAAAGAAAATGCATCATTTTTGATGTTGAACAGCTGTCTGACTACATAGATTGCTTTACTAACTTGTTTAGTATTTTTTTCGTTAACCTTTATAATCTTTATCTACTCTATTGTCATTAGTTAGTAGTTATACTATTAAAACAAATATTTTATCAGCATATTTAATTTAATTTTTTTAATTTCCATAAGTTTGAAGTTTTTATGTTCAACAACTATAATTTAAGTTGAACAAATATAATTGCTTATTGCATTGTAATATAAACATTTTTAATAAAATTAGAACATTAAAACCTAAAATACAATAGAAAAGTAGTTTAAGTTTAACTTTAAAGTTAAGTGTAACAGCTGGCTCAAGCGCTCCGTTAAAAGACTATGATAATCCCTTGAAATAGTGGACCTGCTATACGTTATTGAGCCTGCTAAATGGTAATTAATGAAAATAGAGTTTAAAGTTTAGCGTATTTAGTTAACGTAAGTTGTAAAAACTCCCTAATTACAGTTTATTATTACTGGGAAAAATATGTGTCAGTTCACTTACTGGTATACCATTTATTTTAAATTATTGTTCTAGCAGGTTGTGTGCACGTTAAATAATCAGTTTGTGCAGCAATGACTTCGACGTTTTGGCACCTTAACACACGTCTCAATGATTGGGTTTTCTTCACAGGGATGTTGGTGCCATGGATGTTCTCAGTATGGCTGTTGGGGACTCAGGCCATGGGTAGCCTGGGATCCCCCGACCCCCAGACCTCCCGCCAACCCTCACGAGGTGGTCAGCCCTCCAGGCAGTCTTCCAAGCCAAGGGGGCGCAGCTCCAAGTCCAAGTTCCAGGAGGTGTTCGGCTGGAGCCAGGTGGACTATGCGTATCCTTCCCAAGAAGAGAGACAAGCTGCCATATCCGACGGGACCTTCGTGCCTGAGAACAACCTGCCTCTGGGGATAGAGGTACAGTAATACTGAAACCTGATGTCATAATTACTCGTTTTGTCCTTTAATATTTTTACACAAAACATTTAATTAATTAAATCTTACTAAAATCTGGTCTTGATATTATTTCGGGATATATAAAACCCATTTGCAAGTATACTCCAAACAGAAACTATGCATAATCTTCATTGACAAGCTATTGAAAATATCATTCATGACAGACTGAAGATACTGTAAAAGATTTAGGATTACAATAAAATATTGTGGTGCCTAACTAAAGCAAAACTTTAAGCTTAATTAGTTCTGATATGAAGTGTTTCACTACTGGTAGATGATACACCTATCATGCTATCTGAATAATTCGTTATGGTGCCCGCTTCATAATCTTAAGGTTGCCGGTTCAATAGCAAAATCTTGACACAATTCTGTGATAGTTTGATGCTGGAACCAGATGCTTTTGTTCATTGGGCGGTTAATTAATAATATAGCAATGAATCAACTGATCTCCGTTAGTAAGTAGCTACATGTCAACAAAACACACTCGCTCATCTCACTCATATGCACCTTAAAATATCTATTCAGTGTCATTGGCTGCCAGAGGGGGACGCGAGCTTGGATTATTTTATACTTTTTATAAACAAATATTGTGATTATTTTAATTATCATCTCGTTTACTCTGATAAAGTTAAAATTGATTTTTTATTATCGATTAATTCTATTCATTTTCTGAACTGTTTATTGACGTGTTTAAACTTTAACAGTTAATGGGAGAGAGTAATTTGTTCTGATGATGCCTGACAGTTGGTTTTATTGCCGCAACTGGCTCGTTCCTATGATGAGTAAAATGTTCATGATAATACTGTCATAAATATTTTGATAATAACTGTTTTCTAAAAACGTGTTTACTCATGTTAAAATTATTTTTGCAGTTAACAATAACTATGAGACTAACTATTTAGATTTTAATACAGCAACAGGATTCCATTGATTTAGGTTTGATTGCTAAATGGCTATTTAAAAATTATTCAGGTCAAGTGATTGAGAAATGCTAAGTTTGATGTTTTAATTATTTTAATTTTAGTAAATTTTGAAATGTTACCTTTCCTGGTTGGTTTTATTGTATTACACAATAATTACAACTAAGTGCTAATATGTGATTATCTGTAACAAACAAAAGCATAATGGTCACGACCACGCTTGTCCCCTGACACTCTAGCTGGATCTGCCACTGCTCAGTGTTTGGGTTGGTGTCTTCAAATATGAATATGAATTGGGAGGCAATATACAAAATATTTCAACGTGCAGCAAAGTACTAATAATAGAAACAAAGTTTCATATTATAGTTAAATATCCATTATCTGTTAATTTCTCCATTCCAGGAATAATTTTCTTGTGTAGTGGTCTTTGAGCCATTTCAGAAGTTTTTTCTTGAATGCTCTTCCAGTATCTTGTTTAAGGAGATCACGCAGGTTGTTGAAGTAGAGTGTACCTTCCCAAGTTCATTTTCTTTCTGTCAGCCTAAGATGGTGTAATGGAAGTGAAAAGTTTGAAGTATTTCTTGTGCTATATTGATGGTAGTCTCCAACCTTTGTTTTATTTTTTGAATTTAGTAGATAAATATCACCTTACTATAGAAGAGTCTGGGTACTTTAAATATTTTAAGTACTGTATGTGGAGTAGAACAGACACCACATATCTCCTTCAAGTGACAAATGTTGAACAGGTGTGGAAAGACCGTGCATTCATCTCAGTGCCGAGGTGGAAGGAAGGCGTGCCAGCGACCCTGAATGTGGTATCCCTGAATGACCCGTCGCCCAGCCCCGTGTTCACGCCTTATCCGTCCTGGGAGTGGCACCAGGCCGGCAACTGCAATGGGCTCACCTCAGTGTTCCGGATGAAGGTATTCGCCTACTCAATTCCATCACTTTCCCAACCACTCCGTTATCCTACCGGTTAAGGGTAGTTTAAGTTCTTATCTTCCGTAATGTTAACTAAATGTAACTTTTTCATATGAAATAAGAGCTAACTAACTAGACACAAAGACAAGATAATCGGTAAAAACACCAACCAAAAATTTTCTCTAGACTTTTTAGAAATGTATTAAAAGTATTTTTTCAAAAAAATATATAATTTTTTTTAAACCTTTGCTACAAATATGATTAAATCCTTTTATCTATGCTTAGAGTAAGTTATTGTAAATATTAAGTAAAAATTGAATGAATGTAAGTATAACCTGTCCTGGAAAAAACATACATCAAAATTAAAAAAACCAAGATTTCGGGAATCAAGTAAAACCTAACATTGAATAAATCACTCTTCATCCCACCTTTAGAAGTGTTCTGCCTGATATGAACATTTTTGAATTACAGTACCTTTTCTTTTCTGGAAACAGCTTTTCAAACAGTTTAGCCAACCACAGAAAACTAATACAATAAATTTTGAGATATCTATATTATAAGAGTGGTGCACCTCGACCACTCTTATAATACGAGTATATAAATTTCACGAATAATTGAAAGCAGCCTCTTTGTTTTTAGTTTTTATTGGAAATTTATAATAAATTATTAATATGAAGTTATACACCACTTGAAAGGGAAAATCTGAAGAATAATAATGAATAAAAAACAAAAAGATTTCTCACCTTGTACTCCCCTTAAGAAATTCAAGAAACTATAATTGGATGCTGATTCCTCAAGTAGATGAGTTTCATCTTACTCAGCTTTTGTCAATTTAATGTTTTACTTATAATAATATTATCATTGTGTCATCTATTCAAGTATAAAGATGATTGGAACCTGTTTTATCAGAAGGTTTTTTATCTTTATCACCTACAGTATATACACGTTACCTATACCTATATCACAAGGTATACTTATCTATTGTAGAAGTCATTGTGGATTGAAAGAATTCATTTTATCAAAGAAAAGGAACAAAGTATGTCATAAATATATATAATTTCAAAATACAAAAGTTGAATCTCCTATCACCAGATTCATACTATACTAGGGTAGGGGGTTAGTTGTGTCCGCCCCAGTGGGAATTTAGCTGTTCTGTGTCAGATATCAATACTGGGGTACCTGATACCTGATAAATTAGGGGTATGGATGTACTGTGACCTGTTACTAGTCCTAGATGGCTCACCCTCATCAGCTGATAGGGTTCCAACTGAGGAACCTCCTAAATCTGTATGGCTCCCAAAACACTTCACTCTTTTGGATCAAACAGCACCAGACCCTATAAGGTGATGGTGTTTCTTCTTGCTCATGACAGAATCTGCAGTTGTCCTATGTAGCAATTATCAATATTCTAAGATTTCTCTTAAGTGTGCAGTGTCCTGTTACAATTTGAAGATTGTTTTTACTCAGTTTACCGAGTACTGATGAGTCTCACTTCTCTTTTGACAGTACAGTAGTTCAAGAAACTCTGTGGCTTGCCTACATGCTGGTATAGTCATTCATTTTCTTTATCTTTGGAGATTCTTCTCCTCTCTGAGTTCATTTTTTCAGGAAAGCAACTAGTCCAAAGTCTCTTTCATGCAAGCCTGTTTGCCCCCACCTTATCCCTTTCCATCTTGGTGTCTGTGGACTCAAGTAAGACATAGTTTTATTATTAATGCTACATACCAAATTCAGCTTTTGTCTGGAATTCTATACCATCTTAAAGCTGATTACTGAAGAACTTCCAGCTCTGAAACGGCATGGCTATGCATATTTCTTGAAGCTATTTAGCATTCATACCTTTCTATGGCATCTAATTCTGTCTAAACAATGCTAGAGATGTGTCCCAAAGGTTCTAAGAATCATATTCCAGGCTCTGTTTTTACAACTGAGTGTGTTTACATCCATCAGTATAATATACCACCTGATGTTGTCATATTAATGTATAATTTTCTATTAATGAGAATGAAAAGACAGGAATATCCAATCAAGTCTTTTTCATTCTCAGAACAACTTCCTTGGATACTGTTCCCACTACGTATTGTGTTCGAACGTCCCGGACTTATAGAGCAGCAATGAGGCTATGTGTACCCAAAAACGTTTGGGTACACAAGGATTTGGAGGCGATGTGGCCTCCAAATCGCCAAATCAACAACAAGGTGTGCTCCAGATGATGTTATCTATTTTTTAACAGGCAGACGAGTGTGGTAGACTTTGGGTGATAGACTCCGGCATCATCGATGCCCTCCGCACAGTCAAGGTCATCTGTCCTCCGCAGCTATTTGTGTTTGACCTGGCCACCGACCAACTGCTGTGGAAGTATGAGGTAACGCAAAACAGCAGCCCTTGCATGCTATACTTAAAAGTCTGTGTTTTGAAAAGTGTAAAATTGTAGTATAGTAACGGTATAATGATATATCTAACCTCGCATCTACCTGAACCCTTAACAACTATACCCCACCCTATCTTGCCTCTTCCCTATGCAACCATAATCAGGGCACATATATACCTAAGGTTGGTATAGGAGAGGTTTTCTATCATTCCCCATAAGCATAAAAAGATAAAAAAACAAATCCTGCGAAGAATCCCCACAACAAAAATATATTATGATCAGTCACAATAATTTTCAAATTCGAAGAAGATAAAACTACTTACATGATTTCTTCAAATTGTTAAAATGCGTTGATTGGTAACTTTTTTCTCTGTCTAGATCCCGAAAGACCAAAACCCAGAGAGCGCACTGTTTACCTTCATCTCTGTTGACATAAGGGACCATGACTGTGAAGATGCTTACGCCTACATTGCTGATGTTTTCAGGTTAGTAAAAGACACTATGTTTTTAATTGCATTTACTTTAAGAAGGTTTTACTGAGCTTTTATTACAACAGTAAAGCTCGGCATGCTTAAGAAAAATTGCATGGTTTGAAAGGAAAACATAGTTAACATTATAATTACAGTCAAAATCATTTATTATTGCTTAAAAATACGAAGTTAGTTTGAACAAGGATCAATCCAAGATATAAGTTTGTTAGTTTCAACTGTGATTCTTTACTGAGACGGAGGAAAGTCTTGTAATTCAGCTAATTGGAGGTCACGAATTGTGTATGGTTATAAGCAATAGTGTGTGGATGCAACAGTCTGGTGCGGATTAACATCCACACTATTGATTACTGGGTTTATCCACAAAGACCATCTCATAATTAGACCGGTTCATAGTTCAGAAGTAAAATTTTTGTTTGTATCCCACGTTAGACTAGGTCCTTTACATAGATGCTGAACAATTAATTGGCTGTAGAACAATTAATTAAGAGTTGTGTGTAAGGAAGATGTCAACTTTAGTCACTAAAAAAAAGACTATAAGATCATGCCATAACACTCATCTTCACACTCTTCTTACAGTCATTTCTCATTCACATTTGGCTTAAAATATCTATCTGGGTAGGTCACAATTTCAGTAAAAAGTACCAAAGAATCAAAGTATTTATATCTTTGCTGGTTCTTATAGTTTGTGTTTTGACAAATGTTGTTACTTAAGTTTGCACACATACAGGTATGGACTGATTACGTATCGCTGGAAGACAGACCAATCATGGCGCATCACCCATCCCCACTTCTTCCCTGACCCCATAGTCAGCCGCTATAACCTTGACGGTATCACCTTCCGCTGGACCGACGGTATCTTCGGACTCAGTCTGTCTCCGGTGAGTAGGCATCCATTTGTAAACATTGTTGACTTCATTTTTTAAAAGAAGTAATTTTAACTGAATTTTTAATTTTAATGAAGAACATATTCTCAAGTAATATTTTTGGCATGCTATCTAGGCTAAAAACACCTGAACTACATGTAGTTAAAACTACGTGGTAAAATTTGAAGTGTTTAAAATGAGAATTAATTGAACACATTAAACACCTAATGAAAAACTTTCATTAAAACTGCAATGTTTACTACATACATTTCTTAAAAAAGTTTTTGACTCTTACATACTATTTCATTTTTTAAATACATGCTATATGGATAGTGCTGAATACTGACGTCTTCTGTCTGATCAGATTTCTAACACAAAACAGTAGGCCATAATGTTTCCATGTTTCTTCCAAGATATTCTTAAATGATTGATTTTTACATTACACCAGAGATCATATTTTTTTTAGATTTTATTCATTTGAAAACAAAATTGTACTGTAGAAAGAATAGCATCCCAGATCATCACAAATATTGCTGTCACAGTTCAAATATTATCACATTTACTTTTGTATCAGCTTTATTCAGTGTTGCTAAACTAGGGAACAATTGAACTATAAAACACAAACCTCAAATAAACACTACGTCACTTTCTAACCTGTAGGTGGACCCTGTGACCAATGACCGCACAATGTACTTTCATCCGATGTCCAGCTTCCGGGAGTTTGAAGTATCGACCTCCATCATCCGGAGGGAGGGAGGTAACCTGACACAGGAAGAGAAGGACTCCTTCTTCCTTCTGGGAGAGCCACGGGGGGAACAAAACAGTCACGCGAGTGCCTCCGCAATGGACAGGTAGGTTTGGTCACACGCGACATTTATGAAATACATGTACAGTGGAATCTCTTAATCAGTCACCCTAGGGACTGAGAGAATGAAGGTTAAGTGATTAGATGGGTAACATAAGTATAGCTTAGTTGTAAAACTTTAGAATAGGTTGATTTAAAAAGATTTTGTAAGAAATTGAATCCTGTATATACAATATTTAAATTACAGTATACTGACATACAGTACAACCGTAACACAGATCTGCTAATCTTCAGGTCCAGACAAATTTTCATATAGTGAAACACTGAAAACACCATTCTTAGTCTGTCAACTTCTTCTGCCTCTTTTATGTTTAAGCATTTTTTTGGTAGAAATGGTTGTAATCAGCCGCTCTAATCGGTGGCACCCATCAATAGTACCAGTATAAGGTTATATATGGGAATTTACCTAATCTTCAACAGTTTACTTACACCTCAGCAGGTATCAGGATACACCAAAATATTTTCTGGTGTGAAAACATTAGGTGAGTCTGATAGCTAACTGAACTGAAAGTTTATTGTTGAAATATTCAGTGGATTCCCATTTAACCTTCTACTACTGACCTGATCCACCGGTTCAGTGGCGTAGATACAGTTTTTCATAGGAGGGGATATAAATACCCCCCCCCCGAGTAAAACTTATTTTAGAGGATGTAGTATAGGGTACATAAGGAACATTTTGATGAGTTAAATACTATATAAAGATCATGCAATTCCTCCGCTGCCATCTTGGACTCTGGTCCCATAAGAACAATGTTAATTTTTGGACAGCGGTACAAATTAATTGACCGTCGTAAAAATGGCTGAGGTGTCAAAATAAAGGTAAAGGTAAAGTGATTATCTAGGGAATTGTACTGTATTTTATGTTTTTATCCCAAAAAAGATTTACAGCTTGTTACTTTACACTCATTGTTTTGTTAACTAGATGCGATTTGTCAATTAATTATCGAATAAAATTATGAGGTAATTATATTTAAAAATGTTTTTAAATAATAATGCAATTCCTTTTATGACCACTTTACCTTAAATTTGACACCTCAACCATCTGTTTACGACCATCGTGTAGCTAGTAATGCTGTTATATAATTAACATTGTTCTTAGGGGCCTAATGCGAAACATTTTGTCAGTAAGGTCACTCAAAATGCAAAAAAAAAACACTAATGCCGAACACAAAGCGTAGAGGGTACGGATAACATATGTTAAACGTCACAAAATCGCAAACGTCATGATCTAAACTGTTTAGGTTAGACCTACAGTGTAAGTTATAAGATTTTGCGGCTGAGAGATCTTGATGGCGGGAGGGCCGGGAGACCAGTCGGGGAAGGTCGCTTAGTTAATTCGAATACTCTCGTATACTGAATTTCGGCATGCAACATACAATAACATCAGCGCACTGCTTATTCTATTATTTGTTATTGCGTAGCGGTATTTCAGAATATTTTTGTTTTGAAATTATTAGCGAAGGTGATCGTTATGGGGGGAGATATATCCCCCTTATCCCCCCCCCCCCGTATCTACGCCACTGCACCGGTTAGTGCGGTTGGATAATAACACCATTGTTACATATATTTATGAGAATAAGAATGTGTGTGTGATTCTCAAATCAGTCATTGTACTGACTCAGCATTTTGACATGGATATATCTTAGAGCAGGGGGGGCCCCCAGTACTAAGGAACAAACAACATCCCCTGTGTTGGCAATTTGTGCAACCAAAATTTGAAACGGTGAAGTTTGAAACAGTTTGAAGCATTCATTAGCTTCAGCTAGATTCTCAAATCAGTCATTATACTGACTCAGCATATTTACATGGATATGTTTTAGCTCTTGGGGAAGGGGATTTCACAAATTTGCGCCGAAATTGGAGTTAGTGACATCATGTTGCTAGTGATATCTTGGATGAATGCTGATGTGATTCCTTTTACACATATCCATGGTCTAACCTTTTTCCCACAGGGAAGTAAATACAAACATTTTTTCACTGTGGACAGTTGCAATTACAATGTTACATCTATCTTTACAAACGGTATACAGATAACGGAAACGGATAACGGAGCACCGTAGTGCTCAGTTACAATGCACATTGATGAATAAAAGTAGTGACGGATAATAGAGATGGACGTATAAAAGGGTGACGGTTAATCGAGTTCCTACTGTATCTGGGAAATTGAGTGAATGCCTGGCAAATTCACTAAATAATTTCTCTCTTAAATCTACCCAAAAAATTTTTCAAATATTGTAACTTGTTTAAAAATCATGTGGTTAAATTAAATGAGTGTTTGTAAAAATATTCCACATCCCATTCCTTATTCTTTGTGGAAGATCAATGATTGTAATTCTGCTCAAGAGTAGGAGTTATTATAAGTAAAATAAAATGATATGACACAATAGCCTGCAATTCATATCCAATAGCAAGTTAAACATTGCACTTATATTTTCAATTTTTCATATACCTTGTTTAACATGTTGCTGAAGGCACACTAAGGCTGTGGAAAAACAATGGTTGAATGGTAGAGATCCCTACCAAGCCCAAGCATGCCCAGTATGTGTCAAAATGTATGAATCTATAATGAATTAATTAGTAATTAATTTTCTTCAACGTTAAACTACAATCAATGACAAATCTAGTTTGTAGTTCAGTCATACATGTAAAGAACACAAAAGAAACACATATTTCAGATTTTGTCCATGTAGAGGTATTAATTTGCCTATTTGTTTCTGTTTTTATCAGTTGAGCTATTTTTTTTTAGTTTTAAGGACTTCTGACTGCTGAACATTTCTAACCTTCCTTCACCACTAATCATTTCTCACAGTGCTCTATATCAATCATAACCATGAATATCAATCAAATTGATAAGAACTGTAACAGCTCAAGTTCCATTGCAGTATGGTAATGTACAAAACAGGGGTGGTCAAATGCTGTGTTATGTGCTTTATTGGTATCCATTTTTATTTTAGGAATGGCATCATGTTCTACAACCTGGTGACAGCAGACTCAGTTGGATGCTGGAACTCACATACTTACTATTCTGCTCGATCCCAGGGCATTGTTGAACGGAACAAAAAAACGCTCAACTTCCCCAACGATTTGAAAATAGACCAAGAACCAGAACAAAACATCTGGGTGTTGAGCAACAAGTTGCACAAGTATCTGTACAGCTCCCTGGACCCGAGCAAGACCAACTTCCGCTTGCTCACTGTCCCTGTGAAGGAGGCCATCCGAGGAACAGTGTGTGAGCCTGGAGCCACAATACCGAGCCCGGTCGACACTAAATGTCCTGCCAAACATTCATAAGTATTGGTAATAAATATCAATTAGGGAAGACAACAACCATATCCTCTCCCGTTCTGGTTATCTCCAGGTCTGGGTGTTCACTAGCCCTCTCCATCTTCTTCTGCACCTCCACATACTGTCATGCTCTTGCTTCCACATCTCGTCTCACCTCGCCAATCCAACTTCTTCTAGGACTTCTTCTGTACCTTTAAAACTCACTAAGTTATTGGGACTTTATCATTTTCAATTCAACTTATGTGGCCAGACCATCTCAATCTCGATTCCTTTACTTCTTCATTCAAACATACTTCAACAAATTCCTCTTCTCAACTCTTCATTCCTAATTCTATCCAAACTTGTTTTATCTGTGAATATTGAACTGTACTCCATTCTCTCTCTGTTATCTTCCATAATAAGTTTTATACATGGTAACTTTTTTCAGTTTTTGGTATTTTTTTCCCCAAACTAGATGTCTAACATTCTGATCAAATCCCGCACCATTCCCTGGTCTAGCCGTTACCTATTGTGCCATTCTCCGATCGTTCAATAATGCAACCATGCCTAAACATGTCAAATTCTCAACCAACTTAAGTGTTTCTTCCTCTATTTTTAAAGGTTTTTCCAACTCATCATCTCTTCTAAGTACCATTAATTCACTCTTTTCCTTTCTTATTTGTAATCCTCTCTCTTTCTCATAACCTCTGTCCATATACCCAGTTGTCTTTGTAAATCATCTTCATTTCTCCTAATAACATTGGGAAGACAAGAAATTGTTAAATTATCACACAGAAACTTAATTTCCCATATCATGTCTGTGTTGTGTTCAATGTAGCATTTTTTTGTACTACCTGTTACGGTATGTGAATGGCTGAGTAACATTTTGGTGCGTTGTATTTTTTATACTAATAACATTAAATTGTTTAATGAGGGTTTATGCCTAAGGTTGATTTGGAAATGTTTGGTAAAAAAGTCATTACTGTAATAATAAGCTTATAGATATAGTAATTGTAAGTGTAGTTTTTTTTTTTAATAACAAACCTTTAATGTAAGATTCAGCCAGGGTTTTTAAATGTGTATCAACAGCAATCTTGGTGATTTGAGTATTATTCCCATATCATCAACAGTTAAAAATTTCTCAACAATTATACGCTTCTTACCAAGATTGCTAGATGCGATTAATGTTACCATTGTGGCTGTGGACTTTTCATATTTAAAGTTGCAGGACTCCCAGAATAAGAATGAAATGTTTTTGAATGATATTTTTATATTGTTTTACTGTATTTATAATAGTTAAGTTGATATCGTAATGTATTATATGTACTATTGAGTTCTAAATTATGCAAATATAATATTACCAAGATTGCTAGATGCGATTAATGTTACCATTGTGGCTGTGGACTTTTCATATTTAAAGTTGCAGGACTCCCAGAATAAGAATGAAATGTTTTTGAATGATATTTTTATATTGTTTTACTGTATTTATAATAGTTAAGTTGATATCGTAATGTATTATATGTACTATTGAGTTCTAAATTATGCAAATAATATGTAAATAAATGTAAATATACATTTTTCTTAAAATAGTCTCATTTTTTCAATCTATCTATGATGTAATTTTTAACTTTTGGGTTTTTTTAAATTGGTTTAATGACTTTGTAAACATGTGATGTCAGAAATTTCAGCAGGGAAACTTGAGTTATGTTTTATCCTGGAATTGTCAAGCTGTACAAGTTTTTACTTTCTGCCCTTATACATAGTATATGGAAAAAGTGTTGTTTATGTTAAAATTTTCGAATTTGAGTTGAGAGTGGATATATCCATTTTGAGGCTCCATGAATCCAAAAAACTGGTTTTCGGACTAATATTTTCTGTCTGTCTGTCAGTCTGCCAGACAGGCAGAAAATCTGAATCCTACAACCCGTACAAAGGACGGGCTTACTGCTAGTAATAAATATAAATATCATTAAGGCAGACTCGGAGTAATAAAATACTTCAAAAATGATTGAGAGTTCTTTTACTCAAATCCAATCAGTACAGACAGCAAGGCATCGTAATAAGATCAAGGCATGTACAGGCAGTATGGTAATATTTCGTAATACTATTGTAAATATAGCTTGTATATATCACACTATTTCAAAATTTGTAATTTCAATATAAAATGACACAGTTGAAAAAACAAAAAAAGAATGATATACTGGTACTGAAAATTAATAAATGTCATGTAAAGTATAAGTAAAATGTTTTTAGATTGTAATAAGTACGAGTTTTATTGTTTGTAATATAGTATTTGTATACAGTATGAGCAGCTAACTATTTAACACGATTGTCTGAGACAACATTGCAAATTAAAATTAATCTAGACTACAGAAAAAATTACTTTTAAAGCAAGTGTTTTTATATAGTATAATCTAGTAAGATAATATAAACTACAAACAAAAACACAGCCTCCATTTAATGATGGCGAGAAAACAAAACATTTGAAATGACCGTTATACTCAGTTACAATGGCTATATGATAGTAATATCACTTCCGAACCAGATGATCGTTGTACTCTATAATTTTTTTCTATTAAATTTTTCAAAACCAATATTAACTATTAAAAGTATTTTAAGTAACAGTCTTCAGTATAAACTTTAGCACCTTACCACTAACAGGTACATTTACGAATCAAACTACAAGTAAAAGAACTACCTAGACCAAACTATTTAACACATAAAACGTACATGAAAATGTGTATACAATACACAGGTATGATCCTCAAAGCAAGAATCTTAATTAAACTAAGTACCTGTCAAACACATTTAAAAGTAAAACTAACGAAAAATTATTAAGTAGTAAAGACATCATAATCATAACAAAACATTTCCAAATATTTGGTGAGCAATCAAAAACTGGTTTTCACTCCTTTTCTCCAGACTGTGTAAATCTGTCCTCATGAAGACCTTATTACCTGTGTCTCATTATCTTATATAAACCGATTTGTGAGAATGGACTGAAAACTGTTTGAGGAAATGATATTAAGTTGATTACAAAATATGATTAATAAATGTTGGTAAAAACCTAGTACCTCATAACATAATTTGATTTCTCCGCTTTTCAAACTAAAACTGATTCATGACTAGATAACTTACTGAAAAATCTAAATTTCTAAAATTAATTTCCTAAACTACTCACATAAATACTGAACGATTACAATTTAAAATGTATCACAAATTATTTTCTGGTACAATTATTTTGTAATCGTACCGTATAGACTACCCTTTTCTTGTAAAAGATTAAGTGGGTAGAAAATATTCACTACCAGAAATAAGTGTTTGCTGATACCTGAGAAGGACTATGAAAATCAATAAAAAAATGTTTGTTTTACTATATAATAAAAATAGATCTGTTTATAGGAGGATTTGAGTAGAACATCTAATTTGCTGACTATCTATTACGTTATGCCTACAAATAGGACTAATTTTCTATATAGCCCAGTTTTAGGTCCCATGTTGCAGCAATGTATACTAACTATAACCACAGAAATAGGTGTACTATAATTAGTAGATAAAGGTTTTCCTAAAGATTATTTATTTTCCTACATCTATGGAACACAACATATTGAAAATATGTTGCTAAACTCATTGGCTAGAAAGCTATTCCATGATTTATTACGCACCATTAGATAAAATTTAAAAGCTCTATTCCTTACCATTATAACCCTAATAAGTAAATAGAATTTCCTCTTCTTAACTGCAGTACACAATTTTTATGTAAATTTATTTAATATTTATGTTTTGTAAACGGATAAAGATTGCAAAGACCACATGCTCAGAACTAAAAACTAATAATAAAACACTTTAAAATTATTTAAGTTTATAGAAATAATAAACTGAATTTCTTGACAGTTTCATATAACATCTGTTTACACTTGTAATAAAACAAGTCTCCTATTTCACAGCAACTACATTTGCGCACTCCGAGTCGTGAGCATTGTAAAAATTTATCTTGCTTGCCAAGTGTATCATAGGAATCAGGAAAAAATTGTATGCAAAATTCAATATTTCTCTAAGGTTATTAACTTCACAACTATTATCTCAAACTTAAACACATGTTTACAATTTGCAATAGATCTTGAGTCTGCAACTGAAGTGGATTTGTGATGGGAAAAATTCACTTGAGGCATCTGAAAGTTTTACAGAATTTTATAAATAGTAAACTTTGAAAAAAATGTATTATTAAATTTTAAAAACTGTTTGTATGAGGAATGATTTTTTATTACACAAGAGTCCTGGTAATTTAAGCGTCCATCTAATCGGAACTACATGAAGGAGGAAAAGGTTACTGAGTTTAAACTAAAAACGAGGCAATGTAATCTGAATTTATAAATTATTATCTTTAATCCATAACACAGTATATAAGTATGATCGCATCACTAATTATACAGACTACGTACAAAATGTTAGTTAAACACGATAACTTACTTCTTGGAACATAAGAATTCAGTTATTGTCTTTTAATGCAAAAAAAGAACTCCTGTGAGCCAATGAAAATTGCTTCGTTGTCTCATAAACATCGAGTATGCGGATGTAGCAGTACACTGTTGCATGAGATAGCTTAGGACGATGTCTAGCTACACTCATAGTACACTATAGTAGACTCAATTCTCAAGGTCCGACTCTTTATCATCACTTTTTCAGGAAACTACTTTATGAACATTTGAGTTTATCCCTAGCAATGATGGCGATCGTGCAAAAAGTAGGTTTACAGACGGCACTGTTTTATCATTGCTCGTTTTATGTGTCAGTTAGTGTGTCGTGTTTTATATTTCTTATGACCAGTCCATAACGGATATTATATCCCTGCATGAACACTTGATGCCGCTCAGGCAAAACATGTAGTGGACAAACTTATAACCTATGACTGTAATGTGAGTACTTACTGTTAACATAATACCATGTTGCATTTTCTTATGTTATGTTTTTCTTATGTTAACTTCAAATTTAAGCAGTTCAAATTTCTGGTAGCAATATCAGTGTTATTGTCATGATTATAAGTTTTTGACTTTGTCTTTTGCATGCTCAATGACAATAAAACTTGTTAATTCTTGATTCTTAACAGTGATAAGCTGTAAGTTAATTGGTCTAAATACACAGTTCGGGTCTAAAATAATACATTTTATTAGTACTTTTAAGGCAACTTTACTCTGAATTTCCGGATAAACCGTACAACTTAGCAACCCGAACAGAGTTCGGTTCAAATAAGTTTGGAATACCAGGACTCTGGTGTGTATTGAAAAAATATTATTTTCAAGAAAATTTTTGAAATTGAGTCGAGAATAGATACATATCCATTTTGAGGCTCCCTGAATAAAAAAAGTTGTTTTGGACTGACGTCGTGTCTCTGTCAGTCTTTCTGTGAATAAACCTGTATAACTTAGTAATCCAAACAGAGTTTGGTCCCAATAAGTTTGGATTACCGGGACTCTGGTGTATCAATGACCATGAAGTTACTTTTTGAAATCATTAGAATAGTACTTACGGGAATAAGGTGGAATTCCACCCCTAAATTCTCACTATGCGATGCTGTCCTTGTCCTTCTCCAACGTGCCCTCACCCCATATGAGACGGTTTTTTGTGAGGGGTATGAATGCAACCAGCACTCCACTGACTATGATCCACGCCCCAGCCATGTAGAAACTGAGGTCCCAGTCCTGGGTCAGGTCAAATATCCAACCTGAAGCAAAAAGACCCGATATTGATTACTAATATGGATGGACCTCACTCATACATTCACAAAACATCAAATCACTCAACTGCTGAAAAAATCAACTCAGTAACTGCAACTGTAAAAGGTTATAAGAATTATTATTAGAATGAATTATATTTTCTAAAAATAATATATTTTCATGTCAAGAATGAGTAAGTTTGTATTAATTATTGTGATTGTACTGAGTATGTGTGAGGAAAGAAAAACAAAAATAAACACTTCAGAACCTAACTGATTAATAACTAAAAGCAATAAGATACTGTGTATACAAAATATGATACTTGGTCATGATACAAATATAGCTGCCACTATATTCCCTAACTATCAATGAAATTTTTTATTTTCACTTGACAACATTATTAATATATTGAGAAATAAGAAAAATAAAATAATTACAAACAATGATAGTGATAAATTTAATGTTGGTGTCCTTCACCCCAACCTCATCAATTCATCAAATGTCCATATATTATCAGTTAACATAATGTCAAACTATTAAATGTAAATTAATTGTTTTGGACACAATAATATTATTTTTCAATCAAGAATAGTTTCAATGTGATTTTAAGTGTCAAACAGTGCTTTAATTTTTGTATATTTTCAGGAAGGGCATTAAAAAAATGTTATTAGGGAAAAATATGAAGACATTCTGAAATGCTGCTGACATAAAGTAAATTTAAAAAAATTAGGTGTAATACAGTACTAAACTCTGACATTTAATGATGTAGTATGAGAGGAAACTTTACTAAATAGTGAGATAAATTTATTAGGTTTACAAATTGTTAACAAAGTTTTTTAGTAGACTTTTGAGGTAATTACCAGCCAACGGAGGTCCGAGCAGGTTCCCGATCCCTTGGCAGAGCAGCACCAGTCCGTACGCAGTTGTGAACCTCTCCAGGGGGATCAGCTGCACCAGGATGGTGGGAGTGAAGGAGAAGTTGGAAGCAAGAAGATGCCGAAGAGAGCAGAAGTGAACATGAGCAGATAATAATCGAACATGAGGAGAGGCATCCCGATGATGGAGAGACCGCAGGCCACCAGACACACGGCATAGGTCTTGGTCACATTCATATGAATTATATTTTCTAAAAATAATATATTTTCATGTCGAATGAGTAAGTTTGTATTAATTATTGTGATTGTACTGAGTATGTGTGAGGAAAGAAAAACAAAAATAAACACTTCAGAACCTAACTGATTAATAACTAAAAGCAATAAGATACTGTGTATACAAAATATGATACTTGGTCATGATACAAATATAGCTGCCACTATATTCCCTAACTATCAATGAAATTTTTTATTTTCACTTGACAACATTATTAATATATTGAGAAATAAGAAAAATAAAATAATTACAAACAATGATAGTGATAAATTTAATGTTGGTGTCCTTCACCCCAACCTCATCAATTCATCAAATGTCCATATATTATCAGTTAACATAATGTCAAACTATTAAATGTAAATTAATTGTTTTGGACACAATAATATTATTTTTCAATCAAGAATAGTTTCAATGTGATTTTAAGTGTCAAACAGTGCTTTAATTTTTGTATATTTTCAGGAAGGGCATTAAA
Source organism: Nephotettix cincticeps (assembly GCA_023375725.1). Taxonomy (NCBI): domain Eukaryota; kingdom Metazoa; phylum Arthropoda; class Insecta; order Hemiptera; family Cicadellidae; genus Nephotettix; species Nephotettix cincticeps. The sequence continues at coordinate 128,795,047 of CM041786.1, read as the reverse complement.
AAATGTTATTAGGGAAAAATATGAAGACATTCTGAAATGCTGCTGACATAAAGTAAATTTAAAAAAATACTAGGTGTAATACAGTACTAAACTCTGACATTTAATGATGTAGTATGAGAGGAAACTTTACTAAATAGTGAGATAAATTTATTAGGTTTACAAAATTGTTAACAAAGTTTTTTTAGTAGACTTTTGAGGTAATTACCAGCCAACGGAGGTCCGAGCAGGTTCCCGATCCCTTGGCAGAGCAGCACCAGTCCGTACGCAGTTGTGAACCTCTCCAGGGGGATCAGCTGCACCAGGATGGTGGGAGTGAAGGAGAAGTTGGAAGCAAAGAAGATGCCGAAGAGAGCAGAAGTGAACATGAGCAGATAATAATCGAACATGAGGAGAGGCATCCCGATGATGGAGAGACCGCAGGCCACCAGACACACGGCATAGGTCTTGGTCACATTCATCCATGGTTGGTCACCCGCCCAGCCCAGGCCAATCTGCCGAATACAATGTCAGCGTTACTAACCTGTTGATAACTATTGGGAGTAGGAATGTGAAGTTGTATAAAAAGTAGCAACAGACTAGACCCAAGAGGAAGGAGAAAGGTGACTAATATAGCATTTCTCCCAACTCTGACCCACTCCAACAGTGCAGACTGAAAAGTTTCTTTGTAGGAACAATTATTGAATTGTTCACTTTTAAGCTCACTTTATCATTGGGAATTCGCTGAAAACAATAAAACAAAGTTAAAAACTGATGAGTAAATTTTGCAAATACAATAATTACCACAAAAGTCCAGTCACAGTCCGAAAGAAATATCTAGGGTAACTGAACTTTACTTGCATTCAGAAATATATGATCCACATGTTGTAGGTACCATGAAAGTTTCTTTATGTATTGAACATCAGCTGCTGCGGTAAATTTATATATTTCTAGGAAAAGGACAGTGTATTCAAGATGGGTTAAGACTGTTAAGAGAGTTTCCACTGTAGTTGAATTATGAGATAAAATATTCAGTTTATTCAATGTAGCATGGCTTTTTCATAAAAGATAGCAGCAACAAAATCGGATAATATGTTCCAGCAACGATCTTAACATAACTTTTAAAAATATGATGAACTGTTATGACTATGATATTACACTACAGAGGGGCAAGGAAAGAAACTAAAATGTCCAAGGAGAACAGTTAACTAAAATAACTTTTAATATATGATAATAACTGTACTACTAATTAACAACATCAGGGGAAGAATGAAATATAAAAAAAATCCAAGGAATAAATATTAACTAAAATAAACAAATAGAATTCTGATAAATCTCCGTATTATAATATCAATTATAAAATTGAAAGAAATAAATTATAGAAAATGAATCAAGTTTGTTTAAAAATAATATTCAAAACAGTTTAATAAACTTTAAAGTGATGAAAAAAGTTCAAAAACTTACCTAAGGATATTTTTCTAATATCAGTATATCTAAAAGTGAAGAGAAAAATGAATAATTCAAAATCAATAAACAATCAGTTTTAAAACCAGTAAACTCATCAAAGACTTAATTGGTCTGATGCAAACAACTCGTTCAACACTTGGTACTTCCTCGTTAAATGTTATGACTAATGGTTCAATTAGTTACTCTTAATACTTTTAGTAATGAGCAAAAGAAGATTTGTAAAAAGCAAGTAGAGTAAGTTTGATGAGAATATAAATTACTTTTTATCAATTTGCCTTTAGTTAACCAAACTATTATTAATATATTATTATAAAATTGTTTCTGAGTTATTATATGTTTTGATAATTTTAATTGTTTTGAATAACTTTGATTTTGACTTGTGTCAATTACTTACCATGAATTGATTTAATAATTCTTACAACTCCCAACTAATGTACTATTGGTTTTTTAATATACAATCCAAAGACCATTAGTAGTCAAATTTTTTTTTTGAAGAAATCAGATTAAATTGTGGTATGTGTGTAACAATATTCTAGTCCTCATCACTACAAATCAAACATTAAATTATTGATTTATGCCTCTTGTTACAAACAACGAAAGGGTTTAAATTTTCGATAAACGAAGAAAAACTGTTTATTTGGATAAGAGGTTTAACAAAATTAAATTTTTATTTTTACAACGATATTGGATATCCTTAGTTTACTTGATATTCCTTTGTTACTTTAATTGTTTTATGAAATTCTATCTCAATATCTAAATGTATAGAAAGTTTTTGATGTCGCTGACATGAGGCACTTCATAAACAAATTACAAAACTCACTTTGTACATATCACAACACTTTTTCAAGTCATTAATCTTTTCTTCACAGATTTCCCTTTTTCATTTATATAAGCTCTTTGTTTAGGTAAAGTAACGGAATCTGACTGGCACGAAATCAGCTTTAAGGGTTTCCTCTCGAGTCCTCCAATGAAATCAGATACTGCTACTACCCTCCTTTTTGACTTTTCAAAAATAAAAATTTCTTTTGTCAACAAAACTACATTTACAAATACTGCAGAATCCCAGTACAGCCACGCCGCATTTATTTATGAAAAGATTCTTGTCTCAGACAAGAGGCCTTTCATAAGGATTCTATTTTCATGCAATAGTGGAATTTAAAAAAATTGACAAGAAGTCTTTCATAAATAAGCGATTCTATTTTTAAGATCATAGACTCCATTGGTTTGCTGTTGTCAAATGCATTTACAATAACTATCTTTCCATGGTCTCTGGCCATGTTTTGTTGACAAACTGTTAACACATGATTAAAATATATGTGTGTAATGTGTGTAAATATATGTTATTGTGTCGTAATTGTGTCTCCTGAGCTAACGGTGATGTCAGACTACAGAAAAAGTAACTTGACACTTTGTGGACCCAGAGGTTGTTGAGTTATGGGGTGGTCAAGTTATTTTTTACATTTAATTGGACATTTCCTATCGCTCTTGTGTTTTAAACTACAAAACGTGTCTGGAGGTGGAGAAACTCCTTCCGTTTTCAGTGATTACCTAATAATTTACATTAAAAACTGAATGTTCAAGTTACAGATATTAATTATATCATGTTGATGATAATACTATACTTACCTATAATGCACATCACAAAAAACTATATTGAAAAATGAACAAATGACACAACACTCCGCCTTTAAGCTAGCATGGCATCACAAGATAGCGTGCGTGCGGAACAAAAGCTAGAGCACAGCTGTCCCCACCACCGGCCCACGCGGTGGAAACCTGCATACAAAGCCAACTAGTTGCACTAGTGGTGACATCATCGGTCACGTTTACCAACCTACCTAAAATTAAAGAATTACAAGGAATGGAACTAGTAAGATAATTAATGTTATAATAAATCTCTATATATAAAAATGAATGTATGTATGTATGTCCTTTATGCGTTGCCAAACTACTCATCCATTCGCAATGAAATTTTAGGAAGTTGCTCTATATGTGTTTGGGAAGGTTTTAGTGAAAAAATGTTTTCGAAAACTCTATAACTTTCCATTTTATGGCGTTTTCATTTTCTAATGTTAACCTTATGGGAATAAGTTTGTTTATAAATTTTTTACGATAAAAACATTTGATTTTTTAAGCTACAGCTGTTTGATTACTTTCCGTTGGCAATATGCCCTACTATCCGATGCCATCTGGATCATTCATTAATGTAAAACTATTAAGTAAATAAATACTGTATGAAATGAACAGCTTTATTTGCTTATTCGTTAATAGTTTACGGTTTAGGGAGATTATGGATTTATATTTTTATTTTCTGTCTGATTAAAAGTGACGTGTTTATATGTTGGCCAAATAAAAAATAAGTACAATGTTTATACATATTACATTTACTATAATAATCAGCTGTTGTAATATCTTTCCTATAAAAGCCGTATTACAGTTAGGTTTGATTTAGGTTTAGGTTGGAGTAGAAAACTATCAATCAATCCACTCAGGATTATTTGATTTGTGTGAATGTGTTTTGTGAATAGTATGTCTTATCGTTTCAGTATTGTTATTAACTAGCCTGCGACCCAGGATATCGAATCTTTCACAACGAAGCTGTTATGATATTAAATTTTTGAACGTGGCCAATTTTAAAGTTAACACGTATTTACTGTAGGGCATTACGAAGTTCGCCGGGTTAACTAGTTATGGAATAAAGGTGATTTATTCTCTGAAACAAAAAAAAAACATAAACAAGTCAACTAAAAAAGTATTACATATATGATGAATAATGACATTAAACTCTGCCTCCTAGCTAGTTGGTCGGGAACATGGTAACAAAGACATCGCAGGAAATTGAGAACAAGTGTGCTCCCTTATCTGTCTCTGTGGTCGCTACTTCCTCCATGGAACCCTAGGGGTGCCTGCAGCGTAGCGTCATCTGGTGTGAGCTTGTGGATTTGTCAGAAAATGTGGGTATTACATGTGAAATTTTAGTTGAAAAGTGTTAATTTAAAAAAGGAACTAAATTTTGTAATCTCATATGTGAATTTTGACATTAGGGTATCTGAAACATAAGAGTCAAGTTTGAGAAAATTTATTATACCCGCAACTCATATGGGAATACGAGTTGCGGATTGTGAGGAACGTGACATACAATTAAAACTGTATGATTCACAGTAAGGTAAATGGGATTCTACCGTATGCCAAGGTGAACATTGGGAACTAGTCATACAGTCCGTTAGATGTTTCCTCCAAGGGTGATTACGAGCGCATGTGCCATAAGCGCATAGGGTGGAATCTAGGCGCAGGAGCATCTAGAACACTAGAAACTGGCACATGATTCAGGGGAATTGTGTTGTTAAAATGCTGTAAAATGTTTAATTAGGAGAATCCATAATGGTCTCACATCAATGTTGCCTTGCCTTGTCAGATTTTCATGTAGTTAAATTAATGCCCCCTCTATAAACTTCCTTTTATAATAGTGTGGTTCATGGTGTAAAATTTTTGCCTCTCCCAACTAAAATTTATGAATATGATCATTTTCCCATGCATGTTTTACTAATTTAGACCTTGCTGTTTCGTCATTTTTTGTGTTTATTTTATGTCTTGATGTTCAGAGATGTGAATTTTCGGCCTATTTGATTCTCCTATATACTCCCATTACATTCACATTTAAACTGTTAATACTATTTTTCGAGACTCGTCTCATTTTTAATGACAATTTTGGGACATATGGGATGTGATAGCTGTTGGTTTGTCCGCATTTAAAATATCAACCCGTTTTGGTTTCCTATCCTTTTTACATTTGGAAATTACTTTATGTGGACATTGTTTGCATTGTTTTGCAGCTCTTTCAATATTTTGTTCAGCTCCGCATATAGAGTTTTCTTATCGTTACAAATTGACTTAGCCCCATCAAAAAAAGAAAAACTACTGATTCGCTTACTAATTCACAATGATTGGTTTTATAGCTCAAGTACCTGCCTTTATGGGTTTTCTTCTCTCTCTGTAGTTACATCTAAGAACGCTAGTTTGTTGTTCTGCTCTTTTTCTGTTGTGAATTTAACCGATGGTTATAATACATTTAGATATTCAGTAAATTCTTCAAGCTTTTCTTCACCATGACTCCAGATAGCAAAGACATCGTCCACGTATCTCAGCAGAAGCAATCGCTTTCTGTTCGAAATCCTCCATAAAATTGTTGAGGAATATTGGTGACAGTGGTGTTCCCATTGACATCCCGTCATGCTGGCGTTATATTTGACCCTCTAACTCAAGGTAGTTACATTCAGTACATAATTTGAGCAACCCCATGTTAACATTTACAGGAAGTTTTGTTCTGGTTTTCTGGGATTGATCATTGTGTAATCGTGTCTCTATTATTTACAAAATCTCTTTCACAAAAATGTTAGTGAACAAACTTTCAACGTCAAAACTAACTAACACGTCTGTGTCTGCAATTTGAATTCCCCTGGTGATTTCTATAAAGTGTTTTGTGTTGGTTACGTGTGAATCAGTGAACCTGATAGTGGCTTTAATATTGGCAAAATAAACCTACATAACTCTCCGCTAGGGAAGTCTCTAGAACTAACAATCGGTCTCATAGGGACACCTGTTTTATGTATCTTTGGTAGCTCGTACATGTGCGGGGTTTTTGGAGTGGTGTGGCGTCAGTAGTTTTCGTTGTTCGTTGTTTCGGTGTCAACGATCCAATACCAGCAATGAAATCTAGGACGTTCACGGTTTTTGGAGCTACGGCAAAGTTTAGACCCTTCGAGAGTATGTAGAGTTCATGTTGGTTTAGTGTTTTGTCAGAGAGGATAACCACCGCTTGGGGCACTAAGTAATTTGTGGAATCTTCCACACTCAACCTAACACCAGGCAGGTCTGTGACCTCCCTTTCCCTACTTTTTATTATTTTTTTAGTTAGGTTAATTTTTTGATTTTGGATTGTTTTTTGAGTTGTCCTTGTCTATCTGCAGATTTATTTAAGGTTTTCAATATGTTTTCAACCTCTGGGCCTATTACTTCAAACAATTTCAAATAATTTTAGGTAGGTTGGAAAACGTACCTAAAATCTTCTAGCGGGCACCACACACATATAGGTTGCCAGCCCTGGGGCAGTGGTGAAGCTCTCACTTCTATGCGCATGTGTGTCTCCTAGTGTGTGAGCATTATTCTGAAAGTGTTGTGATCATAATAAATTTAACTTATAATCAAAAAATACTATAACTTCCTAAAATTTATTTATAAGATTTAAATATTAGGGAAGTATAATTTGGTTGTGTAAAGTTATTGCAGTGTCATAGTGTCTCAATAGGCCAAGAACAACCTAAACTGAAATTACTAGTGAGTCACGCAAGTTTTTTAGTGATCGAGACCTAGAAGTAAACAGAGTTTTTTCAGTGAATAACCACAGCATTGAGGCACTAAGTTTGCAATAACAATCTTTCTCAGTCAAACTAAATTTAAAACCATGATCCCTTTCTACTTTTAATATAATTATAGTAAAAAGTTGACAGTATCTGAACATTTTTCATGTAATAAATAAGTATTCAACTACAATTCAACAAGGCCAATAATACTCAAAACAATTTCAAATTTTTAGGTAATGTAAAACAAAACTTCTAGCTTTGACACACAACTGTTCTTTGGTTGGTAAGCAGTCGTGCTCCATCTTTTGTTCCGCATGCACACTATCTTGTGTCGCCCTGCTAGCTCGGAGGCAGAGTGTTGTGTTACTTGTTGCTTAATCGATATAGGTTTTTGTGTTGTGCATGATAGGTAAGTATTATTAATAACATGATAGGCTATAATTAATATCTATAACTTCAACATTCAATTTTTAATGTAAATTATTAGGTAATCACTTGAAAACGGGAGGGTTTCTTCACCTCCAGAAACGTTGTGTAGTTTAAAACACAAGAGCGATAGAAAAGTTATTAATTTTACCCTCCTGAGGTCCACAATTTTCCAAGAGCAGTCGAGTCCCAGAGTTCTCAAACAAGTATTTATTTCAACAGTATATTTTGAAGTAACTATACTGTTAATAACAGTTTCCTAATGTTTATGTGACAGGTAACTAGTTAAATTTCACGTGAAACACAAAACAAAAATCTAAATTCAAGAATATTGAACAATTTTCAGCAATGAAACCGGAATCGACAAGTGTCAACTGTTTAGCTTTTTCTTACTGAACTATAGTAGTACAGCAACATATGACACTAGAGTGCTCTCTGTTATGTCCTCGAACGGATACATTGAAAATGAAATGAAGTCAGCTCAGACGAATTTTGATTATGATAGCATGGTCTTACTCGATGCCCTCATTTGAAGACAATGGTTGGGCTTCAAAATACAGTAAAAAACGATGTAAAACAGTTGTCAAGTTATCTACAACATTGCAATTTTTCTTTCATTTTTATTAATACATAACAGATTCTGGTTTCACATAAAGTTTTACAGTAAAATGAGTCTTTGAAGAAATGGTCAATATTCAAGAATTCTAAATATAGTATATGTTCTGAAAAAAAGCTTCGTTGATAATGGCTTTTCTTCCAATGATACCCCACTCTTCTGCAAATAAGTATAAAAGAGCCAACAACTCCACCTCAACTATGCCCAGGTCTTTAACCTTGAAACATTCTAAAGGTGCTCAATAGATGGACTGTCTAACTCAGCTTGTCCCATGACCTTGACAAATCAAACAAACTAGTACTGTAAGATAAAGGTATTTGTCAGCTTTTGACTGTTGAGTTACCAGGTTGCGAGTTAGTGAGGTTTTACTGTACTTGTATAGCCGGGACCAACAATTTAATATGCCTTCTGAAGCATGGTGGCAGTCTAAGATACAAATTTCATATATGTCATGACCGAGCTGGGTGTTTTGGGTGGTAGGCTGGTACATTACACATTCGGCTTCACTGCTAAATTTTTTATATAAATTTTATAATATAATTCAAATTAAAACTTTTCTCCACCTTGAATAATTTGGAACATATAACATTTAACAAAGGATGTATATCAATACTAAATTCAGAGGAAAAAATATCACAAACGAGTTAAACAAAAGAGGAATCAGGGAAGAATTATTATTAACTTTATAATTAGCCTGAGAAAATGCATACAGATAATAGACCAAAGCAACAATGCCAAGTTGGCAAAGGTTTGAGACCTTAATTTATAGACAGGTTTTTTGGCACCACCATTATCACATGTTTATATGAGTGGCCTTTCCCACTCAGTTGTCTTAATACAATAGAATGGATAGTAGTTTTTGTACTGGCTTATGTAACTGCTGTAGGTGACTTATGTAACTATAACTGGGGATTTAAATGGTGATTTTTGACTTGGATATGTCTAAGCTCTGGGGGAGGGGGTGTTAGCGTAGTTGTGTAACACAAAACAAAGGGCAGCGGATACCAGAGCTATTGTATTGAATTTTTAATATATAAGAATAAAACAGCTGTTTATATGAATTGAAAACATTGCCTTTAGACATATCCGTGATCTAACCTATTTCCCATAGAGGAGTAAATACAATAATTGTGTAACACATTAGAAAGATTTAAAGACAGTATTAAGCAAACACCCAAAAACACAAACCTTTCTATTTAAGTAGGGCATATTTTTTAAAGTTCATTTTATAGAATTACAAAGCACATACTGTAAGAGAGACATGAATCCTAGCTTACCATTCCAATGGTGTTTGTGATTCCGATGACACTGATAACTAAAGAACCTTGATCCTCTGTCATTCCGTATACCTGAAATTGAATTATAGTGTAAAAATCTTTATATATCTTTATTTTATGTTTAATGGATTTGGGTATTTTAATACTGTGGAAGGTTTATCACGAGAATGTAGAAGTAAAAAGTGAATAATCATTTCAAAATTACTCCCGAGGATATTTTTTAAGAATATCTAATGGGTGTTAGATAAAATAATTTAACTTTATTTAGGAATGGGTTAAGAGTAGTTCACCCCCAAAAACCCTTAAAAACCGTGAGAAATCGAAATTTCTCAAAAATGGTTTCAACGATTTTGATTAAAATTTAGTAGTTTATAGTCCAACGTGTACCAAGTAAATGACTCCACTCGGATGTCTGTAATGAGGTTTCAAAAGTTATAGGCCTTTAAATGTATAAAAATTAACCTCCCGCAAAAACACTTAAGGTAAAATATGATTAGACTACCACCATTAAAACCAGCTTAAAAATTATTCAAATTAACATCCTATATTATTTGTCTAGAACTAACGGTTCCAGAGAAAAGTTAAATTTAATATCCGTGGTAAACGCAGTAAGTTTTCTGAGAGCGCACAATAGTATTCTAATGGAGAATATTAAAAAATCAATTTCTTCATTATTCCCCAACCTTTTTCCACAAAAATCGTTATACAATGTAAGCAGACATCACCCAACAAAATTCACTCTAAAAGTTTGGTAATGGGGGGTTATGCCCCCAAAAATGTATAATAATTAATTTAACTTGTTTCTCTCGTTGTGAGTTTCAGAAATTGGATGAATATTTTTGAACCAATAAATTTTAAATGAGTTTTAGATAAACTTTAAATAATATAATAGGTGTATTGAAGGTTGTAGTTTTAAAAGTTATTTCAGGGAGAAAGTAGGCTATGTGTTAGACCACTGATAACGTTTATTTTATATTAGTTTTATGCCAAATTTGTGAAAGTAAAAGAAAACTTTAAATTAAAGAAGATGAATAAAAATGAATAATTAAAATTAATTAAGATGAATAAAGAAGAAGAATAAAAATATAAGAAGAAAAATATCACCTCTACCTTTTTGAAGTGGCGCCCTACCCAGCCAAGAATGAAGTAAGAAAATGAGTTTCAAGCCATGTATATAAATAAGAAATGAGTGTTAGATGATTGTGGTGTGATCTAGTATTGTAGTCTTGTTGCTGACTAAGGCTGACCTATTCTTTAAACAGGACTATTAATTAATAGTAGGGTTGAGTCAATTCAAACATCAATTCTCGATTCCACAGAGTTGGAATCAGAATCGAAAATGATTGTCTAATTAATAGCCCAATAGCCAAAAGAATCCAAGCGATCTATATTTTAGTAAGGGATTTAAACATGAACCACAATTACTAACTGAATTACTAACTTTTTTTGTACGAATTACTGTACTAACTGGTCTAATTATAAGGGTGGTCTTTGCAAATGAACATAGTATCATAGATGTTAATCTATAACAGCGAGTATTGCCATCACTTATAATTATCCACTATATGTAAACTCCAAGTAGTTGGATTACAGAATACGCCACCATTCCAGTCTAATAATACGATGAAGGTAGTTTGTAAAGATGATATTTATTTAATGCAACAAGAGGTGTATGTCTCAGGTGTTTATAGTGCTTTAAACACTTTTTAGCGCCTTGAGCACTTTTCCAGCTGGTGTGTACTTAGCGTAATCAGCTAAGGCGTGTCACTGACATGTGAAACGTTTGAATCTCCAACCCCAAGCATCCCAATTTTGCTTGCAAATGTGTGGTTATCCAATTTTGAATGCTACTAGCAGAGTTTGTAGTAGGCCACAGACCTTCATGAAGTCGGTGATGTAGAAGTAGGGCACTATGAACCAGGTGAAGAGCAAGATAGTTGCCAGAGACATGAGCAGGAAGTGAAGCTCCAGGAACATGGAGAAGTCCATCATGTCTCGAATGAGTTCTTTTAATTCCTCTTGCCAACCCTAGAGTTAAAACACATGTAAATTTAAAATTATGGATAAATGATTTTTCTCAGGAAAATATGATAGCATTTGACAGTCTTTCAATTAAAAATATCATAATTACCATTATCACTGTTAAAAGCATAAAATTATTGCATTATTAACATCAATTAATTGTGTTATTTGTATACTATAGTAATAGAAAATAATAAATAAATAATAGTAATCAAACATTATAAGAAGTTACTTAGTTTTTAGAAAACATTTACATAGGAATTTCAAGTGGAGTGATGTTTTTTATAACACTTATACCAGTTCAGAATGAACTCAATTATGTTAACTTAGTTATCAGATGACCATGATTTATCTGACATGCAGCAATGTCAGACTCTGAAACACAGTATACTGTCACTCATGGGCACAATGCAAGGTGTCACATGTCTGCTAATTCCAGTGCTTATTTCACAAAGATAAAGCACAACTCATTATTAACCCTCTACTACACACGCGGCCACTTGTTATGTTACTCCCACGCGGGCTTTCAGTACATATTTGCTGTAACTTAGATTCAATGTATATGTCAATGCTTTTTAAAACTTAATATTTATTTTTAGGTTAGTAGTAAAACAGTAACATGTTATTAAAAACTTTGTTAAAAAAATTAAAAAAAGTTAACAAAATATACTGAACTCATTTCACTTATAATTCTCACAAGAAAATATTATTTTTTGTATTGAAAATTTAAATTCATCGTTTTCATCCTCGATTCTATACTCTGAAAGTTAACTGTCACTTTCATGGTCACTATTTTCAACGATATGTTAGACAACAGCCTGCCTTATGTAAAAACTATTATATATTTCTTACTAACAATAGTATTTAAAATGTAAATACCATATGGTTTTTGCTTTATTTTGTCAACATTATAACATTTTTATTATTCAGTCCACATTTAACCATTTTGAATCAGATATTTATCTCTAGAATGACTAGCACCAAACTCATCCTCAAACATCGCATGAATGTCATCATGACTGTGCCTGACATAAGCGCCATAATGAAAAACAATATACTTTACAAGTATTGTATAAAAAATCTAATGTAAATTCAATACACTGTATAAAGTGTATCATAAAATTAATGCATTTGCACAAGAGAGCTGTTCAAAATCAAGTGTCACTAACACACGCGCACGGACAGTCAGTCTGCAACCGCCCTCAGAGCCAATTCGAATGCACTGGAGATTAAAAAAATCTGTCTTGGCTAAAGGGAGTGGGGAGGATAAGGTAGACAGCCCCTCGCCACCCTGCGCAGTGTGGCCAACTGTAAAAATGAAATTATGTTGAAGTGCGGACTGTGAGTCCGCAGCGCATGTAGTAGAGGGTTAAAAAATCTAAACATTAAATCATTAATTACAGTAATCATTTTTAATAACAAGCTACTTCTACTGGGTAAGAAACATATTATGTTCTTAATACTTTTACACTGGATGCTGTAATGCAAATAGTAGTAATGTATAAAATGGGTACTTTTCCGTTATACCGACCACACTTATAAATTGAATGTCTAGTTACATTGGGGTTCTTGGAAGTAGCAGATTATTGTTGGACAAACTTTAAATGATAAATATCTCGCAAATATTGGCAATATCTCAAATATTAGGATGTAACTTGAGTTAGATTGTACAACGTAAGTTAGGCTTTTTTTATGGTATAAAATATTATTAATGAGATAAAAATATGAATAAGGAACCTAACTTGACTACACAGAGCAGTGCATGGCGGCTGAGGGCAAGGATCCATTGTTCACCGACATCGCCAACTTCTGGGCGGCAGAGCAATCACGTGATCAACAGCAAAATTAGTAGTAAGCTTATCATTTTGTTGAAAATATGTTTAATTTACATTATATAATGTCACCAAACACGCATTCCACTTTTTATTATGCCTTTTCAACTGTGGTCCTATAACGGAAAAGTACCATAAAATTTTCTTGAAAAGGTTTTAAATAATCAATCGTCTTATTAAGTAGACCTTTGAGGAAATTAATTTTGGAAGAGCCCTTTCATACATGCGTTTTTTAACGGATGATAAAAACCGACGTTTCTAAATACAATGGATCAAATTAGCAAATTTGTGCACTGTCATCCATCTTCTACAGCTGTTCCATTGTTGTTCAATGTTATTTAAGAATGTCGGTTTTTTATCGTGAAAAAAAAACAATAAAAAAATCAAATTAAATAAATAAATAAAGCCAATAAATCCATTGGCAATACAAGCAAAGCTTCTTACTCGCTACAGGAGCATAACTCATAAACCACAAAAAAATACTTTTGCAAACAAAAATTTTATATTAAAACCCAAGGAAAGGAAAACATTTTTTTACAGTTAATATAATGAAATTAAATTAATAAATTTTATGACTTATGAGTAGCCTGCAATTTAAAATGAATTAAACAATTTAGAATAATTTACATCATAACCATAACACCGGGACTATTAGCACACAGAGTCTTAGAACCTTACAAACTTATTAGTAGATAAACAGATTAGCAAAAGAAATTATTTAATAATTTTAGCCGACTAAAACAACAAGTACGAATACGTCCTCTTTAGAACGTCTTTTAACCATTTTCCCAATATTACAATTAATTTGTAACTTTATAATTAAATCCTGTTAATAATGATTAATAGGTGGTACTGTATCTATTAATCATCCTCTCATCATATTATTCATCTGATGACCCGCCACAAGTGATAAGTGACAACCAATTGACATCCACTTTGGATTACCAGCGATAATTGGTTAACTGTTTCAAACTGTTGGAATGGCAAACATGTCAGATCGTTCCATCACATTGTGGGATGAATTGAAAACAATTTAACTGTGTCTAGCAAATAGCTCAAAATGATTCATCCCTCCTTAACATTATAATTCAAACACGTTCCAAATAAGATTAGAAGTATCTGGTGACCGGGCTTTACTCGGATAGAATAAGACATATATTATACAAGTTAATTATCGAAATTAAAACACTTTTATTACTCAATGAAAACATTTATGTGGTTTAAATAAAACCGTTTTAATGCAACTTGATTAATATAGCATAAGAACTGAACAAAAATATAACACCCTGGACTGGGATCGACCTCACATTCTTTGACATGTGACACCCAATCGCTACTCTCTGAGCTACGGCGTCGGCCGATTCGAGGTCGTCGTTTAAGGGTTTTTGGCCGACTTCAATTGTTTTGGCTAATCTAATACTGTATTTATTATCCTTACAGTTATTATTAGCCTGTGATTAACTGATTTTGTTAGAAAAGGAATGAGGATTGAAAAGCAAAAGATAAATTTTATTTACACAAATTAATTGGTTTGTTACAGTAGCTTCAATCAATAGAATGAATACGTTTTCTATCAAAACTCAGAAGATCTAGGAAATAGCCTACTTTCTCTGCATTTATTTTGTTATTAGATTTTACAGTTATTAGATTTGCCCTTTAGATTTTACAAATTGTTTGGTAATTTGATAATTTTTCATTTTATACATAAAATAAATATGTATGCAAAACCTCTATTCACATCTTACAAAGAACATCAATATGTTCAATATGGCTAACAATTAGCCATCTTCACTCAAGAACTGTCAAACGATTATAAACAGATGTTTTGATTTGTATTGTTTACATTTTGATTCTCCATAAGCGTAATGTTAATTTTTTAGATTTTTAACTTAATATTACAAGAAACCCGGAATTTTCTTGGACATTAGACCTATCTAGAACTTATTTTCTACTCAGAAATTAGTTATTTCCAAAATTTAAAGAAAATCCTTAGTGCTGTTTTCGAGATCCGTGTGCAAATATATATATATATATACAAACCTTGCTCGTATTATAGTATTAGATTTAATTTTAAAAAGTATGCTATAAAGTTTTGTATGAATACTTTTTTCATCTTTAACTTCAAAAATAGGAATTTAAAAAAATGTTAATTACACCCATCACCTTGGGCCTTCATAGGATGATGTAAAGAAATCAAGGTCACACAATCGATCAGTGAAATAATGAAATGATAATTCTATTTTGATTACATGAGTAGCAAAGACATGGCTGGTTGATGGCAGAGGTGAGGCATGATTACATGATCTGACAAGAGCCACCTGCACCTGATTTTACGGGCCGGTATTTTATACCTGAACCACAAAATTATTCCTTGGGGACGCACCTTTCCCTGCTCCATCTGGAGAAAAGTTTAACAGTCACAGTCAAAGTACAACAAAGTGTATTTTTTTGTCTGAAACATCCATCTATTTGTTTGTTACTGATGGACTGAAAAAGTGTAGCCTTGTTAAGATGTATAAAATGTTATTAGCAGATGTCCCACATCTTTATTGGTAATTGTCAGACATTCATTGGTCAACTGTTTGACATTTGCCAACTGGCTGGCATTTATTGGTAAGCTGTCAAACACTTATTTTCCAACTATCTGACACTTATTGACCACTTACTGATACTTATTTGCCAACTGTGTGAAGAGTACAGGCCGATTGTCTGACTCTTATTGGGCAACTGTCTGATACATTACAATTTCAATAGAGGACTCAAACACTCAATTAAGTCAAGAGAATAATTATTAAGAATGAGATCGCACGCAACACACTAGCTAGAGTAGAATAAATTTCACAGAACTTATATTATTTCCATCATGGTAATCAAATAGTACTGAATACACATGTTTTCTGCAATAGGGGTTGTTTTGAATGGTAATGTGCTTATATTAGGGCAGTTCAATAAGTAAAATTCACATACAACATTTTATCAAATTATGTCATTAACTAAGCAAGTTTTACCAACTCATCTATTCTCCGTAAGAATTACATGGCCAATGAATAGGTAGGTTTACTGCTGTAAAGTACATTAAATTTGGGGTTTTTATGGATTTATTGGTAAAACTTAACAAGATGGACTTGCATACCAAATTTTGGAAAAGTATTAAAGTAAATATGTAAGTTATTATTTTTAGCTATTCTTTAGAAGATTGATATTGCACAATGTACTGTTTTCACCATTTTGAATATCTCAGTAATCAATTGACCTAGAGTAATGATTCAAAATACTAAATTGTGTATTTTTCTAGCTGAAAAAAGGAAAAAAATTTCAAAAATTATACACAAATATATTGAAACCCCCATTTTTGGTGTACAAAACTCCCCAAAAGGGTAGTTAATTTAGTATGATTGTGTTGCCCAACAAATTTGTTCAAGATATTTCAGAGAGGACTTCACCAAATTTTATAATAATCAGTCAATAAATTTGCGGCTGTTATCAAGTCGACACATATATAAAGTAAAGTCTGGTTTTTCCGGATTAATATGGTAGGGTCCCACTGCGAATAGCTGAAAATCCGGATGATCTTGTTGTATATCTTATTTATTTATTATTATTGTATGCAATAATAGCTGTTACCCAAGTCGCATGGACGATTGTGAATAACGCCTGCAATATTAGTACTGCAGACTGCATATAACTTCTGTACAATAACGTAACTGAAAATATCGCAAGCATTTAACGTATAACAAATTTGTTTTTAATCTTATTAAAACTTTAAAAGTATTATTATTAGTTTTAGATAGAAAATAAAACACCCTTCTGATGTTAAAACAACCTTTTTCCTTTATTCATTACCACTGATTCAGTATGCACTTTGACTATAAAAATAATTCCGAAACAAATAACCACTGTACATCTCACCTCAAACACCTATACTTTGACAGTTCAGTATTGAAATGTCAAATAGTGACTGCTCAAGTGTTTGTAGCATTCCACTTATACCCCCAATATAGTAACACCATCGTTAGTAACATTTGCCGCACCCAGCGGCAGTACTGCAGTTGTGTTTGAAATTTGAAGAAGTTTGAGACCCAATTAACATCTTTAGTGTTTTTTATATAATTTTTTTAAAACCCCATCTAGATGATCCGGAATCTGGATCATTCGGATCTGGATAAACCATACATTACTTTATATCCTTATATAAATAAAATTTTGAATGACCCCCCAAAACGTGTTTATGGGGTTGAGTTATGAACTTATATCATGGTCCTGGACTTAACTGTCAACATGCAGGTCATGTCAATAGCTCAGTTTTTCATAGGAAATTCGCTAATTAATAACTCAACATAAAGTGAAACAGTACAAAACTAATAAACCAAATGTCTGACATTTTGTTGGTATTAATGTAATTAATGACATCAGAACTTTAGGTTTAAATATGATACGTAAGATCTAGATTCTTATGTAAAAATCTTTGATAGATTTTTAACTTAAGTAGTGTAGGTATTATAAAAATAAACATGTACCTAAATTAAGTTAAATTTAGTACAAGCAAATTAAATTAATCTTCTAAAATGAATTTAATTTGATTTGATTTATGGGTTTATTTATGTTTACATTGAAAAGATTTACCTCATCAGCCTCTCGAGCGATTGTTGTCATCGAGTTGCGGTAGATGTCTGGGCATGAGGTGGCTCGCAGGTGGTACTTGTGGATGTTCAACATGGCTCCTCGGTACATCACCGAATCTCTGCACATCATTTAAATAATTCATTTGTGATTATGTAATTCATTTGAAATAATTTTTTTTCACATGTGATCTGACAGAATGTGTTTTGATCATTGAAGAAAAAAGGTCTTTATAATTATTAACAATAAATATTGGGAAATGATTTTTATCTGCATGTGCTACAACCGGGGGGAGAGGGGGTATTAACTAAATTACATGACGCAAGAAGTGTAACGGAAGTGATATCATATGGTATTGATAATAGCTGTTTAGAGGAACTGAAAACATTATACATGAACTAAGTTATTTCCCACAGGGAAATAAATACAACTTTTATCCTTCATCGAAGACAAAATTATTGGTGTCAAACACATATTATCAAAGCCAAATAATGGATGGATGGATGAATGCCAAAATACTACCATTAAGAAATGGATGATTACTGTCTGTAATGAAAATATGGAAAAAGAAAAATAACATTTCATGAAACGTGTTATTTCATAATCAAGAACACAGGAGTCAATAGATCAAAGGTAAAATCTATGAGTTGACAGACAACATTTCAACACGCAGATCGGTTTGATTGTAAATCATCTTGTCAAGTTCTCTTCCCTTCTCCTTCCAAATTATTACCTGCCATGAAGCTGACTACTCAAAGCCACACCCTAAATGCTAACTTAAATTTATCGAGCAATCTACTGTAATTTATCACTCCTTTTAAAGATATTAAGACTCGGTTTGTTCTAAGTATTTTTTACTCTGTAAAGTAGTGTTGATTTATATATTCTCTATTATTTTAAAATATTAGATTAAGTTCCAAGCTTATTCTTTAATAGCCAAAGTACCCGTTCGTCGCACAGGTTAAAAAGGCTGAGGAGTGTTGGCTCTTCTGATATATTTAAGTTATTGTTGATTAATTCTTCACTGTTTACAAAATGACAAAACATGAGTGTCTACAACATGACAAAGTAACATCTGTCAAATATTGAGAGAGGATAAGGATTAACGTAATAAAGACAGTCATCGGGAAAAAACTTAAAATCTACCATTCCACTATTTCGAACTAATAATTCACTAATTTCGATCCAGCAGTTTACCTGAAAAATCAACTTTATTTCTTCTTCTTCCCGAACTGTCAAAATATAGTGCAAATGGATGTTGTCATTAGAAAATGTAAACATTGAAACCTAGGACGGTCACGGCAGCTCTTTCTTCTTCTTCCCGAACTGTCAAATTTTACTATTCACAGCTGTTGACATTCAAGTAATTTTATGTTTTCATTCTTTGAAAATGTAAACATTGAAACTTAGGACAATCATGGGGCGTAGCCCGAGGGGATTTTAAGGGAACTAATATGCCTATTGCATGTGTTGCATGAGTTTAAGATCTACCTTTCTGTAAAATTTCAAACCGGTCGGTTCAGTATTTTTCGCGTTTACTTGCCATAACAAACCCACAAACAAACCCAGAAACAAACCCACAAACAAACCCACAAACATACCCACAAATATACAGAAACCACCTCTTCTTTATAATATTATAGATTAGTCATAAAATATTAATTAATAAAGGGTTTGCTGATTGTTTATTAGAGTGATTGCCCTTTTTTACCAAATAGATATCTAAGAGTATATTTGTCCAGTATTTTTGTTTTTTATTTATTCAAAAAACTTTATCACACATTCGCTACTGAGCAATGCCCATATATGTTGCCCCAATATTTATCATAGACCAAGAACAAATGTATTACATTACAGACAGACCAGATTCACAGATGAGACTTCACAGGAGTAATATACAAATGTAACAGACATCCCTGTAAACTTCCACAAAAATAGTTAGGTTTCAAAATAGACTATCACTACAACTCCTTAACTTCAGTATGCGTCGCCAATCTATTGTATTCTGACCAGCCGACGCAAATGTGCAGCAGTAATCTACTGTGAAAACCCGTGTGGCAAATACATGCATCGGTGGGCTGTTTACATGTCAGATTCCGTATAATTTGTGTCATTATACAATTTTAACAACACTAAAACCTTGACAGATTTAGTAATTTTGCGAGATTGGTAAACAAAAGAATCGGCACACACAGGCAAATATAAATCAAAGATAAAATTCATGAGTTGCCAACATTTCAACACGTAGACTGGTTTCTGTGGTCAGCTGCAGGTACTGGCGACTGCTGTACTTACCGATGCACTTTGATATGCTTGAGGTAGTGAGGGTTGGTGTTCTCCTTCAAACTGAACTGCCTCCTTAGCCAGGGAACACTGTCAACCCTCGCCGGGGGAACGCCTCGTGACTTCAACTCTCGTCCACCAACTTCACAAAACAAATTACAATTAATGAACATTTTTAATGCCATTTATACTGTGCTTGATGTTCTAAGATAAAATAATACAGTACAGAATAGTTAAGCTGATCCCAATTTTATTCTGACAAAATCATGATATGATTCAATCTGTAGCAGCTGTTTTTTTCAATAAAAATAATATACTCAATTTTTTTATAATTTACCACTTGAAAGCCCATATAAAAAGGGCTACACATACATATCAGAGAGAATAACTTTTTCTCATACAAGAACAAAATTTTCAAAATCTGTGAGATTTTGAAGGCATTCAGGTCAAATAATTATGCAAAATAACAACTCAAGGTCACAATTTTATTGTATAATACATCAGTTCATTAAAACTATCTAATATTATATGTTGTTATTATACCATGACATTATACGCCAAATAATAATTCATCATTGTATAATTAAATTATACATCCATGATAATATTTCCTATTGCTGGATATAATTTCTCTGATATCAATTTAAGCTATCAGTCAAACTACCATTTTATCTACAGAATGTCCAATAGAAATTATTTTTAATAATCATGAACTTATCACTTATTAGATAAGGAAAACATTTCATTTTATGTGTATTATTGATTATTTTTATAAAGATCTGTCCTTGTCAAAGCATAGCTAATCTGTGGACTAAGAGACTAATAAAAAAATAAATGTGAGACCAATCTGTGGTCTGCTTAGTGTGTAGGCCTACAGTTGCTTGGCGTATATGGGCCACCCTCTAGCACTGAAGTTATCACTCTAGAAAACTAAACTGAATTTTCTCAGCTTTCAGTTAACAAACCATACACCCAGCCATTCATTTGATCATCTGTTACAAGTGAAACTCAGAAATGTTTACATTTCATAAATAATTTAAAAGTGATTTTGAAGAATACAAATTGATTGTTTGAGAATTGTTACAGAGATTTTTCCCAACTTATCTTTTCACAAATCAAATGTCTTCTGAAATTCTGATAAGAACTCTTGTTATTGTGCCCCTTGCACCGAGAAATAAACCCACTACAATTACACTTTTGATTTTGAAATTTTCTGGGTTGGCTGATATATCTTTTTCTGCATTGAAGTCCTTAGCTTTATTTTTATTTATCTCAACTCTTATGGTTGAGTCCAATATATATGCTTCCTGTGTTACTCTTTTAATTGTGATTATGTCACATTTCCTATGTGAACCTTTGGTAGCTATTTCACGGACCTCTTCGAGGCACTTCAAAGTACTTTCTTTTAAGTTCTTCGGCAATAATTTTTTTAACTGAACGGTGCCGTTGGTTACTAAGTAGTTCCCAAACGGGCAGAATCCATGGATATGTGGCAGTGTTTCATATACATCCCAGCTGCCAAACAAAATTGATACTGGTTGCCATCCTTACATCTCCCCTTGTTGTAGGAGCTGCGGCACCTATTAGTTTTAGCCCTTCTTCTGAGCATGAGTTATGTTCATTAACGTATGACATTTGATATTTATAGTATTTATATTATATATTAATATTATTTGGAACTAAGTTTAATTTGAGTTCAAATTGTAACAACATTAAGAAAGCATGAAAAGAAAAAAAGAAAGAATAAGAAAAAACATGTTATATTAAGAAAGTGAGCCTGTTTGTTTTACCACTTGTTTTCCTCATTTATTATTTGTACAGTATTATTCCTTTTCATTAAGTTTTATTGAATAAAATATATGATAACGAGAGAAAAATTAGCTGTATTTTTTCGATAACAGAGCTATTTGTAAGTACCGGTGGCTGTTTGTATAGTTGTAAAAGGAATTAGTTAGAACAAATTCTTCCATTCTACATTTTATTTGTCATTCATCCTTGTGAACCAAACTGTGTTGTATATCTTTATTTTGATTCCCGGTACTTTGGTCTATGAGAGAAGAATCAAGTACAAGACGTAGATGAAGTCCATTTACACTGATGCCAAATTTATGTTCCAATATACACCATACTGGAGGAACTTTTTAATTCTGCACAGTATTTGATCAATAATAGGCCAAGCTTCCTTAATTAAGAGATGAGTTATCAGAGTAACTCACTAAGATGTGTAATTTCTCCGTTAATTATTTTATGTTTAATCTAAATCCCACAAATATAAAAAATATTTATAATTATGTGTATTCAAAAGTAACTTTACTACTTTACCATTTGCAGATTCACGGGCTTCATGAATCAGTGGTTGGGCTGCTGGGTCGTTTGCTGGCGTCGTAGCTTCCGTCTTCTTAGCCTGCGGTTTGACCTTCACGGACATTATCACTGGAACTGGTACTCTAGCACTGACTGCTTCTTCCTAAAACATACTGCTAGTAATGAAAAGTTTCAAATAAACTCAAAAGTGTGTGTCTTTTGGATAATAAGGATAATAGACATTTAATACCAAAAGGTAAATTTTGTAAACAATTTTAATTTATATAATATACAAGTTAGGTATGTAGGATAGGAAATGATAGGAATCATTAAGAAATATGCCGTTTTCAATTTAAACTAAAATTCCTCTAACAAGTAAAACTTTAATGTCACAGTAGAGTCCCGTTTAACTGAGTCTTGGTACCCTAGTCTTGGTCTAGCTTACCTTGGGTGCAATAAAAATAAAAAAAATTCGCCATGAATCGGAAGTAGCATCGCATTCAAAGTTTTTTGTAATTACTGTACTATAAATTTAATAAAATTATTATTTTGCCCTAATGTGAGTATATTCATTGTCCATAACTGTATTTCACATTACATAATACAAAAAATATGCCTGTGCAGTTTTTATTTGATATCTTTCATTCTTATTGGTAAGTCCATGTTGAATAAGTTTTTAGCTAACCGAGGTTGTTACAGTCCACACTAATTTGGTTCAATGGTATTCTACTGTACTTGTTCAGACTTCAAATTAAAACAATTTATTTCCAAAAGAAGTTATTACAAAATGGACATACAAATAAAAATGGAATTAGTTCTGAAAAGATTTCATTTAGTTTAGTTACTGAAATGGCAACCTCTCCAGGACCATGTATTTTAAGCCAAGTATGAATGATAAATGATCCTGTAGTCTTGTTACTGACTAAGGCTGACATGTTCCTTGGACAAAACTATTAATTAATAGCCCAACAGTTTAACATGGAGTCAGAACCACTGCCTCTGAATTACGAACTGGTCTAATTATGAGGATGGTCTTTGAGGGTTAACATAGTATTCAATAGTGTGGACAATAATCCACACAAGAGAACACTACATCCATCGATCATCGCTCACTGCTATCCACAAATCCTCCAAGTAGCTGTGCCAACTTCAAAAGTACTATGCAGACTATCAGCCCATGATTGGTTAACAGAAATGGTTGGAAACAGGTTAAATTAAAATAATCGTAGGAAAAAGTTAATTAACGAAAAGGTTGAAATAAATCTGAAACAGAAACTGAGCATTGACCGAACCTAATTGTTGAAGAGGAATAATATTCCTTATGAGACCAATGAATATTCAGGTAAATGAAACGTTAAGTAGTCTATTGTATTGTTCAAGTCTGGTATAAAGTAATTTAAACAAGGATATAAGGAATAGTGTTTTGCTCTGTCTTAACCTTTAGGATTTTGTTACATATATTTTTGTTACAATGGAAAGTAAAGTCAGAAAATGTAAGCTTTTCTCTAAGCCTGATATAGGGGACCTTGCAAAGACAATTGTTTGCTAAAAACGAAGGCGTAATTGGAAAAAGTGGATCTCCTCAAGAAGATGCCATTGAATGAGAAGGATCGCATGAGTCTGTGATGAATTGTAACAATGTGATCATAATTATTATATTTGTTGCTTGCTGTAAAGCCATTGTCCATTTTGCCTATTAAAAAAGAACTTTACACTGAAAAGTTAAATTAAACATGTCTTAGTGAATGTGGAACTTTGTACGTCACACGTTCTATTAAGGGTTAAGTAACCGGTACATACCACCTTGTTGAGACCTCCATGGTCGCTGATGCTTCTGCAGAGCAGCAGGCTTGGGTAGTTCTCCACAATGAGCTTGTAAAGCCGATGGTTGGCCTTGAGGGACTCCAGAACCTCCAGCGGCACCTGCAACACAACAATTGTATCCATCCCCTTCTTTAAAAAACCCTGATTTTGAACTAGATTAGGTTATAATACCTGCAGTCTTCAATCCACAGTTCAATTTTCCTTTTACACAATTTCAGGAACAATGTTCCCATTTTCAAGTGTTCTTCAAGTTTGTCTTCAGGTTACTTCAGATTTTGAAGTCTATTAGCATCTCCTATGCTTATTCTTTGCCAACCTACATAGACTTAATACAGTATTTATTTGTGGCTAGACTGGGGAAAGGTTCAGAATTTTTTCAAAGTGTTAGACATCTAGTCTGCGATAAAGATGAACCAAAGACTGTGAAAGTTACCATGTATAAAACTTATTAGATACCGATAGTTATTTATGGTTTAGAGGTTTGGAATCTAACAGAAAGGGAATGGAGTAGTGTACAGGCATGGAAAAATGTATAAGAGATATTAAAGACAAAACAAGAATGGATAGAATTAAGAATGAAGAGTTTAAAAAGGAAAATAGTTGAAAAATTTGAGAGAGAACGAGTAGACAAATTTATTAAGATGGTCAGTCATTCAAGAAAAATAGAAAATAATAGAATTCCAAAAATGAGTGTGCTTGAAATAAACGGAAGAAGACCAATAGGAAGACCAAGAAGGAGTTGGATTGACAAGATGTGGAAGCAAGAGGAGTACAATGACAGTATGTAGAGAATGAGGAATTATAGAGGGGGAGAAGAAGATGGAAAGGATGTTGAACACTGGATGGATGTTGAACACTCGTGGAGATAACCAGAATGGAAGAGGATATGTATGTATGTATTTATTTGTGGGACTTATTAAACAAATATAGGGGTGAATCAATACAGTGCTTGGTGATAATGTTAACAATTTACTGGTGTCTACAGGATCTAAATCAGATTTAAAGTCTGTCACAATACCAAATATGCCCCCAACGATTGTGACGGGAACTTTTTTTTGCAATTATTACACTTTGCAGTCAAGTATAGAGGAGACAAATAAATTACACTCCATTTTGTCATGGGTCCAAACATTAACATGATTATCAAAGATAAAATCAAGATCATGAGACACCTGAATTTATTCATTTATACTTTTTGATTAACACCAGGTCCACATTTTCTGATTTAATAAGAGGTCATACCAAACTGAAAGCATGTTTATACAATCGACCAAGATGCAAAAACCCAATGCTTTACAGAATGATGCATCATTCATACACTCTAAATATTAAATACCAGTAGCATGCACCAGCAGGGACATCGCATACGTGGGACGAGGCCAGGGGGCGACTAGTGTCACGGCAAAAGTAACAATAGAAATTCTTTTTTAAGGTCATGTGGAACTGAACATAAAATATTACATTGTACACCGTTTGTATCGAAAGAAAAAATCAAAAGAAATAAATGTTTGACACTTATCACTTTATATAAGTTTTTGTAAAGTTGCAAAGTTTTTGTTGAATTAACCCTAGAAGTGGCAAGCTTTTTACTTTTAACTGTAACATAAAAATAATTACTTATATCTTCTGGAAATATTAACTATAAACAAAAACAAGCATAAAACATGCCCCCCTTATAACCACTAACCACAAAAGCTAAACAGGTGTCCACTGCAATCCCAATTAAGCCTACAAATGCCATCAACTTCCACCCAAACCGGCCACCGTTTATTTATGGTGAGCCCCCCACTCCTCTATACCACACATTTGCCAGCAAAATTGGGATTGCTCATGGTCAGGATTCAAACCCTAGCACTTACGAATGGCTAAAACATTACACTCGTCAGTGTAGCCACCGTGCTTAGGAGTAGAGAGCGCTTATTTGGCTATAAGACATGCCCTACTGGCAGTTTAGTGAACTGCATGAACAGGTTGCTTGCCCCCAGAGGGCAAAACTGTCACGAAGTTGACCATGTGCCTAAAGTTCACTAAATTGACAACAGATGCCTCCACCTGCCACTTCTTATTGAATTTGTAAATGCATCGTGAATTACGACTTTACCCCTTCAAGGATTTAATATTAAAAAAAAATTGAATAACCTCTATACCAACGAGTCCCTGCAATTTCTATATCTATTTTGCCCGACTGGCTGATGGCCGACCTTGGACATGCCATGCAACATCGTACAACAAGCATTGTGAGATTGATAACATCTCGCCAGAGGTGTAAAAAAACTATGTGACGGCCCTGTCACTGCCAGAAAAAAAATTGATGGCTGTGTGCACCAGGTTTGTTAATTACTAACTGCCTTAAGGGAAAAGATGCTTTAAATTTGCTCAAGCAGTTAAAAATAAATAAGGATAAATTAATTATATACTCTAGTTAACTTTGAGAAACATTACACATACAGTATTTAATTTGATCTTTCAATTTTAAATATCAAGTTCTTTATTCAATTGTATAGTTTCCGTCAAAGGTGAGTGTTTAAAATTTATGATTTTGGGAACCGGAACAACTTTTACGTTGCCTGAGTGACCTTTCAATGATGGAAAAGAAATTATTTTGAAATTTCTAAAATTGCCGTAACCATAACTACTTATGTAATTTTTTAAATATATTTTTCAACTCATCACGGGTGTGGTATGGTGTTAAGCACAACAGATGACCTTGACATGGTTGCATACAGAATGGAATGGAGTAACAGAAACACGAAGGAGTTGTACAGAGACAACCTCACAAATTACACCTGGCTCCTATTCCAAGACAGCAGAAAAATTATATTTTGCCCACCCAACTACTCCAGGACCGCAACTCAGTAAGTCACCTATAGAAATTTAAATAAAAAAATGAAGAATTATTTGTGTTAAAAAGTATACACGATTATAAAGCAAAACAATACTGAAAATTAAATACTGTATACAGTACGCTCTGAAGTTGTAATATAAACCTACCAAAAATACTCTAAAACTGCAAATTAAATTGTTGTTTTACAAAATATTTGGTTGAGTTCAGGAGGTTCAGTGAAACCTAAATGAAATTTTATAAGGAAATATTACATATCTGATTTATGTTTAGTAATGAGAGGAAAAATAGAAAAATACCCCTGTAGCAACTGCATGAACAGGTTGCTTGCCCCCAGAGGGCAAAACTGTCACGAAGTTGACCATGTGCCTAAAGTTCACTAAATTGACAACAGATGCCTCCACCTGCCACTTCTTATTGAATTTGTAAATGCATCGTGAATTACGACTTTACCCCTTCAAGGATTTAATATTAAAAAAAATTGAATAACCTCTATACCAATGAGTCCCTGCAATTTCTATATCTATTTTGCCCGACTGGCTGATGGCCGACCTTGGACATGCCATGCAACATCGTACAACAAGCATTGTGAGATTGATAACATCTCGCCAGAGGTGTAAAAAAACTATGTGACGGCCCTGTCACTGCCAGGAAAAAAAGTGATGGCTGTGTGCACCAGGTTTGTTAATTACTAACTGCCTTAAGAGAAAAGATGCTTTAAATTTGCTCAAGCAGTTAAAAATAAATAAGGATAAATTAATTATACACTCTAGTTAACTTTGAGAAACATTACACATACAGTATTTAATTTGATCTTTCAATTTTAAATATCAAGTTCTTTATTCAATTGTATAGTTTCCGTCAAAGGTGAGTGTTTAAAATTTATGATTTTGGGAACCGGAACAACTTTTACGTTGCCTAAGTGACCTTTCAATGATGAAAAAGAAATTATTTTGAAATTTCTGAAATTGCCGTAACCATAACTACTTATGTAATTTTTTAAATATATTTTTCAACTCATCACGGGTGTGGTATGGTGTTAAGCACAACAGATGACCTTGACATGGTTGCATACAGAATGGAATGGAGTAACAGAAACACGAAGGAGTTGTACAGAGACAACCTCACAAATTACACCTGGCTCCTATTCCAAGACAGCAGAAAAATTATATTTTGCCCACCCAACTACTCCAGGACCGCAACTCAGTAAGTCACCTATAGAAATTTAAATAAAAAAATGAAGAATTATTTGTGTTAAAAAGTATACACGATTATAAAGCAAAACAATACTGAAAATTAAATACTGTATACAGTACGCTCTGAAGTTGTAATATAAACCTACCAAAAATACTCTAAAACTGCAAATTAAATTGTTGTTTTACAAAATATTTGGTTGAGTTCAGGAGGTTCAGTGAAACCTAAATGAAATTTTATAAGGAAATATTACATATCTGATTTATGTTTAGTAATGAGAGGAAAAATAGAAAAATACCCCTGTAGCAGCAGACCTATATACTAAGGGAATTTTCATTGATTTATGAATTACTTGAGGAAGTGTTATATCACTTTATGTTTTCTCCATTACAATAAAATGGGAAAATAGTAAGTAGGTTTTGTTGCCTCAAGGAACAAAATAATGTGTTTTTTCAACATATAGTAATGCACCTTCTCTAGAGGAAGTTGTATACAAATTTTAATCACACATATTATTTCAAATGATAAGGAAGTGGTATAAATTAGTTTTTCCATAAGAATAACCAGGCAATGATTAAGTATGGTTGTAGCCACGAGAAACAAAAAAAATTTTAAATTTTCAGCATACATTATAAGAATTAACGACTTGAAAATGTATACCAAGTTTTACAACATTATTATTTTAAATAATAAATGAGGTATTGATTTTTATACCCCCTTTAGCCTACATTCGAGCTCCAAAAGACAAAGTACTGTGCTTACCAGTTTCTGTATCTCTGTAACAAATTGTCAAAGAGCAATAATTCAAATTACTTTAAGTTTTTTGGTTAGCCATTGTTAATTATTATTGCAAAATCAAAACCAAAATCATCAAAAGCCCATTAATTGTTTAGTATTAATATATTTAAAGCTTATATTATTTTCCCACTTAGCAAAATGGTGCAAAATAATAAACTAGCTAAAAGCAAAAGTAAAACAACCGGGTCAATAGGTTAAAGACAAGAATTGTTATGAATAAAATCATATAAATCAGAGTGAAATAATGAAATAAATAAGAGATATAACGTAAATGCTTAGCTTAAATAAAATTATTAAGAACAATAAAATAATTGTGTTCATCACAAGGTGTTAAAGTGGTGTTTTATGTGCAGGGAGGAGGTGAGTTAGGGAATGTGATTAAGCACCTAAGCGTTGTCTCCAAGTGATGAACACCTGATTTTTACCATACTGCCGAATTTTACAATAATAATCATGTAAAATAAGAGCTTAGATTTGAATTTGCTACCTAAAATGTAATACATTAGAACCTCGCTAAATCAAACCTTGATAATTCACAATCCTGTGCAGTTTGTAGATTTTGTATATTTCCTTGGAAAAATCTTTATTATTCAAAATATATATATTGATTATTTAATGTATTTTTGATGCCTAATTTAGCATCTAAAATTTGAATTTTAGTACAGTACTTGTTTGTACTTGAGCATCCAGAAATCAAATGATGTTCCTTTAATGTTTAATGATGTTTCCTTTAATTTGAAACCCTACCTCTTAACCTCTACGCTTGGAAGTCTGTTCCCTTGAACTCCTGAAATTTGAAGAGATTTTTTAAAAGCCAGTCGAAACGTGAACAAGTGTGTTTCTGCAATTGCTCCAGGATCGTACCATCAATGGCATTATTTTCTTTGCTTTGTTAAAGCAATAATATTATATCAATGGTTACAATTATCGTGTAGTTCGATTTAAGTGTGCTACCGTATTTATATCTTGTCTAGTAGAATTTTTTTGAGAATGGGTTCCAAATTTAATTCGAAGTAAATTGGCTTTCCCTTGAATTTCGAGTTAGCGAGGTTGACTTCCACATTAATTCATTTTTTCTAGCTAATAACTAATTAAAAGGATATTGACATATTGACAAATTTATTGAGTTTGGAACAACAGTAGTTGGGACCACTGAACGGACTAGATTTTTTACTGTGAGAAAATAACAATTAGTACTCTTAAAAAATTGCCAGTGTTTTAGCACCCTAAGTTTGAAAAGCAACTCTACCCACAAGTTACAGGACTAAACCAGTTTGATGTGCAGTACGATAAAAATAAATTTGAAAATGTTACCTATGTTCATTCATATAAGCTAAATTTATTTACATAGGCCTATCACAAATTTATTCTATATTTGAACTATAGACTACATACTATAATAATGCTTTAAATTTTAATATATATGATCTCCACAGTAATAGAAATACACATCATTACGAAAACAAATTAATAAAACAGAGATACTAATATTCAACATCAACCCAATAAAAAGTGTGATTCAACATCAAATTTACACTCTATACTTGTAGACTGTGTTTGTAACAGGTTTGACAAGCTTTTCATACAATAAAGTGCTGTGGTCCATTCCATAATGTACGTATACATAATAAAATACTTAATTGTAAAAAATCGATAGAAATGAGTATAACTAAAAATTAATAGTAAAGTATAAGATAAATAAAAATATCATTAACTAAATCAAAGATCTGAAGTGATGGGTATAGAAATGTCTGTGTCACTGCTGATGTCAGCTGTTTTTATATAACATAAAACGAATAAATAACCAAGTTAACTTAACAAAAATAATATGAAGTTTATTTTCAACCAAATAAATAATACTATAATTCATTTTTGTTTAAGAAATAACAAAATTAAAACTGTAGTAAAGTTTTTTGCACATATAAAGTGTAAAGTATTTTAAAATATTGTAATATCCTTATCAAAATTAATTATAAAAATTAGTGTTTTTTAACACCTGTCAATCTATTAAAAGATAGCAGTGCCATCTTTTAATAGATTGATTGATTTTTTATCTAGATTAATAGGTAAGCCTATTATTTCTGTGGTAAAAAAACACTAAAGTGAAACCAAATACTAAAATGGCGAATAAGAACACACTAATAAGGAAATTTATTAGTATAATTTTTTTAAACTAAAATCTAATAAAGTGTAGGCTAAATAAAGGAAAACATACCTACAGCTTCAGCTTAAGCAAACTAAGAAATTTCTCTAGTGGATATTATTTGTTGAAATGGAACATTTTATTCATTTTGTGTAAAAAAGCTATAATACAGTATATAAAAAATACTATACATTTCATAAAGATCCCTCAACCCTAAGCTATTCAGGTCATATTTGCTTAGCTATCAAAAATTACATACTTATTTTTTCGATGAATTCTGTAATAAAAAAAATTATTCATAAGAAACTTGGTGGAAGTACTATTGTAAATATAATCAACCTAAAAGTTTTTACAAATTTTTAGAAATTGTTTGCCCACCACCACCTTAGAGTGGATGGATTATTTGTATTTTCAATTTAAAAAATTCAATTTTAAAGAAACCCCATTGAAAACCTCACATTGTATGATAAAATATTTGATTTTATTCTCTAAAAATGGAAATGGAAATTAAGAAGAAACAAAATGTTAAGAGTACTATGCTATGAGTAGATAAAGTTGAACTATTCTTGACATAATATTATGAACACAGCTTACGACTTAATTAAAATTAGCTAAAGCTAGAGCAGAGAAACATTTTTGAAGGAAGTGTTTACTTTTGAATATATTCTGCATAGAAATTTTATTCTTATGAGCTTGTTTATCAACTTCTAAATGAAAGTCACATAGTTTGTGTGGATTTTAAAATAGTATATAACGATGATTATGTTGATCAACGATGCTTGTGATGTGACGATGACGATGATGATGATGATGGCTTAAAAAACATATTAAACAACCATAATACCATTAGATACCAACACTACCGTTAAACCCAAAATACAGTACACCAAGATTCAGAGCTTGCAAAGCACACTACAAAAAATCATGCAAAATCCAATAATAATTCTTACCTTTTCATTTTGCCTGATGAAAGTTGGAAGATTGACGACGGAATGAAAGTTGTGAAGATTTGCGTCAGAGGGTTCTTCTTCCCCAGCCTTCTTCATGGTTGTTGCCAAAGCGGTGAGTAAATATTCTGGGGCCTCCCCAGATTTCATGAGTTTTCTGATTTCTTCAACCCCGGGAAATTCACTCCCAGTGGCAGACCTGCCCGATATTGACCCGCAAGAGGAAGCATTTTTGGACTGTTTGTTCAAGGCCCCACCCTTGTTTTGTTCCTCGGTCCACCATTCAGGATCTCTCATGACGGCACCACAGACACACATGTTGAAGAAGGTACCTGCAAGGAGAAGGACAGTTCCTCTCCAGCCGTACTCGGTGATGAAGAACTGGGTCATGGGAGCGTACACGAAGGTACCGATTCCTGTACCACAAGCTCCCAAGCTGGTGGCCAGAGTACGCTTCTTATCGAACCAATAAGCTATGCTGACAACAGCAGTGACATAACACAGACCTAAACCCATCCCTGCGATCACACCGAAAGTGAGATACATCAGAAAAATACTGTTACAGAATGTACTTAAGATAAAGCCTAATCCTGAAATTAAGCCACCGAGGATGGTCATCCAGCGACAACCAAAGCGGTCCACCAGGGCAGAGCAAATAGGCCCGGACATGAGTGGCACAGCCATGAACAGCGACCCGATCCAGGAGGTCGCACTCTTGCTGGCCTCAAACTCTTTGAGAAACTCCAGAAAAAGAAGTCCAAATGAGAAACTGATCCCGTCGGCGATCATGCTGATGACAAGCGACGCCAACACGACGACCCAGCCCCAACCTCCGTCTGGGATCTTCGGCTTGTCCTCCTCACTGTCCTCGTCCATGTAGGACGCGCTGCTGATTATGCTGTCTGCTATCTCGGGCTCCTTAAACTTCACCTCATATCCTGGGTTTTCGATTATTGTCGTCACGTTCGGCGGAGATTCGTTATTGTTGCAGGATATTGCTGACGGCGTCGAGGCGAAGAGGTTGGGCTCCGCCCCACTGGAGGCCGACAGCGGAGAGCCCGCAGGGTAGTCGGGGCCGATGCCGCTGCTGCCGGACTTGGTCGGCGAAGGGGACCCCGTCGTGGGCGTAGGGTTGCTCCACCTCACTATCGGAGCTAGTCCGTTCACCCGCTTGTCCTTATCTAACAACGGCTCCATCGCACTCACACTAACCTAATTGTTTTATCACAATAAATTAAAAGTAATTTAAATTTAACTAATTACGATAATACAGTCTGTGTCCATCTCCGCGGCCAACCCTGCAGATCTAAGGGAAACTGGTGGTGATACCTGTTCAGGTGCTCGAGACGACGGGTTATTGGCACTGCGTACAATTCGAAAATTAAATCCCTAGAATTTCGCACACTGACACTGACCAAATTTCTCATCAAGGACCGGGTGAGGTAGGCTTCAAAAGTAAATTCTTCTATTACTCTTTCCCTTCGATAGTGACCAAAGCCTATACTGACTACAAGCTAAGCATTATTGCTAATATCCATCTTATCTTTTCCTGAAGATTCAGATGAAGGCTCCAACGAGGAAGACGGTGGCTTCAGCTCACGCAAGTGCTGGCTCAGTTATCTGAAACGAAGAAAAATATTGTTACACAGTATGTTTCTATTGCAAACCCGTTTTATTGGCAACCGTCGTATTTATACTACATGTAATATACTTCTTCTTCAGTTATAATACTTCTTCAGTCCTAAAAATATTAATACCGTAATCAATTACATATTGATGTCGTATTTTGCAGACGCCACTAATTTATACAACACGTATTACCAGACATTACTCAAAATTTAATGTATACTAACCATAACAAATCATTCGCAACATGATTGTGTTCAATCAACATTAATGTATCCAACTAAAATTACAGCTCATTTTCTAATTTTGTATGTGAAATGTAGGCCATATGTATTTCTCCTAAGAATAGAGCGAGCACTTTGTTACACCAGGCTCGTTTTACATATACTTGGATGTGTTTCATATATGCCCGACAGATGTCGCCGGTTAATCATCAGCCGGCTGTCTAGGGATGTTGGACACTCCCTCGCCCTCGATAAAGGTCGGCGTCGATGTCCTGTTGAGGGACTGGGTACAGTACTGTAGTGGGTGCAGCGGGCCCGTATGAAACAATTGAGGTTGGCTAAAAGACCTTAAACGGCATTGTTCAATTGGCAGACGCCGTAGTCCAGTGGTAGCGCGTTGACCTTATATACCGAAGGAGGAATTTGTTTTCCTCGACCTACTATGTACAGTCGTAATTTACTCTGTAGAATTGAAGTACTACTTTTAATACCACGGGACTCTCTTGACATTTTTATTACCAAAGGACGAAAGGAAGATACTTTTAGTACCAAGGGGAAATTCCATAGAAAAAAACATAGTAAGGCCGGAAACACTCCGTACACCAATAGATATAGCGAAAATTGAGCAAAATACAATTTTGTTGTGTTGGCAAAACTGTCCTTTGCGTCTACGGTATTCTTCTGCAATACCGCCATTCCTAAAAGTCCGAGAGAGCCGCAAAAACCGTCCCAAGGGCAACCAACATAACGTAATATCTCTGTGAAAGGCGACCTATCCAAGTAGGTGTTTTAAGCCAAGAAAAGATGAGATATACGTGTACAATGATGGCGCGATCTTGTAGTCTTGTTACTGACTTATCCCTTAGACAGGACTGCTAATTAATAGCCCAACAGTCAATGGCATATCTAAAGGGACCAACGGTTTAACGAGGAGTCCGAACCAATGCCTCTGAATTACGAACTTGTCTAATTAAGAGGGTGGAATTTGCGGATGGACGTAGGATTCAATGGTGCTGACGTTAATTCACACCAGGGAATATCCCATCCACCGATCATCGCTCACAGCTATCCACAATTCGTGACCTCCAAGTAGCTGGATTACAGGACACGCCGCAGTCCCTCATCCTAACTTTCAAAATTAAGACCCCTTTACAGAGATTCTACATTTCCACGATCACAATACTAGACACGAAAGTAAACTGGTCTTTCCACATCACAAAATCTCTGCATATGAGAAAAGCTTATGTCATAAAGGAGTTCAAGTATTGAATAAATTGTTTGAAATACTAAAATCTTGCACTCTTTGAGTAACTTTCAATGGAAACTAAAGGGGTTTCTTACATTAAATACGTTTTTTCCATTGCAGAATTTTTAAACATTTAAATAGGTTGAGACGTAAATAAACTAAAATATATGTACTACATGTAATATGTGTACTGTATTTACAATAATTATTATGTAAAAAGTTTGGCCCTTGAGTGTGTTCATGATGCACAATATTTGGAACATGTAAATATGTATACAAATCTGAATACTAGGTCTACGTTAACTAGATTCTTACCAGACACCGATAAGAGAGGACTGTTCAAACACAACAGCTATGTAGAGCCTACGCAGCGGTGCAGTGCAGTGAGTGTGTCATGAAATGTTGAATTGGGCGGAATAGATTAATTGTTATGTTGTTATACAGGATATTGCGAACAATAGAATCACGGTATCTAAACAATACACCTGTCACACTGGTTAGCTTCAGAACACGATTGTAAATAATGTATTTGCGTAATATTATTCATAATATTCGACGAGTCTGTATCGTGTAAGCAGAGATGGCGGCAACGAGGTCAGCAGAGCTGTCTTGGCTCAGCACAACCTGTTACATAAAAGCAAGGGTCAGTGCCGCGGCCGCGGAAGCCATTCAGTCGAAGCCGTAGCAAGTTAGCAAAGATTTCCATTGAATTAGACACAACTTTTAACCGGTTTGAGACCGGTTGAACCGGGTCCAATTCCAATAATCAATAAAAAATTGTGCCGCCCACGTATGGTAATATAATTGCATGCTTTCGTCATCAAGTAACAATAATTTAATCGCCGGTACGTGTCAGGATTTATTTATTTTCGTAAACTCTCGTTACATTAGCTGTTTTAGAACCCTTTAAATGATTTGCTAGGTGAATATAAGCAAAAACTAGAATGATAACATACTTCCCCCTTCAGTTTTACAATACATATCTTCTAACGAGGTCTTTTAATAATCTGAAGTTACGAGCGGTCGGAACTAACAATTTATTTGTTTTTTAAATTTTTAACCAGTACTGTAATGTAGTAAATCGTCATAGATACAACATAGACACCATACTACAGTACTGTCCAGAGTTATGCAGAGTGTTTGTTAAAGCCGTCACCAAACTTCATTATATTGTCATTGGGTCGAAATAAGCAAAAGAGGTCCTAGGGGGTATGTACTATTTCCTAATATGCATACTTAGCCAGATATCCGCCATTTTGTACTTGTTTATAAAATATTTTATATCTCAGTCACTTTTCAATCGAGTATTTGTTTAACTTGGTATGTGTCTTTAAATAGTAAAGACCCAATTTAGACAAAAATATTAACAGATTGAATTTGTAATTTAAAAATGGCGGCCATTACAATAGTTTAATTACAATAACTGAAAAAATAAATTTAATTAAAATTGAATGATTGCTTTCAAATTTATTAAGAATAAAAATTTATGTTAACAGTACGGGATCCATGCAATCGCGAGATATAACAATCGTGCGATAGCATTTTTCTCGTTATTCCTCCATGTTTTCTCTCTGAAAATACATTGTTGCTAACCTATAGAAATCAAGAAGTTGGAGAAAATAAATTAAATATATTTATAGGATTATTTTTATCGGCTAAAGACGCAAATACATGTTAACTTTAAGATTGGGCATGTTCTGAAGTCTAATAGCATTACGACTTCGTTGTGAAAGATTAGATATTCTGGGCCGCGACATAATTAATAACAATACTGAAACGATAAGACATTCCAAAACTATTTTCCCACAGATTTAGAATTGAATTATGTGTAATTGCTATGTCAATGAAAATGGGATATTCTAAGCCATAACTTTAAGTAAAAACGTTTGTATTTACTTCCCTGAGGGAAATAGGTTAGATCATGGATATGACTAAAGGGAATGTTATAAATACATCCAAACAGCTGTTCTTATTCTTTTATATAAAAAACTAGCTGACCCGGCAAACTTCGTAACGCCTAACAGTAAATACATGAAAGGAGGGAGCTCACGCACGATTGTTATATCGCGTACATGACCTCTCAACAGTGCTACCAAAGACAATTTTTTATAAAAATGTCTTTGGTACTACCCACTTCCTTTTCAAATTTTGGTTTGACTGATCGCCAATACCCCCCCCCCCCCGAAGAGCTGAGACATATCCATGTCAAAAAGCCTGGTTGGGTTTGTAAATAGTAGAGGGAATAAATAAATTACCAATTTTTGATAGCATTGCGGATCGCGTGTCATGGGAGTTTTGGGACTAGCATAGCGTGACGTAACGTGGAGGTCTTATCAGCGTGACGTAAAATATTTATGACCTCAAGTCTATGGAAATAGATACTCTAATTAACAAAAAACACGTGGAAATAGGGTAGAGCTGGGAGAATTCTAGAGAATAGGCGGGGTTGATGGGGGGAGGGGTGTGACGTAGTTCAACGTCACCGCAGCGGTCTCTGACGTCACTCGTACAATCGATATAGGGCAAACGCGAGACCGACTAACAATACGCGGTCGTACAACACAATCGTATTGTTAGCGTACGGCACCGCCTCGATCATAGAATATAATGATAATTCCATATTAATTTTGTTTATACTATATAATATTATATTTATATCATACATTTTTTCATATAAAATTATTTTTACACATTGTAAAATGACACTGTGACAAAGCGTGCGAAATGTGAAGAGTTATGAGGGATGGTCGGTGGATGGAATATTACCTGGTGTGGATTAACGTCCACACTATAGAAGACTAAGTCCATCCGCGAATGCCATTCTCATAATTAGATCAGTTCTTAATTTATTCAGAGGCAGTGGTTCGGACTCCACGTTAAACTGTGGGTCCTTTAAGATATGCCATTGACTTACACTCATTTCTCATTCATACTTGGCTTGAAATACCTTGCCTTGAACAGGTTTCCATTTCAGTAACTAACTAAATAACTAACCAATACATGAATAAAAATATTAATTAATTGTGTCTGTACATTGCTTGGAATTATGATATGTTTTGTTATTTTTACGTTTTGTATCCTGGGGAAGCCAAAATGGCTATCTTAATTTCTGCCTGTATTTCTGTAACATTAAACAAGGCCATTTTGCAACGCTTTACCGTGAAAACGAGAGCACAGACAGGAAACTTATTTTCATTACTCTACACATTATGGGGTTTCTTACTTTAACTGACCCACGCACTGTGAACATAAAGTAATGAGCTCCCAAAAACCTATGAGCAATATTAATTGGCCTATACATTGTTTATGTATGTTTAGCAAAACATTTTATCTAATACAAAGTGATTTAAAAGAAATAAATAACCCTCAGCTGTCAAAATAAAATCAATTTGTGTGTTTACATTGATCATTGATTTTAAACCTATTTCAAAACAATGCTGCAACGATAAAATCTACTAATTTATCTGCTTGAGAATTAATGCTAAATAATTGAGCTGAGAATTTATTTTTTCTTTGTATTTATTTATTTAAGATTTCAGGTTTAAGTTTAGTCAAGATAATAAGTATCTTTCGTCTTAACTCTGAATCAAAGGATGGGGTTC
Source organism: Nephotettix cincticeps (assembly GCA_023375725.1). NCBI lineage: Eukaryota > Metazoa > Arthropoda > Insecta > Hemiptera > Cicadellidae > Nephotettix > Nephotettix cincticeps. The sequence continues at coordinate 128,756,418 of CM041786.1, read as the reverse complement.
GTGCTAATGGCCGAGTGAAAAAGTGATATTCAGATAAATGGGAAATATATTGAAATGCATTTTGATACAGGGAGTGAGCTGTGCTTCACTAATATCAGAGAACACGTGGAAAAGGCTACAAAAACCACTCCTGCGCCCTCAAAACAATGTTTCACTTCCTTCACTGGACAAAGTGTCAGCTTGCTGGGCGAATTTGATGTGCAAGTTACCTTTAGGAACCTAAAAAGAGATCGAAGACTTTTTGTGGCTCATGGAGTAAACAAAACTATAGGAAGAGACTGGATTTTTCAACTACAACTACATAATAATCTCTCTAATTTACAGAAATTCAGTTCAAATCAAGATAAATGTACACTGCAGATTAAAAATTCGGAGGAAAAAGTTAATGATCTTTGTGAAAAGTATGCTAATTTGTTTATACCAGGGGAAAACAAGTGTTCGAAAACTCCTCCTAAGCTTTATTTGAAGTAAGATGCCGTTCCAGTTGTCAAAAAAGCTAGGCCAATTCCCCTACCACCAAGAGACAAGGTGCACGAGATGAATTAAACCGTCAATTCAGTTTGGGCTGCACCTTACGTGATTGTCAGGAATCAAATAGAGATTTGCGGATTTATGCAGATTTTTCAACTGAGCTGAATCAGGTGTTCAGAACCACTGAAGTTATTTCCACTTCCTACACATGATGAATTGTTCTCAAAGTTAGTGGGTGGACGGAAGTTCACAACACTTGACTTATCTGGTGCATATATTTCAATCCCTATGGAAGAGGAGTCCAAAAATGTACTTATCATCAAGACAATTTTTTGTTTGATGCGTTACAAAAGGTTATACTCTGGAGTAGGACCTGCAACAGCGATTTTTCAGAAGAGAATTTATTCGATGCTATCGAATGTAGAAAGCTTTGCATTCGTCCTTGATGATGTAATTGTAACAGGAAATAGTGATGAAGAACACCTAGAAAGATTAGAAGAAGTACTAAGAAGAATCTAAGAAGAAACGTTTTGTCCCAATCGAGCCAAATGTAAATTTCTAAAAAATAAAGTCAATTACTTAGGGTTAACTATTTCCAATGAAGGAATTGGAAATCGACTGATGATGAAAAAAATAAAATCTATCCTAGACATGCCAGAACCCCGAGCCTTGAAACAACTGAGACATTTATTGGAATGGCAAACTTCTATTCACGATTCATTCCAAAATTCGCTAATATTTGCGCACCTCTCAATATATTGAGAAATAAGTATGTAAAGTGGATCTGGACAATTGAAGCCATTTCAAAAACCAAGAGGGCGTTAACTTCTACTCCAGTGTTGGTCCTGAATGGCAGTAAGCTACCAATTGTCGTGGCTGCCTTCTGTAAGCATCGGATGCGCAATCTTCAACAGATATTCAGACGGAACAGACAAAGCTTTTGCGTCAAAGACACTTACTTCCTCTGAGAAAAACTATTCACAAACTGAGAAAGAGGGCTTAGCTATCGAGTGTGTTCTAAAAAGATTTCGGTTTTACCTATGGGGTTGTGAATTCTTGATTCAAACATATCACCGACCACTGTTAGGCCTATATTTATTCTGTATTTTTTCGACTACTGTCTATATTTGATTCAGCAATAGGTGTACCTATATCTACCTCATGCAGACTCCATAGATGGGCCCCTTATATTTCAAATTTAACATTTAAGACTGAGTATGTCCCGACAAAAAAATCGGGAAAGTAGATTGGCTCAGCCGACTACCACTTGGCGAAATTGACGTATTTGATGAAGCCGATGAAGGATACAACATAGTTATTGGTTTTATTTTTTTCAGGGAGCTTGAACTCTCTTCCAGTAGCCTTGTCGGAAATAAAAGAGGCGACTGAAGAGGATCCAATTCTCCCTGTTAGGGACAGTGTTTTCTAAATCTTGATATTTTCATTATTAACATAAAATGTAGGCTGATACTCTCCATATAGTTAAATCAACTACGATACCTTGACTTTTCTCACTGATTACTATATCACTTCCGTCTTATTGAGCCATTTACTTCCGTGGCAGTGTCTCATCAATGGTATCAGTGGCACTTTAAACTTATATCTATCTAATTATCGAACGTGACATTAAATATGTAATGATATTAAATATCCACTTGCATGATGCTACATGTCTCATGCTCATCAGATAGGTAACTTGCATATTAATTAGAGGCGTGTACTTTTATGCTTATCACGTTCAAACACTGGATTAACTGGTCTACGAGAAATCTGCTAGTGTCACCAATTTTTATAATAAAAATATAAACATTTTGTCATAAATTTGTATAAGCTCTGGGGGGTATTAGCGTTGTTGTAACGCATAAAAAGGTGCAGCAGAAGTGTTTGTTTGGATCCCTTTTCCATAGAAACTACCATAGATATTTTATTGAATTTTTAATGTAAAAATAAGAACAGCTGTTTAGATGAACTGAAAACATTCCTTTTAGACATATCCATAATCTAACCCATTTCCCACAGGGAAGTAAATAAAAACATTTTAGCGTTTTTATTGAGATCGTTACAACCCATCTGAGACCAGAATCGAATTGGTAACACACGGATCACAAGATAAGGAGTTTACAAATAACTTAATTAATGAAACTCGAACGAGGGTCTCCATGATCTTGCTACTCGCCCGCTCTTGCATGATGTACGCTTCAGAAGCATTGTGGATCTTGGGCAGCAAGACCAACAGGAAACGCCTGGAGGTCATCCAGACAAAGACGCTGAGAATCACCCGGCAACCTTGGTTCGTCAGGTACTCCGTTATCATGGGCGTTGGGCGTACCAACTCTTGATGTATTTACCAAGTTTAAATCGCATGCGCTGTTCCAGAAAGCACATCAGTCATTGACTATTGGGATATTAATTAACGGTTCTGACTAAGGAACATGTCAGTCTTAGTCAGTAACAAGACTACAAGATCGCGCCCCAATCATCTTACACTCATTGTTCGTTCATACTTGGCTTAGAATACTTGGCGACCTTGGTAGGTCACCATTTTAAATGGTAATTTGTAATTTATCATGCACCACTGTCTGTTTTAGCCACTCCTACAGGCATTCCAGCAGCTACATTGGAACTCTAATCTTGTGATAGCCCGATAAAGCTTATACGCCGATGTGTAAGTAGCTCATGTACGCGAGTGGGGGGGTGGACTTGGTGAAGTGGGTAGGCAACCACATAACCCTACCAGAAACGGGACACTCATTGCTCAGAATTACCACCAGCCCATTAAAGATGTTTCAATGGTGTGAACTGTTTTTCACCATTTCTAGAGGCTGCCAAACAAATTTGGTACCTCTCTGACATAACTGCGTGATTCGAAGGTATGTGTTGTAAGTACATAATTAAGTTGTTGCTATTTTGATATATATTATTTATAATATAAATAGATTTTTAAATACAATATTAGAAAAAGACATTTTTTGTTTTTTACTTTTCATAAAATAAAAATCACTTCATATTTTTACAAACTACATATGAAACTTTAATGACATATTAATCAATGATTTGTATTTAATAGATTTAGTGCACAAATTTTAACAAAAAAAATGTGATCAGTATTTCTTCAACACAAAGAAATTTGTTGAACTTTGGTTTTTTGTACATAACTAAAGTGAGAAATCGACCAAAGTGTTGGTGATTTTCATAGAAATTAAATTTCCAACAAACAACATAAAGAATCTTTTGAGAAATCCAAAAAGACGTAATATATCGCTCACTGTTTCGTAAAAAACCTTTCAATGTATTTCTTATGAAAACCAATTTTTACTTTTCCATAAATACAAAAAATCAAACTTCTTATTTTTTGGGCAAATCTACATGAAATGAATTCCAACAACGCATTAATGATTAAAAACGGTTCTGGTAGAACTCTAGATTTAGTTACAAATAACAAAATATCTTACATTCATATTTTTTCATACACCAAGAAATGGTAGTAGCTTGGTTTTTGTAATAACTAAACATGAGAAATCTATAAAAACAGTTTTTAGTTAAATTTCCAACATATATTATGCATTCCTTGAGACACGCAAACATGTTCAAATAAGAAATTCGTAAAACTTTTAGTATCCTTATGGAACTGTTTTTCAACTCACCATAAATACTAAAAAAACATCAAACTTCATATTTTTGAAATCTACAGGATGAAAGCTTCTAAGCATATTAATCAATGAAGTGAACTTGTTGTTGAATTTTTGACTAATTATTTATAATGAGTAATATAAATTTAGTAGAGTACTAAATTAGAAGAGTATTTTGTTTTTTATTGTGGCAACATTAAAATCTTTTAGAGGCTCTGCGTAGCCCTCTTCCTTCTTCTCGATGATGATAGCAGCAATGGATGCATGTCTAACTTTGTAAAATAAAAGTTATCTTGTGGAATCATGGTTTTAATTAAAGAATCCATTATGATTGTTTTGTACACAAGATAACAACATTGTGAACCTCAGTTCGTCCCCATGTCTACACGAGGAAACGCAGACGACATTATACTGAAACTGAGTCATGCTGGCTGTCTGCCAAGTGCCGACAATGGTTCCTACTGTTAGCTAGCATAGTTGACGTATGTCTTGACAACGGTGTCAAATTTCATCACCAAATGTATCCAGATCATAAATATGAATCGTCTGTCAAATTATATTACAGCCCAATATGGTTCTGGTTCTGGTCTTCTGGGATTATATTACCTTCTGAAATGGCGACATATCCAGGTAGGTATTTTAAGTCCCTTACAGAATATAAGTTGTAACTTCCAGTTCTAACTGCACATCTGAATGCAAGATTCGGTCTGCGCGCGGGTAAAAAAACCAGACTGGTGGACTGATGAAACCTTTGTTAAATAAATTTGTTAAATATACTAATGTCAGACATAACAAATTCTTTTATTCTTGTTAACGACTAAGGCTGACATGTTCATTAGACAGGACCGTTTATTAATAACCCAACAGCTAATGGTATCTACGAAACCTACAGCTTGACACGGGGTCAGAACCACTTTTGCCTCTGAATTACGATCCGTTCTAATAATGAGGATGTTATTCACGGTTTAACTTGTAGTATTCCATAGTGCCGACAGGGAACATACATCACATCCACCGACCATCGCTTAAACTATCCTCCAAGTCTATTTCGGGTCACGCAACCGTCTCAGTTTGATTCTGAACAGTGACCTAAATTAGTACATCTCGTAGCACAGGTTGAATAATCAGAATGATGATGACCTGTAGTATATGTGAAACGTAAATCCACACAACACAATATGGATTGAAGACGAGACAGTATAAACTACAAGAACTACAATTCTATTTTTTTAATGTATTCTACATCTTCTGTCTAGAATATCATCGCTTCATATTCATGAGACCCAACCTCTTAGAGTGATGAGTGTGATTGGACATAGCATATCTCCGTTATTATGCGTTGTATTCCATAATTCATCACTGTCAATCGAAAGGATTAATCTATCGAACAGTTCACCAATCAAGTCTTGTGGTAGAAGTCTTCTTTGACCTGCGTATCGAAAACTAGTCCGCAGAGTGATGGCTCAGAATTAACCACTCCCGCATCTGTCCAAAATCAATAGCCCAACCCCCGAGGCGGCTGGCCTAGAGCATTGATCTATGCAGAAGGTCAGTTCTAGAGTTCATTTTTAGTTCACTGTCCTGACCTAACCTTCAGAAATGTCAATTGATATAAAGATTAAAACAGAATCTGTAGTTGGCATTATTTATCTGGCGTTATCGAAGCGTATAATTATCATAAATTGAAATAAAATTTAAAAAAAGAAGGGTGAAACATTTAAGGAAAATCAGAACCAAATTTTCAAAACCTGGACATTTTTCCTTCAACGCTTCACTACCCGTAACAAAGGACAAATTTCTGTACTGTAGCTCCGCTCTGACGACACATAAAAAGTCAAATAACTTTCTCCGTTATAATACAGATAAGTCCTTTAATTGCAGAGCGACGACCTCCAATTCTGAAATGAAGTAATTTAAAGTTGGTGAGGTCGGAAATTTGGCAACGTCGCCAAACGTTATAAATAAGCGACGTCAGTGTGTCTCCAGAAACAAAAATAAGCGGCTATTTGTGTGTAAAACCTTGCATTCAACTCATAGGAGGCGTCTTGGGCAGGACCAATTATGACGGAATGTTTTTAAATGGGTAAGAAATTTTGAACATATACAAAAAATTAAATTAATCCGAATCCATACATATAAAAGAGGATGTTTGTATATACGTATGTGTATGTTTGAAGTTTATGCGCTCGGAACCCATTGGACGGTTAGCCATGAAAAATGGTACACATAAATAAAATTGGAGAAGGTTTGTGGATCATCAATTTTGTTGTAGCTCAATTGGGTTTCTTCCTAAAAAACCCAAGAGGGATCCCATACTGTGGTACCAGAACTTTGTTTACATTATAACTATTTTCTTTTCTACTGCTGATTGCTTTACTACATCGGTTAGTTGAAGATATACTCCACAGATCAAAGCACTTGCATTTGTTTATTTTTAATTTTGTTTACATTTTGGTTTTAAGGTTATGCTAGTGACTAAAGAGTTTACATTTTGACATGGATATGTCTTAGCTCTGGGGGGGTTGGCGATTTTTAAGATGGAAAACATGTAACAGGTTTCCATAGAAACTAAAGTATTGAATTTTTAATATAAAATAATAGAAACAGCTGTTTAGATGAATTGAGACCATTCCCTTTAGACATATCCATGATCTAACCTACTTCCCACAGGGAAGTAAAAACAAACATTTTTTAACTGTGACTTATTCTTGCGCATTTTGCTGCTGTGTTACGTTAGTTTATAATGGTATTCGCACATTCGCTAAACCGCCGTTAACTATATTCTAATTACTAAGGACTGCCGACAACAACCACGGAGGACTGGGGGCTGGCGAAGCTAGTACTGTATAAATATATTGTGCAAACAATAGTAGTTGTAGTGACTGACGAGGAGTCGAGTTAGTGCGCCTTTCTCATTTGTTTACTTATTCATTATAAATAAGCCCGTCCGTTGTACGGGTTGTACGATTCAGTGTAAATAAGAAAGATTATCATGACTAAAAATATATATAAAAAATTCTCAGCTTAATTATTAATTATCTGAAAAATATATTCAATATTGCTAAAAACTGGGAACTTGAGAACTTACTAACATAATTTTCATGGTGCGTAGGCTAGTTCAATGTAAACAAACCCCTTCTCCAAAGGTTATAGAGTAAGGAAAATAAGTTGTGGGTGCTCTCATTTTCACAGAGAGGACGAAAATAAAGGCCTTATTTTGCGTTACAGAAAGAGAGTCAGACATTGAGGTAAGACCCATTTGGGCTTCTCTGGGTTATGAATCGTAAAATTAACCTAAAGTACCAAGAAATGCACAGAAAAAACTATAACCAAGGAGCTAATTATATCAAATTTTGACAATTTCCAGTTCTCACAACACGTTACGTATGCTAAATAATAATTAATTACATAAATGTTTAAACTGCCTGTCCCTAATGGTTAAAGTGGATGTTATATTCGTGGCTTTGTCAAAAATGTTCACTATTCAGTTGTAGCAAAGGCATTGTGAGGCAACCATGACGTGAAGCGTCACGCAATTGTCGAGGTTATGCTCGTGGCTTTGTCATAAATGATCACTGATCAGCTGCAGCCGACGCAATGCGTGGCAACCATGCTGTGAAGCGTCACGCGATTGTCGAGGTTATGCTCGTGGCTTTGTCATGAATGATCACTGATCAGCTGTAGCCGACGCAATGCGTGGCAACCATGCCGTGAAGCGTCACGCGATTGTCGAGGTTATGCTCGTGCCTTTGTAATGAATGATCACTGATCAGCTGTAGCCGACGCAATGCGTGGCAACCATGCCGTGAAGCGTCACGCTATTGTTGAGGTTATGCTCGTGCCTTTGTAATGAATGATCACTGATCAGCTGTAGCCGACGCAATGCGTGGCAACCATGCCGTGAAGCGTCACGCGATTGTTGAGGTTATGCTCGTGCCTTTGTAATGAATGATCACTGATCAGCTGTAGCCGACGCATTGTGAGGCAACCATGCCGTGAAGGGTCACGCGATTGTTGAGGTTATGCTCGTGCCTTTGTAATGAATGATCACTGATCAGCTGTAGCCGACGCAATGCGTGGCAACCATGCCGTGAAGCGTCACGCTATTGTTGAGGTTATGCTCGTGCCTTTGTAATGAATGATCACTGATCAGCTGTAGCCGACGCATTGTGAGGCAACCATGCCGTGAAGGGTCACGCGATTGTTGAGGTTATGCTCGTGCCTTTGTAATGAATGATCACTGATCAGCTGTAGCCGACGCATTGTGAGGCAACCATGCCGTGAAGCGTCACGCGATTGTTGAAGTTATGCTCGTGCCTTTGTAATGAATGATCACTGATCAGCTGTAGCCGACGCATTGTGAGGCAACCATGCTGTGAAGCGTCACACGATTGTCGAGGTTATGCTCGTGGCTTTGTCATGAATGATCACTGATCAGCTGTAGCCGACGCAATGCGTGGCAACCATGCCGTGAAGCGTCACGCGATTGTTGAGGTTATGCTCGTGCCTTTGTAATGAATGATCACTGATCAGCTGTAGCCGACGCAATGCGTGGCAACCATGCCGTGAAGCGTCACGCTATTGTTGAGGTTATGCTCGTGCCTTTGTAATGAATGATCACTGACCAGCTGTAGCCGACGCATGCGTGGCAACCATGCCGTGAAGCGTCACGCATGTTGAGGTTATGCCTTTGTAAATGATATGATCAGCTGTAGCCGACGCATGCGTGAACCAATTAAGCGTCACGCGATTGTGAGTGCTCGTGCCTTTGTCATGAATGATCACTGATCAGCTGTAGCCGACGCAATGCGTGGCAACCATGGCGTGAAGCGTCACGCGATTGTCGAGGTTATGCTCGTGGCTTTGTAATGAATGATCACTGATCAGCTGTAGCCGACGCATTGTGAGGCAACCATGCCGTGAAGCGTCACGCGATTGTTGAAGTTATGCTTGTGCCTTGTAATGAATGATCACTGATCAGCTGTAGCCGACGCATTGTGAGGCAACCATGCCGTGAAGCGTCACGCGATTGTTGAGTATGCTCGTGCCTTTGTCTGAATGATCACTGATCAGCTGTAGCCGACGCATTGTGAGGCAACCATGCCAGATGTACTTGTTGATTTATGCTCGTGATTGTAATGAATATCACTACATTAGACGCATTGTGAGGCAACCATGCCGTGAAGCGTCACGCGATTGTTGAAGTTATGCTCGTTTTGTATGAAATACTGATCACTGTAGACGCATTGTGAAAAACAATAGATTTTTATGCTTTTTGTAATGAATTTTCATTCAGATTGTGATTGTCGTCAATATGTTGAAGACTCAAACACAATCAATGTGATTGTTGGGATGAAACATTTATACAGATTTATAGTTGCACTCTAACCTTATCACAAATAAATGACAATAAACATTTTTTGCAAGACGCAAAAGTTGTTACAGAAGTGACGTTACGTGGTTATGAAAACAGCTGTTTAGAGAAATTTGCTGTTTAGAGAAAACATTTCCCTCAGACTTATCTATAATCTAAGCTGTTTACCACCGGGAAGTAAATATATTTTATTGTTTTACTGAGTGTTAAGCCGGTATTACATTCTCATATCTCTATGGCATATATTTATGCTATATTATCTATCTATCTCACATTCCCCCAGTGGGGGCGGGGCGTACGTGAGGCATTAGCAATGTTTAAAATATTACTGTACCGGAGAAATATGATTAAGTTTACAATACGTGGTCATCATTATATTGTATTTTTTTCATTAAAGACATTTGTGGTAATGTAGCATATACTATAGAATTATAATATAAAATGTACGATGAGGCAATATCAGAAAATCAAGTGCACGGTCAATTAATAACACGGCAGTCGGCAAAATCATACAATATAATTTATTATAGTTGATCTTTCAGGAATAACAATAATGATAAACTTTTATTGGGTAAGTCACAATCAGCCTTAAAAAGCAAGACGCAGAACAAGAGTTTTATGATAACCACATAAAAGTTTGCGAAAAGGTATAGCCTAGTAATGATATATTATATATCCGACACATACCAGTACTACTACACTCGACTGCATCAAACAGAATGTTTGTTTTCCAACTCTGGCATAAATTGTGGTAACGTTGCAACACAGAATGATAACAAATATGACCTTGGATTGAAATTCGCGTGGAATGTGGCAGATTTTAAAGTTGTAAAGTCAATGTCAGTCAGATAAGTCCTTATCACTAATCACCTTTGTCGCTTAGCTTTTGATAAAAACGTTATCTCAATTTACGGGATTAGTCCTGACCTGAAAAGAGACTACGGAATATTTGTAAAATCACTCACCGCAAAAGTCTCCCCATTTAAAGTTACCTGATAACATCAAATCCAAACGAGAAACCCCGTTTTGCAAACAAAACCCGCAATTGTTTGCTTCTACAATTTCAATTTTCCTTGAGCTACTTCTCACTTTTTCAAAACCGTTCCGTTTTTGGCATCACAGCTGCTTACGTCTGTTGTCTGGTTGAATCCGGTTTTGCCTAACCCTGGCAAGTATCTCCATACATCAATCAACTAAAAATAAACCCACGCCTTGTTCCCTTCAGTTTCTAGCAGCTCAAGTCGGTTCGGTGCGGATCGTCCCTTGATCAGGAATTCGCAAATTTCACCGTAACTCATATTCATGCAGGTTAAACATTAAACAATAATACGACCTCAAGTTCTGCTTGAGCCTCCGTCAGTGTAAAAATGAAATCTGGAATGTGGCCACGCTAAAAGTAACTTTGACTCAATTCGTCAACGATTTTCCTACCGCTCACCTCTTTAATTTTTAACATTCATTCATTTGAAGCGTCGATGCACCGACAGCTATAGTCGCTAATATATAGCGACTTTATAATCGCTATATATATTTTACCCGCTTTGGGTAAACATCCAAGTTATGTACAGCAAAGGTTTAATGTTGAACCTTACACTATATATGTATGTATATCTGCAGGCTTATCATATATGGCCACATGCAGCGCAAAAGTAGGCACGTAATGCCCAAATAGGATTACCTACATACAAGGCAGGGTCGAGCGGATCAATGAAGCTTTTCAGTTTCACTGGCATGATATCATGAGAGAATAGTCCATATATCATTCCCGCATACAACGCTACATGCGAGGTCTGTACAATAGGATTCTCGTTTGACTTCGTTTAAGTCATAGAAAGCTTACCATGATAACAGTTTAGCCCAACAACAATCGAAATCCAACAGAGACGTTTACACTTTTTATACCAACAACAAATCTCTTAAACTAGTTAACACACGCGACTACACAGGCAAAAACAGTAATATTTACTATGGTATTCCATTTCCAACGAGAAATATATTTACTTCCCTTTTAGAAATAGTTTAGATCATGGATACATCTAAAAGGAATGTTTTCAATTCCTCTTAACAGCTGTCCTTCCATAATACTGTATCACTTCTGTTTCAAACGGTGGTCTGGCGGATTGCCAACACCCTCCCCCAGAGCTAAGACATAACGATGTCAAAACAATCATTTTTTATTGAATCGCTTCAACAAAAGATACTCTTTCAATGATAAACTTATCTGTAAAAAAATATGACTAGACCACCCTAAACGTAGAATGTGATCAGTATTGATTATTCTACTGTATTTCTACTGAGTATTTAATATTCAGTAGAAATACGTGCTGTTGATGATTGTATTTGTTTACTTTTGTGCACCTGTTGTTAACAAGTAAACCAATTTCCAATGTTATTTCCAATCTTACGGGGAAAATGAACTTTGAGCAGAGATTATATCAAGCGGAAATATAGTGTAATTTTGAAAATGTAAAAGATTTTAAACTAACACGATTTTTTCTAGAGACTCTTCAAACATTAATTATGAAGGACATTAAGTGTTTGAACATATAAAGAAGAAACTTCTCTGTGAGAAATAGCTTAAATCAAGGGGGCTGGCTGCTTCCCTAACTAACCTAACTACACTAACCTAACTGTTTCATCTAGTGAAGGAACAGTTTCACACGTTCATTAGGCCTGTAGTATTTCATTAACATTTTAGTATTTCAGGGATTTGCTGACAAAATATTAAACATATGACTACTATAAACGAAATATATTCGATCGCATGATCAGTGACATGACCCGTTACACATTTTGCGTCTCGCGAATTCACACACACTCCTTCTCCTAGAGATAAAACATGCCCGTATCAAAAACTACTTCATGTATTATATGTAAGTATTTTCACGTGATTCATTGTTTTCCTGACAAGACCTGATTCCAAAGCGACTCCACGAGAACCTTGTCAGCGGCTGAACATAATGCAACCGAGGTCACAAAAGCCACCAACGAAGTACCAACCAAACTTTTGTAATGTATTGCCAAATGGAAATAGGTAAATTCTAATAAAGAGATTCAAGAAAATTTGCAACGTTTAAGTTGGAACCCACGTTGTATTCCAGTAAACTCGACTTAAAAGAACGTAAATTGTCGAAAAGAAAACAAACAAGCTCGTGTGCAAGTATAGCTTTACCTGGCGTTCATTGTGAACTGAACTCTTGAATTGTAAGTTAAAATTTGTGTCGCAATGTTGTAGTCTTATTTCTGGCTAAGACTGACATGTTCCTTAGTCAGAGCTGATTATAATTAAAAGCCCAATGCCTCAACGCAACAGCCAATGGAATCAGATGCACCTTACCGAGATTTAACGGCACACCTACTATATTACCTACTAAATTATTCTAGATTTTCATTAATTGATGAATATGGGAGGACTTCTTGTACGCGATATAACAATCGTGAGATAGCATTTTCTCGTTATTCCTCCATGTTTTAGCCACCAATAAAAATAATCCTAAACGAGGTCATTATTTAAACAATAACGAGAAAAAAGCTATCGCACGATTGTTATATCGCGTACATGAAGCCCTCCCATATTCATCAAATAATGAAAATCTAGAATAATATAGTAGATAGATGAGAGATGGTGTGCCGTTAAAAATATCGGTAAGGTGCATCTGATTTCATTGGCTGTTGTGTTGGGGCGTTGGGCTTTAATTATTATCAGTTCTGACTAAGGAACATATCAGCCTTAGTCAGAAATAAGACTACAACATTTCGACACAGTAATCTATACTCATTTATATCATTCATACTTGGCTTAAAACACCATCCTAGGAAGGTTGCCATTTCAGAAAGGTAATAATAGAAATAAGAACGCTTAACTCGTGGTTCTGGACTAGTCCTGTACCCCAAAATGACATGACAGCGCATATGAATGCTCTCGTTGTAGTTCCAAGAAACTACATCAGCTGGTTCTCAGAGCAGACGATAGCACAACGCGTACAAACTGACCAGCTGTCTACTGTTGTATTGCACAAACTGGCAACCCCGCTGCGTTGTCATGACAACCTGCTTTTGCTGTGGAAAATCCCCAGCGTCCAGACGCTGAAAAGTGCAAAATGAAGCGGAAATCAGTGTCGATGACCTTGCAGTCTGGATGATACCGGCGAGATAATTGATAAGAAATCACGTGACTTAATCACGAGCTAAAATGTTTTATCGAAATGTAAAACTTTGAGGTTATGGGTTAATATCCCGCTTGCTATGAAGCATTTCCGAAATAGATCTCACGAAAAATAAACTTATATTTTTAATCATTTATACGGTTAATCCATTTATAAAAATAATACAATTAGTTTCATTCCGTACCTGTTCACCTGTAATCGTATGATTTGTACAAGACACAGCTAAAATTATTGAAGGCTAAAAATAAGACTTCCATCGATTGTGCCCCGAATCTCAAATTGTTTAGTTTTTAGTTAAAACACAAATCTTGTACTAATTGACATTGTTTGGATATAAATTCAATACATTTATATTTTATTTTCACTCAATCAAATTGTCAGAATTGTAAGACAATATAAAATAAATTGGCAAATTTTTCATGTACCGTAGCAGACATTTAACCATGAGACGGCGAGTATTTTTCGTAAACTGACAAATTAAAAAATAAATAATGGATTGGACTATAATTATTATCAACACTGCCATATTAATGTTTAATTTGTTTTGCGTATTTTTACAGGTAGTGAGTGCTCTGATACTGAACCTAATTGAAAAAATTGTTGAAACATCAAAGTCAGAAGGTTCTGTAAATACATCATACTTAGGCAGATTTTTTACATGTTATACTATCGTAAATAGTACAGATATAAAATAACCTAAGTAATGGTGATTATTTTTTTCAAAATGTTTAAATACACTAGCTAGCTTTGGTGGTTTACAATATTTCATACCTTGTAGGCCTTTTGTTGTCAACAACATTTTTGTGTTTGTAAAGCTGTAAATGTTAACTTCGATTCTCGCTGTTATGTTAAAACTAATCAATTCAATTATTAAAATTATTAGATTAAATTTGAATTTACAATGAATTTTTCAAATTTCTAAAACTCCACATAATTAAATTATTGTTTTCATTGTTTGCTGAGTGTACAAACAATCCTAAAGAGTCGGTCGCCCCAAAACAATAACAATTAATTCTAAATTATCTATTATATAAAAGTATGCTAATCAACGGTTATTGTAAGTATGAAAAATCAATTACCTTGTAAGTTGTGATAAAAGTTATTTAATTGAATACTTCACTCAACAATCTAAAACACAAATTACGATAGGCCTAAATGATAACGTATCACTTTAGAACTAAACACTGTTTAATTAAAATGATGAATATTAGCACATTATTGCTTTTTTCCCTTTAAAACACGCTGTCCCCATGGTTAAAGTATTAGATTAGAACACGAGGAAATTATTGAACCGTCTGGAACCTTCACGGATAACGAACCGCACTCCGCGAACGCTATCTAGCGACTAAAACTGAAAGCTGAAATTGAGATGAGGCTAGCGCGAAACTGAAAGGCGACGCGAGCGCTGTCTGTTGACATTGCAGAATGTTTAAAACAGCCTAACAGCTGATTTATGTCGTAATAATGTCACAGCTGTTTTAACAATCTAACAAAAGGCTAACAGGACTAATTACAGAATTGTTCGTAAGCTCACATGTTTCAGTTCTTATTCCCAAAACAATTTCTATTTATATAATTTCATTCGTACATTAAGGAAATCTCCAATGCTACATATATTGGATCTAAATATATTGCCCTGGGTCAAGATTGAATAGGAAAAATTATTTATAAGTTAAATAGCTAATTATACTGTTTTAAAATAGAAATAAGGGTCCTAATACATAATATTACAACTTCTTTTTACAAACCTTAAACTTTATTTACTGTTTTTTAACTTTATTTTAATTTACAATCTGTTCATAAATTGGAACATTTAGCAAATAAGATTAAATGTTAGAAAATGAGTTATAATCCATTATGGCACGAATTTAGCACAATGATTGCGTTAAAACGCAAATTATGAAAATAAAGAAACACAAAAGATTTGGCACTTTTGATGTCCTATACACATGGGTCCTTTTAAGTATCTATGTAGCATTTTGATTGTCCAATATAGATTCACTGCCAGGAAGTTGAGATGTTCTTTCAGATTTTTGAGGTGTTTAGTTCTTAATCTACTAATTGTTTACTAAAAACCTCATGTTAACATTATGTACTGTTTTTAACAAACCATGGGCTTGAAGGAAAACTTTTGACTGAAATATTTGGATAATGTCTATATTTGAAACACTAGAAGACCCCCACAGTTTTGAACTCCATAGGTCCATAAGGTTAAGAATGACTATGCAATATCAATTTATTCTCAACTGTCAATTTTTATTTTTTGTTTAGGAGCCAGGAAAGATTTCTTATATGGTATCAAGGAACATTCTTTTATTCCATATGT
This sequence comes from Nephotettix cincticeps, assembly GCA_023375725.1. Classification (NCBI taxonomy): domain Eukaryota; kingdom Metazoa; phylum Arthropoda; class Insecta; order Hemiptera; family Cicadellidae; genus Nephotettix; species Nephotettix cincticeps. The sequence goes on along the minus strand of CM041786.1, from coordinate 128,740,452 downwards.
ATGCCTCTCATCAAGAGTTTTCCACATCTCTAAACAACATAACACGAAATAGAGATCTAATTGTAGATAACCCATCACCATTTGGGTTCATAGAGTATAAATATACAGGGGTAACTGTGTACAAAGCGACCCGACGTCGTGGGATGAGCTCACAGATGAATAAGATTTGTTGCGGATATCTAGCTATATTATATTTTTGATTTCTGTAATATTATAAAGTATACGTAATGGACGACTGAAGTGAAATATTGATCGATAACGAAGTATAAGAGAGCTACATCTACAGATACTCCAGTTATTTATACTTTACGACAGTACTGTATAAGATATTGTGGGAAAATTTCATAAGTTATTGTAATTTAATTATTCAAAAATATCATCTTTTTTCAATCAATCCTTTATCATGCAATAATCGGCTTGTAAAAGATTAAAATTGTATTTACTTCCCAGTGGAAAATAGCTGAGATCATAGATGTAAAGAAATGTTTTTAGTTCCTTTATAAACAGTGATCTCATAACCATATGATGTCACTTCAGTTGACATATATATGTCTTAGCTCTAGGGTGGGATTAGCAAGTTGCGAGTCTCAAGTGGTGTAACGTAAGTGGTCATATGGTGGTGAGAACAGCTGTTTAGAGGAACTTAAATTATTCCTTATAGCTATGTCTAAACATAGTAATGATTTTATTTTTCACAGGGAAGTAAATACAATCAATAAAGTTTTTAATAACAAATGTAAAAATACCATAACCTCAATTAATTTTCTCCCTTTTGCGGACGTGTGTACACCTCTATGTGTGTCTGCCTCTTTTAGGCTACATGTCAACTTCACGCATCTTTTCACGAATCGTTTTCCATTTTATCTCACCGCATTTTCTCAAGTAATGATTCCTAGTTTTGCGGTGTAACATTTACTGTTATCATGTTGTCATGAAGACTACAGAGCGGATCACGGATATTAGCTGATGTCTCAGATGAAAATCGAGGACGTTCCGTAAAAATCTGTAAAAAAATCATATACGATAACCCAAAGAGCAAAATTTGATAAATTCCACCGAAAATGAAATACCCCCGTCGCAGCAGATATTGACAAGTTTATCAATATCTGTCGATAAATATGGCAGTTATTTGCATATCTATAATATTATAAAGAAGAGGTGGTTTCTGTATGTTTGTTTGTGGGTTTGTGGGTTTGTTGTGGCAAGTAAATGCGAAAAATACTGAACCGACCGGTTTGAAATTTTACAAAAAGGTAGATCTTAAACTCATGCAATACATAGGCATATTAGTTCCCTTAAAATCCCCTCGGGCTACGCCCCATGAACGTCCTAAATTTCAATGTTTACATTTTCAAAGAATGAAAATATAAAATTACTTGAATGTCAACAGCTGTGAACACGAAAATTTGACAGTTCGGGAAGAAGAAGAAGAAAGAGCTGCCGTGACCGTCCTTCAGCTGGTTTCAATGTTTACATTTTTTAATGACAACATCCGTTTGCACTATATTTTGACAGTTCGGAAAGAAGAAGAAATAAAGTTGATTTTTCAGATAAACTGCTGGATCGAAATTAGTGAATTATTTGAAATAGCGGAATGGTAGATTTTAAGTTTTTTCCGACGACTGTCTCTATTACATTAATCTTTATCCTCTCCCAATATTTGACAGATGTTACTTTGAAATGTTGTAGACACTCGTGTTTTGTCATTTTGTAAACAATGAAGAATTAATTAACAAGAACTTAAATGTATCAGTAGAGCCTACACCTTTCAGCCTTTTTAACCCGTGCGACGAACGGGTACTTTGGCTAGTTCTCTATAAGATTGACATGTGAAAGAGTATGCAGGTTTGCTGCTGTGAGAAACACTGAAAGTAGGTATTTCTAGCATAAAAAAATTTTATTTTGACCAAATTTATACCAACTCTTATCGACATATGTCAATAAAAATGGTGGCGTCATCCTGTAATCCAGCTACTTGGAGGTCACAAATTGTGGATAGTTGTGAGCGATGGTCGGTGGGTGTAGTGTTTCTTGTGTGGATTAACGTCCGCACTATTGAATACTACGTTAATCCGCAAAGACCATCCTAATGATTAGACCAATTCGTAATTCAGAGGCAGTGGTTCGGATTCCACGTTAAACTGTAGGTCCATTAATTGCCATCGGCTGTTGGGCTATTAATTAACAGTCCTGTCTAAGGAACATGTCAGCCTTAGTCAGTAACAAGACTACAAGATCGCGCCACAATCATCTTACATTCAATTCTCATTCATACTTGGCTTAAAATACCTACCTTGTAGTATGGTCGCCATTTCAAATAATCTAATCTAATCCAATCTAAATCATGGAGTTTGCCTATTTCCTATATGATTAACATGGGAAAAGAGTAAGTAGGTTAGTTGCCATGATAAACACATAAACTATGATTTTAAGCAAAAATGGATGGAGCTCAACCACATGGAGGTTACCAAGTTATGAAATACCAAGTTTCATCCAAATATATTGATTGATAAGTGAAATAATAATTTTTATTTATCCTCCATAAGCTTAACATTGGAGCCCCTAAATACAACGTACTGTGTTTAGATTTTTTAATATCTCGGTAACCGTTGAAGATAGAGAAAAACTAAGGAACTAAATTGTCTAGTTTTTAAGCTGATTATAATGCTGAAAGATATAATTTAATTTTTTTAATTATACAGTATATGAAAAACGCACAAAACCTATAGTTTTTTAGTACAACCCCCCGCCCAAACTACCCGTTCCGATTGACCGATATGTCTGGTTTACGAACTCGTCCGAGCAAATGTAGGAATACACGTCTTACCAAATTTATTCTCGATCGGACCATTTTTACGAGAGTTATCGTGTTCATAGACACACATATATATGTATAAATTTTAACTATTGTTTTTGGTCTCTGGGCACCTAAAGACGAAAAAATAACATGGTCCCGTGCTGAAGTCTTGTCATGAGACCTACGGTAATAGCTTCTTCCCTATGGGAAATTCGCTAAAACTTTTCCATCCAGGCTAAATATTGATGGGTATCTGTTTAATGTCATGTTAAGATCAGCTTTAGTTTTAGTTGTTGTATTTTGTTTTGTAAACAATGGAATTTCATCAGTAATAAAAGTTTCTCGCATTAATCTATTGGTAAGTAAACGAAACTGGCGACGAGAATTTAAAGGTAAAATGCTTAGGAAACGCCAGGGGGATGTAGTTAATAGCGCTAATACAAAGCCTTTCGTAATTTGTTTCTTCCGGCATGTAATACTACGACCATGAATTTCAGACGTTTTGTAAAATGTCATTATACAGATTGGGCCGCATTTTTTATATGAAGATGTCTAAGCTCTGGAGGGCTTACCAATTCGCGTCGCGTCACGCGAAAATTAATTATAACGGAAGTGACGTCATACGGTTATATAGGCAATTGTTTACGGGAACTGAAAACATTTCCTTTCGATTAGTCTAAATATATAAAACAAAGTCGTGTTAGTTACACCCTTTATAACTCGAGAACGGCTGGACGATTTTAATGATCTTTGATTTTTTGGATTCGTCTCTGCTCCGGTCATGCTTTAGGCATATTCAGTTTCCATAAATTCCATTAGTTTCCATTTTATAGCGTTTTAAATTTCTAATGTTAACCTTATGGGGACTAAGTTTGTTTACAAATGATCTACAATCCAAACATTTGATTTCTTAAGCTACAGCTGTTGTTTTACTGTCCGTTAGCAGTATGCTTTACTTACGGTTACTTACTTTACTTACGGTATTTGGGAATTATGTACTGTATTTATATTTCTTTATTTTATGTTTGATTAAAAGTCACATGTTTGTATGTTTGCTAAATAAAATTAAAAATATAAAAATTACAATGTTTACACATATTGAGTTTATTATAATAATCAGCTGTTGTATATTGATAGCTTTCACAACGAAGGCACAATGCTAATAATTGACTTCAGGACATGGCCAATCTTAAAGTTAACATGTATTTAGGCGTTACGAAGTTCGCCGGGTCAGCTAGTTATTTAATAAAGGCAAGTTATGTTACTTTCATCCTTTTTCTTTGATTAAATAGATATCATTTTCCATGGGTCAATTTATAAAAATAAATATTTTAAATATAGCCGTACTGAACTATCAAAATTATTGTACTGTACATAATATTTATCATAGAATATCGTAGAAATCATTAAAATAAATCAAACTTATGAAACCGTATAGCTAACCATAACATTACAAGAACAATAATTTAAAACTGTAATGTTCAGGTCCTACGACTTAACTTATATTTGAAGAATTTTGGGGAGTTTTGTCATTCAAATGGGTTAGTTTAGAAATACCGTATTTTAAAACAGTCTAAATAACTATACTGTTTTCTTCCACTCTATCAAGAGGTCCCATGGTGTAATGGTTAGCACTCTGGACTCTGAATCCAGCGATCCGAGTTCAAATCTCGGTGGGACCTGTGAACTTTTTGTTAAGGTAAGTCAAATTAGCCTCAAAACTTTCAAATGTATGACAAAATTTGTTTCATAAAGGGTATAAAATAGCTATGAATACCACCAATCATTTTCGTTCAAGCTTAATAGGAAGGTCCAAGTTGATAGTCACAATTAAGTCCCCTTAAGTTTGAAGTATTTTCTGCAAAATTAGTCTTTCAGCAATCCATAAATGAAGGTGAAGTGTTAATCATCTCATGTAAGGTACGGTAATCGAAAAGATCTTCTGCCGAGAGAGAATATAAGACATGAATTTTGTATTAAAGTCTACTTCATTCTTTGTAAATTAGCAAGGGGCACTTTGCAGTAGTGTAAAATTAAAATATATAGCTCAATATTAACTTATTTAATCGCTCTATATTGTTTTATAATTCAAAATATTATACTGCACTGATAAAATTCAACATCAATATTGCCTATGTACTGTAAATTTAAAACTGAGCGTTCAATTTTCTCAGTACGTAGAGATCTGCCGTGCATCATCTGTTTGGTTTTAAATTCACGCAGTATAAGTTATGACCCATGAAGCTATGATTGTATGTATGACAATTGATTGGTTAGTTTGTAAAATACAGTACATCATAGGGTCATCTTATTTACCACGGACAGTCACGAGTCTAAGCTTAAACGAGGTCGATAACGCAGAATGAGGATGAGCTTCCAATATTCGCCTCCAGGTCGCAGCACTTTCAGCTATTTCCTATCTACTTTACAGAGGGCTCGGCCGGCCACCTTATATTTAAGTTTTATTACAGTCTATTAATAATGCAGTTAGCTTGTCATTTGTTATGGTATGATTCAATTGTATGATTATGAGATTTTATGATTATTCGAGTGTCCATTATAATTAAAATTATATATCATTAGTACGGTAAACGTTTTAGCGAATTTCCCATAGGGAAGAAGCTATTACCGTAGGTCTCATGGCGAGACTTAAGCCCGGGACCATGTTACTTTTTCTTCTTTAGGTGCCCAGAGTCCAAAAACAATAGTCGTTAAAAATTTTATATATATGTGTGTGTATGTATGTATGTATATATGTGACTGTGAACACGATAACTCTCGTAAAAATGGTCCGATAGAGACCAAATTTGGTAGAGACGTGTATTCCTACAAATGCTCGGACGAGTTCGTAAACCAGACATATCGGTCAATGGGAACGGGTAGTTTGGGGGGGTTTTGTACCCCAAAATGGGGTTTTTTGCGTTTTCACATGTAATTTTTTAAAATTTATAATTTTATATTTCACCATTGGAATCAGCTTAAAAAACTACACAATTAAGTTCAGTTAAGTTAAGTTTTTCTCTATCTCCAACGGTTACCGAGATATTAAAAAATCTAAACACAGTATGTTGTATTGTGGGGCTCCAATGTTACTCTTATGGAGGATAGGGAAAAATTAATATTTCCCATATTAATCAATATTTTTGGATAAAACTTGATATTTAGCATCGTGTGGTTGAGGTCTATCCATTTATGCTTAAAAATCATAGTTTATGTGTTTATCATGACAGCAAACCTGTATACTCTTTTCCCATATTAATCATATAGTGAATAGGCAAACTCCTTTATTTATGGACAGATGTTGATGAACGTTGATATAAATGCTCAAAATGCTCAAATTAATTGTTTACGCTAGAAACACCTACTTTCAGCGTTCCTCACAGCAGCAAACCTGCATACTCTTTCCCATGTTAATCTATGGAGAGTAGGTAAATAATACTCATATTTATTGACATATAATGATCAAACTAGTCATATATTATTATTATTATTTTATTTATTTGGAAATTCGCTGAGTACGCAGGTCTGCTGCGACGGGGGTATTTAAAATTAAGGTAACCTTTTAATATAGTATACCGTAGTTTTTTAACTGGTTAAAATGAATGATAAACGTAAACAAACTAATATTGATTTTAGTTTGACAGTTTTGATGGGCATTTCTTTCTATTAAATCACTATTATAGATCACATATTCTGTAAAACTTAGAAACGATACATCTAATATCGCTTAAAACTAGGCTTTTGTGAGCTCATTATGCTACTTTCATGCTGTGTGGGTAAGTCTGGAGTAAAAAAAACTCCTCCAAAAGGAACAGAAAAAGGGGAATAAGTTTCATATCAGTGGGTGCTCTCGTTTTCACGACGAAGCTTTACAGCCAGACTAACAGAAATTGAGATAAGACCTATTTCGGCTTTTCCAACATAAAGCTGTCAACCCTATCTATCCTTATGATCAGCTGTTCAATTACTATATACTGTATTATAAATATAACGTTAAATGTACTCGGTTAACAAAGGTAAGTCCACTTGAGGATTGAACCATAGAAGAACTACGTGCCGTGATCAAAAGTTAAATCGCAGAATGTACGAGTACATAGTAAAATCCACGGAAGAACTCGGTCGAACGTTTTTCGTTAACATTAGAATTGCAGTTGACGACCGTTAGAAGTTGGAACTTCCTCACAAAGTGCATGGTCATACATAGGTTTCCGGTGAACATCACAGCTGACGTTCACTCGAAGTTTTTTTTTATTTGTAAGGTGGTAACTCTTTTATGAGTACCCCGCTCCTGCGAGGGTTATGTGGTGACTCCATCGTTAAGCGGCATTTACCCAAACTAAACCCACCTTCCCCATCCGTCCAGAAGTGTATGAGCAACTTACATACGGGCGAAGGACTTCATTTGTGCGAATCACAGCATTAACGTTGACCGCTGTAGCTGCTGGATTACCTCTTGGAGTGACTAAAACAATCAAATCAGATCAGGGCCGGAGCAAGTGAAATATCAGATGTTAATCAAAATATATTAAACATAAACTTAAATTAAGAAGAGTCGCTGTGTCAGGCTTTGACCGAGGAGGTCATGCTGTTCACCTACGGTGGATCATCCGTCATCGTCTGTATGACCTCTAGGCGTTTCCTGTTGGTCTTGCTGGCCAGAATCCACCACGCTTCTGAAACATACATGATACAAGAGCGTACAATTAGTAGGAACATGGTCACCTTCATCCATACCAAGATTGGGCTTCTCGCTGCAAGAAGTGGCCACATCAGCCACAGGATTGCCGTTGCCTCAGCAACTTTCCTGTCAACATGTCTTTATCTGCATCATCATCGCGGCGTGGACAGGGCGAGCGAGCTTCAGTAGTAAAGCAGTGCGACGTCAGCGTAAAGCGACAACGTTACTCCTGGGACAGTCGGCATGTCATTAGTATTAACAATGTAGAGTACCGGGCCCAGGACACTGCCCTGGGGTACCCCAGCCTCAACCGGACGTGTCGTTGATAGCACCCCCTTAACGCATATCTGGAACTGGCGATCCTCTAAGTAAGACTTGAGGAGATGGACTACTGCTGCCGGGAGCGGGAACTCGCTGAGCTTGAAGAGAAGTTCCTTGTGCCAGACCTTGTAAACGCCTTACTGACATCAAGTAGCACTACTACAGAGCAAAGGTTAATATTATGGTTGTCTACCAGCTTCGTAATCACCCGTACCAGTTGTTGTGTCGTAGAGTGTCCACGACGAAATCCAAACTGCTCCGGCTTTATGTAACCGGCCAAGAAGGGGAATATCCTGAAAAGGAACAGGCGCTCGAAAAGCTTCGAGACCACCGTAGGGAAATGGGCGATGGTTTTCTGGGAACAAATGATTCTTGCCTGGTTTTGGGTTCAGGATTATCTTCGCGGCCTTCTACTTAGCTGGGAAATAATGAAACCTGAGGGCAGCATTGAAAATTAATAACAAATATGCAAATATGGGGGCCAGGGCGGCAAGGGGCTTTCCGTGGCTTGAGCCTTTGAATCGCTGCTTCCAGCTCCATCATCGTGAAGGGGTCTAAGCTGTCTCTTGGGGGCTCTGTGAAGAAGTTCTCCATAGAATGCTCAACCCTCTCCCCTTGGAGTTCATCGTAGACATCGTGGTTTGTCTAAAACTGAGCATGCATTGTGTTAGCAAAAGTTTCCGCCTTGTCCTCCACGGTGTAGACTAGGCCGTGATCTCCGTGGAGGGGACGAGCCGCCGGCTTGGTCCCCCTAATCTGCTTAGCTGCCCTCCACACACTGTCTTCTTCCACGTTTAGCGTTAGCAGGTACTTGTTCCAACCCTCAGTCCTGAAATTGTCAACAAGTGATATTGATTAGTCTGTTCTGCCTGTTGAGCTGTTGTCTAAACTTTGGGTGCCTGGTCGCCCGCCATCTGGCCCTCAGCTGGTTCCTCAGCGTAATCTCATGGCGTACGTGGTCCGACAAGCCGGCTCTGAGTGTCTGGGGCGGTACCTCTCTCGACGCATCTGAAATTGACGAGGTTAGTAGCTCATGCAATTCCGTGACGCATCCGTCGAGTTCTCCCGTGGTTGCTGGGTCCCGTGCTGGTGGAAGGCGTTCCGAGACCAGTCATTGGTACTTCTTCCAGTCGGTCCTCATGCGAGTATTGGCAGGGGGCGACTCAGCGTTGATGGTCACGAGAACCGGTAAATGATCTGATGACATACCGTTAACCGTGCTCGTGACGATCTCGAACGGCAGGTTCCTGCAGAGAGCAAAATTAATCACATCAGATAGGTGGCGAGGATTTTAAGGGAGGTGCGTCGGCTCGTCGGGGGCCACAACATCTGTGCCGGCTCGTTCGTCGAGGAAAGCTCTCAGCGCCACACCACTTTTATTAGTGTCTCGTACAAAGACGGGTGTTTGGTGATTTCAACACCAAACACCTGCAACAACAATAGGCTCAGGGCCTGTTAGTAATTCTGTAAGAGTTTGCGCGTCGATGTGTCTGCCTGGAGGATGGTAGGCAGCGACTAGCTGGAGCTCCAAGCCACCTACGTATAAGATAACGCCAGTTGTTTCTAGCAATCCCATGGTTGTGGCGCTGGACCTGTGAACCAGGCGGCGATGAACCATGATAGCCGTGCCCCCTCCCGGGTTGCGGCCGTGCTGCCAAGGTGGGCGATCCATCCTATAGACCTCGTATGAAGGTCACAAACAATCACGTTGGGTTATATGGGTTTCACTAATGAGGGCGACGTCGATATTCAGCCGTGACAGGAAGAAGTGCAGTTCTTACCTGCGATCTTCAATCCGTTGGCGTTCCACGCGATGACCCTGATGTTCGTAGGCTCCATTCAGAAGTTCTATGAGGCTAGACAGTGGTATGCGGGGATCTAGTGCATTTTGATACATCACGACTGGGACGTACAGTGGCGTGTCCTGTAATTCAGCTATATGGAGGTCACAAATTTTGGATAATTATGATGAGCGATGGTCGGTGGATGTGATGTTCTGTGGCGTGAATTAAGGTCCGCACTATTGATTACTATGTTCATTGGCAAATACCATACATATAATTAGACCATTTCTTAATTCAGAGGCACAATTGGTTTGGATTTTCCTCAACAAACTGTAGGTCCCTTATATGTCATTCACTGTTGGGCTATTAATTAACAGTCCTGTCTAAGGAACATGTCAGTCTTAGTCAATAATAAGACTACAAGATCTCACCACAATCATCTTACACTCATTTTTCATGCATAATTGGCTTAAAATACCTACCTGAGACGCCATATCCAAAGGTAATCTAATCACTTGTAAACTATGGCTGACAATGATGTTCCTGTTGAATAAAAGTCTTCTGTTCCTACAACAACAAAAAATTAGGGTTTCTGCGTTTTTCACGTATAATTTAAAAAAATTTTAAATTTTATCTTTCACCATTAGAATCAGCTTAAAAACTAGACAGTTTAGTTCCTCCAATTTTTTCTCTAACTTCAACGGTTACCGAGATATTAAAAAATCTACACACAGTACGTTGTATTTTAGAGATCCATATTAATCATATAGAGAATAGGCAAACTCCTTTATTTATGGACAAATGTTTATGAAACTTGGTAATGGTCAAAATAAAAATTTTTATGCTAGAAACGCCTACTTTCAGTGCTCCTTACAGCAGAAAACCTGCATACTCTTACCCATGTTAATTTTATGGAGAATAGGCAAATAACTCTTATATTTATTGACATATATTGACAAAACTTGTCATATATCATTATTATGACTATTATAATAATAATAATAATCGCTGAGTACGCAGGTCTGCTGCGAAGGGGGTATTTAATATTATTTTCTCGATATGGATACCGTCTCACGTGGTGATTGGGGACAGTTTTAGGGAATATTTTCGATAATTTGAGAATAAAAAATTGTGCATTTAAAACTATGATTTGCCTTTATACAGCTATATGGAGGTCACGAATTGTGGTTAATTATGAGCGATAGTCGGTGGGATTTTCCTCAACAAACTGTAGGTCCCTTATATGTCATTCACTGTTGGGCTATTAATTAACAGTCCTGTCTAAGGAACATGTCAGTCTTAGTCAATAATAAGACTACAAGATCTCACCACAATCATCTTACACTCATTTTTCATGCATAATTGGCTTAAAATACCTACCTGAGACGCCATATCCAAAGGTAATCTAATCACTTGTAAACTATGGCTGACAATGATGTTCCTGTTGAATAAAAGTCTTCTGTTCCTACAACAACAAAAAATTAGGGTTTCTGCGTTTTTCACGTATAATTTAAAAAAATTTTAAATTTTATCTTTCACCATTAGAATCAGCTTAAAAACTAGACAGTTTAGTTCCTCCAATTTTTTCTCTAACTTCAACGGTTACCGAGATATTAAAAAATCTACACACAGTACGTTGTATTTTAGAGATCCATATTAATCATATAGAGAATAGGCAAACTCCTTTATTTATGGACAAATGTTTATGAAACTTGGTAATGGTCAAAATAAAAATTTTTATGCTAGAAACGCCTACTTTCAGTGCTCCTTACAGCAGAAAACCTGCATACTCTTACCCATGTTAATTTTATGGAGAATAGGCAAATAACTCTCATATTTATTGACATATATTGACAAAACTTGTCATATATCATTATTATGACTATTATATTATTGATTTAGAAATCAATAATAATAATAATAATAATCGCTGAGTACGCAGGTCTGCTGCGAAGGGGGTATTTAATATTATTTCCTCGATATGGATACCGTCTCACGTGGTGATTGGGGACAGTTTTAGGGAATATTTTCGATAATTTGAGAATAAAAAATTGTGCATTTAAAACTATGATTTGCCTTTATACAGCTATATGGAGGTCACGAATTGTGGATAATTATGAGCGATAGTCGGTGGATGTGATCTTCTTCTCTATATATAAAATTGAATGTATGTCTGTATGTCCTTTATGCGTTGCCAAACTACTCATCTGATCGCCATGAAATTTTAGGAAGTTGCTCTATATGTGTCCGGGAAGGTTTTAGTGAAAAAATATTTTCGAAAACCCCATAAGTTTCCATTTTATGGCGTTTTAAATTTCTAATGTTAACCTTATGGAGAGTAAGTTTGTTTACAAATTGTCTACAATGAAAACATTTGATTTCTTAGCTACAGCTGATTGGTTTACTTTTCATTAGCAATATTCTTTACTATCCAATGCCATCTGAATCATTCATTAATGTAAAACCATGAAGTAAATGTGTACTGTAAAAAATAAACAGCATTATTTGCCATGTTAATAGTTTACGGTTTTGGGGGATTATGTATTTATATTTTCATTTTCTGTCTGATTAAAATCATGTGTTTATACGATAATTAAAATGTTCATATTATTACGTTCATTATAATAAACAGTTGTTGTATATCTTTCCTATAAAAGCCGTATTACAGTTAGATTTGGTTTGGGTTTGGATTCGATTTGAAAATTGTGAATTAATCCACTCAGATTTATTTGTTTTATGGGAATGTTATTAATATGTTTTATCGTTTCAGTATTGTTATTCACTATGCCGCGACCCAGAATATATAACCTTTCACAATGAAGCCGCATTGCTATTCGACTTCAGAACATGGCCAATCTTAAAGTTAACATGTGTTTATTGTGAGGCGTTACGAAGTTCGCTGGGTCAGCTAGTATTCTATACATTAAGGCTTCCCATTGCACGTACACCTTTTCTTTTCTCCAGTTTTAACCAATGATCAAAGATCACAAGTGTTATTCACAATATTCCCGATCAGCTATTCTTTGGATTTTGGTTGTACATCATACTGACTCGCAACACCATTTACGCGAGTCCAAATTACATAGATAGCACTCACTTGTAAATGGATATTAGCCAACTGTCGCAATAATCCGCGATAGCAGCTCACGTGAGAGCTCACAGACCAGCTCGCGGCAAACTCGCTGGAAAAAGTGTTTAGACTATGCAACAATTCTCGCGCAAGTACTGTTGCAATTTTTCTTCCTCTTGTAAACCTAGCATAAGAACAAGATGGAATAACTCTTCCATCTGTAAAATCTTAGGTTTGTCAGAAGTTAGCTCAATATATTATGCAGTGCAGTCTGACAAAAATATAGTTCATAACACGATACTAAAGTGTCTTTTCATTGCTCACTCAAATAACATCCTTAACTCGTACAAAACCCCACAACCTTCGAATATTGTAATGGAATATACGTACTATTTATTATTCAATTTACTTAAAAAGCCGCAACGACACATGCGTTCGTTTAAACATGTAGCCTAAACGGAAGTACGAACGGTCGAATCTATATCAAACAAATAATGTTTGCTCAGTAATGTCAAACAATACTGATCAGCTGATAAAGTGTCAACAATCAGCTGGGTCGATAGATTTGACATTAGCAGCTTACTAAAATATCTCGTTCAACATTGTAAAAATCGTTATCATTTCAAACGACGTGTATATAGTTTCAACACCATAATAGATAAACAAATATACTTAGGAGGAATAATAAATAGTAAATGCATCTTATCGTTAGAATAATGTATTTATTGATGGTGGTTGGTAACACTGAGTCAGTCAGTGTTGCCAGTTCCCCCAGTTCCATCCGGCTCAGACACATTCAGCTACAGCAATATAGTCTATCTGTGCATGTGATTGGTGTGTGTTTGTGTGATGTTACTTATATTTCATTAGTGTTGTGAAAATCATTTACAATGGTGACATGATGGTAACTGACCAATCACAATCACAGGTGTAAGTGATAATTTATATATACAAATAATCTATCTTTTACTAGTTTTAAGAGGTGAAAAAATTATTAGGAAAATAAATTCTTAAAAGTATTAAATTAAACATGATGATTGGCTGTTTTCATATTAGTTAATCTATAAACCAATCTGGTAGAATACGTCTAGTAGACTTAATTTTAAATTATGATAAATCATTTGTGCAAAACTAAATGCAAATGCACAATATTACCATGAGAATGTAAGCCTCGAGAAATAAATTTATATTTTATTAATTTCATTACATTATGTTACATAAAACTAAAACCTTTTTCTCTCCTGCCAAAACTTGGCCAGTGCTAACAATCCCAACTTTTACATTGTAATCTATTTCCTACCTTTAAAATTTTAAGTTCCGTAGTACTTTTTTAAATTAACTATTTATTAAAAAAGATATTTAAGAATTAAACTTATTTAGTAAACTGTTCCCACAACTCATATAAAATAACTTCTTTGATTGTCATATATCATACTTTATTACAACTATAATTACTTTCTATTAAAAAAACTTAACATTTCGTGTGGCGTCCCCACTATATTACTCATACTCTCCCGTATCCCATGCAAGAATGTGGCACGGGATACGGAAAAGGTTTTAGCTGAGACTGATCCCTACAATCTTAGTTACAGTTTGCCCGTTGAACTGAATCATCTTCAAATTGTTTGTCTAATTTTCCTATTATAGTCTACTACTCAACAATGATGCCTGGAGCTCTCTTCCGATTTCCGACTCTTTTACTTATCGGTGAAATTGTGTTTTACAATTTATATTTATTATTTATGTTTCCTTCGCAGCTTCAATTTGGTTGTTAAAAACAAAATTATCCTATGTAATTTAATATTAGGCTACTTTATTACTTTCCTGAAATGGCTCAACATCTAAGGCACCTACAGTTTTAACGTGAGATCTGAACCACTTTTGCCTCTATCCTGAAATATCCTCGACGAGTTACACGAAAAGTAAAAATAGTTGTATTAAAATAAAATAATGTTTCCATTTGAGAGTTTTGATTCACAAATTACAAAGAGCGGATGTAGGGTGTGTTACAACGACACGGAACAATAGGCAATGCTACACACCCCAATACACAGATATCTGCTCTTTGACTGGTGTAGCCTGCTGGTTATGAGATAAAAAAACTAAATAAATTAAAATAATAACTGAAAGTTCAAATTCAAAATTATTTTATTGTCTTACAACTATATACAGTAGAATTGACAAAAAGGCAAAGTTACATGAGTTCACTTACACAACCATAATTTCAAAGCCATTTATAAATAATCAGTTTTAAACTATTGACACTTTTGTCATTTAAAAAAATATTTGACAGTGTAGATAATACTCCCATTCAAGAAGAAAAGCTTTCAATATTCAGTATGTCTTAATTTAATCCCGTCTGACTCTTTTCTAGTTTAAGTGACAGAATAAAATGTTTGTTTTCCAAAAAGAGATCGAAGTCCTATGTCGGGGAATGGGAATAGAGCAGCAGAATATCAGCACTGATCTATGCGGCCTTCTTTAGTGATGCCGTGATTGTCTAGACAAATATTTGATACTATAAGCAAGGATTCTACTCCTTGCATATTAGTCATGAAAGCACGACTTTTAGATGGAAATGTTCATAGAGGAGTTTTACATTCCGGTATACATTTAGGATGTACAAGCAGTTAAGTTAAGGAGCAAGGAACTGTAAATGAAAAAATGAAATGAAAATGTGTAAATTAGTAACATTTAGTTTATGTCAAGGTAATATTTTAATATAGTTTGATTTTAAAATATGATTAAAATCAATGATGATTAATTAACAATGATTTAAATTTAACTAGAGGTTATTTATTTCTGTTAAAACACTTTAATAGACCACAAATTAAAACTATAAAACTTAGACAATGAAATAAGACCCATTTCGGCTTTTCTGTGGTATAAAATGTAAAAATGGCTAGAAATATAATTCAACGCAAATACGTGTATAAAATATGTATGTATTTTATGTATATAAATACTAGCTGACCCGGCGAACTTCATAACGCCTAACAGTAAATACGTATTAACTCAAGGATTAGTCATGTTCTGAAGTCGAATAGCATTACGGCTTCCGGGCTTCGTTGTGTAAATACTGTATTGAGTCACAGCATAATGAACAACAATACTGAAACTGTAAGACATATTAATAACATTACCAAAAAACAAACAAATCTGAGTGGATTGATTTACAATTTTCTAATCCAACCTAAACCCAAACCAAACCTAACTGCAATACTGCTTTTATAGGAAAGATATACAACAGCTGGTCGTTATAATAAAATTAATATGTATAAACATTGTAATTATTTTTTATTTGGCCAACATATCAAATGTCTGATATATTAATCAGACAGAAAATAAAAAATATAAATACATAATCCCCCCGAAAACAAAAACTATTAATCCTTCTTATAAACTATTATAACCTTCCCGGGCACATATAGTACAACTTATTAAAATTTCAGGCGATCGGATGAGTAGTTTGGCAACGCATAGAGTACATACATACATACATTCGTTTTGATATAATATTATACATATATATTAACAAGAAGATAAATTTAAGAAAAAATTAAATCATAATAATGTTAGTTTCATTCAATGGTTTGTCACTAACAACTAATGTCAATTTAGTCTTTCATCTTATTTACTTATTGTTATAATTTGATGTAACAGACTGTAAATAAATATAATGGTTAAAAAAAAATTTAAAAAGTTTGTATTTACTTCGTCCCTGTGGGAAATAGGTTAGATCATGTATATGACTAAAGGGAATGTTTTCAGTTTTTCTTAACAATTGTTCTTAAATATTATAAATTCAATACAATAGCTCTAGTAGTTTATATGGAAACCGGTTTCAAAAATTTTCATCTTACAAATTGCCAACACCCTCCCCCCCACACAGCTAAGACTGCGCTTAATACCTATGTCAAAACTTAGACCTAGAAATGTAGGTATATATTAATCCAATACTTTATTATTCAAAGAGTAGCATCAAAAGTATTTCTATTTAGAATCATTTACCTTATACTTGTTTATTTCTGTAATAAAAAAGTTAAATCTTTGAATTACTAACCTCGGATATTCGTTGATGCTACGTTTCTTAATATGGCGCCAAAATTTCTATCGTAAAATGCGATACATAAATACATATTTCAATACTTGCTGTGTTGTAATCACTATTAAATCAACACTGACAAAGCTAACCAAATGGAATAGGCTGTAGATAAATAGCATTGATTTTATAACTACGAAGTATGTATATTCAATGTAAATAGTCAACAGGAAGGAAGGAACACTGAGGTCATCAATACATCGGGGATATTTCGTCTCTGGAGTCGAAGAATTGACAACACTGTTCATTGTTATCGGGAAATACGAACAAAGTTCAGTTTCACTGCTACGACTACGACGATAAAAGCTAGTGCTCAGTCATAAACTGAATTCCATATCGCGAAAAAGATTAAATATTAATTCGTAATAGTTTCAAACCATGTAAGTGACAAAATCTGTCAATAAACAATCATTGACGAGAGGGTAAGATTGTATTTTCTGTTTTAGACTCTTGGGGAACTTTGGAGATTGATCTATATGATAAATAAAATTAGAGTTTTTCCTTTACATTGCTTTCAATTTTAATACACAGTATTTTGTTCCTTTAACAAATGAAATCACAGCAAAGTCGAAACCGGTATTAACTCAATTTATATCCGTCTGTAACCACACATGCAGTGGGCTGTAGTGTTCGTCTTTTCCGTGGAAACAAAAGAATGCACTATAAATTACCCCGTCGCAGCAGCCCTGCATACTCAGCGGATTTCCAAATCAATAATATAATAATAATAATATTATATGTCAAGTTTGAGCAATATATGTCGATAGAAATATGTGTTGGTTGAGTTGCTTATTCTCCATAAGATTTATATGGAAAAGATTATGCAGGTTTGCTGATGTGGGGAACTGAAAGTAGGAATTTATAGCAAAAACAATTTTTATTTTGACCATTTATACCAAGATTCATCAACATTAGTCCATAAATAAAGGAGTTTTCATCCAAAAATATAGCTTATATATTTCATATATGAAATATATATTTCACTTATCAATCTATATTTATGCCCTTAAGTAAAACTCAATTTTCCGGAGTTCAGGTTGTGCAAATATTTGCATAATTGTTACTGACATAAATTCTACTAGCAGTAAACCCGTCCTTTGTACGGGTTGAAGGATTCTGTGTTAAGAAAAAAGTTACTCATTATCATGACAAAATATAAACTTGAAATTTAAAAAATTAACAAAAATAAAAAATAAATTCTTAGTTTAGTCAATAATAGGTATTAGTTTACATAGTTTAAAATTAGATAAACTATATTTCAACTTAACAAAAATTCATTATTTGTTAAGATAAAATTTAACATAGTATAATGTTAAAATAGGTTTAAAATCAGTGATCAATGTACACAAACTAATACTGTATTAATTTTAATTTGACAACTGTTGGTTGTTTCTATTAATCCACTATCATAATAAAATACAAACCTGGAATTTAAAACATATTAATACAAAGAAAAAATTAACCCTCATCTTAAATTACTTAGTATTAAATTACAATTAGATAAGATAGATTAAATTTTAAAATATGTTTAACAAGTTTTTATAATTCGTTTTACATCAAAATAACATTTTAATATATAGTGTGATTTCGAAATGGGTTTAAAATCAATGATTAATGTAGACAAACTAATATTAATTTTAATTTGACAGCTGTTGGTTATTTATTTATATTAAATCCATTTTATAGATCACTTGTTCTGTATAAAATAACATTTTAATATATAGTGTGATTTCGAAATGGGTTTAAAATCAATGATTAATGTAGACAAACTAATATTAATTTTAATTTGACAGCTGTTGGTTATTTATTTATATTAAATCCATTTTATAGATCACTTGTTCTGTATAAAATATTTAATATACCTAATATTGCTCAAAACTGAATTTTTGAAAGTTTATTATTTTATTTTCATCTTAGTACCTGGGTCAGTTTAGAGTAAAATAAATGTTTACTTAAGCTTTTCAGAAAGACAGGCAGTTGTATTGACTGTATATAACTATATATAGATATTATATAGACAAACAAAGATTGAGGAAAGACCCATTTCACATTTTCGAGGTTATAAAACGTATAAATAACATAAATATCATCATTCCAAGCAATATGTACCGGCACGACTATTAATTTCATCTAGATATTTCGCACAGTGAACACGTCTCAGCTTATCGGACAGAGCTTGTCCCACGCTTGCACTTTCATGTTGCTTTGTTACTGACATAAATACCAGCTGATTAATTTGAAAGGATCATTAACAGTGAACAAAGGCAAACAAC
Organism: Nephotettix cincticeps; assembly: GCA_023375725.1. Taxonomy (NCBI): domain Eukaryota; kingdom Metazoa; phylum Arthropoda; class Insecta; order Hemiptera; family Cicadellidae; genus Nephotettix; species Nephotettix cincticeps. The sequence goes on along the minus strand of CM041786.1, from coordinate 128,721,427 downwards.
AGGCCTCAGAATAGAGGCAGCTGTTCAAAAAAACGGTATCAGTGACCTGACACATACTTTCTTCCTTAATAAATTATACAACTACACACCTTTAGTAAAACTATCAAATTCTTTAAAGTTTATTTAAATATTTACTGCTTCAAAAATTATAATCCAACTCCTTTAACTAACAAGAGCAAACAATTTAAAATAATTTTTAGAATTTCTTTGGAGAATAAACCCCCCCTCAGTTAATAAAAAAACATTTTGAGTGGGTTTCTTGGGTGATAGGACCATTTAGAATATTTAGAATTTTTTGGAGACATTACCCCCTTCCCCAGGTAATGCCAAACGTTTTGAGTAGGTTTGTTAGACCCTACATTGCATACTAAGTTTATGGTAAAACTGTTAAAAAATAAAGAATATATTGATTTTTAATATTCTCCTTAAAGAATAACATTGGGTGCTCTCAGACAATGTACTGTGTTTTACCATGGACTGGAAATTTAAGATTTCTCTGGAACCATTAGTCGTAGACTAATGATTAAATCATTTAAACGTACATATAATTCATTGATTGTAGTGGGGTTATGTAAAATTAATTTATTTATGTATTTCCCACAGTTAAACCAATTTTACAAAATGAATTAGCATACAATATGGTAGCCAAAGATATTGTACCTTAACCCTCCAAATGCTATGACTATTTTATTTTTTTTATTTTTACGAAACTCTTCATAATATACCAAGTATACACAAAAAAACCACAAAACATGCCCTTCCTTATAAGCACTGACCTTAAAAGCAAAATAGATGTCCACTGCAATCCCAATTAAGCCTACAAATGCCGTCAACTTCCACCCAAGCCAGTCACCATTTATTTAAGGTGGGCCCTCCACTCCACTATACCACACATTTGCAAGCCAAATTGGGATTGCTCATGGTCGGGATTCGAACCCTCGTCCCTCAGGCTTCAACTGATGTACTCGTCAGCACAACAGTCTAACCAATACACTTCAAAAAACCACTGTCTGAGAAAGGACTTATTTGGTTATAAAAGCATACTCTGGCGGCAAAACAACGAACTCAAGCGTCAGAACAGGGAACTACACGAGTAGTTGCATGTATTAGCTCGCAGATGGCAGCACCATAGGTAGACAGCATAAGGTGATAACATGAATGAATATGTAAACGTAAGATAACAACAATAAAGATCTGTGAATTTGTGTTCTTGGTATGAGTATGTGTGTGTGTAGGGAGGTGAGGAGGCCATGCCCTCACAGACACCGGTGTAGCCCTTTAACGCAGCTACCAAAGAAACACTCACTATATAATGAAATAAAATTTGTAAGGGAGGAAACCATGCCCCCTAAAAAACAACAACAACAATTGTGGCTCTTTAACGCAACCACCAAGCACCACATCACCAAAACTCCTTCGCCAACCGAGCCTGGTCCACTTCATGCTCGAGGATGACTTAATACTATATCACTTTCATCCAATGATAAAATTTGAATTTGTTTAGCTTTTTGAGTTAATTTTGTTGGAGATAGCTAGGTGTATTGGTATTTTACAAATTCATCATTTCGCGAGAAAATAGATTTTTTTATATCTATAAGCCCCAAACTTTTGAACCAATAGTTTTACAGACATACGGATGGTATCATATTATTGGGACCTTAATAATTGAATATTAACCATGACATATTAATCAATATCGTCTGAGTAAATTTTGAGAAATTTGTACTTTTCAGTTTTTAGGGGTTAATTACTCTAAATATCAAAAATTAAAAAGAAGGTCTGTATAAATAGCCAAAGTGGACCCATGTATGGTACTTAATTAAAAATCGGACGGTCAGTGTTTCTGTATACAGACAGTCATCATCAGTCTGAAAACCACTTTTTTGGATTCAGGGAGCTTCAAAACGGATGTATCCGCAATCAACTCAAATTTGAAAATTTTGACAAAAACAAGACTTTCCCTTACACTATGTTAACGGGGTGAAAGTAAAATTAATATTACCGCTTTCAAAATGTACTGTATAATACCAGAATAACACCTTAACTCTGTAGTATGTTTGCTAGTTCCCATTTTATTCAGTACAGTTAACGCCACCGCATTCATAAGCAGTTAGCAACTGAGTGGAATATGAGGTATAATAGTTTATGAGGTTTGTTTGGCTGCAGAGGATACTGGCCCAAGATGAACTCACAGGCGCGCCAGACCATCGGGTCTCTCCAGCAGAAGTTCAACCTCTTCAGGTCCTTCTACACCTTCATAGCTTTCGCTGTAGCCATCTTGACAATGCCTTTCATTGCCTTCCTATGTCTCGGTAAGTAATTCAACCTCTCACAAAGTATTAAATGAGACTATAAAAAGTATAGTAAATAGTAGTCTATAGTAAATTATAATTGTAGAAAAAAATTTAAAAACTATCGAGTACCTTAGATTACAGAAAATTATGGATGATAATGATTGGCTAAATAGTAAAATGCAGAATTTGACTTCAATGCCATTGTAGGTTGTTAGTTAGTTGTCACAGATGACACCCTAGTATGGTTCCATTTTTCACAGCTTGTAATATATGCAACGGCTTGCAACGTATGTTTCAGGCACAGCAAGTGTATGTATTCATCAGTTTTCGGAGAACTACTTTATGAGCGTTTGAGGTTATCGTTTTTAAGTGTTAGTGTGTGTGTTGTGTTTTATATTTCTAATAATGAGTCCATAACGGATAGACATCACTGCAGGAACACTTGATGCACTTCAGGCAGATGATGTAGTGGAGAAACCTATATGTGAAAGATGTAAGTTAATTATAGGTCTAAATACCCAGTTTGGGTCTAAAATAATGGATTTTATAAGTACATTCTGTACTTTTAATGCAACTTTACACTGGATTTCCGGATAATAAAAACAACTTGGTAATCCGAACAGGCTTCGGTCCCAATGAGTTCGGATTACTGGGACTCTGTTGTTCTTCATTTCTTTGATAAATCTATAAATTCATAAATGCTGTAATAATCCAAGGGGACAATAACCAGTCCGCTAGATTACTGTTTCCTAATACCGTTTAATGTTTGATATGACCCCCAGGTGTCAATATGTGCCGCATGTTCTGGCTACGGCTGCTGGAGAGACTGTACCCAGAGCTGGAGTTTGTGTCGTCGACGTCCGTCCGAACGACAGTGGACACGAGTCGTAACCAGGGGATCATCACAGTGGTGCTGCAGGTCAAGGGCCACTGCGACATTCATCAGTTCCGCAACAGGCTCCAGGTAGGCCTACTCATCATGTGGGCCCCAGTCTTTATACCAATACTGGGTTACCGTAGCCATCGCCATCATCTCCACGCTGTTATCAACACTTGAAATGCATTTTTGTATCAGCTGACAGGTAGGCACGGCTTTGGATCGTGCTCGGCCCCGGCGCACGTGTAGGAGGGGGGTTCATACGCTGGGGCAGCAGACAGGCAGTCTGAGTGAGGGGTTCGACTAATATAGTTCAGGGTGGCGATGATGGAAGTGTAAGGTAGTAACCTTTGGGGAAGGGATCAATCTCGGGGTTATTTTCTCGTAAATTGGCATCAACCATCAAGATTCTTAATTAATTATTTGAGGTATTCTTTCAACATAAAATATTTAATATTTTAGAAACTATTCAACAGTTGCAGGGTTAACGAGATTTTACCGACGGCTGGGCAGGTTGCACATGGTCCGCAAGGGCACGGCGGTATGCCTGCTGTAGCACGCCGCAGTACATTAAAGAAATTTCTTCACAATCAGAGGCAGTTATATAGTATAAAGCAGTATGCCAAGTGAATATAATTTTTTCCTACTTGGGGAGGTTGGTGCAGCTGTATCAAGATCCAGTGGTTAGGGCACGAGGCCTAGATGGAAACCCAAGATTCCCTAGAAATCAAGGGCTCAGCAGGGTGGGGGTCTAAGTTTGGATTTGGTATGGTAAGCCGACCGAGCCGTCCTCATCCATCTAACCCATTATCTCTTCCTATCTCACCCAAATTGTCGTAAGCTTACTAAGGCAAGTCGATAATAGGGGTGCACACTTTCCTTCTTGTGGTTTCCACAATAAGCCTCCTCGGTTGACAAGTGCCCTCAGGAATTTTCCTTTAAGTTGGGATAAAATCCCAGCTTCTAAATCCCTCTGAAACACAAACAACTAATTATGTGTGTTTTATTTTCTGTCTACATAATAACATTGTGTCCTTCACATTACTTTAAAGTAATTTACCTTCTAGTCGCAGCTTTTGTTTTACGTTCAAGTACAATGAATAGCATGTAGTCAGCATAGTGTGTTCTTCTCTGCATTAGCTTGCTTTTTGACCAGAATAAACCGCTGAAGTTGTAACTTCCCAGTCGTGATAAGGGTTGATGAGTGGTGAAGCTTTTGAACTTTTTTTGTAATTTTTATTTTTTACTTTGACTTGGCAACTCTTTATAACACGTTCGTGATGGAAGTGAAAATGCTGAATTTTTTACTTGGCGAAGCCAGTGTATGTAAAAATTACCAAAATACGTACTTAGGGTATTTCAAAAGTTCGCTTTGTTTTGATGAAAAAAGTACGTTTTATCATTGTTTTTGTCCTAAATTATTTTTTATTTGATTTTTATACATTTTTATTAGAGTACTGAATATTTGTGTTTTTTTATTCCTCAAATATATGCGAACATGTACCCATTCGAGTATACACTTATTAAAGGTCTCCTGCTTGGGGTGGAAACACATTTAGCTATATTTAGTGCAACCGTGTTGGTCATGAATGGCATTAGAAAACACAGCGAGTGTACTCGGTCATGCACGCTTTAGTAATGTACTGAATGTACCCTATCGGGTACACTGCCGCCATTCAAAGAAGCACCCGTGTACCCAATTGGGGCACTTTGTCGCAAACGTGTTAAAATACTAAGTATAAACAAAAAAAAATACAAAACATGTATTTTTGCATTAGAGTCCCACTTTTCTATCCGTATAGATTTTTGAAAGCATTGAGAGAAAATATAAATATTTACTTCGAAAAATTTGTCTAAAACATGATACACACTCTAAACACCTTGATTTACAAAATTGCTCTTTTAGATCTTGAGTGTACCTATATTTTTGTGGATTTTCTTCACTGTCAGGATTCAAAATGAATCATATTTTGTCAGTTTGAAAGTTACATTTTTACCTCAACCATCCATTGATCTCCATGGTCCTATAATATAGCTAGTGCAATTAAATTAAAGGCAGTGAGCTATACCATCACATCTTTAGTTACATATACTGCAACTGTGACTGGATATGAACAAAGCACAGTTATCTCAATAATTGCGGCTGTGAGTTACTCTAAGATACTGTATCATTAATTTGTCGACTCTTTACTGTTTCATTCTTAATTTTTTTCTAGACAGACATTCTAGATCGCAAGAAAAATGGACAGCTGGTGTTTCCACACCTGAGGACCAAACTGACGTCTTTGTGGGGTTGGTACGCCTGGTGTCGAGGGTCTGATTCCTACTTCAACATTAACAACCATGTTGCTATGACGGAGGCTGTGTACAACAGTGGGCTGCGAGATGACCTCAACTGTCAGGTATAATCAGCGACTACGGCAATAAAATAATTTATAAAGTTTAAAAAATCAGATGCATAAGGCATTTGCCTTGTGTCAATCCTTATATCAGGTGTAATAAATTTAGATTCTATAATTGGTCACCTAAAATTCCTTCTTTTAAACAAAAAAAAATGTAAATGGTATTTTTATCTTCAAACCAAAACATTTAAAGTCCTGAACAGTTTTACAGATGCCATATTAAGTACCATTATTCTCCACTATTTTATTCATTTATTTTATTCTATTTGGTAAATATAAATGCCAGTGACATTTTTTAATGTTATGTTATGGAACAGTCCATCCCTGATCTTGAAACTACCCAACGACGATCTGTTGTTGATTGGTAATTAATTAATAGCCCAATTAAAAATAGTGAATGTGTCCTGATTTGAGGAACACATGGGGAAATTTGTAATCAATTAAGTTTGAAAAGTGAATCCATCAATGAAAGAAATTTCCACCTGGAAAAACACAGGTTTGCTTATGTCACAACCAATACCAAAATACAGTGTGCCTGGTTTATACTTATGAGAGAGTCACTTTGTGCAGAAGTTCATCAGTGAGATGGTGTCTAAGTACATCTGCCCAGACCATCCACCCTGGCATCTCCTCGTCATCCCGTCTGCCGACAAGTTCTACGTGCTGATCAGACTCCACCACCTGTACCTCAGCGAGGAGAGGCTGGGCCTGGGCGACCTGCTGCTGTTGGAGCCGGACTCTCCTGTCTGGTGAGCATAGAACTGCAGGACCTCTAACAACATGTTAGACAGGGGGACAAAGGGAAAGGAAGGAGTGTTGGAGCGATGATCTGGTTGGTCATATTTGGTCATCTGACATTATAAATAAACCTGTGTGGCATCATCACACTCTCTTCATATCTCCAAATTTTTGTATGATCAGATCAAAAATTCTGTTTAAATTATTTGCATAAAAGAGGAAACCTCTTGTTGTATAACCAGTAAGGACTTATAAGGACCGATAAGGAGGGAAAACATTTATCCCTCAGTCAAACTCATTAGAATTTGCTCTAAATTCACTGCAACTTTACACACACTATCACCAATAACAAACATTTAATTCACATTAAATTATGAAAACAAGAGCTGAGTTATTATATTTGAATGGTAAACCATGGTCAACTGGAGACAAATTATTTTCTCTTTGTAACTTGAGAGAAAATGAAACCACATTCCACATTTGGCTATTTGTCCAGTTTTAAGACTACTTAGATTTAAGTTTTTACACAAAAATGTCCTCACCAAACACGATGAATGATTATTATAGTTTTTAAATGGAAAGGATTCGCTAACAAACCTCTTGAAAAATACTATTTAAATATTTTGTGAACGCTTGTAGTAAGATGTTTAATTTTTTAGTTTAAATCGTTCCTTTTTAATTATTATAATGTAAACTTTAAATCGTTCCTTTTTAATTATTATAATGTAAACTTTTGTCTTATTATTTTCTGGTTAACAATAAAACAATCACATTATTTAGGCTTGCCAACCCAATAGAGGGCCACAATATCTATTATTGTATGCGTACAAGGTATTCCTTCCATGCATGGAACAATTATTTTTATATTATAATTTTAGGCAAGAAAGGAGCTTTTCATTAATTCATTTTATAAATGTATCCAATACTGTAATACGAGCAAGGTTTGTATATATATATATATATATATATATATATATATATATATTTGCACACGGATCTCGAAAATGGCACTAAGAAATTTCTTTAAATTTTGGAAATAAACTAATTTCCGAGTAGAAAATAAGTTCTAGATAGGTCTAATGTCCAGGAAAATTCGTGTTTTCTTGTAATATTAAGTTTAAAATCTAAAAATTTAACATTACGCTTATGGAGAATCAAATGTAAACAATACAAACCAAAACATCTGTTTATAATCGTTTGACAGTTCTTGATTGAAGCAGACGACGAGGAACAATATGTGAATAGAGGTTTTTCATAAATATTTATTTTATGTATGTAATAAATGTAAAATTATCAGGTTACTAAACAATTTGTAAAAAATTAAGGGTAACATAACTGTGCGAAATAAAAGCAGAAAAAAGTATTTCCAAAATCTTCCGTGTTTTGATAAAAAACGTATTCGTTGTATTGCTTAATTAAATTTCTCTTTTGCTTTCCAATCCTCATTCTGTTTCTAACAAAATCAGAAAATAATATCACAGGCTAATAATAACTGTATGGATAATTAAACAGTAAATGATTGGCTAAAACAATTGAGGTTGGCTAAAAGGCCCTAAACGGCGTCGCTCATTTGACAGGTAGCCGAGTGGTAGCGTGTCGGCCTCAAGAACTGGAGGTCGCAAGTTCCATCCCCACCAGGGATGATACTTTTTGTTCAGTGCTATATTAATCATGGTGTATTAAATCGGTTTTATTTAAACCACATAAATGTTTTCATTGAGTAATAAATGTGTTTTAATTTTTCTAATTAATTTTTATAATACATGTCTTATTCTATACGAGCAAAGCTCGGTCACCAGGTACTATCTATAAATAATTAAAATTTTAAATGTTTATAGGTCAGAAGAAGTAGAAGAATATTTAGACCACGAACACTTGCTAGCGGGAACATTTAAAACTCCTGTGGCGATCCCCCAGGTCTACCAACATGTGTGCGAGTCTCTGTCTAACTCCTGGAATGAGCTTGTCTCGATTTACGATCCTCTGGAAAACCCGAAAATAACTTGCAGCTCACCAACCCTGAAAAGCTATGGAATCCTAGTGGCGATTGTGTTTGTGTCCATTGTGAAGATATACTACCGAAACGAGAATGGTAACTTCGCCACCATAGTGCACAGAGAAGCGAGGAGGAGAGGGTGAGAATAGTTTAGTTCTAGTTTTAAAAAACTAAGCAACACTTGGTCCACATTAATTTTATTCCAAAACATTTAATGTACCTGACTTTATACACATGCATATAAATGATTTTTATTCTTATCGTGAGATCGACCGAGCCGGATATATTTTAAGGTGATTATGAATAAAGGTTGAGTGCATGTGATGGATTTGAAGCATTCACATTGATGGCCTATAGATATAATGATTTCATGAGTATTATGGTCTTTGGCAGTAAGGTAAAGACAAAGACAAGCTGATTCATTTTCCAGGATCATTAATTAATAGCTCAGTGATCAGAGGAACAGAGCCCAGTGTCGAACAATCACAAAATATTTTTTTTATTTTTGGCTTATCAAGTCCAAACTGGCAACCTTCAGATTATGAAGGAGGAGATACTAAGACAGTGTTTGCAACATTAGAAGTAATCATAATCCATGCAGGTCCATAGAACACCCAAGGTGGATACAAACTCCAACTCAAGAACCCCCACTGGACAAGGAACCATTTTCTTTTTTCCAGGGCACCCCTCATCCTGAGTGAATAAAAATCCTCTTTCTATTCTCTCTTAAGTAGACAGTAAGGAAATATATCACTTCTGAAAGGCTTAAACTCTTCCGGAGGCTTAAAGAAAGACAAGAAGGAACTAAAGCCTAATTCACACAGAATAGAGGTAGCAGAGACTTGACGTGGACGTGACGTGTGCTGTGCACACAGAAGTGGCGTGCCAGTGACTTTCATTGGACGTTTTGGTTCAAATTAACAAAATTCAAAACAAGCCTCGTGTAAAACAGCTCGTTGAAAGCTCAATACAACGTCATGAACAACTGTATGATTTTCAACGTTTATCCCATGTTATCGCCATAAGGTACCCCAGGCAATTTACAATTTTATTAATAAATGGCTAAATGAATACTTCCCATATTTGAACTCGTAATGTCTAGTGTTAAAGGACATACATTTCAAATTTCAAACCGATCCTGGCAGCCGCAAATAGTTTTTTGTTTTCTTTTTGTAAGTTAGTAAAGATTTACATGTGCAATTTGTGCTATTGTATACCAGGACAGTTCTTGTACACTTCTATTGCAGTAATCTGCTTGAGTGTTATCGTGCAAACTTGAAATAGTTTAACTTCCCCACAAAATCTAATATTAAATTCATTAAATTAAATGGTTTAAATACCTGTATCTGTAGCAATCCTAAGTAGTTGAAACAGATAGAGGTAATTAAACCATTTAATTTATTCTTAGCAATCCGGAAGCTTCATAATTTCATAATTAAATTTATTGTCGCCTCGCATGATACAACAAAATTAAAAATATTTCACAAACCCAATAGTCTCTCCAAACGTCAAGGGATGCACAAGAGACATATCGCATTCCGATGCGCCACGAGGGACGCGGAAGCGAGGTGGTGCGGACTGGAGGGCGGCCACGTCGCTTCTGGGTGCATTGGACGAATACTTAGCTTTTTTATGTTCCCAATTTTGATCCCTTAATTAGCAAAATAAAATCAGAGTTTCTACGAGAGCCAACACTACGTGTTATGTATCCTTATTGCAGACTGACCACTCGTCTGTTCTGGCGGAGTCTTCTGATGACATTCCACCCAGTGATGGTGGCCAGAGCCGCTCTCATGTGGACTTGGTGGCTTGTCATCTCCTCATCACTGCAGATGCTACGCTTGGTACTCAACATCCCGTTGTACTTCTACTGGATGATCCTCGGCTACCATGTGCTACGGGAGTTGGTCTACCTTACAAGAGTTATCATATCAGCTCCCAGAGTGAGTCTACTTGACACGTAACATCAACTTTTGAAACCCAAAATTTAAATGAAAAATGAGCAAACATTTGGATATATGTTGTATTGTCACTATCACTGTGAGAATAGGAATACAAGGCTCCAGCAAAGCTGGCCAGGCACTGTGACCATAGTTAAACTTTTTACAGCCTTTAGTAACAAAAGAATGAGGACAGTCAAGGTCACCCATGGAGGGATGTGACAACTCGTAGCCCGTTCAGCTCCCTGGACACGATGCCATGTCCAACTACATGGTAACCAGACAAGCATGAAGCAGACAATAAGCCATTCCAACCAAACAATATTGGGATTCAGACTAGGTATCTAAGTTCTAAAATTACATTCCCTTAAAGAGACAAGGAGGAATGGTGCAAGGGCAGCTATTCACTTTGGATAGCTAAGAGACGTACCAATCAATATTGTGACGCCTAATTTTGTTGTACCCAATTATGGCCTCTAAAGTGCAAAATAGTCAGAAAGCCATTTAGGGACAACATAAATTATTTTACAGATGCCTCAGTTGATCTGGATTTCCTGGAAGTAGCTCATGTGACTGATAATAACAGAGATTAGCTGCAATCAGTAATTAATCACACCACGTCACTACAGAAATCTTGAGTCAATAAAATCAGTTCATTTCAATGCAGTGGCATAAATCATTAAGTTTATTTGAAAAATTAAAAATAACTTCTACTACTGTGCGTATAATTTTGGGAAGACAGGATTGTGGGATCACAGGAAAATGTTTGACGCATAAGTTTCTTTATACAAACTAAGGTAGTCTATGACAAGATATGTTGGGCAGGTGCTCCTACGGGAGTTGCTGTGGCCCAAGCCAGGAGGGGAGAGCCACCACCTGCAGACGGTGTCATTGTGTGGACGCAAGGCAGTCAGCTGGTCTGAGCCGGTGTCTCTCGAGTTCATCCACCGCATCCATGTGGCGACGGGAGCCTCCTCATGCGAGATCATGTTGGCCGCAATCTCCGCCAGTCTGCGTGATTATTTCAGATTCCTCGGATTTAAGGTCAGTTTTACGCCTGTTACTTAAAGAACTTTTATCTTTAGTATCCTTTGTATGAATCATTATGAACTCATTAGAATTATTGAATAGTATGTGTGTAATTCTTATATTCCTGATTTCAACATATTTGAAAACAGCATCAAACTTATGTTACAAAATATTGAGTTGATTATATGATGTAATTAGAAATCACTGTGATTATCAATTTAGGTTCAAAAGTCAGGAATAAGCATGAAACTATAATTACACTAGAATGTGTATACTACTTAAAAAAGTTTGTTTATTGCCTAATTGATATGGGCCAGTTGTTTATTGTACCATGGAAAAAAGTTCACACTTCTTTCAACAAACTGTAACTCTGATACTTCATATCAATAATCTAAACCAAATAAATCAGCTGGGTGTTCAAACTGTTCAAAACAATTAAAAGATGGAAGTCGGAAAACCTCCCTGGAAACTAAATTGTGTAACAAATATTAATGCATCCTCAGGAAGTTTACTACCTCTGTGTTGTTTCATCAAATCATCTCATCAACCAGTTACCACCTGTTTTAGGTTATAGAAACAAAGAATAAGGAAGTGCTGCATAGTAATTGAGGATGCATTTGCTATGTTCCTAACCTTTTATCATTTTGCCAAAAGACCAATAATTCCTTATATTCAATCAGCTGTAACTGGTGTTTAAAAATTTGTTATAACCTTTTTGTCTCCTCTGGTGATCTCTTGGATGTGTTGATTGATTTAGTGGAATGGAGTCAGACTCAACTATATTAACGACACTTTTGGGAGTTTTGTGCCCCCAAAATTGGTTTTTCAAATTATTAATGTATAATTTTTGAAAAAATATTATTTTTGTTTTTGACATTGGATTCAGCTAAAAAGACAAATAATTTAGTATTTTGAATAATGACAATAGGTCGATTAGTTACTGAGATAAGTGGCAATATCGTAACCAATGAAGTCTAACTGAGGTGCGATTATTGCTAATTGAAAACTTTTAAAATGGTAAACACAGTAAATTGTGCATTGTTAATCTTATGGAGAATAGCTAAAAATCAATAACTCATATTCACTTAAATGTTAAATATTCTTCTAAAATTTGGTATGCAAGTCCATCCAGTTGTTTCATCAAAACATCCATAAAACCCCCAAATTTAATGTATCTTATGGCAGAAAACCTACATATTCATTGTAATTCTTATGGAGAATAGATAAATTCATATAACTCACTTAGTTAATGACATAATTTGATAAAATGTTGTGTGTATTATTACTTTGTGAACAGCCTTAATATAAGCACATTATAAAACCCTTACTGCAGCAAACCTGCATACCCAGTACAATTCAATTAATATGATGGAAATAATATAAGTTCTGTGAAATTCGCTCTACTCACGGCAGCATGCTGTGTGCGATCACGTTTTCCTTCCTATCATCACTTGTTGTTCTCTGTCCTCACCCTCAGTGTATGGTTTTCAGGTTCCCCAGGTAGTGTTGACAACGGCCAGGTTCATCCCCCAGGAGAAGCTGCTAGCTCAGTCCGCTAGCTCAGCTCCTCACGAGGGTGGTCTGCTGTGCCTTCATCTCCCATTGTGGCTACCTGACGAACCCTTTGAAAACTTAGGTAGCTATTTAGTTCTCTTATATTATCATCAGAGTATGTACAATTTAGCGATTTTATGATATAGGTTTTCTGTTTTCAATATGAGTTTAATATGGTCTAGAACCGTGGCGTGTCCTGTAATCTAGCTCCTTGGAGGTCACGTCAATTGTGGATAGTTGTGAGTGATGGTCGGTGGGTGTAGTGTTCTCTAGTGTGGATTAACGTCCGCACTATTGAATACTGTGTTAATCCGCAAAGACCATCCACATAATTAGACCAGTTCGTAATTCAGAGGCCGTGGTTCGGATTCCACGTTAAACTGTAGGTCCCTTAGTTGCCATCGGCTGTTGAGCTATTAATTAACAGTCCTGTCCAAGGAACATGTCAGCCTTAGTCAGTAACAAGACTACAAGATTGCGCCAGAATCATCTTACATTCAATTCTCATTCATACTTGGCTTAAAATACCTACCTTGTAGTATGGTCGCAATTTCAATAATCTAATCTAATCTAATCTAGTCACCAATTCAGAAAGGTACATAATAATAACGATACTAATTTTCATAGTTTTTTCTTTTGATTAATAAAACGTATGAGCAAATAGGAATCCAAACTAAAGCTACTAAGGTATGTTGTATTTCACCCTGCTACAACCCACGCTGTTTCTCATTGGTTTGTTTTTTCTCATTTTAAACTGAAAATATTTGTATATAATACTTGGTGATGTGGGAATTATTTTTAATACTTTAGTACTTTTAACTTATAAAAACAAAATAATTTTTTAAGAAACCTTAACATTAGCAATTTTTATGTTTGCCTGAGCCCAAGTGTAATTTTTTTACTTTCTTTATAATTATAATAGAATAAACCTTTTGATTCAACATTGGTACCATTTATACAGTCTCATTCTAAATGTGATTGATACTGCACTAGCAGTATTTTTTTCAACATCTGGTTTTCAAAAATAGTTTTAAATTTAATAAGATGTTTCGGGTGCTGTTGCAGGTAGTGTCCAGTCAGCCTTGTTCAGAGCTCGAGCCAACCAAGCCCCTCTCTACCTCGCGTCGCTGTTCGGCCTAGACCACTCCATTATACCTAAGATATTCCCCTCAATCCTGGCCAGGATCTTGCTCAACCTCCTGTCTCGCCGATACGCTGTCACCATCACCCAGGTCAAGGAAATACTCATTGTTAGTTTAGAGGGTCAAATGATATTCAAGAACTTGATCTTTTCCACATTATTCTTTGAACAGAAAACCTCACTTACTTGACACTTTGTGGACCCAGAGGTTGTTAAGTGTTTCAGAAAATTGCAATTTTTCATGAATTTTAACTAATTATTAAATAAAAGACTTGAGTTTCACAAATACATTTTTTATAATGCAATACTTATATAAGTATTGTTATATACCGAGTTAACAGCTTTTGAAGAAATGTCAAATATTTAACCCTTTAAGGATAAACGACGTTTTAAAACGTCATTGTTTCAGAGCTGTTAAGGAGTAGGGGTAAAGACTCAAAATACACCTCAAAAGAGTAAATTTTTTTTATTTTCACTAATATACATTCCAATATGGAGTAAATATAGTTATAAATGTGTTTTAGGTTTAAAATGCCCTAAAATAAACATTTTAGAACTTTTTTCAATCAATTTTTAGTAGCTAAAGAAAGCACCGAGTGATGTTTAGCAATCAAATAACTCTCAGCTACAGAGTTACAGGCGTCAATAATAGGGGAGTGTAGAACGTTTTCACTTTTATTCAGTGATAGTAAATAACAGGTCAAATAAAACTTCATGCCGCGCCGTCACTTTTTCCATCGAAACTTCCCGCCGCAACCACCCCGCCTAAGAGACCCTTCGCAGATTACCCACAACCTACCGAAAACACATAAGAACCTGTTCCAAGTCTCTACATATCTTTAATTATCGATTTATAGCTTATGAATCAATCTATGTCAGGTTATATGTATATATATGTATTTGAACAAATTTTGTCAAATGACGTTTTAAAACGTCGCTACTCCTTCTTGCGGAACCATTCATTCATTCATTCGAAGGGGCGGATTTTCCCAAGGCGCTTCAGCCTGCAGTTTCCTCCTGCAGATGACATTTCCTACACAGAGGGTCGCCGTTGAAGACCCCCATGCGTAGTTGGTGCTTCCTCAGATTACCGTGACCAGTGACGATACCTGTGACAAGTTTGGCATCCTTCCTGCCAAGTTTCAGGAACCACTTTGCAACTTGACGAGATGGAAAACAAAGATTAAGCTTACTTACTCTATGCAGGGAAAGTTCAGCCCATCTTTTCTTATGACAATCCCTAGCCCAGGAATTGATAGTCTGAAAAGCCGCAGCGCGGGAAACACCACAGAAGGGTTGAGGACCACAAAGGGGGGATGATGCAGCCCGTCTGCCACTTCGTTACCATCCACCCCTGAGTGCCCTGGAACCCAACAAAGGGTGACTTCATTGTGTCTGCCTACACAGACACAAGCCTAAAATAGTCCCACACTACCCTAGAGTTGAACTCTACTGAATCCAAAGCTCTAAGAGCCGCCTGACTGTCAAAGAAAATATTGATAGAAAGGCCCTCTTGACCCAGCATCAAGATGTCTCTGGCACATTCCATAATGGCAGTGATCTCGGCCTGGAAAACAGTGGGGAAAGTCCCCATGGAAATACCTGACCGTACGTTGTCCTGCACTCCGAAGATGCCTGCTCCTGTGCCCCGACTGCTCTTGGACCCATCAGTGTACCACTCCCGATCACAGAGTGGTAGCGGGCAGGCTCCATCCTTCCATTCGTCCCGTTGCGGAAAAATAACTCGGAAAGACCTGCCAAAAGAGAAAATTCTCGGAAGATAATCAGAGGGCATACCTAAAATGTCGCTTTGAACTATCCCTGAAATTCTGGTGTGACGTAATTCACCTTGCCTATTCCAGAAGCCCTCTCCACAGAGGCGGCATGCACCCATTCTGGCAGTCATCCTGATGTGAATGTCTATGGGCAAAAGATCAAGTAAACAGTCAAGAGTGGCCCCAGGAGTGCTGCTGATCGCCCCTGTGATCCTGTGATCTCTTCACAGCAACACCTGAGTCCATCTTGGTCCACCAAACCAAAGACGCATACGTCATAGTTGGTCTAACTACTGAAACATAGAGCCAATACATTAGCCCCGGTTCCAGTCCCCATGCTGCGCCGACCATACGCCTGCATGCAAACAGAGACAACTTACAACTTATAGACGCACTTAGGTGCGTCAATAGCCCGTTGTAAGTGAGATTCCCAGCAAAGTGTCCGATCCAGAATGATCCCAAGATACTTCACCTGGTCTTGCAAGGTTGATCAAACTCCCTTGTAGTTTGAGCGGACCAACCCCGATCAGCTTTTTCCTCTTGGTAAATGGTACAGCAACCACTTTAGAGGGATTCACAGATAGACCGACCTCATTGCACCAACCATCCACAAGCCTTAGTGCAGAGTTCATGAGGTCAGTGACTGTATTGTTAAACTTACCTATCACAAGGATGGCAATATCGTCAGCGTATCCTTGAGCAAAGACACCACTGTCATTAAGCCTTCTAATAAGATTGTCTACCACCAGGTTCCATAAAAGGGGTGAGAGAACGCCTCCCTGTGGACAGCCACTTGTTGACCTGGCTACTACCTCTACTCCCTGTAGAGAAAGTTTCACATACCTATTGTGTAGCAGTGCCTGAATCCATCGGCAGATGACATCGCTGAATCCTCTAGATCTAGCGGCATTCAACATCGCCCCTGTGATCCTGTGATCTCTTCACAGCAACACCTGAGTCCATCTTGGTCCACCAAACCAAAGACGCATACGTCATAGTTGGTCTAACTACTGAAACATAGAGCCAATACATTAGCCCCGGTTCCAGTCCCCATGCTGCGCCGACCATACGCCTGCATGCAAACAGAGACAACTTACAACTTATAGACGCACTTAGGTGCGTCAATAGCCCGTTGTAAGTGAGATTCCCAGCAAAGTGTCCGATCCAGAATGATCCCAAGATACTTCACCTGGTCTTGCAAGGTTGATCAAACTCCCTTGTAGTTTGAGCGGACCAACCCCGATCAGCTTTTTCCTCTTGGTAAATGGTACAGCAACCACTTTAGAGGGATTCACAGATAGACCGACCTCATTGCACCAACCATCCACAAGCCTTAGTGCAGAGTTCATGAGGTCAGTGACTGTATTGTTAAACTTACCTATCACAAGGATGGCAATATCGTCAGCGTATCCTTGAGCAAAGACACCACTGTCATTAAGCCTTCTAATAAGATTGTCTACCACCAGGTTCCATAAAAGGGGTGAGAGAACGCCTCCCTGTGGACAGCCACTTGTTGACCTGGCTACTACCTCTACTCCCTGTAGAGAAAGTTTCACATACCTATTGTGTAGCAGTGCCTGAATCCATCGGCAGATGACATCGCTGAATCCTCTAGATCTAGCGGCATTCAACATGGCATCCAAGGCCGTGTTGTCAAAGGCTCCCTGAATGTCCAGGAACGCCCCAAGTACCACCTCTTTATGGTCAATAGCTCCTTCAATTCTGCACACCAACTGGTGCAGGGCCTCGAAAGACCTACCCTGAATGTAGGCATGCTGGTTTCGGTGTAAAGGGGCAGACTTCAGCGAAGAGTCCCAGATATACCTTACCACCAACTTCTCCAGAGTCTTCAACAAGAAAGAAGACAATGAAATCGGCCGAAAGGATTTCGGGTCCAAGTAACTATTCTTACCCGGTTTTGGGATAAGTGCTATCCTGGAAGTCCTCCATGCAGCAGGAACATGTCCCAGGGCCAAGCTCGCCCTGAAAATACTACAGAGAGCCGGGAGAATGATCTCTAGGCCCTGCTGTAGAAAAACCGGCCGGACTCCATCTGGACCCGGTGACTTGAAAGGACTCAGAGAGCCTATAGCCCGCCTTATCCTGCGGAACCATAAAAAAGACGTTTTAAAACGTCAATCTTATTTTGACGCAAAATACGGTACTCGTTAAAGGGTTAAGAATTGAAAATACACGTTCTGAATAAATGTTTAATTGATAATTGATTTTCTTCTGTGGCGGTTATAGCCACTTTCTTATAGTATATAACCGATTCGGTTGACGCGGGATATAGTCGGCTGTGTCCCAGTCATAACTTCTAACAAACTGTTGCTTCTCTCTCTTCATGCGGCATTGCTACTCCATCACAGACCATAATTTTCACCGGCAGCCAGCGTCCGAGCTATTTGAATAATCAAGCTGTAAATACTAGAATTAGGATGAATTAGTTAAGGATAAGGTGGGGGGAATGTTAGGGATCAGTAGGGAACAGGGCCACCAATTACTTGGAAATTTAATAATTAGCAAGATATGCAGGGACTTCTTCCAAGTCCACCTGTTGCCCAATTCACATCAATATCTAATAATTATTTTATACTGGCAATCACCCAGAAAGGTTAGCCTGGATATGTATTAAATTTAGCACACCATCAAAGCTGGCTTGGTTTCGGGCTGTATGGCTACGATCGGGCTCTAGGAAATATTCCCAGTACCTTCAATTTACTATTCATCGTTACTTCAGTTAAACCATATCTTTAGCATCCATAACATTCAACACTTACTTATTGTTTCACCACACACCTTTCACTCTCTATACCTCTTTCATAAAAGGTAGCAATCAATATTCAAATGTTAACTAACACATCATCCCCTGAACTTGAAAATTCGAACACACAAGAACTTTAAGATAAAGGTGTTGCATAAACCAATGAATGTCGAGTTAGAAGGACTGTTGAATTACCAG
This sequence comes from Nephotettix cincticeps, assembly GCA_023375725.1. Classification (NCBI taxonomy): domain Eukaryota; kingdom Metazoa; phylum Arthropoda; class Insecta; order Hemiptera; family Cicadellidae; genus Nephotettix; species Nephotettix cincticeps. The sequence continues at coordinate 128,702,719 of CM041786.1, read as the reverse complement.
GTGTTGAGTTAGTGAGGTTTTACTGTATTGAAATTTATGGTGCGTCAATTTTAAATGTCTGTCATACTTTTGATATTAGGTGACAAACATTTTTCCCCAAATGGGCTACGGGTAGAAATACAGTAATAACAAGAATGAGTTACAGTTCTAATTTTTAATGTTGAAAATATATGTTAAGGTGGACGCAACAAGCACAGAAAAGAAGCGGAGACGAATGTTATGGGGTCAAGAGGTGGAGGGGATAATGTACTGGAGACCTCCGCAAGCCAACATAAGTGAGTTGATAGATTACAGTGTACTTCAACTGTAGGATGTACATAAGTTATTGTCAGAGAAAATATCTTAATACTTTAAATAAGTGAGGTAATATTTGATTTGCATACCATCATTTCATGTGGTAAGATGAACAGAATATTTTTAATGTTACCTGAACCACTCCTGTTCTGCGTTTACCATAGACAGTAAATTTAACTTTTATTTGGAGCCGTTAGTCGTAGACAAATCATTCAAAATACTAATTTGTTTAGTTTTTATAAACTGGTTTTAATGGGGGTACTCAAATTATTCTTTACCTTTAGTTTTTTTGTGGAAAACTTAAATTTAAAAAACACCTGCAGATACATTGAATATATTCATAATACATCGGACCAATAGGGTAGGCTGCGGCTCTGTACACATCCAGACACTCACACATCATGACGAACGTTTTTGCATTCAGGAAATCCCAAAATGGATATATCCACTCTCAACTCAAATTCAAAAATGTTGACAAAAACTATACTTTCTCCATATACTAGGTAGAAGGGGAGAAAGTAAAATGAGTGCAAGATGATTGTGGCACGATCATTTAGTCTTGTTACTGAAGAATGCTGACTTATTCCTAAGACAGGTCTGGTAATTAATAACCCAACAGCCATTGGCATCAAAGGGGCCAGTACTTTACCCACTCAGCTATGACTGCCACAACTAAGGCTATAATATAGATAAAGTGTCGGATGGAAACAGTCAGCATAATTACTTAATTGTAGGCCACCCCTGAACAGTGAAATAATTAGTAGCACATTTTGTATTGTTCTGAATTCATACTGTGAAAGGTCCTGAGGCTGAACTGCCCCAGATGCTCTCTAGTCATGAGAGGGTATTCGTCCCTGTCAAGCTTCTTGTGAGCATTTCATAGACCATAAACCAATGTGAAAGGGGAGCTAGCTCTAGTAAAACCCCAAACTTTTTACATTTCTATTATATATTTACACGGTGAAAACTCGGACTTTGGAGACATGGTACAAACTTCCTTTTCTCCAGGATAATAATTATTTCCATTGATATGAATGCGATTGATTTAGAAATTATTTCTACAGGTTTGTCTCTGACTCTGATGAGCTACGGAGACTCCGTCCGGCTAGGAGTCATGTCTGACAGTCAGGTTGCACCACAACACAATGTCATCAGCTACAACTTTGACAAACACATCACACAGTTGGCCACCCTGGCTGGTGTTAGCAGACGATCCTCTCGTACTTCCATGGACAGCTAAATTTAAAGACTCTTGACTGGGAGATTAATTCTTTTATTAGCAACTTATTGGAGATCCCTAGATATTTGCACATGTGATAGACCACCTTGTAAAATGCATTATAAATGTTTCACCACTCAAGATTTTAAATATTAAACTGTCAATAAATAACTTCACTATAATCCACATTGCACTTAAAGTGAACGTGTTTAGGTCTTTGAGGGTTTAGATAGATATGAAATGTGAAAACGTATAGCCTCTTATAACAGGTCAAGTTTCAGATCTGAAACATAGCTAGAAAATATTTTGGTTGGTTAAATCAACCTATTATGAAAACATTCATTTAAAGCCTCAGTAATCTCTTTTTACTTTTTCCCTTTATGCGGTAGTATATGGACAAAGTATTGTTTTTGTCAAAATTTCCGAATGAAATGTGTAAAGAGCCACAGCCTACCCTGTTGGTCTGATTTAGATTAAATTTGGTATCTATGTATATATTCACCGTATCTCCATGCATTTTTTTCATTTTTTATTTTACTCACCCCTAAAAACGTGAAAAATTCAATTTCTCAAAAATGACTAATGATTTTGATTAAAATTTGGTACTTTATAGTGCATAGAGTACTAAAAAATGTGAAAGGCGAATATTAAAAAATAAATTTCTTCCTTATTACCCAACAGTTTTCCATGAAACTTGGTATGCAGCATAAGGTCACATCACCCAAAAAAAACTTAGTCCATAAAATTGTGACAGTTAATTTAACTTTGTTTTTCGTTTTGTTATCTTCGGAAATTGGATGATTATTTTTGAAACAATAAATTATTAAATGATATTTAGTTAACTTTAAGAATAATTTAAATTTACTTAAGGAAGGAAGTGTGTGTCAGTCCACTGGTACTGTTTATTTAAATTTGATATACCGTATAAGAAATCACTGAAGAGATGAAATTTTCTAACTAACCAGTTATTAACTATACTTTCTGTCCATTACAAATCTTGCTCCTAGGTTCATTTTTATCAATGCATTATAGTACATAACATTTGGTGCAACATAACAAATATAAGTTATTGTTTCATTAATGAAATGCATTAGTTGTAATTGTGAAAAAAATGATTAAAACCAACTAAAAGTAGAGTCAGGATGTACTTTTGATATACCACCCAAAATCTAAAAGATTTGACCACCCAAAATGAATAATATGGATATAAATTTTACTAATGTGATATTTGTTACAAGAATTTAAAAGTGAATTAAGAAAAATTTGTCTTTTATCTTAACCCCTAAAACCCCTTGAAACTGTAAAATAATTATAATGTATTCTGAGTATTATTTTCTTGAAGAAATGATTTAACCAACCAAAAGTAAGTCAGGATCTTTTTGATAAAACCAACCCAAAATCTGACCAGCTTGCAAAAAAATAATATTCAAATAAAATCCAATTATAATGTATATTACAAGAATTAAAAGTGAATTGTTTGTCTTTTATCTTAACCTAAAACCCCTTGAAACTGTGTAATAAATGACATGTAACCAAATCCATCAATGGCTGAGATTGGTAAAAAATATTTGTGTAATGATTATCGAAGAAACAGGAATTGTGTAGGTATTTATAAAATTATTTATTCCCGTGTGTATAAAATTCTCAAACCGGAAAAATGAAAGCAAATTAAGCACAAAACCTTATTAATGTGATATTAACTAATGTAAGATTAATTTTTATGACTTGGTTAAGAGGACAAGGTGGCATTTATTCGACCATTCCACGTAGAGTTCCACAGCCACAACTATATTGGTATTCAATACATGAAAACTCCATAAATCTTGTGTTTCATAAATTGAAAGACAGAACAATTGTTGAAACAAAACCTACATTTTGTATGTTTACCTTACAAATTTTGCCAGTTGTTGGTGTACAGAGTCCACCCCAAAAAAGTAATGTAAATCTTTTTGCTTAAACTGTTATGCGCATCAAACTTTAAGTTGAGATAATCTAACCATGAGGGCAATTGATTATGTTGAGCTTCTGATAAACTTGTCAGAATAATATGTTGAAGATTTAAAAAACAGGCACAAGAAATACATAAAATTTAAATAAATAGTTTTATTTTAAAATACAAAATTTCAGCTTATTAACAGCTAACTCATTTACTTACTAAATCGCTAATATACACATTTTCTTACTACACCGGTTTCAGATTGACACATAAAACGTAATAATTGCAGGTTACACATCAACGCATGCTCACAACTTAAAAGTATAAGGACATTATAAAGGGACTGTAAATAAAAAACAATAAAATTTAAATAGGGCAAAGTAAGATACTGCATTAAAATAATTCATGTCCATTCAGTAATTACAGCAAATATTCACCATGGTATCAAACAAACTGATACTTTCAAATATCTTACGAAGGCATGTTGCAATCGCTTGTTTCTCTGTAAACAATTTATTTACTAGGAGGCTTACCCAAACCACTGATTGCAATAAAATAGGCAGTATAACTAACAAGTATGATACAAAGTAAATACATCAAATTATAAGATGGCTTATGACAATTTTACACTTTCTGGGCAAACGGTTGAAGAAAAGGCTTGCACTATTTATAAAACCTGTTTTACTTTTAATGGGAATTTAATTTAGGACAATATGCTGAAAACAAAACTCCAAGCATATTAATTTAACTAATGGTTATGTAAGAGTTTAAATTGAGAACAATTTGGAGAAAAGAATTTACATTCATTCCAAGCCTAAAAAATTAAGTAATTCTTTATCCCAACTCAAATGCCAAATTACAAATATTTCATTTTTATTATCTTACAATGGCATATATTTTGAGTGTTTTGGCAAAAGGAATATTCTATTTTCTTGATCAATCTAGTTATTAGGTACAAAAAATCAGAACACTTATATCCGTTGGATGGATTGTGGAAATTAAAGTCTCATCATGTGATGAATATAACATTTTCAACTAAGTTCTTACTTTTTTACCTCTTCTGTGCATGATTTTTTTACAGTCGGTTCATTAGAGGTTTCTTCTTCTGGTTTTCTCTTTTTTCTGACAAGATGTGATATGTCAGTGACTGGCTTAGACGTTGCTCCGTTGGTAGCAGGTTCTGAGCTAGAGGAGGATCCGGCACCATCACAGCTTTGAGGCGTCTCTTTTAGTTTTTCGATAACTCTTTTCAATGTCTCTTGCTTAAAATCTTCCATGTCGGAAATTTTTGTCTTAATTTCTGGCAATAAGGACTTGATTTCACTTACTTCCTTCTCAACTGAATAAAATGGGTCCTTCTCAGTGTCAACATCTTGGGCACCACTTTCCTCCAACTCTTTAATCCTTGCTTCAAGAATTCCACATGAAGTTTTAAAATTAACGATAGCTTCATCAAATTCGTTAGACAAAGAACAAGCGATTCCTAGCTGAAAATATGTCTCAGCAATGTCTCTGTGGTGTGGAGGGAGAATTTGTTTTTGTATTTCAACACATTTCTTCATATCTTCAACCGCGCTAACATAATTTTCAGATTCCATTCCCACTTCCCCCAGGTAAAGATAGGTTTGAGCAAGTTTAGCATCTGCATTTTGGCGTTCATATATTTTCTTTGCAAGTTCAAACACTTCCCAAGCAAGTTGTAAATTGTCAACATCTTCTTCTTTCTCTTCATCACCCTCCTCTTCATTGACATCTTTTGTTGTGTTTATAGTTTCATCTGCAGCAGATTCTTTAGCTTCATTCTTGTCATTTTCAGTCTCATCAGTACCTTTTTTCTGTTCCCCTTTGGCTTCAGCTTCATCATCTTCGCCTTTCCCCTCTTCTTCTTCTTCTTCTTCACCCTCACCCTCTTCTTCATCATTTTCCCCACTTTCTTCTCTCTCAGGCTCAGTTCCTAAAACATTACTTTCTTCCCGTGCCAATTCCAGCAGGGCTCGACCATAGTGAAAGTACGCTTCTGCACATTCATCAGCCAAATCCCCATGTACTTCAGCTAATTTTGCACATGCATCTCCAAGCAGTGTAACAGCGGTTGGAAAGTCTTTAATAAAGAGATGCCGTTTCCCTTGTGCTAAAATTACATCAGGGTCATTTTTATCAGGAGATTTTTTTTCAGGACTAGAAGAGGAAACCCCATTTTCTGAACTCCCATTGGTGGATGCTTTAGTGGGTTCTGTGCTCTCAACAGCCTCAATTTTTTTCTCCATTTCTTGAGCTGGTTCCTTTGTCACCTCTGGCATTCTGAAATAAAAGCCAATTTGGATCAAGTTCAAGCAAAAATACAAAAATAAATTTAAAGTAAGGAGAAATTTTGTTCCCTCCTTGGTACCGTAAGTGAATGCAAATGTAAACTTAGCTAACCGTAACTTGGATGCAGTTTTTGATATTAGATTAGATTAGATTACCGTTTGAAATGGCGACCTACCCAAAATGAGTGTAAGATGATTGTGGTGCTATCTTGTAGTGTTGTTACTGACTAAGGTTGACATGTTCCTCAGACATGACGTTTAATTAACTACTATGGAGAAAATTTTAAAATGGTAGTAACTAGTTGAAAAAAGTACCTCTAGTGTTTTAATATTTTTGGCTGAATTTTTTTTCAGTAGGATCAAGTATTTACCTTGTAAAAGCTTTTTAAGTGCTTAACACACAACTTTTTTTCTGCTTTAACTTAGGAAATTATGAGAGGTATCTCATAAGTTATGTATGTACTGTTATCTGCCGGGCATATGATTATGAGAGGTATCTCATAAGTTATGTATGTACTGTTATCTGCCGGGCATATATTTTTCACTTCTGTGGTATTAGAACTTCCAGGCAAGATTTGGCAAAGGGGATATCCATCTATTTAGCAGAGCTGCATAAATTTGCAGATTTGAATTATCTTCATGAGCGCTACATTTTTTTAATTTAAATGTATACTTTGGGAAATCTATATATATATATATATATATTATATAATATATATATATATATTGTATTTAATAATTAGTAAAATATATATAGTATAGTATAATTTTTGATCTCCCTTTAAACATTTTATACATAATACAAAGAACACAGTCGAACTTAGTTAATTTCCAGTGTATAAAACTTTGTTTCGTTTATAATTTCTCAGTAACCTTTTTACCCATCAAGTAGTTCGGCTTACTGGGACTTTAGTGTAATCTATTACCAAATTAAAAAGGGACAACGTTAGGTAGTAACAATGTGGCTATCTTTGGTTCATTCGCCTCTTCCAGAAAGTTGGACATGTAGTAACGAGACCAGGATCTTTGTTATGATTCAAAACTTACTAAACTAAAAAGATACTACTTGCTTACAAAATACTCAAATCAATTACAAATAAATAAATGTAATCCACAACAATGGCAATTTTGATTGACAAAGTAAATGGCAACGGTACCAGGAAAAAATTGGAGTGGAATGAAAGAGCTTTCAATTAGGCCTATTGATAATATTTAAATTGTATTTCAGATTATACTTTTTTTATCCAGGTATAGTAGGCCTATTCCCGTACCAAATTGGTAAAGGTAGATTTTTGCTGATTATTTGCTGGCATGGTCTGTCAATTGCTATGATATTAAAAACATTATTACAAATAAGCCCAAATTTGTCTCTCACATAAATTCTGACTGCTTACAAATATCAATTTTTACCACACCTAGTTATTGGCCATGTAAACCAATAAAATAAAAAATGGTCTGGAGATGTAGCCAAAGTACACCTGTGTTCCAAATATCATAAAAATTAGACGGATCAGTATGGTCTCTGGGTTTGTGTACAGACAGAGACACAACGTCAGTCCAAAACCACTTTTTTTATTCAGGGAGCCTCAAAACGGATATGTATCCATTCTCAACTCAATTTCAAGGGAAAAAGCTATTACCATAGGTCTCATGGTAAGACTTAAGCCCGGGACTTAAGCCATGTTATTTTTTCGTCTTTAGGTACCCAGAGTCCAAAAACAATAGTCGTTAAAATTTATATATATATGTGTGTGTGTGTGTGTGTGTGTCTGTTAACATGATAACTCTCGTAAAAATGGTCCGATCGAGGCCAAATTTGGTAGAGACGTGTATTCCTTCAAATGCTTGGACGAGTTCGTAAACCAGACATATCGGTCAATGGGAACGGGTAGTTTGGGGGTACCCCAAAATCGGGTTTTTTGCGTTTTTCACATGTAATTTTTAAAAATTTCTAATTTTATATTTCACCATTGGAATTAGCTTAAAAAACTACACAATTAAGTTTCTTAAACTTTCTCCAACGGTTACCGAGATATTAAAAAGTCTAAACACAGTATGTTGTATTGGGGGGCTCCAATGTTAATCTTATGGAGGATAGGGAAAAATTAATATTTCCCATATTAATCAATATTTTTGGATAAAACTTGATATTTAGCTTCATGTGGTTGAGATCTATCCCTTTATGCTTAAAAATCATCGTTTATGTGTTTATCATGGCAGCAAACCTGCATACTCTTTTCCCATATTAATCATATAGGAAATAGGCAAACTCCTTTATTTATGGACAGATGTTGATGAAAGTTGGTATAAATGTTAAGATAAAAATTATTTATGGTAGAAATGACTTCTTTCAGTGTTACTCACAGCAGCCAACCTGCACACTCTTTCCTATGTTAATCTTATGGAGAATATGCAAATAATTCTCACATATTTTTATAAAACTTGTCATATATTAAATTATTGATTTGGAAATTCGCTGAGTACGCAGGTCTGCTGCGACGGGGGTATTTAAATACACACCAGCGTCCCAGTAATCCAAACTAACGCTGTGTAAAGTTGTTTTAAGAGTACTAATCAAATCCATGATTTTAGACCCAAAAGACCAATTAACTTAAACGTCTTATCACAGTTTGTATATAGGTTTTTCCACTACAAGTTTTGCCTGAACTTCATCAAATTAGTTAGTTAATTACTTAAATGGACCTACCCAGACAGGTATTTTAGACCAGTATGAATGAGAAATGAGTGTGGCGTGATATTATAGTCTTGTTACTGACTAGTGCTCGACCACTCCAGGTAGGTATTTTAAGCCAGTATGAATGAGAAATGAGTGCAAGATGATTGAGGCACGACCTTGTAGTCTTGTTAGTGACTAAGGCTGACACGTTCCTTATGCAGAACTGTTAATTAATAGAATAACAGTCCATTGCATATCTAAGGGACCTACAGTTTAACGTGGAGGAAGTACCAATGCCTCTTAATTACGAAGTGGTCTAATTATGAAGATGGTCTTATGCGGATTAACTTATTTAATAGTGCTGACATTAATCCACACAAGAGAACACTACACCCACCGACCATCGCTCACAACTATCCACAATTCAACACCTCCAAATAGCTGGATTACAGGACATGCTATAGTCCCAGTCATCAAGTGTTCCTACAGAGATTGTTCTGTTCATTATGGCTAGTCATTAGAAATATAAAACACGACAGACATTGAGATATGAAAACGAACAATGCAAAAACTAAGACTATGTTTATGAAAACGAATACCTCCTTAGGCAATCTTAGGCAATCTCTTAAGGCCTTCTTTTTCGGTAATCACGGTCATTACTGGATATAAACTCAAATGTTCAAAAAGTAGATTGCAGAAAAACAATGATAAAGAGTCTGACCATTAGAATCCATTCTATTGTATGTTCTGTGAGTGTAGCTAGACATCACTCTATGCTATCTCGAGCAACAGTGCTACATCCGAATGCTTGATGTTTATGGGACGATGGCGCAATTTTGCATTTGGCTAACAGGATTTCTTTGATACGGTACCTCAAAAGACGATAACTGAATTCTTATGTTCCAAAAAGTAAGTTATTGCATATATTTCATTGTGTACATAGTAATGTATTATTAGTAATACCTTGCTGTAAATGTTCGAATTGAGATTACATTGCTTCGTTTTTAATTTTTAAATCACAGTAACCATTTTCCCCATCAGATAGTTCGGATTAGCCGGACGTTCGGATTACAGGGACCCTGGTATAATATGTATAAGGGGAGAAAGCAAAAATAATGGTCTACAAAAATAAAATTGCTAGGAGCTATTCTATTCTCACAAATAATGTTAAATTATATTGAATTTGATTAAATCCAATACTGTAATATGAGCAAAGTTTGTGTGTGTGTTTATATATATATTTGCACACAGATCTCAAAAACGGCTTGAACAAATTTCTTCAATTTTGAAAATAACTAGTTTCCGAGTAGAAAACAAGTTCTAGATAGGTCTAATGTCCAGGAAAATTTAGGTTTTCTTGTAATATTAAATTTGAATTATAAAAAATTAACATTAACCCTAGAAGTGGCAAGCTTTTTACTCTTAACTGTAACATCAAAATAATTACTAATATCTTCTTCAAATATTAAAGTACTAGCCAAAGTACCCGTTCTTCGCACGGGTAAAAAAGGCTGAGAGGTGTAGGCTCTACAGATACATTTAAGTTATTGATAATTAATTATTTATTGTTTACAAAATGACAAAACACGTGTCTAAGTATATATCTAAACATGACAAAGTAACATATGTCAAATATTGGGAGAGGATAAGCATTAACGTAATAGAGGCAGGCATCGGGAGAAAATTAAAAATCTACCATTCCACTATTTCGAACTAATAATTCACTAATTTCGATCCAGCAGTTTATGTGTAAAAATTAACTTTATTTCTTTTTCTTCCCGAACTGTCAAAATTTAAAGTAAACGGATGTTGACATTAAAAACTGTAAACATTGAATCCCAGGGTATTTACAGCAACCATGTCTTCTGCTTCTCGAACTGTCAAATTTTAGTGTTCACAGCTGTTGACATTCAAGTAATTTTATGTTTTCATTTTCTAAAATGTAAACATTGAAACTTAGGACGTTCACAGGGCGTAGCCCGAGAGGATTTTAAGGAAATGAGTATGCCTATGTGTTGCATGAGTTTAAGATCTGTCTTTGTGTAAAATTTCAAACTGTTTGGTTCAGTATTTTTTGCGTTTACTTGCCACAACAAACCCACAAACAAACATACAGAAACCACCTCTTCTTTATAATATTATAGATAAACAAAACAAAAGCATAAAACATGCCCACCCCCGTTATAACCACTAACCACAAAAGCAAAACAGGTGTCCACTTCAATCCCAATTAAGCCTACAAACATGGGCGGAGTTAGAAGTTACATATTGGGGGGGGGGCAATAGAGTTAATTTTCTAGTTTGCAAGCCAATTTGGGATTGTTCATAGTTGGGATTCGAACCCTAGCACTTCCGAATGGCTAGAACGTTACGCTCGTCAGCGCAGCATTAGCCGGTTCAACTACTCAGTGCATAGGAGTAGAAAGCGCTTACTTGGTTCTAAGACATCCCTGGTGGCAGTCTAGTGCACTACAAGAGCAGGTCAGGTTGCTTGCCCCCTGAGTGCAACACGGTCATGTAGGCGCTAGTGTCTAAAAGTTCACTAAACTGACAACAGATGCCTCCACCTGCCACCGTGACGGTATTCACGATAAATAGACCCTGCAGTGTCTTTACCACTCTGAGGGTTAAGCTTATGGAGAGTTAAATGTAAATACAGTAGAACTTGGATAATTCGAACCTCAAGGGACCAGAAAAAAATTTGAATTATCCAAAAATTCGAATTAGAAAAGTTTATGCAAGTGGTTTAAATAAACAATCAAACATCATGACCACATTGTATATTAAAAAAGTTAGGTAATGAAGATATATTGATTAAAAATCCTAATTTTTGTTAAATGTCAATAATGTGTTTGTGGGATCCCGAAAATATAACAAACTTTTTTCAAATCCCAACTCTACCTCCTTGATCGCCGCTATCTATTCTTTGCAACGTCAGAGATTGTATTCGCTTTGACGAAGCCATATAAACAACGTGTTAATATGAAAGCAGACGAAGTCACAATTGCCAACACGGAACAAAGACGAGAATATCGGAACAAACCACCAGATTACACAGATGTCAATGAGTGATTTATGAGCTGTAGTGGACTATATTTTGATCTATAAAAATAGACTGAGGACAGAAAGCTGAACGTCGTTCGGAAAATGCACTAATGACTTGTTCACTTATACACACATTATAGATTTCCGCAGTAAAAACTTCGAATTATCCAAAATATTATTCGAATTAACCAAGATATTTTAACATTGTTTTTATATAAAATTCAGGGACCAAGACAAAATTTCGAAATAAAGAAGTTTTCGAATTACAGAAGTTTGAATTATCCAAGTTCCACTGTAATACAAATCAAAACATCTGTTAAAAACCATTTGACAGCTTTCGAGTGAAGATGGCTAACAATATTTTCTTTGTAAGATGTAGATAGAGGTCTAGCATACATATTTATTTTATATCTGTATATAATAAATGAAAAATTAAAATAAGTAAACAATTTGTAAAAGCTAAAGGGGAAAATAACTGTGCGAAATAAAAGCAGAGAAATGTATTTCCAAAATCTATCGTGTTTTGATAGAAATATCGTGTTTTGTTTAATCATTGTATTGCTTGAAGCCACTTTAACAAACCAATTGATGTAAATTAAATTTCCCTTTTGTTTTTTAATCCTCACTCCGTATCTAACACAATCAGTTGACCAACGTTTATTAAGCCGTACAAATATTTATGATAGTTCCAACAATAACACCAGGGTAAAATGCGCCGGGTAAAAGGTTGTGAGACCGATACCCGACTGAGGGCGATAAGTTTTTATGAGTTTATGAAGATTAGTAAACAAAATGTTGGCGTTCATTGTTCAATAAATAACTATCATTTTTGTTTTTATTCAAGAAAGCATCTAACAAATTATGTTCTGTTGCACCAGAACTGCTCACACAGACATCCAAGTAGGCTATACATTATTTGGGTTGAATAACTATAGGCATACCAGTAACTATATGCAATACACATGCTTCAAGTATATTACATAACCCATTCTAATCTAGCCTACATTTATTCAATTTACTTCAATGTAACCAAACTTGTAATAAATTTAATCTCTAATCTAATCTCTGCAAACGGAACTTTACCTTTCCTATTAAACCTTAATGCCACATCAAGTATAAAATGTTGTATGGTATCTATAATAAATATTGCACTGTAATAATTCAACTAAAATATTCAGTGTTAGTCATCCTGTTGACTGGGGAAACTCTTCCCACATGTGAATTCCTTTTTTACTGGCTTTGGCTTTATCCTAAGTTAAGGGAATACCTCATGTGTCGTTTGTAGGATTAGGAGTGATAACATGTCTATCTCCATTAAAAATCAAACCAGGCTGAGAATATTGGGGATTTAATTATTGGGAACATACATATCTGAAATAATAGGTCCTACATATCATTATCATGTAATGTAACTTATTGCCTACCACGACCGGCAGTGGCCTATCAAATTTTTAATATTGAAGAATGAGATTAAACGCTGAAATGTAGAGAGAAAATATTACCTGCAATATGAGTTGAGCTTAGTTTTCAATTTAACAGATTGAATAACGAATACACTAATGGTGAGAGCAAAATGCAGGTACGAACAAGGTTAGGTAAACCGCGAATTGAACAATCACAATCCAATCTGCCAATCTGATTCAATTTCCAAAACAGTCATTTACACCAGTTCCACCATTCCACCAAAGAATTTCAACTCCGGTTCCAGTTCCCACTCCCACTCTCAGTCCACACAGCAATCTGCACAAATTGAGAGGAACGAAAGTACAGTACTTTAATATCCGTTAATCTCTGGCAAAACTTGTTTATAACACATTTTATTTACAATCTGTTCTAACTAGTTGGAACAATGAGTAAATATGATGAATTTAAAGACATTAGTAGAACATTAGATTACCAGTTGAAATGGCGACCTACCCAGGTAGGTATTTTAAGCCAAGTATGAATGAGAAATGATTGTGGCGCGATCTTGTAGTCTTGTTACTGACTAAGGCTGGCATGTTTCTTAGACAGGACTGTTAATTAATAGCCCAACAGCCGATGGCAACTAAGGGACCTACAGTTTAACGTGGAATCCGAACCACGACCTCTGAATTACGAACTGGTCTAATTATGAGGATGGTATTTGCGGATTAACGCAGTATTCAATAGTGCGGACGTTAATCCACACAAGAGAACACTACACCCACCGACCATCGCTCACAACCATCCACAATTCGTGACCTCCAAGTAGCTGGATTACAGGATGTCGCCACCATCCCAGTCTTTCATCTTTCACTAAAAATGTTTGCTTACTTCCCTGTGGGAAATAGGTTCATGGATATGGCCATTTTTTCTAAATAGTTCTTCTATCATCTATGATATGACATATCCATGTCAAAAATCCTTCATAACAAATTTTAAAGATAAAAAATTGGATTAGGCCTATTATTTTACATGAAACGAGTTTCTAGTTCAAGGATATTATGTCGTCTGTCTGTATCACTACTGTTCAGAAGATTTAGGCCCAAGTGGTTGGAATGGTTTTCTAATTTTGTTCAACAATTTTTGCTGAATTTTGAAATTTCTTCTTTCACTGTGGGAATTTTGCTGTCTCGGCGAATTACTTCATTCTTGACAAGCTAGGTGGATATAACTCAAAACTTTTGATTGAAATCTCTGAATTATTTCTAAATTTGATGTACCCGATGTGCCCAAAATCTGGATCCCGTAGGTCCACGCTGGTTTTAGAATCACTTTATATAGTAAAAGTTTGTTTTCTGTTAATAATTTTGATTTACGATTTAAAAGCCAAGACAGATATCTGAATTTAAAATTTAAGGAGAGTTTTTATTCCAAATATGATTTTTCCATGATAATTTGCTATCTAGCGTAATTCCTAAATACTTCACCCTGCTGGTTAGGGGATTTTGAATGTGGTTTAAAGTTACTGGGGGACACAAATTAAAGTCTTGTCGTGAATGTTGTATGGGTTGAATTGTTTTCGTTGACTGGTCCTCCATTTATTAAGCCAATCTGAAATTTCATCCAATCCGGATTGTAGCATTGCAGAAGCTGTTTCTGGTTCTTCGTGAGAAGCTATTATTGCCGCATCATCAGAAAAGGTCGCAACACTGACATTTGGATTGGATGTACAGGAATGTCGGATGTGTACAATGTGTATAGAAGGAGGCCCATTACACTACCCTGTGGAACACCGGTTTGTATTGGGTTAAGTCTAGTTATACTATACCCAAATTTGACCCTGAAATATCTATCACTCAAATACGATCTGAGGATATTATAAACAGAATATGGGAGGTAAAGTTTAATTTTGTACGGTAAACCAAAATATCACACTTTGTCGAAAGCTTAGCTTACATCTATTAATACAGCTAAATACTAAACTCTATAATGTTTATGGACAGATTTTTATAAAACTTGTCATATATTATTATTATTATATTATTGATTTGGAAATTCGCTGAGTACGCAGGTCTGCTGCGACGGGGGTTTTTTAACTTTCAATTTTTTTAATTTTAAATTTAATTTTATTTTAGTTTTTTAATTTTGCATCTTGATTATTGTTTGTGGCTTTTATTTTGTGTGTACTCTGTTTTCTTTGTAAATGGTGTGATGTGGCTAACTAATTTAACCAATTATTGATATCATTGACAAAATACGATCTTCCTCTAAGGTACAATCTGTTAACTTTAAATAAACGGTACCAGTGGACTGACACATACTTTCTCCCTTAAGTAAATTTAAAAAATACAATCTGTAATAATACTATCATGTTCTACAAAGTTATTCTAAATATCATTTAATAATTTATTGTTCAAACTGTATTGTACCCCCCCGGCAATACCAAGTTTTTTGAGCTGGTTTTGTTCGGTGATTTGACCTTACTCTTCATACCAAGTTTCATGGAAAACGGTTGGAAAGTAAGGAAGAAATTGATTTTTTTTATATTCTCCATAAGAATAACATTGGGCGCTTTCAGACAACGTACTGCGTTTATCGTGGACAGTAAATTTAACTTTCCTCTGGAACCGTTAGTCGTAGACAAATAATTCAAAATACTAATTTGTTTAGTTTTTTAAGCTGGTTTCAATGGTACCAGTCAAGTTATACTTTACTTTTATTATTTACGCTGTTTCTTTTTCATTTGGCTTGGAAAAGTAGAATAAGATTACCAGTTTTGATTGCTATTGGGTTTATGGTGTTGGATATAAGAATGCAGTTGGAGATAAATATTGATTTAGGCAGAGGTAGAAGGCAAAATTTACCAAGACAAAATGACGAAATCGGTGTGATTGATCTGAATGACACTGATTCTGAAATGGAAGGTAGTGAAGCTGAATCATATTCATATACCTCTGACACTCACACATATTCTTACTCTTATTCTGGCTGTAATTCTGATAATGATGAAGATGAAAATGAGATTGAAGACGGGAATGAAAATTTATTTCATCCTAGTTGTAGTGAAACTAGCCAAGTTACACGGTGAGTTAGGTAGAGTTAAAATGAAAGTTAATTATTATTTACCTATATCAGTAGAATTCTAAACACACAATATAAAAATAATTTAAAAATTTGATTTTTTTGACATTTAAAAGCCTATAACTTTTGAACCGTCATTTTTACAGACATGCGGGTGGTGTCAAATTATTTAGTACTCTGTGCACTATAAACTATCAAATTTTAATCAAAATCGTTAGAGCCGTTTTTGAGAAAATTGGATTTTTCACGTTTTTTAAGGGTTTTTAGGGGTGAACTACCCTTAAAAATCAAAAATTCAAAAAAATGAAAAAAACGCCTGGAGATACGGTGACTATATATATACATGCCAAATTTCATCTAAATCGGACCAATGGGGTAGGCTGTGGCACTGTACACATCCAGACACACACACACACACACACACAGACAGACACACGGACGGACAGACATCACGTCAAAACCCACTTTTTTGGATTCAGGGGACCCCAAAACGGATATATCCACCCTCAACTCAAATTCGAAAATTTTGACGAAAACAATACTTTCTCCATATACTATGTATAAGGGGAGAAAGTAAAAAAATTTACCAAATTCCAAGCCAAAGTAGGATCATACATCGGGTAGTAAAAGGTTGATCGGAATCGGACGTTTGGTATGGCAACACTAGTATTATTTTCACCCACGGTCGTGCACTGCAAAAAAAGGACAGAATTGTCAATGTTGCCAAGTGATGTGATGTTCTAAGTGTCAAAACAATAACCACAGAAACAACTGTCAGCTAACATGGAATTGAAATTGTATTGACGTTTTATTTAATTAATAACAGAGATAGAACTAACATGTGGTATAAGTATTATTGCTTTCTAGTATCAGGATTTAGCAAGAGTGATTTAATCCAATATCAGTGCTGTGAATTAGATATCATTTGAGTTGCAATGCTTTGCTAAATATGTTCGGATTAGGTTACAGTAGATATGCTGCCCTGAGAGGACCTTTTAGGTCTGGATTATTATTTCTTTTTCATTTGGCTTGGAAAAGTAGAATAAGATTACCAGTTTTGATTGCTATTGGGTTTATGGTGTTGGATATAAGAATGCAGTTGGAGATAAATATTGATTTAGGCAGAGGTAGAAGGCAAAATTTACCAAGACAAAATGACGAAATCGGTGTGATTGATCTGAATGACACTGATTCTGAAATGGAAGGTAGTGAAGCTGAATCATATTCATATACCTCTGACACTCACACATATTCTTACTCTTATTCTGGCTGTAATTCTGATAATGATGAAGATGAAAATGAGATTGAAGACGGGAATGAAAATTTATTTCATCCTAGTTGTAGTGAAACTAGCCAAGTTACACGGTGAGTTAGGTAGAGTTAAAATGAAAGTTAATTATTATTTACCTATATCAGTAGAATTCTAAACACACAATATAAAAATATATATACACATATTGTTAAATGAAAGTTAGGTTATTATTAAAAAAAATACCATATCAAATAGTGAAGACACCCCTCTACCCCTAGACCAGCTTGCTCCCCAGGGCGTACCTATTGATATGGTACTAGGCGAGGAATTTAGGTTGGCTCATAACCACAATTTAATGTAAGGAATCTCATACTAAAATACCCCTATTGCAGCAGACCTGTGTATTCAGTGAATTTCCTAATCAATAACAGGTTTGATCAATATCCATAATAAATAAATGAGTTTGCCTATTCTCCATAAGATTAACATGGGAAAGAGTATGCAGGTTAGCTGCCATGATAAATAGCTATAATGTGTCCGTGAACACGATAAATCTTGTGAAAATGGTCCAATCGAGACCAAATTTAACAGAGATGTGTACTCCTACATTTACTAGGACGATTTCGTATTCCAGTTATGGAAGGGTTTTATGGGGGTGTTTTTTGTGTTTTTCACATGTTATTTTAAAAAAATGTCTTTATTAGAATCAGCTCAAAAAACTACACAATTTAATTCTTTGAAGTTTTGCTCTTTCTTCAATGGTTACCAAGATATTAAAAAATCTAAACACAGTACATTGTATTTTAGGGCTACAATGTTAATCCTACGGAGAACAAGGAAAAATGTAATATTTCACTAATTAATATTTGTATGGAACTTATATATTTGGGTACTCAGCATTATGTGGTTGATATCCATCCAATTATGGTTAAAAATCATAGTTTATGTGCTCATCATGGACACCTGCCAACCCTTCCCCCTGTTAATCATAGGCCTATAGAGAATAGGTAAAATCCTCTATTTATGGACAGATGTTGATAAAACTTGGTTTTTGGCAAAATAAATAGTTTATTGTGAAAATACTTACTTTCAGTGTTCCTCATAGCAGCAAACCTGCATACTGTTTCCCATGTTAATCTCATAGAGAGTAGGAAAACTCATTTATTATGGATATACATCAAATCTGTCATATATTATTATTGATTTGGAAATTCGCTGAGCACGCAGGTCTGCTGTGATGGGGTATTTTTTATTTATAATGTTAAAGGCATTGGTTTTTATTTATAAATAACAAATCAAACAATAAAGGACACCAACAATATAAATATGACCAACCGGGCATTTATAAATTAAAGAAATTATGAAATCGGACCAGCACATAAACATATGCCACCAAAGAATCGTCCTAATCATGCAAATGAATCTCGATCTCATTTTTGAACAAAATCTTGTACGATGTCTCACGTCTTCCGGTATTGTCGAGGCCAGGTAACTCTACCGATCTAAAATCCAATCGATAACCTAAGGGTAATATTGAAAAAACTTGGAAAAATGAATTGTAACTGAAAAACTGAACTTATCAGTTCAAATATAGGTTAATAATGAAGACATCAAAAAATTGTTCTACACTGGTCGAATTAATCCAATTAGAGTAAATGAGCTAATCAAGGACAATGAAGTTCGTATAAACTACTTCTAATCCAATCTAAATTGAATTACTGTATAAACTATGTTAACAAATAACAGTTTTCTGTAAAAACTCACCTTGTTCGGTTTAATTTGTTCACCACTGTATATATATCTTGATTTAAAAATTAATATTCCCCTACCCCAAAAAATATTGGTTTCCACACTGCCAGTGGTAGCTCAATGTCAATTTCTACTCATATAACCCCTTCAAATAACTCTTTTCCTTATCCTATCT
This sequence comes from Nephotettix cincticeps, assembly GCA_023375725.1. NCBI lineage: Eukaryota > Metazoa > Arthropoda > Insecta > Hemiptera > Cicadellidae > Nephotettix > Nephotettix cincticeps. The sequence goes on along the minus strand of CM041786.1, from coordinate 128,683,578 downwards.
TATCTTATCATATAACATAAATGGTCTCAGTAACACCTCAAAATTTTCACTGTGTTTACATTAGTTTATCACAATAATTAGATGCAAGGAAATATTTTACATCAATATTTTCCAATGTTAAATATGTACGTTAACAAGGAATTTGGGATATTCAAGTTCACCATTTAACTACTATAAGGTTCCTTATTTGTGTGTATGTTTGTTTCAGGAAAGAATAATCATCATTTGAAGTATTTCCTTTACTGTACTTTAATTTATTCTGCTAATCATTTTATTCTCTTATATGAGAATTAGTTTAAAGATAAAAAAACTAAAGGTATTTTTCTTAACTGTATACATTTGTTTCAGTTAATACAATAACAGCTTTGTACATATCATTTGACCAGAAAATAGTTTTATTTAAGAGAGGTAAAATTTATTTATTCTATCAATGCTTGTCATTTAGAAATAAGATCTTTATAAAATGATTATAGATGTTTTTGTATAATGTAACAAATCATGTAATAAATATTCAATCATTTGGTTTATTTGGTATTCCTTTCACTTTTTCAAAAAATAATGGTAAAAGCTTATGTTTTAGGTTAAAAAAATGCTGCAGACCGAGCTTTGCTTGGATGGAATAAGACATGTATTATATAAGTTTATTAGCAAAATTAAAACACATTTATTACTCAATGTAAACACAGTTTATATAGTTTAAATAAAACTGATTTAATACTCCTTAATTAATAGAGCATAAACACTTTTAGCGAATTTCATAGAAGCTATTACCGTAGGTCTCATGGCGAGACTTAAGCACCATGTTTTTTTTTCTTTTTACATTAAAAAACAATAGTCGTTAAAATTTTTATATATATTCTTGTTTTAAACACGATAACTCTCGTAAAAATAATATAGTCAAATTGGTAGAATGTATTCCTACAAATGCTCACTTCGTAAACCACATATCGGTCATAACGGGTATTATTTGTTTTGTACCCCAAAATTTTTTGAAGTATTTCACTTTAATTTTTAATATTTATGATTTTATATTCAAATTAGAATCAGTTGAAAGATACACAATTAATTTCCTTAAAGTTTTTCTTATCTAACGGTTTCAGATATTAAAAAATCTAAACACAGTACTTGTAATTCTTTCTCATGTTATCTTAGAGATAGGGAAAAATTAATATTTATATTAATGAATATTTTTGGATAACTTTTATTAGCTTCATTGTTTGTCTATCATAATGAAAAAATCATAGTTTATGTGTTTATTGAGACCTGCATACTCTTTTCATAATAGTCATATGAATAATCTCCTTTATTTATTATGGATGAAAGTTGGTATAATGTTAAGATAAAATTATTTATGGTAGATGCTTTTCAGTGTTTCACAGAAAATGCACACTCTTTATGTTATTACAAAATAATTCTCAGTTTATATTTTTTTAACTTGTAATATTTATTTTTATATTATTGATTTAAATTCACTGAGTAATCTGCTTTAACACTTTTTTTATTAACTTGCACAAATTCTGAACATAGTTGTAGCCTACCCCGGACAGGAATCACAGGAATCTCATTACCTTCCGCACATGAATCCTCCACGGTAGCACTGAGTCTGCTTAACATCGCTTTTGTTTAGGTATTTTAGCCAACCTCAATTGTTTGAGCTGATCATAATACTGTTTATTTATCCATACAATTATTAATAGCACATGATCAACTGATTGTGTTAGAAACGGAATGAGGATTGAAAAGCAAAAGATAAATTTACTTTACACCAATTGGTTTGTTACATAGGCTTCAAGTAATAACATTAAATTTTTCTATCAAAACAGGAAAGATATTGTAAATACTTTTTTCTGATTTTATTGTGCACAGTTATTTCACCCATTAGTTTTACAAATTATTCATTAATTTGATGATTTTTCATTTATTACATACAGTACCTGGAGACCGAGCTTTGCTCGGATGGAATAAGACAATTTTAAGGGAGTAAATATAATACTAATAATACAAATAGTTTGATAATTATTGTTTTAATTGTGTCAGCGACAGAACATGATGTTAGTTGCTTTCTTGAAATAAAAAAATTATAGTGGTTTATTGAATAATTAACGCAAACATTTTTTTACTAACCTGCATAAACTAAACAAAAATATATCCAACACAGTCGGGGATTGATCACACAATCTCTAACGCAAGAGTCCGCCACGTATGCAACTTAGGCGCAGTTCTGGTTTAGAATGTTTTACCCATGCATTATTATTGGAGCTATCATAATTATTTGCATGACTATTAATAAACTTTTGTCAACTGATTTTGTTAAATACGGAATGAGGATTAAAAAGCAAAAGGGAAATTTAATTTAAACCAATTGGTTTGTTTGGATGGCTTCAAGCGATACATTGAAAAAGATGTCTATCAAAACAGGATACATTTTGGAAATCCTCTTCTCTGCTTTTATTTCGAACAGTTATTTTACCCTATAGTTTTGACAAATTGTTTACTAATTTCAATTTCATAATTTTTCATTTATTATATACACACATAAAATAAATATGTATGCAAAACCTCTATTCACATCTTACAAAGAACATATTGTTAGCCATTTTCACTCAACAACTGTCAAACAGTTATAAACAGATGTTTTGATTTGTATTGTTTAGATTTAAAACCACCATAAGCTCAATGTTATTTTTTTTAATTTCAAACTTAATATCACAAGAAAATCGGAATTTTCCTGGACATTTGACCTACCTAGAAGTTATTTTCAACCGGGAAATTAGTTATTTCCAAAATTTAAAGAAATTTGTTTGAGCCGTTTTCAAGATCCTTGTGCAAATATACAAACCTTGCTCGTATTATAGTATTGGATAAAATAAATATTTATGCAAACCCTCTATTCACATATTGTTCACCACCATCTTCGATCAACAACTGTCAAACGGTTATAAACAGATGTTTTGATTTGTATTGTTTACATTTGATTCTCCATAAGCTTAATGTTAATTTTTTAGATTTTAAACTTAATATTACAAGGTAACTGGGATTTTCCTGGACATTGGACCTATCTAAAACGTATTTTCTACTCAGAAATTAGTTATTTTCAAAATTTAAAGAAATTTGTGAGAGCCGTTTTCGAGATCCTTGTGCAAATATATATACAAACCTTGCTCGTATTATAGTATTGGATAGAGTAATATGTACCAGCATAGAGTACAGCCGACTGTCACATGGAAACAGTAGAAAACTCGCCAATTTCAAATCTATTGTGGGTTATCACAACACATTGTCCATGTCCATATATAAGGTATGTTTTATTGTCATCACTTACAAAGAAGTTTAAATTAATATTTCTTCTCTTGTTGAGTGTCTCTTAGAATAATTATTTTTGTTAACAATTTCCCGACGAATGAGTGAAATACAATAAGAATGTAAAATAAGTCACCTAGAAAACTAATAGCTAATCAGTCATGTAAAAAGGATGAATCTAAATTATTACATAAGATATAAAATAAGTTAACAATAGGTAACCACTTTCAGCTTAACTTTTAACTATAAGCTAAACCCCTTTTCTTAGATTGCAATACGAGATGAATTGCAATAACAGATGAAATTCCTACTTCATTGCCTTCAGCTAATAAAAATAAGAAAACACTTTAAAGTGGATTCTCCGCCAACATTATTTCATGATCTAATAATTTTTTTAGGCCATTTGATAAAATTACTACTTAGCACGAAATCAAAAAGCACTTAATTTTCATGGTTTAACCCTTTTAACATAAAATCTTGAGATTTTTTCAGGGAAACAAGTTAGATAAAATAATTTAAATCATAGATCGTGTAATGAAAATTAGATAGATAGGTTGAATACCTTTACAAAGTGATTCTAGTCCCGTATTACATTAACCACTGGAATTTTAATAGAGTATAAAACTAACTACAAACAGCCTGTCATTCACACACTTTAAAGGAAATGGACACTTTCTGAACTCGCTCCTCTTACACACAGAAATGGTACGAATTTAATAAATTCATCATTGCAAAAGTCAGAGCTGTAGACTAGAATGATGTAAATCAATAAACAAGTATAATCTTAAATGTATTTCACTTAAGGAGAATAAAAAAAATACCACACATCAGATGATTAGATAAGATTATTGAAATAGCAACCATACCACAAGGTATGAAGTTACTCATACTTCATACCTTCATAAGTATAAGTAGCCAAGTATGAATGAGGATTGAGTGTAAGATGATTGTGGCGCGATCTTGTAGTCTTGTCACTGACTAAGGCTGACATGTTCCTTAGACAGGACTGTTAATTAATAGCCCAACAGCCAATGGCAACAACTAAGGGACCTACAGTTTAAAGTGGAATCCGAACCACGGCCTCTGAATTACGAATTGGTCTCATTTTGAGGATGGTATTTGCGGAAAAACGTAGTATTCAATAGTGTGGATGTTAATCCACACAAGAGAACACTACACCCACCAGCCATCGCTCACAACTATCCACAATTCGTGGTCTCCTAGTAGCTGGATTACAGGACGACGCCAACGTCCCAGTCATAATGAAATAGTTAAAGGAGTTGTGTCAAACCAAGTAATGTATTGTTAATAAGGTTTATTCGTATTATAAACCTAAACTGTTTGTTCGGGATGTATATTCTGACAAACAGAACTCTACAAAATTAAGATAAGTTAGTTATTGGTATTTTTATATTACAAGTAAGTATAATATTCTTACAATATTAATCTTAAGTACCTGGTGACCGAGCTTTGCTTGGATAGAATAAGACATGTATTTTACAAGTTAATTAGCAAAATTAAAACAAATTTACTGCTCAATGAAAACATTTATGTGGTTTAAATAAAACCGTTTTCATACCCCTTAATTAATATGGCATAAATACTGAACAAAAATATAGCCCTCAGGTGGGGATCGATCACACGACCTTAATTTTAGTTGTATGTGACTCTATTCAGATGCTGTATTTATCATGTATTAATATGAATAAAGTTTATTTTGATTGATTGATTGATTGACCTTGAGTACGTGAGATCTGAGCCTACGAGCTACGGCGTCGGCCAAGTTGGCATTTTCGTTTAAGAGTTTTTGGCCAACCTCAATTGCTTTAGCTAATCTTATACTGAATTGAAATGTCCATACAGTTTGTTATTATTATCCTGTGATCAACTGATTTTGCTAGAAATGGAATGAGGATTGAAAAGCAAAAAGAGAAATTTAATTTACACCAGCTAATTGGTTTGTTACAATGGCTTCAAGCAATACAATGAGTACGTTTTCTTTCAAAACACAAAAGATTTTGGAAATAATTTTCTCTGCTTTTATTTCGCACAGTTATTTTACCCTTTAGTTTTTACAAATTGTTTAGTAATTTGATAATTTTTCATTTATTACATACATAAAATAAATATTAATGCAAAACCTCTATTCACATATTGTTTGCCACCATCTTCAATCAACAACTGTCAAACGGTTATAAACAGCTGTTTTGGTTTGTATTGTTTACATTTTATTCTCCATAAGTGTAATGTTAAATTTTTAGATTTTAAACTTAATATTACAAGAAAAACACGAATTTTCCTGGACATTAGACTTATCTAGAACTTATTTTCTACTCGGAAATTAGTTATTTCCAAAATTTTAAGAAATTCCTTAGTGCTGTTTTCGAGATCCGTGTGCAAATATATATATATATGTATATATATACATATACAAACCTTGCTCGTATTATAGTATTGGATATTCTTATTATGATGGTATTAAAATTCACCGAGCACAGTATGTCAGAATATACAATTAAATGTATGGTTGTGTTCATTAATAAAAAATTAAGATCGTCAAATGTCCTGTAACGTTTTAGAAAACATTTGTTTCCAACCTAATAAACAACAATAAGCATTACAATAAAATCAGCTACTTCCATACAGATGAGTTTCAGTTATATTAATACAGTTCTAATAGTAAAGACCTATATGTTCCTAGTAGTCCTCAGGTTTTTGTAGTCTTCCCTAAAATCCTTTTTTTCCAGTCCTCAAAGCTCTCCTGAGGTTCATTGTCCGTCTCGTCTTCATTTTCTTCACTGACTGATGTGTTCTGGGAGTCTATATAAAATAGATTAAATCACATATGAAAATCTGATCTTTAAAAAAAAAACTCTTTATGTTTAGGCTGACATTTAAGTCGAAATTAGACACATCAAAATTCTCTATTAATGAATCTCGCATGCAAAAGTACATTGTGTATAATTTCACAAAATAATGTTTAAAACATATTAATTAATTTGTAATCACCATCAAATAACAATTCACTAAGTTGGAGTATTGAAAAAATATGTAATATTTTTCAGAGTAAATGGGGGGACTAGGTTGTTCAGGTTCATGATTATTCAAAGATATGTGTTTAAACTATTGCTGTATGTATTGGAACAAAGCTGGCATTTTACTTTGGGGTATGCAGGTTCAGGGAATATCCCATCCCAAAATAACTAAATGAAATAGATAACTTGGATTATAATTATTGTTTTTGCTCAGGTGGAAGAAACATTTTAAAGCGGTACCACTTTTCTATCCACGGCAATATCACATAGTGACCAGCGCATTGTGCTGTCACTGTCACCTGTGACCATTTGCAACAAATCTCAATTTTATTTTTTCTCTAAAATTTCAGTTTAAATGCTTTTGAACAATCATTTTGATCTTAAAATGATATATGGCTGAATACTTTAACGGGACATCTGTAAGTAAGTGATAATGACCTCAATTCTTCATCCAAAGGAGAATGATGGTACCAACGAATAATACTACAAAAATTATGGCCTATTAATTCTTTTACTTAAATAATCACATACACACTCATACAGACGCGTTGGCTGTGAATAGGCATTTCCCTGTCAGGTCAGTGCGGCAGATGACTCCCTGAAGGGAGTAATGCCAAATGTTTTTCACAAAGTTCTATATGAAGACTCGAGCTCTGACTTAAAATAGTAAAAACACTCAAAACTAATCAGTTTGACTTTATTTACTTATTTATTTTGTATAAAACATACTAGGCCACTTGTTTAAGGTTTTTATTTTTGTATCAACTAAGATTTTGTCCCAAGTAATTGCAATTTAATACCTTTAACCATTTGCTCCACCAGGTCTATCAGTGTGTGTGCCCGCTTACGAGATGTTCTATCGGTTTGATCCGCTAGTGATTGCAGTTCAGCAGCCAACTTATCAAGGTCTTTGGTTTTAATACGACACAGGTCCACCAGAAGTTCTCGTTTTGGTTTCACTTTTTTGTGCCTGCATCAGTTAAATATTTAAAAATTAAATTGTTCCCCACGATGAAATGCAATTGAAATTGAATAACCCACTAATATTAATAGTATTTTATTTGTTTAGACAGTTTTCAACATAAGATACATTAATTACTATGTTCATAATTTAATGTACACAAGTCCTACAAGATAGGGGGTACCAAATTGGTATCTCAGATTAAATAGTAGACGAAGTAGATATAGATATTTGATTTCTACTAATCAACTTCATTATCCAATATTATTATCTTTCTGGAAGGGCAGTCTAACCAGGGAGATATTTTAAGCAAAGTATGGATCATAAATTGAGTATCAGATAATAGTGGTACGATCTTGTAGTCTTGTTAATAACTGAGGCCGACATGTTTTTACACAGGACTGTTAATTAGTAGTCCACCAGCCAATTGTACCAAAGGGATCTAGAGTTGAACGTCGGTTCTAAACTGCAATTTCGCCTCTGAATTACAAACTGGTCTAGTTAAATGGATGGTATTTGCGAATGAACGTAGTATATGGTATTATGTGTTGCTGTGTGGAGGTATGTGTGATTTTTTTGCCATAAACTTTTAAAAACAATACAATTGTAGACACATTAAGTATTATTTAGCGTCCGAGTGACCTACCATCGATGCCGCAACTCGTCGAACTTGTCGAACCGCAATGAACAATTAATAAGAATGGTAAACACTAGTTGTTTAGACATAGGTACGTGAGAAAAATTTGAACACAACCATTTTCCCTTGACTAAACATAGTTTATAAATCCATTTTAGTCCTGTGTGTATATGAAAAATACCCTGTAAAGGAGTTATACAGATATATGGCTACAAAAACACCAAGTAACATTGAAAGTATGAAAAATGGAAATTACTGTACCTGCATGCTGCCAAAACAGCTGCACAAGCATACATTGGGTGGCTAAGATCAACTGTGGAATGTCTCTCTCTTCCTCCGTCTTTGCTGCTAACATACCTGAAATAACATTAAGTGATACAAATCAGTGAGCAAAACAAAATTTCCACTAAAAACAAGTTAACCTTGCAAACTCCAAGCCCCTGATGGAGATTTAATCACAAAAGAAGGAATAATTTAATCTGCTGGTAAATAAATGATTATTTGCTATTTATAGTAGAACCCCTCTTATCCGTCACCATCAGGACCGGAACCATGGTCGGGAAAAAGGTCAGATAGACACATTAAGTATTATTTAGCGTCCGAGTGACCTACCATCGATGCCGCAACTCGTCGAACTTGTCGAACAGCAATGAACAATTAATAAGAATGGTAAACACTAGTTGTTTAGACATAGGTACGTGAGAAAAATTTGAACACAACCATTTTCCCTTGACTAAACATAGTTTATAAATCCATTTTAGTCCTGTGTGTATATGAAAAATACCCTGTAAAGGAGTTATACAGAAATATGGCTACAAAAACACCAAGTAACATTGAAAGTATGAAAAATGGAAATTACTGTACCTGCATGCTGCCAAAACAGCTGCACAAGCATACATTGGGTGGCTAAGATCAACTGTGGAATGTCTCTCTCTTCCTCCGTCTTTGCTGCTAACATACCTGAAATAACATTAAGTGATACAAATCAGTGAGCAAAACAAAATTTCCACTAAAAACAAGTTAACCTTGCAAACTCCAAGCCCCTGATGGAGATTTAATCACAAAAGAAGGAATAATTTAATCTGCTGGTAAATAAATGATTATTTGCTATTTATAGTAGAACCCCTCTAATCCGTCACCATCAGGACCGGAACCATGGTCGGGAAAAAGGTCAGATTATCCAAAAGATGTAATATAATTATTACATCTTTATAACAAATAAAATACAAAAGATGTTTTTATACAGATTTAAACAACATAATTACTGACAAAAATGTCTGCATACAACAGAATATGTATTGGTTCTAAAAGGAAAAAGGACAAACACAATATACTTTATTGACATATTCTTTGAGAACAGTACAATGTGTCAGATTCTGTTGAGTCATAATTTGTTTAGTAGAAATTCTTTTTCTGTATAGTAGGTAGTAGTTTTCTTGTCCTGTAGGCATGCTGTCAGGATTTTCTTTAGTTTGTTGACTGGTTCTTTCTTGAGGTTGTCTGGAAGACTGTTGTAGAACAGTGCTCCTCTGTAGGATGGCTTCTTTTCATATAGGCTGAGTCGGTGTATTGGAAGGTTTTTAGTTCTTTAAATTTATCTTGACAACTTTCTTGCATTTTGAGTCCTGTCATGCATCTCAGTGCCCTTTTTTGATGCACTAGTACTCTCTCCAGGTTAGTGTTGGTGGTTCCTCCCCATATCACTATGCCATATAGAAGATGACTCTCGAAAAGCGAATGATAGGCAGTAATGTTGGCAATCCTGATTGCCTGTCTTGGGTCGTTGCTTCTGTGTCTCCTCAGTTTTTGCTTGTTTTATTATTATAACTGAAAGTATTTACACAGTGTGCGTTACCGTCCGGTTCCAGTATCAATTGTGAACCCATACATATGTTTCAATCGCAGAGTTGGACTGTGAGTAGCTGAATGTTATGTGACTAACCTTCGTGAGTCAAGTCAGTACGAGGTTTTCAACCTGTTCAGCAGTTTCCTCCAAGTCAACAAGAAGCTGGAGGGGGTGGAAGTGTCGGCGGTTGCGTGGCAACTGAGCACGTGCACCAACTAACCTTGCGCAGCACAGAATGTACCTGGACTAACCTGTGTTGCTTGGAGTTGCCAGTGAATCCGCAGGCACACGTCCCTGTCGCCGATGCGCTCAGCGCCTTCAATTTGTTAGACGCTACTTGCAGTACATATTTGTTTTTATCTGCGTTCATCATCAGGATGGTGGTTACTCGAGCTCAGTTGTCTTCAAAAATAGCTGTAAACTTGGAGAATGTTGTTGAAAGCATTGTAAATATTGACGATACTTATGAGGACCAAATATCAATAATTTGCTCCCAATTAAGATCGCTAAATAGCAATCATCCAGAAATTGACTTTGGTAGCTTGGAATCGTCTATCAGTGAACTTTTAATGAACTTGGACATTTCTCTTGCAACAATCAGAGGTTTAAAGGACAAAAATGAAGTATTGCAGCGGCAAAATGACAAGCTGATTTGCATGATCCAAGAGGAGAAGAATCAGAGGCGAGCCCAGCTGGATGACTCCTTGACAGCCCAGGAGGCGGTTTTGGAAGAAAAAGACATTTTAATTAAGGACAAATGTCCTTAATTAAAATGTCTTTTTCTTAAAGACTCTTGTTCTCTTAAAGCTAGCTTAAGGGAAAATAAAGTAAGACTTGAAAGATTAAATACTGATTACAGTTCATTGCAATTGTTAATTACAGATAGAGTCTAAAATTGTATCTTTAAATGAATTAATTAAGGAATATGAGGAAAAACAGGCAACTCAAAATAAATATTTAAACTGTCTAAAAGATGAGCTTAAACGGGCTAAAAACTTAGCTTGGTCAGAAAGCAGATGGCTAGATGATAAGATTTTAGAAGCTTATTTTGATAGTTTTAGTAAATCTGTTAGCTCTGGTATTTCAGTAAAATGTACTTTTATTGGTCCTACAAAGACACAATTAATAAAATGTGGTAGTAATGATGATGTTACAGATTTGTTGTGTCAAATTGAATACTTTAACTCAGACTTTGTGTTTTGTTGTGTTAGCGATAGCTCCATCACCATGACCGGTTATTCAGGATCACATTGGAGTTTGTTGTTTATTGATTTTAAGTCAAATGTGGCGTATCACATAGAGTCACTTCCTGGGTATATCACCGGCATGCCAGTGACATTGTAACTAAACTTAAGTTGGGTAAAGTTGTGGAGTTGCCTTGCACAAAACAGAATAATGGTTTTGAGTGTGGTCTTAGAGTACTAGTGAGTGCTAAATTTATTCTTGATTGTTTTTGTATAAATGCATACTTAGGTTCTGTAATGCTTCCTTTCAATGAATGGTACATGAGTTTTACCAATGTCAACAAGGCGCCGGCCCGGGTGGCAGCGGCTGGGGTGGGGGAGGCACGTGAGGCTCAGCAGCCCTGCAGGTCCCCCGCGCGGCCGACGCCGACACCCGAGCCGGACGGTGTTATCCACACACCTGCCTTGTCCAAACTCGATGATGGCTGGACTTTAATTAAAAAGAAAAAAAGAGTAGGGAAGTTAAAAGTCAAAAATGTAATTACAACCTGTCCAAGTAATGTTATTGTAAATGCTTCTGGATCTTGGCGTGAATGTCATGAGGAAAAACGTTCCACTCAGTCTAAGAATTCAAACGAGAAGTTTTGTAAAAATGCTAGAGAAAGGAAAAGGGCAAATATTACTGTGTGTAGTTGTAAAACTCTTTCAAAGCAAGGTAGTTGTAGTACAATGGTTAATAAGTCTGTAGTTAAAAATAAAAATGATCATGCCCCGATTGTAAATACGATTGCCCCAAGAGTAAATACAACAGTGGATTATTTGTTGATTGGCGATTCATTGTTGCGCTTTGCTGATAAACCGTGTGGAAAAATGGGCGTTCTGTTAGTGTCAATCCTGGTGCCAAGATAAAGGATATAAAGTTAAAAATCAAGTCTCTTTCAAAGCAAAGTCCCCGAGTTATTCATTTTCATGTTGGTACCAATAACTTGCCGACTGGTTACAGGGGTGGTCCTGGGTATAATGGCGGGCACGGCAAGCGCGAGGCTCTCCATAGTATGGCCGACCTTCTCTATACCACGCGGACCCTCTTTCCGCAAAGTAAAGTATTGGTGAACGGAGTGTTACCGAGATCCGACATATCTGACACAGCTCTCCACTCATTTAATGAGCAAATGGAGTTGATGTGTGGCAATTTCGGTGCCACCTTTATAGATGCCGGGTCATTGATGCGTAGGTATCACCTGGGACGAGATGGTCGACACCTCAATCGAAGCGGAGTCTCTATTTTTGGAGAAAAACTGCTTAACACTTTCAGGAACTATGTTGCATTTGAGGCGACTCCTGTGGTGCCATCGTCCTCCCTGAGCTCTCCTGTTGGGGTGGAGCTGGTGCCTCCTACTTCTTCTGGGTGTGTGGGAGACATAGAGTCTTCACTGAGAGCTGGTAGGGGGGTCAGTCCGTGGGACACAAAAAACGGCCACCTCGGATTGGCTCAACCCTCAGGATAGGCCATCTAAACATTAACTCACTGTCGACGGGGTTTGAGGAGATGGCTCGGTGGTTTTGGATCTGAACCTTGATATTTTTGGCGTAACTGAAACCTGGTTAACTGAATATGTGAGCAGTGATGAAGTTAAGTTACCTGGATATTTCTTGATCAGAAATGATAGATGTAACAATGGAATAGTCAAGAGAGGAAGTGGAGTTGCTTTGTATGTGAAAAATGAGCTGGATTTCACTCCTAAGACAATTGAAGTACAAAAGGGTCTTGAGTGCATTTGTGGTATAGTTGGTGTTAGGGGAGACAAGTTTTGTATTTGTGTGGTGTACAGGCCTGGCGATGTTTCATACACTTGTTTTGAACCATTTTTTCCTCAGTATTTTATGACATGTGTGAGTATACTGAGAAGATTGTTGTTATGGGAGATTTTAATGTTAATCTTTTAGATATTACTCAGCCATATTGTCTCTTCCTCATAAACCAATACGATGCCCATGGTCTGACACAGTTGCTAAAAGATCCCACGAGAGTCACTGCGACCTCCTCTACACTAATCGATCACATGTTAATCAACAAACATGTAGACTCCACTGGATGTGACGCTATTGACATGTCTTCCATTTATCACAGTCGAGGAATCAGAGTTTCAGATCACAAGTTGACGTTCTGTGATATAATTGTTAAAGATGAAATAAGACTAAAACAAGTAAAATACATTACTTATAGAGATTTCTCAAGATTAAATGTGGAGGACATGATTGGTTGCGCTTCTAGTGTTCAGTGGAATACCATTAAAAACATGGTCGATGTCAATGAAATGGCGAGATTTATAAACTCATCACTAACGGATATATTTGATCAGTGTGCACCATTAGTAAGAAAAAGAGTCACGAGAAAAATGCTCCTTGGAGAAATCAATTCATAACTATGCTCACTCATAGAAAAAATTGTTTGAAGAAAAAACTTTTAGTTAATAGAGGTGATGTTTATAGGGAACAATATTGTAAAACGAGAAATGCCCTGAATAGTGCAATTAGGACAGCTAAGCAAAGTTATTTTCAAAAAGAACTTACAGGTTGCAAAAGCTCTAAACAATTTTGGGCGAAAATTAAGAAAAGTGGAGTAATTCAAGGTAAAGATTACGACATTCCAAAATTCCTCAAAAAACCTGATGAAATAAACTCACACTTTGCAACGATGGGTACAGGTTGTGAAGCAAAACCTGAGTGCATTGAGTTTTATATAGAAAATTACTCTGAACACGTTCAACATGAGTTCTCATTTAACGCTGTGAGTGAAAGAGAGGTAAAAACTGTGATTAACATGATTACCACAGGTGCAGTTGGTACAGATGGAATATCAATAAACATGATTAAAATGGTGGGTCCTTACTGTGCTGGGGCCATCACCCATCTCCTTAATGCTTCTTTAGCTGCTCGGGTATTTCCTGAGGATTGGAAAGAGGCAATTGTTATTCCTCTTCCAAAGATCAAAACCCCTTTGTCTGTGGCTGATTTCCGTCCCATCTCTATTTTACCTGTCCTGTCCAAGGTCCTGGAGAAAATTGTGGTATCACAGTTGGTTGATTTCTTGGAGTCTGAGTCAATACTTCCATCTATGCAGTCTGGTTTTCGAAGGGGCTATAGTACAGCATTGGCTCTGTTACTGCTTTGTGATGATATCTTCAAAGCTCGAGCTGAAAGGAAAAATACTACCCTTGCAATGTTGTAATCAGGCTTTCGATTCCATTGATCACCGTCTGTTGTTAGCTATGATGAAATTTTATAAATTTGACCAACTTGTAATTTTGTGGTTTCATCTGGATGGAAGGAGCCAGCGATCCAAGGTTGGCTCAGAGTTTTCTGCCCCTTTAATGAGGTTACTGGGAGTTCCACAAGGAAGCTGTCTTGGGCCTGTTTTGTTTACCTTGTTTGCTGCTACGATGGGGAGAGATCTTCAGCATTGTCGTCTGTATTTTTATGCTGACGATGCCCTACTCGCTCTTCAATACAGCATTTGCGAGGCTGACCTTGCTGTATCTAATCTCAATTCAGACCTAGACGCAATTAATGTTTGGTCTGTATATCACGGCATCAGGCTGAACAAAAGTAAGTGTTTAGTTCTGACTTTTCCATCTGGTAAGGCATGACCATATCAGTCCTTATCTGGGGTGTGTCTCGACGGTGTTTTTCTGCAGGAATGCAGCTCCCCGAAACTCCTTGGGCTTATGCTTGATGCCAGTCTCTCATTCTCTGAACACGTTAGCTATGCTTGTCAGAAGGCTGTCACTCACCTTAGAATATTATATTGGCATCGCAACCTGTTTTCATTCTCCACTAAGCTTTGTCTTGTTCAGGCTTTGATACTCTCTATGTTTGAGTATTGTGTCCCGTTGTATGGAAATGTCATATCACTTCGGGACATGAAACGAATGCAGAGGGTGCAGAACATGTGTATGTAACATCAGGTATGTTTGTGGACTGAGAAAATTTGACCACATTTCTCACGAGAGGAAATCTCTTGGCTTACTGCCAATCAATGAATTATGCTTTCTCCGCACTTCATGCCTCGTTCATAATGTCCTAACTGAGGGGAAACCTCCAATATCTGAGAGAGGCTCAGTGCCCGTTCCGACCTTAGATCTCGGAGTACCAGGCAGGACGAAATGATGGAGGTGCCTCGTGTGCGCTCTGAGTCTGACCGGAGAGGATTTTCCTATTTCGCGCCAAAAATTTTAAATTCATTGGGGTCCAGTATCGGGCATGTTAGAATGTCAACAAACAAATTTAAAAAAAATGTACGTGAAAGATTGCTGAGCGGTGTTTTAAAACCTAATATAAGGCCAATGGAATAGAATTTAACTTTGTAATGTACAGTATTTTATTTTATTAAATACGGTAATTATAAGCTATTCTGTAAATTTTCTTGTTTTTATAATTTTTTGTGAATTTTGTGTGACACGAGTTGTTTTGAAAACCATTATATTGTATGATGAAAACCGCTCTAAATAAAAGACAATTTATTATTATTATTATAATGTTAGAATACAGGGCCCACGCGCCACCGCGGAGCGATCGTGGCTAAGAAGCGGAGTTTAGCTGGCACAACGCGGCTTCTTAGTCACGGCCACTCCGCGGTGGCGCATGGGCCCTGTATTCTAACTTTAAAAGTGCATTTTCTCGGTTATCCGAGGACAGATTTCGTTCACCAAAGTACCGTTCGATTTGAAATTAAAATTCCAATCTTTTTTGTATCTTGTAAAAATTTTATTAAGTTAATGGTTTTTTTTGTTATTTTAATTTAAACATTTTTAACCGTTGCCATTTTGAAAATATAAAAGTAAATTAAATGATACTTTGTAAATATTTTTCTCTTTAACCAATAAATATGTGTGCAAAGTTTGGTTTCTGTATCTTAAATATTTCCTGATATATATAGTTTTTTGTAAAAAATACAAAATGGCGGCTAGCAGCTAAACGAAGGATTTTTCGACAAATGGTTATAGGTGATTTTTTGTTTATTTTGATGAGTACTATCACCCCTCGAAGTTTGTGCCCGACTTTAATGAACACCCTGTATATACATATATATATAAAAATTTTAACGACTATTGTTTTTGGTCTCTGGACACCTAAAGAAGAAAAAATAACATGGTCCCGGGCTTAAGTCTCGCCATGAGACCTATGGTAATAGCTTCTTCCATATGAGAAATTCGCTAAAAAAATAGCTGTTTTATTAATCCCGGTCAAAAAGATCGTGAGTGAGCCGTCACAATTTCAATTTAAAGTGAGTCCTCCCGGGTTAATTTTTTTAAATTGTGATAGAGATATTTTGAGGTGTAAATTCTTTTTTCAAAATTATTTCAACACTCTTCAGCTGTTCATGAAAGATATAATAAAAATCATTTTCTTGCAACTTACCGATTAATCAGTTTCTGAGCTAGGTCTGCAATGTCTGAGCCGACTGCCAGTTTGACACACAACTCAGCTACGGTTAGACGAGAATCTAGCCCTAGAACCTTCTCCACTGTGTGGTAAAGACCTGCATAGTTCTTCTTAGTCACTCCAGCTACTTTGATTGCTAAAGTCTGCATATGTAAATAAAAAGTCAGTTACATGGACTGAAGGAAAATTTCAGTAAATAAAAAAAACATCAAATGAATAGCAATCAAAAAATACCTGCTTTGTTTCATCAAAGCATAATTCTTCTTGATTTACCATAAAAAATTAATTTTTACTTACTTTACTAGACAAAATTAAAATTTCACTTATCAATCAATATTTTTGGATAAAACGTGATATTTAGCTTCATGTGGTTGAGATCCTTCTATTTATGCTTAAAAATCATAGTTTATGTATTTATCATGGCAGCTAACCTACATACTCTTTTCCCATGTTAATCATATAGGGAATACGTAAACTCCTTTATTTATGGACAGATGTTGATGAAACTTGTTATAATTGGTCAAAATAAAAATTGTTTATGCTATAAATGCCTACTTTCAGTGTTCCTCACAGCGGCAAACCTGCATACTCTTTCCTATGTTAATCTTATGGAGAATAGACAAATGAATAACTCATATATTAAATATATGAGTTATTCAATATAATATATGAAAATCATATTAAATATATGAGTTTATCAATATCTGTTGATAAATTTTATCGACAGATATTGATAAAACTTGATGTATAATATTATTATCATATTATTGAATTGGAAATTCGCTGAGATCTGCTGCGACGGGGGTATTTTCATTTTAGACAATAGATATAAAAGTAAATTTGTTATTCAAGAATTTGGTTATGAAATTTGTGTTGAGGATAAATAATTACCTTGTCAAAAGGAAGTCCTAGTTTATCAGCTGCTAGATTCAAACATATTACAATGGTACATGTCTCACTCAAGTTGGGTAGTCCAGCACCTCGCTTAATCCGGAAAAGCCTTAAGTATTCACAACCTTTCCTAGAAACGTTTAACAGACATCCTCTTACTTCTCTTATTTAAAATAATAAATCAAAAGAGACTAAGATATGACATTATTATTCCCCTTAGATTAGTATGAGGGATCTTCAGAATGTAATGTATAGGCTTACTCATGTAACTGTATGATTACTTCCATTTAAATTTAATTTAACAGAACTAGCATAGCCTAGATCTAAATTATAGAGGATAATTTACCTTTGGAAAAAATAACAGGAATGACATCTACTTATCATACTACAGGGATATTTTAAACTTTGAGTATTGTGGTACATTCACAAACGATTTTCAACCCTTCTCATTTTCACTTGATAGAGGTATGTATATAAGTTACACTCCAATTACACCTCTTAAAAATTGCCATTGGCTGTGGAGCTATTAATTAACAGTCCTGTCTATTAGGAACATGTCAGCCTTAGTCAGTGTAACAAGACTACGAGATCGCGCCACAATCATCCTACAGTCATTTCTCATTCATACTTGGCTTAAAATACCTACCTGGATAGGTTGACATTTCAATAATCTAATCTAATCTATTGGGACAGTATATTCATGCTGATGTACTGTAATACCTCAAAATAGTGCATTCCTTTAGACCTACTACAGTGGAGATAGACTTTCTGTGTGCCATTTTCAGCAGTGAAAACATGTTTTCTTATCTCCAATCGGCCACACTAGATGTAAAATAAACATCGGACTGTCTGTTGTGTTGTACCATTGCTACAAAAGTCATCCCCTTTTATATTGGAGGTACAATTACCAGAATGGTAACTAGTTAAATCCCAATTTATGATATTACATCCACACAGACCAGTGACCTCCCTGAAGCTGGTCCTAAGTTTAATCAATCCAAGGGGTTGAAGATATGTGAATATAGTCACTGCTGCTGTGTTGGTAATGTAAATCCATTAGATTCAGCCCGGTTGACCAGTGAAGGTTCCAAAACCAGGTCTCATAGCTTACAATAGCATTGGAATTC
Source organism: Nephotettix cincticeps (assembly GCA_023375725.1). Taxonomy (NCBI): domain Eukaryota; kingdom Metazoa; phylum Arthropoda; class Insecta; order Hemiptera; family Cicadellidae; genus Nephotettix; species Nephotettix cincticeps. The sequence goes on along the minus strand of CM041786.1, from coordinate 128,665,152 downwards.
TACATACCCCATAGTTGTTAGTCTATGCTAATAAAGTAACTATCATGGATGTTACAGTAGGCCTAAGCAAAGCCTAAGATAAAAGTACTTCCATCAGTATCATCAATTTAAGTCAGTAGGCTAAATTATTTTTGATTAAAGATTATATGAGATATGTTAAATGCTTACTTTGTTAACTTCTCGGCAGAATCCAACATAAGTTTGTCAACAATTTTATTCAGAAGCCTAGAATCATTTTCAAGTGAAGTGGAAGACATTTCTCTAACAAATTGCAATCACTGCGACAAATTAACGGAGGAGGAAAATTTACTCATATGAAATAGAAGTAATTACTATACTGTTGAGTTAGTTGTTTTAAAACATGAATTGCGTAAACACGTTCAGTCAAATAACATTACTAATTACAGAAGCAGAAGAGCAGAATTTCAGAAAGCAAATGACAGAGGTTTTGGAGGGAAGAAAAAATAAGTTTGAGAACCTACCCAGTGTGGCCAAGCTGATAACTTTATAATCGTCAACTAATAGTAAAATTCCCGGATCAAAGTACATATCAGTAACATAATTTTATAACCTTTGAGCTTTATTTACAGTGTTGCCAAAAACCGGGTGATTATGATCTTCTGGCAATTTGAAGGGGATTAAGAAAACCCAGGGATTTTAGGTACTACTTGTAACAAGCACTTGTAACTTGTAAGGATTTATCCCGGTTTTTTTGTGTAGTATTTCTATCTTCTTTTCTTTATAATCTCCACCTAAACATATTTTTCTTTTTTATTAAATACTAAGCCTTGTTTCTTGTAGGAGTAGTCAATCCAAAAACACCCCTACTGACCATGTAAAAGTCGACTGACCACTTAATTCTGTTTGTCCGACCGGATTCATTTTTATTTTTAAATACTGCCAACCACCCCCGACGATAACAACAAACAACCTTTTAACGACCTCTTTAACATAATCCTAAGGGGTAGTAAATCCAAATAAACCCCTACTGACCATACAAAAGTCGACTAACCGGGTATTTTTAGGTTGTCCGACCGGCTTCGTATTTGATATTTAAATACTGTACTGTCAACCACCCCCGGCAATAAGAACAAACACCAGTATTAAATCCGGTCGGACAACCTCTAGTACCCGGTCAGTCGACTTTTATGTAATCGGTAGAGGGTGTATTTGGATTGCCTACCTCATTGGATTATATTATTTAGGTTAGGTTGGATATTTATTAGTTAGGAAGATGGTTGTTTGTTCTTATTTTTAGGGGTGGTTGACATTTTTGACATGGATATGTCTTAGGTCTGTGGGGGGGGGGTTGTTGGCATTTTGCACCAACATTTGAAACAGTGGCGTCATTTTAGTTATAAGAACAGCTGTTCAGATTAATTGAAAATATTCTCTTTAGAAATGTTCATGATCTAACCTTTTTCCCACAGGGAAGTAAATACAAACATTTTTAAACAACAAGAATGAATCCGGTCGAACAAACAGAAGTTCCTGGCCAGTCGACTTTATCTGGTCATATGGTTTTCAAGGGATTTACTACCCCTTAGGATTATGTTAGGAAAATGGTAGCTAGTTATTATTGTCGGGGGTAGTTAGCAGAATTTAAATATCAAATACAAAGCCGGTCGGACAACCGGAAGTACCCGATCAGTTAACTATTATCTGGTCAGTAAAGTGTGTATTCGGATTGTCTACCACTTAGGATTATGTTTGTTTTTCTTCCTGCGAGGGAGTGCTTGTCAGTTTTTAAACACCGAGATTGAATGGGGTCGGGCAACTGGAAGTACTGGTTGAGTCGTCTTTTATCTGGTCAGTGAGATTCAATTGAATTTACTACCCTCTAGGATTATGTTAGGTGTAGTTAGATAGCTGATAGTTATTATTGTCGGGAGAGGCTAGCAGTGCAGTATTTATAAAAGCTACCATTTATATAAAGCTGGTCGGAGAACCAGAAATACCCAGTCAGTTAACTTTTATCTGGTCAGTAGAGGTGTTTTTGGATTGACTATCTCTTTGGATTATTTTAGGAAGATGGTTTTTTGTTATTATTGTTGGGGGTGGTTGGCAGTATATATATATATGTATATACTAGTATGAAGCCGGTCCGGCAACTAGACGTAGCCATCAGTCGACTATATTCCTGGACAGTAAAATAGATGGTTCCCAATTTAGGTTACATAAATTGTTTCTGACAACAGTTCCTTTAATTTTATACGTATGACTATACTTATATAACATTTCCTATTTTTAAACTCCTATACCTAAGTATTTTAATAAACACAAAGGTCCAGTCTAATGAAGATAGATTAAAAGTTGAGCCACTCAGTATGAGAATTGCATGGTTGCAGATAATTTACACTTACATTTTTTTAATGGTCATAATAACTTTTTTATCAGTTATCTATCATCTCAGTTTCAGTTCAGTTCAGTTTTATCAGTTTCTATTTCATCTCCACCTTAATTTATTTTCAACATTGAGGTTGTTAAAAAGTATGAATAAGTTTTGAATCAGGAAGCTTGAGGCTCTTTACTTTGATATATCAGAGTTCAATAGATTGTAAAAAATAAAAACATTTTTATTGGCAACTTGCTTTGCAACAAATACTATACTTTTTTCTTTACTTGGCACACATCTATAACCATGATAAACCCACATTAATGAACAGGAGTTTACTTTCAGTTCAGTAATTATAAAATACTTTGTAAATATTGGACACTCTACCACATAACATTTTGCTCAAATTATTGAATTTGAAAAAGAAACACGTGGTATTTCGAGATATGTGTCGCCACAGGCAAAAATACGATTGAATGTTCAATATTTATTAATATTATATCAAATACACCGATTTAAAAATACTTGATGATTGTATGCATTATTTTTCATTATTTAAACATATATGTGAACAGGGGTACAAACACATTACAGCCTACAGTTGGAAGTCTAAAGTCCTGTTCTGAAAATGACTCCATTGATCATCACCCTGATGATATAAGGAAGTACAGAACCTACTTCATTATGGTCATTGGAATTGAAGTATGATTAAGGCCCCATTACAGAAGTACTTAGTGTGACATTTGTTCTTATAAGTTGATTGTATTGTAACCCGTTTGAATTATTCAGCACAAATTGAGACTGTCAGTTATACTAAAAGATAAATCCTAATTATTTTAAAGTTCACCAGTTAACAACATAAATATTGAATTAAGTTTAAGGAATATTAATTATGATGAATGCATAGCACAACGACATACTTTATTTCAAACAGTATAAAATTGTGCAATTTAAACTTTTTTTATATTTTACTATTTTGTGAAGATGAGGAAACTTGATATCCAAACACAACTTTATCTATTGCTGGAAAATTTAGAATTTTTATGTATTACACTGAAGAGGGCTCTACACTTTAATCTAAAAGTTAAATAAAAATCATATTTCAACTGATGAATTCAGGTTTTATGCAGTTCTACTAATGTATGACATTTCAAGGATTAGTGGAAATTTCATTACATCTATATCTCAAAACTTCTCAAAAACATTATTAAGATTTTTACCACGGACATTTCCCATCCCTATTTTAAGTAAAACCAAGTTTTACGACATTTCAGGATCTGGAAACTGATCCCGTCCTTAGGTGAGGTAGAACCTAAAACATAACATGATTAGTACATAATATGGACTAAGCCGGGAAAAATAGAAAACAAAATCGTTTAAGGATGTCAAAAATACCTTAAAAACAATACCATGTACTTACAGACATCACTTGAGTTGTCTTTGACTCTTTGTGACGAGTGGATGTGTTTCGTTTGTTGCGAATGACTATTGTTACATTGTATTGTTTATAAGTTTATTGACTACTTTAAACAGTATTATTTTAGCGAAATTCCCATAGGGAAGAAGCTATTACCATAGGTCTCATGGCAAGACTTAAGCCTGGGATTTTCGTTTTTAGGTGCCCATAGGCCGAAAACAATAGTCGTTAAACATGTTAAATACATATATATGTGTGTGTATCTGTGAACTTGATAACCCTCGTAAAAATGGTCCGATCGAGACCAATTTTGGTACAGACATTTATTCTTACATTTGCTCAGACAAGTTTGTAATCCAGACATATCGGTCAATTAGAACGGGTAGTTTTGGGGGTTTTGTAATCAAAAATTGGGTTTTTTGCGTTTTTCATATGTAATTTATAAAATGTTGAAATTTTATCTTTCACCATTAGAATCAGTTTGAAAAACTACACAATTTAGTTCATAAAAGTTTTGCTCAATCTCCAACGGTTAGAGAGATATTAAAATATCTAAACACAGTATGTTATATTTTGGGGCTCCTAAGTTATCTTATGGAGGACAAGGAAAAATTAATATCTCACTTATCAATCAATATTTTTGCATGAATCTTGATATTTAGCTTCATGTGGTTGTGATCCATCCATTAATACTTAAAAATCATAGTTTAAGTGCTTATCATCGCAGATAACTGCACACTCTTTTCCCATGTTAACACATTCGCTGCGGCGCCTGAAACCCCTGTTCCTCGCAAGGAGTGGCCTATGTACATTAAAATCAACCAATAGAAAAATTCTAAGTGACTCATACAGAAATAGATACTGTGTTATAACAAATCTGGTCATAGTTCTCTCAGGTCCCAACAGGTGATAGCACAATCTACATCAACAGATCCACCAACTTGATTATAACCTAAATGTCACCACTCGGATCCGAGCGTTCTGCTTCGTGTGCCAGGACCAGTGCCACTAGGAACCGAGTGGTCAGCAGCGAACGTGTTAATCATAAGGGAATAGGAAAACTCCTTTATTTATGGACAGATGTTTATGAAAGTTGATATAGTCAAAATAAATTTTTTTTATGGTAGAAATGCCTACTTTAGTGTTCCTCACTGCATCAAACCTGCACATTATTACGCAAATAAAGAATGCTCTTGGAGATTATTAATAAATAATACAACAAATAATTCTCATATTTATCGGCAGATAAAACTTGTCATATATTCTTATTATTATATTATTGCTTTGGAAATTCGCTGAGTATGCAGATCTGCTGCGACAGGGGTATTTAGCCTTATATTGGCTTAGTCCGGATTATGTAATAATTGTGTTATGTTTTAGTTTCTAGATCACCTGAGGAAGGGATCAGAGATTGCAGATTCTGAAACGTTGTGAATCTTTGTTGTACTTAAAATCGTGATCGAAAATGTCCATGATAAAAATCTAAATAACATAAATCTACCATAACCAATAAAGAATTTAAAAAATTCTCAAAAACATTGAACCTCACTTCTAAATATTTTTTTATAGCTTAGATTTAATTTGGTCTGCTCACTAAATTATTAATAATCAGTGATTTTTGTTTTAAAAACTCAGTGATAAGTCAGCAATTATATTCATTATTACATAAAAGCATTACATTATTACAACCTTGAAATTTTTTACAATGGAATAAGTGTTATGATGATACATAATTGATGAAATAATAGCTAATTTTAATTTAAGTTTTGTTTAAGGCCTTATTAGACTTACTTTAGTATATTTACATTAGTAGTCTTTTGTACAGTAAAGTCCTGTCTAACCAAGTTTTCGTTTTAACCATGCCTAGCCTGCATACATAAAACATTCGCCATAAATCAGTTAAGTAGTAAGTTATTGCATTCTATTTTTCTGAAATGACGGTACTATAAACTCAATAATAAATTATTATGTTGTCTTAATGCAGTAGATTTCAAAGACCATAACCATATTTTGTATTAAAACAATACAACAAAATTTACACAATGGTTTTATTTCATATCTTTTATTCTCATTGGTAGTTCCGTGTTAAACGAGATTCGGCTAACTGAGGTTATCTTGGCTAAACGAGACTCTTACTGTGTACTTACTTTAATATTTTAAATATAACATATAACAAGCAATAAATTTATTTAAACCTTTAGCGAATACCGTCATAAGATACTAATGTCAATGTGGATGTTGATCCTGAGCACAACGCTATAAGGAATGGACATAATCATCAATGACTTGCTGTCATATTGTCCATTGCTGCAAAGTTTAACGACACTAACATTTTTATTTATTTATTTAATGACTAATATAAAATTCATACTTGTAATTTACTGGTTGAAATGGAAAAAAGGTATTAAAAAAAGTTAATTTTAAGCGTAATTAAAATTGTAATGATAAAACCACAGGGAAGCAATACCCTAAGATTGCTTTCTTATTGGATCGGTATGCACCTATAACGCTTGACATATACAATTCAAACTACAGGAAAATAATGTAAAAATTCACTGATTGTTACTTATCTGTGATTTAACACTATGGATCTGTAGGATAAATAATGAAGTCTTCAACATTTGACATACAAAGAGTGTAACATTAAAAGTCACCTCTGTCTATTCTTCGTGGGTCAGATTAAAAAATTATATAAGTTAGTACAAAACATATTTGAATATTGGTCTTGTTAATATGAGATTAGCTTATCATATGTTTAAATGTATGTATATGTGAACCAATTTAATTCCCCAGAAAGTGTTAAATGACTGCTTTTTTTAATAAATTATAATATCAAAATTTAAGTAGGAGCAGTCTTAAGGATATTAAGTTCATTTTGACAGCAATTTCTTTTGCCTATTTTGATTTTTTATTTGGTTCCTGATGCATTTACAGAAAACGATACTTATGTTGCATGCCCCTAGCATAACCTAGAATATAAAGGTCCTAGATGATTTACAGTTTCAGTGGCATTCAAATTTTGTTGCTTTAAAGTTTTAAATTGGTGTAGTATGTTTTGTATTTTTACCTTTTTCTAATTTCCGTCAATAAGTAACTGATTTTAACTACTGCAGTAAAAGTTAAATATTTACAACTAAGATTCAGTAATTGTTTACAATAACTGCCTCAACTCCAATTTCATCCGTACTTCTGGTCCTTAGTATGAATTAACAAGTAATATTAAAGCCCGCTCGGCCTTTTTGAGGACGGAATAGACGTGATAAGGAAATGGGCAATGTTCAAAGTGATAACAGCGGTGTATGGTGATGGCTACCTGTGCAAGTTATTTTTTCCCCACCCATAACCCCGATTCTTTAGCTAGACTGCATTACGATGTAATGAAACCTACATTACTCACTGAAAAACAGCCCTCTGCGGAGTTAAGTAGGTTATTGGTAGTATAAAAATATCAATAATCAATCAACCTAACTTAACTCTGCAGAGCGATGTTTGTTGCTGACCTATTCACGTTACACATAAATAACCTTACCTTCATATAGTTAACTACCGTATACAGTTTAGGCTAAGCGGACCCTAATATTGCTTGTTTATTCATATTTAGGTCCCAAATAGTTAGTAACAGAAGTATGGAAGATATTGGAGTTAAGGCAGTTAAGTTAAACAATTACCTTTGATTAATTATAAAATATTCCTTGTTGAAAATACAAAGAATAAGTATTCCATTTATTAGCACATCAATGTTTCTCAGTAATTATTGAGTGATTAAAGTCAAAATGGTGGTAATACTCTATTATATTTCAGGGATTTTTATTAAAGTTTTAGGTCAAGTAAGGCCTGTCAGGACATCTATTTAGGTAATTAGTTTATGGAGCCCTCTCAATAAAGTATTTGAGTATTTCTAAAGACTTGATTATAAGAATTTAAAGAACATTACAGATAAGCATTTTTAGCCTATACTCTTCCACATTGGCTCTTGATCCTGACCAAGAGTTTCTAGAAAGAAACTTATTTTTTAACTTTAAAAAAAAAGAAGCTAGCAAAACTGTTGATGAAGCAAATTGTTATTATAATGACTGGAAAAATTGTATATAATTTCTTACATAGCCTAGTCATTATTGAGGAACCGTAACATAAGACTTGCTTTCTCATACTTGGCACTAGTAAACATAATGGTGTATTTTAAACTTTGCACAACATACATAAACAATATCTTTTACATCACACACTGGGTAGACCTACTCTCCAATGAGATTCAACATGTCTTCTCAAATCTGATCGGCGAGTAAATGTTTTATCGCATGTTAAACACTGATATGGTCGCTCACCCGAATGTATCAACATGTGTCTCCTTAAATCAGACTGTCTAGTAAACGACCTCTTGCAAGATGGACACTGGAAAGGACGTTCCCCGGAATGATTCAGCATGTGCCTCTTTAAATCAGATTGTCGGGTGAATGATTTCTCACACGCAGGACACTGGTACGGTCGCTGACCTGTATGACTCAGCATATGTCTTTTTAAATCCGAACGACGTGTGAAGCACTTCTCACATATTGGACATTGATGAGACCCGTCACCCGAGTGGCTGAACATGTGGGTCTTCAAATATGAGTGACGAGTGAAGGACTTGCTACACACTAGACACTGGTGCGGCCGCTCTCCGCCATGACTTAACATGTGTCTTTTTAAATCGGATCGTCGTGTAAAACACTTCTGACACGTAGGGCACTGATGAGGTCTTTTGTCTGTTTGACTATACATGAGTCTTAAAATGTGTCTGCTGTCGTATGTGTATACAAGCAGACCTCACATGTGGGTGCTGAATGTAATGCAGCATTTGCACCTACTTTTAAGCCATTAAATCATAATTTAATCTGTCAAATACAGACTAGCATGATCACATTATGACTCTTATCACATATGTGACTTCCAAACTCTATGTGAATTTTTGAATTCTGTTTTTACATCTGACTTTAGTTAACCAGCACATACATCCATGTTTGGAACCTGAAAAAGTCAGTAAACATTAGACTTCATTGTTGGATTAGCATAATTTTACAAAAAACACTAAAAATGTCAAACTGAAATATATGCTAATTGAAAATTGTTACTTATTTTAAAAAAGTAACATTAGTTTGAGGATAATAGAACGCTATAAACTTAATGAAGAGGCATATTAGGCCTACCATCTTTTATATGATATTTTGCTAATCTTGGAAACTGAGATTATGACACATTTAATATTCTAAATCATTTTCCATCCATTGAAATTTAATAACATGAAACAAATGCTAAAGGGCATTTGGAAAATTGATGGTTAAGCTTGATGATATTTCTCACTAACAAGGGCCAGCTGTTTCATTTTATTCCTTCTACAGTAGAACTCCAATTATCCGAACTCCGACTATCCGAATCGCCGATTATCCGAATCACTTTCAGAAAAAAAATTGTCCAAAAAAAGTGCGCTATTATTCTTCTCCCGCGAAGCCAGTGTTTGCGTGTAAAATGTAAGTACATTTTATTTATATTTAAAACATGTGAAAATATCATGTTTCTTACATTTAATTCAATAAAAAAATAGTGCAATATCAAAACGTACCCTAGCTTTTTTCTCTCTAATGGCAATTAAAAAAAAAACTCCGATTATCCGAATATTTGATTATCCGAATGGGTCCCGGTCCCCATTAATTCGGATAATTGGAGTTCTACTGTACATAAATTGACGGAAACAATCCAGGATTACCTGATAAAGTTCTAGAGAGAAGATTCAAGATTGGCCAGGATGAGTGACATATCCCAAACAAGCCCAATGTACATCTAGTGGTATGGAACCAATGGTTCAATAGGTCAAACCAAGTAAAGTGGTGGTAATTGATCTTTATTCACATTGTGCAAAGACAGAACATGAATAGTGTCAAAGTCACTAGTTAAATTAAATATAAAAAATTATGAATGTGTTACTGTAGCATTCTCACTTGAAAAAATCCTTTAACGAGTAACTTAAAGTGATTTGATAGCATGTAGCCTACTTTTAATAATTATAATTATAGTTAATAATAATTTCTGTTCAATATTGTATAAAACTAAATGACAATTACACATTGAAAATTGTATAGTTTTTCTCAAGATCTAACAAGCAGGCTTCAGATTTCGACATGGGTACAAGGTAGTCTATATAACTACTGAACCACCCAGATCATTCAAGTAGGCCTATGTCACAATAAACAAATGTATTCTATAATTAAAATCTAGTTTTACTCAATTCTGATATTTGAAAATCTTGGTTTCTTGGTACATCCAACAATTTCATATTCAAAAACTAAAAATCAAAGCTACTATAAAATTAACCAAGGTCCAAACAACACAAATAATTGATCACTTTACATTTAATTCAATAAAAAAATAGTGCAATATCAAAACGTACCCTAGCTTTTTTCTCTCTAATGGCAATTAAAAAAAAACTCAGATTATCCGAATATTTGATTATCCGAATGGGTCCCGGTCCCCATTAATTCGGATAATTGGAGTTCTACTGTACATAAATTGACGGAAACAATCCAGGATTACCTGATAAAGTTCTAGAGAGAAGATTCAAGATTGGCCAGGATGAGTGACATATCCCAAACAAGCCCAATGTACATCTAGTGGTATGGAACCAATGGTTCAATAGGTCAAACCAAGTAAAGTGGTGGTAATTGATCTTTATTCACATTGTGCAAAGACAGAACATGAATAGTGTCAAAGTCACTATTTAAATTAAATATAAAAAATTATGAATGTGTTACTGTAGCATTCTCACTTGAAAAAATCCTTTAACGAGTAACTTAAAGTGATTTGATAGCATGTAGCCTACTTTTAATAATTATAATTATAGTTAATAATAATTTCTGTTCAATATTGTATAAAACTAAATGAAAATTACACATTGAAAATTGTATAGTTTTTCTCAAGATCTAACAAGCAGGCTTCAGATTTCGACATGGGTACAAGGTAGTCTATATAACTACTGAACCACCCAGATCATTCAAGTAGGCCTATGTCACAATAAACAAATGTATTCTATAATTAAAATTTAGTTTTACTCAATTCTGATATTTGAAAATCTTGGTTTCTTGGTACATACAACAATTTCATATTCAAAAACTAAAAATCAAAGCTACTATAAAATTAACCAAGGTCCAAACAACACAAATAATTGATCACTGTATACAACAAACAAAATAATAATGTTCAGCAGTTACGAATTGGGAAAGACACTAGTTCAGTAATTATTTTATAGAGTAATGTGAGTTACCTTTTATTTAGTTAGTCCATAAATGATGCTAATTTCATAACCTCAAATTGTATTGCCAGACGTATCAAAGAAACACCATAGCCTACATTATTTTCTACACAATATTGATTCTCATTTATTAATCTACACAGGTTCTATTACTTATTACTAAATTACGGTATTAACAATTAGCATGTCATAAAACATTTTAGAAAATAACAATAAATTTAAATCTTATTGTAATCTCATTAAACTTCGAGTTATGATGAAGTTTTAGACTTTTTATTTCAAACACAGTCTAAGTCCGTAGTCCAGTTCCAGTCCAAAACAAAACACAAAACACATAAGGGCTGCCATTATCAGCCTAGCTTTTGAAAATTCCCTACAAAGCTGTAGGGATTTTTTGTAGTAGTTTAATATGTATTAAAACACCCTAAATTTATGGAATTTTATATCATAAACCAAATACCAACTATAATAGTAGACATATACTTTGGTTGTCTACAGTATCACTAAGCACACCATATATGTTAGTTATATAACTTCTTTATGAAATTTTGCATGGCTTTTCATACATATTATATGAACCTCCAAATAGGTGAATGTTGGATTACTAGACACGTTCCAATCAGGACGGTGTCTGACTTTCTCAATGTTTCAAAAACTATATTTTGCGATTTCGGTTGATCGGAGTTAAACAAATATGAAGACTCAATAAAGAAAGTTGGAGTTTTCTTCTTATTTAATCCTACAAAACACGAACGAAAGGGTAAATGATTTTCTTGAAAGAACGGTTTATAGATCTTCGTGAAAGAAAGTCTTTAAATATATTTTCTATAATAAACTTATGTATGTTTTTCCGTCAGGAGTTTGTTTTTTGTTGGAGATTTTTAATCTCTGAGGATTCAAATGAATGAGTCAGGAACACTACCAAGGAATCTCCGAGTTTTTAGGAGGGGCATCAATCAAATGGAAAAGAGTTGTATATTTTTTAACAGTGACGCTTCTCTGTTATAATCGATCCAACTCAATTCACTTTATTTATTTTTAAGAGCTATATTACAAAATTTGCAAAGCAGTAAAAAGCTGACCGCAATAATTATACATTACATTGAATTTTGTTTGGACAGAAAGTTACATTTATTGATCAATTAATTTATTCATTGTTTTTAGATAATTTTTATTTTTAAAACTTACAAAACTGATTGAATTAAAGACCAAACAATTGAATACCACGTTCATCCTCAGGATTTGACCAATTCATAATTCAGAGGCAAATTTGTGGTTCGCAACTTAAGTTACACTGTAGGTCTCTTAGATGCCACTGACTATTGGGCTTAATCCAAAGTCTTGACTAAGGCACTCGTCAGTAACAAGACTTTAATGCTAGTGCCAAAATCATCTTGCAATCATTTCTCATTCATATTTACGGTAGCTTAAAATACCTACCATACCGTAGATAGGTCACCATTTCAGAATGTAATGTAATGTACCAACACCTAGACCTTTCTTGCGTTCAAATTTAGTATGACATCCACAAAAACACTAACAGGGCTGTACAATTTAAATAGTGATGTGTCATAGTGTCTTTGTTTTTTTTACAAGACAAAGTTTTAACAATTATGTTTCCCGCTTTGTAACCTGGAGGGCACCAGTTTGGTCGAGAACAAATTCCTATCAACATTTTTTCTCATTGAACTATTAATTAACGATCCTCACTAAATCAATAGGCTGGTCTTTTACAGGAACCAAGATACCTGTACATATCTTAACATATCAAATTACACTCACCCTTCACTTATATATTCACTTAAAAAAACCACTAGAAAAGGTCAGTGTCTCATGAATTTCAAAATAAACTCATGAAATGACTGGGATAGTGTCATTGTCTGTAATCCAGCTACTTGGAGGTCACAAATTGTGGATAGTTATGAGCAATGGTCAGTGTTCTCTTGTGTGGATTAACGTCCGCACCAGTGAATACTACGTTAATCCGCAAAGACCATTCTCTTAACCAGTTAGTAATTCAGAGGCAGTGGTTTGAAGTCCACGTTATACAGTAGGTCCCTTAGATATGTAATTGACTGTTATTGGGATAATAATTGACAGTTCTGTCTAAGGAACATCAGCCTTAGACAGTAACAAGACTTCAAGATCGTGCCACAATTATATTACACTCAATCCTCATTCATACTTGGCTTAAACTACCTACCTTGTGGTAGGGTCGCCATTTCAATATTCTAATCTAACATGATCAAGGCACTGGGAATTTCATAATTAATATAAAACATTTATATAGTATGAATTTGAATCATGGGAAAGGACCAGATAAAAGACGGAAATTCATTCTTTGTTAAAATAGTTTCTTTTGGGACCGTCTGGGTCGTGGAAGCGAGGGTAAGATGTGCCATAGGTTGGACTTGTCCGTCTTGGGGTAAAGAAGTTCGGAGGAGAAACACAACAAATCATCGTTGATACATTTCCCAACAAAAGAGTTTTTGAAATATGATTGGCTGTCAATGGACATGCAGGAGTAATGTCGTTTGAGTGTGGAAAGGAGTTGAGCAGTCTGCAAGCAGTGGTTACCGGGGTAGAACGTAGAACGTGTTGGTCCTAGTCATGTCAGTTAAGAGTCTGCAACGAGAGCTACTGGTTTGTGGATCGAGTTAGTCTAGTCGGAGTCGTGTATGTGACAGTTGAGGTGCAGAGTCCAGAGGAGTTGGTTCGTGTGAAGTGGTAGTAATGTTTCCGAAGCTGTAAACTAGCGGTTAGGGTCATTGAAGCTTGAAATTATGGACAGTTAAGACACTCGTATGGTTACTGTAAAAATAATATTGAGGGAAGGTCATGGAATAGTTCAAGACCCCACAGCAGTGTGAACTTCTCACACAATACTCATGCACTCGAGTTCCGAGCATGTCAGAGTCAGAGTCGTGACAATCGAAACATCAGAACGAGCTTGGACATAAGAGAGAAGATGAGGTCCATCGTGGAGCAGGGCTGGAAGCAAAGGAGGTGAGATGACATCACTCATCCCACTGTCGTGCGAGGAGAATCGGGAAAGCGAATCATCACTAACCACATAATATAGGCCAGACCTCTTATAGTGGTATTTAATAGGTTAATTTATGAATGCGTTGATGAGTCCAAAATAATTCAACAAAAATAAAAAACACCCGTGCTCTCCCCCTTTTAACTAACCATAAAAGCAAAACAGGAGTCCACTGCAATCCAAATTAAGCCTACAAATGCTGTCTACTTCCACCCAAGCCGGTCATCGTTTATTTAAGGTGGGGTAAACTCGGAATGTTTCACTTGTCAGCGATACACCGTAATGCTCTCGGCACCCGTGCATAGTCTAACATAGTGTTTAGTTGGCTATAAAACATACTCTAGCGGAAAATAGTGAACTCTGTGAGATAGTTACCAGATTACATCATAGGAAGCAGCACAGAATGTAGTTTACTAAGTTCTAGATAGATGACTTTGTCTAATGGTTACGTTAGTCTTCAAACAGAGCCAAATTTTTCTCGATAAATTAGATAAAAAACTCAGACCTGAATGGATTTAAACTGTAAAATTTTAAATAAATGACTGATACAGAATGATAATTTTTTAACATACTGTCGATACATGTTCACAGAGTGTAAGTCTATTTATATAGACTTTACCTTTTACTGCGGATCATGAGAACTCTGACAACGGTATTGTCACTGTTTCCACCTGTCAGGTTGTTGACGAGAAAATTGCTACGTAGACATAAGAAAATGTCAGTGTAGGTAAGAGGGAGGGGTGTTGGGGCTAGGGAGGATCCGAGGAATACTGTATACAAAAGTAGATTTATGTGTCACTAATAAATATGTCTGCGCTGTATTATGTCATGTTCGTCACCCATTTTAGTAAGCCATTTTTACTTCATTACTTGAGATCAGATTTTGTTGACATTACATACGAGATTTTTGATTTTATTGACGATCAATTCGAGGTGTTATAATGCTCACTCTTTAAGTTTGATGGGGCTTAAAAACAAATGATGTTACATCTGTGTTGACGTTAGTCTGTAATAACCAAGGAACACTTGTATCATGGTGGTTTTTGACAACACTTTAGAATCTTCAGTGGTTTAATTTATAAAGTATTATTTTAAGAACATAATT
Source organism: Nephotettix cincticeps (assembly GCA_023375725.1). Lineage (NCBI taxonomy): Eukaryota > Metazoa > Arthropoda > Insecta > Hemiptera > Cicadellidae > Nephotettix > Nephotettix cincticeps. Next base: position 128,649,970 of record CM041786.1, on the reverse strand, counting down.
GATGTAGGAAGTAGAAACTGATACAAAAATATGATGTATTAAACATAAAATCACTTTATTTTTACATTGGTGAGACTAAATTAACTTTGGCAGATTACAATCCTGTACAATATATAAAGACAGTCATTTACAGTCTGTACAAAATTCTTATCCTAATATTTACACATTTATGATTGGTTTAAATATATGTAAATTATTTTTATTAATTACTGATCCAGAACTAAAGAAATTTATTATAAATACTCATAACTAATTTGACTATATTTTCAAAGATAAGTCATTTGGAAGACTCAATCATAAATGAGATTAAAAAATTAGCAACATATAATAACTGCAATTATCTAGTTATAAATTAGAATCACTAAACACAATACACATTTCAGAAAGGTGGAAACTGTTTATTCTTTTTATCACAGCATACTATTATTAAAATTTAAATATAACTTCCATAAAATTTAATAAAGAAATCCATTTAATAATCATAACGTTTTTAAATAATAATCTAATAACTAACTAATTTTATTGATAAATTCTTGAATTAAATTGACAATAGGTTTTAAAACAATAATATACAGTATATATGTTCATAAATACAAAAAACAACAATATATAATATACAAGCATACATACAAAATCACCTTAACGGAAGAGCATCTTTATACAATCAATATTATAATGAGAGACTAGCTAAATAACAATGTTATACGTGATTTGAGTTCTAGACTTGAAATACAAAATACGATTCACTAACTCCATGCAATAATGCATTATGAATTTTACATTTTTAGAGAAGATTTCATAGAAGTTGAAACTAAACATTTAATTTCAAAGGCCAAATACATGTATATTAAACAAATAGAAAATATATCAAAAACACTAGAAAAAAATGAAAGTGTATTTGACTTTTCCAACGAAAGACCTTCATGAGGCAACATTAATTAATTGTGGTCCATAATTGAATATTTAAAAGAAATTTTCAGCTATAGGAAAAGTTCATTTGAGTGAAAGAATTAAGTGATCTCTTTCTTATCAGAATTTAGAATTAAAAGAATAACTTTTGTTGACTTCCAAAGAAAATACATTTCAAACATATGGCAACAGGGAAAAATTATGATCAGATAATTTATTTAAGATTATATGCAACGATTCCCAAATTTAAAAACTTTTTACTAAAGAACAATTAGTTGTATTGAACAAGCCTAGAACGTGAGTTGGTGATGGAATGTGGACGGGACTAGAACAAAGGCACTCGAGGCTCTGGGAACCGACCAGCTCAGTCCTAGCTCTTGTGATGGTGGTTCGAGCTGTTCTTCTGTGCTTTTTTCTTTCTGGCCGCCAACATGTCGTAGAATGGATTGTGGCTGATGCTTTGACTGTTAAAAACACACAAACATGAAACATTCTTTCCTCCAGAATTAATAATCGACTAAACTAGTTTACAGTACCTTTGTTTTTGAATTCTTCTTTTAGTCAGCAAGACCATAACACAGCTCCACCGTCAGTGTTCTCAATTATAATTTGTGTGTGGATGGTGCAACGTTTAAATTTGTATTGTAATATTAAGTGTTTTTGTGTAATTTTAAATCTCATGACGACTTGTAACTGACAGGGCTTGAAAACGGGTTTCTAATGGGACTATAATGCCCCAAAACTAGTCGACTGCTGTCTAAACAAAGAATTTAAGAACGAAGGTACTGTTATCTATTTTAGTTAAATATTACACATTTACAAAATATTAAAACGATATTTAGTCATTTACTCCATCTCAAGGACTTCTTGTTCATAAAGGCTGCAGCGTTGGCAGTGAAAATTGCCCATATTCCACTTAGTGGAATTAATTTCACAGATATTTTCAAACCACTCCACTAAAAAAAATTCAATTTTAGTTTTTATTTCTTTTATATCATTTGATAAGATTGGTTTGATTGCCAGTAGGAATCTAGCTGTTCTCTGTAAGCCTAGATACCAATACCGACATTATCGATAACGTTGTCACAATCGGAGACAGTTACTTTACTTAGCTGTATTGTAAGTGAACATCATTTGTTCCCATTAGGGGAACATTTATCAGGGGACAATCCTCATAATTAGACCAGTTTGTGTAATTAAGAGGCAAAAGTGGTTCAGATCCCATGTTAAACTGTAAGTCTGGTTAAACTATAAAACTGGTTAAAATGTAGGTAGGTTAAACTGGAGACCCGACTTACTAGAAGTCAAAGGCCTGGGAGGGCAATGGCCTTTGACATGGTCAGCCGACCGAAACCCGGTCTCACCCACCTAACCCATCCTTTGCTTCCTACTCACTCCTAGTACCATAAGCACACTGGAGACATAGTGATAATGGAGTGCTCACTTTCCTTCCTTATTGTGGCTAGCACAATAAACCTCGGTTGATATGCAGCCACTGAAAATTTTCTTGGGTTAGGTTAATGAGAGCTGAGGGAACTGTATAGAAGACCTGAAGCTGTAATTCAACACAAGAGAATCAGATGGCGTGGGAACGTCAGAAACAGAGAGGAGGACAGCACAACAAGAAGAGTGTGGAGAGGAAGGCCAGAAGTAAGACACCCACTGGGGAGGCCGAGTAACAGATTGAATGACCAGGCTGCTGAAGATATTACATGATTGGGTGCACAAGTAGACCTGACAGAGAATAGAAAGAGATGGAGACATCTTGTTAGCGAGGCCAAAACAGGAATAAGAGTAAGAGTGGGATGACATCCCAACATAGAAATCCGTCCCAATCAACAACACTGACGAGGTTTAAAAAAACGTAGATAAATAATGAGAGATGAATTAAAATTAAAATAATTTAAAAATGAATGACCAAAAATTGACAGACGATTTTCAAGGTTCTGACTCACTAGTTCATTTCTACAATTCAAAAAACATATGCATTTAAAACGGTGCTGAGCTTTTGCTTAACCCTTTAACTGTGGTGTTTAATTACGCTTTCTGATGGCCCACCGCGGGGTTTTTACAAATTTGCGTGGTTGCAACAACGAAACAAGCGGGACATTTGATACTGCAGAACACGTTGCATGGACATAGTTTTAGAAAAATTCACTAGAATGAAGCACCAAATGGTCTGTCAATTTAACAGTGATAGCTTGGGAAAAAACTAGCAGACGACTTGTATAAGGAAATGAATCAGCTGAGAACGTCAAATCCGTCTAAACTCGTGTGTCGCGGTTAATGTAACAAGGGCATTGCACAAGATATCTTGTGCGTCGCAGTTAAGGGGTTAAAGAATGGAATGGAATTAAAAAGAGCATTTCTTCAAAAGAGGTGGTGAGTGGTTAACTCAACTTTAAGTTGATCACTTGACTTTTAATCACAATAATTCCACAGTTTTGGTGAATTGAATAAAAGAAACATCTAAGCCTAATTGGCTTAAATGTTATAAAAAAACACAAAGATTTTCAATAACTCACCGAACACACTTGATCCACTCGTCTCTCTCCTCAGCCGTTGCAGCCGACATCCTGTACACTGTGTGCTTCCCTGCGGAGCAAACAGGTGACTCAGAACATGATAAATGTTACAATAGAGCATGGAACATGGAATTTCTTTAAAGTTACAATTATGTTAACCCTTTGTCGGGGACTTTGATTTTAAAACAAACATGGTGACTCACAGAGTTTTTTTCCAGGTATTGAAATAATAGAAAAACAATGTATTTTTACACATATATTGTAAAGAGGTTGTAACCCCTGTATAATCAATATTAAGCAATAAAAAACTGAATACATGGAAATACGGAACTAAACTACATAACCATTCGTAGTAGTGCTATCGGTGACACACGGAGGAGGCGTCTGTGCTTACGCGACTCTTGGATTTCAACTGAATAGAAGGGTTAGGAAACAGGGGTTGGGAATGGAAAAGTTCATTAAAAGTACTGATAAAGTCCATTATTTTAGACCCAAAAAGTCCATTATTTTTAGACCGGAACGGTGTATTTAGAGCAATTAACTTCCGTCTCATCATAGTTCACAAACAGTGTTGTCATCTAGATGTTTTACCTGAAGTGTTTTTGCAGAGATGCTCTATCGGTTATGAAATCATTATTATAAATATAAAACACGACACACACACACATTGACAGATAAACACGAACAATGATAAAACAGTGCTGTCTGTAGGCCTACTTTTTATGCGATCACGGTCATTGCTGGAGATAAACCCAAATGTTTGAAAATTAGTTCGCCGAAAAGTGAGGGATATGAGTCGGACCGTGAGAATCGAATCTATTTTGATTTACTGTGAGTATAGCTAGGACATTACCCTACACTTTCTCGAGCAACAATGTACTGGTACATCAGAATGCTTGATGTTTATGTTATGAGACGATGGAGCAACTTGGCTAACAGGATTTCTTTGTTACCTCAAAAGACGATAATAATTGAATTCATACGTTGTAAAAATTAAGTTATTGTATATTAGATTAGATTATTGAAATGGTGACCATACCACATGGTAGGAATTTTAAGCCAAGTATGAATGAAGATTGAGTGTAAAAGGATTGTGGCGTGATCTTGTAGTCTTGTTACTGACTGTTATTAACATTGTGTGTTGTAATGGAAAATTAGTGTAACTATGCTGTAGATTAAAATGTTATAAATGAGATTACATTGCTTCCTTTTTAATTAAAACTCAGTAACCTTTTTCCTTATCAGGTTGTTCGATTGCTTGATTAGACGGATGTTCGGATTACTGGGATTCGGATTACCTGGACTCTGGTATAGAAAATATAAAGTAAGTTCAAAAGCTCCACCACTCAGAAAGTTAAATGAGTAATATACTATGGGTAACAAAAGTCAATCTGAAATTTTAAGTTTTGGGTCTCAATAACGTGGGAATTGGACAATGTTATATCTGTGCGTTAGCTAGACTTCACACACCTTCGACCACTTTCCCCTCGCTGTCGGTCTTGCACGCCTTGATGAAGTCGGTCCCGGAGGCGTAGAGCTCCAGGCAGTACGGCTTGTGGCGATCCGTCGCCTCGCGCACCAGGATGTTCTCCAGCGGTATGATCCCTCGTGGCTCCTTGTCCGTCGTGTACTCGAAGTAGTAGAGACAGTTGTCGTTGAGGATGAACCATCGTCGCTTCCAGCTCTTGTATCTTCCACCTGTGTTAATACATGTTGTTAAAAAACGCATCTAAAAGCTTCAACCCTGGAACTACCCATCGGTCACATAATGGCCCATGTGCAATTTCTGAGAATGCCATCAGTCATATATGACTGATCCAGTATTTTTAATATTTATAAACAGACTTTTGCTGAACGGATTGATTTATTTTTCGTAAAGCCAATTAGGCCAAAATATGTGTTACCCTAGTATTCCTTGTTATTTCCTGAAAAAAATTATATATATAAAAAACATTATTGTTATCAATTACAAAAATTTTTTAAAAATATACATGCAAATTGCATGTAACACATGCTTGCATTTGAAGAAATTTGATGGGCAGTTCCGGGTTAAAAATATTTCAACTCATTTTACTCTATGTGACGACACACTATGGAGCCTAAGAAAAATGTGTGCAATTAGTTTGAAAATTACAATAAATTAAAATCGATCATCCGAAGAAGATGAGACAAAGACCAGTTTGAATAAAAACAAAAATGAGATACTGAGAGAGGTTGCAGATTAGTAACAAGGCTGCAACAATATATCAGTATTTTAAGAACATTTCAGTATAAAAAATAGTCAGTTATAGCTAAACAAAAGAAATAAAGACGAGTATCTAATATTTATTTAGTCAATACTGCTTATCAAAAAGGATTGCCATAATTTTAATTTTAAATATTCTTTATAGAGCATACTTTTTAAAAATTATGTTATACTTACAGTTAACATTGAGAAAATAAGAAAAACAAATTTATTTAGCCGTCAAAGATTTCACACAAATATATTGGCATGTCTAAATTATCTTTATAAATAAATATATTTTGAAAAATATAACAAAAATTAAAATTAAAAAATTGAACAAATAATATGAGGAAGGAAAGGAATATAGTGACTAACTAGATAGCAATGTGGTTATCAGCTCTATTTTATCAATGGTTGATACACAATCAACATTTCCTAGAAGTTGTCATCATGTTCATACAAAAGTAGTAACAACTGAAGTTTAAACCAGTAAAAACTGCATCTCTTGCTTGTGAATATAAATATAAAACTTCTAACTCGAACAATATAATGAGTCGGAGCCCACCTTGCTTCCAGAGCCACCCCTCTTTATCGGGGTTGAAGAACGTGTGCATGAGATCATTGCCATCGTCCTCTGGGATTTTGAACGGCTCCGTCTTTATGCTCTCGTACAAACTCTGCAACAGAGACATGATTGTTAACCGCTTCATAACTAAAATGCATTGTGGATCATGGACATCCATGTAACATGTTCAGTTCATTCGATGAGTTTCTAATATTTCTGTTAAATGGTGCATAAATGCTTTCTACTCATTTAAAGACATTATTTATTTTCCTTTTACGGCTTTTTGCAAACTGCAGATCATCTCCACTTATGGCCACATCACACGGATAAGAGCTTTCTACTCTGTAAATGATTGAGTAACAGTTGTATAGACAATTAGACAAACCTTTACCTACAGCTATACCTTTAAATTTACAGTTGTTTCCTGACATTGTAGATTAAAATAATTTCTCAACTTGAAGGATTAGAAACAACCGTTAAGCTAGAGTGCAAGTCTGGTATAGCCGGCAACAGGTTGATGCAATTTGCAACACGATAATAATTTATTGACATATAATGTTGGCAAAAAAAACACATATTATAATTATTCATTATAAATGTTCTGCTGAAGATGATTAATATATTTGGAAACATGTTGGGAAATTTCTAATTTGGAAAATTTCCGCAATAAAAAATCTAAATAACATGGGAAGTATTTGAGATATATATTTTTTACAAAAATCAATTTCAATCCTCATCATCTTCCACCCTCTCTCTGTCATTCAATCAACAATTCAAATCATTCGCCAGACTTTGTTCACACTTCCTATGTCATTATTTGCTTCCTATCTCACTCCTACAGAGTACGCATCCTAAAGGCATCGTGATAATAGGAGTGTTAAATTACATTCTAATGGCTATTACAAAAAGTCTTGTTTTTTTAATATCAACTACTAATCACCATGAAGCACTGTAGTGGCATGAGTCACATAGACTAGCCAGAGATGACCGCTCATAATCAGACAGGAGTCCCCAGTCACTGGTTTTGACCAATGAGCTACTCTCCTAGATTTGCACTTGCAAGAAATGTTCCTGTATGTTGCAAAAAGTTCCTAGCCTCCGAAATCCTCCAATCAACAATATAAGCATACGGTAATAAGTAGTTGAGGTTTTTATCATGAAATTTTTTTTCTAACATCAAAACTATTAATTTGGATTGAAGAAATGATTACCACAAGGAGCTCGCGAGGTAGGTCTCCGCCGTTGTTGATGCCTCGGTTCATGCTGATGAACTGGTCCACTGTCGGCTTCTCCTTGACACTCGGATTGTGCAGACTCGTGTTGAGCATGATGATGGCGAACGACAGCACGTAACATGTATCTGGTCAAAAGTCACATAGGTCGGTATGAGTTAGGTTATGGTAAAATTTATATTCCATTTGTGTTAGATGAAATAGTATACTGTATTTTGTAACAAGGTGTAAAGATTTTGACAGACTCGAGATTGTGTTCCATGTGCGGGACTAAGTCAAGTGTAGGCAAAATTTGTATGGATGAGTAACAAATAATACTCTTTACAGGGCTACACTATCCAATAAATACAGTAGAACCTCGATTTACCGTCACCCTCGGGACCGAGACCACGACGGATAACTGAATAGACGTATAACAGAAATAATAATAGCGCCGATACAACTTAGCACCTAGACAGTATTTGGCGTGACAACATCGCAATTCACTGCCTTGCATGTTATAACGGCGCCATTATAAGTCCTAATTAATTTTCATGATTGACTTAATGTGAATTTATTTTAAATGAGAAAAAACAAAACTACGCCAGTTTAAGTGAAAAATACTTTATTAAAATATTTTGTTAAGAAAACAATGAAATATCAACTGTAAATGTACGTACTTTTACTCTCAAAACTTACGTTACCGGTATATAGTTTTTAAAATACAGTTAATTTTCAGTGTTTCTTTTAACCAGCTGGGTTACCACCCTTGTCGCCAATGATTCACGCACATTGCAGGTGTGCAGTACAGTCGTCACCACTCATCATAGAGCCTCAACAGACGATCAGGCTTGGTGCTGACGCGGAAAAATAATTTTTTTGCGCTAGAGGGGTGGCGGTTAATAGAGACTGACGGTTAAAAGGGTGACGGTTAATCGAGGTTCTACTGTACTACATAAAAAATAATTGATATTTATTTATTACTAGCTGACCACATAAAAAATAATTGATATTTATTTATTACTAGCTGACCCGGCGAACTTTGTAACGCCTAACAGAAAATACATGTTAACTTTAAGATTGGCCATGTTCTGAAGTCAAATAGCATTGCGGCTTCGTTGTGAAAGCTTTACATATTCAACAGCTGATAATTATAATAAACCTAATATGTATAAACATTGTAATTATTTTATTTGGCAAACATATAAACACGTGACTTTTAATCATACAGAAAATAAATAAATACAGTACATAATTCCCCAAAACCGTACACTATTAGCGTGGCGCAAGCCTTGAGATTTGCAGAACTAACATAACAGTAATGAGGCTTTTAGAAGCCAATGTGACTAACTCCATTTTTCAAATTGAAATTATAACATGGACTGTTTGCAAAACTTCATATTATCCTTAGTAACATCTTTTCTCCAAGAGACTGGTAGGAAATTATTCTTTCCTTCAGTAAAACTAACACTGAAATGAGCCATAAAGATTATCTTTCCACATTAACTTTGCAGCAGGATATCACTAATAGAAAGAAAAACATTGACAATCAACCAGGCAACTGGTTGGCTATGAGATGAATTCGACTTGCGAAGGCTGAGCTCTTTGTAATGAAACTCATGTCAACTTTCAAGAAGGGATACAGTATGAGAAAATCAACCTCAAGAAAAACTGAACGGACAGCTTTTAACCCTCCAAGTGGCAATTGACACGCCCGTGTCGATGGCAGTGAAAAGTGATTATTAGCGTCCAGTTAACGTGATAATATTCCGTGTGCGTAGTCAGCCATTACCGTCACGGTACTGCCATCTGCGAGCACATATATACATACTTATAGATAAACTAATGCTTCGTGAAGTTCTCTGTCGTGCTGCTAGTGTATGCTTTTAATAGCCAAATAAGCGCTTTCTCAGACAGTGTTCCTTTGGTGTATTGGTTAAGGGGGAGGAAGTATGTTTAGAATATTTTTGTTTATACTCAATATTTCAAGAAGAGTTGCAAAAAATTAAAAATACAAAGCAAGTCCGAAAGCTCCGCCACTCGGAGGGGCTACTAAGGACGGATGGACGGTCATTATCATGTTCCGCAAGAACTTCTGTACAGGATAACAAGACCAATCTCAATGGTAGAAAAAGTAAGACATGATCAACCTTCTGAAGTGATGTACTTCAGAAGGTCCTGTCCACCACCAGTACTACAAAGACATTAAGACAGAAAAAGCAGTGGAGGGAGCTCATCTTGCCAGTGACGCTGACTGTATACTATGCATTTATATTTAATAACAAGTTATTATTGACACTATGTAGTATTTAAATGAGTTTGTTTACAATAAAATTATCTTATCACAATATGCTCTAAATTAATTGTAAATACTTTTCAGTTGTTAATGTGACTAAATCCATACAAATAGTTTTTAATTTATAGAAAGAGATTGGAATTTTTATAAATATTTATATGGTGCCGAAAATTTTTCCCTAATATGTAATAAAATCATCAAAACTAATCTACAATTTTTAAAATAATAATTGAGTTATTATGACCTCATGACATCTTCATATTGAAAACTTCCGTTAAACGGAGTTAGTCACATTGGCTAATGAACGCCTGAATTAATCAGTATTGGTAATGATGCCAATAGGAATAATGATTAATTAATCGAAATAGGATGAGACAAATGAAAAAGTATCTAGAGAGTGACGGATAGTCAATGAGATTGAGTCTAATTGTTGCACACACGAAACTGATGTAACCATATGCTTTTGTAAAAATTGGTGGTTTAAAATAGCACTGCATTGCATTACTTTATAGCAGAATGTATAAACAAACTTTTTATGGTTAAAAGTATGAAATGGAGAGAGTACAAATGAGTAAAGTTTAAATTTGCATACCTGTATTGGTAAATATGTTTGGGTTAAGTTGGCAGTAGCGTTGAGCGAAACACTCCATCATTCTGTCAATCTTCTGAGCCTCCCCTGGCAGTCTGAAGCTCCATAGGAACTGTCTGTCAATGAAAACATCCAATATATGAGTTTTATTATCCTATAGATAGTTTTTAGTCAAAGAGAGAAGTTACTTATTGTGTTGGTCACTTATGACTATCGACATGGCTATTCAATTGTTTAGTTTATTCAATTCTTGTAAGAATACTTTTTGATATTCCTTAGTGACACGTTGAGAGCAACCCAAACAGAAAAACTACAAAACGTTTTATCAGTGCATTACAATTTTGGTAATTGCTTCTACCTTTAGGAGCCTTCAATAACTCCATAGAATCAAGTGTTTCCATAGAACATTGTTGTAAAATATTTACATCAATCGCTAAACCAGGGATTTTAAATCTTAGAGCACTTTTATGTATTTATTTTTTTTATCGTCTGTTTGAATGTATGTATTAAAGTGATCTTAACCCTGCTGCTACTCATCTGGAAGTTCACAGCCCAAATCAGTGTGTTAGCATTTAAATTATTGCAACTCAACAATTGCAACAATTATTTATATTATAAATTATTTAACAACAATTATTTAAATGATTGCAATAAAAAGTATAGAATACATTAGAGTGTACCTATCTGCAATAGGGATTTCTGAACATTTTTGGATTTTGTGAAGATTTTACATCAAGCTAAAGGTGGGATTGTTTGTTTGGTTTTTCATGTTTTTTTGGTGTTCGAGTTTTCAGGTTGCACTAGTGCCTCTGACATTACCTATCAACTACTTAGCTGTGACCAACGGCTTTTGATGTGCCTTCGAAAGGGTGGAATAAACCTATGGTTATGAAAAATTCAAGTAAATTAGTAAATCCAGGCCTTGTAACAGATCTTGAGGTTAAAAATCCAAAAGAATCCAAAAATATGAAAAAAATAATCCAAAAGTAACCTTGAATAAACCAAAACTCACAAAAAAATCTAAATATTGATATTTTATTGGGATATTAACACAGATAATGAAAGGGTTACAAAAGGTTTGAAGTTGGTTCTGGCCAGAGAACCTACATAATTAATCCATTAATGGTTGAAATTGGCTACTTAGACCTTAACTACAATCTGTAATAGTCAGATTGAAGCAAAAATTGCCCCCTTAGTTCAAGTTGACAAATAGCATAAGCCAAAAGACGATATTAACAATTTAAACAAATAATTAAGTGTAACAAAATGTATGCATAGAAATCTTTACAAATTCACTTTCTTACTCAAATATTAAGTACTAGCAGAAAGCCCGTCCTTTGTACGGGTTGTAGGATTCAGTTTAATGAAGAAAGATAATCATACCAAATTGTAAACCTTAAATCCTAAACAAATCAATACAAAGAAAATAAATCGATACCCAGCTTTATTATTTAGCATTACTTTACAATTAAATAGATTACAACATTTATACAATTATTATAATTAGTTATACGTTAAAATAGCTTTTTAATATAAGTATGATTTCGAAATGGGTTTAAAATCAATGACCAATATAAAAAAACTAATATTGATTTGACAACTGATTGTTTTTATTTCTATTAAATCTTCAAACTACAAAGACAGCTGATTATTACCAGTAGATTATTCATTGAAAACTGAATCAAAATGCGAGTAATATCGCGTAAAAGTGGGTTTTTAAATGCTCATTATTTACTTTTCAAGAGGCGGCGGGCGATTTCAAGCATTTATAAACCTTCTCTGGAATGTAGAGAATACATGAAATAAGTTTCATTGTAATCAGTTCTCCCCTTTTTTCGGAGAAGACTCACGTAAAATGCCTCCTGGAGCTTCACAGGCAAACAGACAAAAATTGAGATAAGACCTGTTTCAGCTTCTCTAACGCACGAAAAGTAAAAATAACAAAAAAATGAATAATTCTGAGCAATGTACAGACAAAACTCTAATTTTATTTATATAGATAAAGACAAAAATACTAATCCATGACCAAATTGGTTTACTATTGGTCACTAATCTCAATGCTTTACATTGGGGATATTTTATTACAATTTTATGAGTTTTATCAAAATATACACCTAAGTCTCCTAAAAAATGAAAAAATAACCAAATAAAAAAAATATATAAAAAGAAAAGTGTTTGTATTTACTTCCCTGTGGGAAATAGGTTAGATTATTGATATGCCTAAAGGGAATGTTTCCAGTTCATCCAAACACCTTTTCTTATAACCAAGCTATGACGTCTCTAACCAAATGATGTCACCGTTTCAAATTTTAGTCTCGCAAATAGCGAACATTCCCCAAGAGCTAAGGCATATCCATGTCAAAATAGCCTGTTACAAGACCTGTAAAGCCGACTTGTGACCGGCATTATGACTAAATCTCACCTGAGCGCCTGCACTAGTATGAGATCCGTGAAGTCATGCAGGTCAACAAACGCCTTGAGCACCTTCTCGTTGAAGTCGTTCCGCTCGCCCAGGTAGTCGCCGATGGCCGTTTTGTTGAGCCCCTCGCCTTTATATAAGAACGCCGCCACATCCTCACATGTCCCCGTCAGCAGCCCGTGCTCCACCAGAAATTCGATGCCCTTCTTTGGGTCCATGTTGAACTTCTTGCGACCGATCGACATCTGCTTAGTTCTTGTGTGGTTTTTGCTGAAACAATTTTCAATTTGATAACAAGACTTATCTTCAAGAGTTAAAAGAATTTAGACTCCCACTAAAATATTCTTGTCCAACATGACGAAAAAGAAACTCCTTTCTACCTTAAACCACCCATCTGCTGACATAATGAAAATCTAAAGATATAAGTGCTTCCAGCTGAGCATTTTAGTCTATAATAATGTAGCTTTAATAATATTAGTTAGCAGACTAAAGGTTCCCTTTTTGTCGCATTTTGTCAAAAGAACATAGATTTTGGATCGAGTTTTTGTTAAGGCACCTTGGCAGAAAAATGGCTTTAGTGTGCCAGATAATTTAGTTGAAAATACAAGATCTATTTAAGTTATTTTTATTTTCAATTGTACTTTATTCATTTCTTTGCTTTTATCAGGTCATCCTATATATTTTTTCCATTATTTAATTTCATTTAGGTCCAAAACAAGCACCTTTTTGACATGTCTTCATACTACGAATATTCGTGGGTAATGAATTTATATTTATTACAGGAAATAATTCTTATACTGTGAATACGATATAAAATTACTGTTAAGTAGATGCAAATTCCATTTTTTGTCATTTTCAGGCAAGTTCATGAAACCAATTTTTAGTTCAGTTTCAACTATCTCGTAGTAGCCTAAAATAATTAAAAACAAACTATTCAAACACATTGTAACTTTCAATAAATATTTTATAATTACAAGATGAAATTAGTCCTTTGTATTTTTATACACCTCGTTCAATATTTGTTTTTAACAAACATTGAGGAAATGGATTCTAACTGCCAGAATGTAATTACAGTTCTTTGAAGAAAATATTTTAAACAGTTTAAGAGTTAACAAATTTATTTGAAGTTTTAAATCCATTTAGCAAAGTTAAAAGTACTGCACTTAAGTCAATAAGTTGTTAACAAACATCTCAGCTATAGAATGGTCCTCATTTAATTTCTGAAACATTTTGAACACAAAGAACATTAATCTTGTTTTGTCAATGCTATTTTCTTCTGATTAAATACTCTTTTTATGTCTAAAATATGATGTTCTAATGATTCTTTTGTTTGAAACTAAGATAAACAAAATTTTAAGGACAAAAAGTAAACTTAACCCTGAAATACAAAATGAATGAAGTAATATATTAAATGTATTAAATGTAAATATGTTAATGTACATCCATGAGGAATGTGTTGTTAATATTGATTTTTGACTGTAATGCAAGGCAAGGATTTTTCCACCTCTAAAAAAACCCCTACTACAAACATTTAGGATTAACCTTAGCATAAATTATGTGGGAAAAGGGTTCAATTAATGTGTGCATGGATAGCATAGTGTTATTTAACTTTTATAATTTTTTATAAATATTAAAAATGTACATTGACAAGGGACAACTATTTTAGAACGAGACATCACTTAAACTGACGTTGAAGTTGGATGGCTTGGTGCTTACTGTTGATGAACAAACACACCTTGTGATGTAAGTTGTGATGCAATTCTGTCAGAGTGTGAGTTCCCTGTTAGTAACTATGTCAGTTTTAATATTATTTTTATCTCCTCCCAGTGTCTAGATAAGATACAGTTCCAGCTGATATTGTGACCTCATTTGTAATATTTGACTATTTTCGACAGAGTGCTTGCAGCTGATCCAGAAATAAAACCCAAGTGACTTGGGCATCTGGAACCTGTTACCCTTGAGGCAGGTTAGGAGAGGACAATAAAAGTTGTTTACTCTCCTAGATCGATGTTCAGTTCAGTTGGTTTCAGAATAACTCATAGATGAACAATTGAATCGCTTATTAAAGAAACCCCCATAACCTACAATTTTTAAATATTAGGGAAATCCAAAAAAATCTAATTTCTTCAAAAACTATATTTATTTTAATTTAATATTTTCCACTTTTGTTGAAAACAAAAATATAGATCGACCACTAGTGTCAAAAATACTCTACACGAAACAGCCCGGGTTTGTTGCATAAACCTAACTGCATTCACTTTAGGGATTTCTGCAGTAAACGAATCAATCAATGACCTGGTTAAAGCTTTTAAATAGTCATTGATGATTGGTTTCTGCACCAAAGGATCTATTTGAGGTTGTAAATTATTAATTATACATCTTATTTTTACTCAGATTTGAAATTAAAGGAAGTAAATCCCTGATTATAAGGGTTCAATAACAAAAATTTGGATCTGATATTACACTATTTTAAAATTTTAAGAAATGTCATGGACAAGTTTTAATAACAACATACATTTGAATATTATAGCCCTATTTTCTCCTATTAAATATATTCTCAAGAACTATTTCAACGATGCTTTTCCATTGATAATTGAAAAACGTATTGATTTTTTTTACTCTTAATATTGAAGCTGTATGCCATACCTTAAGTCAGTATAATTTATTCATACTTTATATGGCAAATTTTGTTGACAGTAAAAATAATTCATTAAATTTACAATCTAAATTTGAAATAGTGTAAATATATAAACCGTATTACCCTCCTGAAATGGCGACCTACTCAGTTAGATATTTTAAGCCAAGTATGGATGAGAAATTAATGTAATATGATTGTGGCACGATCTTGTAATCTTGTTACTCACTAATGATGGGATGTTTTCTAGACAGAACTGTTAATTAACAGCCAACAACATCAAAGGGGGAATGGGTGTGACCCATTCCACAATCTTACCTCAGTAGCAATACTTTAGTTTTCTGCTGATCTAACTAGAACGGCTATATAGAACATAAAGAAACCACAACATGTTTTAATGGAGTACCTCATTATGAATTTGAATTAATTTTTACATTATTTGCATCAATGCCTTTACATAATTAATATTTACAACCACCGTTAATAACAGCTCCAACCTAAAATGTGAGACCTTATACTGTTTGAAATATAAACAATTACACAATATACATTCAAGACACACAAGCCATTCCACTGTTGTGAAATCTGTTACAGACACCACACGTGACGTCAGCAAATCAGCTTATGGTTTGGAACAGAATCGGGATCTTGCACAATAATGTGATATCGAATAGGATTAGCCTTTATCGAATGAGATGCGAACAGAATCTGAAAATCTTACTAAATAAATAAACCTATTTTTTATAACAATATATAATAATTAAAGTTTCTAGGTTAGATAAGACTCGAAAAACACTTTATTGTTTTTACCCTATAATATATATTACAAAATTCAATAATGTTAAGTTTTCTAGAATCTTATTTTCGACAAAATTTGTTAACCAAAGGCAAAACAACATTTTAGGAAAACAATCTTCTATACAGTACTTGAACATGAAGGATCACTTTGGAGAGGCAGTTGTGTCGTTTTAAAATTTAAATCAAAACCTTCTTTAATTGATCAATGTACAAAAAAACACAAAATTGATTTACAATTACTTTTAATGAAAACAAAAACAAAATCTAATATTTTACTACATTAATGAAAAACCACAGGATACTTTTAGTTGCAAAATGAAATACCAGTAACGATTATTGATTATTGTCAATCACACAACCACCCCTAGGTGCAGAAAAAATACGGTAGGTAAAATAAAATGTAGGTATCAGTACTCCAAGGAGTATAATAACATGAAATGATTTAAGTTTAACAAATAATCATTCAAACTGTTTTTTGAGTTTTAACAACTTTTTCCAGTAATATATTTATAAAGGTTTGGTATTTTTTGGTATGTAAGTATTAAGTGTAATGTGTGTAAATATTAAAAACAAATTATATGTAAATATTTGTACTATTGATTTTTGTACATATTATTTTCATGATGTTGGAGTAATTAACTCCGATAAATGTAGGAGAAATACACATGCAATATTTAAGAACTGTGATTGAAAGGAATGTAGCCTTGTTTTATAACTTTCTCCCCTTGTACATAGTGTATGAAAAAATAATTGTTTTTGTAAAATTTTAGAATTAGAGTTGAGAGTGAATATATCCATTTTGGGGCTCCCTAAATCCAAAAAAGTGATTTTGAGACTAATATCTGTCGGTCTGGCAGTCTGGGTGTCAGTGTACAGAACGTGAGATCATAGAGTAATGATTCAGAGTTACAGAGAAAATTTCAATTTAATGTCTGCGGTGAGCGCAGTATGTTGTCTAAGAACTCTAAATGTCATTCTTATGAAGTAAGTAAAAAAATAATTTTTCTGTATTTCTCAACATGTTTTCATAAAACTTAGTATGCACCTTAAGATCACATTTCTATATATAAAAATTAATGTTTGTATGTCCTTTATGAGTTGCCAAACTACTCATCCGATTGATATGAAATTTCAGGGGGTTGCTCTATATGTGCCTGGGAAGTTTTTAGCGGAAATTTTTTTCAAAAACTCCTTAAGTTTCTATTTTAAGGCTTTTTTCAATGTCTAATGTTAACCTTATTGGCAATAAGTTTGTTTAAAAATTTTCTACAATCAAAACATTTGATTTCTTAAGCTACAGCTGTTTCCTTTACTTTCCATTAGCAATATGCTTTACTATCCAATGCCATCTGAATCATTCATTAATGTAAAACTATGAGGTAAATATGTGCTGTACAAAATGAACAGCTTTATTCACCACGTAAATAGTTCACGATTTTTGAGGATTATGTATATTTTTTATTTTCTGTCTAATTAAAAGTTATGTGTTTATATGTTGGCCAAAAACATTATTACAATGTTTATAAAATATTAAGTTTATTATAATAATCAGCTGTTGTATATCTTTCCTATAAAAGCCGTATTACAATTTGGTTTGGTTTGGGTTAAGGTTGGATTAGAAAATTGTGAATCAATCCAATCCAATTTGTTTTGTGAGATTGTTATTAATATGTCTTATCGTTTCAGTATTGTTATTAACTAGCCTGTGGCTCAGAATATCTAATATTTCACAACGAAGCCGTAATTCCGATTTCAGAACATGGCCTACCTTAAAGTTAACACATATTTACTGTAGGGCGTTACGAAGTTCACCGGGTCAGCTCGTTACCAAATAAAACTCTCACAAAAAATTTGTTATAATCTTCGAGGAAGAGGATATTTTGACAATTCTCACAAACTTTTTAACGTGTAGTTGGGTAGCAGTATAGGGTGTCGTGTAGTGATAGGGTGTTGGCAAAATTTTATGACTTTGAAACGTTCGATTTTTTAGATGTAATTTTATAAGGTTAAATTTTACTAAAGCAACATATTATTTTGTTTAGTTTTAATGGGAAAGTATGTGTCAGTTGACTGACGCCATTTATTTTATTTGAGATAATGGCTGACTGACTGGCAGTGTGGTAGTGTGGTAGTTCTCAACTCTAATGAACGACTCCTCCTTATCCTTAACTGCTGGTTGAACCCAAGCCAAGCTTGACTCTGATTCATGCATCAATGTTGGTGACAACTTGATTTACAGGGACAAAATTTCACCGCCTCAGATTGGGCTTTATTCATTACTCTGGACCAAAAAAGTATCATAAAAAATAATTTTATTTTACTAAAAAGAAGTGCAAGTTATAAAGCATTGTTGAGTGAAATTACAGCTACGGTTGTGGATAAAATTCACAATTTTTATAGTAATATTTGCAGTAGCTGTAACTAATAAAATAAAAACCAACTTTTAACAGGCAACAAAAGATGATCTTATATGACTGAGATAAAGTGACCGATAGACTCAGAACTTTGAGGATGCTTCAAATTCGTACAGTTCCTGATATTAATATTAGGAAAGAAAACTTGAAACTTTCACTTGATCGTTAATAAAACACTTTGGAATCACAAGAGAAAAGTTGATAAATCAAAAAAAGTTTTGATTTTTTTAAATGCAAATAATTATCAGAATGTATATAAAAATAATCTTTGAAAAATAAATGGTTTCTTTAGTTTCACAGTACATTAAATACACAGCTTTTACATTAAATACACCCAAACTACGGTGACATGACTTAACACTGAAGGAACCAATTAATAAGTGTCTTTCTATAGCCTGAAAATGTCAATTACTGTATCTAAAAATAGCTAATACAATATTATTGAATTATTACTTTGATTTTTGTATGAATTGTTTGAAAATAGCAGACAATATGTCATTTTTACGGGGTGTTAAGAAACAATACATGAATTATTAGTATATTACTAAATATTTTACTGTTTATTTCATCAAACAGGGCTACTAATATTATTATATTGAAATAATTCAACCAAGTACCCTTAGAAAGTTCTAAGGGTACTTGGTTGAATTATTTCAATATAATTACTAAATATATATATACCTGACATCAAAATAATAAGTAAAAACCCAAACAAATAAATAAAAAGGGTGTCAGAAAAATTATTTAAAATTATTATTTCTGTCAAATAACTTAAATAGATCACATGTTCAGTAAAACTACGCAAATTTTTGCTATTATCACTAAAAACTGGGTTTTTGGGAGGGCATTACTTTATTTAAATAGGTGGTCGTGGGTCAGTTTAAAGAAAGCCAAACCTTCTCCAAAAGGTATAGAATAATGAAATAAGATTCATCATAGTGAGTGCTATCGTGTTCAAGGAGCAGTGTTACAGAGACAGAAATTGAGACAAGATCCATTTCGGGGTTTCTAGCGTATAAAACGTACAAAACCATATAGGTATGGATGTTGTTTAGATACAAATGATTTTAAGAATAATAAATTTGTCAACCGAACGTTTCAGGGAAGAACACTAACAAACAAAATTACCTTAAACTTGAACTATGCTCAACAGAGGAAATACGATAATGTTAAACTTGGCAAGAGTCTGAAACATTAGTAATGCGATACTGTCCGTAGTTCTGGAGTTAGGGTAGTGCTGGAAGAGTGAGAAACTTTCACTGGAACTTTAAACATGGCGTTAATTCTCAAATCCAATGACGAAAGAATAAAATTTGTCTTAAATAACAGAAAAACCCATCTGAGCAATTTTCAGGAAACCACACAGGCTTTCAAGTAGCTTTTCAAAATCAATAAGATGTCGACTTTCTCTTTACAACTTAAATACAATAATTTTTTTCTTAACGCACAATACAAATTTCTTTCTTTACCAGCCACTAAGTATAATGTTTAAGAAAACATTTTATAAAACAAGTTTTTTTACAAAATCATCATTTTACTTTTTGATGCTCTACAAAACTACACCACTGTAAATCTAAAGCAGGCTTCCCCAGAAGTTTTGTATATATGGTTAAGCATTTTCTGTTTGATAAATGTTTTTATAAAGTTAGCGATTTAATTGGTTATAACGAAATTACCTTGTCCTCTAGTAATATATAATAATATTTCTAATTTATTAATAATAAAGTAATAATATTTCTATTAGTAATAGGAAACATAGTTTTATTATTTCGTTAAAAGATTAGTTAGTTTCATTGACTAATATTGTATTGGCACTATTATGCAATTGTAAACTGTCCAAATAAAGATATTTGAATCTGAATCCAATAAAGCTCGCCCAATTACTAATTTTACATCTTTGGATACAACACAAAACTAGAAACTAATGTCCCTTTTAAATAAATCCCTTTTGAAAATCGTATGCAGAAACCTAAATAAATATAACGAGAAATTACTGACACAAGCCAGGGGGGGGAGCATAAACCATTTATTTTAGAACGACGAAAAGCAATTAATTTGACACAAATGATTATAAAGTAAAGCCCAGCAGTCAATTATATTGTTTCCAACCCTGACAATTAGTTTGAATGGAAGCATGTTACCGGAACTGTGTCTGGCTATTGATTCTCGTCGCGTGGAATCATAAACACATCAATGATTTTCCAAACAACATGATTTGCAGTTCGACTATGCAATGCCCTAACAACTCTATTTTTAATTTATTTCATACTTCTGTATCACCTAAAATAATTATTAACCAAAAGTAAAATTTACCTTTCACGTAATTTTCACTTTTGATTGATAATTCAGTATTATTTTCTTAAGTTTTTAAATGCCTTTTGGACTGTTTTGATGGGAAACGGTCCAAACCTCGATCTTGTTACTACCTAATGTTAGGAAGCATAACTAATTAATAGCCGAATGACGAGAATGAAATTCGACCCTTGGGTAGATTGCACAAGAGGTAACAAGTCTGGACTTAAATAATTCATATCACAAGATCTTCAAACTTATTCAATACCCCAAGAAGTCTACTTCTTCTCGTTGAAAAACTCTGCGTTTATTTTTCTTGTTTTGGTACAGAAAATATAAAGGAAATAACCACTGCTGAAGAAATTGAGAACTGAAGAAAATTAATTTCTTTATACATGTACATTTTAGCGAATTTCCCATAGGGAAGAAGCTATTACCGTAGATCTCATGGTAAGACTTAAGCCTGGGACCATGTTATTTTTTTCGTCTTTAGGTGCCCAGAGTCCAAAAACAATACAGTAGTCGTTAAAATTTGTATATATATATATATATGTGTGTGTGTGTGAGTGTGTGAACACAATAACTCTCGTAAAAATGGTCCGATCGAGATCAAATTTGGTAGAGACGTGTATTCCTACAAATGCTCGGACGAGTTCGTAAACCAGACTTGTCAGTCAATGGGAACGGGTAGTTTGGGAGGGTTTTGTACTCACCCGTTTATGTTTAAAAATCATAGTTTATGTGTTTATCATGGCAGCAAACCTGCATACTCTTTTCCCATGTTAATCATATAGGGAATAGGCAAACTCCTTTATTTATGTACAGATGTTGATGAAAGTGGTATAAATGTTAAAAATAAAAATTATTTACGTTATAAATGACTACTTTCAGTGTTCCTCACAGCAGCTAACCTGCACCCTCTTTCCCATGTTAATCTTATGGAGAATAGGCAAATAATTCTCATGTTTATGGACAGATTTTTATAAAACTTGTCATATATTATTATTATTATATTATTGATTTGGAAACTGTTGTATTATTATATTAATAAATTTAAGTGTAAAAATCAGTTGGTCCAAGCCAGATAATAATAACCAATAATTATGTGGAAATATTAAAAGTTTACCTGTCGTCGGCCGTGTCCATGTTCTCCATCTCAGCGACCACCTCGGCCAGTTCATCCTTGAGTTGCTGAAACATCAACATTAAAATTGTAAACACATGTCGAAATAACGTATTGTATCCTTTAACAGATTATTTAATTTTTCATTTGTTTATATTAAACCTGCCTAAGGCACAAAATAAATAAACAAAAATGCTATGGGCAAACAACTTGAAATGGAGAAAATTATTATATAAATTAAAAGGTTAGTTATAATAAAAAAATCTACAAAACCTGACAACATAAATACGATGAAAAGTATAAGAGCAAAAACCAGGGAATAGTTCAAATTACTTTTATTGTTTAGTTTTTATGAAAATAACTTAAATATATGAATATATTTCTTGCACACCATTTATTTATATTCTCTCAATGTGTATCTAAAGGAAACATTCAACTCCAGCCAGTCATTTCAAGTGAGGCAAATAAAACACTCAATTTCTGTAGAAATTCATTTAAAATCTTAAAAATCAAGAAATGCTTTGCTCATGGTAAGACTAAGGCCGGGGACCAATTTTTTTGTCTTGGGCCAGATGCCAAATATTTACTCAAAAGTCAACACTTAAGAAAACTAGACCTACTTATATTTATAATAAAATCAACAAATAAAATTAAAATTGTGTTTTTTAAATGGACGATTCTATTACTACGTACTTGAAAAATGTTTTAAAAATAAATACAATAAAATAAAAATTGTGATCATAGAAACAGATACACTGATTAATTATTACAGGAACACGCGCGACACACAAGGACCAGAGCAGTCTCGTCGAGAGGATACGTCACAGCCCTCATTACGCGTTAATTAAATCCGCTCCCTCTTAAGTTTCTTACCACGGCTTTGGCTCATTCTCCAGGGCTGTTCGGTGTAATGAGGAATTACAACGGCTTTATCATAGGTTCTTACCTACAAAATATCTACCTTTCTCTTTACTTAAAAGTTCTTTGAAAACTTTCTTTGAGCGATATGAAATATTTTAGATGTGAATTTCATTAAAAGATGATATGTGATTCTTCTATTTCCCTTTCTTCTATTTCCCTTCCGATTCCTGCATATGCTAATTTTCACCCATCGTTTATTTTAGGAAGACTCTCCCACCACTGTACCGCATTTAAACAATTATAAATTGGAATTACTCATGGACGGGATTCAAACCCGCATACTTTAAACTGACTTCAAATGATTTTGTAGCGAACGCTCTGACCACTAGACCACGGTACACCGTCTTGAGAAAGCGCTTACTTGGCTATAAAGCATATTCTAGCGGTAAAACAACAAACTCCATGAGTTAGTTTCAGTATACACTCCCAGATGGCAACACGATGACGAAGACGACGACGTCGACTAACAATTTCACTAAATTGTCGACAGATGCCACTACGAGACCACTATACACGTCGTCGAATAGCATCCCGACTGTTCAGTTCATAAATTTTTACGATATTTATTAAATAATCTGCTAGACTGTGAATACGATATTTGATATTGTATTATACTCGCTAATTCCGGTAGCTTATTAATTTTTACAATGTGGAATTAATATTTTTTAGAAGTTTTACTGTAGTATTTGTTTTTTCTATGTAATAAAATAATCCTTTAAAAGAATTAATATATTAATGACCATATTTAAAATCGAAAACGGACTAACAACCAGAATTTATTGCAAAACATTATGTTTCATATTAAATTTGATGGTATAACCTTATTGGAAATGAAGGGGCTTTCACAATCAATAATATGTTATTTAAAACAATGTGACCAAGTGACTGAAACAAACCCCATAAATGATGGCTACTCAATAATAACAACCAATGACTGGTGCCCACCTGCTTGTATGTTCCTATATCCAAACTGTCATCTTTGATGTCCTTCTCTGACACTCTGTAGCTGTTATTGGTCAACAAAAGTGCTACACAGGCTACGTAGACTTCGTTCAGAGAGTCTTCCATGCCGCTGAAACCAAGCACCACAACGACAGACCGACACAAGGGTGGACTAGCGACTGGCGAGTTCGAAGCGAGCTAAGAGGAAATCCCGCTCATAGTGACTAAGGGAGTATTGTTTAGGGTGCCAATGAATCAAAATAGACCAATCCCGCGCACATCGCGTCGAGTAGCGAGAACGCGTGGTCGCGTGTGATCGAGGCGGGTATTCTCGTGTCGTGACACGTTGGCAACGGAAACGTAAACAATTCTGCGACCATCGTGAGATAACTAATTGTTTTCATTTAATGTGGTGCGACCGAAAAATACACTATCTTAAAAAAACATAATTTTAACATTTATTTGCTGATTGAATCATAAATGTGCTTTGGCATAACTTTTTCAAGTTTTTAGTGAAAACCTTTTGAGTTAGAGGGTGATTAATTTGGAAATTTGGCTTTTTTCATACAATGAGTGTGGAAAGACTAATTATGCTTTTGAGCTGCAATTTTAGAACCGTGGATGAGAATGGATGAAAGGATAAACGACCTTTTTTAACGTAACCTATGTAAAATTTGGAAATTAAAAAAATATAGGTACTACAGAAAATGATTTGATTGATCCGATAATCTTAAGAAATATGTCATTTCGGAGGTCAAATATTGCACAGGCCTTAATCTCGCTTAATCACATACACATAACGAATAAGCGACACTAGCCGTTTTCAGTTGTCCCTAACGCCGCTCTTTTTGAGAAAATTATAGCTAAAGCTGGTTAAATTTTAACATTGCAAGTATATATTCCCTACCCTTCTCCCCTTAAACCAACTTACTATTAATAGTGTAGAAATTAAATTTATTACGTAATTTACGTTTGAAGTATTGATTTGCTATTTCGCAATTAAAGTAACTTCGTAATTTATGTATGAAAATGCATATTTTATGACGGCACGCTAGGTTTCCCGCCGACCCTTTGCACACATTTCGCTTGAGTCAATTAAATGTCCCGTGTCTGTAATTGGTGACCTGATACGGTAATGGGCAAAAACACAGACTCGCTCCCTCCATAATTGAACACACAACACTGGGTTCAGCAACCTCCCGCGCGGCCGTAGAGGGGGTGCGAGTGTTTACATCAACCCTCCCGCAGGCGTTCCGGTCCACTGCCCCCGACATATCGACAAGCGACCAAACTTATCAGATGCAATATCAGATATAAACAATATCAGTTAATGGACATATACTTGCTCCGTTTAAAAGTAAAATTTTCAATTAATTGTTTGTTTCTAAAGTAACAATAAAAATTATTTCACACTTCCTTTTTCAACAATTCACACCACCGAGATAATAACATTGTCGAGTGGGGTTTATGGAATTATGAGACATTAAGTTGCATTGCCAATATATATTTCTTTCACCTAATTACCGTGAGAATTCCAGTAATAAGATCAATTTCCTTTAGAACATTCACCAAAATAGAAAATTAGTTCTTGGTAAGAATGAACTTTTATCAATGAATCTAATACAATTTATACACATAAAAATAAAACTTATAAGAATGAAACGGGCAACATACAAAGAACCCCTTAGGCCTAATAAAGTCCTGGGAAAAAAGGGATTTCTTATCCAAGGATCTCTTGTCCAAGAAGTGGATTAGTTTAGGGATCGCCTTGATTATTTTCAGCAATTCTAACAATTAGATTATCAGATAAATTTATTGCTGAAACAAAACCTGCTTTAACCTCCACCAGTAGCAGCGTGTTTAGTTTTAGCCTTTTGAAAACATTCTTGTTTTACTCGCATTGTTGTTTTCACAGTCGTAAAAATTCATGTGTCTAATTTCAAGTGGTAAAAGTAATATAGGGAAATAAATCATGAAGTTACCACACAGTTATGCTTAATTATATTTGAAATGTTTTAAAATATATCTAAATAACCCGTTTAATTTTTTTAAGTTAGGCAAACGACCGCCACTACTATCGGCTACCTTTGGAGTTTGACGGGAAGCTGCAAGGAGCCACAATTTCTTAGCCTTGCGGCCAAATGTCTAATGATAGCAAGCTAGTGTCGGAAGAGTCATCGGATGAGCTTCCTATTGGAACGCGGTCGTGATTTACCACGGGGTGTGTGTTCCGAGAGCGGATTTGAAGCATGGATTTCAATTCGCAAATCCGGTCAGCTAGGCCGTCCACACGTGCCGATAATGTATCAGTTAAAGTGACGGCGGCCGATGTCGTAGTTGCGGCGAACCCTGATGATTGGTAGGTAACAGCGATGTTGGAGGTTGAATTGGGCAGGAACTGTGGCTGTAACGTCCATAATGTTTTCGGCTATGGAGGCAAGCTGGTCTGTAGTGACGGTTGGGTCAACTGCCTGAGGCTGTACATGAACATGAACTGGTAGACGTTGCGTCCAAATATGCGAAGTTGCAGTTGGTCGGGCACAGAGATAAGGAGCGGACATAGCAGAGGAACTGCGATGGTGTTCGGTCACCAAGCTCTTCTCCATATATTATATATACATATATATATATATATATATATATATATATATATATATTGTTTTGTCTGGTGGTACTCGGACACAGCCACACGATTGACTAGTTCCGTTTTAGCTGTGTACGGTACGTCGGCGGCGGAGTTCGTATGACATCCTCGATTTCTTTTGCCACTTGTGCATCGGGTTGGCCAACGACGTACCTGAGCACCTCTTCGGTAACATGGTGAAGTTTGAAGTGGGCTTCAACTAGTGCAAACCAAAGTTGTGGTTGGTCACGGGAGATCGGAGCCAGTTTTACGTGACCGGGTCGATTCTCTTTCTGCATCTGGACGTCGATCGTGGTTTGCTGTTAAACGCGCTGTATTTGATGTCGGTGAAGGTTGTCGGCGTCGGGGCATCACCAACATGAGGCTTAATGAGTACACATATTTAGGTTGCGTGTAAGTATATTTTATTCCTTACCTCATAACCTCAAACAAAACAAAACATCTTTAATAACAATTTCAGATGTCGCACCATCTCTTTACTCTATCGAGTGGTCGGTAATGCGGTCACAGATTTTTAAAATTGTTCTTATGGTTGTAACATCTAAGATGGCGGAGGTACTGCAGACTCTTAACATGATTAGTTTTATGTGAATATTCTCTGGCGACTCGCGTGATTCTACAATTGGAAAAAATAAATATATAGGACAATATTGTGGGAATGATAATATGGAACCTGCACGAACCCGAGGTTGTCGACCAGGGGCTCCCAAGGGGGTAAGAGAGATGAAGGGGGTGAGGGGGCTCGCACGACACGGCTGTTAGGGGGGAGGGGGATAATGGTATCATGTTGGAATGTTATGTTGAACCGGTCGATAACCGCTTGATGCAGAGTCTCCACGTGGAGAAAGGGAGGGAAGATAGACCAAGATGAACAAAGGAACAGAGAAGCCAGAAAGAAAAAGGAACACGCGGTCTCAAATGGTTGAAAAATTAGAACTTGAACTAAGCAGGGTTTATTTGTTTAAGTGGATAGCCTCAGACTGAACACGTAGCCTAAGTTTAGAGTCAAACACAGGGGGTTAAGTAAAGCATTTTTCTCTCCCAGAAGATAAGCACTTTCCAGAAACGAGAAACCAATCTACTTGTGGTTCATCCTTATGGGTTTCGAAATGAAGGAGGATAGGTTAGGTTATATTTAGGCTTTCCCAAAACATAAGTCCACAAAGTTCCCAAAATATTGGAATGCAAATGAAGAAACAAATAAAGGAGAGATAGGTTTTATGCAATTTTGTCTGGAAGCTCAGGTATACACCAATTAGTAAGAACTGGGTTATGGCAAACAAAGAATGAAAATAAAAAAAATCTCCTCTTGGTCAAAACTCTCTTAGGTAAAACCATTGGTGTAAAACCTTATGCAGTAGAACCTTCGTAACAAATATATATCCACTATCCTGTGATCAAAAAGCAGAAATAGATCTACTATCCACATCCCTCTCACTAAATGAGTCACTCGCCACTAAAAACAGCAACACTGAAAATTACATCATTCTGTCTATTCTTGTTCTGTGCTTTAATCCAAATGGATGATTTTTCGAGGAATATTGATCGACATATCCAGAACCAGAACAACACACCGGCGACGTGGGGAGGATACAGCGAGGAATTGAACACAACACTACCGTATAATTAATGTTTCAGTAACTTTGAATACGCCTAGTTGATATTCGCGTCAGTAAGATTGAAAAGGCAACAGCGAGATATGCGGCCTGCGTGTGTAATGTGCGTGCATACACACACGCATTCGTCATAACTGCAATGACGACGTTACTATATGCAATAAAAATATCTCCTCTACTTATTTTTAGCGAATTTTCCATAGGGAAGAAGCTATTACCGTAGTCTCATGGCAAGACTTGAGCCTGGCGCCATGTTTCTTTTTCGTTTTGAGGTACCCAAAAACCATATATATACAGTGTGTCTGTGTATCCATGAACACGATAACGCTCGTAAAATTGGTCCGATCGTGACCAAATTTGGTAGAGATGTGTATTCCTACATTTCCTGCGGAGCTTTAGGTTGAATATTGATATTTTCATAAGGTTAATAATATTTTTATACTATAAAACACCACTATACCACTGGTTTTATATCACACGTATCTTTGCTACAACCAAACTAAACTTATTTCTTTAAAATTACTTCTTCTATACGTCTTCCAGTCTTCCATATATAAATACTATTATGGAAATAGATGCGCGAAATCGTCTTAAAAATAAACTAATATTCGTATCCAGACATATCAGTATGTTTAATTACACCAGAAAACCATTAAACATCCATTTAAACAGAAATATACGTACCGGTATAACGGAAAATATCTTATTTCTTAATTCCATTTTCGATTAATTCAACCAGTTTACTTCGCAACCAGTCAACTCATGTTGAACGTAAGGTGTTCAACATGTTCAACAGGTGATCTGCCACTTAATAAGTGGCAGATCACATACCATTAAAGCATAAACTGGTTTAAGGCAAATGTCTTAATCTTTGCCTAATCAGTTATGAAACAGCACATGTTCCTCAGGGAGGCAGACTAGGCCTTAAGATATTCAATTTGTATTTAATAACTCAGAGAAATCTTTACAGTGATTTCATAACTAATACAAAAGTACGTCACGTGCGAGCATTCATTATAGTGTTGCACGGAATTTCTTGTTGAACCCGGTGACCGTTTTAACAGTTCGCCAGGAAGTAGGCAGTCGACTGCGTCAACGCTGCTGAACGACCTTGACCTTAAACAGCTGACTAAGCGATGAATGACGTATCACTGCACCGATCAGCTGCAGGTGGTCTCGTCTTGCGCGATGAAAGTGATTGACCAACGTGTAACAGCAAAATTAACCAACAAAAAATAAATTTACATTTTCCCTAATCGACTATCTGACCAGTTTTTGCTGGTTCAGGAATCGAAACTGGGCACATTAAAAATAAACTGTCACAACACTGGTAAGTCCTTGGATTATCTAACGCAGCCGTCTTATTTATTGCCTTTGTTTCTTCTTGTCTCTCCAAGATAATTAACTCGAAGTTGAGACTGAACCAAATTCTATGGGAGTGGTGTATCTACTAACTACAATAATCTTCCGACATAGGTTCTTGGAGGTCACGAATTGTGGATAGCTATGAGAGGTGGTCGGTGGGTGTGATATTCCGTGCTTATTCGCAAAGACCATCCTCAAAATTAGACCAGTTCGTACTTCAAGGGGAAAAGTTGTTCGTATTCCACACTCAAGTGCAAGTACATTATATTCAATCGGCTGTTGAGCTATTAATGAACAGTTCTGTCCAAGGAACATGTTACCCTTAGTCAGTATTAAGACTAAAAGGTCGTGCCAAAATCATCTTCCACTGATTCTTGACTCATTCATACTTGGTTTAAAATACGTACCTTGATAGGTTGCCATTTCAAAAGGTAATAGTAATAAATTTCGCATTTGAAAACTAAAAGTGGAATTAAATACGACAAAATTGTCTAAGGATTTTATAATAATACACGTCAATCTGTTTAAGAACAAGGGATTTAATTCCAAAGTACTGAGTACGCATCGATAATAATAAGATTGGGGACTTAAGTAGTTAATTATTATTACCTTGCTGAAATACGACCTGACCAGCTAAGGGGTTTAGGGCAAGTATGAATGACAAATGAGTGTAAGATGGTTGTGGTGCGGTCTTGTAGTCAGACTTGTTACTACATAGACTTGCATGTTCCGTAGACAGAACTATCATTTAAAAGCCCAACAGCCAACGGCATCCAAGGGACCTACAGTTTAATGATGGATCCGAACTACAATTTTGTCTTTGATTTAAGTACTACTATGAAGAGGTCTTTGCAGATAACTAGGTAGTATTCAATAGTGCGGACGTTAATCCACACAAGAGAATATAAC
Organism: Nephotettix cincticeps; assembly: GCA_023375725.1. Classification (NCBI taxonomy): domain Eukaryota; kingdom Metazoa; phylum Arthropoda; class Insecta; order Hemiptera; family Cicadellidae; genus Nephotettix; species Nephotettix cincticeps. The sequence goes on along the minus strand of CM041786.1, from coordinate 128,619,573 downwards.
ATCCACCGACCATCGCTCATAACTATAGTATTCAAGGTATATATCACGAACACATTCTGTACCGTGACGTCTTCAATATTTGTTCACGTGTTGCTCGACATGTTATCTGTCAACAACTGGCGACTGTCGTCTGTGGCGCAAGCAATAACACGTCAAAAATGTATAAGAAAGCGACCTCTAGTTATCTTATACTGGCTGGGAGTACAGTTTTAGGGGAGGCTTGGGGAAATACGAATGTTATTTTTCAAATAAGTTCATTTTTGTTGTAAGCACTAGTGGTTCGCGTCTGTGTCGTCTACCGGCATGCTTGGGAACAACTGTGCTCTATCTCAGCTCTGTAGTTAACCTGTTCTGTTCTGTGCTGTGCTTTCAAAATATTTAAGGTTATCAACTCGCCCGTCATGTGTGAGGTTCGCTCAGTGGTACGAGTTTTGTCAGCAAAGAACTTCTCTGCTGCAGAAATCCATCGACAGATTTGGGAAGAGTGCTGTGAAAATGTTAATAGCGTCAGTAAAGTGGGCACGATACTTCAAAGGTGGCTGTGGCAAAGTCCATGATGACGATCGGAGCGGATGCCCTTCTTTGGTTACAGACAATTTGGTGGTTTCTGTTGAAGTGAGGATTCGTGATAACTGGCACTTCACAATGACAGCCTCTCAAACGTATTTCCTAATGTGTCGACATCAGTGCTTTACAAAAGTGTTCCTGAACATCTGTTCTGAAAGAAAATTTGGTTCGCGAAATTCCAGAGTCCCACAAAAACCAAAGATTTGAGTGTGCGGCGGGGATTTCATAATCTTTGATATTTTGAAAGCACTCGAGGTACACGATGCCCACGCTCATTGCCGTATGTGAGAGAACTACTAGTGTCTACACATTGAAAATAAGCCCAGTATTTAGAAATATACTTCTCAAAAGGTAAGTGTAAGAATGCCATGCAATAATACCGTTCACGTGTTGTTTGCTTGCCTCCACGGGTGGTGTCGACAGGATGACACATCGGATCGCCAGTTTCCCGGTATCATATCAGCACCGATAACATGGCGGCGGAGCGTCGTATATCAAGGCCAGTCCGGAAACATGGTTGGAGAACACGTTGGGGAAATCTCAGATGTTCTCCGTGTTCTAATGTGTGTACCAGAGTACATTGTGACAGGATGATATATTAAACAAATGCGGTGGTATTTCAATTTTCTATTCTTTCCGATCGATTTTATTATCTCTTCACACAGTAAACGATTAAAACAATATCCCAAATATTCATACAGAATTTTGGTGTAGAATCGTAGATTTCAAGACTGCGATTTTGCAATTGCTATATCTCAATACGGGCTTAACATGAAACGGGCAGAAAATCACTTATTGATAGGGTGCAGTATAGTATTGTGATACTTTAATATGCAAATTACATTTATTTGGAAAAATTATGAACTCTTTTATTTTTAACTAGATTTTAGCAAATAAGGTGTCGTTTTATGCTCTTTTTAGCGAATTCCCCATAGGGAATAAGCTATTACCGTAGGTCTCATGGTAAGACTTATGATAGAAATGCCTACTTTCAGTGTTCCTCACAGCAGCAAACCTGCACACTCATTCCCATGTTAATCTTATGGAGAATACGCAAATAATTCTCATGTTTATGGACAGATTTTTATAAAACTTGTCATATATTATTATTATATTGTTGATTTGGAAATTCGCTGAGTACGCAGGTCTGCTGCGACGGGGGTATTTCGTTTTGTTTTAGCTATGACGGGTTTCAAGAAATCAGGCATTAAATCTTTGAAAACCCCGCCATATTGAAACGGATTTAGTAAAAGCAAAAACTTTTTTTTATTCTACATTTTAAGTTCCACTTGCATAAAAAATTTCATGTTTCTATCTAAAATAAATCTTGGGTGTTGAAATAATTTGCAAAAAACCACATACAGACCGATAGACGAAAAGCTATGCACAGGAGACAGAAGTTTATATAGTAAAATATGTTTGTGTCAACTAAAGGAACATTAAAATTAAAAATTTCAAAGAGTTCTGGAACACACTGTAGAAATTTGAAAATTAAAATTAAATTTTATACATCATGTAAATTATTATTCCCCTTTAAATAAAACATAGACACTTTACCAAATTACTTACGTTTAAACTCTATTGATTAATAAGACCAAATATATATATACCGAGAGTCTGCTCACATATTCACTCATTAATAAAATATTTTGGTCCTCCGGGACGGATTCCTATTAACACTTACGTAAAACGTCCAGTAATAAGGAAAATATTATCAAAGCGACTGAACAATGTGTAGAGGAAAACTACTGAAACCTAAACAACATTCCTACGGACGCGTCTCGTTCCGCAGGACAAACACAGAGTAACAAATTCCGTGACCTGAACACATAGAGGAAGGCAAAGGCGTGGATGGGCGAGATACTTCGTACACAATGCGACGTGTGGTATTGTGTATTGTGCCCGATATTGTGGCATTGTGAGATGGTCTACTTATAAACTGTCAGTATCCTGTGTGACAGCCTATACCACGGGCATAAACTATCACCAATTGGAAAATCTAACCATTGTGTCTGAATAACCTACTGTAAGATGTACTAAAATTGTAGGTCATTGGAGTACAAAGGTATAATAACTTAAATAGTACCATAATGCTTCATGCACAGCCGGGATTACACAGATGTAAATGTTGACGAAATCTATACTTTCAATTATAAATTGGTGTACCATACGTGAATGTAGAGGAGGTCTTGGAAACATTTTAAGAATTCTGGTTTAATCATCAACGGTAAACAGTCAGTAATTCGTCACAAGGAGAAACGAAAAGTAATTCAACTAAAATTAAATACTTACAACCCTCGTGACAGTGGTTTCTTACCTGAAAGAAAAAAATAATGAAAATAATGACGTCAGTACATCAAATACACAATGAAATGAACTTAGGTCAATCCCAGATTTAGTAAGTTCATGAATTTTCAATAGTTTGATTTAAATGTAAACGATGGCTTTGACTAATTTACTAGATGTGTAAAACTAATTTATCGATTGTCCGAACAGTGTTGAGATATATTTAAACGAAAAGTGCCCCCTCCCCGAACCTTGCGGTCAGCTGACTTTATCACTGGATGTTGGTATCGGACAACTGTGTCTTGCAATATAATAGAACCGTCGATGTTGGTTAGTATTCATGGTCCGGACATGTACGTAACAAGTTCATCTGATAACTCCAGCTCGGCATTTGCATTGTGATATGGAGGAGTCCGCCACCCTTGACGGTCATCTGTGTTGACGCACTGCACTGTCTACAGCAGAAACTACGGAACATCAACTACCGCAGGTAAGTGCTAGTCTAGTTCACATGACTTGTTTTTTGTTTTTAATCCGTCTCACCTTTTCATCCCAGGACTAGGACTTTCATCTAGGCAATCGCTCGGAACCGCTATACACATTACTTCAGGCTAGACCTAGAGGGTTGCGATATTATCACTTTGCGAAAAGCCATTGGTGATTGGCGGGATTTGAACCGAGGACTGAAGTCCCGCGCTCTACCCCTAGACCAACATGCTCCCACTTCACATGACATTGCAAAGTATTATCATATCGTTTTACAATTATCTATCCTTTTCGTCTTTCAACCTTTCTCAATTAGTTATTAAGTTATTAAGCTAATTCCAATTAGTTCTCTTTTAGACTTTCATACAAATTCCGGACCATTTATACCAATATCTGTTCGAAATCTACGCTCCTTGGTAAATGCAGTACTGTACGATTTGTGACAGCCTACAATGTTGTTCTTATGGAGAATACTGAAGAATTAATAATTTCTTATTTCTCAATAGTTTTACATTAAACTAGGTATGCACCGTGACACATCACTAAATGAGCCCCACTTAAAAAGGTTTGTTATGCCTTTGTGGGGGAAGGGGGGATTTTTTAATTTTATTAATAAGGGTCTTTTTCTGAAGAGATTTGATGCAAATTTACGATGCGTTGGATAAGTTAAATGTTTTATTAAACACTAGCAGTAAGCGCGTCCTTTGTACGGGTTGTAGGAATCAGTTTAAAGAAGGAAGATTATTATACCAAAATGTAAACCTGAATCCTAAACAAATCAATACAAAGAAATAAATCAATACCAAGCTTTATTATTATTAGTTATACGTTAAAATAAATTTTTAATATACAGTAGTATGTTTTCGAAATGAGTTTAAATCAATGATCAATATAAACTAACTAATATTGATTCAAGAGCTGTTTATTTTTCTTTCTATTAAATCTTTAAACTCAAAAGACAGCTGATTATTACCAGTAGGTTATTCATTTAAAACTCGAGCAAAATGAGACGAATATCGTGTAAAATTGGGGTTTTAAATGCTCGTTATTTACTTTTCAAGGGTCGGCGGACAATTTAAGCATTTAAAAACCTTCTTTGGAACTAGAGAATGTATGAAATAAGTTTCATTGTTATCAGTTCTCCCGTTTTTTCGGAAAAGACGGCGTAAAATGCTTCCTGGAGCGTCACAGATAAACAGACAAAAATTGAGATAAGACCGGTTTCGGCTTCTCTAACGCACGAAATGTAAAAATAACTAAAAAATGAATAATTCTGAGCAATGTACAGACAAAACTCTAATTTTATTTACAGTATATAGATTTATTAATGCTATAGTTTATTGAAGGTGCGTATTATTTAGTTTACTTCAAAGGGAGAAAATATGTGCCCTATTGAATGGCCGGGTCGTGCTCACGCCATGACCTCTCTCTTCCCCTTTGACGAGCCGCCGCCATCTTGTCAGTCTCCCGTTTTGGCGTTGTTTACAAAACACGGAGCGACTCCGTTAGTTCCCGGTACCGCAGACAGGTGTCGCCAGGTGTGTATTCTTGCCAGATGTTGAAAAGGCATCAAATCAAAACTGAGTGAGATTATTTCTAATACTAGCCCTTTAAAATTACTGGATGGTTAATTATTAGAGAAAGGTCCGTTCTATATTTGATCAAATGATCTCATAACTGTGGTATTCGGCCTTTTCATTCATTCTCATAGAATAGAATAATTTTATTTCCAAACCATACACAATTACAATATTCAATTCAATTTATAGTTAAAATAGAAAAGCCTTGGTTTTATAAAAATGAATAAACTTAAAATAAATAAATACAATGCAAACTTACCAGGCTGTTCTATTTTTATGCTTAGGTGGGAATTAAATAGGGCCTCATTAGGAAATGCCTGTTTTGAGGTTCCTACACATGAATACATGCGGTTAGCGATCATAATAAAAACTATAAACGAGAAATTAAATTAAACTCTTCGGTCATTATTGAAAAAAATATACCGAAAATAATATCTAACTGAACCACAAAATCTGAGCACAATAAATAAATAAAACACAACAAATAAGTATAATTATCCTATTTATAAACTTTGAAACTAAAAATAAATCTGCTCACTTACGGAACGGTAATTGCAACCACACAATAGTGGTAGCAATAATATTAATACTAATAGCTTATAGATAAATTTTAAATAAAAAAATCTTCACTGTACTGTTGACCCAACCAATCCCTTAGTTACTTTAAAACATTCATTTCCTCTTTGAAATTTTGTTTGAAATAGGTAACATACTTAACATTTTTGTAAAATAATAAATAATGAGGAATAATACGTTTTACCGATCATGAAATTTATCGTAACTCTACTATTCATTGAGATATTATACTGACATTCTATTTGTAATGAGTAATATAAATGAGAAAATCTGCAGGAAATATCGAAAATTTTTAATAAAAATAGCTGAAAAGACAGTATTTTGCATGAAATATTTTAATTTTGCATTTTTTAATGAAAGTTTCACGATATATTTCAGCCAACAAAGTATTTGAATCCCCCGATTTCTTCTAATTTTTCACAATATTCCCTGACCCATCCAGGTTTTCAATGTCGGTATACACCCAAGGGTTTACGAGTATATTCACATCCCCAGAACACATATTCTCGCAGTCATCAGAGAGCGTGCTCGTCTAGGGAGGCCAAGTATGTTATACGGTACTGTGTTTACGTTTGAAGAGCGCCACCCTCGCGTGACGAGTGACGAGCCGCTAGCCTAGTTTGTTCTTTGTCTTGTATCCGTTCCGGTCGATTTTCTCACGTTAGCTGTCAAGTTCCTCTCCGACAGGCCCGTATTACTGCCCTTAATTGGCCGTGTCCTTGAGAGTTTGAGAGATCTCAAATAACTGCAACACTTAAAATAAGCATAGAATACCCCGCGTAAAGAAAACGGTAAAATCATCTTGCAGATCAAACAAATCACTTCTGGCACCACTTTTACTGGCTTAATAGTAGGGCAATAAGTATAGTACCCTTTTTAGTGGAGAAATGCGGTGGCGTGCCAGCGGTAGTGACGCCGGTAATATATGTTTCGTCATATAAAAGTAACGTCAGTTGCGGTGACGCAGCACCTAAACTGTCGAATCACTTCCAGTGGCCCGTGTAAACAGCGCCAGTGCTAGTGATGGACGTGTACCTAGCCAATTATCGCTTTATTAACGTGAGTTTTTTCGTGTTGATATATATAGGCCTATATACCTTTTTTATTCCAAAGTATTAATTTAACAGTTTCGTTTTTTATTATTTGAGGAACAATTAATTCTAAAGGAGAGTACTGTATTTAAAATAAAATATCAATATTAAAATACTGTACATTCACATCTCAAAGTAACGAAATTTAGGCAATCACACAACTGCAAAAAACAAACACTTCTGTGCAACAAATCGAGTGTCTCCATAAAAACTACACCTTTAACATTGGCATGGTTGACGTGACACGTCAATTTTAGTGTCATGCCATTATAGAATTACTACACACAAACGTGTGTAATGACACTAAACCTAGTATGCATGACACTAAAACTGGCGCGATTTAGTGGCACCACTGCTACATGTAAAAGAAGCCATTAACGAATACAGACTCGGAAGATAACCTTTTATTGGAGACAATTTTATAGTATTTACAGCAAACGAGGATGGCGGAAGCAGTCAGGTATGCTGGGGGGGGGGGGGGTGAGGTGAAGAGGTAGACGACATGGCAAGGCCGCGAGTCGCGGTGCGCTTGCAATGTCGCGAGTAATCCTTGAGCATGATTTTCTCACGTTAGCTGTCAAGTTCCTCTCCGACAGGCCCGTATTACTGCCCTTAATTGGCCGTGTCCTTGAGAGTTTGAGAGATCTCAAATAACTGCAACACTTAAAATAAGCATAGAATACCCCGCGTAAAGAAAACGGTAAAATCATCTTGCAGATCAAACAAATCACTTCTGGCACCACTTTTACTGGCTTAATAGTAGGGCAATAAGTATAGTACCCTTTTTAGTGGAGAAATGCGGTGGCGTGCCAGCGGTAGTGACGCCGGTAATATATGTTTCGTCATATAAAAGTAACGTCAGTTGCGGTGACGCAGCACCTAAACTGTCGAATCACTTCCAGTGGCCCGTGTAAACAGCGCCAGTGCTAGTGATGGACGTGTACCTAGCCAATTATCGCTTTATTAACGTGAGTTTTTTCGTGTTGATATATATAGGCCTATATACCTTTTTTATTCCAAAGTATTAATTTAACAGTTTCGTTTTTTATTATTTGAGGAACAATTAATTCTAAAGGAGAGTACTGTATTTAAAATAAAATATCAATATTAAAATACTGTACATTCACATCTCAAAGTAACGAAATTTAGGCAATCACACAACTGCAAAAAACAAACACTTCTGTGCAACAAATCGAGTGTCTCCATAAAAACTACACCTTTAACATTGGCATGGTTGACGTGACACGTAAATTTTAGTGTCATGCCATTATAGAACTACTACACACAAACGTGTGTAATGACACTAAACCTAGTATGCATGACACTAAAACTGGCGCGATTTAGTGGCACCACTGCTACATGTAAAAGAAGCCATTAACGAATACAGACTCGGAAGATAACCTTTTATTGGAGACAATTTTATAGTATTTACAGCAAACGAGGATGGCGGAAGCAGTCAGTTATGCTGGGGGGGGGGTGAGGTGAAGAGGTAGACGACATGGCAAGGCCGCGAGTCGCGGTGCGCTTGCAATGTCGCGAGTAATCCTTGAGCATATTCACAGTTCTTGTTCATTCAAAGAAGTAACTCGATTTACAACACCAAACAAATAATACTATGCAAAGATTTATATACATACACACGAAATTAATCTAACAATGCATAAACCCTACATTTAAACTTGTCAGTTTTAAATTATTCACACCCTAGGGCCTATTATTTTTTTCTGTCCTGCCTTCTCATCCCAAGACTGTCTAGGCATCGCCTGGATCGGTTTTACACATTACTTCAGGCCAAGCCTAGCCGTTTGCGACATTATCACTTGGCGAAAAGTGATCACAGGAGTAGTGATCCTGTGATCCTGGACCAGCACCTCCCCCCTCCCCGGCATATCGGACTTTAGTCTCACAACAACATTGTTAAATCGTGTATTTACCCGTCTCAAGATACTATAAGTCATGGGAAGAGGTGTTTAATTAAAGAAACAGTGGTATGCTAATAGGCTTACAAAAAATGTATAGTTAAACTATAAAACAGATAGTTAATTTATTAACGTATCAAATAATCATGTATAAACGTATACCTGACAATTTAAAATGTATTATCTTGTTTTCAAATTACAATCGTAAGATTTAACTGTCACTTCTAAAGATAACTACACCTCATTTAACTACCTCATTCAGCCAACATCAATTTAACCACATCCCTTTAATTTAACACCTCAATACAGGTATTCCGTAATTCCGTGATCCGTAACACTGTTGCACTATTAATATGTGATTCTTATGTGACCCAATGTGCCACCACTTATGAAGACTACAATATATCAAATATACCATAAAACACGAAGAGATTGTCTTGTACAAAGCGGATCCGGCCGACAAGGACAGTTGTTGGGATCACCTCCATCACTTACATCTAGCTTGTCACTCACCGTGTGGGCGATGTCCCATGCGGATCTCGAGAGCCTGGGGGGCGGCGGCGGCAGCTGGCTGCTCTTCCTCCTCAACGGCCTCTTAAGCGACGAGAACCAGCTCTGCGACGGCTTGTGGTTGGCGCCGGACAGGCTGTTGGAGGACAGTCTGTGGCTGTTGGAGCCGCTAAACCAACCATGCTTCTTCGGGGGCGGGGGCTTGCCCCTGGGGTCGTCCAACATCTTACTGCTCCCACTTCACTACCATATTGTTTACGTTTCACTCACTTTCTTCTGATTTATCGATCGTCTGCTGGAATTAATTCTAGATAGGAGCTTTTGCTTGACACTGGTTTTGAGTTTCAATCCTATTAAATTTTAATCTTTATTTTCAAATTGCTATGAAAAGAGATATTTTGTTCAAGCCAGGGTAATCCGGCCAAAAGGACCATATTCTTTCCTGGATAGATTTTTCTTAGTGAAGTTTTCGGCAAAACTGTTCAAATGAATTTACACAATACAATACTGTATATTTAATCTGAATGAGTATTATTAGGTTTGTTTGTTTTTCGTGTTACCTTCTGGCCAAGGTCTAGTGTTAAGAACTTTCAAGTCGCAATAGTGCATCTTATGTGACCTAACGACTCACAGTCAGCCGCGGGACTAACGGCTAAAGTGCCTTCCGAAGCACGGTGACAGTCTGAGAAATTATACAGTATTTTGTAAGTGTTATGACCGGGAATCGGACCCGATTCTTTTGGGTCAGTACTCTACACACTCACATACGACTGCCACGTATTAGTAGATAAACATCGGCAAGTTTAGCTTAACCTTCAACCGAATAGAAACAGAAAGACGCCAAAACTGACCAATCACAACTCGGTATCAATTACGTTACTGCCAGCCTTCAATCCACCGATCGTGTTAAACCTGACAAATTTCAAATCTAAACAAATATCTAAAGCCCGCTTTAAATGTTAGCTTCCAGACTGAAATTCGAGTATACAGAGAGGAGAGCACTTGAAGCGATTACGACACACAATTACGTGGTGTACCGCGGTGATAAACACATTAGTGGTAGTGGTTGGAGCGCAACTGTCGTACTCGTAATCGGAGTGAACCCCCAGCTGGAGGGTGTGGTTCGAACAGAACTCATCTTTCTTCTCACAACTCGGAGATGATTTGCTCCGTCCGTTTGTAATCGGCCCGGTCACGAGAGCTGTATCGTGCCCAATTTATTCTCCAATTATTAAGCGCCTTCATCAGTGCAGCCATATTGGATTTTACTCCCATAAGAACAATGTTTAGTTGTGTTTCCATTCCTCCTCACCCGATGGTCGTATATTGTTGAGGTGCCGAATTTAAGTAATGGTGGTTAAGTAGATAATTAAAATACTAAATGTATTTACTTCGCAATGTGAAATTAGATCATGGATAGGGCATGTTTAAACTGAAACTGGAATGTAAACTTGCGTTACACCTTTTGCGTCTCGAAAATGAATTGCTTACACCTCCTACCCAGAGCTTAGAAATACCCATGTCAAAAATTATTTTTATTTTTATTTCAAGAATAGAAAACGTCTTCGTCGCTATAATCGTAAAAAACATATTAAATCTTGTTATATAGAAAAAAAAATAATTTATCAGTTATCCAAGTAACCTTTTTTTAAAATTTAATTTTAACTCCCAGCAATAACGTTTACGACCATCGCGTGGACAGTAAAGCTGTTGCAGAATGAATATTGTTCCCAAGCTGTTAATCCTAATATGCCGTCACTGTTGGAGACTCTTTTAGTTTATCGATAGACGTTATCAAACCGAGAATAAGTACTTTATTTTATTTAAAAAAACTTACCACGTGTTTGACATTACGTCCCTATATTGATTGCAAAATTTCGTTATGTACAAAATTCGGTTTTCGGTGTTTTGAGTAAAATGTGGCATATTTGGTCCCACATACGCCAGCATAACCTTCAATTAAACATCTGTGTGCTGGAAATGGTTAATATTGCATAGTTAAGTGCTTCATCGAGCACGAAGCGAAACACGAATGCTTCATCAAAGCATGGAATGGCCGCCACATGAACGAAGCGCGCACAAAATTGTGACAGAACTCACATAAATGCGAAAATCAGATCAACGTTCCCAGTACGAAGCTAAGCTCGCCCTGAAGCAGGGTTGTTGACATCGTTCAAGGACGATATTTCCTGCCACTGGGTTCCTCACCGCGAAACACGTCAACGTGAAATATAACCAACTGTTCAAAAGTGTTTACAATGTTTTTTGACATATAAACAACGTGTCTCAATCTGAGATACGACTGTTTGCACTTACGAATAATTTTTATATATTATTGAAAAAGCGTAATTTGGTCGCTTTACCTCGCACAATCTCGAGTGCTTTCCTAAGCTCCATAAAATCGCAAACAACATTTGCGACACACACTGCCCAATCCGGGCACAATGGCCTTCGCACAGTTACATTCTACGAGGATCGTAAACAATTTTAGTGCGGTGAGGAAACTACATTTGACATTTTACGACACTTCGATGTGGCCGGCAAGGTCGGTTACGGTTGCGAGACTTGTTTATGTCAAATGCCCTTATTTAAAGCAATTGCAATCCGCAAAAGGATCGTGTCGTATCACAGACGTAAACAATACACATATTTGCGATTCAGTTCATTGAATATACTCGAACAGTTGCCACATAAATTACACAAATTCTGACGTACATAAAGTAGTAGGTAGAGAACATTGCCTTTTACATTCATTTCTGAAAATGTTTTACGTTACAATTTTTTGCTGCATTAATAAATTTTATCGTTAAACATTATTCTAAAAAACTCTAGATAGATTGATCAAACTGAAGTGTTTGTTCACATTCCCGACTCAAATAGGAAACCAGCGTTTGGCGGCGAGCCTGAAGAAATTGTTGTTTTCGTCAAATTTTGGAGTTTGAGATGAGAGTGGTTACATCCCTTTAAGGCTCGCTAAATTCAAAAAGATCGTTTTTCGGACCTATATCTGTTTGTCTACAGACTTATAGACCTGATGGTCCTACAAACCAATTTGTTATTGGTGTTATTAATTTTTTTATTTTAAGGGAAGGCTATTACGAAAACTATTAAAATGAGTCAAATTTTTCAAAATACGCTCTTACAATTTTTTTTAAATTTCACGGCTTATAGCATGGCTATACTTTTTGCGGTAAGAAAGTAGGTTGTTTAAGAGCGCTAAACGTTATTTTTAAGAAGTTTATTAAAATTCAATTTATTCTAAGGTTACATTTTCCCATTAACTCATCATCCCATTAAGTTTTTTAATAGAGTAAGTTAGAAGTAGGTGGGATAGAGGTGAGTTGGGTATCCTGCTAAAAGTTTTCAACTTGTTTTATTTTATCCTAACGTTTCGTAAAGGGGGTTTCGAAAGAAATTTTGTTAATACTTTTTAACCGCTAAATTGATTAAATGATGATTAAATATTGTTATAGTTTGTTTAAACAATTTTGGTTAGGCATAATATAAGTTGAGATAAATGATCGCTTTTGCGTCGATTTCAGTATTTAATATGCTCCGTCAATAATATCAGAAGGTAGTATACCATCGCGAGTAAGCCTTTCTCTGCCAAACTCCGTTTACCACTCATCGCCAACTCCCTGACACCGGGTGAAACGCCGACCTTGCCGACGTCACCGGTCACGACCTTGACCAGAAGCGCGACCCACTTCCGGAACTGTAACCGCATCCTCCACGAATTGTCGCCAATAACGTGGCCTTGTCAGCTGTAACCATGGGAAACATGGACACCGTCCGCACCGTCGAGCCAACACTGATGTCATCGATATACGAGTACAATACCACGCACCAATAAGTGATAACGTCTGATTGATCTTGCTCGTCTACTCTTCTGTTCAAAATTAAATTCCATCCCAAAGAAAAATAACTTAGTGTTTCACATGTTTGGTTATCGAACCTGCCTCTTTATTATTCGTCCAATTATTTTCAACATTAAATACTGGTTAAATTTTCTTTAAGTTATTGTCCAGTCTGCAAAAATATGACAGTTTTCCCCGTTAGCGTGCAGTACGTGCGCACTTTTATCTCAATTTCCATAAGATCTATCCCTGCATTGTTAATAACAAAGCTACAAAAATAAAAGAGCTCGGTGTTATAAATGATATACGCATATAAATGAATGCTAATAATATAAAAATAAGTATTAGTATAATTGGCTGGGATGTTGGCGTCATCCTGTAATCCAGCTACTTGGAGGTCACGAATTGAGGATAGTTGTGAGAGATGGTCGGTGGGTGTGGTGTTCTGTTGTGTGGATTAACGTCCGCACTATTGAATACTACGTTAATCCGCAAAGACCATCATCATAATTAGACCAATTCGTAATTCAGAGGCCGTGGTTCGGATTCCACGTTAAACTGTAGGTCCCTTAGTTGCCATCGGCTGTTGGGCTATTAATTAACAGTCCTGTCCAAGGAACATGTCAGCCTTAGTCAGTAACAAGACTACAAGATCGCGCCACAATCATCTTACATTCAATCCTCATTCATACTTGGCTTAAAATACCTACCTTGTGATATGGTCGCCATTTCAAATAATCTAATCTAATCTAATCTAACCCCTAAAACATCGGTTCGGTCTCTACATTCGTACGACTCTAACTTAGTTAACTAGACGTCGCCTTTAGACTATATTCATTTTCATTCCATTTTCACCAATATTCATTTATACGCGGTCTTGTCTAATGAGCATCTTAGCCTTAGTCAGTAAAAAGACTACAAGATCGCGTCTAAATCATCTTATACTCATTTATCATACATAGTTGGCTTTAAAATACCTACTTGGATAGGTCGTCATTTCAGAAAGATAATACTAATAACGTTTTATGGATTTGAAACATATGTTATTTATTTATATGAAAAATCGTATTTGAAGAGGGTCATGTTTCTGTTTGCTCTACTGGAGCTAAAAATCCAAGATGGCAGAAGTACAGAGCGGTAAGTGGGCATGAGAGCTTAAGGTCGGCCAGACACAACACTTGCGGTTCACGACTCCGCCAAAACAAACTGAGGGCCTGCCCCGTCATCTTGCGGTCGACTGGTTAAACAAACAGAAGGGTTGGCCTTGGGCGTGACGCGTCAGTAACGTGATGTGATCCGCTCGGGGCGACCACCTGCGACAGAAGCCAAAACCAACAACGGACGGCGGCAATGTTTAGATCTGGCCGAAAAACTCCACAGTTTCAACCAAAATAGAAGAATAAAACCGAGTTCGTCATTTATCCTTCAATAAGACCAGAAATTACGTCGAACGCCAATATCAGAATGAATCATTTGTTTGACATCCATTGTTGTTGGGTTTATGTTATTGAGAGTTTTATTGCTGACGTTTTCCATCACGGTAACAAAGTTTCACGACGTTTCAGGATCTGAAATCAGATCCTGCTCAAAGGTAAGCAGGAACCTAAAACATGGCAAGATTAGTACAGAATCCAGGATTTGCCGTTAAAAAGCTAAAATATTAAAATACTACAAAGTTTGATATCTACATAAGCAAAGAGCTTGGTATCTTTTGTAGTTTATCAACAGTTATAAACATTTTTGTTTTCAGGTTTTTACTGGCTTAGTCTGTATTATGTACTAATCTTGCCATGTTTATGCAATGGAAATATACATTGCAGAATGCAGCTGAGGGTGTATATTTTTTACTTTCGAAAACAACACTATGCATTCTTGCTTATGGTTCACTTTATGTTAATTATTGCTTTATTCTCAAAAAAATTAAATACTTATTATGACGGGAACGAGGGCGTGTCACAGTTCGTAATTCACAGACAGCATTTTGGTCAAACCCTAGGTAGGTCCCTTATACAGTATATACAATTGACTAGTAGTCTATTAATAAACAATACTGTGTAAGGAGTATGTCAGTAACAAGACTTCAAGATTACGCTACAATCATCTTACACTTATTTCTCACTCATATTTCGCTTAAAATACCAACCTGAGTAGTACGCTATTTCAGAAGAGTAATAATAAGAAGAAGAATTGCAACATTTTATTTAGCGCCCTATTGAGAAACCACTCAGTTTGTCAAAATCAATTTAAGGTACTTTAGACATTAACGAGCCACGAGGCCACAGGAGTCGACCGCTCGTTGGATTGGAAACCCTCAAATGCTGCACTTAATGTCTTCCGGCGGTCCTAAACAACGCGATAAGGCCTTAAGGATTTCGAAGGTGCAGTAAAAACGTCCTGGCTGTTAAATTAATTCCATCCGTCCCCGTAAATAACTGAGCGAAGCGTTCTTCAGGCGTATTCCAAGGTTCCATTCTCGGGCCACGTTTAGTAAATTCACAATACTTTTGAGATTATTAAACCTTCTAATTACAAAGTTTATGGAGAAAGTTTCTTGCGGTTTGCACTAAATCTAGACACAGTATCTTCCTCAGGTATTCAATGAAGTAAAAAAATGTGACCAAAAAAAGCCAGCGAAAAAAACTGATATTGTACATGAGTTTTTAACGAAGGATGGAAAGTGGTTTATTGAAGGCATAGTTTGTGATACAACCGTTTTAAATGTCGTTAACGACAAAAATAAAATACTGCAGTTGACCGGAGGCGATTTCGCACGTTCCTGGCTCCCGTCCACAATTCCAGCGGAGGTTCCTATTCCTGGAGTTGTTAGAGCATGCCTACGGGACGACCACCTTTCCAGATCCAGATATAGAGTTGACGTAGAATTTTGACCAACGGGAACTTCGCGTGAGGTATAATAGTTAGGAGAAATAATTATACTATAAGAGAAAATAATTTGTCATACAACATTTGAATATTTATTGAGATGATGTGGTTGCTTCTAATTAAATCTGGACGATATGCTTAAATTGAATTATTGTGTCATTAAATCTGTTTCAACCATCTTTCATAACAGCGAAGGCAACAAACACGTCATACTTGAAAACCTTAAAAGCGAATTAATACGCAATCAGGCCGCAGAGAGAAAGAGTAGTGAATAGATCGATTAGATGGTATATTGGAGAAAGCTGGGGAAAACGTTGAAGTGCGGTCTCACCGAAAATTGCGACTTGGGAGATCTATCACGCTGTGGCTCGTGCGATGCCGCGGTTTCACTTGTTGATCAAGGAACTCTCCTTGAAAATCATGGGCAGACCCGGAAACCATTTACACTCGATAAAGCTTTACAGGAACTGCCCTTACAGAAGCTCATAGTGCTTCCATACTTCAGTGGTCCGCCATATGAAATTCCTAATTCACCATTTGCCATATCTACTTCATAAATCAGTCACTCAAGGTTTGGTTGCATTATGCATGCTGACTTAAAAAAATGGAAACGCTAAGACGAGGTAGAGAAAGTTTCAATATAATTGCTAATAAAAATATTGCTTTCTCAAGGTTTTCGGACATTTTAAACTTATCTCATTTCGACTTTCATAAATAGATTGATTATAGGGGTCCAAATTGAAACTAGTCATTTCTGAATTGGAGCCTGAGGAAAGGTCCTGCTCCACTTCCAACCAATGTGTGGTGGTTGAATGACTAATGACTAATGAAAAGGAAACGTCCCTGCCTTCAGCGGTGCTGGACCTATTAAACTTTTCCAATGGCAATCTTAGAGTACTAATACTAAATTAATTTCTACATTCTTTTGAAGTAAAACATATTGATTTAACTTCCCTGTGGGAAATAGGTTGGATCATGAATATCTCTATAGGGAATGTTTTATCTAAACAGTTGTTCTTATAACCAAACCATGACATCACTAACTATATGACGCCATTGTTTCGAATTTGGTCGCACAAATTGCCCACATCCCCCAGAGCTAAGACATATTCATGTCCATGATAAAGTAGTCTCCGCAAGTATCAAACTTGTGGTTCGGATATAATTATTTACGACTAATAAAAAGTCTATTGATTCCTCGTTTATATCCATTACGAATTTACATTTAGTTTCGTAGTTGACAAATAGTACGTACATAAGTGAGACTCAACGATAAAATATACATAAACAGCTACACGATGAAAAGAGAAGAAAATAAAATCACCAGGAGAATCGCAGCTATCAGTGTTTGATTTGTCGGGTGCTCGCAGAACGGGTTACTCCCCACGTGGGTCGCGCGCAGCTTACAAGTCTTCGACATTTAAATAACACGAATTATCAATTTGTTGGGAGCTGCGCAACGTATCGGAGTCATTATCGGTCCACGCACTTCACCCACGGCCCCTCACGACAGGTGCCAGGTGCCAGGTGTTCGTGGCAAATCGCATTCTAATAGTTCAAACGTCGATACTTCGGATCGGAGTTTTCCGTTCAATGAAGTTGTGAATACTGTCCAGACATTAGTAACTATGCCTTAGTTGATTTGCTCGACGTTGGTCCTTCGAGACGGATCCCAAATTCGTTCAAATCGAAAAAAAACTTATTAAATCTCGCTTTGCATTAACCATTAGTAATTATGTCATATTTAAATTGCTCACAGTACCGAATATGTCAGTGTTATTCTAAACTGTTTAACATTGTCTATCATCATTGTTTATCATTGTCTGTGTCATTGTCATTGTCTGTTTACTATTAATGCATAATATAAAAAAGTCGATCTTTCGGGTCGGATTTGTCCGTTCAATGAAATTGCAAATCCGATAATTGTTAAATCCCACTTTGCATTAACTATAGTAATCATACCGTATTTAAATTGATCTAAATACCGGATTCATCCATTTTATTTTTAACTGTAAAACTATGTCCCTCTTACTATTAACGCATAATAGGTAGGTGAATATAACTTCGACGCAGAGGTGTGTACAGTCAATGTGGGCTTCTAATTTGTTTACGGAAAATCATAGAGGATATAAAATGAAAGTAAGCAAAGAGGTTGTGAGCAGCAACGACCACGTATCTCGACCACCGACGTAGCGTCAGCGTGCCGCGTGCTACGTGCTGTGACGTGATTGCGAGACGTCCACCGGGCACGTCCCGCGACGCGTCTGACTCATACGCACGATTCACGACCACGGGGTATTTCAGAACAATAACACCATAATTTTCAGTACAGCTGCGTTTTGGAAATATTTGTATACATACAAAATGTTTGTTTTATTCTGAATTCACACGTGGTCCGTTCTGGGTGTGGTACTGTACTGGGAAACAAAAACAAGGCAGATCGAAAGAAAATTTATAAATATTTAAATATTATTCATACATATTTTCCTTTAAGGTTATATATGAAAGTACAAATTTGAAACTATTAAAAACTAGCAGTAAGCTCGCATTGTACGGGTCGTAGGGTTCATATTAAAGAAGAAATATTATCTGACAGACAAGTAAACCTGAAATTCTATAAAAAACAGTACAAAGAAAATAAATAAATACCCAGCTTTGTTTTTTAGCATTACATTAAATTAAATACAGTAGAACATTCATACCATAATTAAAATTAGTTAAACGTAAAAAACTTTTGAATATAGTATGATTTCGAAATGGGTTAAAATCAATGGCAAATATAAACTAATATTGATTTAAATTTGAAAGCAACTAATAACGTAAAAAAGTGGGTTTTAAATATTTGTTATTCATTTTTCAAGGGGCGGCGGACAATTTAAAGCATTGAACGACCTTCTCTGAAATGTAGAGAATGCATGAAATAAGTTTCATTGTTATCAGTTCTCCCGTTTTTTCGGAGAAGACGGCGTAAAATACCTCCGGACGTATATTATTAATATTACGTAAAAAGAACAAAATCTAATAAAATAATTTAACTTAACTATATTGCTGTAATCTCAAAAATGTCCATTATTTCCTAACATTACTTTAAATTTAATATATGAATTTATAATTTTTATAAATGGTTCATATAGTCGGATGTATTATAATAACTTGATTTATTAGAGGTAGGGGAAAAGGTTTTAGTTTAAAAAAATAGTTTCTCCTTTGGTAAATTTTAAGTAATTTAGCAGTCTATTCATTAACGTTACACCTGCAATTGCTGGTAGACTGGGGAAAAGGATTTAATCTGTGCTGTTGAGATCGGAATGTATACGAATTTCTAGTACTGAATTAAAATTAAGTATTCATTCATTAATTACGTATATTATTGTTCAGACTTAGATTGTGCATGGTTATAGGTTTAATTTAAATGAAATTAAATATAATAACGCACATCATGAGCTCAATAGTCTTAACAAACCATACAATACAAGTACAGTAATTTAGTGACGTAATTTCAACTTTCTGCTCTCGGTTATGTAGAGCCGTTTGACAAATGAGACATATCTCGATAATCCGCCATTTGTCCACGTCTTCATAATCCCCGGAACTACCGAGTGAATCAATGGACTCACAGTCCAGACAAGTCAGACCATCCAGCCTGCTACACTGACTATTACTTAATATTATTAACTTTCTGAAATGGCGACCTAACCACAATTTTGCCTCTGAAATACGAACTGATCTAATTATGAGGATGGTCTTGGTGGAAGTATTCGAAGTGGTCGAAGTATCCAATAATGAGGACGTGAATCCACTCCAGAGAATATCAAATTCAAAGCCATTTTTTGGCTTAAATACCTACCAAGTTAATACCCAGGTATGTATAAGACTATTCATGAGTGTAAAGTGATTGTGACGTGCTTTTTTGTCTTGTTACTGACTAAGGCTGACATGTTCCTTATACAGGACTGTTAATCAATACACATAATATTCAAGCCCGTGAACATGCAGTATTTTACGACTAAATTACTTACGTTAAATTCCCGTCGTACAGTTCAATTAAAGGTTAAAATTCAGGACATGTTTCGACGTATAAAACACCATCGCCAACTTCAGACAACAAATTTATGAAGTTGACTTGTCGTAAACATCGACATAATAATTTATTTAAAAATGATATTAAAACACTGAGGACACATTTGAGACTAGCGGACTGGTAGAATGGAAGTGTGTGGTTCTTCAGTATTTCATTGATTTCGTGTTTATAAAAATTTATTATCATGACTATGTCTACGACAAATCAACTTCATCAGCTTTTAGACTGAAGCTGACTACGATGTGTTTTAAATGCTTAAATATTCTGTATTTAACCATTTTTGAGCTGTATGACGGGAATTTTACATGAGTAATTTAGTTTTAGGTTAGTAAATAGCCCAATAACCAATGGAATTTAAGGGACCTACAGTTTAAAGTGGGAAGCGAAATCGTAGTTCGGACCCCACGAACCACGATTTCGCTTCTGAATTACAAACTGGTCTAGTTATGAGGATGGTATTAGCAGATGAACGCAGTATTCAATAGTGTGAACGTTAATCCTCATCACAGAATATCAAATGCATCGCTATCCACACAATGTGTGACCTCAAAGTAGCAGGATTACAGGACACGCTACCGTCGCAGTCAATTTTATTTTATTTTATGTTTCGGTATTTTGTTTTATTTTATTATGTTATGTACAGATAACTCAACACTCGAGGACGACACCATCGGATTATTGGAAGAGAATGGATAAACAATCCGTGTTCAGCTTAGATCGATAGCATGGACAGTAATGGAAGGGCGTGGTCCGAATGCCGAGGGCTAAGGGCGGACCAAGACGGTCGACGCGGAAAAGGGGGTATTAATCTGTTTCATGTTTCCGTTGTTTCGTCTCTAATTGAAAATATCTTCGCATCAAGTGTCTGCAGGCATAAGGAATATTCATTTTTATCCTCCTAAGAGCAATGTTAATTTTGTAACAGCATTACTGGCTATACAATGGACGTGAAAATTGTTACTTGCTTCCCTGTGGGAAAGGTAGCTTACACCCACCGACCATCGCTCACAATCAACAATTAGTGAACTCCAAGTAGCAGGATTATAGGTCACGCTACCGTCCGAGTTAAATTTAAGATGGCCGTGAGTATACCATGATACCACTGCCCACCTGGCAGGCGATGTCACTCGAGCCCCGAACCCCGCACCTTCACTCACACGCCACTGGCAGGTCCGCGGCATACTTGCGGTTTGGGACTAAGGCTCACGTTGCGCTCCCAAGAAAAACCCGTCGGACAAAAACTTCCACCTGGAGGTCCACGACGTGGACCACTTTCCCCTAGACCTGGCTGCTGTGTCTGCATCACAATGGCGAGGTGCTTCGGCGACCATGCGAGTGGTCGGTCCACAGTTCGATCTATCCACCGAATCTTTCGCGTTATTCTACCTTGTTCTATTTTTTTGTAAATACCGACCTAAATATATTGTTGCTTACCAATAGTAATAAGGTAGGTGAAGTAAATAAATAAAATATATTTTGAATAATTCTTGACCAATGGAAAACGATTAAACGTGTCTTAGGCGGGAGGAAGCAATAGATTGAAGGAGACGGAGCCTATATTCATATAGGTACTATCTATACTATCAATAACCGACCTAACTCAACTTCACAGAACGCTCGCTGTCGGGGGCGGGCGTCTGCCCCATCAGACTTAAGTGGAGAGACAGACGCCTGTGGAATAAATGAGATCTCCCCCGCAAAAGTATAGAAAATATAGTATAGATCAAATAAGAGTTACAACTTTGGAGATTCTGTTAATTTTACGTTTCATACACTAGGAATGCCTAAACGGATCCATTTATGTATGTTCTTCTAGTATGTATAGCACAATCAATATTAATACTGTACCACGAATTCTCTGAAAAATCATCCATAGTTATGACAGATTTTTCACAATTCTTACGCATTTTAGAGACGAATGCCGATTTGTTGTAATAATAAAACAATACAGTTACTTTTAACTGTAATAATACTTAAGATGAGGTATATATTAGATACGTTTTCTTGGAACAAAAATAATAAATTTATTTATCTGTATGGGTAAGATAGGGTGTAGGTTTTAATTTTAACTATTTTTTCAAGTAACAGTTGTTTTTATGGGGTTAAACCCCAACATGCTGTCGACGTTGAAAGATGCAACTGAAAAAAACGCGATAAAATTTGCAATAGTTTTATTCCCTTTTTTTATAATTTTAACATTGATGTCTACATTAGTCTAAGAAATAACCTAAATGTATTCCTATAATATAACGCTAACTCAACCTACATATTACTCTACAACAACATTCTAGAATATGGCTCAAACACATTAAAACACGTTTTATTGCTTTTTGCAGTATTAGTGTTTCGACTCTTAGTTTACAATAAACCTAATATTATTAGCTATTTCAGATTATTTTGTTTTGTTGATCTTTATGTATCCAAAACAAATTTTTTTATTATATCTTACAGTGAATGGGAATATTATTCATAGAAGTCGTACCAAGACAAAGATACAGTATTACTGACTAAAAGCAATTGAACGCTTCTTCTAAATTCGTTCATAAAATTATAAATTACGAAATGAATGATTATTTATTTGAAACAGTTGGTCAACTAAACAAAATGTTCTTATTTGTCGGAGCAGAAGCGAGTTACACTGACTAGGCATCGCACCGCTGGGAAAGTTATCATCAGAGAAAGTATTTAACCCAAGGAAAACGCAACGGATTAAAGAAGATCCTTGACATTTAAATAGCACGTTGGAGTATCTCTACTCACTTTCTATACAAAACAAATGGTTCAAGAAAGGGAAGAAAAACATCGGCGAGGTCTGGGTTTCTACAAACGAGTGGGGCACACACACACTTACACACATTAGAAATAATATGTTACAACAACTATACAATAACAAGATAACATAACAACGTCTGCAGCAGTGCTAGCGCAATTTCAAACCCAAATTTAGTGCTGTTATGTCTAACGTATTGTCTACGGCGCCCGCCGTTGTCATCTTAGCGCCTTCGAAACTGAACATGCAATATAGGTGATGTATCGACATTGCCTTACACAATATGAAAGGCGCCCCTGTCCGTTGAAAAGAGTTTTTCTAGCCATTTATTTTATATTTTAGACATGACTAAGCTCTTGGGTGTGTATTAGCAATTTGCAAGATACAAAAAGAGTACCAGAAGTGACCTCAGATATTTATGAGAACAGCTGTTTAGAGAGACTGAAAATATTCCCTCCAGAAATATCCATCGAAGCTTTTTCTCCACAGAAAAGTAAACACAATTTTCAATCGCTAAAGTACAAATTTATCAAGTCTCACATATTTG
Source organism: Nephotettix cincticeps (assembly GCA_023375725.1). NCBI lineage: Eukaryota > Metazoa > Arthropoda > Insecta > Hemiptera > Cicadellidae > Nephotettix > Nephotettix cincticeps. The sequence continues at coordinate 128,596,420 of CM041786.1, read as the reverse complement.
TCTCCAATACAAATATACTAGGTCGAGTACTCTATAATTCAAAGGTTGAGAACTCTGGGATTGTTGGATTGAAGATTTTAGCATTAATGTACTACGAAGTTAGTACCTTTACATTTTTAGGCACTTTATAGAAAGGTGTTACCTCATCAAATGACGACCTAACCAAGAACGTATTATAAACAAGTTCCTTCAGACAGGACTGTTAATTAAAACCCCAACAGCCAATGGCATGTAAGGGATCTACAGTTTAACGTGGAAACAGAACCACTTTTGCCTCTAATTACGAACTGGTCTAATTATGATGATGGTCTTTGCGGATAAACGTAGTACTCAATATTGCGGACGTTAATCCACAGACTATTGCTCATAACTATCCACAACTCGTCATCCCGCCTCAGTCCTAATTTTTTACTCCTCAATACCTTTTCCATCCTAAAGGATCCTTTTTACGATGGCTGAACAATATTTCACAAGGACTTGTCTATCAGATTTCAGTGGAACTCCTAAACCTTGGGTGTATTATTATAAATTCACCATCTGAAGTTAAGAGTTTGTTACTGACGCCAGTAACGTTAATGACATCCGACTAGCGTAGCCAAGAATACCACGACCGTTATCTACGCAGACCTGGGGTGTGTGACTTATCATCCCACATGGCCTTGTCTGGGTGAAGTGGTAGCATGAGTGGGGGAGGGGAACTCAACTCACACCACCCGACCGCTAACAACCACCCGATGCAACCACCCCGTCGTTATCCTCGTATTGAAGGGTGTTATGCGCTTGTCACAGCACGGCCATTGTCAGATTATACCTACAGAGCCGTGAATATTAACCGACACCACGTGTACTGAATGGCGTGGTCACGTGTTACGTTCTAGATTATAACCTGAATTATTATCTGAAATATAACTGACCACTACTTCGTTGTAATTATACTCCGCAGACACCTAACATTAGTGGTGACCGCCAATGTATTAATGTTCTGAGTCCTCGGCCGCTGGTTTCGATCCGGCAACCTTTGACTTAATAGGCCAGAGCGTTACCGTGAGCTACCGTGCCGGTCTGAGTACCGTGCCTTTTTGAAATATGTCAATAATTTGCTTTATAAATGGATTTAGCAAATATTTATCATCTACATTTTAGCCTGATAGGTCTTGGTTACACAAATTTTAATTTTAATTCACCAAATTTTTATGACTCCAGATTATACAAGGTTTTTGGGTGAAAATGTCACACATTTTTACTTTCACCAGTTATAAATAGTATTTTATGGAGAAAATATTGTTTTCGTCAACATTTTTTGATATGAGGAGAGTAGAAATATCAGTTTTGAGGCTACCTGAATATAAAAATGTGGGTTTCCGACTGATGTCTGTGAGCTTCCGTGTCTGTATTGTGAAATGTATTACGGAACCTATGATACGACATATAAATTATTAATTTTTAAGTCTATTGTTGGTGATGACGTGTTTTATTTTATTCAGATTGTCGTTGGGAACATTTTCCGTGACGATGGGTAAAAACAAGCACTAATCATTTGGTTATCGTTTGTTTGTGTACCAACGCTTTTCCAAATAAACATACAGAGTAAACGTTGCAATGTTGCGCTGATTGTGTTCTGATCGACACCTCATGGCGGACATGCGGTCTAAAATAAATAAATACTGTATATAATTTATCAATAAATCAGCATATTTCTGAAGTTAAAATATTGCGTGTCGTGCGTTGTGACGTACGCCACGTTCAACATGAAGTGACCTCGTATTTTCTCCGTATTTTCACGGTGACCATACAGAACATTGCGTATTCCATTGCCACATCAAAACAAGGACGAGCGGCAAAAAGAGGAACTCTTATCGGCCACTGATAAACGCGGAAACCAACGGCTCGGATATAACACAGAGGTCACGTGATAAGAGAGCATCTATACCCGTTACCAGCGGGACGGCTGTGATTGTGTACTGGGAAATAATTACTGTTCAGTTGGCGCTGTTAGGTTGGCAGGCCTTACTGAGGCGATAACCAAGTCCCTCTCGGTCAAATACTAGTTTCATCAAATCCAAAATAATACGTAAAGCCCATATCTTTGATGAGAACTGTTCGAAATTCAAACGCAAAATTATACTTCGTACTTCACGTAAATTTATAGGTCCTTTAAAAGTCATTGTCTATAGGATTTTGATTAACAGCGATGTTTGAAACATGCCAGCCTTAGTAACAAAATTACAAGATCATGTTACAATTAATTATCTCACACTCATTTCTCATTCATACTTAATATCTACTTTGGTAGTTCGCCATTTCAGTGGAAAGTAAATTTTTTTTAAATATAATAGCAGTTTTTTATTCCAAGTCATAGTGTCCAAACTTTGATTTTTACACCAGTGAAACTAACTGCTCTTGAAATGCCAATCAAATCGCTTACGCGAAGTTACTCATTTAACACAAGGCCCACCCACTAAGGTGTTTCAAAATATTGGTGTTATTGCTTAGTAAATTTGTATAATATTTTATAAAGTTTCAAACTCCAACAATTTACGAAGGCAAAATCGATGGTTTGTGTATTGTGATTTTGTATTTTATGATACTGATGTCCTTATTGAAATATTAACACTTAAATTAACATTAATTTTTCATTTCATAAGATCCAACTTTACAAGATCCAAAACTAAATTCTTCTCAACCATCAATCCTTACAAGAGAAAATTGTACTTTTGAATCTTGTGAAACCTTCCAGTTTTTAATCATTTGCAGTTGCCTTTGTTAGCAGTTGCGATTTCAAATTAGAAAAGTCACAAAATGCTGAAGGAATTCAAGGGAAGCTGACACATTTTCAAATAACCTGAGCCATTAGTGTTCAGTGGACTATGTGGAATGTCGTCCACAGCTACACCCCTGGGTGTTCATGAGTTCTTGAAGGTATTACAAATATCCTTCATGGTAAAGAACTTTCTATTTTAGGATGCATTACACCGGTTAAAAAAAGGGAGTGTTTGAAAATGAAACTCAAGTCACTTCGCCACCTCCTATTTTGATTGAACAATCTAAATATTTATCGGTGGTGTTTGCATATTGAATTTAAATTTGAAACATTTAGGGGTCGCTAATAGACGGATAAGATAGTTGATAAAACTCTAGTTCGATGAGCGATTTTGCTTCAGTGCCATTTTAACTATATTCTTATATTCCTGTAATGTTTTTAAATCGTTTAACTACATTACCGTCAGAATTGTACTGAACATGACGTTAAAATGACGCAGATGCGAAGCGGTTTTACATCAAACATTAGGTTTACAGCATTTATTGAAATTTTGATATTTTTACATCGTCGAAGTAGTAGAAGTAAGTATTAAATACTTTACAAATCAGTGGTGTAACAGTAAAAATACAATTTGGATTTCATTTTAACACCTTTTTGGTAAAGTGCCATGTCAAAAACGTTTAAATGGCGGAAAATACCAAGAATAAATACCCCGTCATCAGTGGGTATAAACATAATGTGTGGTATTGCCACGACAATGGGGCGAACTCCGCGATATTCTTGTTTACGGCGGAACCGGTTCACCCGAGAAAGGCCGATGCTCCGAGGCCGCGCGAAACGTCCCGCTACGAACGCCAGAGTGCCAGTATTCGACTGACAACAGAACCTGGATTTCGTGGTTTTGGCACAACCAGCATTGCCAACATCAACTTAATTTTTTACCTACTATTCCTTATAGAATATCCCCAATTTTACCGACCCCCCCAATAAATCCAATTTCGTTAACAAGAAAAACCCTGGTGATACACTTTACTGTCCTGAAATGATTTTGATGACGTAACTATATACTGTATTTCTAAATCGATCGATTACGACGCTTCATAACCTGAGAATATATAACGTAAATTAAAACATAAAATTATATACACACGGCTACTTGTGCCTCGGCAAGAACAGATGCGTTAGCCATAAACATTGGTTCCTCAGGGGCGCGTCTTTGGTCCGACCCTATTACACGTGTACCTTACATTTGATTGGCTGCTCCGCATGTGATCGGTCACTCGTAGAGTTCAACCCCCAGCAAGCGCGTCATCCAACCGAGGGTTCCGCTCTGTAATTATAACTGGTCTAATGAGCCGCGAGATAATTGGCTGTTTAATTAGCGAGGTGCATTAATTGGCGAGAAAATTGGGTTAAACTTTTCGTTCCGTTGGCGCCGCGCCATTCTGAGCATGTTGAATATTATGAGCTCCCTTTTTAAATTATTTAGCAGAATCGTGGTTAGTTGCATTTTACACCAAAGTAAATACAAATAGTGACACTTAAAAAATTGTGCATGACATAAAAAGACAAAATTCACTAAAGAGATATTGGAAATATGTTGAAATACTTCTTCTTGCTCATCATTAGCGCAAATCTATCCCATTTCCAGGTATTTTCACTTATTTCACTGACACAAATTGGCAAAGAGTCATTTGATTAGTTTTATTTAATTTCACTACCCGCCGATATTTTAAACGCCTACTATTGAAACTGTAACGTACAATCGTTTAACAAAATGCCTCTTTGAAGTAACGTAACATTTTAAATACAATGTTATCACTAACGTATTTTCAAATCTGCACCGATAAGTAGTAATTCATTTATCTAGAGTGATTACGAACGTCTAGTCGTAAATAACAAAGCAACATGAGTAAAAACAAACGTGTTACATAAGTTTAACGATTAGTCTGTTTAAATTTTTTAACTCGTCGTCAATTATATGTAAAATTGTTCACGATAGGTACGTTCGATTTCATACGCGTAGCATTAATTATTTTATTAACGAATTCTGATTAAACTTAGAAAATTCTATTTGCCGCAAAGTTGTTAGTGTTTAAAATGCGACAGCAAACAGCAAAGCTTACTTAGGCAATCGGAAAATTGTGTATCTCTTTTTATTATCAACATTGGGTCTAGTGTATGTTTAATACCAATACGATATGGAATCCAAACAATTAGATTATTTTAAGAAGGAAACATTTTGTTCTTTTTACACATATTATTTTTCTTTGGCAAGTCAACGCCCGGAAGGTATTCATTGCCCAAACATTGACGTCAATTGACCACCTCCCTCTGCAGGTCAAAAAGTCAATTAGACACAAATATGCATTAAGAAGCCTCCTGACGCCCTGTGTGCTATACAACAGCTGAGACCGATCACTAACTGAAAGTTTCATACAGTTTTGCTTGTCCTGTCTGTTTGTCTTTTGAACCTTCAATTGGGTATTGTAAAATACTTTTAAATTGTACTAAAATATCTGTGTTTATGATTTGGAGTTTATTTGGTCATATTAAGAATGAACCTCTTTTCAATCTGTAGCATTCTGCATAGGGTCGAGAATATAGGTCAAGTTTGCTGTCTGTAGGCTTAGAAAATATGACATGGTTCAAATGCGCGTCTAAATCTAAACGCATTACCTATCTGACATCTACATTCTTTGCACAGCCATGGTGGTCCACAAAATCATGACATCCAGCAGGCCTGGATATTCAAGAAAAAACTCAAATTCCGTTCCGAGATCCGTTCTCGGCCTACAAGACAGGATTCTGTGCTGAAATGTGAACGAAAATATTTGTCCTATTTTGCCCTAGACTAATATAATAAATGACTCTTCTCGCTCTTGGCCAGTTTCGGTGATCGTGCGGCCAGGAACAAAGCAATACAGAGGCGTTTATACTATGATTGAGTTTTTCATTGTACATAATGACATAATTTTATTTTGTTAGAATATAGTCACTTTCTTTATACTGCATTTATTTGACTTGTGTTGTTTTGTAAACCAACTGTGCATGTTGAAAAACACTGCAACGAAAGACATTATTATACCTACTATTATTACTAAACCAGTGACAAGACTCGTAAACTAGGGTTTCATCACCTTTCTTACGAAGAACTAACTATTTACGATTGGAAAATACGATATATTTAATCAGATAATGAGAAATACTGAGGCAATATGGCTAATTAAGTCTCGGTCAGTTCCTCCATATTGGATTTCAATCCAGCAACAACACTGTTAAATTATTTTACATTGCTCCTCACTAGTAAAAATATAGGTAGTTGATGTGATCTTACATATGGACAATGGACATATAGAGAAATTAAATTTTTATCGAATTTTAAAAGATACAGTATTGTATTTTCTTCCCTGTGGGAAGTAGATTAGATCATGGATACGTCTAAAGGGAGTGTATAGTTCATCTAAACAGCTATTCTCATATCCAAAATATGACGTCACTAACCAAATGACGTCACTGTTTTAAATTTTGGTCACGCAAATTGCCAACAGCTCCCAGAACTAATGTCAAAAAATCCACTTTAATATAACTTATAGGGTGAACCGATGCTATTTCGTGTCACAAACCCGCTAGTTCTGGCTACAGGATTCAAATGATAAATACAGTAATACCAATTAAAAGTAATCATCTTGTATTTGTCAAAAATAAAAATTAAATATACTTCAATTTCCGAGATAACCACTAACGACTCAGTCATATTTCATTGAGCGCAGACAAGATAAACAATAATTAATCATATGGTTTCCAGTTATGTGCTACGACTGTCGAATGGCCAATAAAAGGTATTTCTAAAAATAACTTTGTTTTTATGGGACTAAACCCAAAACATCACTCTTACCTTTCTAGGGCAAGGAGCAACATAAGTTTTCAGATTAATAAAATGTGTAATCAGGTGGTAAAATGTTTACGGATATGCTAACTAAGGGTGTTGGTGCTTAAAAATGCTGAGATCAAATTTACAAAAACAATCAACGTAATGATCTAGAGAAACAAACGACTCTACAAAACAATAACCATTGTCTTCTGACAACGTTCGGTGACAAATCGCGTTGTATTGTTTAAAAATGACTAATGTTTACGTTTTCGAGGGCTGATATTTTTCGGATTCGTACAACAATTAAGTAAGACTTGAAACGAAGTTGGTGAGAGAAGCCTTGTAATACACTTGTATAAGCTACTCACTTCCACTCTGAAGGTTCCGCTCACAGGTTCATGTTGGTGTCTTACAATTCCATGGAAATGGATTATATTTTTTTACTTAAATCCACTCTGAAGGTTTCGCTCACAGGTTCATGTTGGTGTCTTACAATTCCATGGAAATGGATTATATTTTTTTACTTAAATTATGGTGAAGAGAGGTGTGTATTTAATATTAGCCCTTCATGTGCTATAATAACGTAACACGAAAGCAAAATGTAAATGAAACCGTCAATTTCTCCCAAAAAACTTAACGCTATCTAAGGGCAAAAAATAGCAGAATAAGGGAAAAAGCCAAGAGATCAATGTTGTAAATATTTAAAAAAAACCCGTCACACATTATTCTCTCTGTTTTCTGGTAGGACCAAGAAATAAAGCAGAAAATCTAAAATTTAAAAATTTGTTCAAAATGTTATTTGTTGAGCTGGTAAATACAAACATTATGATTCGGCCAACAGTACTCATAAGAGAAACTAATCAGTACCTAGAGTATTAAAACATTCCAGTTTTAATCCTCCTTATAACTTCTACGGTATTACCTTTAACATCTTAACTTTGTTCTAAGACTATCAAGTGAAAAGTTACGAAGAACTCAATTTAACTTTGTTCTTATGGGGCGAAATCCAAAAGGTGGAACTGACGAAGACTTAAGATCCTTCATTTGTATTTTATCGGCGGCATTGTAAACTTTTTATACATACGATGATAAATTATTAAAAAATGTGTTTTAAACAAAACTTCATCGGGCGCCCTATCCCTAGAATGTTATTTTCATTATATTCTGGTACTCTTTTCTCATAAAATAAAAGACATGGGCTAATGGTTTTTATTTAATCCTAACTTAGGTCTCTAAGCCTATCATTTTAGTAGAACTGATTTGATTTTTTACATAAAAATAAATTTTCAGTTATGTTAAAAATTTTAAACTATAAACTATTTTTTGAAATTTGTAAATTTTTTTATTGCAGACTTAAATTTTGAAGAATAATTGTCCACTCATTTAATCGAGAATACGATTAACTACAAAGCAAACAAGTCATTAAGATGAGAAAAATGAATCTAATGAAACAAAAATTAGGTTTACGAGCACGTTGTTAATTTACAACATGTAACGCAAGGCAGTTCAACGTTTGGGCTTCTTGACATTCTTTCACAAAAAGTATAATACTTTTTTTATTAGATGAATGAAGTAAATATATTTGGTGTCAAATTAAAGCTAAAAAATGAAGGATAACACTAGATCAAATAAATTTGTTTGAAAAAATTCGAAATTTTTCGAACCCCCCCATTTAAACGAAGGCAAGTTTCAATCTGGCACTTGGCAGGCATGTCCTGTAATCCAGCTGTACTTGGAGGTCACGAATTGTGGATAGTTATGAACGATGGTCGGTGGATGTGATAGTGATAATCTCTGGTGTGGATTAATGTCCGCAACATTGAATCAGTGGCAAAAGTGGTCCAAACTACAAGCAAACTGTAGGTCCCTTAGATATACCATTTACTGTTGGGCAATTAATTAACAGTTCTGTTTAAGGAACATGTCAGCCTTAGTCAGTAATAAAAATTCAAGATCGCACCACTATCATCTTAGACTCATCTTTCATTCATACTTGGCTTAAAATACCTGGTCCTGGACAGGTCCTACTATTTCAGTAACTAACTACATAATCCTACTGCTGTTGATTCCCTTGTTGGACTATGGATACATGTGACCTCTCAACTACTACTGTTGCAGTTCAGTTTTCATACTAGAACCCAGCCACGGATATAAGACAACAAGCACTGTGGTGTGCAAAGTTCGGCCCTTATGGTAATAGCATGGGTCGCGGCATTGTATGCATATTACACCACCATCTGTGATTCTGACATTGACCGCAATACTGCGCCACAATACTATAGAACTAGATACACATTTTATATTCGTTATTTTTCCAAGCTCCAGATTTAGACATTTTACGTTGGTTTTATCTTATCCTACCAAAATAGTGATGTTTGTATGTTAGCATAACGATATGGACAACTACTTTACGGAATTCCTTCAATTTTAAAAACACAGTGTGACCGAGTAACTCAAAGGTCGCTGGATCGAAACTAGTGGCCGAAGCCTCCTATCTGAGTATGAGCAGGCACTTCTGGCTAGCCTATGTGACTCATGCCACTTCGGCGCCTCACTTGCTTTAACTCACCGCAGCACATTTTAGGCCTGTGGTAATGGCTAACTAGTCTACTCTACCTCCGACATCTTGAATTTTGTCCAATAAGAACCATTGTCAACATTACTGGTCAATCGGCTGTCGCAAAAATATAAAGAGGTTATGTAGGGAATAAATCTAAATATTTTTATATATAGTCGAAGATTTGATAACTATGGGATGTAATTTTGTGATAATTATATTTTCCCGGAAAAATAATGCTAGTTAAAAATGTGATTCCCTAGATAGCTACTTTATCTACAATTTGACGCTTGAACTATCTGTTTAAGACGATCATGTAACAATTTATAATGCCAAAAAACCAACATTGTCCTTAAGAGATTAGAAAGAAATGTTACGCCACTCCTGCGCACTCTTGAAAAAATAATTTATGAGTAAAATAAGTTCTAGATAAGGCAGCGTACCTGGCAACTGGGGAATTGCCGACAAGCAAGGTCCAGGAAAAATTTGATTTTTTTTGTAAAACAATTTTGAAAATTTAATGACTCCCGAACGACCTTTAACGTCGGTGGAGATTTCCTCGCGGTAGCCTGATTACAACGTGATCGCTAAACACGGGTTTCAGTCATTAGGTGAATTACGACGATGAATATGCACGCCGATAAAGTCAAGGTTGGAACAGTAAAAGAAGGAAACACAAAACCGGTTTTGGTACTGGGCAGGACCCGCGACGTGACGCGTAACGCGTGACGCCGTGGAGGCTTGGGCGGCGTAACTGGGGCGCAAACAATACTAAGAAATGGTATCAGTGAACTGACACACACATCCTCCCTTTATTAGTAAACTAAGTAATATAAACCTTCATTAAACCATCTCATTAACTGATGGTTATTACAATAACATAAACAAGTTAAAAACTTTTAGAGGGATGCCCAACTCGCCCCCATTCCGAGGTGATAATAGCATTTTCCAGACAGTTTGAACCGTCAAATCTACCTGTCATTTTCAAACTGACGTAGAACTGGTTGTCTGTACGCAAGATTCGGACTGGATTCTGGCAAAAAGATGTTTGCGTTTACTTCCCTGTGGGAAATAGGCTAGATCATGGATATGTGAAAGAGGGAATTTTTTCAGTTCATCTAAACAGCTGTTCTTATAACCAAACTATTAAGTCACTAACAAAATGTTTCATGTCAAAAACTGGACTGATAAAGTTTCGTTAAATCGATGTCCAAATGGACTGATGTCAGATAGACTGACTGCGTGGAGGCGATTGTAGCCTTCATTTTTTCCATCAGTTCTAACTGAAAGTTAAAACCGATCGTCTGTTGGGTGCTTTATGTCAATGTAGTCTTATATGTGTAAGGTTACATGGATTTTATTTTTTTCTTTCAGGTACGAGGGATTTATTCCACTGTTACGGGTTTTAAGTACTTTATCTTAGTTAAATTGCTTTTCAGTTCTGAAGTTCTTTTCAAAACTGATCGTCTGTGGACGACTTTAAATAGGTAACATGTCAGCCTTAATCAGTAACAATGCTACAATATCGTGCCACTATCATCTTACCTTAATTTCTCATACATAATTGGCTGATATGTTGCAAATCCAAAAATTGAAGAATAATAAGGTAAAACGAGTGAGCGAACCTTAATCGTGGCGGGCGAGTTGATAACCTTAAACATTTTGAAAGCACAGCACAGAACCGTACAGGCTAGCTACAGAACTGAGATAGAGCACAGTTGTTTCCCAAGCATGCCGGTAGACGACACAGACGCGAACCACTAGTGCTTAAACAAAACTGAACTTATTTGAAAAACAATCCTCGTATTTCCCCAAGTCTCCCCTAAAAGTGTACCCCAGCCGCGTCGAGGAAATAACTATAGGTCGCTTTCTTATGCATTTCTTTTATGCGCCACAGACGACAGTCGCCAGTTGTTGACAGATCGCTTCCACCTGTGCGTATACGCGCGTTGACGACCTTCGCATACAGAGAGCGCGCATGTCGAGCAACACGTGAACAAATATTGAAGACGTCGCGGTACAGAATGTGTTCCTGTTATCCTAAAAGTGTACCCCAGCCGCGTCGAGGAAATAACTATAGGTCGCTTTCTTATGCATTTCTTTTATGCGCCACAGACGACAGTCGCCAGTTGTTGACAGATCGCTTCCACCTGTGCGTATACGCGCGTTGACGACCTTCGCATACAGAGAGCGCACATGTCGAGCAACACGTGAACAAATATTGAAGACGTCGCGGTACAGAATGTGTTCCTGTTATATACCTTGAATACTATACTTATGGGCGATGGTCGGTGGATGTTATATTTTCTTGTGTGGATTAACGACCGCACTATTGAATACTACTTTGTTATACGAAAAAACCTCCTCATAATTAGTGTACGTAAATCAAAGGCAAAATTGTAGTTCGGATCCATCATTAAACTGTAGGTCCCTTGGATGCCCTTCGCTGTTGGGGTTTTAAATGATACTATAGTTCTGTCTAAGGAACATGTCAGCTTTAGTCAGTAACAACACTACTATATCGCGCCACTATCATCTTACCTTAATTTCTCATACATGATTGGCTGATACGACGCAATTCCAAAAATGTAGTACTGTAATAATAAGATAATCCGTGTAATAACTGGTGACAATAAAGTATTGTATCAGAGTCTCTCCCGCTCAAGTCCAGCATCAGCTGTTGGCAGCATCAGCTGTTGGCACGCTGTGGCCGCTTCCGTCTCTGCGGTAATGACCGTGGCATACGACGACGTCGTCACACGTCAGGCGACCAGCTGCCTTTGATCAGCCCCAGATTTACTGGCAGGCACAATTTGTCCATTCAGCTATGATGAACCCTTAGTCACGCTACAGCTACCCTGGTAAGAGTATGTCAATACTGGCAGACAAGCATTAATGTGGACATAATTTAGATGGGTCTGAAAGAAAACTTCAGTTTTATAGCGAAACTACCTCACCTGCAAAATTATAAACAGATAAAAAAAGGTCTTTTAAGAATGTATTGATCCAAATAGGGTGTCTAATAAACAGCAGGTACCGGGCAAATGAAACACCGGTGGGGACAAACTAGGACTGCTACATTGTAGATTTGAGTTGGGTCTTTAAGGGCTGAAGGAGGAGACCTTGATCAAAAACCCGGTTCTCAAGATAGGGGGTTATGCGGTAGGCCAGCTTCCTGCCTGTGTAAAAGTCATAATGCTACAAAATCCAGTAGTGATAAGCCTCAGGTAATGAGCGATAAGGATTAAGTTGATGATTGTGTCAACAGGAAGTTGTGGATGGTGGGGCAGCGTGAGCTGTAGAAGTCCGCAACAAGCAAATATATATTAACATCAACGGTCTCATCACACGTAAACCGATATAACCAACTCAAATTTTCGTATACATCTCAGAAATCGAACTCTCTCGCCGAAGTCCTAGACCTGGCTAACTGTTAGGGTAGTAGAATAAATTTTACATATGATCAAACTCCGGACAAAAATTAAAGCTATTAGAACGGAGGGGCCATCGATTCGAACTTCAAGGCTACACGTTGAGAAAGACAGCTATACACCCACTCCATTTGAGGAAAAGGCGTTATAAATCAGTAATTGAATCTTATGATTAGAAATTTTCAGCCTACAATTTAAGACGAAGCGATCTTTATTTCGAAATTGGAACTTAACAATCTGTGGCAGAGTCGTTGCCAATTTCGTATCAAGCTTGAACATTTCAAAGGGAATTAAAATAAAAAGCTTCTTAAAGAGCTAAAACATGATATACCTAAAACATGATAAGTTACTCAACGCCAGTCGAGTTTTCATGTAATATATCTGAGCATTTTCTAAATTAAAACACTAATTTAAACATTTTTATTTACTTCCCTGTGGGAAATAGGTTAGATCATGGATATGTCTAAAGGGAATGTTTTAAGTTCATCCAAACTGCTGTTCTTATTCTTTTATATTTAAAATTCAATACTTTTGCTCTGGCAGTTTCTATGGAAACCTGTTACTTGTTTTCCATCTTAAAAATCACCAACACCCCCTAGAGCTAAGACAGAGATATCCATGTCAATAATCCAGACGAACTAATTATTTACTTATGAACAGTATATAAAGCACTGACATCGCCATGAGTAAACCGTATTCCACACAGAGTGTTTCAAGATGTTTTAGTCATATAATTAACAACGGACATCATTGGTCTCTACATAAAATCCAATCTAAGGCCACCTTAAATAAATCAACAGGAATTTATCGTCCAAACATTAACCCGCGTAGTAAATCTACGACGAGATATACGTCTATTAGCTCGTGTTTATCCCAAGTCTTCCACTTCCGATTCGGTTTATACACGTAAAACAGTTTAACAATTTAATGGCGATTCAACCATGACTTGTGTTTGTAACTATGGTACAAACAAACAATGCCACCTATAGACAAAGTTGATGCATCGGTATGGTACAATTACAATGAGAAAGATTGTACTTACACCTATGTTTTGTACTGATTTATATGTATACTAGCGATAAGCCCGTCCTATACCGGTTTGTGACTCAGAACAAAGAACATATTATCATCACAAAATATAAACTTGAAATATCATAAAAATAGATCGATCACATTTTGAAATAGATGAGTGATGGTTGTGGCGCGATCTTGTAGTCTTGTTACTGACTTAATCCTGAAAAGGAAAAATAAATTCTCAAATCTATTATTTAGTATTAAATTTAAATTTAAAAAAAAGAATCATTGGTAGGCTTACAATTTGTTAAACGTTAGCCCTCCGAGTGGTAAAGACGCAGTGTCTGTTCATCGCGATGATATTCGGCGATACGTACAGCGCTATCGTAGTCAACAATTACCGTTATACCGCCACGGTGCTGCCATCTGCGAGCTAATGCGTGAATGTGCAGACAAAACTCTAATTTGATTTACATCTATATAAATAATATTAGAGTTTTGTCTGTAAATTGTTCAGAATTATACATTTTTTTGGTTAATTTACGTTTCGTCCATTAGAGATGCAGAAAGAAGTCTTATCTAAATTTGTGTCTGTTTATCCGTCTGTGTCGCTCTAGGTGGCATTTTAAACCATCTTCTCCGAAAAAACGGGAGAACTGATAACAATGAATCTTATTGATGCATTCTCTACATTCCAGAGAAGGTTTTTCAATGTTTGAAATGCAATTGTCCGCCCCTTGAAAAGTAAATAACGAGCATTTAAAAACCCACTTTTTACGTGATATTAGTCGCATTTTGCTTCAGTTTTCAATGAATACCCTACTGGTAATAATCAGCTGGCTTTGTAGTTTAAAGATTTAATAGAAAAACAAACAGCTGTCGAATCAATATTAGTTATTTTATATCGGTCATTGATGTTAAACCCATTTCGAAATCATCCTATTTTAAAATTTTATTTTAAAGTATATCTAATTATAATAGTAGTATAAATGTTCTAATCTATTTAGTTGTAAAGTAATAAAGCTAAATAATAAAACTGGGTATTGATTTGTTTAGGATTTCAGGTTTACATTTTGATATGATTATCTTTCTTCTTTAAACTGAATCCTACAACCCGTACAAAGGACGGGCTTACTACTAGTATATTCTAAATTTGTTACCTCTAAATTAAAAACGGATTACTGATTTACTCGTAACCTAGGATTAGGCAAATCAAATCTTTTAACAAATCTAAAATTTTGGAATAAATTTATGTTTAATCGTATTCAGTTCTCTCAGTTGTTACAAGGTGTGTAAATATTATTTTCTCTGCTAATAAATCTTATACTAGATACGTAAACCAGGTTAAGCATAAGCTGTTCTTGACCTTTGACCTTCGCCCGACAAAGGTAAAGAGACTCGGGACGACGCAGTTACAGGACGTGGCTTGTGTTCAAATTATCTCATTCAGCAACAGCTGGTGCAAGGCGGTATCAGGGTATCAGCTGGCCGATGCATGGAGGACGGAAATATTAACAATGCAACTCGGTCAAGGAGGACAAAACAGTGGTTCGTAGCAAACGTTATGAGTTAGTTACATAAGGAAAAATAATATGTATTTTTAATTTTACACAAACATTAAGAACAACATTTTTGATTATTAATCATTATCACTTTGACCCAGTGGGAAGGAAATTCCAAAATTGCACATCACGTTCGAGAGATGTGCTGATTTATCATTAATGGAAATAGTATATTTCTGGTAAACAATACAATATAATATTGCATTTTGTTTCTAATCCGGAAAATCTCCCTTTACCAGTGCCAGATATCGTGTGTATTTCCACCATAAAACTACTAAGATGTAGCTAATTTTTGCGATCGGAAAACACGATAAAGAATAATTTGTGAAGGCATTTTAAATGAAAACAGCAAGTTTCCGGCAAATCTCACATTATACGAGGAAAATATGTTTAAAAAACATATCAAATTATATCTCATATTTTTGATAAAAAAGGTGAATTAATTTTAGGGAATAACCAAAAAATTTCAATTTATTTTACAAGAAAACTGGAAACTTCGAAGAATTCAATCGGGAGTTCATTAAAAGCGGAGGCGGGATGTTGGAATTCCAATCGAAGCTGTTCCGACGCATTCCTCCCTCCTGCACAGCTCCACTTGTCTGCACACATGATGACGTATGGTGATGACGTAGCCGAAGCCAAGGCCAAGGTCACGTGTAATGAGAGGATGCACCTACGAGTATGTTGCATTGTACGACGAGAGAGTTAATACGAGTGTGAGAAGCTTTTAACTTCAATTACAGCTGTCAACTTCAAAATGGTGTAAAATTGTTTGATGATCGTCGATTCAATATCGACCATATGGATATTTTGTTTGTGACAATATCGCTACATCAAGTGCTTTAAGTATCTAAGAGTAACGATTTCAAAAAATAAAAGAAAAGAAATTGAAATTCAGTGCAAACTAACAGCAGCAAAAAGGTCGTACTGGAGTTTAATAACGATATTTAAAAGCAAACTGCTATCATAAAATTGGTATTTTATAAAAAATCCTAAAATAACCTTATTTATTACCTTTGAGAACAAAATTTTGAGGAGGACACCAGAGAAAAAGAGCCCATTAAGGAACGACCTAAGATGAACGACAGCAGACTTGGAACTGGCAGAAGACAGAAGAGATTGGAGGTATATGGTTGACGATACCAAAAACCAACTGGGTGTCTAATGGCAACAGGAATAAGAATAAATAGCTGTAGATATTGAATATAGAAGAAATCTCGGTCGGAACACTGTAATTTTCGCTGTGTAATTGTAATCGGTGTATAATAGACCACAACGATGAGTGATGAATCTCAACAGGAAACGCTCACCTACTCAGTAAACTGCGATGGTTATCTCGTCCAGGATCCAGCAACACGCGTGTGTGAACGGGTCGTGGAGTTCCCACGTGATAGCACCGCAGGAACTGAGGAAACTGGTTTAATTAAGCTGTTGAATAACAAATAACAAACCCTTTCCGAGAAACGATTGCGATCTGTCAATGTTTCATCTGCGACTTGTGTAATGCCATTGTTTAAGAGTGAAAACAACAAAAAGGGTTCAAAAATTCCCCACTCATTTCTTAGAATTCCCCGACTACGAGGCAACGTTCAAGTAAACGGTAGGGCTTGTAACAGATCTTGAGGTAAAAAAATGATGAAAAAATAAGAAAAAAATAACCACGAGTAGACTAAAACTAGCAAAAAAATCCAAATATTTATTGGAACATTAACACAGATAATGAGTAACAAAATGTTATAATAATGATTGACTACCTCTAATTTAGCTAAACAGCCAGAAAAGATACTGAATCAATTTATTTAATGGTTGAGACTGGCTAGATTGACATACAATCTGTAATCCCGTGAATAGAAAACGGAACACCGCTTTCGGATGACCCACTGGATTTTCCACTTCTGTAAAACGGCATCGGAAAAATTTACGCCTCAGTTCAGATTGACAAGTAACATAAGTATATTAGCATTATTTTAAATACAGAAGGTATAAAGACAACTACATGATCCAATACCATTTCGGTTTTTGTCTTACCACTCTTCTTCATTGAGGGCGTTTTACTGAAGTTTTACCGAAATCGGTCGATAAAACCTAATCAATCCCCCTTGAAAAAAAAACAAGTATAAAAAAGGTCTTTTGTAGTATGTCCCCGCATTTTAAATTTTTTTACTAGATCCACACAAACATCGCTTTGAGAGTTGCGTTAGGTAGGTTATTGGCATTTGTATCTCGTTAATAATATTTTATCCTATAAATAACCAACTTAACTCCGCAGAGCTCTGTCAGCAATATCGCGTATATTACAATGTAACACAATGTTTATTGCAAATGCGGGGACATACTACAAAAGACCCTAAAAAATAATAATAAGTCATGAAACAGAGACAAATATGTTCTCTGCGTGTTTTACGAGGCTGATAACATCTAAGGAGGTTGGATAGTGCTATTCTCTAACAGGACTGTGAGATTCTATTAATCGTCAACTTCCCTCCCCACACCCCGGTTCCTGGACCCCAGCGGGCGCTGGGAACTCCCTGAGGCGGTCATTTCCTGCCCCCGGCGCCCCCGTCCCTCCCAAGGTCGTCGGCCTGCCAGTCCGCTGACGATGACGATACGATCGCTATAACCGGATTTCCAAGCGGATAACAGGTGCTTGGCGGCCGAGAGAATCTGCGACCGAGAGTGAGTCACTGATCTGGTCTCGTGAACAAGTCTCGTTGCGAGAACGACAATATCCTTAGACAAATGGTCAGGATTTGATAGAGGATTGTTCTTGGATGCATGTGATGTTCTGATATAACCTATACTAGTGTGATCGAGTCTTCTGATTGTGGATTTTGGGAATCTGCTATATGTGAGTCAATGATCTGATCTCCCGAACAAGTCTCGTTGCGAGAACGACAAGATTCATAGACCAATAGTCAGGATTTGATAGAGGATTGTTCTTGGATGCATGTGATGTTCTGATATAACCTATACTAGTGTGATCGAGTCTTCTGATTGTGGATTTTGGGAATCTGCTATATGTGAGTCAATGATCTGATCTCCCGAACAAGTCTCGTTGCGAGAACGACAAGATCTTTAGACAACTGAAGACACTGAGACCCGATACACGGTATTACTGATTATCAGTTTCATCCCAAGATCTCTCGTTCTAAAAGATGTCCATCGATGATTTAAGTAATCCATCTCACTCATAAAGAAGATCGATTCTTTAAGGTCGATTTTTTACATAAACAATATCTATTGGTTCGTATAACCAATACAGATCTCGACATTGCGGATATCATAATCTTGCAACAGTGTAATTTTATATCTTCAATTAAGTCTCAAGATTGAGTGCGTCGATTGGCTGGGGGATCATCACTCTTTGTTCAGAAAAATTCATCTCGATACTGTCTCTTATCCGCTGTTATGTCCGTGTTTGACGTCACGCCGAATGAATACAGTCTTGAGTTAGCAATCTTCCCTTAACGTATTAATGGTACAATATACAGCACCTGTCTGTGACATCACTCACTACAAACCAGGTTCCCCAAACGATCCGGTTTCTAAAATTTCGTTTTCACACATTGATCTAAATTCGCGATTATCACATTTTACTACCTCAATATTGTATTTTATTAGAAAATAACCACGGTCCGGTTCACTCTAATGAAGTGAAATCAGAGTGCTGATGGACTGGCACTCGAGATGAATGATGAGTTCCTCCAAGAGCCCGGAAGGGCGACCTGCACGTCATACATTCATTTGTTACGTGCCTACAAACTTTATCACTGCACAACACGGATAAAAAGTAGCTTTTAGATACACTAATACTGTAACCTTGAAGATTTCACTTGCAAGCTTTGGTCATATTTCATGGTTGCACAAAAGGAACCGCTTGAAACAGTTTCAACTGCGGTGGTCTTTGACTCGAAAGGTCATCAGATCTGTGACGCACATGGCCGTGGACTGCAAGTCGCCGTTACGAGCCATGTACGAGTCGTTGCCCAACACTCGCCAGCTCCAGGCTGCCGTTCTGCGAATCAGCTTTAACTGAGCGTTTCGTAAATATTTGGTGTTTTCATCAACGGCAACTTTCACGTTCTACGAGAACAGTTTACGGCTTTGATTAAAAAAACTTATATATTACTAAACAATTGGATCACATGAACGAATAGTTAACTGAGAGGCGACAGAGTTAACATTGCCACGACAGGAAAAGGAGCGTTTCATGAGATTCGAGGAATCCTGTTTTAAAAACTAATTAACTACATGAACTACGCGCAGTAAACGGAATTTGATTAAAAGATATAAATTATACACATGTTGGTAAGTCCCACTTCAAACGAAAAAGCATAAAATGTGACGTCACCGTTCCAAATTTTGGTCTGACGGATTTCCAACACACTCCAAGCTAAGACATACCCATGTCAATCTGCTGGTATGTCCCGTTTCGATAAAGAATTTGCTGTTATGTCCCGTTCCGATAAAAAAAATCCTGTTATGTCCCATTCCAATCAAATATTTTATAAAATTCCGATCTTATAGATAAAATAATTAACCACTACGGTATTTCATAAATTACAACCGTATTTTAAAATGTTTCGAATGTGATATCGGAACATACAACTGAGTACAATTCTCTATCCTCTATTAGATCTTATTAACCAACTGTGTTAGTGTTTGCTGTTGGTGCACCTGACTATCGCAGGTGTCGGTGACGTCATGATCTCGCGTTGCGGGAGCCGCGTCCGCCAAACTATAAATACCATCACCGCGAGTGGGCCTTCATCAGCGATTACTCTCGCCGCTCTATTATATTCGTCATACAATAATTGAACAAGAAATACTAATAAATCTATAATAAACGTTGAAAAAATTTACTACAATTTGACATCCGAAACTAGGGCTATATGCAGCGAGAGGGGAAGAAATGGTCCCATGTGCAAATCTTTCTCATAGGAACAATAAGTGTTACTGGGCTTTTGAGTTATTCTGAAGCTTTCATAACGTCAATCGTATGTTTTCACTCCAATTTTCATTTCCCTCACTGTTGTAATTGTCGTATACAAAATATTTCGCCTCTCCCTAAACAAGATTTACTTTAAAATCGTTTAAATTGATCTTAACTCATGTATTCAAAGTATATGCAGAGCTGAATTGTGTTAGGAATATGGAGCTGGTAACCGTGAGAATATATAAAATGTCAACCTCTCTACTCAAATTTTCCTATCACGCAGAGGGAAGATTCAGTAATCAAAGAATAAACCCAATATATCGGCTCTAAACATGACCAGAGCCATAAAGAGTTCGGCAGCACAAGAGAACCTCAACTCCACAAGGCCGGCGACCCCTGGCGGGCCCTCATCGCCGTTTATACCCGAGGTCGCAGATGGGCGAATTACGTCATCGGCGCACTCAGCGCGGCAAAAACTAATTTCCGCAACGAACTAAAACGGTGCTCTGCGATTCATTCAAATATGAATATTTTGACCGTTATAATTGCCAACCGTTTCAACGTGAAACTTCAAAGCGGAACCGTACATTTTTTGCGGAACAATAGCCGTGACGAGGTAACAGTTCCACCCCGACGTGGTGGCGCAGCCTACAGCCTAGCCTCGGCACGCACCCTCGGTCGGTGACCGTGACGAGGTAACAGTTCCACCCCGACGTGGCGGCGCAGCCTACAGCCTAGCCTCGGCACGCACCCTCGGTCGGTGACCGTGACGAGGTAACAGTTCCACCCCGACGTGGCGGCGCAGCCTACAGCCTAGCCTCGGCACGCACCCTCGGTCGGTGACCGTGACGAGGTAACAGTTCCACCCCGACGTGGCGGCGCAGCCTACAGCCTAGCCTCGGCACGCACCCTCGGTCGGTGACCGTGACGAGGTAACAGTTCCACCCCGACGTGGTGGCGCAGCCTACAGCCTAGCCTCGGCACGCACCCTCGGTCGGTGACCGTGACGAGGTAACAGTTCCACCCCGACGTGGTGGCGCAGCCTACAGCCTAGCCTCGGCACGCACCCTCGGTCGGTGACCGTGACGAGGTAACAGTTCCACCCCAACGTGGCGATTCAGCCTACAGCCTAGCCTCGGCACGCACCCTCGGTCGGTGACCGTGACGAGGTAACAGTTCCACCCCGACGTGGCGGCGCAGCCTACAGCCTAGCCTCGGCACGCACCCTCGGTCGGTGACCGTGACGAGGTAACAGTTCCACCCCGACGTGGCGGCGCAGCCTACAGACTAGCCTCGGCCCGCACCCTCGGTCTGTGACCGTGAAGAGGTACAGTTCCACCCCTTCGTGGCGGCGCAGCCTACAACCTAGCCTCGGCACGCACCCTCGGTCGGCGACCGTGAAGAGGTACAGTTCCACCCTGACGTGGTGGCACAGCCTACAACCTAGCCTCTGCCCGCACCCTCGGTCTTGGTACCCACGTGCCCGTGGTTCCTGCCCATTGTATGTTAAACGCGGCGTTTCGCTTCACTTACTGATGCCGTCATCAGGCACGTTGGCATCCTTGTGTTGACGTTGGGGAAGACCGAGTGCTTGCTCCCAGACATTAACATACACAGGAAATGGTAACGATTCGTTATTGGTTCTTAGATGGTCCGTAGAAATTGTGAAGATCGACTATTGTAATTGGTTCTTTTCATCATATTCTTGGCCAGTCATGCTGACATCGAAAGATCACCCATCAACATTAGTATAACCTACCTAAAAATGTTTAGGGATTTAAATAGAGAAAAGAGAAAAATGGAGACTGTAGAGAAGAGTCAACCAAACAAGAAACCATGTTTAAAATTTCGTAATCAATTTTTACACTGTAAAGGCAGACCAATTCAACGGACTGAGTAAGGCGCTCAGGAGACTACAAATTACTCTTCTTGTAAGAACTTAGTTTCGTTTAGCTTTCAGCTCTTTTTGTTCCCCGACGACTTTGCACAAAAGCTTCCCAAGCAGTTGGAGCCACTTGAGCATTCATCACCGTTATGTTATTTGAAATATGAGTGCAAATGATGATTGATACATAAACAATGTCTAATTACCATAACGTAAATAATTACAGTAATGATCTATGACGTATGGGTCAAATAATTAATTATAGACTGGAATAAAAAAATTAAACATACATAATTTGTTATTTGATAAATTAATATAGAGTTGAAATTATTTAATAGTCTAATAGATAATTAAGTCTTCATCAGAGCATATTAACTCGCATAAAAACAATATACTTGTTTTATAACAGTATTATTGTTAAAAACGGTAGTCGTAAAAGTTAGTTAGGGTGTTAAGAGTTGAAGTGGTTATCTAGAAAAAAATATTAACTTTTGTAAAAAACAACCATGTATAATTTATTTCTGATTGAAAAGAAGTTACTTTAATTAACTGTTATAGTTTGAATTTATCATCTCAACTTATTTAATTACAATTGAGTTGCAAGATATGGAAAACAAAATTTAAAATTGTTACGGGATTATCCAATTTAGCGGCACCGCAATAAAAATCTAAATAACAACTTAGTATTAACTCGTCTACGTTCAAGTACAAGTACATTGGCCTCAACCCCCAAACACCTACGAGAACGGCGGTGCGGACGTATTATTGTCCGGAAACGAGGATAACACATACAGTGGCCGAGGACGTGAGAACATCCCAGTCCCTCGGCAAACAACGCCGCGACGTGATGACGTCACGAGAGTGTGACTCACGGCGCGGGTATGCGCTGTACACAACACTGTTGTCCTCGGCACTGATACGGTCAACAACAATATGAATAATCCAGCTTCAGAACGCAATAATTGTCTTAGTAATGCGCAGTAATCGTGATTTAAAAATTTGTTTGTATTTGCTTTCATGTAGGAAATAGGTTAGATCATGGATATGCCTAAAGGGAATGTTTTCGGTTCATCTAAACAGCTGTTCTTTTGTTTCAAATGTTGGTCGTTAAACACCCCCTTCCGAACTAAGACATATCCACGTCAAATGAAAAAAATTGTATTCACAATGGTATGTTATATCCTTTACTAGCAGTAAGCCTGACCTTGGTTGGTTGTAGGATTCAGTGTTATACAGAAGTTTAATTATTATCATGACGAAATATAAACCTGAAATCCTAAACAAATAAATACCAAGATAAAACTCTCAGCTTCATTATTTGGTATTAGTTTCCACTTTGATCAATTAAATGAAATTACAAAATTTGTACGAAAATTAAAATTCTTTATACGTCAGGATAACATTTTAGTTTCGTTAAGTTTTTAAATACAGTAGGTTTAAAATCACTGATAAATGTAAACAAACCAATATTGATTTAATTTTAAGCCAGTTTAATGTAGCGTCTTTGAATTTAATCACCAATGTAAGTTCACACGTTTGGTAAAGCTTGGAAGAAATGTGTAAAATATTGCTCAAAACCGGGCAATTTTGAGTTCATTGTTTTATTTTTATAATACGTGGATTGGTTTAAAGTAAACAAAAACCTTATCCAAAAGGTATAGAAAAATGCAAATATTTGTCGTAATTGAGAATGTTCTCGTTTTCACGGTAAAGCGTGACAAGAAGACCTTGTTTAGCGTTACAGAAATACAAACATTGAGGTAAGGTTCCATTACTGGGAACCTCTGGGGACACTTCCCTTTCTGTCACATTTAAACCATATTATACAAAATAATACAACATTCTCAAATCAGTTTACAAGACACTTAGTCGATTAAGCAGTCAACAGTTGTATGGTCTTTCGTTTCCATATTTCTACTTATTCATTTTTCAATATTTCAATATTTTATTATTATTTCGATGTTTACGAGTCAATGTATTCTAACTGACCGATCGGTTAGTCATCATACTGTTAAAATAATTTAGGACATTTTATATAGTTTTTTATAGAAAGTCAAAACTACCCTGAAGCAAAGTGAACCTTTTGTTGTCCACCTATTGTGGACAGATTTGATGCGACATTCCCTAGTGTGGATTTAAGTCCGCAATGTTAAATACTACATTCATCCGAAAAGACCATTCCCATAATGAGATCAATTCGTCAATCACATTAGCTGCTGGGATATTAGTTAGACAAGAAACATGTCAGTCAGTAACAACACTACCCGATCGCGTCACAATAATCTTACACTCATTTATCATTCATGGCTTCAAATACCTATAACCACAAACGAGAACAATCTGACATGTCGGCGTTTAAAGCACACAACACAGGCAGCCTCGCCACCGCGACATATTCTAGTCCACATGAGTGGGGAGTACTCCCCTACAGCCACCCATCCACCACCCACACCAACGCAACCACTAAAGTACGCCTCAATGTAAACTGGACGCTCCATTCATATTGGCCATTCAATCCCCCGCCCGATGGCTATTGAGCGCTGTATGGGATAAATCGTTCCATTATACGCCCTTTGAGCGGCGTCGCGCTGCGTGAAAAGCAAAACTGATCGAGGCCCGTTGCCGCTGATTGGGGTGGATTTATTATTCGTTAAGTTAAAATCATCTGTTTGTGCAAGATTATTTTCCCGCGCTAATTAAAACCCTTCTTTCAACTTACCACTTAAATATTGGTATATAATATTGGAATGATTATTAAATACTTGGGGAAAACATTTTCTAGATTTTAAGTTTTGCTTAGCTTCCACTAAAACATTAGGAGTACAATCTCTGCCTTAAAAGTAAACCAACATCCATACACACCTTACCAGAAAGGTCTTTGGGATGAAGATAATAACATTGAAGAATACATGATATGCTAAAAGATAAGAAACAGATTAAAAGGAATTTTAAGGAAACACGTGAATATTGTAATTTTTCAGTTATTGTCATGATGTTTAAATTAATATGTTATAAGTATAGTAAGTTTTTATCACAATTGTTTACCTGTATATCTGTTTTTATATATAGCAAATCCCCAAAACCCGCCTTTTTCGCCGTTCCCACCACGGCCCAGCCCCGTCATGGGCGGACACGGAAAGTTCTACTGAAGCGCGAAACTATACTGACCACGACTCATTGACAAGTATTTAGTATCAACACCACACTCACGACCACAGCTATGACGCCCTTGGATGAGTCACCCTATTATCAGTCAACTCCGTCCTTATCGCTCACATTCCGGGTGTGGAAGCGCCCTCCGATCACCGACACCGGAAGTCGACAGTACACGTGTATTTGTCCAACATAATCATCTAATTTAAACACAGTTACAGTTTACAACTTGGATAAGTGTTTTAAATATACATCTCGTACGTATTGAGTATTGAGGTAACGTGGAAATTACATTGATTTGGAAAAATTTCCGCAACTTGCTTATTTTTATTCGATATCATTCCGCATTTTATCGTAATTTATTTTCTTTTTAGCTATGACAGTTTTCGTGAAATTTGATATTGAGTGTTTTAAATGACTGCCACATTGAAATGGAATCAGTTATGGCATCAGAATTTCAATCATTTATTAAACTTCAACATTTTACAGTTACAACAAATTTGAAGTTTTTTAAAAATAAATCTTTAGTAGTAAAATCATTTGTAAAAAAACATACAGACCAACACAAAAAAACCTAGACACCTAAGACCCATGGTATTGTAAAATATGTTTTGTCTCGGCCAAAGAAACCTTTTTTCAATTCCAAATAATCGGAGATTTCTGAGACACCCAAAGAAATGAGTTTGTAGGTGACGTTCAAAGATTCGTTTAGAAATCAGTCTCGGGACTGTAACCAGGCGGAGTTGGACTGGAGACTATTGTTAGCGCTTCATCATAGTCGATATCCGGAGATAGACTTTCTATCCGCGAAAGTTTAGCCATTGTTCCATTCGAGTGTGCGACCTTGTATTGGTGAACAATGAAAATTATAGACCATACTCAATAAAGCTGTGTCTGCAACATAGTCACCGTATACCCAATGTCATTCGCGCCTTTCTCCAAACAAAGGCTCTACTTCTTTATTAGCGTGGTAGCGTCTACTTGACTATTAAAACATCATTTAAAACTCAAACTTAAGGGGACCAATGTTCCCATACTTCTTAATCTTACGAAACTTTTCCTCAGGAACCATACATGATAAAACTTTGATTTATTTCGTCAAAAAATATGTACTTTTGGAGCATATGTAACACAGATATTTTAAAACATAATCATTCAAAGTATTTGTTTTATTATTTAAACAGTATATTTTTATATACAATTTCTTATAACTGAATAAATAAAAAAATTTAAATCCTTTTGTTTACTTATAGAGCAAGATGTGCTATAAAAAAAATGTTTCTACCTAATATTGTTGCTAGAAATTAAAAATGAACACTCAAAAAATGTGTTTACAGAAAAAAACCTGAATTATAGAGTCCACATAACGATAAGCTTATTGGAACCTACGCAACCAGTTTGTGATTCTTTTTAAGCCCTTAAATATATACAAACCTTACATTTTCTAAAATAATTTATCAAAGTGTACAATTTCTTAAAAATTGAGTTATATAATGACGCTGATCTTATTTTTCACGTGAGTAATCCGTGTACATTCCCTAAGATTTGCGAGGGATGGTTTGTGAAGAAAATAGAGTTGAAAAAATTAAAAACGTATTGTTGTCTCTAATACTTTTAAAATATAGAGTTCAGAGTTTCTATAACCCCTAACTATCTCCGCCCCACAGAACATCCCTGGTGGGGTAAGGGACGAAGGGGAGGGTACAAAAGAACGAATCAACTTTTGGCCCGAGACGGCCGTCCCGCCAACCGTCTTTTGTGTACTGAGAAAAAACTATTCGACATGGAGATTTATTCTCTGTAACGTTCTCAAGAATCGTTTGTTCCTTCTCGCTTCGTCCGTTTTACCACCGGAATGCCGAATTGAAACTTTGCGAACAAATATTCCGTCGAAACATATTTATCAGACTCCCAAGTATTCTTTTATATCACGTATAATAGTAGCGTATCAGATAAGGGAAATATCACGATTTTTTCACAATAATCAAAAAGTCTCCGGGATTTTGTTTATATTAGCAAAAATATGTACTTTTGGAGCATACTTAACACTGATATTTTAGAACATAAACATTTAAAGTATTTATTTTATTATTTAAACAGTACAGTATATTTTTATACAATATCTTAAAACTGAATCAAGAAATATTTTTTTAATCCTTAAATTAACTTGTAGAGCAAGATGTGCCATTGAAAAAATGTGCACCCATTTGATTTTTACTTCTCCATCTACAGAGCAGACCATAAGCTTCACACGAAATTCCCCAAACTAAATTTTAACACCCGAGTAACAAGAAATCGCCTAATAAATTGCATATCTAAGAAATGCAGCGCTTTTCCAATAACTACAACTGTTTAACAAGTACAGTAGAACAAATTAAAAGTTCATATAACTGCCTTAAAAATATAAATGAGGATGAATAAATGAACACGGAGAGTGTAGTTTGGCCCAGGGGATTTCCCGTGACTCGTCGGCAATACTGAAGAAAAACTGTCCTCTTTAAAGCTGCATTTTGTCAATTTTTTCGACATGGACGCCTAGGCTCTGGGGGAGGTTAAAGTGTAACAGAAGTGACGTCATTGATCACGTGACTTGGTATTTTTAGTCATATGTTGAATATGTGTTTAAGAAAATACCTAATATACTAAAATGTTATATTTTCACACCACGTTGCTCAACCGGAAACCAAAAACTACATATATTATTTCTCATATCACAAACCTTAGTCGAATATTAGTCTACTAATTTACAAAAAAAATTTAAGGAATTGCACTAAAACAGACCGTAATAAGTAGAACGTTCGTACATCGTGAGCAATGGCGGGAGACCGTGAACCGCTGGTCCAGGTAATATTCAACGTTTCACTTTCACACGTTCATGCGACACCGACACGCGGAACTAAAAACCGCGTCATCTCCACGCAATGTCCGGAAACTGTTTCCCCTGGTTACGCGTGTGACGCTTTATACGCCAAGTTGCGAAGAAAGATTTTTTTAGGCGAATTTTCCAAAGGAAAGGAGCTATGACGTAGGTGTTATGATTAGACTGAGGTCGTGAACTATGATAATTTTTCGTTTTGAGGTCCCTTCACACAAAAATCAATACCTTTCCTCCTCAGACATAGCGACCTTCCCAGGAAAGTATTTTAAGCCAAATATGTGTGATATTATGAGTAAAAGATGATTGTGGCGCGATCTTGTAGTCTTGTTACAGACTAAGGCAGACACGTTCCTTAGACTTGACTGTTAGTTAATAGCCTTACAGCAAATCGCATCCATCGTGTCCTACAGTTCAACCTGGGATCCGAACCACAATTGCTGCATTTTTGCATTACGAGCTGGTCTAATTATGAGGATAGTCTTTGCGGTAAACGTAATATTTAATATTGCTGACGTTAATTCGCACAAGAGAGTATCACACCCACCGACAATTGCTTATTACACTATCTATTTAATTTGTTCCCTTCAAAGACATGGATTTACAGGACACGCCACCGTCCCAGTATAATTTAGTACATACATGAACAATCCAATATTTGCGAAAATCACTCAATACAAAAACATGACTACTAGACTGAACAGAATCAAAATTTGGTTTAAATTAATTTTCCTATCAATGAAATATAAGGTAAAAGTGGCTTGAAAATGACAGAAACATGTAGCCAGTAATAGATTATTAAATCATTTTGTCTAATACGAAACGATAACTCTTAAAAACTCTAATCGAGACCAAATTTAGCGGAGATGCATAATCTTATATTTATTTGGATGATTTCGAAAACTAAATGTATCGGTTTTGTTAGAGGGGATTTGTGTTCGGGTTAAGGACTTTTCATGTAATTTATTGAAAAAATAATCTTTATTAAAACCATTTGAATTAGCTCAGAATTAAACAATTTATGTTACAACGATTGTGGTGATATAGAAACTGGTAAACACAGAGAGACCCAATGTTAAGAGGAAAACGTAAAAATTCTCTTAATATTTGAATAGAAGTGATACAATGTAGTATAGATTCATATATACAAGTTCTAATACTGTATGCAAAAATCTAAATTGTTGTTCCTCGTGGCAGCAAACTTACTTTACTCCGTGCTTATATTATATCGTCACAAAAAATTCTGTGGTTACACTGTGTCAGATATTTCGTGCTGAACTTTTTGTCGATATCGAATGTTTACATATATGTGAACTGTAGTAGGAAATGTTCATAAATATTAAGCGTTATAAAATGTGACTTGCGGTAAGCCGTTTTAACCACTATGTATTAAGCATTAATTTATTATTGCAACTTGAGATAAATTCATTCATAAATTCATTTGAAAACAAACAGAAAAACCAAATATTTAATGCAGTGGTAACTTGCCAATCACGAGTAGTTTTACTTAAATCTGACCTCTAGATATCATCATTTTAAACAATGACAAAGAATGTTTCGTAAAACTACAAACTATTGAGTAAAACAACCGATCGTAAGTGAAGTAACAAACACTCTGTTACATTTCCTTAAGGATCATTTTAAATATTTCAAAATACAGTACTTGATAAAAAAATTTTTATGATTTAAATTATTTGTATTATTTCCGGTTTCTGAGTCATCACATTTATAATTCCTGATATCGTGTGGCGAAATTACTGTACTCCAAACCCACTTTTAATTATTGAATTCCAAACCCTAAATGTTGCTTTAATTTTAACAATGTACTCATAAAAAATAATTCCTGAACTTGATAAAATGGATATTAAAACCAGCATCGAACAGAAACTCCAGGACATATCTTACCGTACCACAAAGTTAATCCACACACATTCACTATTCACAACACATAAAAACACGACACTACCGAATTCTTAAAGACGAATGAGTCAACAAAACAATAGTCTAAATCACGAACATCCCTCACGAAGAGAGGTTAGTTCGGAACTGACAGACCAAACAACTGATAAAGCAACGCGCTGTGAAGCGACGCGATTGGTCGCCTTGTTCTTCTTCCTCTCGCGCACAGCTGATTAGGAATGCCGCGAGGTAGTTCTGGATCTCGTCGCATGAAAGCGCCACCAACCAAATGTCAAATACGTGTGGAAGTGTACATGATAATTTTGATATATATACAAGTATACATAGTAATTAAATATAATAAATAAATTGATTATACAGTAATTAAATATAAGTTGTTATTAATTCTAACATGCACATACTCACAAACAATTCCGTTTGAAATGCAGCTCAATCTTACCTGAAAATAAAACAAAATTATTAGTTTTAAATGACTTGGTTTTAACAAATTCAGGATTGAACCAATATATGAACAACACATAGTGCGTTGTCGCTTTCTTATCATGTTCTAATAAGTAAAAGATTTTAATACAGACTAACATAAAAACGTAATACAAGAGTTGTTTAAAATTATTTCATTATTTACACAAATAGAGTTCACGTTGGTAACCTTACTTCCTCCAACGTAATTCTATCAACATTTAATACCAAGCAAACTGTGTTAAGTGATCATGAACAAAATTCCTCCCTCCATATTTAACAAAGAAATTTATATACATTAAACAACCCTATCTTATTGTAATTCGTTCGAAATCACATTGAAAACATTCATTATTTTAAAAAAGTGTTCAAGAAATTCTTTCCTCACTCATTTCTAAAAGTTTAAACATGGGGCGAATATCTTCAAACCAATTTTAAAGCAAAACGGTTGAGAAAATGAAGGTATTGATTTTTTGTACAAATGCTATTTTATGCTATTTCATGTGGACGATAAATTTAACTCCACAACCTTTTGTCGTAGACTAATAACGTAGTCAAAATAATTTTTCGTTAAGTTTTTTTAAACATTAGCAAAGTCAAATTATATTATCTACTGATTTACCGGACTTTATTTACATTTAAAACCCCATACTTTTGAGCTAATCATTTTTACAGGCATGCGGGCGGTGTCGTGTTATACCAAAAGGTAATTACAACAAATTATGAAATTTTAATCAAAATTAGATTCTTTCATAGTTAGATTCGTTTAACGTGTTTGGGATAAACTAGCCTTAAAATAGAAAAATTAAAACAACTTGTGGAAACACTTTATTTTGTGTTTATGATGTGTGCGTGACTTCTGATGCTATTTTTGAATTTTTTTTATTAGTCTAACATCTTTGTTTTCAGATTTATACCGGCTTAGTATGTATGAAGAATTCTTGTCATGTTCTAGGTTCCAGCTAATCTGGAGGCAGTTCAGATTCCAAATCCCGAAACGTCGTGAAACGTTGTTTTACTAATCGTGATGGAAAATAACCGCAAAAACATTCGAAACAACATAAACCAACAATCAAAAACAATGAATTCCAAACACAGATTTGTGGGAATATTGCACAAAGACGAGCCGATTGTGATAAAAATCTCAGACCATCGGTGTGATCTCGGAGCCAATGAACAAACCGACAGTATCAGTCTGTAATTGTACTCTGTGGTATTGTACTGTGTGTGTGGCTGTACTTTGTGTTATTGTACTGCGTGTGTGGTTGTACTCTGTGTGATTGTACTCTGTGTTATTGTACTGTATATGTAATTGAACTCTGTGTTATGTACTGTGTCTGTGATTGTACTCTGTGTTATGTACTGTGTCTGTGATTGCACTCTGTGTGTGGTTGTACTTTGTGTTATTGTACTGTATGTGTGATTATACTCTGTGTTATTGTACTGTGTATGTGTGATTGTACTCTGTGTTATTGTACTGTATGTGTAATTGTACTCTATGTTATTGAACTGTGTGTGTGATTATACTCTGTGTTATTGTACTGTGTGTGTGATTGTACTCTGTGTTATCGTAATTTGTGGTTGTAATCTGTGTTTTAGTACTCTGTGTGATTGTACTCTATGGCAACGTGCGACAAGATCCAGTGGAAAGTCCCCGGAACCGCCAGAACACCCCGGCAGGTGTTCCACAGCCCCTCCACCGCTCCATCCCTTGTTATCCGGGGACCAGAGACCCCTGCACAATAAGCTATTGTTGGATTGTTATTTAAATCTTATCATTTTCAATACGAACAAAGACTTCCCACGTAAAGACTTGTTTATATTTGTTAAAGCGGGTTTTTATGTCACAGGACAAATTACCTTCATTTGGAGGACAGGATTGAGTTATATTAATATTACTACATACGTAATACATAACTCTTTATTGTTTATACAAGGGGTGCTTAAAAATTCCTCTTAAATTAGAATTAACTTCTTTATTTTTTCGTATAGGTTTCCCACTACTATGTCCTATCATCCACAAAAGAAAACCTTTATACTAACTATGAAACAATGAGTAGATATTTTATCAACAAAAATTTACAATAACGTGTCCTTTTTGTACCTGCTAATGCAAAAAAATATTGTTTGAAGCAGAACAATTTAAAGTGTAAAAACCTCATGTAGGATATCCAATGTAGGCAAGTTTAAGATGGAACGTTTTTCCGAACTGATATAAGAATTTAGAATTACTGTATTGTCTAGCAAGTTAATGGTAAGGTAAATTGGATCCCTTTCAAATTCTTGAATATACTTTTTACTTAATAATTTAGCTATCTATTCTTCAGTAATTGGGATTCGGAGGTCTTTGTGTAGTGTTTTGTTTAAGATAAACCATGGGACACTGACAATATATCTTAACGTTTTGGAATTATACCCATGGTTAATGTTTATATTGATTTACGTGCAGGCTCCCCCACAGCTGCCAACCATAAATGTCAAAATAGGTTTTAAAAAAGATTTATATGGCAATAATTTGATGTTCATAGTCAATTTCGATTTACGCCCAAGAAGGCAATTTAGTTGTCTCTTTGTCCAAATAGGTGTTTTCATTGTCAGTTTGCTATCTAAATTTATGACTAAATATTTTACTTCTGTGACGTAAGGCAGTTGTGTATTGTTTGAGGTAACAGGAGGACAAGAATTTTGATAGAAAAAGAATGTATTTCATTAAATTTAATACAGCGATAAAAATCATCTATGACATAACAAAAACAAGTTTGAGGCGTGACTCGTCAATATTGTTATCACTACAGTATCAGCTGATGCACGTTTGATGACAGTTCGTCTTATCTTCAACTCTGGGACTCCCGAGTCAATCCATAACACGTTTTTAATTGCAATCCACTTAGCTGATCAATTTTCAAATCCATTTCAAAAGTTATTGGCAACAGATTCTATAACCAGAAAATACAACACTTAAATCATTCCCTAAAGAATCATAAGAGTACTGTATTCAGGAATATAATAAAATTGGAATTTGTCCGTACATTGTTTGGAAGTATGATATTTTTGGTTCGTTTTACCTTTTACCACAAAAAATCCGAATTTGGTCTTAACTCAACTTCTGCCTGTTTGTGTATCCGGAACGCCGAACAAGATGTTTTGTAACACTTCCCTGTGATACGGAAGCACCTACCATGATGCATGACTACTTTCATCATTCTATACCTTTTGGTTATTTCAACCTAACCCACAACATATAAAATGAAATAATAATTCCTCAAAACTCAAGTTTTGAGTGATGTTAACATCGTAAATAAGCTATCGTTATTAGCGATAATGTTACCAAACTTCCCATAAGGAAGAAGCTATTACCGTAGGTCTCATGGCAAGACTTAAGCCCGGGACCATGCTATTTTTTGTATTTATGTGCCCAGAGGTCAAAAAATAGTCTTTAAAATTTATATATGCATATATACATGTATATATATTATGTGTGTGTGTGTGTGTGTGAGTGTGTGTGTGTGTGTGTGTGTGTGTGAACATGATAACTCTTGTAAAAATGGTCCGATCGTGACCAAAATTGGTAGAGGGTAGTAAAACAGTTTTTTTGCGTTTTTTCCAGGTAATTTTTAAAATTTTACTTTTACCATTAGAATCAGCTCAAAAAAATACACAATTTTGTTCGTTTAAGTTTCCCTCTATCTCTAACGGTTACCGAGATAGCAAAAAATCTAAACACAGTACATTGTATTTAGAGACTCCAATGTTAATCTTATGCAGGATAAGGAAAAATTAATATTTCCATTACTAATTAATAGTTTTGGATGAAACTTTGTATTTAGCTTCATGGAGTTGCGATTCATACGTTTATGCTAAAAAATCATAGTTGATGTGTTCCTCACAGTAGCAAACATGCATATGCTTTCCCATTTTAATCTAATGGAGAATAGGCAAACTCTTTTATTTATGACCAGATAATGAAATACCTGATATATGGTCAGAATAAAAATATTTTATGGTGAAAATGCCTACTTTTACTGTTCCTCAAAGCCGCAAATCTTCATACTCTTTCCCTAGTTAATGTTACAGAGAACAGGAAAATACTCTAATTTATCAACAGATATTGATTGATCGATCTTGTCACATACTTGTACCATTATTGTCATATTAGTGATTTGGAAATTCACTGAGTAGGCTGCGACGGGGTTTTTTACTAAACATGAAATCTAATAAAGTAGTTTAACATATATAAATAACCAGATGTCAAAGTTAAGCAATATTAGTTTTTTACATCGATCATTGTTACTGTATCAATGAAATTTGAATTTCTTAACTTTCAAGAATCAAGAATCTTTATTGCCATTGAATGTTATCACGAATGCAGAAATAGGCATTTTCAAACTTATCTACTAATTAATATGTACACAATGTAGAGTTCAAATCTCATGTCTAGATCACAGTTAGAAAATTCATTCAGAGAATAAAAAGGATTAGCAATGAGCAAGCTACTAAATCCCTTAAGGTGGGTTTAAATTTATTTAGATTAACATGCCGGGCCATTGTCCGGCAGCTTACTGAAACGTTTTATCCCATTAATCCTATAAGTGTTGCCTGTTTTAGTTTATCTATGCTGCGGAAAGTTGATCTTATTTTTGTTCTCTGGTGTTTCTAATTTAATCTAATAATAATTCAAAACAAATACTCAATGATTGAGCTGAAAATTTATTTTTATTTATTTGCATTTACACTACCTACAAAAGACGGGTGAACTCCTATTTTTTTTAAAGGTAGAAATTCTACACATATTTAATTAAAGAAAAACTTTTGAAAGATAATTTAGTGTTTAAACTCAAAACATACACCGATAATTAGTTTCTTTGCAGTTATTATTTTTTACGAATAGGTTTTAACTAATCTATTTACTCAACAATAATGAACTGTAAACATTTCTTGTCTAATCTAGATTAAAACTAGAGAAAAGTTAATTAAGATAGAGAACCTGCTATCTGAAGAGACCACAAAGTATCTCAACACATGAAAACCCCAATGTCAAAGACCTTTAAAGTTACAATCTGATTCACAGAGTGACTGACTATAGCGTTTAGTATTCTAGACGTCATTACTGACTCACTCAATTTATAGCAGGACGTGTTTGAATTTCATTGTAAAAATTACATAATGTTGATTACTAATTTTAGATTCAAATTACAATCTGTGTAGTATTAAAAAATTAAATCTTTTTTTGTACAATGTGATGCTTTCAAATCACGTATACACCAAGACATTTATTTACGATTCTTCTCAGTCGCAGTCAACACTTTACAACATTCGCGGTTGTCAACATTGCCATCTACGTATGTAAAATAAATTAGTTTTGTCTGTACATTGGTTTGAATTTTGATATTTTTGGTTACTTTTATGTTTATAGCCCGGAAAAGCCAAAATGGGTCTTAACTTAAGTTCTGTATATCTGTCTGTCCTTCTGTAACCGTAAAAAGGGTATTTTTGTGACGTTTCTCCTTGGAATCGAGAGCACCCAGCTACGAGACTTATTTCATTATTCTATTCCTTATGGCAAAGAGTTCATTTGTTTACTTTAAGCTTGTCCACGTACTATGGAAATAAAATATAATCTCTCTAAAACCCAAGGTTTGAGTAATATTAGACATGTTTTTTTTCAAAGTTTTACAGAACATGTTTATAAAAGTGATTTAAAAGAAATAAACAAATCCAAACATATTGTTTTCTAATTTCGCATAGACCAACGTCCTCCAGTTGCCTTACTATTGTTTTACAACCAGAAAAAGTTGATAGTGTCAAATATTTAGGTCTTACTCTGGACCAAAAGCTTAACTGGCAAAATCACATCTGGTGCTAGAGACAACAAATAGAACTAAAAGTTCGAAAACTCAATTGGCTAAAGGGGAAAAATCAAAATTGCCATTGTGTAAAAAATATTATTTACAAAGTTGTGGTGAAAAGAATTTGGACGTATGGGATACAGCTTTGGGGAACGGCTAGTACCTCAAAAATTAAAATTTTAGACAAGATTACAGTCAAGTAAGTAGTTGAAGAAGTTTTTTAATGCTCCATGGTTTGTGTCTAATCAAACGATAAGAAACAATTTTAAAATTCTTTCAGACAAAAATTAAATAGCCAGATACAGCCAGCTCTCACTAAGAAGAAGAACATCACACGTGTTAAAACTCGTAAAAATAAATGTGAATAAAACTGAGCTTTTTCTTACGCAAGATTCGTCAATAAACGATTTCTTGTTAATGTGAAATATTATTTAGTTATAGTTTTTACTTATTGTTCAGAAACAATTTAGGCAGAATGTAAAATAAGAACTGTTAAACAATTTTGTAGAAGTATTGGTTAAAAATAAGAACTATAATAAGGTTTATATACTGCATATGGAGTTGAAAGCATAAGATATTTAGCACAATTATAAAATGATTGAATCATTTGAAGCGTAGCTTGACTATTCGTAACCGTAAGCTGATTACAGAAATTATAAAAAATTAGGTTATGGTTATAAAGGTTAGATGTAAAAGTAATTGATGTGAATTTTCTCTTCATGTATGCCGTTACATGAACACCCAAAGGTTAACAGTTTGGTCATGAATCTATAAGAAGAAGAAGAAGCGATGGTGAGCGGTGAGTGGTTGTCTAGAGATGCGGGCAACAGATAATCTATCTGTCAATAGACTGTCACCGCCCCGGGCAACACTGTTCACCAGATGTCCAAACTTTATTTTCAGGGGACGTTGCCTCAGCACTGTTATCAATAAACAATACAGGGTTAAACACCTGTCATTCTCGTAATCGCACACGTCACGGGTTGTCGACCGGTTTCAACACACTACAGTATTACCAAGCCATTAATTTAAGTCACCACGAGTCGACTAGCTTAAAAAACTTACTTTTAACATTTATTTGTTCACTGTACCATATATATGCTTTGTAATTATTTTTCATGTTTTTAGTTAACACCATTCGAGTTACAGGATGATTCATTCTCAAATCCGGCGGTTTTCATGATAGGAATGTTCGAAAACTACTCATTTTTTAGCTGAACTTTTTGGGATCGTGGATGCACAAGAGACATTTTCACGTAATATGTGAAATTTTCAAATAATGCCTAAACTACAAAAAATTATTTATAAAGCTATATATTTTATCTGATAATCTTATAAAATATGTCACTTTGGAGGTCGACTCATCAGACAATATCAAAGTCTTTAAACGTACAGGGTATACATAAAGTCACGCGCAATTTGATATTTTTGGGACGATAACAGATAAATAAATAAGATTTGGTGCATCGAACTACACCTAAAAATCTGCCTTTTGAAGAATCCATCAG
This sequence comes from Nephotettix cincticeps, assembly GCA_023375725.1. Taxonomy (NCBI): domain Eukaryota; kingdom Metazoa; phylum Arthropoda; class Insecta; order Hemiptera; family Cicadellidae; genus Nephotettix; species Nephotettix cincticeps. The sequence continues at coordinate 128,558,639 of CM041786.1, read as the reverse complement.
TTTTCTGTGATACCAGGGGGACGTCCGCGGTAATTTCCTAAGAATTACTTTAATTGCAGCATAAGTCAAACTTATAAAATTGTCAAATTGTAGATTTTGTTTATTCCAATACAACTCGTGGAACCGGATCTCTTGATTTAGTTAAAATTACAAACTATTTTATTTTGGATCAAAATTTTTGAGTGCGGTTTGTGACATTAAACTCTGCTAGGTAAACCCTTAAAAGTGATATGCATAATGACACACGCTCCTGTTTAACATTTCTTCCACTTCATTGACTCCTGCGGAACGTTCCTAAGATATGGCAGAAAACTGATCCATCTTAAGTAGATTTGTAGGTGTCGTTTTGATGTAACAAATGTTATTGGTTTATCTATTATCGTTTAAAAATTTTAAAGCCGCGCAGGAATTTAGTACACACATGTAAAACCATACACATAAACACACAAAAATATACATGCATAGCCATGTGAAATCAAAGATAAAATTTAAACTGAATCAGACCAGTTTAGACTTGCACGCCACAACCGATTTTTTATTTCGCAGAGACAGAAGCTGGAGCTTCATAAAGCTGAGCGAGCGTGAACGCCATTCTGACAAGTTTGTCTTTTCACGTCTATTTTGAAACACATAAATGGAATGCAGTCGGGCATTGTCGGGGCGGTAATGCAGAGAGGGGGAGAGAGAGTGAGGGGAGACTTCCCGATCCTTCCTTGTTTGCACAGCTCCTACGTCATTGTTACGTCAACAGGCAACAGTTTCCCAAACAAGCTTGACTTCGTTTGCGCGGGTTTCAAACAATGTTTCCAAATCGAATTCGAACGGTTTAATCCATGGAGAACTCATTTAATTAAGGGCCCGAATCCGCTGGTACGAGTGATAATGATAAAAATACACGACAATACAATGCTGGAACCAATCATAATTAAGATAATTTACTAGCATACAATGCTGATCTACGTACGGTAACTCTAATTCTATTTACATGGATTACATGAACGCATTGTACTAAGAACCCATACGTAGTTATATATACAACCATAAAAAACAATTTTTTTTCATGAAAGGTAGTGTATTATTTCGTAATATTAGAATTTTCATAGATACGTTAAAATTCTTTAAAAGCCATTAATCCGTTCATTAGTTTTACAAAATTACATTTTAAATTAGTTTTAAAGAAAATTAAAAGTGTTCCAAAAGATATTTTTTGACAAAAAATGTTTGTATTTACTTCCCAGTGTGAAATAGGTTAGGTCATGATTATGTCTAAAGGGATTTTTTCAGTTCATGTAAACAGTTGTTCTTATAACCTAATGACGTCAATGTTTCAAATTTTGGTCTCACAAATTGCCAACACTCCCCCCTCCCCAGCGCTAAGATACATCCAGTATCCATGACAAAATGTTTGTATTTTTTCCTGAGTAATATAATGATATGTGTATTTTTCCCTGTGTGAAATAGCAGAGAGGAACGGATTATAAGTATACGTTGATCTATGAAAATAGGTTATATCATGGATATGACTAAAGGGAATGTTTTCAGTTCATCTAAACAGCTGTTCTTATAACCAAAACCCCAATACAATAGCTCGAGTAGTTTCTAAGGAAACGGGATCCAAACACTTCTTCTGCACGTTTTGCGTTATAAACTTTTTGCATTACACAAATCTGCTTACGACCCACCCCAGAGCGTAAGACATATTTATGTCAAAAAATGAAATTTAAAAGAATTCTGAAGAGCCGTTTTCAAAATTGATGGGGAAATACATAAACAAACATTACTCGTATTGTAGGATTTGATAAAACAAAGCAAGATAAATAATGTATACGAACACAGAGTCGTCTGCAATAGAGAACTTTATGAGTTCCGACTTGTTATTCTAAACCAACGGGCATAGTTTAATTACAGCCACATCATCTCAGCGACCGGTCATTGTGTTTAGACAGGGGGAGGGACCCGGGCGGTCCAGCTAACACATTCGTGGGGGAGTTTTAATTTCCACGACCAGCCTGGTGGTCGGAACCACCCCTAAATTACACTCAGGACACGTGTCACAAATTAAACACTGTCGCGCTCAACACCGTGAATTATAGATAGGGGTGTCCCAGGGCCAGAGAGGTGCGTTTGTGTGCATTTCATTTTGTAATGTACTCGGCGTTTTTCCAATCAATAATATATGACACGTTTCATCAATATCCGTAATAAATAAGAGAGTTTATGCTATAAACGCCTACTATCAGTGTTCATCACAGCAGCAAATCTGCATACTCTTTCCCACGTTAACCTTATGGAGATTTGCAAACCCTCATTTATTTCGGTCGATATTTATCAAACCTGTTATATTGTTATTGATTATTGAATGTTGTTTTATTATTGACTAGCTGACCCGGCGAACTTCGTAACGCCTGACAGTAAATACATGTTAACTTTAAGATTGGCCATGTTCTGAAGTCGAATACCATTACGGCTTCGTTGTGAAAGGTTATATATTCTGGGTCGCGGCATAGTGAATAACAATACTGAAACGATAAGACATATTAATAACATTCCCATAAAAGAAATAAATCTGAGTGGATTAATTCACAATTTCCAAATCCAATCCAAACCCAAACCAAACCTAACTGTAATACGGCTTTTATAGGAAAGATATACAACAGCTGATTATAATAATAAACGTAATATATAAACATTGTAATTACTGTATTTTTTATTTGGCCAACATATAAACATGTGACTTTTAATTAGATAGAAAATAAAAATATAAAAACATAATCCTCCAAAGCCATTAACTATTAACGTGGTGAATAAATCTGTTCATTTTTTACAGTACTCATTCACTTCATAGTTTTACATTAATGAATGATTCAGATGGCATTGGATAGTAAAGCATATTGCTAATGGAAAGTAAACCAATCAGCTGTAGCTAAGAAATCAAATGTTTTCATTGTAGACATTTTGTAAACAAACTTACTCTCCATAAGGTTAACATTAGAAATTTAAAACGCCATAAAATGGAAACTTATGGGGTTTTCGAAAATATTTTTTCACTAAAACCTTCCCGGACACATGTAGAGCAACTTCCTAAAATTTCATGGCGATCGGATGAGTAGTTTGGCAACGCATAAAGGACATACAGACATACATACATTCAATTTTATATACTGTATAGAGATTTGGAAATTCTCTGAGTACGCAAGTCTGCTTCGATGGGTGTATTTACATTTCTTCCTAGTACAGCAGTGCAGTTTTAACTTCTAATGCAATGTCTGAACGGGTTTGAGTTAGTTATAACTGTAGTTAGTGAGTTGGCGACCTTACCAGGTAGGTATTTTAAGCCAAGTAAATAAGAAATGAGTGTTATATGATTTTGGCGCGATCTTGTCGTCTTCTTTCTCACTAATGATGACATTTTCCTTAGACAGAACTATTAAGTAATTGCCCAACAGTCAATGGCAGGTCTAAGTTAAATCAGTTTAACGTGGAGTCCAAACCACTGGCTCTGAATTACGAACTGGTCTAATTACGAGGATGGTCTTTGCGGATTAACTTAGTGTTTAATAGTGCTTACGTTAATATACACTGTAGAACACTACATCCACCGACCATCTCACACAACTATCCACAATTCGTGACCTCCGAGTGGCTGGATTTGATTACAGGACACGCCACGGTCCCAGTAATAGTCAGTATCGTGAAAGTGTACCGAGCGACTGCCTCCCCAACCACAAGTTTTTCCCTTTCTATTTGAAAATTCGTTTATTAATAAAATCACTTAGAACACATTATTTAACATATTTAATAGACACACACACAAACTCACTCCGGAAGAATTAGAAATATGGTAACATTTAAAACGTTTGGTCGTTACTGAATGGTAATGTGTGCCGTACGTATTCGAATGTTTGGCGACCAGCAATAAACTGAAACTACCAGCAACCGACATTTTCGCCAACACAGTTCCAAGGCAAACACAAACGCATGGTTTGACCTGGAAAGTAAATCTAATTTAATCGCTTTCCATTGACAGTAATTTACAACTCCCCCCCCCGCCACGGTCACCATTCACTGATCCCTCGCTCTCTCTCTCTTGCTCCTTGGCGACAAATAACTTTGTTAGTGATCTTCATCTAAATTAAACTTTCAGTGAACCTACATCGATACATTTCAATTCCTTGACTTATCGTCAAACTCTTGCCTAAGGGGTTAATCGGTAATGTTAATGTAGATATCTAACAATAAAATTTTATAGTAAATATTTAAATTCATATAAAAATAGCATACACCAGAAAATCCCAATTTAAGCTTCAGTTTTCTTCAGTGGCGACATTTTTGGCAGACCTTCAGGCGTTCATAAAAAAGCATCCCTGTTTTTCATCTGCCCCAAAAATGGGGGAACGGCTTGGTTTTTTGAGCTGGTTCTAATGGTGCCAAGACACTCCATATTTTTTCAAATGATGTACCTGTAAAACTCCAATTTTGGGTTATAACCCCTTCCCCTTAAAACCCCCTTCGGATAGATTGATGCGCCTGTTTTTCGAACTCAACACACACAGATTGTGTTTTACAGGTGTGAAATTAATATTATATCATATAACTTTTCTATATTATATTTTATGTATATTCACTATTAAGGCTACTTATAACATTATTAAATTATAAAACCCAAATTACCCTTTCTCAAATGTCATTTTATTTTACCTCACATTTTTCGGGGCTCTAGGACTGTAGAATGGGCCTATATACGAATGGTGTTTTGTCATCTGGGACCCCTGAACCGTGGTGTGTCCTGTAATCGAGCTACTAGATCACGAGTTGTGGATAGTTATGAGCGATAGTCGGTGGACAGGATATTCTCTGATGTGGATTAACGTCCGCACTATTGAATACTAAATCTATCTGCAAATACTAGCCTCATAATTAGACCAAATTGTAATTAAGAGGCAGTGGTTCGGACTTAACGTTAAACGCTTAGAAATGCTGTTGACTATTGGGCTATTAATTGACAGACAGTTCTAAGGACAGTCTCCTTTGGTCAGTAACAAGATTACAAGATCGCAACAGAATAATCTTACACTCATTTCTCATTCATACTTGGTTTGAAATACCAGTAACTAACTAACTAACGACAATTGAAATACTACGAGGACTACGTTAATACACGATATTTCCTACAGAAACTTCGTTAAATTTGTTTATTTCTTTAGTTTTGTAGATACTCTAATCACTACTGTACATATTTAACTTAACACTATAAATATCTGTTATGATTATCGAGTGAGTAGTAATGGAAGTCTTGGCCGGGAAAACGGCATGTATTTCTAAGCACAGTGTCAGTCTGAGCTACATATTTTATTTGTGTCATGATCGGGCTTCAACCCCGGCTCTATAGGGGGGTAAACAGTGACCAACTCAGCTACGGCTGCCTCATACAATATTATGGAATAGATACTTTTTCTAATTAAAAATTACTACACCTTTAATTTAAAGTTTTACCTCATGTCCACTGCTGTCTTCATGGCAGCACGTACAGCAACTGCAATACTTCTGTCCCAGTGTCCTCAACCCGTACTGACAACTGAACACACACCTTCGCAGCATCTTGCCTTTACACATCGCCTGAAGGCGGCACGATACCGTACGCAGCACACCACTGTACCGCGGCAGTATTACACATTATGCAGGCACTATCACAGTACTCACGCACTCAACATTGACGCCCGCAGTTTCTACTACACTATCCGCACTACTCTTCTGCACACATTGAAGGCACAGAAGAATTGTTGAAGTGTGGATTGAGGAGATTAATATTTGTTTATCCAGAAAGACAACAGATATACTGTGCTAGAGTTAAGATTAATAATCAGAATCGGTTAAGCAGAAAACTTTATTTTTTTAGAAGATAGGGTACATGCCAAAAAATTAGTGTCACGATTACAATTTATAATTCATAACGGCCTGCATTAATTAATTAATAAATGGCAATGCATGAACTCGCATGCGATAGGCGCCTGTCAATGCAATCGAATACACCCAAATAAGTTTAAGGTCGTGTTATAAATAAAGAAAGAACCAATTATATACGGTGGGTTAAATAAAGTGTGGGAGGAATTTCAATTTATAGTAAATGGATGGGAAAACAAGCCATTATTACTTTTTATAATACATCATTCGAGTACTAACCAATTTAAAAACTCAGGTTAAATTTATAGTTTTATATATAAGGGCTAATGAACTGATCATGTATTTCATTCAATATCGAGTTGTTACTCTAAAATGAATTAAACTTCTCACAAAATTTAAATTTGTTATTTTGTGTTTTGAGCGGGAAACGATCCACACGCTAGTCTTTTTGCTACCTAACATCGACCTGTTGTTAGGAAGTATAATTAATTAGTAGCCCTACGACAAAATTGACTCCAGATTCGAATCTTGTGGGATTAAATCCAGCGAACAGTTTAGATGTTGGGCACCACAATCACTTATACATTAACGTAACTAACATTATTACTTTTACTAACTACCTAACTTGAGGTTTAGATAATTTAATAATATTTATTGTTTTCCTTCCCAACCCTAATTCATACAACCAGTGCGAAGGACGAGCACAAAGCCGGTACAGTATATATTACGTTTCTCCACCAGCGCTGGTAATTTTCCAGCGTTTCGTCGGTTATCAGTTTCGGTTAATTGTGTATTGCACAACAGCACATGTGGTGCAGTTGGTAAAGCTGTGCGAGTGTGCACTGCACAGACTCGCAGACACGTCGAGTATTTACACACGACACGACGGTTAAACTACTTGACTGATAAGATCACGAAAATCATGTGTAAGACAATATCAGAGGGACAACATTTACCATTGTACGAACAAATTTGTGAATACATGTGTCGTTCTATTACCATAAAGGTCCTAACTAAATTTTTTCGGAGGATCGCAAATGAGAGCCCTGTGGTACCTCCCGTCGCCGCCGCGCCGCAGCACCTCCGCCCATCCGTCACAATACATCACAATCAACAGTCAGTGGCGTGGCTGGCGACGCGCTTCCTCTCTCAGGGAGAACTACAGCTGCAGCTGCGACTGTACTGCAACAGCTACACCACTATTCAGCGTAATAAAAATTAAATACAATGTCACCGCATTATGATTCGATTAGCATTTGCAATGACGACCTACCCTAATACCTATTAAAAATTATTAAAATACCAACTTTAAGCCGAGTGTAAGATGAATGTGGCGGGATCTTCTATACTTGTTGCTAACTAAGGCTGTCATGTTCCTTGGACATAACTGTTAAGTGGTAAAGTCGTAATTGACGACACATTTACAAGTTCAATATGAAGTGGCAGGTGGAGGCATCTGTCGTCAATTTTAGTGAACCTTATCACCTGTGACTCTTTCGTTAATTTATGACAATAGGTCAAGGAGATATAGGCGCAAGAATTTAACATTGCTCTTACGGGACTAAAACCCAAGATGGCTACCACTGATGCAGACTCTTAAGATAAGTTTCATTATAGCTCTAGCAACTGTAAGCCTTTCTCGTCTACCCGATATTCTAGCCTCGGAATCCCGACCATGAGAAATCACCAATTTGGCTTACAAATGTGTGGTATAGCGAAGTGTCGCCCACCTTAAATAAACGGTGGCCGGTTTGGGTGGAAGTTAACGGCATTTGTAGGCTTAATTGGGATTGCAGTGGACACCTGTTTATACTTAATATTTCAAGAAGATATTAATAATTATTTTTATGTTACAGTTAAAAGTAGAAAGCTTGCCATTTATAGGGTTAAGGGGACTCAGTTGTCCCTATCTCGTGCATGTTAAAATTTCAGTTTTCAGGTACACATATCTCAAAAAGTATAAAAGATATTTTAATTATTGTTGATTTAATTTGTTTATTAGTATCTTGGCAAGAATAATAAGATTTTCTATTGCTTTATTTTAAATAATCGTTTATGTAATTTTTTTCATAGGTACTAAAAAATTAAAATAATTCAGTTAAGCATTTTAGTTAATATTTTATTTGGGTCCATGAATAAAAAATCGTAAACATTACATCAAGTACATCCTTGATGTATTACTAAACATACATCAAGGAACATGAGAAAAATTTTTAATAAATTCTGATCACTAGTTAAGGAGATAATGGAACCCAAAGCTGAAACCCATATTTTCGGGAAATGCTTCAGGAAACACCAATAATGGCTTTAGATGTCACGACATTGTTAGAGAAAATATTAAATAAAACATATAAATAAATTGAAAAGTACTATATATTTGGTACCACCGTGTTCGGAAAAGACCGCAAATCAAGAATATTCAATAAAAAAATTACGAATTTTTTTGGGTCCCCTAATAGCCCAAAAGTTAATGGCAAATTTACAGTTTAACCTGGAGTAAGAAATACTTACTCAGAATTATTACGAACTGGTCTAATTACGAGGATGGTCTTTGCGGATGAACGTAGTATTCAATAGTGCGGACGTTAATCCACACCAGAGTACATCGCATCCACCTTCCCCGTCCCCGTCTCAGCACCGTTACGATACGATAACCGATTTAGTTAAAACAGTGGCAGTAACAAGATTCTTCCACAACCTAATCTATTGATTGTTGGGGTGTAAAATCCAAATGAAATCAAAACCATTGCTTTCAATTTCCATACATATGTGAGAGAGGTGCAGCTTGGTTACCTCGATATTTTTCAGTGATAGGCTTAGTTTATTTTAATATATCATCAGTGTGTAAGAGTCTGCATCCGTGGTAGGCATCTTGAATTTTAGTCCCGTAAGGGCAATGTTAAATTCTGGCAGAAGATACCTTCACTTTGGCGTGTGTAGTGGCGTTAATTATCAAAGTATCAATGTAAAACTTTGGAAGTACATTGATAAGATGTGGCTCAAGGGCATGACCTTTTCAATATGTTCAAAAATTTAACTTGATATAAAAACAAAAATACAAGAATATTTTACAAAATAAATCATTATTATTTCTTTAATGAGAACGGAAATAAGAAGTTCTGTAAGGTGGTGCCCTGGAGGACTGTAATACCTTTAATTTGACACCTCTTTCGTTAATTTATGACAATAGGTCAAGGAGATATAGGCGCAAGAATTTAACATTGCTCTTACGGGACTAAAACCCAAGATGGCTACCACTGATGCAGACTCTTAAGATAAGTTTCATTATAGCTCTAGCAACTGTAAGCCTTCCTCTCTCGTCTACCCGATATTCTAGCCTCGACGCGTGAACTTCTCTGTATATTTTTCATATCCGCCACTCACATCTCTCAACACAGTCTGACTAAACGATGTAAGGAACCAAACAAACACAAGACGCTATTCTCAGCGCCGCGCCGCGCCGCACGCGTTTTATATTTTATTCAACCAGATTCGTTAGTACAAGTATAAACCTTGGTTGAGCTGTGAATAATTTAGATTGAAGAATCTCGTAGATTAACGCATTTTACGAAAAAGTTTAGATGAAACGTTTCTGTTATTTAAACGTTAATGATTCTTTTCATCGTAATTTGGTCACCATAAAAGGTCTAATACATTATTTTTTTAATGTGAAACTTCCTGTAAAATTGACATTGTGGCACAAAACGTTAGTATCGAGATAGTCTTCGAGAAATTAAGGAATTGATATTTACTTATATAGCTAAATACGTTTAGAATTACATTTTATCAATTATAATTTGTTCAAATTTAAAACACTTAATAAAAAACTACTTGCTGTCATCGTTCCACAAATTACAGAATTAAAATTACAAATAAGTAATGCGTGAAACTACTGATAAAAAATTAATTGAAGGATGCCGCAGGCAATAAATTAGATTGCTCTTATTGGAAATTATGAACGCTATTCAATAAATGTATTTATTTATTCATATAACCATCTGCACAGCAGAATTAAATCAAGCAAACAATTAATAAATAATAACCCTGGGGCATTTACATTTACCATGGGACTAAACTTATTTTACTTGCCTAGACATTGGTTTGAATGTACTGTATTTCCAAATTTACAGGAAAGTGCGTTACGTTTGGTCCAACGGAAATAAATGGAGGATTTTAGCAAACTAGGACGAAAGTAAACCAGCTTAGTAGTATGAGAGCCGTAGTCGGTGGAAGTGATATCCTAGTGTGGATAAACGTCCGCAATATTGAATACTGTACTACGTTCATCAGCAAGGATCATCCTCATAGTTAAACTGTAGGTCCCTTAGATGATATTGGCTGTTGGGTTATTAGTTAATTTGGAGACTAGGATGTGTAGTAACCCAAAGGTAAAAGAATCCTGCGGCTGCGGCCGAACGTTGTGCTAGCCTGCGGAAGGAAAGTGAACATTACCATTATCGCTATTGACCCCAGTAGGATTACGAGAGAAGGAGTGAGCTAGGTGGGTGAGGATGGTTTGTGTTGAGTTGTGACTGACCATAGCAAGTAAAGTAACATAACTCGAGTGCCTTACACGGCACAGGAATTAAGAGTCTGTATCAGTGGTAGCCATCTTGGATTTTAGTCCCGTAAGAGCAATGTTAAATTCTGGCGCTTATATCTCCTTGACCTATGGTCATAAATTAACGGAGGTGTCAAATTAAAGGTATTACAGTCCTCCAGGACACCACCTTACAGAACTTCTTATTTTCGCTCTCAATAAAAAAATAATAATGATTTATTTTGTAAAATATTCCTGGATTGTTGTTTTTATATCAATTTAAATTTTTGAACATATTAAAAGGTCATGCCCTTGAGCCACATCTCATTAATGTACTTCCAAAGTTTTACATTGATACTTTGATAATTAACGCCACTACAGAAGGCAACGTGAAGGTATGTTCCGACAGAATTTAACATTGCTCTTACGGGACTAAAATTCAAGTTGCACTCTTGTACCACTCTTAACCTTTGATGCAGACTCTTAAGGATATGCAGTTGATTAGCCCAGCTCCCACCATGGAGCTCACCGTAGTAAACGGTTGAGAGATAAGGAAGAAATTAATATTTATATTCTCAACGTACTGGTAACATGTTTTTTTGCCAGAAAACCTAAAAAAATATATTTTCGACATTTGAAAGCTCATGACTGTCATTAATTTTACACAGTCATACGGGTGGGGTCATATTATTTGGGAATCTAAAGTTATTCTTATAGGAGAATATAAAGTTAAATAGGTAACCTTATAAACTTATAATAAAAACTATCTGAGGTAACGACTTGAAATTTTATATACTCATTCGTCATTTTACTCTGCACGGCCTCATGCAATTTTAGGATTATATCTGAATAAAATTTTAGTTTATAAAATAAATAAAATAATTTTCTACTGCAGTTAATAACAGATACATTATTTTTAATAAACATCCCAAAAAAGGCATTAAGCTATTCACCATGGTAGCATACAGAATTATGCTAAACTTTAATTTGTTATGTCTCCCAATTTTCTTTTTAGTAGTACCTAAACACGAAAACCCCTAAATTTCGGTAAATCGCATTCAAAGACTTGCACTCCCACTCAACACATATTGCCAAATATTGGTCTAATTTCATACAGCTTGTGGAAATATATTCTTGTGGCTGTAGGGTTCACCTTTTTTAATGGTTTTATTGTATCACGCATAAGGATATCTCAGGTGTTGATTGTTGTTAATAATTTATGAAACTACGTTGCCTAAATTGCATTTTTTGATAAATAAAATTACTAGTAAAGTATATGATGTTGTATACCTTCTTAAATTACGTTAAATGCAGAAAATGTTTCAATAGTTAAAATTTTGTTTAATATTTTTGTACAATGGTGCCCGAAACATTTTCGGAGTGAGTAAATGTCATTATAGGGAAGATTTGTGTATTAGTTTAAGGGAGGTAGTATTATTTTCTCAATGGATGTTGAGTCACATCCCGTTAAAAAGGGGTTTTTTAAATCTGAATAACCTTTCAAATTAACCAAGCACATGGTTTAAGTCATCGACTGTTCGAACTTTGTTCAAATCGGAAGTGTGTAAAGAATATGTTTTCAACCTAGAATGTTTTGTAATGTTATAAAAGATGGGTGGAAATAGTGAGAAGACGACAGTAAAGAGTGTTCAGTCAGCAGATTGAGAGGAGCGAGTAGCAGCGACCGCTTATCAGTGAATTAGTGTATCAGCAGAGATAAGGGAGGAGCTGGGTACCCGATATCCACCTCTCCACGCGGGGACGAGTACGATAAAACATTAAATATCTGACATCAGCATACTCAGACCTAGTAAGTCATTCGTTCGCTCTGCATATTCATTCCTAATACGATTCATCACATCATAGTTAATCCAGATGTTTCATTTTTACTTTCCCTCCTTATACATAGTATAAGGAGAAAGTATTGTTTTCGCCAAAATTTTATAATTTGAGTTGAAAGTGAATACATCCGATTTGAGGCTCCCTGAATCCCTGAAGTGGTTTTGCGACTGAGGTCCTGCATTTTGACTATATCTTCAGACTTTTTATGTTTGTTTTAAGGGTAGTTTATCCCTAATACCCCCAAAAACATTAAATGAGTATTTCCCATAACGGCTCTATCGATTAACTTTGCAGTGTAAGGTCACATCGACCATCAAAACCCACTCAAAAAAGATTGGTATTACCTAAGGGGAAATCCCTCCCATAACTTTCAAAAAATTAATTTTACTTATTTGCTCTTGTTTGTTCCTCTTTGTTGTTTGCTTGTTGTTTGTTCCTTTGATCAAGGAATTGAATGATTATTAAAAAAATTTTTAAATGATATCTTAATAACCATTAAATTACATGATAATTTTATTAAAGGTTGTAATTTTTAAAAATGATTAAGGGAGAAAGTACGTGTCAGTCCACTGATACCGTTTAGTCCCCGTTGCATTCAATGGTTCTATGTTGTATATAAATAGTGATAGTATTTCTACTCATTGGTCAAATAGACCATTTTGCAACACACCCGAGAATGGAATTTTGGCGTTCTTAACGGCTGTTTAAGCTTACTCTTTTTTGTACTTTTTTTGTGACAAATTAAAGCTCTCGTCTAAAAAACGCCGCAAACTGACCTATAGGTCATATATAGGCTTTGAGCGATATTGCGGACGGTAAGAGCAGAAAAAACAAAACATTTATAAAAGTAATTTTTCTGAAGTGAAGGCGATTATAATACAAACTTGAATATCTGTTTGGAACAGCTTGTTCGATTAGACAATTCGCTTCTGAGTTTTTATTTTTATTTTACAAAATTATAAAAACCAGTTTACGATAAGAAACGAAGCCGATTAGTCATGTGAACAATGGGATAAATATCATGAGATTTTAAACATTTCGATATATCGATTGATGTGCATGTGACACTTGTTTCCAAAGAATATATCGTAATCGTTCCAATACTCGATTATCTTATCCTATCTTCCAACTGTCCTATCGGTAGAGTATCTTATCATCAAGATGGTTTAACATGTTATTTTATTTTGCAGAATATGGAGTAAATGATACAGAAGCAAGGTACTTTATCTCATGAGTGGTTTAGAGTTATTTTATAATTTTATATTTTACAACCTCTTCTAAGTAATAGCTATTTCAACAATCTATCTTACTACTGATGGCCTCTACACATATTAAATAATTTATTTAGGAAGTTTAAGTTTAAGCTTGGCGAAGAAAAAAATTTCAAAATTCCTAACAATGCAAAACATTTAAATATTTCCACTCAATTTATCACAAAATCTCTTCGATATCTTATCGCGTACGTTGAAGATTGGAAGATGCTGATGATCAATTATGATGTTATAGTCGTTTATTGTGAATGATTCATTCGTCAAACCAAACCATACTAATCTCCAATTGAACTTTGTTCACATTAGTTTGTTATTTAGCTACGTGATATTGCATCATTGCCGTTTCAAGATTGCTCAAAACCTAAATAAGACCATTACGCGACTAACTAACTGCATAAGTAAAAATCCTCGATCCCGTCCGATAGTGATTCAAAATTATTTGAAAATAAAACATCGTCGAATATAAACAAACCCCATAAAAATACATAATAAAAGTGAAGAAAAATCGAGGATCATTAAAAGAACGTCAACTCCAAGTTAGCAAACTCCACGAGGTTAAAGGTTTGTTATTCCAATATATCGGAGTCAGAAATATTGTTATTTTGTATAGAAAAATGTTCACGTATTTTTCAACAACTTAGTAAGAAAAAAGGAAATGTATTTTTGGATATTCGAAAAGTGATAAAAGAATCATGATTATTTGCATGCAGAGGAAGCAGCATTCCATCCACGTCTCATCTCGTGTAAAAACTACAATAGCTAGCCCCAAGTCAGTTTTTAAAATAAAACTGCCCCAGGCAAAAGCGAATTCTTCATGACAAATTATAAAATTGGAAGAAAATTTATTTGTTTATTTAAAAGAATTTTAAGTGGTTTCCCGCCTGTTTAGCTCTGCTGATATATGGTGCAAACGAAGAAAATTATGGCGATTGTAGAAAAAATTATGTCGTCTACATCAGTTCTTACGGAATTAAGAAATTCTTTTTACGAAGACCATCAAAATCAAAAGTTTTATTTCCGTTCTAGATGGCGAAAATGGTTTATACTATGCACCTGAACATTTTGGACCCAGTTTTGAAATTTATAGTATCGAATAGCGTTGTTATTTAATTTATTTATGTCACTTACATTGTATAAAATGCTAACACACATGTCCCTGATGGCCTAACTTGGTTTTCAAACCAGAAGCCAAAATAAAGCTGAAAACCAACTGTCACAATCAACTGACAACTAGATTCATCTGTATTGTGACCTATCAGCTGATCACGGGAGACACACTCGGTGAAGTACGGAAAAGATAAACGGGATAAACGACTGAGTGAAAGTTGAAAATCAAAGGAGTACAAGTAACGAACTATGAAGAGAAGATTGATCGAAATATAAATTCTTTTAAAGAGTAAATAAAATCCTACAATCCATTAAAGGAGAAATTCTTTTTATATCCTTGAGCTATCTCTAACTATTTTATTCCGTTAACATTCAACATCCTTATCAAAGTTGATTTCAAGTTATCTCATTATTTATTGCAAGTTCAAGAAGGGTACGTTTAAAACGTTTTGATCCCGGATTAAAATTAAATTCATGGTTAATGTAAAACACAAATATTTTAACCCTTAATTCCTGAATTTATTTAAAACACAACAATGTTCACATTTATGGGAATAAAGGATTTTTTATTTATGATAAAATATTGGGTAAGTTTTCATAAAAGATAATTTCATAAGCGGATGTTATTAGTTAAACAAGTAAAGGGTATATTGAGGTTACTATTAATATTGGGTGTGTTGTTGAAAAAAAATACTCGATTCAAAATACTGACATGTTCCAAGTCAATGTAACTAAGAAGACGATACTTTTATCAAAACTTGACCTCAAATTCCGATACTAAATTCCTACAAACTAAAAAAATCATTATTTATCACACTTAATTACCAATTAAGGCACTGAAATGACCCCAATAGTGATAAAAATCACTGATCCAATACAAATCACAGTGATTAAATCCAGTATTCACTCCACAAACACTTGACCTTTACAGGTATTTTCACTTAAAAGTTCACGAATACAACTAAACATCCGAGAAACACTAAATACACGAAGGTGCTACATTCACGCGTCTAGCGGCTGGGCGCTACATTGGCATTGGCAATAAAGCGTAATCGTAACACTAATAATAGCGCTGCTGAGGCACGATCTAGCGGTGAATCCGCGAACTACGTCCACAACAGCTGATCGGTGTCGGTACAATCACACCGTTTCCGCCTTCACACATTTCAATCAGCTGGCTCGCGCTCAAAACATAAATTTAAACTACTTATTTCATTTAGGCATATCTAGATTTTGGAGTAGATTTCTACTCTTTGCGAATCAAATCAGCTGAAAATGGAATACAACAACGTGTTATTGTTTTAGGCTGAATCCTGTATACCGTGTAATCGTGAAAACTATTAATTTCAGGAGGTAGAATGAAGCACTCGGAAACGAAGTGAGATGAGAACCACTGTTAACTATTCACTGGAATTTGTCCAATTACCCATTTGTGGACGCCCTTGAACACTCATTACACCTGTATAAAGAGTCTAGACGACATCCAGACCATCGCTAGGAATACTTATACAAAAAACAGTTGTAATTTCGGGTAAATATATGAATAATTATAAACATCCAATTCAACAAAATAATAATGTAAAATAAGTTTTAAAACTACTTTAGATTATCTATGTATTTGAATCACCTTGCTAAGAAAAAGAAAGTGTATTAAATTCGATGATGAATTGGAACAAACTCCGAATATATAATGTTGTTAAGGGCTGAGATTACTATGAGCATGTCACCAATTACGTGTATGTTGTCCTGGGAATTTAACTAAAAATAAGAAATAACGACTGACTTTAAAAATAAACTTTATAACTTCAACCTGAAAAAATCTATGTTATTCATACAGATGTGGGGGGGAGGGTTCAATTATGTTACTAAAAATATAACCAAACCGGAAATAAAAAATACAAACCATTCCTGTTGGCAGCACAACACAAAGCTAAGCACACTTTGGCTTCTACATGAACGACCATGTGACTAGGCTGAAGAGTTGACCTTGCTGATGATAAGAATTAATTATTGGCACTCTCTCGACCTTGAGAAAAGAATGCACGATGTGAATCTCTTATAAGCACCTGTTACTATCTCATCATCGACTTAACGCTATCTTGTATTTGTGGTATAAAAGAAAAATTAAAAAAAATCATAGTATGAAAGAACATGAGTATGAAAGAACAAAGTTACAGTGATTTTACATAGCTGTGTAGTACATCAGATCATCACCGTTATCAGACGTACTGATAACGTAAATGAGTCACGTTACCTCGCCTGGACCACGTGACGTTGACACTATGACTTAAGTAACCATAGCGTGATCACGTGATCTACTCTGATATCAAGAGTCACTTGACCACGTGGTCTACGTCACGTTGACTACGTCACACAACGGAGTCTTCCATTCTATAAAAACACTCATGTAGAGAGGCGAACAGTCTTTTGTCTTAAAACAACAAAAATAAAAATACAGTATATCCCGCAAGAACGAACATTCCGATTATTTGATAAGATCACTTGAGATTTCCGAAAGAACGGTTTTGAATACAATTTATTTTAAATGAAAGATCAATACACCTATATTTCCACAATTTTCTTGTATATCTTAAAATACTGTAACCGCTTTTAGAATGTAAACAAAAGCTGAAATACGAGTAGAACGAGGGCTAGGTCACTCATATCATTAAAATGTATCAAACTTACATTCGTCAACTATACTTAAAATATAGGGGTCAATTAAAAGTGTTGGTTCAGAAAAACGCATTATAAGTAAAATAAAGTTTTTCAAAGTAAATTTTAGTAGCAAAATATATTTTGTGTTTCGACGTTAAAACATGTTAGTAACGTAATCTTTGGGGTGAGCTAACCTTGATACCTTTGATAACCGGTGGATCGATACTCCTTGGTGTGGATTAACGCCCGCACTATTGAAAACTACCCGCAAGAACCATCCTCTTAACCTGACCGGTTTGTGATTCAGTGGTTCGGATCCCACGTTAAACTCTAGATCCTTTGGATGTGATATGATGCTGGGCTATTAATTAACAGTCCTGTCTAAGGAGAATGCCGGCCTTGGTCAATAACAAGACTAAAATATCACTTTTATCTCTATATAAAGACCAAAACTATCTAACACTAATTTTTATCATTCGTAGTTGTTTTAAAATACCTACCTGCATAGGTCACCATAATTTTAGAAAGGTAATAATATAATAGTAACTGTCAAAAATCATCTTCCAGAAGATTAACGAGGCAGTTATGCAAGAGAGAAAGCAGAATAGCAGATCGATCCACGGTTTCCCTTGGCTCTTATTGTTATACAGCGACCAACGAACTTGCCTGATCCATTACTATTACTACTTCCTATTTCATTACTAGTACTCTTCAAACATTATCATTACTACAGACACTACAGGAGTGCATGTCCTTTATACGGATTGTTGGACTCATTGTTTTTGCAGCAAACTACCTATTTTGACAAATAGGTGCATTTAAATAATTTAAGAAACGTGTCGTCGTTAAATATTTTCGGAGAGTTAAAATACACTAACAATTAATATTTTAAGCTTAATTTTTAAATAAGTTGCATTAAATCAGTGATCAATGCAAACAAATTAATGTTGATTTCTAAAAGGAACTCATTGTGACAGCTAAATATTCTGTTAAATCATTTTAATAAATGCACCACTTAAACTTTAATTTGAAATCTCGTAACTATAATTTAGAAGTGGGTAGGTCAATTTACATTCTAAAAACCTCAAAAATTTATAGACTAATGACATAGATGTTTCAATCTACAGTAGAGAACCTCGTTAGTTCGAAATTTTCTACAACTCGTAAATTTATCTGTTCCCTCGCGAAACCTCGAATATAGAAATAAATATATTCGATATACAGCTCGAAGTAGTTTTGACGCATAATCAAGCCTCCAAACTCCAACTCAAACTAGTACAAATAGTTTAAACCTCGGTATTTAAATTCCTAATTTATCTCATTTTTTACTCCTTCACAAATTCGTTACTCTTACAAACCATTTTCAGATTATTAATTCCATTTAATTTTATGAATAGTTCTACTTTTTAACATATTAGTTAGATAATTTAAATGGATGATGAACTAAGCGAGTTCACTGCGTTAGTGTTGAGTTTTGTTATGGTGAAATGCATAGTAAATTATTTATTTCTACATCATTGGTTCTGCCATTATTCCAGGTAGTGTTTTAATGTATACCTAATAACCTTAGATAGTGGCCGACTACGGTGTATGCATTTCTCAATAATGACAGACCCATTCCCAACCACGGACGGAAAGTCCTTTTGGGAATTATTTTCTGTACCTGTACTTATAAAGTAAGTCTCTAATTCTTCTATCAGGAATGAAATAGTACATTTCACTATTAGTCATGAAAGTCTTTAATTTCGGAGTGAGATAGCGTTTAACGCGCGTGGCGAAGCCGAGCGTGGAAAACACTATCGAGCCCCGAAATGAAACTTTCATGACTAGTACTTGAACGATACTTCTCAATATGATACACAAAGAGTTTAAGCTCCTTAAAACATTATATGAAAATGTTTAATTCATCAATTTTTTATGATCAAGCACAATCTAGTTTTCAAGGGATTTAATTTTATATCGATGTCAGCGGTTTGAACAACAGTTTGTCAACACAAATACGAAGTATCACTGGCGTGTTTACATTTTATAGTAAATATCAACAGCAGTATTAGAGGGTCTCCAAAATAAACTAATCTAAGGAATTAATATTATGAGTAATCAAAATTGTATCCTCAATATGAATTTGAAGTTTTAAGTTCTGTTGTTCCTAAGTATGATTTTAAGGTATAATTCTGGTTGTTCCGGATATTATTTTTGTTAATAAAACTGTTTGATTAAAATTGTGCCTGCCGATGATTATCTTATTTATAGTGAATGAAATATTAATACTCCAAGTACAGTTGTTGTGAATGAAAGGCTCTGTTCTGGTCAATATGAAAGTATTGTTTTGGCAGCTTCCAAAGTAATGTATAGAACAGATAATCACTGTTTGTTTTGGTGTAATGAAATAGATGATTTTCTTAGATCCTATCTGTAAGGAAACTAAACAAATACAGAGTAATGAAAAGTATTTGATTTTGGAAACGTAAAATTATCCTAAAAATTTCATGGAACCCAAATAATGTAGATGTATAGACAAAACTGAAATGTAATCTGGATGTAACATGGAATCAGCTGATTGCTGCAGTCTATATCGCATGACCCAGCCAGTGGGTCAAGGCGGAGACATGGACAACAACCACAGTTCACGTTCACTGTTGAGTGTTGGGCAACAACATTACTGTCGCAGTCCGACGCCATGTTGCATGTTGCATAGCAACCGTAGGGTCAATGATGAATATATCATTGACACGTTTACGGCTGGAGGTAGATTGGTAATAAATCAAAGTATATGACTTGGAACAGATCTTGCGGTTAACAAAATACCTATCAAAACCGTCTTTAATGTACGGGCCAAACATTTTTAGTAACGTCGTTTTATTTGGATATTAACACAGATAATGAGAGAGCTACAAAATGTTTTAATAATGATTAAATACTAAGTTGGCTAACCGGTAAGAATAGCTGTGGAATTCTAAATCAGTAATGGTTGAAACTGGCTAGTTTCACCTTCGGAAGAGTATGCAGGTTTGCTTCTGTGAGGAATGCTGAAAGTAGAAATTTTTACCATAAACAATTTTTATTTTGACCCTATCTTAAGTTTTCTTAACCCTCTATTTCACGCATCAACATTCATTTTTATTTTTATTTATTTTTTTTTTTGGTTTGTTGTTTTATTGTAATTTATTTTAATTTTTTTTTTAATTCATTAATTTTTGTAATTGAAATAAGTTGTAGTTGAGTTTGGATTTGTTATATGAATTTATTTGTATCTTGAAAATTTTTTTTATAAAATATTATTTATTAAAGTTTAAAAAAAAATTTTTTTTGTAAAAGATTGTAGTTATATTATACAAAAAAAATAGCATTTTGATAATATTATTATTAAATGTAAAAAAAAGCTCATAAATCATAGATTGGAAATTCGTCAGTTATTAAAAAAAACATTTCACATAACGAGTTTTGCAGCAGTTTTAGCATTATGACGGGTTTTTGCACCATTATGAAAGATGACGAGTTTTGTTTCAGTAATTTTTTAAGTTGTACAAAACTTATTATTTCACAATGAATTTCACCCTTATAGTTTATGTTTGAGTTTGTCAAACCGTTAGACCTTATGATTGTTAGGGATAATACAGGAAAAACACAAAATTCAAAATAAACAAATAATTTACTGGATGAACAAACATAGCAAAACACATAAAACTGTTGTATCATGAAACTCTGAAAGGTGTACGCTATACTGATACATTTAAGTTATTGTTAATTAATTCTTAATTGTTTACAAAATGACAAAACACGAATGTCTACAACATTTCAAAGTAACATCTGTCAAATATTGGCAGAGGATAAGGATTAATGTAATAGAGACAGTCGTCGGAAAAAACTTAAAATCTTCCATTCCACTATTTCAATCACTAATTTCGACCCAGCAGTTTATCTGAAAAATCAACTTTATTTCTTCTTCTTCCCGAACTGTCAAAATATAGTGGAAACGGATGTTGTCATGAGAAAATGTAAACATTGAAACCTAGGACGGTCACGGCAGCTCTTTCTTCTTCTTCTTCCCGTTCTTGACGTTCAAGTAAGTTTTCATTAAAATGTAACCAAACTAGTCGACTAGTCGGTTGTTTTAACTAGTCGACTAGTAGCCGCACGACTAGTTTCAATGAACGATGCGTCAGTGAGTTATTTACCAATCTAGTCGACTAGTCGGTTGTTTTTACTATTCGATTGGAAGTATGACTAGTAAAAATTAATCTTAAGGGTGATTAAATGCTGTGTTAGTGAATACAAATAGTCGACTACTATTGTTTACGAAGTACTTGTTTATTGTTATAATTAACTAGTCGACTATCACACAAATAAGGAGTGAACGAATACATATATAGCAACGAATATATAACAAAGTTTATTATATATATTTTTATAAAAAGTACAAAAATCGTAGTTTGCATGGATCAAACTATCAAACTGATTAGATTTGTAGTAAAAAAAGAAAACAATAAAATACTATTGTTGTTTGAAAAAGAACTAAACATATATAAAACACAAAGTTGATTATAGTACATCTATTTTTATAAAAAAGTACAAAAATCGTAGTTTGTATGGATCAAACTACGAAGCGGGGGAGGGGCCGGAGGGGGTAAAGCAGAGCAAATGCCACTAGTCACAACATGAAAACTAGTCGACTAGTTTTTACGACTAGACTAGTCGATGTTTAAAAGTAGTCGACTAGTCACTAGTCGATAGTGAGAAGTATTGAGTGTATATAGTCACGGCAGCTCTTTCTTCTTCTTCTTCCCGAACTGTCAAATTTTAGTGTTCGCAGCTGTTGAAAAAATTATTTCATATTGAGAAAATTATTTGATTTTTTGAACTCAACATAGATTTTCAACGCATAAATTAAAAAAATTCCATAAAGAGAATTGGAAAATTAACTTATAGCAATAAATTAACTTATTGGAATATCTCTATTGTGATTTAATTTAAAACTATACCCAGTGTTAAAGTAAGAACTAAGAGGTAAAATATTGTTTAAGGCAGTGTTATGCTAAAAAAATAGACTTTTAATATTTTACTTAATATATTCCGAACCTTTATTTATCGAGTTTGTTTAGTTGGTTAAACTAATTAAAGGGGGGAGGGAGGAGTCAGAAGGGACACCAAGTAGGTCAGAGGAAGAAAGGGCCAATGCCCCTAACAACACAGCCAGTGCACAGCATACCAACAACTCCCTGTACTGTTAGCTGTGTAGACTTGCTGGGAAATTCAAGATTAAATATACCCTCATATTCAAAATGAATCTTAACAGGGTTTATGGGCCATTGGCTATTTACATACATTTAAAAAATAACTTACTCCTCCAATTTATTATCTTCATATCTGAGAGTAATTAAATTGATAGGTGTGTTTGACATAAGAAATCAACTATAGTTTTCTAGTTCATTCTATTTCAGTGGAATTTGGATGGCTCAAACTTCTATAGTTCAAATATTTCCAGTGGTTCCTAGCAATTTGTATTCCAACAATGCTAAAAAATTGAGGGTAATTCTGAGCAGCTTGACTATATGAGAAAATCACTATTCTCAGACAGTCAAGCTGCCCTCAAGGCACTCGTCTCCTGCATCTTAAACTCCAAATTTTTGTGGGACTGGCGCAACACAGTGTCTTTTTTGGAAGTCAAAACAATGTTACCCTACGCTGGACTCCAAGTCTTTTAAATATTATGGACAACGAAAAATTGTCCCTCAGTGGGCTCAAATTGTTGGGTGGAACTCAAGATTCATTGTGAGTCTGATCGCGGGACATGGACACATGAGGAAGCATCTGTTGCTTGCATGGGATTCTACACGGGAGACCCAGTTTGCAGAAAGTGTGGATAGTTTGAAGCGACTACCGATCACTTACTACAACATCGGGCTAAGTGAGGTAAGGGCTCCAACTCTAGACACCACGGAGGAAAGACACCATCCTCAGAATGAGCTGATTTGGAGCATCCAGCAGTTTGCCACTAAGACTGGATGTACCTTGAGACTCCAACCAGGGGGTGCCTAGGGACATATGTTCCGCCCCTTTGTGTAATTGTGTGAAACCTGGTTTGTTTTCAACAATGTTTGTAAGGAAAATAAAAATAAAGAATAATGTCATTACAACATTGTCTACATCACAATTAAATAATATGACGAAACATTTTCGTTATAATCCTCCAATAATTGAGTCAAGTCATCCGAATTTAAATGATCATTTATTTTTAGGTTTACACGTATTATCTACCGTGATTACTACTAAAATAAATAATGAATTATTAATAAAATGTACAGTTATTTACAAAATAACAGCTGTTATTAGTATTAAATATTACCATTTCTCAGTAAACGCAACAGTAGAACAGCAGAGCAACATACTAATCATAACCTTAATTTTTAATACATGTATGGTTTCAGAAGCAGTGGCGTAGATACAGTTTTTTCATGGGAGGGGATATAAATACCGCCCCTCCCCCGAGTGAAAACCTTTTCTATAGTATGTACTGTAGGGTATACAAGGGACAATTCCATGAGTTGAATACCATATAAATATCATGCAATACTTCCGCTGCCATCTTGGACTCTGGTACCATAAGAAAAAGGTTAATTTTTTGACAGTGGTACAGATTTATTGATTGTTGTAAAAAATGGCTGAGGTGTCAAATTAAAAGTGTACTAAAGTGATTATTTATGGAATTTTAGTTTTTTTTATCGAAAAAAAAGATTTACAGCTTGTTATTTTAAACTCATTATTTTGTTAACCAGATGCGACTTGTCAATTAATTATTGAGTGAAAACGCGAGGCAATTATATTTAAAAAAATGTTTTTTAAATAATAATGTAATTCCCTAGATAACCACTTTACCTTAAATTTGACACCTCGGCCATCTGTTTACGACTATCGTGAAGCTAGTAATGCTGACAAAAAATGAACATTGTTCTTGTAGGCCTAATACGAAACATTATACCGGTTACATCACTCAAAATGCTATTCGTCCTGCAGGCTAACCAAAGGGGTGCGATATCTTGAAATGCTACATGCACCGCCACAAGGAAAATGAATTCTATTATATTATTCTATGTTCGTTTATAAATATGAATAATGATTGAGTGATTATATTTATATTTTGTTTCACAATATATACTGTAATTTATGTTGTGCTATTTTCTGTGTATTCTACGATTGCTTTAGTGTGGAGTAATCTAGTGCAGTGTCCTACACTGCGATGGAGGGCGTTTTTTCAAAATTGATGGAAATTTCTCAGACTAAATGGAAAATGATAGGTCCTATCACTTTCAAAGTTTGTTTAGTAGCGCATTCTAATATACTGAAAATATCATTACATTTTCTGTTATGTTTATTTCAATGTTTCTAAAACGATACGTGGGAAAAATTAATCATGATAAAAAATATTTTGTTTGCCAAAGATCCCTAACCTAATTTTTTCAAACAGACGAAACAAAAATGACATGTATTTAAAAGGTTTATTTATAACACCGTTAACATTTTCACAATATTAATTTTTAACTTATAACTTACCATTGATTATTTAATTTATATAGAACAGATATTTTTCTATGTTTTACTACTTCTTGGAACTACAATTTTGACTAAAGACAATTTATTCTAGCTACCTCTAGGCGGGCCGTACAAACACTGTTTTTCATGTTGTTACCAATACCACAATAGAGCTGTCTCAACACGAACAAAGTCACCGTGACTTCTATTAATCACTCTTGGAATTTCTTTTTGATGTGATTTATATGACTTTTGTGTTTATGCTATATTATAATGAATCAAGTGAAAATTAGACAAAAAACACGCATGCCGAACACAACATGTAGAGGGTACTGAAAATATATGGGATATTCATTCATCACAAACGTCAATATCTCAACTGTTTAGGTTAGACCTACAGTATAAGGTGTAAGATTTTGCGGCTGAGAGATCTTGATGACGGGGGTTGGGGGTGACCAGAAGACTAGTCGGGGAAGATCTCTTAATTCAAATACATATACTGTATTTTGATACATACATATACTGTATACTGTATTTCGACATGCAACACACAGTAACATCAACGCAATTCTTTTATCTATTATTTGTTATTGCATAGCGTATTTCAGGATATTTATGTTTTGAAATTATTAGTAAAGGTGATCGTTATGGGGGGGATATATCTACCCCCGTATCCACGACACTGTTCAGAAGCGGAAATTGATCTGATTCGCTAGTTCATTAGTTTTCCTAAAGATAGCAGCACATCCCAAACCTAGTATAAAATATTCAAAAAAGAAACAAAGGATTATATTTAGTTTTTTACTCGGATTTAATCTCGTACAGTACCACTGGCCATCTGAGCAGTGAGGACAGCTTATTTCAAAATTAATTCGACTTCGGCAAGAAAACGGTGACGGCCAGTACAGCTGGACATCCGAGTGCACAGGACAAGTTATAAAAACTCATCCAAGCGCAAAGAGTTGAGCTTAGGCCTATGCGAAAAATGAAGCATGAAAAATGACAAGCCAGGCTTGTACGTCCAGCAGAAAACTGCCTACAGTCTGGGAAGGGTTAAATCAAGTCAGTGTTTCTTCTTGTCAGTTGTCATTACATTTTGTAAGGAAAAATATATAGATGTTTATGCTATATTATAATGAAAGTGAAAAGTAGACAAAAAACACGAATGCTGAACACAACATGTAGAGGGTACGGAAAATATATGGGATATTCATTCATCACAAACGTCAATATCTCAACTGTTTAGGTTAGACCTACAGTATAAGGTATAAGATTTTGCGGCTGAGCGATCTTGATGACGGGGGTTGGGGGTGACCAGAAGACTAGTCGGGGAAGATCTCTTAATTCAAATACATATACTGTATTTTGATACATACATATATTGTATACTGTATTTCGACATGCAACACACAGTAACATCAACGCAATGCTTTTATCTATTATTTGTTATTGCATAGCGTATTTCAGGATATTTATGTTTTGAAATTATTAGTAAAGGTGATCGTTATGGGGGGATATATCTACCCCCGTATCCACGCCACTGTTCAGAAGCGGAAATTGATCTGATTCGCTAGTTCATTAGTTTTCCTAAAGATA
Source organism: Nephotettix cincticeps (assembly GCA_023375725.1). NCBI lineage: Eukaryota > Metazoa > Arthropoda > Insecta > Hemiptera > Cicadellidae > Nephotettix > Nephotettix cincticeps. The sequence goes on along the minus strand of CM041786.1, from coordinate 128,532,194 downwards.
GCAGCACATCCCAAACCTAGTATAAAATATTCAAAAAAGAAACAAAGGATTATATTTAGTTTTTTACTCGGATTTAATCTCGTACAGTACCACTGGCCATCTGAGCAGTGAGGACAGCTTATTTCAAAATTAATTCGACTTCGGCAAGAAAACGGTGACGGCCAGTACAGCTGGACATCCGAGTGCACAGGACAAGTTATAAAAACTCATCCAAGCGCAAAGAGTTGAGCTTAGGCCTATGCGAAAAATGAAGCATGAAAAATGACAAGCCAGGCTTGTACGTCCAGCAGAAAACTGCCTACAGTCTGGGAAGGGTTAAATCAAGTCAGTGTTTCTTCTTGTCAGTTGTCATTACATTTTGTAAGGAAAAATATATAGATAAAATCATTAACTTGACATTTCATTTGGTTTCTCTTACCTGAATTTCGAGAAGAAGTTCAGTTTTTCTTCTTCTTATATCTATCAGCATCTTCTGTTGTTCCGGTGTAAGATCTGTAAAAGAGAGAACGACTAGATAACTCTTCTTCATATTCTGCCCTTACATTTAAATTCTAATGAAATACTAAATACTACTTTCTGCTTTTAACTTTATCCACTTAATCAATGTTTACTCTCTCCTTAGAAATAGTATATGGAGAAAGTTAGGTTTTCGCAAAAAGTTTTGATTTTGAGTTTAGAGTGGATATATCCATTTTGAGGCTCCCTGAAACCAAATAAGTTGTTTTCAGACTGATTTCTGCCTTTCTGTCTGTGTACAACCGCCGTGATAAGACTGATTGTCTTATTTTTATGAAATTTGGAACACAGGAGCACTTCATATCTCCAGTCATAACAAAAAAGGTTTTTCTTTTTTTTCTTTTTATGGGAAGTTTAACCTAAAAACCTTTGTAAGCAACAAAATGTAAAAAATATAAATTCTCAAAATTTGCTCCAACGAATTTGATTAACATTTTAATGGTGTATAGGTATTAACGGTTTATTCTCAACCATTTTATATGAAACTTTATATGCAGTGTAGGGTCACATAAAACACCCACTCAAAACATATACCTACTGTAGGCATTACCCATGGCTGGGGGGAATTAAATGTATCTTAAAATTTCTAACAAATATTTTAATGTGTTTCACCTGTTGTAAGTTAAAGAAATTGGATTATAATGTTTGTAATAGTAAATTGTTAAATACAAGTTAGGTAGTTTTTTTTTATATCTAAGCGAGAAAGTAGGCTTATGTGTCAGACTACTGATACTGTTTATTATTCCTTCCTGTAACCAGTGTTCCTAACCTTAAGTGTGTATATGTTATCTCAATGGTACACAGAATATGTTTCCATTTATTCTCGGTAGCCAGTGTAAGTTAAAGTAAGTGAAGAGAACCCGTAAGTTAGAGAAGGTGGAGGTACCGTTCAGGTTGGCCCATATCCTTCCTAAAATCCTTAAAATTATAAGTTGTCGTTTATAATCTTTTATATGATACTAGCTGACCCAGTGAACTTCCTAACGCCTAACAGTAAATACGAGTTAAGATTGCCCATGTTGTACAAGATTTAATATTCTGGGTCGCGGTATAGTTATAACAATACTGAAATGATAAGACATATTTATAACATTCCCACAAAACAAATAAATCGAAGTGGATTGATTTACAATCACCCAATACAACCTAAAATTAAACCTGACTGCAATACAACTTTTATAGGAAAGATTAAATTTTCTGAATCATAACATTGTTTATACTCCAATAATGTTTAGCGTGCATATGCTCCCCATTGTACATTAAACCAAGTACAAGTGATTGCGACCTGTGATCTATGTTTGGAGTCATTATGAGTCACAGTTTAAAGTAAGTTAACACCTATTTAAAAAAATAAATTTTGACCCCATCAGGTTAATGTAAACAATATAGGCTACTTCATCTAAAGTAAGCTGATTCACCAATTCTGTAGATCATTTATACGGGTAATATTCAATTATTAGTGTGTTCCAGATCTATAACAGTTTAAAAAATCAGGCCTTAACTTGAGAGCTTATTGATAGTAACATGAAGTTATACTTGAGCAAATAAAGAATTTAAATTATAAAGGAGGATTTTTTTACTTGACAGAAAGAATTGACTATTACAATGTCAATGGACTTAAAACAGACTAAAAACAATTACTAGAGAGTATTTTGATCCTGATTCTTTATTACCTAAAATAAAGAAAGACTAACAGGTTATGTGACAAAGAAATTCAACATACCATTTAAATTAAAGCCTTCGCCCCCCTGAGCTATATTCATTATAGCTGTTTTCTAGACACGAAATATAAAAAATAAGTTCAACAACGCAAATTTGAAATGAAATTCACTAATCGTATACTAAACAATTGCAAAACAACTGACAAAAGTTATTGACATTTACGCCCGCGGCCATTTTGTAACATACATTCTTTTTTGACAACGCCAAACTGAACGCTTTCACTTGTGCAGCAAAGAGTAAGAACATGATAATTTAGACGCCTGTTTCCTCTATGCTACAATATTATTATAAGACAGAGTTTTGAAAATTCATGATAGCATTGGATATTAATTGTTAAATTAAGTTAGTTTAGTAATTATTATAAGCATGAGTATGTCAAAGCATAGATGAACGGATAGTAAACTTTACTATCCGTTCCTCTCTGGTCAAAGTATTCTTTTTACCCTATATTTATATATTTTTTAACCAATAATCAATTAATAAATGATCTATTTTTTACGTTATTTTATGATTGGTTAATATGATTTCTCACTTTACTTACGAACGTATTTCAAATAAAATAAAACTATAATATAATTAAAATAATAGAGGAACGGATTATGAACTTCTAGTCATAACAATGGTCAAGGCTAAATGGTCAACGATAGCCTTGACCATCCTTGACTATCCATTGATAATAGCATAGATGAACGGATAGTAAAGTAACTTATTATCCGTTCCTCTCTGATAATAGATAGTCAAAGCTAGTAGCTCTACTTTTCATCCATCAATGGTAAAATAAACAGTTTTCATTGTTTACATAATAATAAATTCCGGAACAACTTCGAATAAATTTTGTTAAATAGTTTTCAGGTTATATAAACTTTTATTTTAGAATGATGTAATGTATAATATACACAAATATTACCTTATACAACAATATTCCAATATTGCTATAAACCTTAAATTATTTTCACCTTACCTTGGCAATCTTGCCTTCATGGTATGTAGTGTGGTACTGCACGTAGAACCATAACTGTATCTCTATAGACAGTATTCCATGCACCTTATTACATAAATATTTAACAATAGGAACTGCATGATTTTATGGCGTTATGATAAGTTATAATATTTTAGTTTTGAATATCACACGCAAACTTAAATTATAACTTGTTTATGAGAATGATAACTGGTACGGTTATCGGTGGTGGTGATTAATTACACAATTTGTTCTATAACTCACCTGATATATTACCTCTTATAAAATTATCATGACTAATAATTTGTTATATGATTACTAATAGTTAATTTAGTATGAGTAGTCTAAGATATCATCAAAGAGGAACGGATAGTAAATCTTTACTCTCCGTTCATCTTTGATATCATATACCATCTGATGGCAAAGAATATTGAATATTGGCAGAGAAGAACGGATTATACAGTAGAATATCATTCGTTCCCTGTACGATTATATCAGAGAGGAACTTTCATCTATGATAATATCGTGTAAGTGGAAATAGTATTTCCACTTAATGAAAAAAGAACTGTACAGTGCTGCTACCTTTGCCACCTAATTGTAAATAATCATCTTATTCTTCTTCTTAGGTAGTTCTGTAATTTCATTGGCCCTCATATCATATCATCTGTAGTCTGCTTTGATTGGCAGCGTCTTGAATGTTCTAGTATCTTCTGCTAGGTTTTGGAAGCTCATGTCTATTTTGTGCTAAATAGTGGACGGGTTGTGATTATGTCTTTTTCGTACTCGTTCCGCGACAAACCAAAGTTAAGTGATCGAATACGCGGAAAGTCTGGAGATGAGTTATTTAATGAACTAAGGAAGGAATTTGATCACGATAGGAAATCCTTTTTTGAGAGACCCTCATCGAATTTTGGATCTTCAACCGGCTCAACGTTTCCTAGGGTAAGTTAATTTCACGTGACTACAAATTTAAACTACGGCTATAGATTGATAAGTCAAAATCATAATTTAATTATTTTATATAGGAAGATTACAAAAATAGTACTTTTAGGCATTTAATAATAATAATGCATAAAATTTTTAAAAACAGAAATCTATTGATACTTTTTATATATTTTCTGTTGTAAATTGCCCTTGAAAAAATGTTTGTATTTACTGTATTCCCTATTTCCCAGTGGGAAGTATGTTAGATCATGTATATGTCTAAAGAGAATGTTTTCAGTTAATGTAAACAGGTATTTTTATTTTTTCAAATTTTCATAAAATTGCAAACACCCCTCCCCCCACAGAGCTAAGACATATCTGTGTCAAAATGTTTCCACTGAAAAATGGAATTGTGCATATTCTAATGACCTTGGTAATCTCTAAATGTTGTTCAAGTTAATTTAAATACAGGTTTATTTATTAATTCACTAGCTGACCAGTCTGAAGTGAAATAGCTTTATAGCTTCATTGTGAAAGATAAGATATTTTGGGTTGCGGTATAGTTAATACCTATACTGAAGTGAGAAGACATATTAATAATATTCCCACAAAACAAATAAATCTGAGTGGATTCATTTATGTTTCTAATCCAAGCAAAACCCAAACCAAACCAAACCAAACCTGTAATACAGCTTTTATAGGAAAGATTAGATATTTTAAACCACAGAATATTTTATAATAAAACCAGCGTAATCTAACATTCATTAATTCCACTCTCACAAAACAAAAAAAATCAACCTGTGGGTCTTAGCCCTGAGATTAAATACAAAACTGAATATGCCTGTAGCCTACTCGGAGCTGAGACGAATCGAAAAAATCAATGATCTGAATCTGTCCAGTCGTTCTCGATCGAATGAGTTAGTTTGGAAATCCATAAATGAGATACATACATACATTAATTTTTACAAGTATATATAGAGATTATAAAGCAATGATGCCGTCTAATGAATATCTAGAAGTTGATTTGGATATCTATGAGTGTACAGTAATGACATAGTAGGGCCTAAACGAAAATAAGGTAGTCGCGATACTCGTGTGTTACTTTAAAAACCTTTAACTTAGCAGCAACAATGACATTGACTATCATAGTATATAGTATCTTAGCAGCAACAATGACATTGACTATCATAGTATGTAGTATCAATATATGTACGTATCAACCATAGGATTCTCCTATCTACTGCATTAACAATTACCCTATTTTTACCAATGGATGTAAACAAACTATTGACAGATGACAGATATGTGTTTAATGAAGCCATTAGGTTTTTACCCAAGCAGGTGCTTGCTTCAGAGAGCAATTTCATCAACAATTTTTAATACAAGTTAGGCCTATGAATTTTATTTCCTAAACCATGGTATTTTTTTTATTACTTGATTGTTATAATCCTCATCGATGGGGCCTGTTAAAAACATATATTTTAAAAAGTAACTTAAGGAGATATTCTAACACATTTGTAATGTTTTCTGTTTAACATGTGTTTGTATAAATTTAGTTATAAAATGAAATGCAGTAGTACTGAAATGTTACTGTTTTCTTTAATTGATAAATTAGCTAGACGATATAGAAGTATTACAGAAAATATGTTTGCTTCATATCAGTTTCTGCTTGTCTTTAGGCCTATCGCTGTGATAGGTTTTTATAGACAGCGTGCGGCAACATTAATTTGTTGGTCTGATTATTAATAGTAATCATATATTACCAGTTTGGATTGTCAATGAAGTCTCAAAACTTAAAATAGTCTAGTAGGTCCCTAAGGCCTGCTGCATACTGCATTGAACACGACACGACGCGACATAAAACGCCTTCCGACGTTTTTTCCTTGATGGATGCTGAATATATATTGTTGCATTTATAACGGTTTTATAATTTGCCTTTATCAACAATATCAACAATTAAAGCTTTTAGCTATTTTCCCATAGGGAAGTAGCTATTACCGTAGGTCTTATGGCAAGACTTAAGCCCATGTTATTTTTTTCGTTTTCAGGTGCCCAGAGGCCAAAAATAATACTCGTTAAAAATTATATGTATATACATGTGTTTGTGTGTGTGTAAGTTATATATAATATATATATTCAGGGTGTTCATTAAAGTGGGGGACAAACTTCAAGGGATGATAGTACTCATCAAAATAAACAAAACATGTCCTATAAACATATTTCTAAAAATCCTTTGTTTAGCCGTTAGCCGCCATTTTTTATTTTTTACAAAAATCATTAAATCTCAAGAACAATTTACCCTACAGAAACCAAACTTTGCATACATTTTTATCGGCAAAAATAAAAGTTGTTTTCAATCTGTTTGTCTCTTTTCGCCCAGTAACTATTAACTAATCGCTCAATCATTGTTAGATGTAACCGTGGGAGTAACCAATCGTTGTTTTGGCGAAGGTGTTACGCTTCATTGCCAAGTGCAGATTGCATACATAGAAACGGGGTCATGAGGTATTTTTAAGACAGAGGACACTAGCGTCAAATCATTAACTCAAGTTGTGAAATTATTTCATTATTTCTATACAAAAATTAATATCACTGAATATGCTATTTATTATAAATTCAGAAAATACTTAGTTTCTCGTAAGCTACCGGTATATAATAAATAGTATTAAAAACCAAGAGTAGTTGAAAATCCAAAAAATTATAAGTACCGGTAGATGATTTTTTTTCATGTCGAATTCATGACAGACTAAATGGTCCGAGATCAACTGCATGTGAGACGTATTGGTTTTTAGCAAATTTCCCATTGTGAAGAAGGGAAGTACTGTATTACCGTAGGTCTCATGGCAAGACTTAAGCCCAGGACCATGTTACTTTTTTGTTTTGAAGTGTACCTAGAGACCAAAATATTGTCAATGTTACATATTTGTGTGTGTGTGTCTGTGAATAACTCAGACAAATGGTCCAATCAAGACTAAATTTAGGAGAAATGTATATTCCTACATTTACTTGTATGAGTTCGTAATCCAGATATATTGGTCAATTGGAACAAGTAGTTTGAGGGGGTTTTGTACCCAAAAATTGGGTTTTTTATATGTAATTTTTTATTATTTTACTATTAGAATCAGAATAAAAAGCTACACAATTTAGTAGTTTGGAGTTTTGCTCTATCTTCAATGTTACCAACATGTTAAAAAAATTAAACACAGTCTATTGTATTTCGGGGCTTTGTTTTTGAATAAATCTTGGTATTTAGTTTCATGTGGTTGAGACCCATCCATTTATGCTTAAAAATAATATAGGTTATGTGTTTTTCGTGGCAGCGTCCCCGCAGGCCTACTGTTTTCCCATGGTAATAAACAATCAATCTCCTTTGTTCTTAGACAGATGTTGATAAAACTGGGTACAGTATATGGTAAAAATAAAAATTATTTAAGGCTATAAAATATTAATTAATTTATTAATGCCTTTCAATGTTCCTCACAGCAGCAAACCTACATACCGGTACTGTTTCCCGTGTTAATCTTATGTAAAATAGGCAAAATCTCTAATTTATTGCATATATTGCTCAAACTTGTCATAATACTTGTATATTATTATTATCATATTATTGATTGGGAAATGTGATGAGTATACAGGTCTGCTGCAATAGGAGTATTTTATTTTCACTGTCATAATCTACAGAGTTGAAATACCATGCACATTTGATGATTTGAATGGATGATAGTTTTAATGGTTTTGGATCAGTTAAATCAATAAAGTGTTATTGGGAACTTAAGTAGGTAGGCCTTAAGAGGCCATATAGACTGTTTGTGGAAAAAGAATAAATTCAAATAGGCTTTATTGGTTTGACTATCCACCATTTAGTGGTGATACCAATCTAAAATATATTCTATTAAATTGTGAAAAAAGTTATTGACTGATTTAACTTTAATTGACAAGTTGAGTATTAATTAGATTTTTTTATATGAAATCATGAATTTCATCAAGTACATCTGTTAGTATTGATATCAGTTGAAACCAAAAAATGATTTACCTTACAATTATAATATTTTTTTAATTTATAGCAATTATTACATTTGATAGTTCTTCTTTCCCGCGGTGGAAACTATGTTATCAATTGAAATCTGTATTATCATGCCATTTTAAACATATATAACTTTGTTGAGTAAGTGAAGTCTTTATGAGTAATATATAAAATTTGTTGTGAAATATACTTTTTTTCATTTATCATATTAAAGTAGAGTTTCAAATATGAATAAAATCTGTCAAAATCTTGTATTTGTCCAAGTCGCAGTACAATGAAAAAAGCAAACGAATAAGAAAAATAACATTTACATTTCAAATCCTGTTTGGAATTCGGTATGTGTACAGATTGAATACTGTGGCTACTTGTACCAGCCTGTGTTACGCCTCTGGTTTGATGTTCAAGTCAAAAATAACTCTAGTAGTTGAGACACTAGTCCTAACTTGAGAGCTGGCTGCGCACATTCGTTCACGTTTTCAAAATTCGCCAACAGTCAGTTATCCTTTGCTGTGTGATTGGTGCGGTTATTTGTGAGTTTTCTGTGCCAGTTTACTGTTAGCCTGGGTAAGGTTTGTTCACTTACTGTACTAGATTTTTATTTTTTATTCCCACTGTTGGTCCAATCTTACTTTGAAAGCTAATTTTTATTTCCATTTTAATAATAATAAATAACAATAAACCATTCTTTGTTTTTAAACGGATTTAATTGTTTTAGAAAAAACCTACTATCTGATTAATAGCCTTTTTTAATGTTAATTTAAAACAATATTTTATGCCAATCTAGGAAAAAGTTGCCGTTAAAAAAAACTACTCTGCGATCAAAAGTGGTGATTTTGGAACGAGGATGAGTAAAAATCATGTTAATCTGTGCCTATTATAAATGAAAAATATTTATAGACAGACTTCTCTATAGGAAAAATTACTGAATAGACAGTCAGTGAGATATTTGAGCTTTTTTCATTGCAATAACAACATTGAAAACAAGAATGTTACTTGGGCACAAAACTGTTATAGAATACATGATTTGGCTATTTTTGTATTTATTCTACAAAAACTTCAAAAATGAACCTAATTACCTATTTCCTAATTTTTAATCTGTGTTAATTCATACGTCTAATCGTTAATTGGTTATATTACAACTATGTTACAACTTCATTACATTCCTAAGATAAATTATGTTCTGTCAAACTAATTGCAGAAGATAAGTGTTTAATAATGAGTCTCTTCTGGTGAATGTGTGAATGCAACGTCACTGAGTTACGTCACTGCTGGCTGTAGTTTACGTGGATGTGGTTAAGCACTGTTTGGACAGGTGTGTGATTGTGAGAAGTACGTTCACTCTCGAGGAAACAGTAGTGTCAACACTAGGAGATCCTCTTTCCAAATCCAGTTTTCACAGATTAAATTGTGCGAACATGTGTTGTATATAAAATTGTTAATCTTTTGAAAGAAACTGGTAATTAATTAAAGTAGTCTTGGAGAAAAACCTCCTCTAGTCCCCCTCTAGGTATTATGTTATAAGAAAAAACCTTGTGTAGATTCTTTATTGGAAGAAAATATTCCGGAGTGATGGAAGAGAGTTCCCTATGGGTCCCATTATTTGGGCCTACACACTAAACGTTCTGTGTTAGGCATCGTCATGTAGGTCTCATTGTTAGACAACATTTCCTTATAGGTTTCGTTGTTGGAGAACAACACCCAAAATAAGTTGAACAGTTCTTTATGGGTCTCATTGTTAGACAACAATCCACTATAAATACCATTGTTGGACAACAACCCCCCCACAGTGTTGGAAAACATTCTTTATTGTTGAACAACCCCTTGTAGGTTATTGGAAGACAATAATCCTTATTGTTTCTTACTAACTACACTATGTATTAAATTTATTAACAAAATCTGGTAATATCTAGAACTGTGTGAATTGATAGATAAGAGATAGTTGTTGTTGTGAGTTTTGTACATTTTTATTTAATATGTATCTATTAACTATGAAACCTACCTATAAACTATGCACTGTACCTATTACATTGAGTGTACAAACACTATAGTCTTTAAAGTATAGTATTAAAAACGATATAAGCAATGTATACAAGATGATTGTGCAGTTTTCAAAAATATTCTAAAGCTTCTTCACAATTGTCTATCTGACATCTGAAGTCTCTTTATTTTTCTTTAAAGGGAAAATTTTCCTAATTATTCTTAGCCAGTGTTAAAGAGGAGTATTAAGGGTAAAAGTCTTATGAAGGTTTCCCAGGATTAGCTTTTAGGAACATTTCTAAAGAGAAAGTCACAAAACACATTACCATACTTGCTAAACAAGAGATTGAAATTGAAATAAGGCCCACTTTTTGGACATAGAGCAGTCCTCTCCGAGGTTGTTGAACTCTGTGTTACTTGAGACAAATTAATTTAGGTAATTAAAGAATTTTTACCGTTATTCCATAAGAAATAAATATATTGTATTTATAAACAGGGTGCCCCAAACCACATACCAACCTTTTTTTAAATGAAGGAAACTCTTTTTGAAATCAAATTAAATAATTTCTGACAAATCATACATTCTTAATCAATTGTGTTAATTTCAATTCTTATATCACCGCCTGGAAGTGGCTTGCTTTTCAAAAGTTTTTTGGAACAGGGTTTTCCATAAACGAGATTGCACGGAATAGAGAAAATTTCACAGAACTTAATAATATTCCCATCATAGTAATCAAATCATACTGAGTATGCAGGTTTGATGCAGTAAGTTCTATGTGGTAATTTGCTTGTATTAAGACTGTTTACTAAATAAAAACATATACAACATTTTATCAAATTATGTCAATAACTAAGCGAGTTATACCAATTTATATATTCTCCTTAGGAATTAGATGAGCAATGAATACTTAGGTTTGCTGCAGTAAAAAACATTAAGTTTGGGGTTATTATGGATTTATTAATAAAACTTAAAGCTTAAACTAGATTTATGTGTATATACTAAATTTTGGAAGAAGTAAACATGTGAGTTATTGATTTTTAGCTATTCTCCATAAAATTAACATTGCACAATGTATGTCCTGTGTTTACCATTTTGAGTTTCCTAATTACCAAATTGTCCTAGATTCATGATTCAAAATATTAAGTTGTGTGTTTTTTTGAGCAGATTGTGGCAGTTATCGTGTCGACACATATATATGCTTATACAATGACCCCCCAAAACGTATTCAGGAGTTGAGTTATGAACTTCATGGTCCCAGCCTTAACTGTCGCCTTGCGAGTCATGTGCATTGCTCACTTTTCCATAGGAAATTCCCTAATAATAGCCAACTATCTGGCCAACTATCATAATGTAAAATAGAGTGTTGTATATTAATCTATATACTCTATATATAAACTTAATACAGCTGCATCTATCTCTTTAATTTCATGGTAATGCTGCATATGCGTTTTACTGATTTTTTATTATAAATTATAATATGCTAAATATAAATCATTTGTATAGAATTTATAATTTAAGTAAATAATACTGATAAAATTCATGAACTAAAGCAGTTAGCATGAAAATTTAAATGTAGAATGACCAAACAACTATTCATTAAATGTTAACAATCTTAGTCAACAATATGGATGGAATTCTACTGATAACTTTTGAAACAAGTTTCTGTTATCGGCTTCAGATAAGGTTTATTTGTGAGTCAAGGTTCGTCAATCTGTGTTATTGTTAACGTAAGCTCTGAGCATATGTGTCTTGTAGAGCTTTAATGTCTCAAACTCACTCACGTTCTCCTCTACAAGAAGTGTAAGGAAAACATTTTTTTTGTTAAAATTTCCGAATTCGTAATTTGTCTACCCCTGAACAGTCACAGTCCTAACTTTACCAAATTCTGGGGTGAAATTTTACAATATTAATCTAGATGTTTATTTTGCTACCTTGAGTTTATCTAAGAATAGAGTACACTCTGAAACTCGGACAATAAACCTTAAAATTGAAATTTCTCATAAAAGTCAACTCTATATCACATTTAGTTGCTTGTAGAGGTTTTACATTCAAATACCTATCACACATATATGATACCTATCAGTATTGTTTTTGTCAGAATTTTAGTATTCGAGTTGGGATTGGATATATCCATTTTAGTGCCTCCTGGATCGAAATAGTGGTTTTTAAAGTACGTGTGTGTGTGTGTGGGGGGGGATATGCAGAAGCCTAGAGATGACCTTATTGGTCTGATTTTCATGGAATACGGTATGTAGCCTAACCCACAATAATTCGGTATGTAATATGTAGATATGCACGATATCTTGGGAGTATAATTTATTTTCTTTTTATTGACATGGATATGTCTAAGCTCTGGGGGGAGGGTGTTAGCAGATTTGTGTACCACAAAAAGTTTACAATTTTAGGGTATTTTACCCCTAAAACCCCACAAAAAACATGTAAAATGAAAAGTTCTTGAAAAATGCTCTGACGATTTGATGAAAATTGTATGATGATTTATATATGGTCCTGTCTGAGACAAACAAAATGATACCATCCGCATTTCTCAAAACATCGGCTTTAAAAGTTATAGGACGACAAATCAAAATCATAATTTTTTTAATTTTCTAGCAAAACAACAATTTTATAAAATAATTTGACTATCAACATTAAACCCGAGTTAAATATTAAACAAATAATTAGCATATTGAATTAATTATTAGTCTAGGAATAATGGTTTCAGAGAAAAATTCAATTGAATGTGTATGGTAAATGCATATGAGAGCGCCCAATGTTATTCTTATGTAAAATATCAAAAAATCAATTTCATCTTTATTTTCCAACCATTTTCCATGAAACTTGGTATTCAGTGTAAGGTCACATGATCCAACAAAACCAACTCAACAAACTTATACATTATTCTGGGGTGGGGATAATGCCCATGATTTCTGACAATTAATGTATCATTTTCTCTTGTTCTTGGTTCAAGAAATTGGATGATTATTTTTGAAAAATATAACCGAAGTCCGAAAAAATCGGTAAGAGTTTGCCTAAACGAAAGTTTAAACACGTTTATGAAAACTGAGGGAGAACACGGTGATAGTAGCAACAGACGGATAGTCTGTGCAAGTTAAAGTGAATCGAACCGTGTAAGTTTATCATATAAACTTAATCAGAATAAACATAGAAGGAAGATTGACCCGCATACAATCTGATAATAATGACAAACATAATATATTCGAATGTTTGGGGTGCGGTGACCGGACTCCTGTTTGCGCCATTTCCTGACTCTACCAAATTTCTCACCTTGACCTAATATAATATAAACCAAAATGCCAATGCCGAGATGACTTCACTGATCTAAAGGCCTCAGATTAAAAGTTAAGTCAGATTTTCCTGTATGGAAATGTTGATTTTACTGTGGTCATCATGACAAGACATGGGGAGGACTATATCCTAAAATCGGCAAAAAACTCAATTTCTGTCTTGTCTGTCTTTCTCAAACGCTAAACTAGGTATTTTTGTAACGCCTCTCCGTGAGGAAAGTGGGAGAACACACTAAGACGAATCCTTTTTTTCATTCTAAACTGATCCACGTCCTATTAAAATAAACCTATCAATGCGTTCTCAAAACCCCAGTGTTCAGAGGTATTAAAATTTTAAAATGGATGATTGCAGTTTGCGCGACCAAAATTTCAAACATTGGCGTCATTTTGTTAGTGACGTCATAGCTTGGTTATGAGAACAGCTGTTTAGATGAACTGAAAACATTCCCTTTAGACATATCCATGATCTATTTCCCACAGGGAAGTAAATACAAACATGTTAACCAAGTTTTACTGAACGTGTAATCACTGAACGTTGAGTGAATTTAACAGAAATAAATAACCAGCTGTCAAATTAAAGGTAGATATTAATTTGTTTACATTGATTATTAATTTTTAATCTATTTCAAAATTATACTATGTTAAAATGTTACCTCGTATAACATACTAATTTTAACTAATTGATCTATTTTAATAAATTGATAGTCTACTAAATATTCGTTATGAAGTTAAAAATCTTCTTTTTATTTATTTATGACTTGCAATGAGCCCGTCCTTTGTACGGGTTGTAGGATTTTGGTTAAGAAGCAAAAGCCTTGTTACTATGTCAAAATAAACCTGACATCTTAAAACTAATGAATACAAAGAAAAATTAAAATCCCGGTAGCTCGGCTCAGTTAAGCCTAGGAACTGGAAACCAGTGGCCGTCTTCTGCTGTGAGATCATGAGCGGTCATATGACTCACGCCGCTACGGTACAACGTTTTTTTTTGGGGGGGGGCAGGTAGTAACTCTTTATGAGTACCCCCGCTCCTGCGAGGGTTATCTGGTGACTCCACCGTTAAGCGGTGTGTATACCCAAACTAATCCCACCTTCCCCCATCCGTCCAGACGTGTATGAGCAACTTACACACAGACAAATGGACTTTATTTGGGCGAATCACAGCATTAGCTTTTCAGCTGTAGCTGTTAGATTAGCTCTTGGAGTGGCTATAACAATCAAATCAGAACAGGGCCGGAGCAAGTGAAATTGCAGATGTTAATCAATGTACATTAAACATAAGTATAAATTAAGAAGAATTGACGCTTTACTGTGTAAGACTTTGGCTGGGCAGGACAAGCTTTTCCCCTACGGTGGATCATCCAGAATGGTACAATCTGTACCTCATTAACCTATAGGCCTAAGGTGGTGGGCACTTGAGTTTTAAAATAAACTGTAACAGTTGACTAACACAACCGTTCTCCATTAAGTAAATTTAAAAACGACGAACCGTGTTTACTATGGACAGTAAACTTAACTTTTCGGGACTTTTCGGGTTTTTAAGGACTTTTTTAGTTCTCTTTTTACCTAAATTCGTGATTAAAAATTGATATCAACCGCGGTATACGCACAGGCATCTGACCATGTAGACCTTTCCTTGCTAAATTGTGGCAAAAATTGAGATTTTGATTTGTAGCTGTTACTATTATTATTATTATTATGATCAATGTCACTCTGTATTCGCTGTATGTTTGATTGATGGGAATAAACTATTTGATTTCAATCTCTTTTAGTGGTAAACTTCCCCTTAAAAATCAAAAATTCAAAAAATGCCCGGAGATGCGGTGAATACACAATATACATACGTACCGTACCAAATGTCATCTAAATTGGACCAACGGGGTAGGCTGTGGCTCTGTACACATCCAGATACACGCAAACACTCGGATGGACATATATCACGTCGAAATCCACTCTTTTGGACTCAGGGGACCCAAAAACAGATATATCTACTCTCAAATCAAATTCGATAATTTTGACAACACAATACTTCCTCCATATACTATTGTAAAAGTGGGAGAAAGTAAAAATGGAATTATGTAATTCGCTAGATAACCTCGTTAGTGAGGTCGTGTGGTCAGTAAAGCTGTCAAAATTAGCACTTTGTGAGGTTAAAGTCCAAGATGGCGGTCCTTCTGCGGACCATAATGCCGTTTACGTTATCAGCATCACTCATCATTGATCTAGCACGTTCTGGCAACGTCACGTCGATGCTCGACGCCGGGTTCTAGAACGTGACGTCACCGTGACAGCGTGGGCCGACGACGATCTGCCTCCATATATAAGCTGTGACTCAGCCTTCCACAGGTTTAGTCTGATCGTTTCCCGCACCGGTGATAAGCTCCTTCTGTGTGACTCTCATTGTTCATACCGTCCACGTTCAGTCGTGTTATGGAGTCGGTCGTTGAAACGCCTCAGGGGTTGGACCATTGCGTTATGGATTACAGTGATTTCGACGATTTCCCTGACGAGGTGGGTTATACATTGTAAAACTATTCAATAGACGTAGAAACTTTAATTCATAGTTTTATTTGATTAAAATAGCCTTACAATCATTTCAGGCTAGATTTTTATTTACTTATGTTTTCAATATTTTGTCGTGTTATGGAGTCGGTCGTTGAAACTCCTTATGGTTTTATCCATTACGTTATGGATTAGGGGCCTACAGTGATTTCGACTATTTCCCTGACGAGTTGGGTTTTAATTTTAACTAGAAACTTTCGAATCATTTTATGTAACAGTTTTATTTTTATGTAAAAGAGTTACTCAGACAGAGTTTTCTTATTGTTTTTATGCTGTCCACATCCATGTAGCCATTCGTATACCGGATTCGTGCACGACGACCAAATTTTAATTAATATATTCTATTTTCAAAACCAAGTATAATGACCCTGAGTAATTATGTTAATTATGGTGTAATCGTTTTTGAAATTGTTACTATTTTCGAATGAACTGTTACAATTGGATGAGTCCTAACAAGTGTCTGAAGTACTATATTTTTGGAATAAAAGATAATAATTGATAAAGTTTGTGAATTTAATGGGGCGTTAATAATTTTAAGTACGAGTATTTTAAACGGGTTTTTGATTTATTCATGAATTACAAATTGGGTTATCATGGCTAATTAGATTGTTAATCGTGTTCATAATTATTACTGTTTTTATCCTCATATTAATTTAGACTTAATTTTGAAAATTTCTGTAATTTTTCACACCTTTCTCCGAATTATTTTGATCTAGGTTTCAAAATTCAAAATATTTGTTTCCATTTCGCAGAGAGTTCACAAGTATTAAATTGTCGGGACTATATAATTGGTGTTCATCACAACAATGGCAACCTGTATCTTTTTCGCTCCATGATTGGCAAAACTGGCGAGCCTGTATTGTCGCACACGCACAGCTGATTCACCTTATTACCATGTTTGCCAACCATATATGGCAGAGCCTGTTTCCCTTTCACTGTTCGTCGTCTGTCGCCTTGGACTTGCCGGCGCCTTCCGGTTTCTTGCCGTTTGACCAAAATAGAGAAATGTCTAGATTTATAGTTTTGACAACCCTGGAAACTTCTGATTTGGACTTGCCATTGACCTGGAAATTTTTTTTGTTTTGAAAATTGTGTGCGATCATTTTCATTTCGTAGTTTGTATCTTACGTTGAATTGGACTCTTTATGATAAATGATAAACTAAAATTATGAATTCATTACAATTTTTGTGATTATAGATATTTTCTTTTTACAGTATATTGAATATTTGGAGCCTCAGTTTAAAAAGTCTTCAGTCAAGGACATACCATGCCCCATAACCATATATCATTGTCTTGTTTGATTGCGCTGGCAGCGTCATACATTGCATATAGCTTATCAGTCGCAGTAACTGAGGTTTAATCCTTAATGATTAGATAGGAATATTGAGGTGAAGAAATTTAATTTTCTTCGAAATGTTTTTCAGTTTGTTTTCAGATTAATTGTAGTGGAAGTTTTAAATTTGCCCGCACAAATATGTATCGTCAAACCACATTTCGCGGTCAGGGATCCCAAAATTAATTATTTAATTTGAATTTGATGAAAATCATCCAATTTCTTAAATAAACAATTTTGAATTTTTTAAGTAACCCCTCTCCCCAGGGATATCAAACTTTTTTCAGTGGGTTTTGTTGGATGATGTGACTATACTGCATACCAAGTTTCATTGCAAACTGTTGACAAAAAAAAGGAATCAATTGATTTTTAATATTCTCCATAAGCATAACATTGGGCACTCGCAGACAACGTACGAGACAGTATATTGAACTTTTCTCTGGAGCCATTAGTCGTAGAATAATTGTTCAAAATACTAATTTGTTAAGTTTTTTAAGTCGGGTTTAATGGTGATAGTTAAATTGTTTTATCAAATTATTGTTAAGCCAGAAAAGAAGAAACTATTAAACTTTTAAACCCCTATGTTTTGAGAAATATGGGTAAAAACACGTAAAATTTTATTTTTTGTTTTGGGAGGTTTTCAGGGTAAAAATAAAAAATGAAAAAGCTCCCAGATACTATGGATTATTACCTATATGCCGAATGTCATGAAAACTGGATCAATAAATCTCGTCTCCAGGCTTCTCTGCACGCCCCCCCTGCCACACACAGACAGACATCACTCTAAATCGACTTTTTTCTATTCAGGGAACACTAAAATGAATATTTACACCAAAAACTCAGATTTGAAAATTTTGACTAAAACAATACTGACTTCCTCACTATGGTCCTCGTACTATCGGGAGAAATATTGATGAGAAACTAATATTGATCTCAATTCGATAGCTGATAAGGTTGTCTTTATATTAAAACACCTTTATAGGTCACACATTGTGTAAAACGTAAAAAAAATTACTTACATTGCACAAAACTGGGTTGTTTTGGGCACATTATTGTTTTAGTTATATTTTTATAGTGCATGGGTCGGTTTAAAGTAAACAAAAAACTTCTCGAAAAGGTATAGAAAAATGAAGATAAGTTTCATAACTGTGAATTTTTTCGTTTTCACGGAGTAGCGTACAAGAAAACCTTGCGTAGCGTTCCAGACAGAAATTTAGCTAACACCCATTTGGGCATTTATGGGTTATAAAACGTAAAATAATAAAAAATAATCCAAACATTCGTTTTGAATCTAGTGAAAGCAGCCGGAGGAAGTGAACATTGAAAAAAACCAAATTTATAGTGCAACAATTTAGTTTTATAAAAATAAATACAAAATTAAAAATTTCGAAGTTATTGGTTCAAGAGGAACAGTGTCAAAATGAATGATGCATTTTGAGAAACGTTTCGGCCTCAATCAAAATAAACTTTATGAAATAGTATTAATGGCAGTAAAACAATTAGCGATCATCCCCAAAATCATCATTCGTATAGGCTAATTAAGAAACAAAATTGTAAAATTATTCTTTGTTTAAAAGCAACCTACAGTGGTAGGTTAGATGTAAATTTATAAATAAATTGACATGTAATGTTCAGACAAATTTCTAATTTTATTTTCTTAGAACATAGTCTCATCTTTGAAAACGCTTTGTTGAAAACTATATTTTTGAAGTGTTTGAAATAAAGTGCAGTAATGCAGCTTAGGAATGCAGCCCCTCGTGTATTTTAGGTGTCATCTTTCTCTCGTCGAAGTTGTATGTTCTTTGCGCGGGAATCTGGGTCATCTAAGTTGGCAAGGATCCCTGCCAATTCCCGTCCTAATGCTCTATTCATTCCATGTAGTTTTCGGATCTTTTCTTATAAAAAATTTTGTAAACTTAAGTACATTTCATGTTTAATGGCAGGTTCTTAGCTAAAACATCGAATCACTGATTTATTCAAAATTCCACTACAGTTGATTTTATTCAAGTGTCGCAGACTCTGCCATCAAATTACACTTTCACCTTAAATTTAAAACTTTAAGCAGTTATTTTAAATCGGATCACTAAGCATTAGGCAATAAGCAGATTATTTAAGTAGTTTAGTGGTTTACCTTACCTTTGCGTTATTTATCGGGTTTTGAGAATGTTTTTTTAAACAGAACTTCAGTAAATCAAAATATTTTAACGTAAATTTTTGTTGGTAAAAGTCGAATTAATAGTATTCGAGCCTCTAGATTTCGAATTATCTTCATTTTGAATTCGTATCCTAATTCTAAAATTCGAAGTACCATTTCAAAATATGCCACTGCCCAGAATGATCGTGATCGTTGTAGAAAATGAGAGGGGGGACAAATTGCCAAATGAATTATTCTTCATTTTACCTGCCCTGGGTTAGACCAGAGGTACACTCTTCCCCAAGGACAGGTCCGACAATTTTTACAACAATTTTCATAACAACATAAAAACATCATCATCAGGGGGTAGTGAGAGTTTCTCTAAGTTTTTAAATCGCACAAGTGACCTGGAAAACTAGTTAACTAACTATTTTGGGATCTAGTCCTACTCATAAACAACTAGCAAGTGTAATAGGCCTACGTTTTTAACAATTGGCCCGGCGGGTGTTTGTGTGTTACAACTCCTGCCTTGTAACTTGGGTGAATGGAGAAAGAGAGGAGTTCTGGCACTGACCAGGCGTAGTCAAAGACGACATGTGAGGATTATTGGTCGTCCCTTGGAATTCACTGACCGCAAGACGCAGTCTGTTTACACCCTGCTGTAAAACGCACCATACAATAAAACAATATGTATCTAGTCAGGGAATAGGAGAATAAATTAACAGTGCTGTGTATTTCAAAGGCAGTGACATGCGTAGATTTTTCATTCCTCGCACGATTCAGACCAAATTCCTGTCCGCCAGTGGCATTGTTGTACAATGACATCCAGGGAGTCACGTGATATGAGAACAGCTGATTGCTATTGTTCATCTCACTTTGCGATTATAAAGATCGCATTCTATCACACCATTCAGGTGGCCGTGGTTTCGTGTTGATTGTGTTTTTGACATTCCTCAGACTAACCAGTGAATCAGTCGCTGCTTCATCAAGTTTTCCTAAAAACTAAATTAACTAAAGGTAGATACTGCGGGATTAGGTGACCATCGTTCGGTGTATTGTACAGACATAGGAAGGAAGGAATTTATAGTGATGGTAAATGTATAAGCTGGTCAGTCTCTACCTAATATTCAAAATAAATAAGGAAAAAGAACCTTTAAACCAATCTAGATCCAGCTTTGGGCTACGCAACACCCACCCTAGAGCCCAGGTCCCCCGGACATTGGAAAGGTCCACCCAAGAGGAAGCCCTTAACTTTTGGCATGTGTATGTCTTAGCTCTGTGGAGGGGTATTGACAATCCGTAAGACCTAAATTTGATACGGATGTGACGTCATATGGTTATAATAACAAATTATATCGGTTTTCAATACCTTAATATCTTCCCAGTTCTAAATTGGGTGTTTAAACTACAACCATGGTTTCGGCGCTAGTTGTGCCATGGTCACGTATAATGCCAAGGAGAATATATTAATTTAGATTGGGTCGTCGCGAGAGCCGGCAGGTGGACGGGTGTAGTGATGAGTTGAACTTAGCACTCCGGGAGTCTTTCGGAGTCCAATCACTTTCGATTATTTTGTTGAAAATTAAATGGAAACTGTTATTAATTCAGTTTATTGTTTAACAGCATCGTTCTCTAATTTTATGGCATTGTAGATATGAAATTCCTCATTGCTACGAATTTCAATAATTTTAACGTTGTTTTCCATAACATTAATACCATGGATAAAATCCATAATATTATGTTGTGCAAAGCTTGACTTTTGGAGAAACTAAAGAAACTATAAGATTCCATTTTATTGCGTTTTAAATTCCTAATTAGATTAGATTAGACCATTGAAATGGCAACCATACTACAATGTAGGTATTTTAAGCCAAGTATGAATGAGGATTGTGTGTAAGATGATTGTGGCGCGATCTTGTAGTCTTGTTACTGACTAAGCTGACATGTTCCTTAGACAGGGCTGTTAATTAATAGCCCAAAAGCCGATGGCAACTAAGGGACCTACAGTTCAACGTGGAATCCGAAGCACCGCCTCTGAATTACGAATTGGTCTAATTATGAGGATGGTCTTTGCGGATTTTCGTAGTATTCAATAGTGCGGACGTTAATCCACACAAGAGAACACTACACCCACCGACCATCGCTCACAACTATCCACAATTCGTGACCTCCAAGTAGCTGAATTTGATTACAGGACACGCCACGGTCCCAGTAATAGTCATCGTGAAAGTGTACTGAGCGACTGCCTCCCCAACCACAATTTTTTCCCCTTTTCATTTGAAAATTCGTTTATTAATAAAATCACTTAGAACACATCATTTAAAATATTTAATAGACACACACACACTCCAGAAGAATTAGAAATATGGTAACATTTAAAACGTTTGGTCGTTGCCACCGTCCCAGTCAAATTAGTAATGTTAACCATATGGGGACTAAGTTTTTACAAATTTTCAACCAAGTATCAAAATATTTGATTTCCTAAGCTACAGCTGTTGATTTACTTTCCATTAGCAATTTGCTTTACTACCCAATACCATCTGAATTAATATAAAACTATGAAGTATTAAGGTGTGCTGTACAAAATGAACATTGATTTATTGACATGATTACGGTTTGGGGGAATTTGCTGGTGATTTAATGGAAATATTTTTTAAATTTCTACTGAGAAACTTTATTGTTTTGAATTTTTAAAATAAATGAATAAGAACAACTGTTTCGATGAACGGAAACATTCCCTTTAGATATATCCATATCTAACCTATTTCTCACAGGGAAGTAAATAAAAACATTTTTAGATTAGATTTTGGATGTTAGATTACGCGAGTATTATTATAAAAAATTCATAAAATTTAATAATACATTTTAGTAAGTATGTTTGGTTTTAGTTTTGATTAAAAACTGTGAATAATAATCCAGATTGTTTAATTGTTTTATTAGAATATTAAGAACTTATAGTTTCAGTACGACCCAGAATATCTATAATCTTTCACAACGAAGCCGCAATGCTATTCAATTTCAGAACATGGCCAATCTTAAAGTTATCATCTATTTACTGTTAGGACGAATATCGCCGGGTCAGCTAGTATACAAAAATGTACTCTTACTTAAAATAATATTCAAACTATACTTAACTACTGTAACATTACTATTACTACTAGTAATGATAAACTACTGTTTTCAGTAATGAGTACGTCGGTAATGTGTACTGAGTTATGTTTATATTATTCATGGTATTTTGTAAAAAATTATAAAACTCAGGGAATTTCTTATGATAATAAAATTCTTGTGGCTGGGCTTGCAACAAATAATACATGAAACCCCTAAATTCTCAGAGAGTGATTTCGTTCATTAAAATCAATTAATTCATTTTCTGTTATGTGTTATTTATTTTATTTTTACCAAAACATTTCTTACCAATTCCATCAGGGACATTTGAAAATTTCATAATAATCGGTGTTACGCTTTGTGTCGAGAACCTTGAATTTTCTGGATACTGGTATGGAAAACCTGGAAAAGTCGGGGAATTTTGATTTTGGTATACACTATGATAATGATAATGGACTGGGATGGTGGCGTCATCCTGTAATCCAGCTTCTTGGAGGTCACGAATTGTGGATGTGGATAGTTTTGAGCGATGGTCGGTGGGTGTAGTGTTCTCTTGGGTGGATTAACGTACGCACTATTGAATACTACGTTAATCCGCAAAGACCATCCTCATAATTAGACCAATTCGTAATTCAGAGGCCGTGGTTCGGAATTCACGTTTAACTGTAGGTCCCTTAGTTGCCATCGGCTGTTGGGCTATTAATTAACAGTCCTGTCTAAGGAACATGTCAGCCTTAGTAACAAGACTACAAGATCGCGCCACAATCATCTTATACTCAACCCTCATTCATACTTGGCTTAAAATACCTACCTTGTAGTATGGTCGCCATTTCAATAATCTAATCTAATCTAATGATCAATCTTTGAGTCAAAGGAGTTATTACGTATTACCAAAAAAGAGTAGATTATATTCATATTAATTACTACAAAACATATTCCTCTGCGCCTTTTCTTACGTGAATGTCATCAGTGAATATTATCTTCTACTGTGGATTTTTTAAATCCATAGTCAAAAGATATTTTGCCCAAGGTACGCGGTCTGTCGGAGACACAAGCTCGTAAGCTGTCCCTGAGTGACAATGCTCTAAAGCCCCGGGTGAAGTATTCTCATCTTGCAGTAACTATGATACAATTTTTCGGGACGTTTAATAATTTTAACGAATTTTCAAATGTATAAGCTTTTATAACAATACAAATTTATCTAATTGTAAATTAATACTAAATAATTAAGATGAGAATTAATATTTTCGAAGTATTTATTTGTTTAGGATTTCAGGTTTATATTTCGTTATGATAATCTTTCTTCTTTCCACTGAATCCTACAACCCATACAAAAGGCATACCGACATAAGATATTTTTTTTAATTCTATTTTTGGACATTTTTATTACATAGGTAAATTTCATATCAGCTACCGAATAATAATTTGTATTTCATGAGATCAGTAAGCCTCAAGCAATAGTCGAGTGAAATTTACCTTTTATTACAAAACGAAAGATGTAATTAATCTCTAAGCGGTTTTTAATTAAAAGATCATTGACTTCTGATATTCTCAGTGATTTATTCTAGTCGGTATCATTGACTGTTTGTTTATTAAGGAAAACCATCTCGTTGAACTCCAGCCAACACGAACTAACCTTGCGGACATAATTTTAGACACCAAATTCGCGACATTCAATGTCAGCACAAGAGCCGTGTGAAAACGCCGTTCAATGCAAGTTGGAGGTTGGTATGTACGAGTATTTCATAAAAATTCCCGTCATATAAAAAATGCACGGTAAAATTTCTAAACGTTTTAGTTATTTAGATTTTTGTTGCGGACATTTTCCATCACGATTAGTAAATGCAATTTTCACGACGTTTCGGGATCTGGAATCTAATCCCCCGTCCTCAGGTGAACTGGAACTTAGAACATGACAGGATTATGGGTAAATTACAAAGCAGCAAAAGTCACGCAGACAACATTACTGATCTCACTTGCTTTGATTTTGTATGTTTTTTGTTTTCAGCTTTATACCGGCTTAGTCAGTATTATGTTCTAATGTTGTCATGTTCTAGATTCCAGATCAACTGCGAACGCGGTCAGATTTCAGATCCCGAAACGTGTAATTTTATATTACTAATCGTGATGAATAATATCAATATCCACAATAACAATCTAAATAAAATAAAAACATTTTCTTCGAACTAAATTGGGATGTAAGTTTCTGACACGTAAACTGAAATAATATTTTATGTCCGTTGAAAGGCAGGCGAAGTAACTATTAATTTCTCGACATTAATGAGATGAAGGGTGTGATACATTTTCATTATCTCCTCAGGGTGGTCTCGATTTAGCTCGCCCTTTGACAGGACAGATCAATATCCGCCAGTAGGTCCTTGAGAGCCGAGTCAATTGCCCTAAATTCTCTTATATTAGACTAGAGTTAATAATTCATTGCTGTAATGTTTTCAAATCATTTTCACTTGCTGTCATTGATTTTTTAGTATTATAAAGATCAATTATCATCGGCCCGTACTATTATGAAATGCACATTAACTAAAGTTTTATGTACGAACGAGCAGTAAGCCCGTCCTTTGTACGGGTTGTAGGATTCAGTTTAAAGAATAAAGATTATCATACCAAAATGTAAACCTGAAATCCTAAACAAATCAATGCAAAGAAAATAAATCAATACCCAGCTTTGTTATTTAGCATTACTTTACAATAAAATAGATTAGAACATTTATACGACTATTATAATTAGTTATACGTTGAAATAACTTTTTAATATAGTATGATTTCGATATGGGTTTAAAATCAATGACCAATATAAACTAACTAATATCGATTTGACAGCTGTTTTTTTTTGTTTCTATTATATCTTTAAACTACAAAGACAGCTGATTATTAGTAGTAGGTTATTCATTCACTGGATCAAAATGCGAGTAATATCGCGTAAAAGTGGGGTTTTACATGCTCGTTATTTACTTTTCAAGGAGATGGCGGGCGATTTCAAGCATTTATAAACCTTCTCTGTAATGTAGAGAATGTATGAAATAAGTTTCATTGTAATCAGTTCTCCCGTTTTTTTTCGGAGAAGACGGCGTAAAATGCCTCCTGGAGCGTCACAATCAGACAAAAATTGAGATAAGACCGGTTTCGGCTTCTCTAACGCACGAAAAGTAAGAATAACTAAAAAATGAATAATTCTGAGCAATGTACAGACAAAACTCTAATTTTATTTATATGGATATCTTCCTGAGGTGTCATGATTAGTCTTCAGTAATATTTTGCTTCGGTTCTCCATTCTATGTTGTACATTTTTCGAACGTTTCCGGTCATATTTTGCAGTAAATTTGAAATACAGTATAAACTGAATGTGAGTCACGTTCATCTTTCAAACACTAAACAACAACCGAACAAACCACGGTATCCAGACAACCACGCCAAGATATAAATCATAAATATTTTGACTGGTATTAGTAGATGACGTGTTTTATGGCTCAGTATTAGAAAGTTAACCCCTTCTTATTATTATGGCATTGTTGTCACCGAAGTATGATATGAAACGTTTTAATTACTACAAAGATTTTATCCAATCCAATACTATAATACGAGCAAGGTTTATATATATATATATTTGCACACGGATCTCGAAAACGGCACTAAGGAATTTCTTTATTTGTTAGAAATAACTAATTTCCCAGTAGAAAATAAGTTCTAGATAGGTCTAATGTCCAGGAAAATTCGTGTTTTCTTGTAATATTAAGTTTAAAATCTAAAAATTTAACATTACGCTTATGGAGAATAAAATGTAAACAATACAAACCGAAACAGCTGTTTATAACCGTTTGACAGTTCTTGATGAAGACGGCAGGGAACAATATGTGAATAGAGGTTTTTCATAAATATTTATTTTATGTATGTAATAAATGTAAAATTATCAGGTTACTAAACAATTTGTAAAAACTTAAGGGTAACATAACTGTGCGAAATAAAAGCAGGAAAGAGTATTTCCAAAATCTTCCGTGTTTTGATAGAAAACGTATTTGTTGTATTGCTTGAAGCCACTGTAACAAACCAATTAATATGTGTAAATTAAATTTCTCTTTTGCTTTTCAATCCTCATTCCGTTTATATCAAAATCAGTTGGTCACAGGCTAATAATAACTGTATTGATTGTTAAACAGTAAATGATCGGCTAAAACAATTGAGATTGGCTAAAACACCTTAACCGGCGTCGTTCATTTGGCAGACGCCGTAGTCCAGCGGTATAGTGTTGGCCTCGTATCACGAAGGTCGCGTGTTCATACCCCACCAGGGGTAATACTTTTTGTTCAGTGCTATATTAATTATGGTGTATTAAATCGGTTTTATTTAAACCACATAAATGTTTTCATTGAGTAATAGATGTGTTTTAATTTTCTAATTAATTTTTATAATACATTGTATTATTCTAAACGAGCAAAGCTCGGTAACCAGCTTTTGTTAAAACATGATCATTCGTGTGATCTAGTTGTTTTGCGTAAGCGGCCGCTGTGGTGGACTTAGACCCTTAATTTTATTTTAAAAATCATATTTTGTTTCGACAAAATAAAATCTACCAGTGAAAAAGTATCGTAATGAATTTTCAAAAGGTCACATCAAAGTGGAAAAATGTGTGAATTTTGTAAACTCGGAAATTTGACATGAGGGCATACGTCACAGTCACATCGCCAATTCTTTAAATAATTATTAGCGTTCTGACGGTTATAAGTATGATCACAGTTTCAGCGCAAATCGGAGACTGTTCACAACAGATGGTAGTTTTTTTTCAAAAGATTGGAGTTCTGACGCCCGATTGGCGATTGCCGAGGGTGTGCAGCGGAGGAACGGACACGGGCGCGACACTGGCGCTGGAGCGGGTCCAACGGCTATAACTGGCAACTGAGGACGGCGCCGCGGTGAGTGGTGACTGTGGTGAGGACTGACGGCAGTCACTAGTCAGCTGACGCAGGTCCGCCATGAAGATACGATGGTAGATTCTGCAGGATCAGGAGGCCTTAGCAAAGCTTGCGGAAGATTGTACAATGGCAGGGAATAAGAAATGTATTAGAATGGGAAGGGTGTGTAATTGCACATTCTACTAATTTGCGTTAAGAACCTCGAGACCAATCCAGTTCCGGGATAAAACACACAACACTAAGAGTATCCATAACCAACTCAAGCCCCCCCCCAAAGCTGGGCCCAAGTTCTATAGACAAAGAAATGGTGTCCCTTAGGGAGCCTTTCAGCGAATTTCCCATAGGGTAGAAGCTATTAACGAAGGTCTCATGGCAAGACTTAAGCCTGGGACCATATTATGTTTTCTTTTTTAGGTGCCCAAAGACCAAAAACAATATTCGTCTATATACGTATATATGTGTGTGTGTGTTGTGTTGTGTTGTGTCTGTGTATCTGTGATTAAGATAACTCTTTTAAAACTGTCCGATCGAGATCAAATTTGTTAGAGACGTGTATTCCTACATTTGCTCGTACGAGTTCGTAATCCAGACAATGGGAACGGGTGGTTTGAGAGCATTTGTAATCAGAAATTGGGTTTTTGGTGTTTTTCATATGTAATTTAAATTTATTAAATTTTAGAATCATCTGAAAAACTACACAGATGAGTTACTTAAAGTTTTTCTCTATCTCTAACGGTTACCGAGATATTAAAATAATACCCCCGTCGCAACAGACCTGCGTACTCAGCGAATTTCCAAATCAATAATATAATAATAATAATATATGACAAGTTTTATAAAAATCTGTCCATAAACATGAGAATTATTTGCCTATTCTCCATAAGATTAACATGGGAAAGAGTGTGCAGCTGCTGTGAGGAACACTGAAAATAGTAATTTCTACCATAAATAATTTTTATCTTAACATTCATACCAACTTTCATCAACATCTAACCATAAATAAATGAGTTTGCCTATTCCCTATATGATTAATATGGGAAAAGAGTATGCAGGTTTGCTGCCATGATAAACACATAAACTATGATTTTTAAGCATAAATGGATAGATCTCAACCACGTGAAGCTAAATATCAAGTTTTATCCAAAAATAATGATTAATATGGGAAATATTAATTTTTCCCTATCCTCCATAAGATTAACATTGGAGCCCCACAATACAACGTACTGTGTTTAGATTTATTAATATCTCGGTAACCGTTGGAGATAGAGAAAAACTTTAAGGAACTTAACTGTGTAGTTTTTAAGCTGATTCCAATGGTGAAATATAAAGTAAGAAGTAAGTTAAGTAAGAAATTTTCAAAAATTACATGTGAAAAACGCAAAAACCCCCATTTTGGGGTACAAAATCTCCCCAAACTACCCGTTCTCATTGACCGATATGTCTGGTTTACGAACTCGTCCGAGCATTATTTGAAGGAATACACGTCTCTACCAAATTAGGTCTCGATCGGACCATTTTTACGAGGGTTATCGTGTTCAGACACATATATACATACATACATATATATATATATATAATTGTTTTTGGACTCTGGGCACCTAAAGACGAAAAAATAACATGGTCTCGGGTTTAAGTCTTACTATGAGACCTACGGTAATAGCTCCTTCCCTATCGGAAATTCGCTCAAATCTAAACACAATACGCTGCATTTTGGGGCTCTAATGTCAATCTTATGGATGATAAGGAAAAATTAATACTTCACTTATAAATCTATATTTTTTGGATGAAACTTGATGTTTAGCTTGATGTGGTTGAGATCCATTCATTTATGCTTAAAAATCATAGTTTTTGTTTATCATGGCAGCTAACCGGCATACTCTTTGTCAATGTTAATCATATAGGGAATAGGTAAACTCCTTTATTTATGGACAGATGTAGATGAAAGTTGTTATAAATGGTCAATGTTTCCAATGTTAATCTTATGGAGAATAGGCAAATAATTCTCAAATTTATCGACAGATATCGATAAAACTTGTTATATATTATTATTATATTGCTTTGGTAAATTCGCTGAGTACTCAGATCTGCTGCAACGGGGGTATTAAACTTTTTATTTGAGGGTATTCTATAGTGAATTCTCCCGCCCTCCGAACCATGAGAAAACGCTAGTTTAGTATCCTCCCCCAGGACAGCCCTCCTAGACGAACATGAGTGTCGACAAGCGTGCTCAGGGCTGGTTATAAATAATCCATATAATCGCTCCGATATTTTATTTAAAATGTTTAAAACGGTAGTGGAAAGGTCCGATGTCTCTTCGATATTTGCTCTTTGGCAGTAAAATCCATATAACCAGATAGCGCAGTGAACTGAGTACACTATAGTGGAACAAAACAAGGAGACTGATATAGGATGAGGCAAATCAAACATTTGCAGAGGACACAAAAATGTTTGCCTCGGAGCCGCTTTGTATGCGAGAGATGTCCTGCGATTGCAGACCTTGCGGTAACTGGTTGTAAAGACCGATCGTCACTAGCGGAATACTAAATTAAACCTTGCGACTACTTCGGTGTCCAGCGTCGCGGTGATGTAGCCAAGGTTTGTGGAACTATTATTGATCTTTGATGGTATATGTCTCCGCTCAGATGGAGTTAGGGTCGCTATTGATCAACATGACAGTCCGAGGTACATATTACGTCCACACCGGCCGATTGGAGGTATACAAAAGTGTTTTAGACATTACAATGGAATGGGCTGTTTCATTTTTTATGCAAATTGCTTTCAAGGAAAATGGTGTTTGTGGTATTATCCAAGTTAGCGACATGAGTGTAGAAATATTTAGTTACTAATTTTATTGGACATTTTCCTATCTGCGCAAAACGATTTACAAACTTGCCTCTAATAGGGCTTACCTAAAAGCCACTAATCTCTCTACATTCTTCTATGATTTTCTGATGTTTTGGGTTTGTAGCAAGTGTCTTTGCATGGACTTGCCGTCCACTGCCCTTCCGTGTTACTCGACCGACCCATCCGTCTGTTATTACTCTACCGAGCAATACGTCCGTCCTTGATTCTCCACGGTCCCATCCGTTTCTTTTACTCCACCGATCCATCCGTTCGTATGTGTTACTCCACTGATCCATCCGTCCGCCCTTTTTACTTCACCGACCCATCCGTCTGTACTTGTTACTCCACCGAGCAGTGCGTCCGTCCTTGATTCTCAACCGACCCATCCATCTGTCTCTTTTACTCCACCCATCCATCCATCCGTATATGTTACTCCACCGACCCAACCGTCCATATGTGTTACTCCACCGACCCATCCTTCCGCCCGTGTTACTCCAATAATCTATCCGTCCGTCCGTCCGTTTTACTCCACCGACCTATCCGTTCGTATGTGTTACTCCACCGACCCATCCGTCCGCCCTTTTTTCTCCAGCAATCTATCCATCCCTCCATTTTATTCCACCGACCCATCCGTCCGCCATTTTTACTCCACTGACCCAACCGTCCGCCTTTGTTACTCTACCGAACCATCCGTCCGTACGTATTATTCCACCGACCCATCCGTCCGTACGTATTATTCCACCGACCCATCCGTCCGTCCTTATTACTCCACCGACCAATTCGTCTGTCCTTTCTGATCCATCGACCTGTCATCGATTTCGATGACAGTCATGGAACCAAGCCTTGGTTATGTAACATATCATATCCATGATTCATCTAGGTGATAACGTTGTGCTTAAGGAGCTTACAATTGTGTTAAAAACTCATCGTATTTATCCTTTGTAAACTATAATTACATACACGATCTAAAAGTGTCTGGCAAGTATACCTTCACATACGCTCTCTGCTGATATCTCTGTTTCATTATTATTGTTTATGACTATTGTTGTGTCTCTATGAATTGGCAATGGAACGTCCCTTTTAACATGTTGTGTACACCATGAAATCTTCTCGTCGCCTGTGAAACATTCACGAAGACTATTCTTAAGTATCATATAAAATGTGTAGACCTTACAAAGAATGAGTTTGTGCGTCTGATGATGTTACAGCAATCGTACATCCCCATTCATAGTCATCTTATATCCCTTGAAATAACTGCCTCGGTCTACTACAGAAAGAAGCATCGACCAGAACATCGCAGACGACAAGGAGGTCAAGGTCCGTCTCGGGCTTCCCAGAACTATTTTAGTGTCTCCGTCAAACTTGTCCCACACACATTTAACTTGTCGCTTCTCTCATCCCGTTCAATCAATTACACTTACGCTGCCAGATAAAAACATATCAAATTTGTAATTCCAAAAAAAAATATTTGAAGTGTGTATGTTATACAGTTTTTCAAAGGTGGTCTGTGTCGTGAAAAACTTCATTTTGTGCATACATTTTGTTGGATATTTTTCATTTCTTGCCGAATTTTTATCCGGCTTCAAGCGAACATTTTCCATCTTTTAGCGAATTTCCCATAGGGAAGTAGCTATTACCGTAGGTCTCATGGCAAGAGTTAAGCCCGGGACCATGTTATTTTTTCTTCTTTAGTTGCCCAGAGACCAAAAACAATAGTCGTTATATGTGTGTATATATATATATATATATATATATATATATATATATATATATATATATATATATGTGTGTGTGTGTGTGTGTGTGTCTGTGAACACGATAACTCTTGTAAAAATGGTCCGATCGAGACCAAATTTGGTAGAGACGTGTATTCCTACAAATGCTCGGACGAGTTCGTAAACCAGACATATCGGTCAATGGGAACGGGTAGTTTGGGGGGGTTTTGTACCCCAAAATTAAATTTTTTTTAATATTTCTAATTTTATATTTCACCATTAGAATCAGCTTAAAAAACTACATAATTTAGTTCCTTAAAGTTTTTCTCTATCTCCAACGGTTACCGAGATATAAAAAAATCTAAACACAGTACGTTGTATTTTAAAACTCCAATGTTAATCTTATGGAGGATAATGAAAAATTAATATTTCACTTATTAACCAATATTTTTGGATAAAACTTGATATTTAGCTTTATGTGGTTGGGACCCATAAGTTTATGCTAAAAAATCTTAGTTTATGTGTTTATCATGGCAGCAAACCTGCATACTCTTTTCCCATGTTAATCATATGGAGAATAGGCAAACTCCTTTATTTTATGGACAGATTTTGATGGAAGTATGAATGCTAAAAATAAAAATTTTTGATGGTACAAATGCCTACTCTCAGTGTTCCTCATAGCAACAAACCTGCTCACTCTTTCCCATGTTCATGTTAAGGAGAATAGGCAAATGAATTCTCATGTTTATCGACAGATTTTGATCAAACTTGTCATATATTATTATTATTATTATATTATTGATTTGGAAATTCGCTGAGTACGCAGGTCTGCTGCGACGGGGGTATTTATATGCTTTACCATTCTAGAATCTCCTCTTGAGTGTGACCACAGTGGAATTCATAACGCTTGAAGATTTCTGAAATATTTGCAAGCTTTTGTTAATCAGTAGGAAAAATAGCTTAATTATTATCATTCCTAAAGTAAATTGAAAATACTTTCCTAAATAGTGCCCAACAGGACTGTTCAAACTGTTATCCTTATTCAATGATACGGATGTGAGTTACTCGGTCAGTCAGTTTCTTTAAATGGTGAGATTGGTGGAGCCACTGGCGTAGTCTGCCTTGAAAGCAATCGATAAGCGTTCAGTTAGAAATAACCGTGGTTTTAGTGCTTTAATAAATTTGGTTAAACCTTTTTCGTGATAATATTTTATCAACTATTTCTGGAGTTTCCGAGTTAACATTTTCACGGATTTGGAACCAGCATCAGAGAGGAATAATCTATGCCAGCATGCAGGGAAAACCTCGGTTTACTTATTTTTGCTTGGTCATGAAATTCACAGGTTAGAATCGTATCGTCTTTATTAAAACATCGTTTAATAGCTGAATGGAATGAATAAAAGCCGAAGCATAGGGATTTTAGTATTGATGGGTACTGTTGAGGGCATTATTGTTGTTAGCTTACTTATGTTGGCACTCCTGTTAGTTAATCACATTCATCACGTCGCTTTGCAAATTCACTTCAGCGTTCCTAGTTGACCTTGGCGGTTTTTGAAGCGTTTCTGTGCTCGTTTTTTCTCTACCTTAATGTTTTGTGGTATCCTTGTGATACGAAAATAATATGAGAATGACTTTGACTGCTTTAAATAAAATGGATAGGCTCTTAGGTATGTTCTTGTATTATTTTAGGTTATGCGTGAATGTTAAACTACTTGCCTAATTTACTAGTAATAGAATGTTTTCCTACAACGTTTTAAAACCAGTTGAATTTCAATCTGCCTGATTTTGATCACAAACTATTGTAATTTCTCTAATTTATTGTTTTACCCTAGATAGGTATCGTAATGTAAAAGAAATAGAATATTTTCCTACAGCGTTTTATAACCAGTCGAGTTTGAATCTGCCTCATTTTGATCATAAACTATTTTAATTTGTCTAATTTATTGTTTAACGTGTAGTCACATGTTTTTTTTACATAATCTGGTTGTACATAATAGTTTACTAATTTACAGCCAGCAGTGCTTTTGTTGCCACTCATCCATTTTGATTGCAGTAGTTTTATGGCCACATTTAACAAATTTCTGAGTTAAATTGCACAAATATGCCACATTTACATACGATACCTTTTTTGGATAAAAGTACTTTTCAATGGGTGTTATGGGTCATACTGCCAATGGGCAGAGACATAAAACGTGATTTTTGTGTAAAATTACCTAATTAATTTTTTGTGTTAACGTTTTGTTATTTAACATTGGGTAAATCATTAAATTATTATTTTTCCATTTCAACCACAGAGTAAAATTTACGTATCAATACTTAGCGTATGCTTGATAAGCGATACCTATCTAGGGCTAATCATAAAACTACTGAATTTTATTAATATTAGCTTGATTTTCCAGTTTTTGAGTTGTGTTATGCATATCAAACAGGAACGTCTGTTAGCTAATTTATGCAGGACAAACCTTGCCAGTTATTGAAACTGATATAGGGTAGCTATATATATGTGAGGCTTATATGATTCCTAATTGGCAGTTGTAATCACAATGCTCCACTTTTCTCTTAACCAATAGTATTACAACATACTTACTTTACTTACTCCTCCTTGTCTAGATAGACCAGTTTTTTGGCACAAGACCTGTCTATTATTCTACGCTTACACTTTCAGCTCTTCCTCTGAAAGATTGTCGATGGCTCACTCAGGTTGATATGATAGGGGTTAGGTAGTTTGGTTTAGTAGTTGGTGAGGTTAGATTAGATTAGATCATTGAAATGTCAACCATACTTCAATGTAGGTATTTTAAGCCAAGTATGAATGAGAAATGAATGTAAGATGATTGAGGCGCGATCTTGTAGTCTTGTTTCTGACTAAGGCCGACATGTTCCTTAGACATGACTGTTAATTGATAGCCCAACAGACGATGGCAACTAAGGGACCTACAGTTTAACGTGGAATCCAAACCACGGCCTCTGAATTACGAATTGGTCTAATTATGAGGATGGTCTTTGCGGATTAACGTAGTATTCAACTTATTATAATTATTTATAGCGAGGTACTGTAGTGGCATTATCACACGGGCTGACCAGACGTGACTTCTTATGATCTGACAAGAGTCGCCGGCTGCTGGTTTCGATCCAGCAACATTTGACTTACTAGGCCAGAGCGTTATACCTGAGCTACCGTGCAGGTATGTCTGCGGGTTTAAGTTAGTTTTGTTATTGATAATATACATATATTCATGATATAATAACACCTATTACCGGAACCTCAAAAAAGAGTACAAGGTGGTCTAAAATACATGGTTCTATATGAGAAATATTACTCATCACATTTGTTGCAAAATTGTCAAGGCAATTCCCCGAACGTTAATTTAATCTGGGTGAAAAGATTGCCAAAATGTTTAGGTCATAACTAAAAAGAATGTCATGGAAGGTATTGAAATCGTTTACACATACCATTTACTACACATACCATCCCATTAGACTAACAAAGTTTTCCATTGAAAAGAGTGACAGCACCCCTTTAAGGTGATGAAGATGATAGTTCAGTCGTTAAACTTTGTTCCTTATGATCTTTGTTAGATCACATTTTTTTTTAATTCGTCTATAAGTTTGTAGAAAAGAATACAGTATTGACTAATTTTGTTTAAGATCTTTAGTTATAAGCTATTTGGGACCAACCATAGCATATTATTTAATAACCCTAGCATTATTATTATTTAATGTTATTATGGTATCCTGTGCTACCCTTCTCAATACCTTCCCACAACCTGTCTCCTTGGCCTTGACGTACTTTTCACTCAGTTTTCTCGAAGCCCTTGGGAGTGATCAATTGATTTTGTAAATATGCCGGTCTCACTGACCGACGGTTTCGGTTGATGCTTTTCACCAATATTATAACCATACCATTAAATAAGTATCCACAGTTATATTGTTGGTCATTTTGAATATATTATTTACAAAATGTTAGTTCTTAATATGTTTTGATTTTTTTGGAAATTGGGATTTATTTATAGACAAAAAAAATTTGTGCTGTATATATAATATATATATACATATAATATGTAAGTTAAAAGTGAAAGTTCCAAGTGAAAAATAGATTCTTTTTTACTTCTTAACCATCTTTAAATGTTTTATTCTTTTATGTAATG
The DNA here is from genome assembly GCA_023375725.1 of Nephotettix cincticeps. Lineage (NCBI taxonomy): Eukaryota > Metazoa > Arthropoda > Insecta > Hemiptera > Cicadellidae > Nephotettix > Nephotettix cincticeps. The sequence goes on along the minus strand of CM041786.1, from coordinate 128,495,997 downwards.
ATATTAATATTGATGTAAGATAGTAGAAACAGTTTTTATAGAGGTCTCACAGACAGGGGGTTTTGGTTGATGTTATAAAAATGGGGTTTTGTTATGAGTGTTAACCCACGGACAGTCGAGGGTTGAGCGCAGCTCAACTTAGTAACATATCGGCCTGAAACTCCGAGTAGCTGTTTAGGGGTGTCAATGGTCGAAGGAGTACAGTGGAGGAGTCCTGTGTATTAAAATAATTAATTTAAAATAGTTAAATAAATTTATTAAAAAGTTTATTGTTTGAGAGTTTTTTTTATTGAGGAGCTAGTTATTTTTAATTTTTTATATAATTAAAGGTTATAGAAATAGTTAAACAAAAGTGGCATGATATACTTAGTTCAAAATTCATAAAATAATCGTTAACAAGTCGTTTAAAAGTGTAACACATGTGACCTCGCCCAACAGCGGGTTAGATGGAAATGCAACATAACCTCAAGATTCAAGCGGTTAAATAATTATCTGTTTACATGGATTGAAATGGAATTATAAGGCTGAGAACCCAATTTTTGTTTCAAGCAATTTGTTTTGAGAAATTACTTTATCAGCTGTTCACAATATTGTTGGGTCAGTTGTTTCACAGGTGATTGTTCTTAGATGTTGGTATTGCTTACAGTTAGGACTACTGTAAAAGGTTAAGCACATGGATATTGATCAAACCATCCCCACCCCCTCACCTACTTTTACAGCAACTCAGCATTCCAGTTGTGGATATAGTTGTAGGTCAACCTTCTCATGTAATTTCAGTTTTATTTTTATTTTGTGTTCGTAACGGAAAGATTGACATTTTTAAAGCTGCAGCATATGAATGATCATCATGCATTTGGTTGAGTTCATGTTAAGTTTTTTTAAAGGAAGGTAATTAAATAATAAGGTAAATTATCTAAATAAATGTCTCATTCACATCATTTACATAGTTACATACCTGAACGTTAAGAAAAATGGGTATTTATGAATTTTACTGTTTAGCACATGGTTTTATGGGGCTTTTATTGCCAGTAATGTAGAGACAGTTCTATGGATATTCTATGCTTTTATTGCAAAATATAGTCAGAGTGTGGTCAATTTGTAGGAAAAGAGGAAATTTACCTCTTATCATTTTGAATTTTTGTTTGCGAGAATATCAAAGAAAATAGATATTATTTTTACCTTTAAACCCCCTTAACTTTTGACCCTTGGGTTTTTCCAGGCATTTGGATATAAACCATGATATTTTATTCTTGAAAATTCTCAGTAATGTTTTAGTCATCAAGAAATTTTATTCTTCACATTTTAAGGGTTTTATTTAACTTAGGTTTTTAGGTTTTATTTAATTTAAATTAGAACACAACACATGTAATCACAATATAACCATTCAGAGTTATTACTATATAGTGTATATTTGTTGTTAGTTTCATAAAAATTTAAAATTCTATAGCTTTCAAATTTATTTGAAGAACTTAAGCCTGCTAGCCACGGCTTTTGTTTTATGTTCTAGTGCAATGATCGACAATATAGTCAACATTGTAAAATGAGTAGATTACCTATACCTAAGTATATGTAGGCCTAAATCTAGATAAACTGATCATAATTCCAGTTGTAGAAGTGAAACGCAATTCATTTTTTTGATAATTAATCATAAATACCCATGTGTTTATGGAAAATGAGTATTTACCCGCAGTTTTAAATACCCATGTATTTTAAATCTCTACGACTACCTTCATCACTAAGCTTTCATCTTCTACTACTGTACTTAGGACAGAAATACATGCTAACAATGTTATGTTCACTCAATCACATTCATTGCGACGCTCACCCACCAAAAATACTTAAACTATGCATGTAGGCTGTAGACCTTTAGCGAGTACTTCAAAATAGTCTTAAAGCTATAATGTACTTAGATGATGCTGTATTGTTGACTGTCTAGGATAGTCCCTGTTCCAAATCTCAACAAATTAGGATTCGTTGGTTTCGTAAAATGATAGCTTGCTAATATGTTAGAGTGCATCATTGGTTAAAATATTTATGAATAGTTAGTAGCATTCATTTCTGTAGCATCTTGTAATGAAAATACTCTCCATATCTAAATTTTCCATTGTCTTTTTCAGGCCGCCCACTTTTTTGACGAACCTTTGTCATCTCGAGGACACACTGATATCAGATCTCATCTTGAAGATCTAGCACAGAGACATCCAGAGTTTGCTGACCACCTTCGCTATCCTGCCTGGACAGACGACACTACTAAGACAAATACTTGGGGACGTAAAAGAAGAGGATCTCAGGAAACAGAAGAAGCAAGCAAGCAGCAGAGCAAAGAAGAAAACGACTCGCTGCGGGGAAGAGCGAAAGAGAACTTACGGAACACTGTTCCTGATATGGGACAAAAGCAACAACAAGCAGAGGAAAAAGAATCTCGTGGACAAAGATCCTGGTCAGCTCCGCCGCCAGATAACCGACAAGAAAAACCTAGATTTGTGTCTAAAATTGAAATAAATCCAGTTAATCCTGACGCAAAACCACAGCCACATCAGCAACAAAGTTCAAGCACTGGTGATGCAACAAAGCCTCCAATGGCACCTCCTAAACCTCAACCACAGCCTCAAACAAATCAGCAACAGCCACAACACAAAACATCAACTGTAAGACACATCCCGATCTTTGTCGAAGGAAGGGATGAACCGCTTTTGCCTAAGGTTGAACCTGAATTCTCCCAACAAACTGCCCCGCAGCAACATTATGCTCCGCCCCAGAGCCATTATCAACAACCTCAAAGGAAACAGACTCCGCCCAGATATGATCAGAATCAAACACGATATGAACAAGTGCCAAATCAGACTAGGTTTGAAAAAGAAGTGCCCATACAAACAAGATTTGAAAAAGAAGTGCCTATTCAGCCAAGGGTTGAGAAAGAAGTCCCATTTCAGGCGAGGTTTCAAAAAGAAATACCTATACAAACAAATTTTGAACAACAACACCACCCTACACAGACAAAACCGCCTCAAATGGAGCCACCACATCAACCACAAGTCAACCCTAATGATCCTTTATATAGGGTAGAATGTGTACAAAAAGAAGTGGATGAATTAAAAACAAAAATTGATAACTTCAATGGTACTTCGAGAAAAGACAAAGAGTATATTTATCTTGATGAATTATTAACAAGGAATTTGATCAAGCTAGACAACATAGAGACAGAAGGCAGAGAAGAAGTGAGAGCTGCAAGGAAGACTACAATCAAAAGCATTCAAAACTGCATTAGTATTTTGGAGAACAAATTTCCTTCACCTAATGATGATCAGAAGAAAGAAATAGGAGTTGAGGGAAGTGAGAAGGCTGAGGAGAAATTAGAAGCCATGGAAACAGAACAGCAGGGTCAGGTTGTTGGAAGTGTAGATGGTCAACAACCAGCAACATCTGAGGGACAATCTGGAGAGAAGCCAATGGAAGTACAGGCTGAGAAAACAGCAGTTGAAGGCATCAACATCAGCAGTGGCAATGAGCAGCCGTCTATGACAAACTCTACCTCTGGAAATGATCGAGCTCCCGGATCAACAAGTGCAACCTCTGTGGAACAGAGTAAGGACATTTCCAGTGTGAACAAAGAAGAAAATGAACCTGTTTCCAACCAAGTGCCTGGAAATAACTCAGCGTAGCCGAATTTGAGTGAAAGTCGTGTCATTCGTTTTTAAACAGTATTCCTTAAAAAGTTTTGTTAAGTAATTGTGTGTGTGATGCGCAGGTGGTTTTTTTTAAATAAATGCCTTGCCGGTTTGTAATTAATTTACAATTTTTGAAGTTGTGCTGTACATTTTTGTTCATAAAGAGTTTAGTTTTTGTACAGTGTTTGCGTATACAATTAGAGACTGACTTTGTTTTCTGTACTTTTCTAAGACTGACTCGATAGTTTTGTTTAAAACTAAGCCATTTTATTTATTGAGTCGCGCAGTGGGTTTGTAGTGAATTTCATAAAGTTCCTCCAAATGAAAAGTATGTTTTGAATTGAGAGATGGAGCTTTTGTACGGTAGCTATTTTTATTACGATTTTAATACCGATAAGTCATACAATAGGGTAGTTAAATATTTGTGATATCAATTGAAGGCCTTCAGTTAACTCAAGTAGCACCAATAGATTTCAAATCAACTTGCTGCGTATAGTAGGTGATTAAGTTATGAGAAAAAATAGTTTCAATGTAGATGTAGAGGTTTGCACATTTTATACAAAATTTTCCTCTCCTCGGTTTTACAATCACAGATAATTGTAACAATTTGTGTCATTTATAATATAAGGCACGTAGCATAGAAAATAATTATAGCTTAAATATTAATTTTTATAACCTTGTCTTTTGAACAAGCATTTGCTTGATTGTATGTTGATATATTTTACTGATGAAAAGTCATTTTATAACAGATATTTATCAATACTTTAAGTAGTTTATGGGCCAGTAAAATAGGAGCCTGCTCTTAGTTCATTGTATTTTCAAGTTTAAATTCTGTTCTCTTTACACATTTATTTATTCTAATTTTTAAAGTTGTTGTTTGATTGATAAGTAATTTTAATATATTTATCTCTCAACATTAATTTTTTTATATAAATAACATCCCTAATATTTCTGAAATCCGTATGCAGTATTGAATTGAACTGTAGCAGAATGGGGAACAATTGGTCAAAGGAACAACTACTGGTTGAAAATGTTACCAAATATTTTGAAAATCATCATCCCACTTCTTGAATGTACAAACGTAATAAAAGTATTTTATGTATCTTAGATGATTGTACTTATTTCATTCCCTAGACTTCAGGATAAAGTGATTGTCTTTAAAAATCATCATCAAAGATATTTTGAGATGTGACACTGAAGGAAACTTTTAAGATATAATTTTACCCTTCTTAATATAGGTTATAAAAGCAATTAACTGTAGATATAAACACAATCAAGTTTAGTATTAGTAACTGATGAATGTCAATTTACTGTGTCACCTCAACAGTTATTTACTGCTCTCTAAGGATCCATTCTCTAATTTTAATGAGCTGCTAATGCCTGTCTAACAAGTTAAAGTTATGTAGTAACGAAACCATTGTTTGGGGACTGGCTCTAATCAAAACGTAAAGAAATTACATAAACTACAGATACAGTGAACTTCAAACCAGTGTGGACATGGGCTAACATTGATCTGTCTCTGAGGAATATTGGGGATAAAACTCCTTCAGACTATCAGAAAAATAACATTTCTGAAACAGATTTTGTTTTACATTTAATTAGTGTTTCAGTGGTTTTACGTCTTTTCATACCATAGCCTACACCATAGGAATTGTGTATGCCTTTGATTTCTGCCAAAGTTTATTATTAAGGAAAAATTTCTCCCGCGAAAATTATTATCATTTTAAATTTTTTTGTTTATAATTATGACTTACATCTATTAGAGTTCACATAGATGACTTGTCATTAATTGAAACTTAAGTACAACTCACACACTGACATAAAAACGAATACGATAAAAACAGTTCTTCCTGTAGGCCTATTTTTAATGTGATCATGTTGAGTATGTATACAAAAATACTATGTAATACATATAGACTATAATATAAGAAACCCATTGCTCAAATTATTCAACATCTGTGATGGAAACCAGACACCTGTAGTAGTAGCATTCAGCATATTTTAAAACCTGGTTGCTCGGGTCACTCAACGGACATTCAACCGAGGCCAGCCATTGATCACGGCAAAAGAACCAAATCATGCACTTCTGACTGGTTGTCGATATTCAATATTGTAGAGGGACCAAAAAACTTTAGGGGAAGTGAGGGACAGGTGGAAGAAGCGACGTAGGGAAGAGGTCAAGAGGAGAGCAGAGGGTGGCCTGAAGTACAAAAGCCTTAGTTGGAATAAGAAAATACTGCCTGATCAAAGGTGGGTCCCGTGAACTGAGTAGCTAACCCAAAGCCAGGATGAAGCAATGCTTCTACCAACCCAAAGACTCTTACTGATAACTCCTGGAGGATGACCTACTTGTGGATCACCATCAGGACACATGTACATCCTCCTTCATTTTCGACCACGGGTCCGAAGTGCATGGCTGCCCTCTGTTGAACATCCTGTTATCATTCCTTGAAATAATATATATATATATTTTTTTTTTTGTTAGGTGGATTACACACAGGAATCGCCATCACGATGTCGCTGTTATTTTTCGTGCTGGCGAAATGACGCTCGAACACCAACTCATGTTATCTTATGGATGCTTACACACACGCCATACACTACGTTGCCCGCGACTAGTGCCGCCTGTCGCGTGAGAACCAACAGATCGGTGTTTGGAGAGGCATGCCTCTTGCCCCTGTAACCGTGTGCATGCGCAGAACGTATTTCTAGTTTTTAGTCACTTCTTTCAGCGCAGGGAATGGTGGTTTGTATGCAACGCATCATATTCGAGGTGAGTTGTGGTAGCAGATAGGTTGCAATGTTGAGTGATCGTGTGAAATGCCGCTTCATGATAATGAGCAGACAAAAAAAGAGTTTATTGCCTTAGTAGAAGAGTTTCCTGTTTCAGCAACTCTTCGTCGTCGCCTCCTTCTTAAAGTAATGAGCAATAACACATTATCTTCCTCAGATGACGACATTTTCTCAAATGAGCTGCAAACTCTTGTTCTTGTCGCCAGAACGTGCCTCTTCCACGTTTTTTTCTTATGTTGCCAGCATCATGCCCCCTGCTACATCAAAAGTGACATCGTGACGGCGATTCCTGTGTGTAACCTGCATCCCTATAAAAGTTAATTAAATAGCAAGACCTTTCAATGTTACACTATTTAATGTTTACTAAACAACACTTGAAATCTCATTATAATTAAAAAATGTTTATAAACTTAGTTAAAAACTTTTAAGAAGGATATCTACCATCCTTTCTGGGGTAATACAAAGTTTCTGTATGGATTTTATGGGATGTAACCTTAAGCTGCATTCCAAGATTCATGAGAAATGGTAGGGAGATGAGGAAGATATTGATTTTGTTGTTAACTCCATAAAAATAACATTGAGTGCCCTTAGACCACATGTACTTACGGCTGACAGTTACTCATTTCCTGTTTCCTCCATATAATATATAAGGAGGAAGAAAAATACCCCCGTTGCAGCAGACCTGCGTACTCAGCAAATTTTGAAACCAATAATATAATAATGATGTATTACAAGTTTAATCAATATTTTTCGATGAATATGAGAGTTATTTTCCTATTCTCCATAAGATTAATGTGGGAAAGAGTATGCAGGTTTGCTGCTGTGAGACAAATTGAAAGTAGAAATTTCTAGCATAAAACATTTTTACTTTGACCATTTATACAAAGTTTCATAAACATCTCTCCCTAAATAAAGGAGTTTGCCTTTCTCTAAATGATTAACATGGGAAAAGAGTATCGAGGTTAGCTGCTGTGAGGAACACTGAAAGTAAGAATTTCTAGCATAAAAAATTTAACGGTTTTTCAACAAGAAGAGCTTCAATTCATGGGGACACAATTTACATTTGTTAATATTTGGTCAGTTAATGGATCCACATACATTTATTATCAATTTAAAATTTTTAAGAAGAGTTATCATTTTAAAATACAACAACCGTCAATGTTGACAATCTTTTCTATATGATAAAATATATAAATTCAGAATTGCATCACTGACAAAACCAAAGTCTATGACAAACAGTGTTGGCACTGATCCCCGTTACAGTGCCAAGAAGGAATTGCGTTTCAACCAAAATGTAAACACAGCTTTTAATGTTTCTAGTTATGAATATTGAGTTTTTATTTACACACAGCTAGATATGTAAATTAATGATTACAGGAATACACTACAGAAAAATTTATTCAACCACAAGTTCTATTTTCAAGTCAATACCAATTACAGTACTCTTAATGGAAGGGTAAATCAGGGCAACATTTCAGTTGTTTGACATGAAAATGATTAATGCAGGGTTATTTCTAATCTCCATCGTTTACTCATTTATGTGAGCATTTAAAACTATTTCAGGCATTGCAAGCAATAAATGGTAGCAATATCGTTTCTGAAGTCACATGAGGCAGTTTAACAACAAACCTTTAACCTGGTTTTTACTGGACTTTATGCATATTTTCATGCTTATGTTTCTACTAGTTGTGGTTTGTACCTAATATACATAACATACATAAAATAAGCAAATATAGATTTATAAAACCAATTGTATAGTGAGAACTCTCTTTGCTCTCTGAGGGCTCCGCCCCCATAGTTATCAGCAGTCCTGCTAGATATGTATTCGAGATGCCATAGAAATCGTAGTGTCTTAATCACATCGGCTCATCATGTAGACTTGTAACTGAATGTCATGAATACACAGTGCACTACTCAATCACCGTTTGAACAGTTCACTGTCCAGTAATACAAAACGCCTATATTTCATCCAGAGCATATAACACACACTCATACCAAAAAATACGGTTAAAACTTAAAACCCTGTTTCTAGAAATAGACCAGAGTGTTAATTACTTATTGTAGGGAATGTGTGTGAAATTTCAGACCATTACTAGCTAGAAAAACGTAACACAGTAGCAAAATACGCAAGTAAAAATCTTCAGAAAAGTAACGCTGTCTATGGGTGAAGGAGGATAGATAGAAGAAAATGTTAAGACATTAAAGTTGTAGGTCTTGGTAATCGAGATAAGTTGAATCTGATGAAATCCTTGGCACATGGTGCTATCAGTTTCCAATAGGACCTTTCATTTAAAAGATATAGCCGAAAAACAAAGATTACGAAACCCAATGATAGGAGAATGAATAACATTAATTTTTATATTTTCATTATAAAAAAAATAAATATAATGTATTTACTTACCATTGGGAAATAGCTTCGATGATGGATCTGAAGGGAATGTTTCCAGTTCCTCTAAACAGCTGTTATGATGTCACTTCCGTTACAATTTTTGCACAAATAGCTAACACCCCCTCAGAGCTTAGACATATGCATGTCTAAATTATATTTGCTGAGTAGATCGGTATCGCTGCATCAAAGCACTGTTTATACTATTTTCAGAATTTTGTTTTTGCAATGAGGATTTTAGATACAAAATTGATTGAAAGATTATGGGGACTGTGAGGAGTCTCTATACAAAAAACCTGTTTTTATGTATGCAATATGTTTTAGGGTTAGATGACGACCTAACTATTTAATTTATCCAATTCTGTAAAACGAGCAAGGTATTTATATATATATTTACACACAGAACTCAAAAAGAGCTCTAACGATTTTCTTTAAACTTTGGAAATAACTAATTTCCGAGTAGAAAATAAGGTCTAATGCCCAGGAAAATTCTGGTTTTCTTGTAATATTAAGTTTAAAATATAAAAATTTAACATTACGCTTATGGAGAATCAAATGTAAACAATACAAATCAAAACATTTGTTTATAACCGTTTGACAGTTCTTGATTGAAGATGGTGGGGAACAATATGTGAATAGAGGTTTTTTTACTAATGAGTAGAGGGAATAAATGCAAAATTATTAAGTTACTAAACAATTTGTAAAAACTAAAGAGCAAATTGTATAACTGTGCAAAATAAAAGCAGAAAAAAGTATTTCCAAAATCTTCCGTGTTTTGAATTGTAACAAACCAATTAATTGGTGTAAATTAACTTTCTCTTTTCAATCCTCATTCCTTATCTAACAAAATCAGTTGATCTCAGGCTAATGATAACTGTATGGATAATTAAATTCAAATAAGATCAGCTAAAACAATTGGTTGGCCAAAAACCCTTAAATGGCGGCCCGAAATTGGCCGACGCCGTAGGACAGCTTCTAGCGCTTGGGTTTCATGTGCTCAGAGGATGTTAGATTGATCCCCACTTGGGGCCTATATTTTTGTTCAGTGTTTATACTATATTAATTAAGGTGTATGAAATCAGTTTTATTTAAACCACATAAATGTTTTCATTGAGCAATAAATTTGTTTTAATTTTGCTAATTAACTTATACAATACATATCTTATTCTATCTGAGCAAAACTTGGTCCCCAGGTACTAGTGTCATTAGTAAAACAACAAACAATTTAAATAAGATCCATATTTTAAGTTAAACCCCTTCTATTAGGGTTTGCTTTAATCTTTGAAGTAAGCTGTCTCACTGTATTTTTCCTCAAATTTCAACCTACTCAAGATACAAAAAGCTCAATGGCAGACGATTTTCAAAATTAGTTCTTGTAGCTTACTTTCTTACTCCCATGGTCACTTATGCCCAAGGCAGGATAAGTTGCCATGATCATTCTTGAAGCTGAAGGTTGGATAGTTAAAAGAACCAGAGAATCAGTCAAAACCCTTCTGCAAAATGTTTGATTCATTGTATTAGTAAGAGAATATACACACTGTAATGGAATTACAGAGATGAATGAATATAAAGGCTAGTGAAAGCTAACTAATCATCAGTGTTGAAAATTGTGGGGACAAAGTTTAGTAGGTAACCTGGATATCTTAGTTTAAACAGTCACGTTATTTACCTGGTTTGTCATTTGTCTGTTACTAGATGTAGACGAGTTATAAGCAATAAATATTAGACAAGTAAGTTTAGTTCGGCAAATATAAACTAATCACTGGAGTAGTTCCAATTGGCTTGAGACTAAAATGATTTAATCAGTATTAAAAGTAACAAGACCATCACTCACTTTTCTTAATTTATCAAATAATCTTTTCTTAATTTAATCTTTACAATTAGAATTTTAATAATGCTAACCTCCATTAAAACATTTTTTAATTCGAAGTAAATTGGCTTTCCCTTAAATTTTGAATTAGCAAAATTTGACTGTATAAATAATACCATAGTAACTTGCACAGTAATATGATGTGTCACTAATGTAACTTGCACAATAAATGAAGTGCAGCTAGGTGAAATATTGGTAATTTGTACAGTAATATGATGAATAGCCATATAAAAAACAAAAACTGAGTTTTCACACTTATTCTACAATAAAATTTTTATATATAAATTCCTGTGGGAAATAGTTTAGATCATGGATATGTCTAAAGGAAATGTTTTTAGTTCATCTAAACAGCTCTTCTTATAACCAAACTATGACGTCACTAACCACATGATGTCACTGTTTCAAATTTTGGTCGCACAAATTGCGAACGCCCCTACCCCCTGAGCTAAGACATATCCATGACAAAATTTCAGTCTCTCCATCCAAAACAGAAATCAATAACATTCGTTGTAAACAACATGTTGCAAAAGATAATAAATACCTTGATCAGTCTGCAGTTCAATGATTTTAATGGATTTGTTACATGTTTCGGCTTATGCCATTATCAAACAAATCATTGAACTGTAGACTGACCAAGGTATTTATTATCTTTTAATTTAATTGCAGTTCGGGGCTATTAAGGTGAATTTTAACATGTTTCAGTTGAAAATATGTGTATTTTTGATTTGGTATTACAGTTTAGATACAACAAATAAGATTATCTTTACAAATAGCTCAATAAACGCACTGACATACACTCAATCAGTTAATAATTTGTTCACAGACAGAATATAATAAGTTCATTTAAGTCAAGCAGGGGAGTTGTTGGTTTATGAACAGATTTACAAATTTATATCTTACTTAATATAAAACTGTTCTTAGAGTATTAGTTTTCCAAAGTTAATTTAACTTAATAAATTGTTCGTTTAGTTTGTTACTTTTCACACTCTTTTCTATATTTTAATTACATTTTGTAACCATATTCATCTACGGATTAACCAAAACTTCCAACATAGTTCAACTAATACCAGATTCAAAATAAGTTTTACAAATAGTTACTGTAAACGTAAACCACTACCTCCCCTGTGTCATCTCAATCCAATAAAAACACCAGTCTTGGAATTTCCTTAAATATATATTGAATTCACACTAATCTATACTAATTTATATTTACAACCCTAGAGGAAATTCCTGCGTTTATCTATTCTGACTTTAAGCCTTCACAGCCTTTAAAACAAACTCAATGACTCAACTGCAAACACTTTGAGATAAACGTAGAAATTGACTATCTCAAAAGTACATTAGCATATAACTATACATGGACGTAAACTTCAGACAATCATAATAATAATGTGGCTGTGGAAAGATACTGTGGTTCATATCCTGGGAGAATTCAGATTTCCAAAACCTGCATCATCGTAAAAAATTAAATTCTTTCCCTACAAAATCTTTTGACAAAAACATTAAAATGAAAATTTTTACATTTACATCTATTTCTGCTAACTCAAAACGCAGTTAAAATTGGTAAATCTTGCAAAGGGATATAGTTTGCACATCTTTAAAGAAGTAAAAAACGTTTTAACTACAGTTGAGTCCTATTTAACCAAGTCTACCCTGGGTACATAAAACATAAAATATTCACCACATATCGGAAATAGAATCAAATTTTGAATCTTATAGTAACTAATTTATTTTAAAATTAATAATCAATTATTATGTTGTCTAAATGCAATTGTATTCATTGGTCATAACAACCGTGTTTTACAATAAATAAACAATATAAACAAATTTACCTCTACATCATATTTGTAGTTCTGAACTGAGTTTTCAAGTTTTTGACTAACCGAGGTTGTTGTGATCCTCATTTATTACACTTAAAAAGGATATGGATAAAGAATATTTGGCATTTTGAAACAAAAATATATTTCACTAAAACCAAAATTAGAGGATAAGAAAGTCATTTTTTAAAGTATTATTTGTATAAAGTGGTTAAGGCGCAAAGGCAAACATGAGTGAATTAACTATTTATACACGTAGTATTAAAACTTTATATACAAAGTTTTATTTCATATAAAGTTTTACATGTAGCAAACCTACCACAATACATAGTACAGTAGTATTTGTAATTTTATGTCTGAAATCAGGCAATTATGCAACACCGTGTCTTTCACACAGCCTTAATGTTACAATAACATAACATGTTATGGTAAACATCCACAGATAAAATAACATGATGAAAATAAATATCGGAAGACTTGACTTTTGGCCGAGAGCTTGTTATGGGAGCCGATCAGTCACCATCAGTCTTGGACGATACTGAAGCATTTTAAGTCAATTTTAATATTAAAAGTGAGCAATCTTTAGTTTCAACAGTTTTTAAACACGACTGGAGTTATGTTCTTAGGCTTCAGTTTATTGACAATGGTTTACTCTTATTTGGCTAATAATACTTCAAGACAAATACCCCTATCGGAGCAGATCTGTGTTATGTTATGAGTGAATTTCCAAATCAATAATATGACATGAATAATATTCTCGTATGACAAGGTTGATCAATATTTATCGAGTGAACCTTCCTGGACGGGTGACGGATATATCTGCTTATGATTTTTTATGTTCCGGACAGGAGCGGATATATCCGCTTAAGGAAAGTAGTAGGTACCGAGTAAAAAATTATTTTTTTGTTTGAAGTATTCCATTGTGTTAAATATATACTAGTATACCAAAACACAAATAATGAAAAATTAATTTCCTTTAATTTTTCCAATCCTCACGAATTCGTCCGTCCAGGAAGGGTTAAGAAGAGAGAGTCTATTCGCCCTAAGATTAACATGGGGAAGAATATGCAGGTTTGTTGCTGTGAGAAACACTGAATAAGAATTTTTCCCTGAAACAATTTTTATTTTGACCATATAGGCTACCAAGTTTTATCAACATCTGTCCATAAATAAAGGAGGTTGCCTATTCGCTATATAATTAACATAGGGAAAGAGTATGTAAGTTACTGCCATGATAAACTGATTAACTATTTTTAAGCATAAAGGGGAGCTTCATCCAAAACATAGGTTAATAAGTGAAATTTTAATTTTTCTTCATTCACCTCAAGATTAACATAGGAGCTCCAAAATACAACGTACTGTGTTTAGATTTTTTAATATCTCGGTAACCGTTTGAGATAGAGCAAAACTTAAAAATAATAAATTGTGTAGTTTTTGAGCTAATTCCAATGGTAAAATACAAAATTTAATTTTAAAAAAATTATTTTGAAACACAAAAAACGATTTTGGGTACACAACCCCCCCCCCTAAACTACCATTTCCGATTTACCAATAAATCTGTATTACGAATATTGTTTTAGGTTTCTAGGCACCTCAAAACGAAAAAGTAACATGGTCCCGGTCTTAGATCTTGCCATGAGACCTAAGGTAATAGATTCTTCCCAATTGGAAATTCGCTAATACAAGAAGCATAAGCACTCTTCCAAGCTTCTACCACGGAAAGTGTTATTTTGTGCTTCATACATAATTGATATTTATTATCTGATCCTTTTGAACTCAGCAGCATATAATAACTCTATATAAAGCTCTATAGCTTTAGGAAATTTCTACTTTAAATTAACTATTAACAATGAGGTACCTAAATGACCAGGAAAATGACATCATGACATTAACTGGAACATATAAATATGATAACTGCAGAAACTTTAAAACATGTCTAATTTGGAAAAATATTTTCGTGTGAATATTCCACCCAATGGAGCCGCAGTGAAACATATGCAGTGTTTGACAAATCAAATGTTACAGAAAAATTGAACAACAGAAAGATGCACCAGCATTTTATCAATATCAGAACCACACTAGCCTCAATATCAACTGACATTTCACCAGTGCCATCCTATCTGGTTTACTTCGATAATATTGATTTTACCCAACGATAGTAAAAGTAAATTATCCTTGATTAACTCTCACTTAATGGCATTGGAAAACGTCCCTAAAAATTGCATTCAGGTTTGTGGCTAACAGAGTCTGTCAGCCACACTTTCAATAAATGCAAAATAATAATAATTTATTCCATTGAAAAATACATTTTGCATCAGAAGCTGCAGTTTAAAAGAGAGTTAATATTTGACCAGGTCTACAAACAAGGTAAGGTAAGTCTTATTTTCCTCTTTCAACATTTAATTTATATTGTATTGTATTAAATTAGATATTATATTGATTTATTTATTTAATTCATTTCAAGGAAAAGACGATGGAATAGTAATTCAGAGAATTACTCACTCTTATGTCTGGACCATGGTTTACTCCAAATTAGGCTTATGTAGATTAACTCAAGGCAAAATCTATGCTTAGGCTAAATACACCTGCCGCAGCAGACCTGCATCCTCAGCAGTTTTCCATACCTCCAGTAATAACCTATACAATTCAAGGTTTATTTAAAAAAAAATTTAACTCCAAAGCGAAAATTCCACAAGATTTTTGAAAATGCCACCTCTTGGTACTGGGTTGAGATAAAGACAGATGTATAGCCTACCATAGTTAAATTTCTTTTAAAAGGGTCTTTAAAATAAAGTATCACACGAGGGGGTTCCATTAAAAAAATGTTGATTTATCCCTGAACGTTTCTATTTTGGCCCAGACACAGTGAAGTTTTAAGTCAGTTTTTGAGAGGAAACCATAACAAGGACAGTGATTTGCCGCAAGGGCCGGCCACCTCAGGTAGCATGTATTGAACAACAGATGGCACTGTGGGCCTTTTTGATTACTTGGTCTTGCCAGGCAGTCGTTAAAGACACAAACCATTCCACAGATTCACCATTCACATTCCAGAGATTCTCTGTACGACATTCAAAATTTACTATAATGATACAATAAAATCAACACCTATTAATTTCCTATATCAATCAGAAAAAACTGTGAAATTATTGTCACAAATTATTGTTCAAACTTAATCGACTCCCTTAAATGAAAATAATTAAATATAACTTTATAAAGTATAGAACATACACTCCAGTATCACAAAGAACAGTAACAAAACTATTTAAGGAAAAATTAAAAACTGGAGGTTAGAAACCTGTGAGTAACCTTACCTGTGTGCATTTATTTCCAAACTGTTAAAAAATTGGACCTGGTTGACCATTGCAATGATGACACAAATAATACTTTTAATTAATGAGTTTAACAAGAATTTAAAAGCAATAAAATACACTCACTATACAAAGACCTCATTTTATGCCGATAATAAACATTGTCCGAGCACACTAAATTGACCTCAAACAGACAAAATTCTACTCTTAAATGCTGTACATATTTTAAAACTAATTACACCTCAAAGGGCACTTTAGTGGTTGAAGCTAGAACGTAAACTCACATTTGCTTAGCACAATTCACCTAGCTGAAAATAGTTTTTTATTGTAAATACCAGGAAAAATTGTCATGCTAGTTATAAAATTTTTATCAACACACTTAAGCTACAAATGATAAAAAAAATAAATAGAACTTTACAAATTATTTGTACAAAAGTTAAGAAAGATTTACAAGAGAAATAAAAGGAGAAAAGAGAAAGTGAGATCTGAAGAATAGAAAATTTAGCCTAAATAAATTAAAATTAACAGAATTTTCTGCAGTTAATTACAAAAATTTAAGCCTTTCAAATTAAGCTAGCTAATTTATTTAATATCACGTTATACACAAAACTGAAGACGGTTTAAATATTATTTAACTTACAAAGTGTTTCATAAATAAGTAATTGAAATACCCTTAAAAAGGAAAATAATTTACGTAAAAGATACTAATAAATGAGTATGCATCTAACAATGACTATCAAGTGAACAAAAAATATCTGAAATAATCATATAATCTTCAAATTTGTGTAAACCTTCAAATATAAAAAATGGTGATGCAAGAGCTTGTAGTCTCCAAGGTAAAGTTATCGGGTATTAATTCCTTAAAAGATTAGAATATAAAAATACAACCAAAACAATAATTCATAAAACTTAATCATAAAAATATACCAATAAAAATTAATAGGATATAGAATTTTAAAAGCCAAAGATGTCAAGTACAATAGTGCACCAGTAAAAGATGCCCTGATCCCAAATTTAGCAAAGGCTTAATCTAATATACTTCCATAAATACCATGAACACATAAAGTACTAAAATTCATCGTGGATTGATCGTATATTACACAAAAGGTAGTTAAAGAAAATTTAATTAACTAAAGACCAAAAATATTATTCAATATAATGCCGAAAACAATATAACTTTGATCTATTGCACATATATAATACACATAACCCATCGTATGTATATTTTTAACATTTCCAAAAATATGACATGTATATTTTTAACATTTCCAAAAATATGACAGCTAATCTTTAGAACAAAAACCTTAGAATTTAAACAAACATCATAAAATAAATATTTTAAAAACTTAGCTTTCCCTAGTGTTATTAATCTAATAGTAAGCAAGGAATGAAACTTAACTATTGAAGCCTAATATATAATTTGGTTAATTTCCAAGCCATTTCGTGTAATTTACAATCAATCCTTGACCAGTGGAGGGCCTCCTTGTTTAAACAGTTCCGCAGAGGCAAAGTTCTCCTTCGGAATGACCTAATAATAAGTACAAAGCCTAACTGTCCCACTCAGCTTTTATAACTTGTTCTTTCTCCTTGGTGATATTCTGGTTAGCCTGGTCATTCTCAAACTCGACAAAGTCGTCGAATATGCTCGGCCAAGCTTCTGTGTCGTCGTAGGCGGATAGATCGTCGCCGACGGCCTCGGCGAAGTTGAGGAACATGTTCCACGTATCCCGAGGCACACCTCGTATGTGCGGATGGCTCTGGAGAAACCTGGCATGGATAAAACATCACGGTGAAACTAAAGTAATCATTAAGAAAAACCTAAAGAAGATTACCACAGTTTAGGGATACTGTTATTTAATGTTAGTTCTAATATTTAATTCTAATATTTATTCTGTTATTTAATATTAATACAGGATAGCTAAAAATTATTATAGATAGAGTTTAAATTCTTTTTTACTTCAAAGCATACATGTTCTTCTAGTTCCTTTCTCGAGAAATAGTAAAAATATCAATTTTAAACTTTTTTTCAATTTAAAGAATAGCATATTTTCCTCCAAACATTGAGTTAAATATTTTACATCAAGACTTGGAGGCTGAATAATTCAAAATACTTTAGTATGGAACTAGTACACTATGTTAAAATATATTGTGAAAATTAAGTTTAGGATAAATCTCTTCTTAGTTTTGAGCAAAAATTTAATCGTAAAATTACGAGTTGCGTTCATTTTTAATTTGACCTAAGACAGGGTTTTTAAAGGGATTGATAATAATTCAAATTATCGAGTAATCATGGTTTGAGATATTGAGAATCATATATGAAAAAAGTAACTTATATTTAGATATATTTCAACCATAGATCAGTGACATACTAGGTAAGTACATGATTAAAAAGGTTATTCTAAACCGTACATAATATATGTGATGAATGACTAATAATTTTTTTAAATTGTAGTATAGTACCGTATGTTAATCGGTGGAATGATTGTTACTTTTTTAATTAATTTTTGCTTTATTATTATTATTATTGCTTTATTTATTTTTTTTACAACTGTTTTTAAGAAAGTAATGTAACAACACAATAAATACAATCAATGAAAAGGTTAAAAATAAATTTTGAAATAATTACGTTATTTTAGACAGTTGAATAATATCATTACTTTAAACTAACTCTCTTTAATATAATCATTTATGCAATTTTGATTTTAAAACCAACTGGTGTGCCAATTCTAAATTTATAAGAATAGTTTGATTTTTTGTATTTGATGAGGTGAAGTTTTTTTAAAGGCTCTAAGTTTACACAATAAGGTTATGAGCTGACCAAAGGTTACTGTCTAATGATCTGTCCACACGATTTTGTGAGCGAGCCAGTAATGTGGATATGGCAAATATTTCTGTGTTATCTTATGATGACTACAAGAAATTACACGAAATCTTATACTGGAATTTGTAAGCGAGTCAAGTGAAATATTATTGGAAGAACTTTAAGTGTTCCTTTTTCCATTATTGCATTATATAAAAACCACTTTACATTTGGCAGTATAAAATGGTTGTACCGTAGCCTGATTTTCACTTTTCACTGATTTGGCCATTTCATCAGAGTAAGTGGCTCGTAAAGCTTTTATTTTAGATTTAACTTCAGTTATTACAAAATTCAATTTCATAGCGGAAAAAATATTTGCCAATGTCTCGCGCGCATTCTTTTTTGTAGAGGTAGTAAACAGGATAAACAAGGCCGGTCCTTATAAAGTTAATTATTGTCATCACTTCAGACCAACGTGGAGCCATTGTTTAGTACAGTTTTAACAAAATATAAATGTTAAAAATTTAAAAACATGAACAAACATCAATAGCACTGTTTATTGTTTATCAAAATAAGCTCGCTTTCTGATCGACAGACTGAGCTTACACTCAGTGCGAGGCATTGTGTAGCAGGTCAGTTTTTATTACTTGTCTACTCTTAAGTCGACTGCCAGCATTTTGGCAGGCAGCTGGCCTGAAAATTCGAGCTTTATAAGAATTATTATCATATGTGAGTAAGTTTTTAAAGGCTCTAAGTTCATAATAACACTCAAAATTTTGTTTATGGTAAGTAATGTGATTACATTAATAATTTATTAACTTGCCAAATCAAAAGAATACTTATAACTTTTTGCATAACTAAACAGATGAATTGTTCATGTTATGAGTTTTATATTAGCCGGAATTCTATATATATAATGTACTTTGAAGCAGCTTCTGCAGAGTCACTAAACACTTAACAGGTATAAAAACATCTTAGCCACCACTGTGGGTGTGTAGACCTTCACACGCATTTGGTGCGCGCAGCGCGTTGTGTTGTACAAGGGTCCACTTGTTGCTCCGTTAAAAGTTTATTATTGTAAAAGTCAACTTTCTTATCAATGGTGATGTAAAATTTGTACAGTGCCGAGAAGTTCGGATTCTTTATTGTGACTAATATTGTAGGTGAATAACTTAACATGAAGATTTGGAGTAACGTATTCGTACTTGTTGCTAAAACATAACCTCGTTTCACTAACAAGAATATCCAAGTATACAGCCCCACATGGTCTAATCAACGAATCCTGCAACAAATGATTCAAATAAAGCTACCATCCTCCGACGCAATCTGTGGAGTAGTTGGTGAGGCGCGAGCCACTGACAGCCTACGCAGCGGCCGGCGAGTACCGTCGATGGCACATTACTTTTTGCTGCTCAGTGCCTTCATCCTTACATCGGCCACACATACACTGAGCTGTGACTGTTAAAGTGACGTCCTAAATTTCAAGGTATATACATTGATGACTAGGAGAGTTAGAGGCAATCTAAAACCACAGGTGAATCACATAAGTTTAACAGGAGATAAACAAGGAATAAACAATGAAGTTATTGACATGGCGATTGACATAAGAGGATCTCTTGCTCTGGTTTCTGAAAAATATACCGTGGCCATTGTTGATCTAATACCACTTATCATGTCGATATTAAATAGACTGGATGCATCTCTGACAGTAAATGAAAACTTGAAAATTATCTCTTTGTCTGACGAAAATGATTGGTTAAAAAATCGTCTTAATATTGAAAAACAAAAAAACTTAAATAATCTTGAAGACTACTTATGAAGAACAAGTTAACAATAAAATTGGGTTTTTAAAAACAGAAATAGAAGAATTAAAAAAAGATAAACTGCGTTTAAGGAAGAAATAGCCTCACAAAATACAATTATCGATGCACTGCATACAGACAATTAGTTGCAGGAAGAACTTTAATCTCAGAGCTACACATAAAAAAATCGATTCCATCAAATTGCCAAAAAAATCTGCAAAGCCTGAAGCACCAAATCAATCCACAGGAATAAAGTGTAATAATAGATTTGAATAACTCTTTAATGACCCATCTCTTGAATAGCCCACTGATCTATCGAACCCATCTTAGTCGAAGAGGAAATCTATTCACATGAACAAGCCAGTCAAATTGCTTGGAAATTAATCTTGATGAAAAGCTTACATGGTCTGAACACACTGATCAAATCATGAGCGAGTTGTCAAGGGTTTTGTATCTTTTATTAAAATTAAAAAGTTTGTATCAGAAAAAACACTTCTCATGGCGTATCATGTTTTCTTTCAGTGTCACATTTCTTATGGTGTAGTATTGTGGGTACAAAAGATGTTTCTATAATCAAAAAAGTGCAGTTAGGTTGATCGCTGGTGTAAAACAAACTGTGTCATGTAAAGATTTTTTCATTAAATTTAATACAGTGCGACTTGGTTATTGCGGCCTCGGCTTTAACGTCAACTCGGATATAATGTAATCTATTTTTAGGTCCCGCCAAACCAGGAGGGACGTAAGATAGCAGTTTTCGGGCTTGTTTTTTAAAATCAAACCAACAGTTGAATTCACCATGCCGAACTTCATTGCAATATTTTCAAATTCGATTTTATATATAGTATAGAGTACTTCAGTCAGTCATAAACGTAAACTTTTATGTGTATTTCAAATTACCTTCATTAAAAGTCTTAATTTCATGTAAAAAATGTGTTTCTCTATTTTTCCTCGGTTTTCAATTAAAATTATGTAACCTCTTTTATAGTGTCACTCTGATATAGCGTCATTAATTGTGTGGTCCCTTCAATGACGTTATAACTAAGTTCCACTGTATTTTAACATTAAAGAGTCTGTGCATTTTAAATAATCTTATATATGTAAAAAAATATTGATAAATTTGAGTTAAGGAATAACTCATTTATATGTAACAAGGCACAGTAACGATTTAAATTTGCATTCAACTAGATTAGGAAAAGTATTAAAAAGTCACAAAGCTGTACACATAAAATTGTTTAACAAACTATCTTCTCATGTGAGGAACATGCCTTTGAGAGAATTTAAGCTATATTTAAGTTCAATTCTTTTAAAACGCTCCTTACTCTCTTGAAAATTGTTATAAGACAGATATTGTATAGTACAGGATAATATTATTTTATATATTTGTATTTGTTTTATATATTGAACAATGGATATAGTGTGTATATACAAATTGTATTGTATTGTTGACTAAACCTATTGTTCATGTGGACTTAATGGTTAATAAATGATTTGACCTACATACCTGAGCCATCGCTGTAGGATGGGAGGCTCTTGTCCAGAGAACACCAACCGCCACAGATCCATCGCCATATCCGCTGCCAGTATTCTCTGCCCAGCTGCTGAGTCCAGGCCAAAGCGAAACGTAAACCTATATAAATCCTTGAAAGACGCCTGGTTATCCTTCACCTCGGCCTCTAGCTCAGGCAGCTTGCTCTGTATACCCTTCAAAGAATCCACATGCATAGCACGGCACCCCTTTACAAACTCTTCCCGCGTAAAACGGCACATCTGCGACGCATCCAGTTTCCATGCAAGAAGTAATACTCGAAACTCGTCTGGTGACAGGTTCAAGTCCGCACACAACTGCTCGATGCCCTCAGCAAGTATTTCTTCCTCAGAATCTTTATAAGTGTCGAATAAAGTATTGATACGTGTCTCAGATATCGTTTTTCCCAGTTTTGTCTCGGATGCACGGCCGACACGGGTATAAAACGTCCGAACACTTTTTTCTCTGACAGGTTCGTTGATCACACTATTTCCGTTGCGTTGCAGTTCCACTCTCTGGTCAGCACACATTTCCCAATTGATTTCTAAAACAGAGATAATTCAGCAAAACCATGGATTTATCTAGAAATAATTACAAGCCCTTTTACTTTGTAAAAATAATAGCAACACAAAATGTAATTTTAGTTCATACCTCTATACAAGGAATAGACATAATATGTAATATTCTATAATGACAAATACTAAATACAATTTAGCCTGGTTAGTTGGTATGCCTCTTACTCAAATTAGTCTATAGACACAAGCTAAAGCTTGACTACCTGTTAAAAATATCCTGCCATGAATATTATGTGTCAGAAATATATCAAAACATAGCCTGATATAATATTTTCAATTATGTATTCCAAGAAAATGATCCTTCTAAATCTATTCCTTCAAATGAAAATCATCCCATATGAGTTGATAATTTCTTCAACTTGAGCAATAAGACATGTATAAAGCAATAAAGAGCAATAAAGCAATAAAGAGCAATAAAGACATGTTTCGCTCGCTTACTGTTATTTTACAGGGCAAACTCACCCTGAGTGTGTTTCTGAGCAGCAGGGCCGTTGTTTTCCGATCTATCAAATACTGGGGGAGGCGGACGTCCCTTGCCTCTGGAGAAACAGTTGCCCATTGGAACAGTTCCCCCCTCTCTCTCTGCCGCATTTAGCCAGCCGTGCGGTGCCAGCCCCTCACAACCTAAGCAACACTGCCTGACATCAATATGTGGAAAATAAACAACTTCTACAGAATGCTGGTTCAACATTGCTAATTCATCAACAATTACTAGTTCTAAAGTAATCCCTAAGAAAGAACCTCATGCCTACACCTTTTTTTGATAAACAGTCCAAACTCCTCCCTCTTGTGTGCAACCTGAGCAATCAAAAAAATTACAAAATATAGGCTAAAAAAAGGTAACATTCAAGGCACTTATTTTTAATGACTGGTTAAGTTCTTTGTTTCTAATTCTGACAGCTTACAATAACACTACCTACACAATATCCGTTGGGGGAACTCTACCATAGTGATTTATTAATAATCAGTCTTAACACATAGAATGCGAAAGACGTCTTTGGACGTTCCCGATCCTTTGGCAAATAGTGAAAGACGTCTTCGTGTAAGTTTAATCATACAGGATTACTATGAACTCAGTTTTTATAGTATGGATTTGAAACTTTGTCAGCCTCTTAAGGACATACTATAGTAAATCGCCATTCCCACCACTTGCAGCTCACACGCTTCAGTCGGTGGCGCTCCTGGCAGAACATTTGCCAACTTCCTAGATAAACAACACAGTCTGACATGTATTCGCTCCGTGGTGATGACCTTAAATTTTATTAGCAGTCAATGTGTTAAAAAACCCAGTTGTAAAACTGTGATCCAAAAAATGATCAAGCGTTAAAAACCTTTTACAGTAGAACCTCGATTAACCGTCACCCTTTTAACCGTCAGTCTCTATTAACCGCCACCCCATTACCGCAAAAAGAATTATGTGTCAGCGCCAAGCCGGATCGTCTGTTGAGGCTCTATGATGAGTTGAGACAACTGTACTGCACACCTGTAATGTGCATGAATCATTGGCGGCAAGGGTAGTGACCCAGCTGGCTAATCCCTTACACTGTCTTCTGCATTCCACTGCTACTGTTTAATTTCATTTCAGTGTGGTGCGTGGCTCACTACAGTGAACTGAAGTTATTGCCGATTTCGAGTGCAATGCCTACTAGCGTTTTACGTGTTTTATTGTTTACTGTTGACAGTGCTGTTTATACGTAGTGCATGCTCTTCTGTTATGGCTGAGAAACAGAAACGTGTAGTTTTGGGACTCGACAATAAACAATTAATTATTAAATGCTGGTGCTTCTTCTCGGGAAAATTAGAAACTTGACCGCCTGCAAAGCTCGACAGAGAAAGAAACAAAAGAAAATGACGCATTATTTTAAAAACTAATTACTGGTAACGTAAGTTTTGAGAGTAAAAGAACGTACATGTACAATTGATATTTCATTGTTTTCCTAATAAAGTATTTTTCACTTGAACTGGCGTAGTTTAGTTTTTTCTCATTTAAAATAAATTCACATTAAGTACTGCGCAGCAATCATGAAAATTAATTAGGACTTACAATAGCGCCAAATATAACACGCAAGGCAGTGCATTGCGATGTTTCCACGCCAAACACTGTCTAGGTGCTAAGTTGTATCGGCGCTATCATTATTTCTGTTATCCGTCTATTCGGTTATCCGTCATGGTCCCGGTCCCGAGGGTGGCAGTTAATCGAGGTTCTACTGTACTGCTGATCAGCAAGTAGTTTTAAGCTACCTGGATATAGGCTATTTATCAGCCAACCTCAGGTGTCAAATGTTGCTATTTGCTAACCAATTGTTGCTATTTGGTTTTCCACAATTGACAACATTCTATTTTCCTTTTATTACTTTATTATCTTAAATTCAATTCATTTACTTTAAATTTTATTCAACCATATTTTTCTTAATTTCTCAATCTCGTAGGGAAATCTCATGAGAGGATGCTCATCAGTATATTACCGGTATAGTAATTTAATTAATTGCAGTCCAGTAGTTTTTTATTTTTTGTTAGTTATTAAATTTTATTTTGTAGAATAATTAAGTCAATTTATGGTTTTACTGTATTGTGTGGTGTATTGTTAAAACTAGAGTTATGCTACAGTTTGTTTCCAATTTCCTTGCATTTTTAAAATCATTTTTATTCTTCTACATATATATTGTTATTTGTTTATACTTAAGTAACTTGTAACGGTTTTGTGAAATTATTTTTAAAATACAACAAGAATACTTTGCTTTGTTTAGTAAATTAATTTAATTTAAAATTTAATTTTGGTATGGAATAATTATTTGTTTATTTAAGTAGTGGAAAAATGATGCTACCAGTGGACTTGCCAACAGGACAGACGGTCTTATGACCATTGTTTTCTGTGCATAGCAATGTAACAAATAT
Organism: Nephotettix cincticeps; assembly: GCA_023375725.1. Classification (NCBI taxonomy): domain Eukaryota; kingdom Metazoa; phylum Arthropoda; class Insecta; order Hemiptera; family Cicadellidae; genus Nephotettix; species Nephotettix cincticeps. Next base: position 128,470,558 of record CM041786.1, on the reverse strand, counting down.
AATGTAAAAGCAAAATATGTAAATAAAGCACTATTCTATTCTATTCAACCATATTTTATCTAAATTACACAATAAAAATAAACAGGAATTCATTAAAAGTTAATTAACATATGCATTTGGCCTCTTTAGCCCTTTTCACTACAGTCATTTACCAAAAATTGTTTCAGCTTGCTGACCACTCGGATCATTAGTGTAGCCTTGGAACATCTCCAAAAACCAAATTAACATGCAAGTTATGTGACTGTCTTTTTATAGACTTGTGATATTTAATTTATCTTTGAAATCAGCAAATCTATTACACAGCCAAACTAACTGATGCAGGTACTGTAGTTCTCTAAAGAAATAGTTCAGAAATGGTATTAAGAAGGAAAATATGCTCTGCTTTCCTGAGGGAACAAAGTGCTACCTTCAAAAACCTATTCATAGAATTTACTCAGCTGTTGAGATAGTAATGGGCCTACCTAACCTTTAGCCTATATATCAGCTATTATAAATTCAGCTGATATAATAATTTTAGTACTTGGTGACCAAGCTTTGCTCTAATAGAATAAGATACGTATAATACAAGTTAATTAGCAAAATTGAAACAAATTTATTACTTAACATTTATGTGGTTTAAATAAAACCGATTTCATTTACCTTAAATAATATAGCATAAACACTGAACAAAAATATAGTCCCCTTGTGAGGATCGATCTTACAACTTCCGGCAAGTGAAACCTGACGCTAGCCACTGTGCTACGGAGTCTGCCTAATTCGGACCGTCGTTTAAGGGTTTTTGGCGAACCTCAATTGTTTTAGCTGATCTTACTGTATTTATACTGTATTTAATTATCCATACAGTTATTATTAGCCTGTGATCAACTGATTTTGTTAGAAAAGGAATGAGGATTGAAAAGCAAAAGAGGAATTTAATTTTTACCAGTTAATTAGTTTGTTACAGTGGCTTCAAGCAATATAAACGAAAGATTTTGGAAATACCTTTCTCTTCTTTTGTTTCGCACAGTTATGTTACCCTTTAGTTTTTAAAAATTTTCAGTTAATTGATAATTTTTCATTTGTACACAAAATAAATATTTATGCAAAACCTCTATTCACATATTTTATTGTCCACCACCATCTTCAATCAACAACTATAAAACAGTTATAAACAGATGTTTTGATTTGTATTGATTACATTTTGATTCTCCATAAGTGTAATGTTAATTTTTTAGATTTTAAACTTAATACTACAAGAAAACCGGAATTTTCCTGGACATTAGACCTATCTAGAACTTATTTTCTACTCAGAAATGAGTTATTTCCAAAATTTAAAGAAAATCGTTAGAGCCGTTTTCGAGATCTGTGTGCAAATATACATACAAACCTTGCTTGTATTATAGTATTGGATAATTATTATGAAATTGATTTAAAAGTGTTTACAAAATTAGTACAGGACTTAATGTTGGTTTTAACTATGTTATGAAAGCCCAGAAGCATCATTCAGAGGTTTTAAATCTAAAAATATTACAATAAATTTATATAAAATGCATCCAATAGTGTTTTCTTCTGTCAATTTGAGCCAAGTATTTGTTTAATGGCAGGTGTTCTTAACTATCTAGAAAAGTTTTGATAACTTAATGTCTTTTTAATTCTTAATCTGATTCGTTCCTGGAAAACTAAAATACAACAATTTTAATGTTTCAAAGCTTAAAAATCACATAATGGGTCAAAACCTAACATTTAAAGAAGGTACTAAAAATATTGTATTTAATTTCAATCATGATTTTTCAAGCCGTTATTTCTTTACCCTAAGAATGTTGTTTATTTTTACTGATTACTAAGCTATTTGTATTATTAGTATCATATTAATTTTCCTTAAAATTGTCTTTTTCTATCCTATCAAAGTTCGGTCTCCAGGTACTGTATTCAAACAGTTACTCAACACGAAGAAACACAAAAACGTGCCCCCCACAACTATCAACAACCCAATCTTAAAAGAAGCAAAACAGTTGTCCACTGCCCAATTAAGCCTATGAATGCCGTCAACTTCCACCTAAGGCGGTCATTGTTTATTAAACCACACATTTGCCAGTCGAATTAGGATTGCTCATGATCGGTAATTGAAAGCACGAAATTTACTTTTTGTGATAGAAAATAATAATGATGTATCATTCCTTAGCGCTCAAAGGGTTTTAAACAGTAAAGTAAAAATCAAATTCTTTAGGCTATCACAACAAAACATAGTGTATTTTCACAAATAATCAACATTTCATTGTGTTAGCTTATAAACTCTTTGATATTAGCAAGTTCTGTGTTGTTTTAATTTGACAGTTGGTTATACTATATACTTATATCTTCTATGCTTTAGTTAGTGGGATAAACAAAATTTAGATAATGCTGCCCTTAGTTTAAGTATTACTGTAAATAAAATACTTTTCAGTTTAGGGTATTTTCATACTCTACCGACTATACATTGTATTGTATAATCTGAGAAACGCCACATTGTAGTGTTAGCTTGGTTTAGTTATTAATACAATAGTATAAAAATATCAATCACCAACCTAACTTATCTCCAGAGCTCTGTATGTCGGTATATACAATGCAATATATGGGTGTGGTCGGTACAATATGACTGTACACAGTTTTGATTTGTTTAAATAGCTTTTGTTTGACAAATAGAAAATGATGTGATGAATGATTTAAATAGGTTGTCTGCAACCTGATTTAGAGGATTGGTTTCTCTTTGACAAAGAAACAAATTGTAAAACGAAAATTCAGGGAGTTGGTATGTATTAAAAGGACATCTACAATATAACTGGCAGACACTACTGTTTTATCCAAGAATAAAATCTGTTTCGATACCACATAAGATATACAACTTACTGAACTGGTGAATTCATCTACCTTACAAGTTTAGTAGTTTTCTTAAGCACACCTCAATTTCCTTATGTAATACATTCGCCTAATGATAATACGTTCGATGGGAATCACATGTAAATGCGTTCCTGTGTGCATACCAATTTTCACTGGTTATGGAACCATGAACCAGTTTGAAGGTTATGTTTGACTGTGAATGTTGTTTGTAGTTGTTCCTTGACCGTGTATAATGTTTCATTCATGATTTTAATGTTCAAAAGTTATTAAAAATGAATACAAAAAACTTAAAACCCTTCAGCATAGGGTTAGGCATACAATTATCAGCATTGAACAATGAACATGAAGTGCCTAGAAACTCAAAATAGGAATAGACTCAAATAGAATGAATGACACACCAAAAAATTGCCCGAACAAAATAAAATAATTGTAAAGAGAAAAAACTTAATAAATATCATGGGCTAAAAGACTATAAATCAATTTATCCTATTAAAAACTTGTAAATTGGTCCATGGCAATTGGGCCTATGTAACTAATTGTAATGATTTTTCTACTTATACAATAAGCCTTTAATATGCAGTTTATCAAATTATATTATAAATTAAGTTAGTTAGAAGAAAAAAGTGCAGCATAAATTTTATTCCTAGATAGGTAAACTTATCGGATGTAAATTTAACGCGTAGCAAAAGGTATTTTTTACATAATTTGGTGTGCATAATAGTTTACTCCTTTACAGGCAGCGGTGCTTTAGTTGCTAGTCCATCCATTTTGACTACAGTCGTTTTAAAACCGCGTTTAACAAACCTTTTGAGTTAAAATGCATAAATATGCCAAATTTACATAGGATACCTATTTAGGATCAAAGTACTTTTTGATGGGCTCTTATGGGTCTTGCTGCCAATGGGCATATACATAAGAATTAATTTATATTTAAAATTACATAATATGTTAAACTTTATGCGTTAACTGTTTGTTATTTAACTTGGGTAAATCATCAAATTGTTATTATTCCATTTCATCCCCTGAGTAAAATTTACGCATTGATACCTATAGTGTATGCCTGATAAGCTATTACTATATAGGATTAAATAGTAGGCCTATGAATTAAATTTAATGGGCTAATATAAAATAATATAAGGTAGGCCCAACTGCTGTCTTTGAATTACAATTATTAATGGAAGGTAACTTACATATATAGTTAACGTTGTTGATTATATCACGTTATTTTTAAAAACATTTAACCGATGGAAAGTATATATTAGGAAATCATCACAGTTTACCCTAATTACAAAGACCAAGGGTCGAAATCGCCAACAATACTTATAAGTAGATGACTATTTTAATCAGGATTCTTATATTCCCGTAATGTAAAGATGGAATAGCTTACTCAATTAATCTTAGGTCAATAACTTTCTCGGAAACTGGAGATGAATTTTACATTATAACTTTACATAGTTAGACAAAACAATAGTACGTTTTCCTTTGGCACTTATTTGACTTTTGAGGTTGAGGATGAGTACTGAGGAGGAGTGAGGACTGAGGAGGAGAAGGAGAAAGGGAATATTTGATTCAGGGCACACTGGGATGTTTTCTAAATTTGTCTTGTGCAATTACTATACAGCCAATACGTTAACATACCTCTCAAATTGTGTATTAAAGTTTTAGAATCACTGAACTCTATATTTTTTATGATTGATGGTCACTTAAGTAATGAATCGTGAATTCATAAAAGTGAATAATATTTCTATTGTGGGTATTTCCCACCGCATGTTGAATGTTTTCCTTATATGAATTTGAAATGTTGTTAGAACTAAATTAATTTATATTTAAAATTACATAATATGTTAAACTTTATGCGTTAACTGTTTGTTATTTAACTTGGGTAAATCATCAAATTGTTATTATTCCATTTCATCCCCTGAGTAAAATTTACGCATTGATACCTATAGTGTATGCCTGATAAGCTATTACTATATAGGATTAAATAGTAGGCCTATGAATTAAATTTAATGGGCTAATATAAAATAATATAAGGTAGGCCCAACTGCTGTCTTTGAATTACAATTATTAATGGAAGGTAACTTACATATATAGTTAACGTTGTTGATTATATCACGTTATTTTTAAAAACATTTAACCGATGGAAAGTATATATTAGGAAATCATCACAGTTTACCCTAATTACAAAGACCAAGGGTCGAAATCGCCAACAATACTTATAAGTAGATGACTATTTTAATCAGGATTCTTATATTCCCGTAATGTAAAGATGGAATAGCTTACTCAATTAATCTTAGGTCAATAACTTTCTCGGAAACTGGAGATGAATTTTACATTATAACTTTACATAGTTAGACAAAACAATAGTACGTTTTCCTTTGGCACTTATTTGACTTTTGAGGTTGAGGATGAGTACTGAGGACTGAGGAGGAGTGAGGACTGAGGAGGAGAAGGAGAAAGGGAATATTTGATTCAGGGCACACTGGGATGTTTTCTAAATTTGTCTTGTGCAATTACTATACAGCCAATACGTTAACATACCTCTCAAATTGTGTATTAAAGTTTTAGAATCACTGAACTCTATATTTTTTATGATTGATGGTCACTTAAGTAATGAATCGTGAATTCATAAAAGTGAATAATATTTCTATTGTGGGTATTTCCCACCGCATGTTGAATGTTTTCCTTATATGAATTTGAAATGTTGTTAGAACTAAGTTTTTTCCTATTGAAAGATTCCTCTTCTAATTATATTTTAAACTTGAAATCATTAAATTTGTATTAGTTTGTCGTATAAATAAAACGTAAACACTTTTTTTCTTTTAATTAAAGATTTCTATATTTATATTTTATACAGTACTTGTGCGGGGTTATTTTAATTCATTTATTAAAGGTGAAGGTCCGAAAAGGAAAGAAAACATTGAGGCTTCATTAACAGGAGAAGTGTTTTTTTAAGAACAAAAATGTAATAATACCCCGTCGCAGCAGACCTGTGTACTCAGCGAATTTCCAAATCAATAATATAATCATAATATATGACAAATTTGGTAAAAATCTGTCAATAAACATGAGAATCATTTTGCCTATTCTCCATAAGATTAACATGGGAAAGAGTGAGCAGGTTTGCTGCTATGAGGAACACTGAGAATAGGCATTTATACCATCAAAAATTTTATTTTTAACATTTATACCAACTTCAACATCTGTCCATAAATAAAGGAGTTTGCCTCTTTTCCATATAATTAACATGGGAAAAGAGTATGCAGGTTTGCTGCCATGATAAACACATAAACTATGATTTTTTTAGCATAAAAGTATGGGTCCCAACCACATAAACACACACATACACACATACACACACACACACACACACACACACACACACACACACACACACACACACACACACACACACATATATATATATATATATATATATATATATATATATTATGTATATAATAAAATGTAAACAAAACAATAATTAATTCGACAAATATGTGTATAAAGCCGCATTTACATTAATTCGAGCTCGCATTCGAGTTGTTGGCCACTACGAATACTACAAACATTAAAGGTATTACAAACATTAGATCGAACTCGCATTCAAGTGCCGCTCACATTCGAGCTCAAATTAAAGTAAATGCGCCTTTAATAATTGTTTTATAATTAATTATATACAGGTCCTTTTGACGTATCCATGCTCTAACCTATTTCCCTCAGGGAAGTAAATATAAACATTTTTACCACAGTAGATGAGTTCAAAAACTCAAGCAGTTGTAAAAATAATTTTTATATGATAAATAAACAAGTATAGTAGAAGTTTATAGAGTTCTTAATTTAATTTTGTTAAATATTATTTTCGTATTTATTACCATAGGAGAGGGAATAATACGTCATTGCTATTAATTATGAAATGAATAATGCTTTATACCAGTGGAATGTTCTACGTTTTGTTGAAACATCCTGAATAAATGAAATATTTTTCTTATTGTAACTTTATGTAGTATACATAACACTTAAAACATTTACGTTTTAAAGTAATCCAGTAACCACTGGTTGTTGCCAACATGGTTAAAATTGTCCTAGGCAGGCTGACTGAAACGCTGAATCGTGATTTTTTTTCAGCTGATAAGTATTTCAATGCTGTTGTGTCGTCCTTCGCGTTGTGCGTGTGCTCTATATTTACTTATTTTGATTATAACAGTTCTATTGCCTGAAAACAGTCCAAATTTTCTTTAGAAATGTCGTCTAATCACAACGATGACAGTTCGAATGAAAATACTTGCGTCGTTTGCTTTAAAAATGTGGACATATTTTCCATTGGAGATTGTGATCATCCAGTTTGTTATGAGTGTTCTACCAGGATGAGAGTTTTATGTCGCCAGAATGAGTGCCCCATTTGCAGACATGATATGCTCAGGGTAGGCAAAGATACTGTCGATTATTTAACCTAAGCACATGTTTTTGACTTATCCTTCATCAATTTGCACTAATGCTATTCCATTCCATTATGGGCAATGTTCATGCTGTAAAGTTCACCCTTTTAATTTTCCATAATTGACCAGCTGACTTGATTCATGTGTTAACCATAGTTTGTAGGAATTATTCAGGAACTTAATGTAACCATCTGAACACTGTTATCTAAGTTATCAATTTCTTCTTCTTGATTCTCTAGGTTATTTTTACCAGATCAGTCCGCCCGTTCAAGCATTTGGACAAATTGGTTGGTACTCAGCCTGCTTTGGATCGCAAGTTTCAAATAGTGTTTGAAACATCTGATCTACAGGCTGCATATGATGCTCTACTTGCACACATCTGTCCCAAATGCCCTGGGCGTCGTGCATTCCAAACTTTTGACCAGCTTAAAGATCATGTGCGCAAGCATCACGAGCTCTTCTACTGCGACCTGTGTGTTGAAAACTTGAAGGTCAGTGTTTTATAACTATTTTAAAAACCTAACTGTAAAAAATAGCCTTCTTGTACTTGCTATTTATTGATTATGCCTAGTCAAAACTATAAACTGACCTAGTCTTTATTCCATTTCTAAGTGCTTCTAATTCATAGTGTGGAAGTCCTACGATATGATAGAAATACCTAACACAATTCTGTGACTAGTTATAAATCTGTCTTTGTTCATTGGACAGTTATGATACTGATAAAATAATCAATTGGTTCTTTTGTCTTTATATAGTGCAGGTGTCAAAACTGATTAGAGGGGTTTGGTTTCTCAGTTAAAAGTAAACATTAGGCCTAATGAAGGCTGCTTAATCCCTTTTTATTCTTCAGATCCTTACAAGAGAAAGAAAGTGTTACAACCGCCGAGACCTGGCTCTGCATCGGAGACAAGGTGACGCAGACAATCGTTCTCATCGTGGACACCCTCTCTGTGAATTTTGCGATCGACGGTGAGTGATATTATGGCTAAATCAGAATTACATCATTGGCATGGATGGGACAATGTTCCAGGGGAAGAAATTATATAACTTAAAAAATGATGTTTTTCAAGTATGGCCTATAGGCTAATTTTTGTAAATGGTAGCAGCAATGAAAAATAATTGGATTAACTGAGACAGACTAATGAATGGTTTGGCCTAGATTGTAGTTGCATGGTTCTGGGTACTTGGATTTTGGGCCTGATAAAAGATTTTGCTGACTATCGAGTCCTTAAAAGTTTAACTGAAAATCCTTATGAAATTACTTACTAAATACAGTTAAATTAACCTAAGCAATAACATTTTATTAAAGAATATTTTATTACTTAATCTTACTAATTAAGCAGGTGTCAGTTAAGTAATAGAGCCAGGTTGTTGAACACGGCCACATCAACAACATCACACACATTAGATCACACGCAGCACGCTGGCTTTAGGGAAGGGATTTTATATATTTCTTTTTTTTGTCTCTACTTTCAGTTTTCAGTTTCCGGAACACTCTTCATTTGGAAATAGTTAAAAACATTTTAATGTTGTTCCTTTGTGTCAATTTATTTGGATCATTTACGTTAATTCGTCACCAATACTGTTTATACTTAACCCTTTAAGTCCCGTGTTTTATAGTGCTCAGAACACCCCGGTTTTTAAAGATGGGGAGCTACATTATGTGCATATATAAAGATTTTAAGGCTATATACATACTATAACTCGCAGTGTTTAAGAGCGTATTAACGTTGATTTGATGACATTTTATGTTTACAAACTGAATGATAATAAGTAACATGCTGTTAGTCATAATGTAAACAACTCTCGCCGGCAGACAAAACATCTATGCAATACTTTCAGTAATAGCAGTGCGGCAACTTATCCTAGAGCAAAATAAAATACAGTGGAGCGAGGATAATTTGAACTTCTTTCTTCTTTATTTCGAAGTTTGGACTTGGTCCCTAGAATTTTATATAAAAACAATGTTAAAATATCCTAGATAATTTGAATAATTATTTGGATAGTTCAAATTTTTTGCAGCGTAAATCTATAAAGAGAACAAGTCATTGTGTGCGATTTTCCTCGAAACGACATTCGGGCTTCCTGTCCGTAGACAATTTTTAGCTAGATCAACGCGCCCACCCCTCTCCAACCCTTCTCACAGCACGTACACCTGCTGTCGACTGGTCACATGATACCCCTCCCCCTCAACAGTCCTCTACTGCTCATAATTTTTTTGATCCCTTTTCCATTAATACCAGTTCATCTTTGGAAATAATTCAAAATTCATTTTTAAGGTATTTATATTTTAAAAGATTTAATGTTCCATGCAATAGGCAACTGTCAACTGTTGTCTTGAGACATTTATTTTCTTTTGATTCTCTTTTAACAAGAAGAAGTAAATTGGCTCTTTTATTTTTGTTTAAATTACTTCATAATTTAGTTGACAGCTCTGTTTTATTAAGTAAGATTAATTTTTATATTCCTAGGAGTAATCTACGACCCTCATTAGTTTTTTCTGTTCCTCGTTGCCACACTGTTCAACATTACAATTTATCAATTTTTAAAGCTTTAAGGTTATTAAATTTATATAGGGATGATATTGATTTGTTTCGTTATAATTTTAATTTATTTGTGAACCAATTAGATAGATTTATTACTTTCTAGATTATTACCATTATTACCATAGTAGTTTTAATACCTGAAGTTTGTTTTCGTTTTGTTAAACACACACATTACTCTTTCTTTTGTATTTGCCTACTATAGTTAGTTATAAGTTTGCTATTCTTGTACTCTTATTTTTCATTAATTAGTTTTAGTTTATTATGTTTTCAAAATGGCTGTTTTGGGCATTAGCCTGTAGCCATTATGTATATAATTCAATAAATAAATAAATAAATCACAACATTGACAATATTGACATCTCTAGTCTGTCACTACACGGCGCCGGTGCAGTTCAGTGCCGTGTGTATTATTGATGGTGGTTTGTTCTGATATTCGTCATCTTTGTTTCGTGTTTGTATTTGTGACTTCATCTGCGTTCATGTTAACACATCGTCTGTATGAACTGGTTCGCTTGGTCAAAGCGAACCTACAAATCTCTGACGTTGCAAGAATAAATAGCGGCAATCAAGGAGGTAGACAAGGGATTTAAGAAAAAGTTTGAAATAGCTCAATTTTCGGGATCCCTCCAAACACATTATCGACATTTACAAAAAATTAGGACTTTTAATCAATCCAATACTATAATTCGAGCAAGGTTTGTAAGGTTTGTAAGGTTTGTTGTATATTTGCACACGGATCACGAAAACGGCACTAAGGATTTTCTTTAAATTTTGGAAATAACTAATTTCTGAGTAGAAAATAAGTTCTAGATAGGACTAATTTCCAAGAAAATTCTTGTTTTCTTGTAATATTAAGTTTAAAATCTAAAAATTTAGCATTACGCTTTGGAGAATCAAATGTAAACAATACAAATCAAAACATCTGTTTATAACCGTTTGACAGTTAGTTGTTTATTGAAGGTGGTAGCAAATAATATGTGAATAGAGGTTTTGCATTAATACTTATTTTATGTATGTAATAAATGAAAAATTATGAAATTACTAAACAATTTGTAAAAACTAAAGGGTAAAATAACTGCAGGAAATAAAAGCAGAGAAAATTATTTCCAAAATCTTTTGTGTTTTGAAAGAAAACGTATTCATTCTATTGATTGAAGCCACTGTAACAAACCAATTAACTGATGTAAATTAAATTTCTCTTTTGCTTTTCAATCCTCATTCCTTTTCTAGCAAAATCACTTGATCACAGGATAATAATAACAAACTGTATGGACATTTAAATTCAGTATAAGATTAGCTAAAACAATTGAGGTTGGCCAAAAACTCTTAAACGACGACGTGAACTTGGCCGTAGCTCAGTTAGTAGGCTTAGATCTCACGTACGTAAGGTCGCTGATCGATCCCCAACCGAGGGCTTTTTGTTCAGTATTTATGCCATATTAATTAGGGGTATGAAAACGGTTTTATTTAAACCACATAAATGTTTTCATTGAGCAGTAAATTTGTTTTAATTTTGCTAATTAACTTGTAAAATACATGTCTTATTCTATCCGAGCAAAGCTCGGTCACCAGGTACTAATATCTTTATTAACCTAACTTTTTTTTAGTATACAATGCTAAAACATGATGTTTTACTATTTATTTCAACCACTTGCAAAAACCTTTCTAATTCAAATTTTTGGATAATTCAAATTTTTTCTGGTCCCTTGAGGTTCGAACTATCCAAGTTCTACTGTAATACCGCTGTGGAGGAGGTTTTCTTGAATATAGACGTATGCAATGTGTCCTACTTTCTTATTCTTCATAGCAGATAAGGGCAAGTAATTGAAACGCTGTCGTAGGCCCACGTATATGCGAGCGTGGGCTTTAGACGACACTGGCTGCCAATCGCATATACGCGGGTGTGGGACTCAAAGGGTTAAAGTAGGTTTAATATCAACACTTTAAGCGCCAACGCGATTTTCCCCATTTCCCACTGTATGCCAAATTTTAATTTTTGTTTTTTTTTTAATAGGCCTACTAATTTGTTATTTTACTTTTCAATTTGTATATATTTATTTTGAGTGGTTTTTATTTATTCAGGGGTTTTTTATGATATGATCAGCCCCAATGCCACGTTAGCCTGGCGGGTTGTGCCAGCAACATGTGGGTGGCAACGCTGAACCCAGTGTTATACATGTGTGTGTTTCCTGTTGAACATAGACAGCTTATTAGATAAACTTAGATGGTTTGGAGAGAAGGCTAAATAATTTTAAGGTTGGAAACCATTCATGGTTCTTCTGGTATATACCACCTTACTTGTTGCAGATATAATGACAATGATGAACTTTACCGTCACTTACGGAGGGACCATCTCTTCTGTCACTTCTGCGATGCAGATGGGCTTCACCAATATTACGAGTAAGTTAAGAGTTAATGTTTAAGTAAAGTAAATATTTTCTCTCCTGTGAGTTAAAGATTTAACCAAATCCAACCCATCATTACTACAGTGGAAGCTCTCTAACCTAAAATGGCTCAACTGCCTGTCGGATTAACCTACTACTTCATATAAATGAACTAACTTCCACCGCAGCAGTCGAAGTTGCGATTACAATTCAAAAAAACTTTCATGTTAAAACAGATCAATCATATGTTTCTGTAGCAAGTCACAAGATTGTCACATAGAAGCTATAACCATATTACAGTCAACTGCACACTGTACATTGAACAGCCACAAACTTCTACAGCTGTTTACTTCATTTTTATAAAATACCCCTGTCACAGCAGACCTGCATCCTCAGCAAATGTCCAAATCAATAATATGACAATAATAATAACTAGTTCTATAATAGTAATTCTATAATAGTAATAATATCTGTCAATAAGTTAGGTTTTCTTTTTTTCCATAAGATTATCAAGGGAAAGAGAAAGCAGGTTGACTGCTGTGAGGAACACTGAAATTAGGCATTTTTACAATAAACAATTTTTATTTGACCATATACCAAATTTTATAACCATCTGTACATAAATAAAAGAGTTTGCCTATTCTCTGTATGATTAAAATAAGAAGAGGGTTTGTTGGTTAGCTGCAATTATAAACAAATAAATTTTTTTTATCATGATTAACTTTTTCAACACGTCTTGTGTTTAAAAACTACACAATGTTTTGAGAGCTGGTTTAAACTACTCCCGTTTTCAAGTGCCTAACGATATTTATATCTCTACAAACTAAGGGTTATTTCTATACACAGAAAAGAAACTGGTAAAATATATATATATATAAGAGAAATCATTTGTAAATAAAACACTACTTAACCTATTTTGTACACTTGTAAAATTACAACTCAACGACACCAACACTCCACCTTCAAGCCAGCGGGTGTGAAAAGCACGACACAAAAGTTAGACCTCTACTGGCCCCCTCACTCCGAGCAGTCGCTACTTTCCCTACATGTCCGCTAGGGGTACTAGTAGCCCAGCATCGTTCGGCTGCAGCTGAAAACAGAACAGCACAAGAGAAACAATTTTCATTAAAAAATTCCAAGCAAATATAACCTTGCCTCTATGCTAGTTGGCCTAGAACCTGCTTGCAAGTTCACGGTACAAAGACTGGAACACGATCGCACACATTCAAAATTCTCAGCATCATCACAGTGGAATCCCCGGTGATTGAACCGAAATTCTCAGCGTCATCATTGCGATTAAACGCAGTTATGGATTTAAAATTGCCTATTCACCGTCAAGTTCTTGCAAAGATTTCAGAATTCCAGCAACACAACACACTTTACAACACAACTGCATTCTGGCTTAATATATGTTTTAGATCATGATAAATATTGATATGATAAATAAGTAGTTATCTAGGGAATTAACATTATTATTTTTCTATAAAAATATAATTACTATACAATTATATCTATCCTATCGTTAAACAGTAAGTATCGTTTAGCGAATTTCCCGCAGGGAAGAAGCTATTACCGTAAGTCTCATGGCAAAACCTAATCTCGGGACCATGTTACTTTTTCGTTTTGAGGTTCCTAGAGACAAAAAACAATACTGGTAGTCTTAAAAAATTGTATACATAACTTAATGTGCGTGTGTGTGTGTGTGTGTGTGTGTGTGTGTGTGTGTGTGTGTGTGTGCATCCTTGAATACAAATTCTCTTGTTAAAATGTTTCGATTTAGTCTAAATTTTGTACTTATATTTTAAACAGTAATTATATTTTACCTTTGTTATTTGCCTATGTTCTTGAGTTGTTAGATGTCTTGATGTACATTACGCCACTCTTGTGGCATCATCAGAATATTCAAACTTAAAAAAGATAAACACATGAAGCACATTAATTAAATGTGCTGATTAAATGTGGAATAAATGCTGTTTACTTAAGGTCTGAAAATTAAATAAGCATTCTTTTTAGCAAATTTCACATAGGAAAGAAGCTATTACCGAAGGTCTCATGGCAAGATTTAAGCCCGAGACCATGTTATTTTTTCGTCTTTAGGTGCCCAGAGGCCAAAAACAATAAATCTAATGGTTTTAATTTACCTTATTGTAAGCAGCTCAAATGGTCACTTCTTTGTAACACTACCGGTTTCGTCACTTACTCTTGTGACACGTTCACGTGTAGTCAGCTTGAGGTTACATATCGGTCAAACGACGTCGTCAAAATTTTTTAAACATTAAACACATGTACAAAACACTTACAACACAAAAACACATAATGCACATTTAGGTTTAGCGCTAAATTTTTTATTTATTAAAAGCGTATGGGCCCGACGCAGTTGTTGGTAGGACATTCACTGGTCAAGGCGGTGAGGGTGTGCGACCTTGGGGAGGGGGGCAGTGATAACGCTGATAATGGACTCGTCCTGCAAAGTTGTACCCTTGATGGTGAACTCGTCTGATGGGCTTGAATTTCTAAAATACTATTTAATATGAGATGCGAGCTATAGTTTAGTTTTTCATTTAATACTAAGTCTTTATCAAGATGTAGGGCTCTGTATATGTGGAATTCTTCTAACGTGTTTAATATGTGACCCTTATTTTATATTTCAAGGATTTTTATCTTATTCTCAATTTCGGAAACTGAATGTCCTTCATCAATGGCATGTTGTGCATAGCTGGATTTTTGTTGCGCTAGCCTGGGTTTATGCTTTTTGGCTCTTTTGATGAATGAACGCCCAGTTTGACCTTTCGTAGTTGTCACAGCTACCGCATTCTAATTTATGAACACCAGTTTTTTCCAAGTCGGATTTTACAGTTGAGGTTTGTTTTGGTTTTAATAGCTGTGCCATTTTATTGGATGTTTTCGGGGCTGGGATGATGTTAAAGGGTTTCAGTTCACTTTTTAAAAAATTATGTAGTTTATGTCCGTATTCAATAGGAACGAATTTTGGTTGTATATCAGGAATCTGTTCTTTATTATTTTTATTCTTTAATTGTCTCATCAATATTTGATTGATTAAGCTGGTTTCATAGCCGTTGGCTCGGGCAATGTGTTTGATTATGTTTAGTTCCTTGTTGTAATTATCTGGCGTTAATGGTATCTCAATCAATCTATTGATCATACTATTGTAGGCTGCTGTTTTAAACTACTCTCAGCTTAAAAAACTACACAATTTAGTTCCTTAAAGTTTTTCTCTATCTCCAACTGTTACCGAGATATAAAAAAATCTAAACACAGTACATTGTATTTTGAGGCTCCAATAGTAATCTTATGGAGGGTAAGAAAAAATTAATATTTCACGTATTAACCAATATTTTTGGATAAAATTTGATATTTAGCTTCATATAGTTGAGATTCATACAATTATGCTTAAAAATCATAGTTAATGTGATTATCATGGCAGCAAACCTGCATACTCTTTTCCCATGTTAATCATATGGAGAATAGGTAAACGCTTTTATTTATGGACAGATGTTGATGAAACTTGGTATAATTGGTTAAAATAAAAATTATAATTAAAATAACAATTTTTGATGGTATAAATGCCTACTCTCAGTGTTCCTTACAGCAGCAAACCTGCACACTCTTTCCCATGTTAATCTCATGGAGAATAGGCAAATAATTCTCATGTTTATCGACAGATTTTGACCAAACTTGTCATATATATATTATTATTATATTTTAGATTTGGAAATTCGCTGAGTACGCAGGTCTGCTGCGACAGACCTGCCCACCATTGTTGTTCGTCACCATTGTTTTGTTTTGTTAACCATTTTCAATACTTTTGAGGGATCATCTGCGATTTTCATTGTC
The DNA here is from genome assembly GCA_023375725.1 of Nephotettix cincticeps. Classification (NCBI taxonomy): domain Eukaryota; kingdom Metazoa; phylum Arthropoda; class Insecta; order Hemiptera; family Cicadellidae; genus Nephotettix; species Nephotettix cincticeps. The sequence goes on along the minus strand of CM041786.1, from coordinate 128,454,478 downwards.
TGCGGCAAACACTACTCAATTCTACGGATAAAATCAGGAGTTCTCTGTACTTGTTATCATTGTAACATCCCCCCTGAAAAAATAAAAACTTAAATTGTCAAATGGATAGAAAATTAAATCAGTTGTGTCATAAGCACAACTGAGTTTTTTTTTACCTAATATTCAAAACAAATTTTTCATTTAATATGTTATTTTATTGTGGTGCTTGGCTGAAAGGATTGTTCTGTTTCAAGATAAGATATCTGTTATCAATCTTGTTTACCTGTAACCCTTTTCAGATTTAATTTTCTAAAAATATCTCTTTACACACTAATTGCCCATACAAATACAAATTTTTCACATATAAGGAATATATATCTATAAGGTATTTGTAATTGTGGTTAACTCTCATGGTTTCTCGATTTAAGATCCAAATTCCTTTTTAAAGTTAAGAAATTCATTAAGTAGTGTTTATAGCATACAATTTCTAGAAATAAAATAGAAAAATTATAACACTTAAATATTTTGTTTTTCACATAAACATAAATAATCAAGTATATTTTTTTCGTTATCCAAAATTGCTTAATTTCAGCCATTTTTATTTGAATATGAGAGCCAAACAGAAATTTAGTGGATAGTGCGAAGGACTCTGAATGTGAGCAATATCCCTCGCACAGTATAAATTTACACAGTTTGAAGATTATAGGGGAGAAGCTTCCCCTTCCTCCTACCGAGGTAATAACAAATAAATTTGTGTGGATTTTATCGGGCAATGGTGGATACATACATAACAAATTTGATCCAAATCAGACCAACGGTGTAGGCTGTGGCTCTTTTCACATCCATACACACACAGACATCACCTCAAAACAACTTTTTTGGATTCAAGAGACCCCAAACAAATTATATAAAATGAAAACAATAGGACCACCCTTACCCGACCTCTCAATCATCCGACTCCTCTCTTTATTCAACCTATATTCGACTGGGACGGTGGCGACGTCCTGTAATCCAGCTACTTGGAGGTCACGAATTGTGGATAGTTGTGAGAGATGGTTGGTGGATGTAGTGTTCTCTTGTGTGGATTAACGTCTGCACTATTGAATACTACGTTAATCCACAAAGACCATCCTCATAATTAGACCAATTCGTAATTCAGAGGCCGTGGTTCAGATTCCACGTTAAACTGTAGGTCCATTAGTTGCCATCGGCTGTTAGGCTATTAATTAACAGTCCTGTCTAAGGAACATGTCAGCCTTAGTCAGTAACAAGACTACAAGATCGCACCACAATCATGCTACATTCATTCCTCATTCATACTTGGCTTAAAATACCTACCTGGGTAGGTCGCCATTGCAGTCAAAAGTAAAGTAAAGTAGCTAGTACCTTTCCCACTCTCCCAATGTTGGTGAGGCTGTTGAAACGTAAGAGACCTATTATATAATTACCTTTATATATTTTTACCTTTATAATATTTTTCAGTTATCATTCAAATCATGATGTGTAAATGTAAGTGTTAGAGGTGCAATAAAATTTTATTACAACACTGCACAGCCCTTATGGTCACAAAAACTAAAATTAAATATTTTGTTATTTTCTACTATTTTGGGATTTTTTTTATTTTGTATAACTACAAAGGCTGTTTTTCAACCTCCGAACCCTATCTAGGCAATTGGAGGTATAGAGAGGCTGGATCTGCGTGTCATGTGATTGCGCAGCTCCCCCTCTACGACCTCTGCCGTTTTTAGGTCAAGTGAGTCAGTCGTAGCCGAGCTAAGGCTGTATAAATACAGTTGTTACACTCAATACTCTTGCCAAATGTGAATTACAAAGTGTAATCGTTTTCTGCAAGCAGAAGGATATAGTGCTGTGGAAATCCATTACAGAATGAGCAACATGTATGGTAACAATGTTATGAGTGATGGTAGTGTTTGGGAATGGTATCGAAAATTTAAAGAAAGACATACGTCCATGATGAAGGTAAACAAGGTCGCAAGTCTCTCGCCACTGTAGGCCTCGTTGAGCTTGTTGATTAGGCAGTAAGATGTAAATATCTAATGCTGTCCACTACTATCTGCCATCATCTCACTCGATGTAGGTAGGCCTATGTGGTGCTGATCATGTTTTGTTCTAGGTCCTACAATGTGCTACATGTGGGCATGTAGCACATTGTAGGACATTTTCAAATATCTAATGTTGTTCCCTACTATCAGCCAGCATCTTACTCGATGTAGCCCTATGTCATGCTAATCATGTTTATTGTTCCAGGTCCTACAATGTGCTACGTGCCCATTTCAAATATCTAATGCTGTCCACTACTATCAGCCAGCATCTCACTCCATGTAGGCCTATGTGATGCTGATCATGTTTATTGTTCCAGTTCATACGATGTACTACGTGCCCATTTCCGAGAGCAGCATTATTTATGCGAGGAAGGAGAGTGTTACGAGGAGAAATTCACTCCAGCATTTCGCACTGAGATCGACTTGAAAGGTTAATATATTTTGTCTTTAAACATGTGAACAGGTCTATTTAAAAAATTAATGTAGGTTTGGATTGTTTTGTTGTATAAATTAGTATTAATAATTATTTTATTTGTTTGATCTCCCATTATATAAGGATAAAATATAATATGTCCCATGTCACACTAACAGGAATTCCTTTTACTAAAAGCTGAGAACCTCATTTAGATTTTAAATTTCTGACACATTTGTGCTAACATATTTTTTAGGTTACCGAATTAATAAACCTCCAACAAATGTGTTTGTTTCTGATCCGGAAACGAGTCAAACCCCCTAGTGGGAATGCCAACTAGGGGTTTTGACTATTTTCACTATACTCTTTTGACTATACTCTGGGGAATATGATCTTAAGCTTTACAAAAATCTATTTATCTTCAACTATTATTTTGTATTAATTTTACTATTACGAAGTCAAAAAATTTTCATGTGTTTCTAACATATGAGAAACTTAGCACTTATGTTAATTTTATACAAAATCTTAAAGTAAGTTGATAAAAGTATGAAAGATATGTATATTTTTATCCTACAATAAGAGTAGAAAATCTATAACTTGTATTATATCAAAAGATTTTAATTTAAATGTAAATTATCAGGTAATCAATTGAAACAGTTTCTTTGCCTATAAAAACATTGTGTAGTCAAAAACACAGATGTGTTAGAAAATTCTAAGAAATTATATTAGTAAATGAAATATAAATACAGGTTTTTATCACCTCTACTCAGAACTGCTGATAAGTTCAGCAGGTGATCACAGTACGAATCGTTCTTTCCCTTTACTTATTCTTCCTTCACCACCGCATGAAATAGTGTAAAATAGAAACATGTTTGAGAAGGGCAAAAAACATAGACCCCCCTATTGTGTTGAAAGGCTCAGGGAAAATTGAGGTAATTCATTATTCATCTTTATCTTGCCAGTTAATAAATAATAATTAAACATCTCTTAGTCATTTAATTTTTATTTTGTTTTAGTTGAGATTTATTGTATATTTTTACATTTACAAATTGTCTGTACAGAACAAAAACGAGTTTGCAATACTTTTTCTCATATCATGATTCAATTATTATATTCTATTTTTAATCTATATTTTTGGATTGTAAAACATCAAATTTTCAGCTCACTAGATGTTGACATAGATATTGAATATTGTTAATTTACTAAGCTTCACTGAATTAGCTCACAAAGCCTTGGTGCACGGGAGTCAAATGTCGAAGGCAGCTGCCAAGCAGGCACGGACACTGGCGTTGGCATTCACATTGAAGCCTCGTCTGCGCCAGGCGGACAGCCGTAGGGGCAGCAGCCGCTCTTCCAGATATCAGAGGTAGGGCTAAAATTAAATATGTGAGTTTGGGAATACAGTAGAACCTCGATTATCCGGGGGTGGATCAACCGGGCGGCGGGTTAACCGGGGCCCAAAACTGGCAAAAAATTATTATTTTAAAAGAAGTTTTTCATCGTCAATTTTCTCATGAAAACTTTTTTAATCTCAAATACGTGATAATAATACTCTTACTAACGTAAAATTAGTTTTGAAACAAACTGAACATTATTATAATAATTTTACTGAAAATATTCTGGGTATTAACTAAAGAGTAGATAAACAATAACTTGAATGAAAAATAAAATATCGATCAACATTCTGACGAAATAAGCAAGCGCCAGACTATCAATATTTCTTCATTACACGGCTGTTCACAACACAACTCAGTATCTGATTGACCCATGGCCATGACGACACATGCACTATATTGCGCAATAGATACTGCGCATGTGTGTGAGCGGGGAGAGTGAAGGAAGAGAGATAAGGAAGGAGACTGCCAGAAGTCGATGAGTCCCCCCTCCCCTCAGCCGTGTTTTGTTTGAACAACAGCTCAGCTGACTTGAATTTTTAGTTCCATTTTTGATTATTCTGTCGATGAGTTACAGTTTTGAACTGGTTTTTCAATTTATTTCATTAAATCTATTGTTTCAATTTAACTGTTTGTTTGTCTGTATATTGTAATATTTTTAACTAAATTAAGTTGTATATAATCTTTGTAAAAATGTCAGATAATGGTTTGTATGCGATAACAAAATGCCCGCATTCGAAGTTATCAGTGACGAAGATCTGTTTAAAGCATGCTGACAACTAATGATGTATTAATAATAAACTAGGGCGGTTTTTACGTGAATACTTTGAATTATTTTCTTCATTCGGATTAACCGTGTTTTCAGTTATCCGTGCCCCCTCTCCCGCTGATTACCCCGGATAATCGAGGTTCTACTGTACAGTTAGAGTCTCAGTTAACCGAGCCTACCCTGGGTGCATAAAACATAAAATATTCACCATGAATCAGAAGTCATATGGCATTTGAAGTTTTTCATCACCCTGCCTGTATGTAACATTAGTGAGCCCAGGAGTCACTTTAGATGTCTCTTGACTATAGAAAAGGTTTATAACCGTTTTGATAATGCTTTGTAATTATTGTACAACAGTGTTAATAATTATTATGTAGCATTAACTCAATTGTATTCATTGGCCATAACTGTATTTCGCATTAAAAAAACATAAAAAATTTTCTTCAAAAATCTTATTCTCATTGGTAGTTCCGTGTTAACCGAGTTTTTTGCTAACCAAGGTCGTTATGGTCCAAATTAGCTCGGTTAAACAAGACTCTACGGTCTATACATACAGTTATTAGTAATTTTTTTCAGAAATATATCCACTACAGAAAATAGTATCAACATTTTTCTAGACAAAACTCTTATTTCCATAAAATTCTAGGATCGAAAGTTGGTTTTCACAACTGTTTTAAAACTTAAAATGAAAAATATACGAGGACTGGAAATAAGTTGTCCAAGTGTTAGAAATGAGCTGTCCCAGTATTAAATAGGTTGTTAAAGAATTCAGAATAAATTTTCAGAATTAATTTATATTTGCATAGGACCAAATGTAAGTAAATAGTCAAGAGATGATAATATATTTCTGATTTTTGTTTGTAAGCCACAGTGATGAAGAAGAAGGAGCTGTTGGAGGTATGGCTGTGGACTACCGAACTGCGCAACAGACAACATCAGCTCCAACATTTTCACAAATCAATACAGCAAGCAAAGATGAGTTTCCAACACTAGGTGAGCACTTAAAAATGTATATGTATAATCATATGGTATCAAAATTATATTACTTTCGGGTCATATACTTTCATGGCATACTGTTTATAACCATTTCAGTGCCAACGTTCGTATATACGGACGTCGGCATAACGTGCAAGAAGAGCCAGCATCCGTACATACAGACGTCCAAAAAAAAAATTTTCATAAAAATTATTTTCTATTTTTTTAGTTTTTTTCTATTTGTGTTTAGGATATAAAGAGCACATTAAATATGACTATTTAAGATAAAATGTTATTCTAAGTATTTTTGGCTAGTAAACTTATGTAAAACTTATGTAATTTTATATATATATATATATATATAATGTATTTTAGAATTAGTTGACTTGAGTTTTTTTGTAAAACAACTGCTATGTTGAAAAACGCTCATGAATAAAGACAATATTCATTCATTCATTCATTCATTCATTCATTCATAAGCAAACAACTAAGTTTGTTTTTTAATACAAATAAACTAAACTAAACATTTTATTAACTTATGGAAAAACAAAAACTAACGATATTTTCTAAAATAATCACAAAAACGTTATTTTTGAAGATAAATGTTTAAACTTTTTGCATTTATGTACAAAACTAAGTATAGTTCAACAAAAATACTCAATTTTAAGCATGAGGAATTTCATACTGGCAATTTTTTTACTTCAAACTGAAAAATTCACTATAAAATATTAATTAAGTAATCGTTTTTCATAATTTATTTTATGAATAAAAATATTAAGTATATTTATTTTATCTGTTACATTTACTTAACTTATTTATGAACAAAACTAAACCAAAAGTATCCATTTTCATCCGTAAATAATAAAACAATGAAAGTTTTTCTCAAACAGCTAAAAACTGCTAATTTTAACCTGGCATTTCTTGCACACGCTATGGGAGTAACACCTGGCACTGAAAGGGTTAATACTGTTTTCATCCTACCCAGTTCTGCAAGGTTGTATGGTTTTGGACATTATACCGAATAGGGTTTCCTAGCTTTTATAAAAAAATTAAATTTGATTGTAAAAATTAAATATGTAAAAAATGATTTCAACCATAAAAATATGTATCCCTGAAAATGAAATATCCTTGAACTCGACACGAAGTATTGTCATACGAAGTATTGACTACCTGTGGAACTTGACAATTCAGTTTGGTCTGCCATGGTGTCAAGAATCAAGAATATTTACTCTAATTTTTTGGATACATTTATGTACATTGAGAACATATAAAACATTAGCATTAGCGAATAAAACAAAGTAAGCTCGCAGCCCACAGGAGATCGGAACGACAAATCAGCTGATGTCGGCTACCAGCTGACACGAGAGTTGAAAGAGTTAACCCTTTTAGCATATTCCCGAAAAATGCTAAGATCCGATATATCGGACCGCCGATTTTTGCCGAAAAACGCTAAGTGCCGATATATCAGATTTTACCATTTTCGTCATATCTCCGTTATTTATTGGAGTATACCGATGACAAACATATCAAAATAAAGAGGAATAAATTATCTATTGGAACATAACATTTATTTTCATATAGTATACGTGCTGGAATGACGACGGGAATTTTAATGGCGATGGTGTCTGCTGCTTACTGCGCAGTAGTGAACAATGACATTACAGCTGTTACAGGTGGCGTTCAAATCTTTGTATTTGTTGTTACAGTTGAGGTTATTATTGTTTTGACTATTTTGTGTGTATTTACTTAATTTTAAGTAAGTATAGGTGACAAACACCGATCTAAATCGCCGGTGGGTGCGAACACTATAGCCGAATTCGCGAGAGAGTCCGGACTCAACATTGATATCGGTCGTAGTGATGATGAACAATTTAATATATGTAGCTTTACTGAGAATAGTGATAGTGAACCGAACCTGTAAATAGTGTAAATATTAAATATTAGCTTGAAATTTTCAGTATTTACTTAAAATAATATGTACTTTTAAAAGATACTTTAAAAATTTATGTTTATATATATTCGTACATATATATATATATATATATTTGTAAACATTTTTAATGCATATATATACATTTTTATTTGAGGAATTTCATTAGCTACTAAACAAAACAAATTTCAAGCTAATAGCTTTTAATTTAAGCCAGTTATGACCGTTTTTATAAAACTCTATAAAATCACCATTTTTACCCAGCACTTTTAGTATATGTCATGAAAGAATTGCCAGCTCTTTTTGAAAATAATATCCAAAATGTCCAGCACTTAAAGGGTTAAACTAAACTAACAAGATATAAAAATGAGCATAGTTTATCATAAATAAAAACATGAAAATCTACAAGGGTACTACTAAATCTAAAGTACAATATCTCAAAATGTGATAGGTCTCGGGAATAGCCAATTCTTGTTGTAGATTTTTATAGATTATCAATCACTTGAAAACTTGTCGATAGTGGTCAATGAGTGTTTGCACATTTTTTATGTGCAGGACGCACTCCAGCCGCCCCGTCATTGCAAGGTGTTCATTTTCGCAAGCCAGGCGTCACCATCAGGGCCGGCACCAGCGGAGGTCTGGCGATCACCGAGGAGGACTTCCCCAGGCTGGGACCTGACGGTGCAGCGTCTGTCAGTCTACGAGTGAATACTGGAGGTGGCAGCGCAGCTGAGAAGGCCAGGAATAAACCCAACGTTTCCATTCATGTCAACCATCGGCCTAATTCTGTGGTAAAGCTTCAAACTTCCTTGTACTATGTATGAAGAACTGAACTGCTACAATGTTTGTGCTGATTCTGACCTACCAAGTAAACAATGAGAATAACTGTTGTAAATGACTGTTGCGGATGATGTATGGGGACACTAATTATTGCAGTTTTGAGCAACAAAAACATAGACGACTATTTTGGATAGGAACACCTGCTTAATTTTTAATTTATCTTATCACAAAATAGGCACTGGGATGTTTTTATTGTTATTAGTAAGTAACTGATCATTAATTTAGTTGTATTATCAATAAAGTACCTGGTGACCGAGCTTTGCTCGGATAGAATAAGACAGGTTTTTACAAGTTAATTAGCAAAATTAAAACAAATTTACTGCTCAATAAAAACATTTATGTGGTTTGAATAAAACCGTTTTCATACCCCTTAATTAATATGGCATAAATACTGAACAAAAATATAGCCCTCTGGTGGGGATCGATCACGCGACCTTGCGTTCATGAGACCTGAGCCTACTAACTGAGCTACGGCGTCGGCAGAGTTGTCGTCGTCGTTTAAGAGTTTTTGGCCAACGTCAATTGTTTTAGCTAATCTTATACTGAATTTAAATGTCCATACAGTTTGTTATTATTATCCTTTGATCAAGTGATTTTGCTAGAAAAGGATTGAGAATTAAATACCCCCGTCGCAGCAGACCTGCGTACTCAGCGAATTTCCAAATCAATAATATAATAATAATATACGACAAGTCAAGTGGTCAAAATCTGTCGATGAACATGAGAATTATTTACCTATTCTCCATAAGATTAACATGGGAAAGAGTGTGCAGGTTTGCTGCTGTGAGGAACACTGAGAGTAGGCATTTGTACCTTCAAAAACATTTATTTTTAACATTTATACCAACTTTCATCAACATTTGTCCATAAATAAAGGAGTTTGCCTATTCTCCATATGATTAACATGGGAAAAGAGTATGCAGGTTTGCTGCCATGATAAACACATAAACTATGATTTTTAAGCATAAATGGATGAACCTCAACCACATAAAGCTAAATATAAATTTTAATCCAAAAATATTGGTTAATAAGTAAAATATTAATTTTTCCTTATCCTCCATAAGATTAACATTGGAGCCTCAAAATACAACGTACTGTGTTTAGATTTTTTTATATCTCGGTAACCGTTGGAGATAGAAAAAAACTTTAAGAAACTAAATTGTGTAGTTTTTTAAGCTGATTTTAGTGGTAAAAGATTAAATCTAAAAAATTTTTAAATTACATATGAAAAACGCAAAAAACCCCATTTTGGGGTACAAAACCCCCCAAACTACCCGTTCCCATTGACCGATATGTCTGGTTTACGAACTCGTCCGAGCATTTGTAGGAATACACGTCTCTACCAAATTTGGTCTCGATCGGACCATTTTTACGAGAGTTATCGTGTTCACAGACACATATATATATATATATATACACATACATATATATATATATATATATATATATATATTTATATATATATATGTATCTACATAAAGAAAACCAAACACAAACAAAATAAAGAACAAAAACCTAAAAATAAATACATAAGTTTACCATATAATTCAATACTAAACAAGGCAACAAGAAAAACATTTAGAACATCTAATTATGAAATCAGTTACAAAACCCAAAACAATGCATTTAACATGATACATAATAAAACAAACAACAAAATACATCAACAAAATAAATACAACCAATCAGGCATTTATAAATTAAAATGTTCAGACTGCAACAACTTTTACATAGGCAAAACAGGGAGAACATTCCAAGAAAGATTCAGAGAACACATACAAGCACTCAGAAGCAACAACAAAACCACCAATGAAATCAAATTTTGCAGAACACTTACTATCACAACATCACAATTACAAGAACATGGAAGAAAATCTGGAAATACTCGAATTCACAAACAAAGGACACATCATGGATTCAAAAGAAGATTATTACATTTATTCAGGGCAAAAAACTGACCCTCAAAACATTTTGAACAGCCACATAACAAAAAACAATCCAATTTTTGAAAAAATCAGAAAACTCAAACAAAACATATAATCACATTTTACATTTATATAGATACAACAATTTTTACTAACTTCTTCAAGAACACTTGTACATCTATTAAATTGAAATTATTTAATTTAAACATATGTGATTTTAATATTGTTTTGAATTAACTTGAAAATGGCCTTTAAAGGTTGAAACATGTTGTTTAAATAAAATAATGTTTATCAAGGATACTCAGTTAATTATTTTAACTTTACTTAATATATATATATATATAAATTTTAACGACTATTGTTTTTGGTCTCTAGGCACCTAAAGAAGAAAAAATAACATGGTCCCGGGCTTAAGTCTTACCATGAGACCTACGGTAATAGCTTCTTCCCTATGGGAAATTCGCTAAAAGCAAAAGATAAATTTAATTTACACCAGTTAATTGGTTTGTTACAGTGGCTTCAAGCAATAGAATGAATACGTTTTCTTTCAAAACACAAAAGATTTTGGAAATAATTTTCTCTGCTTTTATTTTGCACAGTTATTTTACCCTTTAGTTTTTACAAATTGTTTAGTAATTTGATAATTTTTCATTTATTACATACATAAAATAAATATTAATGCAAAACCTCTATTCACATATTGTTTGCTACCATCTTCAATTATATTTTCCCCCCCCCCCCCCCCCCCCCCCCCCCCTTTTTTATGCAAAACCTCTATTTCACATATTGTTTGCTACAATCTTCAATCATACAAGAAAACAAGAATTTTCCTGGACATTAGACCTATCTAGAACTTATTTTCTACTCAGAAATTAGTTATCTTCAAAATTTAAAGAAAATCCTTAGTGCCGTTTTCGAGATCCGTGTGCAAATATATATACAAACCTTGCTCATATTATAGTATTGGATATTTCACTTAACTTTAAATAAACTGTTGATCAGTGGATAACTGTACAGTGTATTTATAGCACTGAAAACAATTGTGGAACACTCTTGTTCTCCTTGTTGGTAACTATCACAACTATATTATGTTCTGTATATCTGTAGTGGTATGTTTTATGTTGCTCTTTGTTTTCTAAGGGCTTTTAGCGAATTTCCCATAGGGATGAAGCTATTACCGTAGGTCTCATGGCGAGACTTAAGCCCGGGACCATGTTATCTTTTCTTCATATATATATATGTCTGTGAACACGATAACTCTCGTAAAAATGGTCCGATCGAGACCAAATTTGGTAGAAACGTGTATTCCTACAAATGCTCGGACGAGTTCATAAAGCAGACATATCGGTCAATGGGAACGGGTAGTTTGGGGGGGTTTTTTTCCCCCAAAATGGGGGTTTTTGCGTTTTTCACATGTAATTTTTAAAAATTTCTAATTTTATATTTCACCATTGGAATCAGCTTAAGAAACTACTCAATTAAGTTCCTTAAAGTTTTTCTCTATCTCAAACGGTTACCGAGATATTAAAAAATCTAAACACAGTACGTTGTATTGTGGGGCTCCAATGTTAATCTTATGGAGGATAGGGAAAAATTAATATTTCCCATATTAATCAATATTTTTGGATAAAACTTGATATTTAGCTTCATGTGGTTGAGGTCTATCCATTTATGCTTAAAAATCATAGTTTATGTGTTTATCATGGCAGCAAACCTGTATACTCTTTTCCCATATTGATCATAATTATAGTGAATAGGCAAACTCCTTTATTTATGGACAGATGTTGATGAAGGTTGATACAAATGCTCAAAACATTATTTGTTTACGCTAGAAACACCTACTTTCAGCGTTCCTCACAGCAGCAAACCTGCATACTCTTTCCCATGTTAATCTATGGAGAGTAGGCAAATATATTTATTGACAGATAATGATCAAACTAGTCATATATTATTATTATTACTGTATTATGTTATTGATTTGGAAATTCGCTGAGTACGCAGGTCTGCTGCGACGGGGGTATTTGTTATATAACTCAAGAATTTCTCATCTTTGGTTTTGTATTGCAGGTAACAGTATCACGGCCTCGAGACCCATTCCCAGCTTTGGCGAATGACTTCCCTGCATTGAGTTCTAAAAGTTCATCACACAATGTCACTCAGTGGTCTGCCAGGGAAACCAGAGATCTGGAGCCCAAATTCACGGTTAAAACTAAACAGAACTTAAATGTGAATCAATTTCAACAGAAGTCAAAACAGAAAAAATTTAATTTCGATGAAGACTCTTTTGTACAAAATGACTTTCCTGCATTGGGTGGTAACGTGCCTTCTCATATAGCCAATCTGGCTGCAACTCAATGGTCCTCAGGGCGCGAACCGGAAGCCAAGGTCTCGGTAAATAAAAATACAAACCAATCCCCACCTAAACCCCCGCAACCAAAAACATTTCATATTGAAGATGATTTTCCAAGTTTGAACTCAAGATTTGATGCGAGTTGTAGTTTTACCCCCGAACCAAAACAGGATAATAAGAAGAAAACTTCAATTACAATACCTGCTGAGACGGACTGGACTAAAGTGGTCAAAGGTGATAATGCTTCGAGCGATAGTGAGATTGGAAGTAAGAAAGGGAAAAAGAAAAAGACAAAAAAAAAGGAAACTGAAGTGAAAAAACCAGCAAATGTGAATAACAACAATGAAACAAAGGTTAAACAGAAAAATAAAAACAAAGATGATGTAGGGACACCACAACCAAGTCAAGAAGTGGATAATAAACCTAAAGGTAAGGGAAAGAAGAAGACAGAGATCCCGAATGAGAAAATGAATGGGCACTCTGAGCCTGAGAACTCCATCAACAACAATGACTTCCCGACCCTCAACAGCAACCGGCTACCTCCAGGATTTGCTTCTGGTAATTAGATAATTCAGTCATTGCTCAAACATTGTTAACCTGAAATTTTATGCCAGAGTTCCACTTGTCTTAATCCTAGAAGTGCCAAAGTCATGATTTACGACGATTAAATATGAATTTATTAGTCATCATATATGTCAGACGTATCGCTACTTGTGAGTGGATACTTGAGTGGAACTATCTCTATGAGTGTACTCAACGACAACTAGAGATGTTTTTTACACAATTATGACCTTCATCTTATCAGATGGTGGAACTTCATAGTCAAAACGTTTGCTGACGAGTAAAATGTTTGAATTGTGTACACAGGTTCGAATCTTGAACATGAACAATCCCAGTTCGGCTTGCAAATGTGAGATAAAGTGGTGGGTGTGCCAACTAAAATAAACAGTGACCAGTTCGGGTGGAAGTTGATGGCACTTGTAGGCTTGATTGAGATTGTACTGGACACCTGTTTTCTTCTTTTACGATTGAATGGTTAAAGGGGAGGTTGTGTTTTTGTTTATAATCAGTATTTTAAGTAGAGATGGATCATGATAATTTATCACAGTTAAAGGTAAACACCTGACACTTGTAGGGTTATTATTGGTGTTATAACAATTTATGGCCTACTAGATTCTAATATGAAACAAGATTTCACTCTTAACCCTAGAAGTGGCAAGCTTTTTACTCTTAACTGTAACATAAATATAATTACTAATATCTTCATGAAATATCAAAGTTTAAACAAAAAAAGCTTAAAACATGCCCCCCCCCCTTATAACCACTAACCACAAAAGCAAAACAGGTGTCCACTGCAATCCCAATTAAGCCTACAAATGCCGTCAACTTCCACCCAAGCCGGTCACCGTTTATTTAAGGTGGGCCCTCCCGCCACTGTACCACACATTTGCAAGCCAAATTGGGATTGCTCATGGTCGGGATTCGAACCCTAGCACTTCCGAATGGCTAGAACGTTACGCTCGTCAGCGCAGCGCTCTAGCCGATTAGGCCACATGTGCATAGGAGTTGAAAGTGCTTACTTGGTTATAAGACCTGCCCGGTGGCAGGCTAGTGTACTACAAAAGCAGTTTCGGTTGTTTGCCCCCAGATGGCAACACGGTCACGTAGGCGATAGTGTCTAACAAATTCACTAAACTGACCACAGATGCCTCCACCTGCCAATTCTTATTGAATATGTAAATGCGTCGTAAATTACGACTTTGCCATTTCTAGGGTTAACAACAATACAACAACAAACAATACAATCCAAATAGGAAAGTAAAATTGAACGAGTTCATTTACTTTTGTATTCCATAAATTTCCATAAATTTGGCATTTCTGAATTTTAAAAAAGTCCTAGAAGCTTATTTGTTCTAATTTTTGACAAGTTAAGTCTAAGTTTGACATTGTTATCAAGTATTGGAATTTCTCAAACAGGATTTTCTGTTGCTATGGTTTTTTAAATAGAACTCAGAAAAGATTTAGTAGATCCGACTAAATTTCAACAAATTTATTCGTGATAAATTTTTAGTTAATTACAGTCCAGTTAATTTCCATCATTGGATAATTTACTCTTGATTGATAATATAATTTTTTAAATGCTGTGCATTAGTGAAGCCTCCCTCGTGTAAGGAAAAATGTACAAAGCAGCTGTTACATGCCAAGAGGCCATGAAAGTGTTATCAAAACCAATTCCAGGTATCCAAATTTCACAGCGCACCTGTAGCAACTAGACATTGTGCTAACTTGGTATTTTGCAGCTGTTCTGGCATACAGTGAAGTGAAAAGCTCTTTGTTTTTTATATTTACAAAATTAACAGACACTTAGTTTTTAGGTTAACCCTAGAAGTGGCAAGCTTTTTACTCTTATCTGTAACATAAAAATAATTACTAATATCTTCTTGAAATATCAAAGTTTAAACAAAAAAAGCTTAAAACATGCCCCCCCCTTATAACTACTAACCACAAAAGCAAAACTGGTGTCCACTGCAATCCCAATTAAGCCTACAAATGCCGTCAACTTCCACCCAAGCCAGTCACCGTTTATTCAAGGTGGGCCCCCCTCTCCGCTTTACCACACATTTGCAAGCCAAATTGGGATTGCTCATGGTCGGGATTCGAACCCTAGCACTTCCGAATGGCTAGAACGTTACACTCGTCGGCGTAGCGCGCTAGCCGGTTTAGCCACTCAGTGCATAGGAGTGGAAAGCGCTTACTTGATTATAGACATGCCCGCTGGCAGGCTAGTGCACTACAAAAGCAGTTTCGGTTGTTTGCCACCAGAGGGCAACACGGTCACGTAGGCGATAGTGTCTAACAAGTACACTAAACTGACGACAGATGCCTCCACCTGCCAATTATTATTGAATATGCAAATGCGTCTTAAATTACCACTTTGCCATTTCTATGCTTAAAATACGAATTTAATCTGTTTTCAGTGATTTTTAATCTGTTTGTAATTTATATTATTATTCAGTGTAAAAGGTTTGTCAATTTGGCTATCTCAGATTTTTAATATAATAAATATTTCTGTATTTTGAGGACTTGTTCACGATTGACAAAGTTTATGTAAGTTTATAATTATAATTTTATGTATTTGAGATTAATTCATCCTTACCAAGATATATTACAGCTTTAACTGTATTATTTCCTTGAAGATAGTTTTATACTGAATTAAAAAAATACATAATACAATACAGTTAATATGAATCTAATAATCTTTACATTTTTTTATATCAGGCGCTGCAAATTGTTGAAAAAACGTGTAACTCTGGGGTATCCTATGGTACACCCGAGAGTTAATATTGTAAACATTAAATTTTCTTGTGTTTTAATCACTCAGTAGTTTATATGTTTGATTTTTCTTTGATTTAAACTTGTTCAATATATAGACTTGTGCTCAGATAAGCCGACCGCCCCACCAGGGTTCGACTCCAACCCTGGACCGCCCCCCGGCTTCTCCATCACACTCAACTCTGTCGCCCGTCCTCAGAGCAACGGCCTCACGTTCACCAGCAGCAGTGGTCGCAACTATCCAATATCACCCGGTCAGTGCTGTTGAAAACTTTAACATACCTTGCAGTTAGATTCATCCTTAGCAGTTAATACATAGCTGTGAGTGACGTGTTCACCATGGTTCCTTGTTCCTCCTGAGGATTTGAATCATTGAGGGCTAAATATGACCTCAATGCTTGGGGGTTAGGCATCTCTTTACTGTCCACTGTGAGGAATGCCCTGAAAAATGCTTAGTAGGTTTACTATTATGGTGTTATGGAAGAGGATGCCCTGAAAAAAATAGACAAATTGTTTATTTCCTTCAACAATACACACATATTGTAATAGACATCGTCAATTTATATGTTTGAGCATCATTCATAGGTTCGTCAAAAATAATTAAAATACTTTACATAATATAATAATTAGTTATTTGCATATTCTCCAAAAGATTAACATGAGAAAGAGTATGAAGGTTTGCCTCTGTGAGGAACACTGAAATTAGGCATTCTTAGCATAAACAATTTTTTATTTTGACAATTTGTATTAAGTTTCGTCAACATCTGTCCATAAATACAAAACTCTTATGATTCTCAATCCTGGGATCCCAGTCGCTTTTGGGTACCTATGAATCCCAGTATTAGAGTATCTCAATCACGGGACTGAAAAAAATCATTCTTTTACCATTTTTTCGTGATTTGAATGTTTAAACTTCTGCAAAAGTCGTCTTTACAAATACACATTTTTGTAAACATTTTACACAATGAAGCACATAGTGCTATAAAATCAAAGGTGACTGCACAGATGGAGGTTCTATGGAGGTTCTGACTGCTGTGGAGGTTCTAGAATAAAAGTGATAAATTTCCCTCACAGGCTTGACTTAGCTCAGTAATAGTCAAATAGAGATCTAGAGGTTTTGTGTATCAAAAATTTCTAGATGTATCGTTGGTCAAGGTTAGCTCAGCTGAGATACATCTGTACACACGACATGGGATGCATTTGAATCATAAGGGAAAGCAGTGGTTGGCTGAAATGATTTGTGAGGCTTTGGTAATAAAAGCGGGGACAAAAGAAGTGAGAATATCTGACAGCAACAGCAGTACCACAACAGCCACCTAAGGCAACAAAGGGGAACCTCAGTAGTATAGAATATCCTCATCCTGTGCTAAAAGATAAGACTTAAAGTGTGTATCAATACAGTAGAACCTCGATTAACCGTCACCCTTTTAACCGTCAATCTCTATTAACCGCCACCCCGCTAGCGCAAAAAAATTCATGTTTCTGCGTCAGCGCCGAACCGGATCGTCTGTTGAGGCTCTATGATGAGTAGTGACGACTGTTGTACTGCACACCTGCAATTTGCGTGAATCATTGGCGGGAAAGGTAGTGGCCCAGCTGGTTAATCCCTTACACTGTCTTCTGCATTCCACTGCTACTGTTTCATTTCAGTTCAGTATGGTTTGTGGCTACAGTGAACTGAAGTTATTGCCAATTTCAAATGCGATGCCTACTAGTGTTTTACGTGCTTTACTGTTTATTGTTGACAGTTCTGTTTTTACGTAGTGTTTTAATGTTCTTCTGTTATGGCTGAGTAACGGAAACTTGTAGTTTTGGGACTCGACAATTAACAATAAATTATTAAACGCTGGTGTTTCTTCTCAGAAAAATTAGAAACATGACTGCCTGAAAAAGTCGACGGGGAAGAAACAAAAGAAAATGATTTTAAAAACTAAATACCGGTAACGTAAGTTTTGACAGTAAAAGTACATGTACAGTTGATATTTAATTTATTCTTAGTAAAATATTTTAATAAAGTATTTTTCACTTGAACTGGCGTAGTTTTGTTTTTCTCATTTAAAATAAATTCACATTAAGTCAATCATAAAAATTAATTAGGACTTACAATGGCGTCGTTATAACATGCAAGGCATTGAATTGCGATGGTGCCATGCCAAACACTGTCTAGGTGCTAAGTTGTATCGGCGCTATTATTATTTCTGTTATCCGTCATGGTCTCGGCCCCGAGGGTGACGGTTAATCGAGGTTCTACTGTATCTGCTAATTTATGTTCAGAGATATCGTTAAAGAGGACAATGAATCAGAAAACTCGTCCGTAACACTTCCAGTGATACTACCATAAGATCAATGTTGGAGGTCAAACATTTGAAGCTCCTATTTATCAATATTCAGGGTCTAAAAATAAGATAGAAGAATGTGAGATAATTCAATACAAAAATAATTATTCTTTCATTTGTATTTCTGAGCACTGGTTGAGGTATGAAGAAATCAATTTTTGTATACCTAAATGACTTATACTTTGAAACAGCTTTAGTCGCATTCAGCATGCTCATAGTGGAGATTGTATTTTTCTATCTAATCATGTAGAGTTTAGAAAGATAGACTTAGACAAATTTTTAGTTGAACTACATTTTGAGGTGACTGGTATTGAACTTATAGCTTTCCTTATATAGTAAATTATTATATCTATGTACAGATCACCAAATGGCAGTCCGGATGTATTTTTGTAATCCTTGGAGAACATATTAAACTATTATGTGATCATCTTCAAATGTAAAATAGTCATATGTGGAGATAAAAAATGCTGATTTTGATTTTATGGCAACGAAACAAACAGTAGAAAGTCTTTTAAACATTCTCTTACTTCTTGATTAGTATTATACATATTGGATTTACTATAGGATGAAGTAAAAACTCACGTCTTCCACCACATTTACACTTATATTGTAACTATACACAAATGGTAAATATATACAAAAATTGTTAAATTGGTGATCGATTTCGTCGAGTCACATCGGGTATTATTAGGCCCAAATGGAGACTGAAAGAAACAAGATGGCGTCCCTGATTAAATACTATTGGCTACCGGAAGTTCCTGCCATGGCGTCGGAGGTAGAATTTATTGGCTGGCTGAGTTCCAGAATCATATTTTTATAGGTTCTTGCAGAATCAAAATGTAGTTATTCATTAATTAACTCTTTCCATGCATTCATTCCATTTCCTTTTTTATAAGTTTTTATAATCTTGAGGTCTTCATCGATTGTTGATAGGTTATGTCCTTTTTCCAGTAAGTGTTTGATGTTTGATCTCTCCGGTTTTCAATTCTTCTATGCTGATATGTGATTTTTATATCTTTTTATAAAATTGACAATCTGGCCTATTTAGATGTTATCACAGTCTCTGCATCCAATTTAGTATATTCCTGGTTGGTTGCATTTGAGACTGCGATAACATCTACATAGGCCTTGGTTTGTTTCCGTGTTTGACAATTGTGTTCAGTAGTAACGATGACAGCAGCAGTAGTGATAAAGAGTTTATAATGTTGCTATTTATTTATTACTAGCAGTAAGCCCGTCCTTTGTACGGGTTGTAGGATTCAGTTTAAAGAAGAAAGATTATCATACCCAAATGTAAACCTGAAATCCTAAACAAATCAGTGCAGAGAAAACAAATAAATACCCTGGTTTAGTATTTTACATTTCTTTACAATTAAATAGATAAGAAAATTTTTATACAATTATTAAAGTTAGTTATACAGTAGAACCTCGATTAACCGTCACCCTTTTAACCGTCAGTCTCTATTATCCGCCACCCCGCTAGTGCAAAATAAAAATTATGTATAAACACTTACCAAATGCACGGCAATTGCCTTTCAGGTGTCAAAATTATTTATTCCTCACGGAACCGGTTTCAGTCCATCACTTTATCGAGATTTTTGTTGTGTCATGTGATACTTGTGTTTAGTAGGCTGATGATGGTCTGTGATGGACCGAAACCGGTTCCGTGAGGAATAAATAATTTTGACACCTGAAAGGCAATTGCCGTGCATTTGGTAAGTGTTTATATAATTATCTAGGTGTCTAGGCTTTCGAAATAATAAAAATTATGTTTCGCGTCACCACCGAGCCGGATTGTCTGTGAGGCTCTATTATGAGTAGTGACGACTGTACAACACCTGCGCTGAGTGTGAGTCATTGGCAGGGTTGACCTTGGATGTACGCGCAGGCGCTACCTCAGTTAGTTACTGTCTTAAGAATTCCACTGCTACTGTTTCAGTTCGTTCTGTCCAGTGCCTACTAGTATTCGTGCTTTACCGTTTATTGGTCACAGTGCTGTTAATACGTAGTATTAGTTGCTCTTCTGTTATGGCTGAGAAACGGAAACGTGTAGTTTTAGGACTCTACAAAAAACTAGAAATTATTAAACGTTTGTAGAAAGGTGAAACAGCTACAAGTCTGGCTCAGATTTATGGTGTTGGAAGAACAACTGTAAATGATTTAAAATGTGATGCAGATAAAATTGAGGAACACGTATTGAAAATGCAAAACAAAGATAGAGACGTCAGACGAGAAAAACAATGAGACCAGCAAAATTTGAACAACTCGATAGTGCTGTTTATCAGTGGTTTGTTCAAGCCTGAAGCCAGGGAATACCACATTTTGGGCCCATTATAGTGAAAAAAGTGATGGAACTGAACAAAAAACTAGATGGCGACCCAACTTTAAAAGTCTGCATGAGATGGGTCCATCTCAATCTCAGTACGGAAAGTGTACAATTGTGATGAAACTGGACTGACGTGGAAAGCTCTGCCACAAAAGACACTGGCTTCACTCTCAGAAAAATCAGCTCCAAGATTTAAGATACAAAAAGATCGCATCACTGCAACGGTGTGTGGAAATGCCACAGGTAATCATGGATTACCCTTAGCAGTGATTGGAAAATCTAAAAAACTCTGTGCATTTAAACTTTTGAATTTGAACGCTTTACCATTAAATTACTGTGCTCAAAAAAATGCTTGGATGGACCAAATGATTTTTGTCAACTGGCTTCACAAAGTGTTTTTCCCCAAGTAAGAGCTCATCTTGCAGAGAAGAAATTACCGCAGGAAGCATTGTTGCTCATGGACAAAGTACCTTCTCACCCTTACAATGAACTTGAAAGTGATGACGGTAAAATAAAGTGTTTCTATCTTCCTGCAAACACAACACCTCTCATTCAGCCCATGGACCAGGGTGTTATTGAGAACATGAAGCGATGCTACAGGAAGGCTTTTATTGAAAGTTTACTGTCTTCTGACGATGCTACGGTTAAGTAGTTTTGGAGAAAATATAACATCAAGGATGCAATTTTCAATGTCGCGAACGCGTGGTCAGATCTCGCGGCAACAAACCTGAAGAACCCTTGGAATAAATTATGGCCTGAACCTTCTACTGAAGAATATGCAAAACATGAGCCGGTCACTGTTGACAAAATATTGCAGCTTTGTAACAACGGACTGATAAATGAAACTTTATCAATTCAAGAAGTAACAGACCAGTTAATCATGTGGTGATCATGAAGACGTGGAGGAAGCTGAACTGGCGCTTGATACAACCGAGGAATCACCCATTCAGAAGAGGAATCGATGTTATCACAGTGCATTGACTGGTTCGAGCGTTAAGAGGAGGCTACCGGGACCCAGGTGCTTCTTCTCAGAAAAATCAGAAATATGGCCGCCCAAAAAGCTCGACGGGGAAAGAAACAAAAGAAAATGACGGATTTAAAAAAAATAAAAGTACTGGTAAGGTAAGTTTTTAGAGTACATTACGTACATATATTTTTCATACTTCATAGAATTCTTAATAAAATATTTTAATAAAGTATTTTTGAACTGGCGTAAGGTAGTTTTGTTTTTTCCTTTTTTAAATCATTTTACATTAAGTACTTCGCAGTAATCAATCATGACAACTAAGACTTATGGTGCCGTTATAGCATGCAAGGCAGTGAATTGCGATGTTGCCACACCAAACACCGTCTACTTATTAGCGGCGCTAGCACGTAGACGTTGTTTGTAGCGACGCTATTATTATTTCTGTTATTTGTCTATTCGGTTATCCGTCATGGTCCCAGTCCCGATGGTGACGGTTAATCGAGGTTCTAGTGTATGTTAAAAGAACTTTTTATATATAGTATGATTTCAAAATAGATTTAAAATCAATTACCAATATAAACTAACCAATATTAATTTTAATTTGACAGTTGTTTTTTTTTCTATTAAATCTTTAAACTTCAAAGACAGCTGATTATTACCAGTAGTTGATTCATTGAAGACTAAAAGCAAAATGTGACTAATATGGCGTAAAATGTTTTAAATGCTTGTTATTTACTTTTCAAGGGGCGGCGGACAATTTCAAACATTAAAAAACCTTCTCTGGAATGTAGATAATGCATGAAATAAGTTTCATTGTTATGAGTTCTTGTTTTTTCAGAGAAGACGTCATAAAATGCCTCCTGGAGTATCACAGACAAACAGAAAGACACAAATTGAAATAAGACTTGTTTCGGCTTCTCTAACGCTTGAAACGTAAAAATAACTAAAATATTAGTTTTTTTTCAGCTATTTCATTCCAAGCAGTGTCCTTGAGAATTGCATCTCGGTACTGCTCAAGAGTTGTATTCCACAGAACTGGGAATCCTCAAACACTATCAATTAATTCTTCCCATCACAACCCCAAACAATACACTACACTCACTGGCAAGATAGGGGGGCAGGTTTGCCAATCTTGCATGCTATGCATGCGCCAAGAGAAGTGCCGGCCGACGTTTCCAAAACATACGTTCACAGAGCGTACGCCGCAGATTGTTCGGTTGCTTCAGCCGATGGTTGCCCACATCGCCGGCGTGTGAATTGACTGTTTAAAATACACAGACACAGGTTTTAAAAAGCTCGTAGGTGTCCGTCTGCGACGTCGGTGATTTGCAGTGTGAAATGGCCTTGTCTTGTTCCCCTGCAGACACATTCCACCGACCAACGCCACACTTAGCTGTATTACCCTTAGCGGTCGCTCACGCATGCGCCCGCCCTTTAACCTGCTATGGTGTGTCTGACTTGAGTTTCACATACTGTGGCCGTACAATACTCCCCTGGTAGAAAAGCTTATCTAGCTTTGTTGGGTCCTGGCAACCCTCCAATAACAAACATCTAACATCTGGTCAGTAATTTCAGTGTATATTCTTATGAATATGTTTTATTGATTTATTTTGACAGAATTATGACTTATTTTGAATATATTTGTAGTTGGTGAAACTGCAAGAACATTCTCGTACGTTCCCCCTGTTGATATGAAGAGGAGAAACACAGATTTGGTTCAGAGGGTTACAGAAGCGTTGAAGACAAAACAAGCTCTGGACGAGTTCCTGCAGATGTCTGCCTTGTTTAGGTACTGTTACATTATTGATGTTTTTTTGTAAATAAAGCTGTTTTAATTATTCTTTACGTTTTTGTACTGAATGGAAATATAGTGTTTTTTATTGTTAATTTAACAAGGTTTATCGTTTTGTATATTCCGTCTATTTTTCGTTATTTTATATCGTTAGACAGGCAGTCAGACGTCTTTGGACCCTTAGATTTCCCTTCTCGTCGATGAAAGGTGTTATATTATCAAATTTGGAAGAACTATCCAGTTGTGAACTCTATTTAATCATTGCTATTTCTTTCTTAAAGCTTTCTTTTTGGCTTCTTCTTATCCACAAGTCTTCCGCTTGAATCAGTTCAGTTACTCTGACATTGGTACCCTTAGGTTTAAGTTTCCTCCAGATTTTAGCAAACCTGCAGTTGCATGAAGCATGAAGTTAGGAATGAGAATTGTTTTATTTCTGGTAGAGGAATTGTATTTTCAGATTCTGTTGTTACTCCAACACATCTCATTTTAGTCTTTGAATCTTTGGTGTTAAAATACTGTTGAGGACATTCTGTTTCTTATTAACTTAGAAACTTAGGACCATTATACCATCGATCTTCTATTTTATTAGTTATGTTCAGTGTCCTAGTGGCGTTATCTAATGCTACGTTTTCCTTTGTAGGTACCCATTTCCATTCACTCAGGAGAGTGTCAAATTCTTTTATTTTAGCTATTCTATTTTCCATAAATGTCTTGAATTTTCTTTCTTTAACTCTTATCCAAAGTAATACTGTTTTAAAATCGGACCACATTACCACTCGTTGAAATTTTATCAAGCATTCTCTTAGAATAAATAACATTCCGAAGTTTGCAACCTAAAACAGCCGCCATTAACCTGTTAAATACCATCAACGCGCCCACATGTCCATGCACCAGCCCCGCTACCAGCGCTGCGCCGCCGCGTCCATGGTACAGTGTGAATTTGCCGCATTCTTGGAAATCCCTCAGAAGTGATGTAAGAATGAGAAATATGCCGTGCTATACACTGTTCTACTCACGAAAGTCTGCCCTTTTGATTGGTATATTTCTTTTTATGCTAGCTGGAGTGGCATGCCTGCAAGGAGCAATAAATTTGAGTTGTTGTGGAAACGTCGTCATATATCACCAGTTGCGTAATATTGATTGATCTATTGTTTGTTTACCTTTTGTCAATTCTGACTTGTAAATAGATTATAATGTTGATTTTGATTATTTAGGTGTTTTGTACTCACATAATTATCTTAGTTAGGCCTAAGCCTAAATAAATATGCATTTACAGTAAAATGAAGTTATTTCTACAAATCCATTTTTTTACCACTGGTAGGGCTATCTATGTATAAATTGTTTATATATTCAAGTATAAACATATATATATACTAGCAGTAAGCCCGTCCTTTGTACGGGTTGTAGGATTCAGTTTAATGAAGAAAGATAATCATACCAAAATGTAAACCTGAAATCCTAAACAAATCAATACAAAGAAAATAAATCGATACCCAGCTTTATTATTTAGCATTACTTTACAATTAAATAGATCAGAAACATTTATACAATTATTATAATTAGTATACGTTAAAATAACTTTTTAATATAGTATGATTTCGAAATGGGTTTAAAATCAATGACCAATATAAACTAACTAATATTGATTTGACAGCTGATTGTTTTTATTTCTATTAAATCTTCAAACTACAAAGACAACTGATTATTATCAGTAGGTTATTCATTGAAATCTGAATCAAAGATAGATCAATAGAATAGCAAATCTGAATGCGAGTAATATCGCGTAAAATTGAGTTTTTAAATGCTCGTTATTTACTTTTCAAGAGACGTCGGGCGATTTAAAGCATTTATAAACCTTCTCTGGAATGTAGAGAATACATTAAATAAGTTTCATTGTAATCAGTTCTCCCGTTTTTTCGGAGAAGACGGCGTAAAATGCCTCCTGGAGCGTCACAGACAAACACAAAAATTGAGATAAGACCGGTTTCGGCTTCTCTAATGCACAAAAAGTAAAAATAACTTAAAAATAAATAATTCAGAGCAATGTACAGACAAAACTCTAATTTTATTTATATATATATATATATATATATATATATATATACATTTATATAAGTATATACAAAATTTATCCATGCAAATGTATATGTATATTTTTTAATATTTTAGTATTGAAATAAAATTTGGCCTGCAAAATATGTTGCATATTTAAGCAATATTGAATAACGGTACACTAAAATTGCAATTTTTGACTTACCGTGTACTACATTTATGAATGAACATAGTTCATGCAGGTGTTACATTTTTTTTATTTTATAAACATTTTTATGTAGAGAATTAAATTTCCTACAAAATGTATGTATTGGTATTATATCAAACAAATTTTTTGTCTTGCTGTATCAGTGCTTTTAAAATTTCTGTCAAAAATTTGAAATTATTTTGATTTTTCCAAATTTATAAAAATAAGTTGGTATATGTAATTTTTTAAATTATTTTCAGCCTCTCCTGTTTCTTCTGAACAAAATACTTACCCATATTATTATGTTTACTCCATTCTTAGATTTTATACAAAATTGTTTTTTAATCTGCAAATTAGCAAAATAAACCCGGGCCTGGGGAAATGCTTGGTTTTACTAAACCTGAGATTCAAGTGTTTAATTCAAGTCTAGGAATAGTGATTGGTTTAAGTGGTGCAACTCTATGTCTACTAGCTATTAAGCTTACACTTATATTATTTTCTTTGCTTGATCTAACATAAGCAACTGCTGGACACTTTTTCTCGCTGGCATCACAAAAAATTTGTAAGTGTATGTCATGACATCCATGAAGTCCACCTTTTGTAACATCTGGGTATTTTCAATTCAGTTACCTTTTCAGTATGATTTAACCAGGTTTTCCATATTTGTCACTAGTTTTCAGTTAGCTCTTCATCCCATCCTAGTCCACTTCTCCAAACTTCCTGCATGAATCTTACAGTGGTGGTGTTAAGGTGTTATGAACAGGTTTATTGATACGTATTCTATTATCGGTTTGCAGACTCCCTTATGTAAATATTTTCAATTTTAGATCATATTTTAATTGTACTGATAATTTGTATCTATTTCACAGTATTATCTGTATTAATTTTTCAATATCAGTAACAATTGTGTCTTGCAGGCAAGGATCACTGAACGCTGAGACCTACTATGGGCACTGCAAGAAGGCGATGGGCGACGACGCCTTCTCAGATATCTTCCCAGAGCTGCTTGTACTGCTTCCGGACATTGACAAGCAGCAAGTGAGGCTGAAAAAGAATTTTCTTTAACTTCTACGTAATACTTTAGTTTAGTTCTTATAGATTAGATTACCATTTGAAATGGCGACCTACCAAAGGTAGGTATTTTAAGCCAAGTATGAATGAGTGTAAGATGATTGTGGCGCGAACTTGTAGTCTTGTTACTGACTAAGGTTGACATGTTCCTTAAACAGAACTTAATTAAAAGCCCAACAGTCAATGGCATATCTAAGGGACCTACATTAAGTAATGTTATCACAATCAAAGACACACATCAAAGACACAATCAAAGTAGTATAGCTGCATTACTCCAAAAGAACACCATTTTGTTCATCACCCGGGAAGGTTAGTGTCGGAGTGCCAAATTCCATTGGGTAGGACTTAGGGCCTAGCTGGAGACACTGAATTCTAGCAGGAGTACCAAGTTCAAGTGGTTAATGCTCGAAGCCTAGCTAGAGACCCCAGATTCCTAGAAGTCAAGAATGGCCAGATGCGAGGCCCATCTCTCAAAGTATTATGGACGGTCTATAAGTAAGGGTCCTGGCAGGGCGGGGCCTACCTATAGTCTTTTTATTTGTCAAGGGACCAAATATGTCCTTAACCCACCTATTACATCCATTTCTTCCAATCCCATTATCATAGGCCTACTAGAGTCAAATTGATAATAGGAGTCCCTTTTCTACCGGTGGCTACAATAAACCTCAATTGATGTCCACCGGCAGGATTTTTTCTGAGGGTTAGGATGGTATCCTCCAAATCCTTTTAAAACAACAATTAGACTAAATATCAACACGTATCAATGCAAGTATATTTGCAGGAGCTGTGGAAAGTGGCGGAGAGGCGGAAGCAGTGGAGGCTGCAAGTCTGCGCAGTGTGTTCGCAAGTCGTCGCGTCGTCCGAGTTTAAACTTCACCACGCTACACACTCATTGGAGAATCACTTTCCAACACTGTCCAATGGTGTCACTGCTGCCAACGCTTGGAAGAAATAAAAACAAAGATAGTAAAGAACATCTTCTTTGTAACTTACATAAACTCTTGCCACTTTTTGTCAATTAATAAAGTGTGAGTTTTCACAAATAGTTTTCAAATTAAGGGGAATTATAATTTATTTTCATAACAGAAGTAACAAAGAATTGGATGTTTTCCCGAAATACACAAGCTTGATGTATTTTTAGTCTCTTGTGTTAAAAAAATATCTATTGTTTACTTACTTATGAAGTCTTATAATTGCTGGAAATGCTATGATACTCTTAGAACCGAGTTGTTAGAAATCCTATAATAGTCAAATATAAAGGAATTTAAGTTCTAAAAACATTGTGTTCCAATGTGGTTTTATTTTATTAGAACCTAAAATGTTATGTAAACAAATAAATGTACTTGATTAACATGTTCAGTGCAGGCCACGCGGATCCGCATGGTGCGGCCGTAGAACGGGATGCTGTACAGTCGATTTCAACCTCTTGTCACATAGCAACTAATGTTGCCAATTTGAGCTAAACTCTTGCCGGAGGAGGATTATTGCCCGTGGTGGGAAGTGTCTATCTTACAACATGAGGTGTCCTTTTTCCGTTAGCTTGGTCTAATTTTTTTCCCCCGGGTTTAATTGTGTGTGTATTTTTCCTTCAAATGCAACCCCTTAGGGTATTCAGTTTGTACTTTTTCAGTTGCTACAAAATTAATCCTATGCTGTAAATAAAGTATTATCATAACTATTCCTTGTTTTGAGGTTCTGTACTAAGTGCATTTGGCGCCAAATACCAACAACTGTTTCACGTGACATTGGGAGTTGTTTTAGTTATGTCCTTTTTTTTATTCATTCCTCTGTAATATATTTTTCTTGGGGTTAATCAAATGGCTTCTACGTCAAGAAATTATACTTTTAATGACTGATGACTGTGACTTTTAATTATACCTCCGAGAGGTCGATATCGACCTCTCAACAACGACGTCATTTTTGGTGAATTGGATGCATTTTTGATCAACGACAAATATTATTTTTATACTTCATATGGAAGTAATTTCACGATTAATATTTTTTAGCTCTGCTGAAAGTATTGTAATTTTTTTCAGCATTGAACGTGTTAATCATATTTTTTTAAATAATGAAAATTTGTAAAGGTTTTTATGAAATCAGTAGGCGTCTGGATTCTTGGCAAATCCAAACGTATAATAAAATATTCTGCTGTGTCATGTCATCCAGGCTCTGTGGGCCAATTTATACTACCTGTATTTCAGTATGACTAAAAACAATATCAGCAATTTTTTCTAAGAATGTTGGTTGCAATAAGATCAATAATACAAAGAAAAATTTGGTTTTCAGTTTTTAAAACTATTTATCCATACCAAAAACCATTTTGATATAGAAAACTAACTATATAAGAGCTTGTTTTTATTATACATTGCTATGTAATTTAAGTTTTTTTATGCATTGGTTATGTTAATAAGTTAAATAAATAATAAATAAGTTTTTTTAATCAATTTTTCATCTAACTGATTCTTTTCTTAGTTTTTAATGCTTCTTGTATTTTATATTTAATATTTAAAAAATATATTTATTTGAGTTGTTAATGAATACTGGTTTGTTTGTTTTGTAAATTTTACTTAATATAAAAAAATCTCCAAGGATTAGAACTTAAATGTTGGTGTTGACATTGTTCGCCATTTTATGGATTTTATAAAATGTTATTAGTAAATTTCATGATCAAAACATAATGCTTGGAAGTCAGTTAGGATTTAAGACGGTTGGCTCTTTGTTTTATGATTTTTAGAATTGAAAAAGATTATCATTTGTATGTGTGTAGCCTTTAAATGCTATTTTCGTTGCAAATTTCATTAATGCTACATAAATAACATACACATAAGGGAATTTCTTATGTTTTCTTCATGGAGCTTTTAGAACTAATAGAATTGAGTTAACTGTCTTTATTTTCCTTTAGTCAGTTTTTTGCTAATTTTGTAAATGTATTTTTTTACTGTGGCAATGTATTGGCAGCTAAAATGTTTGTCATTGTTTTTATGCTACAATAACGCTACCAAAAAACGTTATTTGTATGGAGCTAGTTATATAACTTTTTACATTTTAAACATAAATGCATCTATTCTGGGTTGGATATGTATATTTTAATTAAAAATAAATTTTAGAATTCCAAGCACTTTTTAGAGCATTAGTAAGATTTTTTTATTTATTCAGTGGGCTATAATTTTTACTGGGTAAGTGAGGTCATTTAATTCTTTTAAAATATCCACCAAAAATCAAACATCTGTGGTTTTACTATCGATTAGGAAAAATTAATGATATTATTTTCCCAAATCTGTTAAATACATTTCCAATTCAGGGGTGATATTGAGCCTACTAATGCTATCTACATGAGGTGGATTCAGTTAATCAGATTACGTTTGTGTTTAACCCAGAGCTCAATTGTATCTATGTCTAAATGTACATATGTTAATACATTGGGTGTTCTGATTTTGTACAATTGTTTATCTGTCAACAACTTTCTGTGGGACAAAAGTCTTTGAAATGTGATAAACTGTATATTATTTCAGAATCCCTTTATATATATATTTTTCAATTGTAATCATAACTAATGTTTTGTAAATTGTAAAGTTAAATAAAGTGTTTGATTAAGCAAGTGTTTCTTAATTCCTACTCAATAATAATAAGGACCTTTAACCCAAATACGGCCGGTGTCCGTCTCTTGATGTTAAATTAATTAATTAACTCTAAACAAATTTTAAATTAAAAAACCCCTTACCCCCCTATAACAACTAACTATAAAAAAAACAGGTGTCCACTGCAATTTAGTCTACAAATGCCATAAACTTCCACCCAAGCCGGTCACCTTTTAAGGCAGGCCCTCCCCCTCTATACCACATATTTGCAAGCCAAAGTGGGACTCATGGTTGGGATTTGAACCCTAGTACTCCCTAATAGCCTCCACGTTTTACTTGTCAATGATACGCCTTAATGATCTCGGCTACATGTGCATAGTGTAATAGAGCGCTTAGTTACCTGTAAAACATACTCTAGCGGCAAAATATTTAACTCCATGAGATATTTCTGAGATTCGATCAAAGGGGGCAGCACGGAATGTAGTTTACGAAGTTCTTGATAGATGTCACTGCCTGATGATTCATAATAAATTAAATACGTGTCTCGTTCGACAATGTTAGTCGTCGAACAGAGACTGCAGTTTTCTCGAAAAAGAAGAAATTCGGACTTGAATGGGTTAAACATCCAATGCAATTGAATTTGTCCATTATTGTTTTAACATGTCAAATAGTTTGACAAAACAAATTAAGATAATAACAATAAAGTAGATACTGTATTATATAGGAAGTACCTGGTGACCGAGCTTTGCTCGTTTAGAATAATACATGTATTATAAAAATTAATTAGAAAAATTAAAACACATAATTAATATAGCACTGAACAAAAAGTATTGCCCCTGATGGGGTTTAACACGCTACCGCAGGACCACGGCGTCTGCCAAATGAGCGACGTCGGTTAAGGTGTTTTAGCCAACCTCAATTGTTTTAGCCGATCATTTACTGTTTAACTATCCATACAGTTATTATTAGCCTGTGACCAACTGATTTTGGTATAAACGGAATGAGGATTGAAAAGCAAAAGAGAAATTTAATTTACAAATATTAATTGGTTTGTTACAGTGGCTTCAAGCAATACAACAAATACGTTTTCTATCAAAACACGGAAGATTTTGGAAATACTCTTTTTTGCTTTTATTTCGCACAGTTATGTTACCCTTAAGTTTTTACAAATTGTTTAGTACGGTAACCTGATCATTTTACATTTATTACATACATAAAATAAATATTTATGAAAAACCTCTATTCACATATTGTTCTTTGCCGTCTTCAATCAAGAACTGTCAAACGGTTATAAACAGCTGTTTTGGTTTGTATTGTTTACATTTTATTCTCCATAAGCGTGATGTAAAATTTTTAGATTTTAAACTTAATATTACAAGAAAACACGAATTTGCCTGGACATTAGACCTATCTAGAACTTATTTTCTACTCGGAAATTAGTTATTTCCAAAATTTAAAGTAATTCCTTAGTGCCGTTTTCGAGATCCGTGTGCAAATATATATATATATATATTTTACTATTTATTTCATCAAACAGGGCTACTAATATTATTATATTGAAATAATTCGACCAAGTACCCTTATAAAACATTTTTATTCTTTCTACATGTTTCGTTTTATGTTTATAAAAAAATGTTTTATAAGGGTACTTGGTCAAATTATTTCAATATATATATATATATATATACAAACCTTGCTCGTATTATAGTATTGGATATCAGATAAAATACTGGAAAATAAAATAAGAAACTAACCTACATTGTCAACAAAAAAACCCTAATTTTAATAATGGAATGTCCTTCCAGGAGTACAATAGGTGAAATAGAAGTTTCCCTCTTTTTATAAATTTAGAGAAAGCTAGATTTCGAGCTCCATTTGGAATTCTATTAAAAAATCTTACTGAGCCTTCTGAAAGATACATAAATTAACATACTACATCTTGTATTGTAGTCTCAATACATATACATTCTCCCTTAACCTAATTGAATCAAATTTTTTTTTAACCTTGAGCACACACATAAAAATATGTGCTAAAACAGTCATTAAATAAATCTTCAGATGTAAAAATCTGTTTACAATGATCAGTGAACGCACTGCTTTTGACTTGGATATGTCTTAGCTCTGGGGAGTGTTAAGAATTTGCGACACCAAAATTTGAAACAGTGACGACACATATGGCTATAACGACAGCTGTATGGAGGAACTGAAAACATTCCCTTCGACATATCCATGTCTAATTATTTTCCTTAGGGAAGTAAATACAATATTTTTTTTGGATGTTTTACCTCAGGAGTACCCCCCCCACTCACTTACACTTAAGCTATGCAAAATAAAATTTTCAAAAATGCCTTACAGGCAGTCTTGGCATACTTTATGAACACACATTTTCAAATTTTTTAAGAGATGCACTATTCTATAGTCTCCTACAAACCAAATCTTTATAACTAGCCCGAGTCAAATTATCATCTAATACTATGCCAAGCATGATCAATAATGTACAATTATATTTTAACTGTTAGTAATCAGTTTACTGTTGACAATAAAAATGTAACACCCCTGTCGCAGCAGACCTGTGTACTTAGTGAATTTCCAAATCAATAATATAATAATAATATATGACAAGTTAGGTCAAAATCTATCAATACACATGATAATTATTTGCCTATTCTCCATAAGATTAACATGGGAAAGGGTGTGCAGGTTTGCCGCTGTGAGGAACACTGAAAATAGGAGTTTCTAGCATAAACAATTTTTATTTTTACCAAGTTTCATCAACATCTGTCCATTAATGGGTACCTATTCCCTATAGAATTAACATGGGAAAAGAGTATGCAGGTTAGCTGCCATGATAAACACGTAATATATGATTTTTAAGCATAAATGTATGGATCTCAACCACATGAAGCTAAATATCAAGTTTCATCCAAAAATATTGATTAATAAGTGAAATATTAATTTTTCCTTATTCTCCATAAGATTAACATTGGAGCCCCCAAAATACAACGTACATGTATAGATTTTGTTATATCTTGATACCCGTTGGAGATAGAGAAAAACTTTAAGGAACTAAATTGTTTAGTTTTTTAAGCTAATTCTAATATGAAAAACGCAAAAAACCCAATTTTTGAGAACAAAACCCCCCCAAACTACCCGTTTCCATTGACCGATATGTCTGGTTTACGAACTTGTGCGAGCAAATATGTAAAGGGTGTGAGGGGGAACCAGCTGTCTTCAACCTCAACGGATTACTTTCGTGCGGGTTACTCTATTAGAGCTATTGTATTGAATTTTTAATATATAAGAATAAGAACAGCTGTCAAAGCCGACAAAGACCAGCTAAACGGAACCTCTGATGTGAATACATGGCAAACTATTTCATTTAGTTCCCACAAGAGCTCGACACTTAAAGTTCCAAAAAACCTCGTCAAAATGTGCAAGGGGTTTCGTTGAAAACCAATAACAGTTTCGATCCTCTGAGTACAATGATAACGTCTGGCGACGAACCCACTACCCCCTCCGGTGAACCTAATCCTCCACCTATTTTCATTCCAAATGTAACTAATGTAAAAAGCATGGTGTCAGTGATTGAATCTGTCTTGTTAAGTAAGGATTACACTTACAGATGTTTAGGCCAAAACAAGATCAAACTGAACCCAGCGACGGTTGACGCCTACCGCACAATAATCTACAAACTAACTGAAATGAAAGCTGAATTCCACACTTATCAACTTAAGCAAAACAAAGCGTACCGTGTAGTTTTGAAGCACATGCATTATTCAACCGATGTCACAGACGTAAGGATCGCCTTTGAAGAACAAGGTTTTTAAGTCCGTAATGTTACTAATGTCCCCCACACAATAAAACCGGACATCGTGCAGTGCAAAAAATGCCAAAGCTATGGTCACTCTAAATCGTACTGCTGGCATACACCAAGATGTGTGAAATGTGGCCAGGAGAATCCAACACAATCATGTACAAAGCCAACCGAAGCACCGCCCACGTGTGCATTTTGTGCCGGAAACCATCCTGCCAACTATAAAGTATGTAACGTATGCAGGGACTTAAAGCAAAAAACATTTCCTTCTTTGAGAAGTAAAGTAATGCAGGCCACTCCTTCTAAACAAATTGACAGATCGAACATGCAGTGATGAGGTACCAGTACCCAAGTCACCTGATGAAAATAGAAAACCATCTATTGGTCGTTCCTATGCCCAAGTGGCGTCATCAACGATTCCACATCCAACTATAACCTTGAAAACTGCAATGATCTGAATCTAACTTTACAATCTTTCTTTGATAGGTTTGAAAAACGCATGTTACAGCAATCCCAACAAATACGTACACTTCTAAGCCTAACCACTGTTGTGTCCAAGTTAAAATGAACCAGTTCCTGCGATTTGCTCTCTGGAATGCCAATGGCTTGATTAATTATAATCAAGAATTGCAAGTTTTTATTTCTTGAAACAAAATTGACGCAATGCTTATTTCTGAAACCCACTTTACTGATCTCAGTTATTTTAAAATCCCAAATTTCGCACATTGTACCACACAAACCACCCAGACAATACTGCCCATGGAGGTAGTGCTATATTAATTAAAAACTCCATAGCTCATTATGAACTGCCCAAGTATCGATACAAAACCATCTTCAAGCAACTAGTATTGTGATACAGGATCGATCT
This sequence comes from Nephotettix cincticeps, assembly GCA_023375725.1. Classification (NCBI taxonomy): domain Eukaryota; kingdom Metazoa; phylum Arthropoda; class Insecta; order Hemiptera; family Cicadellidae; genus Nephotettix; species Nephotettix cincticeps. The sequence goes on along the minus strand of CM041786.1, from coordinate 128,419,517 downwards.
GGGCAACTTACATTGTCTGCAATATACAGCACTCCTCGACATAATCTCACTAACCAAAACTTTACAGAATTTTTTTAACACCTAGCTAGGACCTAGACTCATAGCAGGAGGAGACTACAATGCAAAACACCCAATTTGGGGTTCGAGAATCGCTAATCCATGAGGTCGTCAATTGTTAGGTACTATCACCGATAGCAACTTGCAGTATATATCGACAGGTGAACCAACATATTGGCCTACAGACCCTCGGAAAATTCCTGACCTACTGGACTTTTTCATTGCAAATGGCATTTCTCATAGCTACATTGACGTGTCTGGAAGCCTGGATTTGTCTTCAGATCATTCTCCAATTATTGCTACTTTAAGTTCTTCCGTTATACTGAAAGAGAACCCATTGAAACATTTTAATAAATCAACTGATTGGAATGTTTGTTTTCCGTGCAAAAGTAAATGAGGACTTGCCTCTCAAATACCCCTGAAGACTCCAGATGACATAGATGATGCTGTTGAGCATTTCAATTGTGTCATTCAAAATTCTTGTTGGCAATCAACCCCTGTTGCATAAGAAAATATGCTTAACAAAATTGCATGCAAATATCCGTTGCATACTAAACGTAAAATTGCTGAAAAAATAAGACTTAGAAGAATTTGGCAGCGATCAAGAAATGTACGAGACAAAACCAACTTCAACAGAACGTCACAAAATCTCAAGAGGGAGCTGAAGAACTTAAAAAATGAATGGTTCTTTCTCTCCTCCTGGCTCTTAATCTTAATCTTAATCTCTCCTGGCTTTTAAACAAACAATCCAAATTAACAATTGAGAATAAATTGTTACTATAAAAAAGTCATTCTTATTAAGCCTGTATGGACGTATGGAGTTCAACTGTGGGGGGCTTCTAGTGTTTCAAATATAGAAATCATCCAAAGATGTTAATCAAAAGTGCTTCGACAAATCCTCCAAGCCCCTTATTGGTTTGTTAGTAATAAAACAATTCACAATGACTGCAGCGTCCCCACAGTCAAAGAAGAAATTAAAAGATTCAGCACGAAATACCTCGAAAAGCTGGAAAACATCCCTACTTCTTGGCAGATAATCTATTGGACAATAGCAATGCTATTTATAGACTTAAGATGACCCATGTCTTAGATGTTCACTTACGTTTTGTTTAAGTGTAATATATTTTTGTGCTTTTTTTTAATCATTTGCGTTGTATAACGCAACCTTCTCGTTAAATTCATTTTAAAATGAATTTTAACTCAAGTTTTGTATCTTTCCTTATATTTGCTTGATGATCTAATTTGTGAACAGATTATAAATCTAAATGAAGTTATATAAAAAAAGACATATCCATGATCTAACCTATTTCCCACAGGGAAGTAAATACAAACATTTTTTTTTAGTTTTAGTTTATTAGCTGACCCGGTGAACTTCGTAACGCCTAACAGTAAATACATGTTAATTTTAAGCATAGATGAAGGGATAGTAAAGTAGATAGTGCACGCCCATGTTAAGGATGAAGACGGTACATCGTACAGCCAATTGACGTAATAGGTACTGCCATCCTCAGATAGCGCTAGTGTCACAAATGATACAAATGACAGATGACACGCCTGACGGCGGCACAGAGTCCTAGTTTACCGCTAGATCCGACAGGTGGAAATATTTGTCCTGAGATTTTATCGTCTTCACTAAGTCCCATAAGGTGCCTCCTCTCCTTATAATCCTCCTCTCTGCCTTAAGATTGGTCATGTTCTGAAGTTAAATAGCAAATGCGATTATTTGTTACTGAATTTTTACAATTTTTAATTGTCTTAATGCTAATCATGCAATGCGACTAACCTTATGATTAGTATTTTTATCATAATTTCTTACATAAAAGAAGTCTACACTCTGTAACGTGGCGTAATGAGAATAGCCCTGCTCCTCGAGTCTTTCTGTAATAATTTAAGAATGATCCCTTAATACTCGCAAACAGGTCAGTTGGGTTGGTGGATGGCTCATGAATTATAAATAAGGCTGAAACACATTGAAGTTTAACACAATAGTTTAATATCATAAATTTCATTCAAATTGTGGATAGTTGTGAGCGATGGTCTGTGGGTGTAGTGTTCTCTTGTGTGAATTAACGTCCGAACTATTGAATACTACACGTTAATCCGCAAAGACCAACCTCATAATTAGACCAATTCGTAATTCAGAGGCCGTGGTTCGGACTCCACGTTAAACTGTAGGTCCCTTAGTTGTTGTCATCGGTTGTTTGACTATTAATTAACAGTTCTGTCTGAGGAACATGTCAGCCTTAAGTAATATGTTCTATTTTACTGCGCGTTCTTTCTATCCTTACTATCCGTTTATCTCTGGTAATAACCAGTGGATTTAGTGTAGTTGATTCGTAATAAAATATTATAGCCTGAACTACTCAACTCATCATTCTGGCATCTGCTAGCCTAACGGCTAGTTTCTTCGACTTCGGTTCAATTGGTGATGGGTGCAATCCCCAGAATGGCCACTAAATTTGGATGGGAATTCCATAACAAAAATAGTGTACTTCAGAGTTGCGTAGCTTAATTTGAGCCTGCTAGTGACATAACAGAATAAAAAAAACTCATTCCCCGACCAACACTCAACTCAATCTGTCAGAAGTTGGTCGTTGTGTTTGTTTTGTGTGTTTTCTAATTCATCATTGTAACTGATCTAAAAATATTGTAATTGTGCGAGTCAATAAATTGGAGGAATAGAATATTATTTGTTACAAAAACGTCAGTTTCACACCTGGCTTGCTAAGGCATATAACCGTAATAATAACATAGTAATTCTGAATAATTTTTTAGTGAATCAATGATATAAATTATTGTTAATTCATTATTTTTTATCAGAAAATAAGCAGTTGCTCAATTACTCTTTATAACATAAGTAACTTGCTTGGCTTTGTCAATATCTCAGAGCTAGTTTAAAATTCAATTGGCCAATCTTCATATCTAAAAATTACCATTTGTTCAAATCGTAAACTGTGTAAACCAAATACCATGACATCCCTTTTGGATCAGTATGAACAGACCTCTCAAAGGACGGTTGGTCCTTTATCTGTGCCTACCCCTGTAGGACCTGAAGTGGTAAGTTTCTATCCTTCCATTACTGTTTGTTGAGTCATTGGGGCTTTGCTATAATAGTAACTATGCCTTTTTTGTTTTTATTTTTAACCTTAGCGATGTTACTTAAACCAAAAAATCGCCTCTCTTAAATATTTGTCCACCCTTTAACGTGAATTGTGCATAATACTATTAATACATTTCTCAAATGTGTCATTGTGAATTTATAAACAAAAAAAATCTTGTGAGATCTAACCAAAAAATTATTGTTCCGACAAGTGTTAAAACGTTCGCTCCTGGTCAAAATTATTATGGCCAATGCTGAAATTATTTTGTTGTAATTTTTACTCAAATAAAAGTACTTTCGTATCACACCGACCACACAGCTATAGTGATATTATTATTAAGTAGAGAATCATGACCATGGAAGGTTTATGTAAGGTTGAATTACCTCGTTTGACACCTAGAGGCATTGGTCCACTCAAAAAAAGACCTATAAAGGGAAAATAAAATTAATATATGTTTAGTCATGTTACATAGTGGACATAAAAAATAAAAATAACAAATTTACAAGACTGTCTACGCCACCCAATAATTAGCGATGTCGGCGAGGTTTGTGGAACGAATTCTTGGTTGGTTGAAGTGGTTTCTTTTTTGGTTTTGTTGTGTTGAAATTTTGTGGAGGGCTTTAAGTTCATAACAGCCCTCAAAAATTTTGTTGTGGTGAGGTTTACAACATCTTGCAAACATTGTCAAAAAGAATAAATAGGCCAAACGTCTAACTCCTCACGAGTGAAAATGACAGGCCACCGTTTTGATGTGGTTCATAAAGATTTACGAAAGCCAATTTTCAATCATACAGCTGACCGCAACCAAAATTTTGAAGGCATTAACTTAAAGCCCTCCATAAAATCTCACTACAGCAAAACCAAAATACCCCCGTCGCAGCAGATCTGCGTACTCTGCAAATTTCCAAATCAATAATAATAATAAAATATGACAAGTTTTATAAAAATCTGTTCATAAACATGAGAATTATTTGTCTATTCTCCATAAGATTAACATGGGAAAGAGTGTGCAGGTTAGCAGCTGTGAGGAACACTGAAAGTAGTCATTTATACTATAAATAATTTTTATTTTAACCAATTATACCAAGTTTCATCAACATCTGTCCATAAATAAAGGAGTTTGCCTATTCCCTATATGATTAATATGGGAAAAGAGTATGCAGGTTTGCTGCCATGATAAACACATAAACTATGATTTTTAAGCATAAAAGGATAGATCTCAACCACATGAAGCTAAATATCACGTTTCATAAAAAAATATTGATTAATATGGAAAATATTAATTTTTCCCTATCCTCCATAAGATTAACATTGGAGCCCCACAATACAACGTACTGTGTTTAGATTTTTTAATATCTCGGTAACCGTTGGAGATAGAGAAAAACTTTAAGGAACTTAATTGTGTAGTTTTTTAAGCTGATTCTAATGGTGGAATATAAAATTACATGTGAAAAACGCAAAAAACCCCATTTTGGGGTACAAAACCCCCCCAAACTACCCGTTCCCATTGACCGATATGTCTGGTTTACGAACTCGTCCGAGCATTTGTAGGAATACATGTCTCTACCAAATTTGGTCTCGATCGGACCATTTTTATGAGAGTTATCGTGCTAACAGACACATATTTATATAGTATATATATATATATATATACATACATATATGCATATACATATATAGATATACATATATATATATATATATATATATATATATTTTAACGACTATTGTTTTTGGACTCTGGGCACCTAAAGAAGAAAAAATAACATGGTCCCGGGCTTAAGTCTCACCATGAGACCTACGGTAATAGCTTCTTCCCTATGGGAAATTCGCTAAAAGAAACCAACTTATTTTAAGAAGTTCAGAAGGATTGAATCTGAGATAGTTCATTAATAATAAATACTTACCGGAATATAAATAAATGATTCATTCAACTCAACTAAAGCCGTATGATTTCAAAATTTGTATTGTAAACTTTTCTTTGAATTTATTTTTTTTTCATGTACACAGTTACCTACTATTTCTTCATTACTTGATGTACACAGTTACCTACTATTTCTTCATTACTTGAAAACGTTTAGTGTTAAAATCATTAATAATAAATACTTACCGGAATATAAATAAATGATTCATTCAACTCAACTAAAGCCGTATGATTTCAAAATTTGTATTGTAAACTTTTCTTTGAATTTATTTTTTTTTCATGTACACAGTTACCTACTATTTCTTCATTACTTGAAAACGTTTAGTGTTAAAACAAAAATTAGCTAATCAAGACACTCTTTCATTCAGTACACTACTCTGCATTTTGTTAAAAGTATATATATATATATATATATATATATATATATATATATATATATATATATATATATATTACTGTTTGTTTCATCAAACAGGGCTACTAATGGGATTATGACCTGAAACATGTAGAAGGATTAAAATGTTTTCTAAGGGTACTTGGTTCAATTATTTCAGTACAATTTTATTAGTAGCCCTATTTAATGAAATATTTGGCTTCATGTGGTTGAGATCCATACATTTGTGCTAAAAAATCATAGTTTATGTGTTTATCATGGCAGCAAACCTGCATAGGCCCTACTCTTTTCCCATGTTAATCATATGGAGATTAGGCAAACTCCTTTATTTATGGACAGATGTTGATAAAAGTTGGTATAAATGTTAAATAAAAATAAAAATTTTGATGGTATACTTTCAGTGTTCCTCACAGCAGCAAACCTACTCACTCTTTCCCATGTTAATCTTATGGAGAATAGGCAAATAATTCCCATGTTTATCGACAGATTTTGACCAAACTTGTCATATATTATAATTATTATATTATTGATTTGGAAATTCGCTGAGTACGCAGGTCTGCTGCGACGGGGGTATATATATATATATGATTAAATTTGATCTATATAGTTCACTTGTAAGGAATACTGTTATATTAAGTAAAGTTAAAATAATTAACTGAGTATCCTTGATAAACATTATTTTATTTAAACAACATGTTTCAACCTTTAAAGGCCATTTTCAAGTTAATTCATTAAAATTATATTAATTTTTAAGTTAATATATATATATATATATATATATATATATATATATATATAGACTAAAATACTATCAATAACTCACCTAACTTAACTCCACAGAGTGCAGAATGAATGACAAAATATACATCACCAACATACAGGTGTAGTCGGTATAATACGAAAGTATTATATAAATAACGTGTGCACACAGATCGGCATCATCCGCAGCGAATGTTTTAATACTTTTAGCGAATTTCCCATAGGGAAGAAGCTATTACCGTAGGTCTCATGGTAAGACTTAAGCCCGGGACCATGTTATTTTTTCGTCTTTAGGTGCCCAGAGTCCAAAAACAATAGTCGTTAAAAATTTTATATATATATATGTATGTGTCTGTTAGCACGATAACTCTCGTAAAAATGGTCCGATCGAGACCAAATTTGGTAGAGACGTGTATTCCTACAAATGCTCGGACGAGTTCGTAAACCAGACATATCGGTCAATGGAAACGGGTAGTTTGGGGGGGTTTTGTACCCCAAAATGGGGTTTTTTGCGTTTTTCACATGTAATTTTTAAAAATTTCTAATTTTATATTTCACCATTGGAATCAGCTTAAAAAACTACACAATTAAGTTTCTTAAAGTTTTTCTCTATCTCCAACGGTTACCGAGATATTAAAAAATCTAAACACAGTACGTTGTATTTTGAGGTTCCAATGTTAATCTTATGGAGGATATGGAAAAATTAATTTTTCACTTACTAACCAATATTTTTGGATAAAACTTGATATTTAGCTTCATGTGGTTGAGATATATCCATTTATGCTTAAAAATCATAGTTTATGTGTTTATCATGGCAGCAAACCTGCATACTCTTTTCCCATATTAATCATATAGGGAATAGGCAAACTCCTTTATTTATGGACAGATGTTGATGAAAGTTGGTATAAATGTTAAGATAAAAATTGTTGATGGTATAAATGACTTCTTTCAGTGTTCCTCACAGCAGCTAACCTGCACACTCTTTCCTATGTTAATCTTATGGAGAATAGGCAAATAATTCTCATGTTTATGGACATATTTTTATAAAACTTGTCATTGATTTGGAAATTCGCTGAGTACGCAGGTCTGCTGCGACGGGGGTATTTTTATTATTCTCATGAAACTACAATAGGCCTATCGTTTTATCAGTTTAAAATGTAACTGACCACACAAGGATCTCAAAAGTAAGCGTACAATTTAAAATTATCCTAGACGAAACGTACAAACATTTTCATATAAAGCAATCTTGCCATTCCATTATCACGGGTGAGACAGTTGGACGTCTTTAATTGCATTTGGAAGACGATATATTTTAATGAGTTCATCAAAACCTCCATTACTGTAATTATGAATGGTTATAAAAATACTGTAAATTATCATAGAGCTGTTTCTTACTTAACAAGAGAGTTAGGCCTATTACACTTTTAAAACCTGACACGGGTGGGACAGAAAAAGGAAGAACCACTAAGTGTCTATTATTCTAAAATAGTAATAAACTGTGAAATTACCAGAAGGGAGGTTTTTATTTGGATAACTTGAAACACCCTTTTTTAAATATCTCCAAAATTAAAACTCTTATTCTCTTCAATTTACTGTTAATACTTTATTTTTATTTGGCTGGTGTTTCGTGTGAGACATAGTAAATAAAACAATGAGTAATGACATAAAAAATTATTTTTATTTTGAAAACTTTCTATTTAAGGTTTTGTACACTTCAGATGAATTACAAGACTGGAGGGTCCTGATTATTTTTCAAATTTAACAAATGACACATCTTTCTCATCTACCTTGAAGAATCTTCTTGTGTCACCTACATACCTCACGCCCATTACTTTTACCAACCCATCTTCTTCTTAGTCACTTTGACAAATTACAGCATATATGTAGTTTGACACAATTTTTTTTATGCTGTGATTGGATGTCATCATCTGGAAACCAACATGAAGACCCCAAGACCTTAAACATAATGACCTTATGTCATTTACTGTAGGAAAAAATATGAACTAAATCGTTGGCAGTTAAATCTTGATCTTCTTCAGAGTCAGTATAGATCAGTTCATAAACACCTGGCATGTTTTTGGATACCGCTGTCTTCTGAAGCTCTGTCTTAGGGAATGTTCTTCCGCAAAACAAGGTTTTTTTATCGTTACCCATGAAAAAGTGCATACTTTGTATCCTTTGAACTTTCTTGACAAGCATCCAACATTTGTGCTAAAGATCTTCATTTACTTTTATATCTACAGGAGATAACAAAAGGAAATTCACTTTAGACACGACTGCCTTTGCATATTGTACAAAGTCCTATGCAGAATTAATTATAACTTTTCTTTACTTCAATTATTTTATTTCATTTCCAATGGCTACGCCTATTTAATCAAATTGATAAGCATTCTTAAGACTAATGTTTATAACGAGAGTTGGTAGGGCCTACATAAATTATTATTTAGTTGGCCTAATTAGAAATGTAAATGTAAGTAAGCCTACAAAAATCCTACTATATAAATAAAAAAATATAACAATACAACTAACAATAAATTAAATCAGATACAGAAACTCAACAACTGAAATATCTTCACTAACCAGGTTCCAGACTGCTCGTTTTGTTACTTTGTTTTTTTAAATTTTTTGTTACTATGAACAGCTTTTCCATCCACTGTTCCTTTACCGTGGGACTTGGTAAAGAAGAACCACTGCCCACACATCCCATAATATTCTCCATGTGGCAGATTAGACAGATTAGACAGTTTGTACCTGTTTTTAAATTGCCCTGTACAGCCATCTGAAAATATTTCAATGTTAGACATATGAGGGTTATCTGATCACAGATGAAAAAGTAATCTACTTTCTATAGCCTATAGCTCAAAAGACATTGAATTTAACCTAAAAAAATATGTTACCTGTATTAGACTTTTTTTATGTCTTCTGAAATGCTTTTTTGACTTTGTTTTATGATTATGTTTTCTCCAGAAATCAGCGTCAGGCTTTATCAACATGGCTATTGAGGATAAGACACCAATCTTTTGTAAGTATAAAGTCAATTTTGCTCCGCCTGAGAAGATCACCCACATGTGCATCAGCCATGAACTTATCGTGTTGGCAATGTCTAATGGGATTCTGTTCCGGATCGACTTGAAGGATCCAGAAAAGCCCGAAGGTGAGTGTTATGTGGAATGAGTTCTACTGTAGTTAGTGACGGTAGTCTCGGCACGATCCATACAACACCACTAGTCGATCTCATGTTTTACTATTTACAGAGTTTAATACAATATATCAATGTCATCTATTAATATGACTTTAACTTTCACACACATAGGTCTATTATGTGATTGTATAGTGAGAAAGTATTGTTTTCCTTAACATTTTTGAATTAGAGATTTCAGTGGATATGTGCGTTCTAGGGTCCCCTGTACCTAAAAAAGTGTGTGCGCGTGTTCGCCTTCAAAACTGAATGTCACCGGATCAAATCTGGATCAGCCATTTTGTCATTGGGCTATTAATTAATGACGCTTCGCAACATCTGGTTGACAATAACAAGACCGAGGTTCGGATCATTCCCCTTCAAAATATTGAAGAGTACGAAAAGCCGAAAACACTGAAGGAAGAATATAACATTTAGCTATGGTACATTATTTGTTTCAATACATTTTCAAAAGTTGAAACTAAAATTTTGCCTATGAATTCAGTTATGATAATTTTTTTTATTTGGGAAATACAGTCAGTTTATAGGCTCATGTTTTTCTAGAGATTGAGTTCTCAAAGCTCAACCTACAGTTGAGACTCACTGGCATGTTCCTCGACCCCACTGGGGACCATCTGCTGCTCAGCTTCGTGCCAAGGAACCTAGAGTCAGGACTGCAAGCAGAATTATTTTACTTGAACAGAAAATCCACCAAGATCAGACCGGTATGTTTGAAGTCTTGTATGAAGTATTATAGTTTTATTGTGTGGCAGCCTGGGTTAGCCAACAAACATGAACAGTACTTATGATGTTTTTCTCTGGCTAATTATTATTTCATCTCTATTCTCAAATGTATGATCAGTGCTATACCAAAGAGGTATTAATTTTTTTGTGAGAAGTAAAAGGAATTTCTCCTAAAATTTAAAAATAAATTTTAAAGTTAGACTTAATTTGAGTTTTTTATTAATAGATACGATTTAGGAAAGAAGGGTTGGTATTAAGATTGATCACAACCTTCTACGTTTGATTTTGTGCTTTTATTATAAGAGAGTAAATTTTTAAAGTTTGCAGATGTAATTTATTTTAAAGTTATCCTATTGAATCGGTTCCAGACTTCCAAGTTCAGAGGCCATGAGATCACAGCGGTGGGATGGAACCATGGCAATGTCCGATCCGACACAACCAAGCCTCTGCTACTGGGGACGTCCAAGGGACTGATCTTGGAGACAGAGCTCTACAGTGACTCTGAGAGGATATTCCAGTCTAGCCTTGAGCAGTATTGGAAACAGGTTGGTACTGTCAGGCCTTACTAGCATCAGAATGGGACTTTCTAATGAACAAAGTCTTATATTTTAAAAAATAATAATAAAATCCTAATATTTTGACATTATTTGTTCTTAAACTGCCTAATTAGTTTTTGAAACAAAGTAGAACCCCTCTAATCCGACCTTGAATGGTCCGTCACTCCAGATAGTCTGACCATGCTCAGGCTCGCAAGCCTGTGTCGACTTGTCAGTGATGGGACATATATCTAGCCGTTGAAGCTGTAAAATGGAGCTCTCAAAAACGTAGTTTTGAGCAATATTAGATGTATTTTTTTCTGTGTGTTACAGAGCACGAGATGTATTGAAGTGATTTAATAGAAAGAATTAACCATCAGCTGTCAAATTAAAATCATTATTAGTTTGTTTACACATTAACAATTTATTTAAAACCTATTTCAAAATTACAGACTACTATATTAAAATGCTAACATATACAGTTGAACCTCTTAAAATCGACACAATGTGTACTTAACCCTGGATTACTAACCTTTTTAAAACTTCCATTGTTACATACCATCTGTAAATATTACTACTTTATATATTTCTTACTCTTGTCACATAATTTATCTACTTAACCTCATTATTGTAAATGTGGAAAGAAGATAAACTAATATTAAACTGTTTAATAATATAGTACCTTGAGATCGAGCTTTGCGCAGATAGAATAAGACAATTTTAAAGGAAATTAATAATTCTAATAATGTAAATAGGTTAATAATTATTGTTTTAATTTTAATCATGTCGGCGACAAAACATGATGTTGTTAGTTGCTTTCTTGAAATATAAACCAAAATGATAGTTGTTTATTGAACAATTAACACAAACATTTTTTTACTAACCTGCATAAACTCTAAACAAAAATACAGCCACCACGGTCGGGGAACAATCTCAGAACCTCTAATGCATGAGTCCGCCGCGTTGGCAGTGAGTTAAGGGGCAGTTCAGACATGGATTAGAATGTTTTATTCAGGCTCAATTGTTGGAGCTATCATAATTATTTGTACGACTATTATTATTAGCTTGTGGTCAACTGATTGTGTTAGATGTGGAATAAGAATTAAAAAGCAAAAGGGAAATATAATTTATACCAATTGGTTTGTTACAGCGGCATCAAGCAACACAATGAATAAGTTTTCTATCAAAACTTTTTACCTATAATATTATACCTACCCAGGTAGGTATTTTAAGCCAAGTATAAATGAGGAATGAATGTAGGATGATTGTGGCGCGATCTTGTAGTTTTGTTACTGACTAATGCTGACATGTTCCTTAGACAGGACTGTTAATTAATAGCCCAACAGCCGATGGCAACTAATGGACCTACAGTTTAACATGGAATCCGAACCACGGCCTCTGAATTACGAATTGGTCTGATTATGAGGATGGCATTTGTGGATTAACGCACTATAGATTTTGGAAATTCTTTTCTCTGCTTTTATTTTGCCCGGATATTTTACCTCTTAGTTTTTACAAATTGTTTACTGATTTGGTAATTTTTCATTTATTACATACATACATCAAATGAATATGTATGCAAAACCTCTATTCATATCTTACAAAGAACATATTGTTAGCCATCTTCACTGAACAACTGTCAAACGGTTATTAACAGATGTTTTGATTTGTATTGTTTACATTTGATTCTCTATAAACTTAATGTTTCTTTTTTAGATATTAAACTTAATATTACAAGAAAATCGGAATTTTCCTGGACATTAGACCTATCTAGATCTTATTTTCTACTCGGAAATTAGTTATTTCCAAAAGTTAAAGAAATTTGTTAGAGCTGTTATCGAGATCCTTGTGCAAATATATATTTGCATATATATATATATATATTTGTGTGATTTACCAACTATCATGTAAACATTGTCCAAAAGACTATATTGGTCAAACATCGAATTCACTTTGAGTTCGTATGACTGGCCATCGTTTTGATGTGGTACATGAAGATCAAAGAAAACCTATTTATAATCACGCTTCTCACCACAACCAAAATTTTGAAGGCTGCTATGAGCTTAAAGCCCTTCACAAAATTAAACCACATCAAAATGCAAAAAGTAACCAACTAGTTTTAAGAAATTCTGAATTGGCACACCAGTTGGTTCTAAAATCAAAATTTCCATCTGGTTTAAATTTAAGATAATTTGATAAAGAACGATTCAACTCAATTGAAAATTAAATTTAAAAATTACATGTATAAACCTCTATATTTATTTATTTATTTTAAAATGTAACCAAATCATATGTTCCATATTTAAAATTTACTGTTAAGTCTATCAATCACCTGTTTAATTATTTAGTCTCTGTTTATTATTGTTTATTGTTCTCATTTCTATTTTCTCAAATGCTTGAAAACGTTTATATATTTATTAAACGAAAATTCGCATAACTTTTCATTTTCATTTTTAATTTATTCTATCAAACAAGTTGAATAATTATATATATATATATATATATATACAAACCTTGCTCATATTATAGTATTGGATTTTCATATTTTTATTCCAAGCCAAATAAATAAAAAATATATAGAGTCCAGCCAAAGCACACTCTAAATCCTAACATTTTAAAATTAGCATAACATCCTTGTTTCTCTCCCATTAATTTGAATTTTGTTTTATTCCCTAAACCTACCTCTTTTTTATAAACTCAAGGCATAATACTTTTACTCAAACTTTTTTATCAATATTGAATTGCAATTGTAAAGTCCCATAAGAAAATAGTTTAAAAAAGTTACTATAATCACTAACCATTCGTCAAATTTACAACTGTTGTATTTATTTTACGTGTATAGAAGGCTCAGGAATATGTTTCAGTCATCCTCCTTTGTTAAACACCCAGTGGCTATATAATCCTCCTGGAATTTTAAGCTTTAAAATAAAAAGTCTTCAAATTGCGTTAAAAACAAAACTTGTTAGTAAAAATTACGAATGGTTAGTAATCTAGGGTTAAAGGATGTAAAGTTTTGAGGGTGTCGAGATTTAGGGAAATAATATAAAAATAACTAAGGGTTGAATAAAAACGCTTATTTAGAGTATTAAAACACGTTAACTGCTAAAATTCATGCAATAGAGAGTGGTATAGTCCTACTCTAAAAGTTTTTTTTACGTTTATACTCACCATTTCATGAAATCAGTGAAGAAATGCACAATGTTTATATAAATATATATATTCATAGAAGCATGTGAATCAAAAACTGACACCGCCAAAAATGAAAGGAATAAACCTCGCCACAAGCGCTAAACAAATACAGGCACCGGAGAAGAGCTAGCAGCTCTCTGACGTATTAAGCAACAATGGAATAATGGCAGCGATCGTTGCTGCCCGCAGTGAGAGTGCTAAAATAGTGCATTTATCGATTTATTATATACAATTATACATTTATATCAACATTTATACTAAGCTGAACACCCAGTGACGACAATGAAGCGAGGGTAGTTTATGACCTGCCTGGGAATCCCAGGTCAACAAATGGCCTCGTAATAAGGAAAGTGGGCCATAGGATATCCCGAAAGTGTGCAAACATTAGCCCGCCCCAGTTAGGCAGGTGTTGAACGACTTTGGAAAACCCAAAAAATGCTCTCGGATGGCCTATGTACTTCTTTAGGTTATGGGCGATGTAAAAAAACATTAATTCACCAGCCCTCTCGAGTTTTACGGAATGTCGAGTTTTCGGGAATCGAGTTTGAGAGGTTCTACTGTATATCAAATTTTAATAATAATAATACGAATGTTCTAATATATGCTAAATGAGTAAAATGTTTAAAATTTATGCTAAATAATTGAGCTGATTTTTTTGTATTTTTATGCTTAAGATTTTAGGTTTATAAGTTTTTTTTGATAATTAGTATCTTGCTTCTTACAACTAAATCATCCAACGTGTACAAAGGGTGGGCTTACTGCTAGTTAACTCTAAAACTATAGGATTTAATTTGTTTTTCTTTGATAAATCAAGTTTAAATGAGATATTTGTGAAGTATTTTTCAAAGAAATTTTGCACCCTAAATAAGTATAGAAAAATTATACTAAAACACTTAGGCTAGCTTTTTTAGAAGTTATAACCTAATATGATAAGTGATAAGTGCCTTAATATTTACATAAATATATTTTTTGTTTACACGTAAAATTATAAAAAATACTTCTAAATTTTACCTGTTTGGAAAATATTTATTTAAAACAAATATATTATTTTACACGCTCACTGCCATTAAAGAAATGTTTAGATATTACTATGGTACATTACAAGAACTATAGGTCTTGTTATGTGTGATTACAACTGTACTTTATGAGGTCCTGAGTTCTCACTACGCAGACGATCTTTTGTGCATCTTAACCTAATAAAAAAAAAATATATATATATTTTACAGATTAATATTACCAAATAAGGTTATAACATTTTACACACTTGAAAATGGGATTATTACCCGAAACATGTAGAAAGAATAAAAATGTTTTCTAAGGGTACTTGGTCGAATTATTTCAATATAATATATATATATATATAAAATGCAAAATTATAGATATATATATATATATATATATATATATATATATATATATCTGTTGTCTTATATTATAATTTTGATTGTGAAAAAGAATTATTTGCATTACATCAAAGTACTTTGATTGACATACAATAATTAATAATAATTACTAGGGAAAATAAAAAATAATGAAATATTTTTACAAATGTTTATTTTATAACAAACCGAATAAATAAGTATGAATTCTAATGTATGAAATAAAAACTAACATAAGTAGTAATAGTAAAATAGTAATAAATAAAATAAGTCAATACAGCATTATTTATATTTAATACGTGGACTAAAACAAAATTCCATGTTTCAAATTGTAATATAATCTTGATATGAGGCCCGGGGAGCTCGTTCTGCATATCAGTTAATATTTATTCCAGCAGTCCATTAAGATATCTATAAATCTTGTATTTTGTTTAGCTACTAAAACGACTCACCAATACTAGAGTTATATGTAGCGTTTATTTCAAATCTCTATGTTTATTCTACGTCAAATTATAAATTACGAAAGTTCAGACAGGACGTCATATTCACACTACTGCATCAGATTTTGGTTATTGTACGAAACCTCAGGATTTTGTAACACAGTGAAAGTGTTAAAAGTGATGTTCTGTAAAAGTATAATTAGTAGTTGTTGCAGAATATTTTTACTAAGATTTTTCTCAACAGTTAGTGTTAGTGAAAAAGACCATAATAAATTCAATGACCTTACATTCTATTTCGTATGCTGCTTGGAAAGTTGCCAAATTATCTTCCACTTTATGGACCGAAAGAAGCAGAGGGAATGGTATGTGGTTTACCAATTTTATTATAATATATTACAAATACAGTATATCATTAGTTTATTACAAATATATATTTATAAATATGTTTATACATACATATCTTGAGTTCCAAAAGGATTAGAGTTAAAAACAATAATTGGAATCACGGATAAAATTTGATTACGCTTATCAATAAAAAGGTCAATAAAAAGTAGTTATTCAGGTCAATGTGATGTTAAAACCTACCGTCAGGTAGGTTTTAACCTAGCCTAAGTTTTGTTTAAACAGCTCTTATTTCTTGATGTGATGAATAGTCTTTTGGTTTTGTTTCGAAGAACCCTTTTTTCCTGCTTGTCGTATTGGTATTAATGTAATGTGTAAATATTACTTTATTTATCCAGGACAACTTAAAAACTAGTCTGTATCAGTAGTGACATTTAGAATGGTTTTATACACCTTGACAAACTCTTTTGTGATCATTGACGGTCAGAAGCAGATTTCATTCTTATATTTAATATTATTAATTCAACGACTGAATTTTTTACGCTTGCTTAGGCCTACTAAAAACATTTCTGTTTTATTAGTAATGCAAATAGGGGAAATGATCTAATCATTTCAAAATAACAATCATCATAAGTTATTAGGATTAATGTACTGCATAGAAACTTCTTAAAAATTAACGTTTTTTGATGAAATGGAAGTTACAAATTTTGTCTGGCGCAGTAAATCTGTCTAGTTGGGCCTGGGATGGAGGGCTGATGAATATCGATGGACATAAATGCTGTGAGAGATAGTTTTTGAAGGATAGTTTATGTGTGACCTCCGCACATTCATATTACAAACAATTATTATGATGTTCACCTGTTAGTTGTCATCAGTTATTCCTTCTTTCATTTTTATCCCAACATTCTAAGAACTGATAATTATGTCATGATTGTTCAGGCCCGTCCGAAACATCATTCTTTTTTGGCCATCCTCTTCCATACTCTGACCGAGTGTTGTTTACCCACTCGCTCAACTGTTACTCGTTATCGACGTTGCGGCAGAGTTACGGTAAGGTCAGGTCGGTTCTCACCAGCATGAAGGGTTGTCTCTGCATCTGAATCCTGCATGTTGGGACCGTCTTCTTCAGATTTTAAAAATAAGATATTTTTTGGGAAGGAATTTCTCGCCAGTTACCTAAAAATGAGCAAGGCTGATGTTGTGACGTGACTGCATAACTACCGAGGTTGTGTAACATCGACCTGTTGTTAGGAAGCGTCATGAATTAATAACCCAATGACGAAATCACAACTGGGTCAAGATTTGACTCTTGCGGGATTCTATCTGACCACCTTCAGTTTTGAAGGCGGGCACTATAACCACTCTGCCATCCAATGTGTGGCAAATATCATATGAATCTTTTAAAGAAAATCAAATTTTGAAAATCATTGTAATATGAGATTAGAGGATTTGTCAATGTTAACATGTCATATGAGGTTTAGAGTGGAAAATAGACTCAAACAATAAGTAAGTGAAGAATCAAAACAATATTATTGCATATTGATGTCTAATAATAATAAATTATGTAGTGTCTGAGAATCAGCTCCACAATAGTGTGTGAACTAAACATCTGGATGATATGGAAAAATAATGTATACCCAACACGTGGATGACAACAATGATTGGTGTCTGTTGTAAGTTGGATTGGAACATAAATCAGGGTCTGACAGTGTGCTAACCAGAGTCATTGTCAAGTTTGTCCGGCAACTAAGACTAAACAAAAGAGAATTTGTGATAAAGAAGAACGTATCAAGAGAAACACTTTTTCTCAGCCTATGAAAATGTCAATGGAACAGGCAGTATACATCAATGATACTAGTTCGGGGAAGTGGCTACAACAAAATAATTGTGTGGCAGTCAACTGCACGCTTAGTTTAATTATTAAACTAAGCTCCTTTGATAACATTAATTCCAACAGATTTGGTATTATCCGATGGTTGACCAGGAAAGGGGGTACTTTCTGCATGTATGGTGTGCAGTTTGATAGTATCAAACCCTTGCAATAAAGAGAGTATTTGTATGATTGGCATGTCTGGTTTAGGTATTTTTTCTTGTATTATTTTAAGAATATATTTGTCTGAGACCCTTATGTTTTAGAGACCTACGGTTATAGCTTCTTCCTTGTGGGAAGAACCGTAGGTCTCATGTTAAGACTAAGCTCGGAACCATGTTACTTTTTCATTTTTAGGTGCCTAGAGACTAAAAAAATGATCGTTAAAAGTTTTATATATACATTACATTATACTATATAAAGGAGCGGAAACAAGTCCCTAGGCGCGTCAGCCTAATTGGCCTCGATCTGACTTCAAACCTGTAGGATCCAAAGTGATAGTGGTAATCCAGTACTTGGTGTAGGTACACCTTCATTTTCTGTTCTTCAAACTGATATGTACTTGTTTTTAAGTTGTCTTAGGATTTATAAATGGTTTCTGTGTTCTGATATTTCTATGTGTGCAGATTTTGTTCAACATTGACCTTCAACAGCAGCAAATGTGTCTAATTTTGTCACTAGGCTATTTGAATATTTTATCATTTTGATATAGTCTTTTGAGTTCAGTGTTGACTCTTGTTAAAATTATCAAATAATTATTCAACGCAATACAGTATAATGTTGATATCCGGATTAATTGGGACCGGACCCCATCAAAGTTATCAAATTATCCTAACTATCAAAATCACCCTAAAAAGGGCTAGCACACACTAATTGAAAAAGGACTATTAAAAATTTGTTATTTTTTATCATAGAAGGTACAGTAAAGAGTCTAGAAGAGATGTAAATCAAAATAATTTTTTCCAAATACTCTTATCATAATTTATTACTTAGTAATACATGCAAGTATCAGTCAGTAGACTGATGTGACTTGCGACTGTCGGGACAATTGTTAAGTTGACTGTGTGACCTTGGCTGCCCCCTCCTCCCCTCCCCCTCGCTATGCAATATGCAGACACCATTCTCACATCACCCACTTAAGTAAATATCTTAGTGCAAGGGCAGTCGGTTCAAAATTTTATTTCTAGCTAGAGACATAACCAGATTATTGGTCTGGATTTTTGACATCCGAATTATAGATGCTCTACTATAATTAATTAATAACACGCAGTACTGTTACTAAAATCATACCAAATTGTGTGCTGAAATTTGGGGTGATAAAATTATATACACCTGATAGATTGAAAATCTTTCATAAATATACACTGGTATTTATTTGAATACACCAGTAGCCTGAAAGTGATAAGTTTTAACGTGTGGAAAGATACAAGGGTTATCCAGAAAGTTGATTATAGTTTGTAATTAAGAATAAAAAAAATATTAGAAATAAATTTTACTATTTACAAATGTAAACTACAGTCATATACTACTCTTCTACCATTTACCATTCAAATGAAGACACTTATCATAGTGGTGAACGAGCTTTGAAATTCCTTTGTCGTAAAATTTGGCCGCCTACGCCGTCAACCACTTGGTTACCTGTTCTTGTAGCTGTGCATATCATCAAAACGCTGCATAGCCATCCACTTCTTCATTACTGGGATTAAATGGAAATCTCTCGGTGTCAGGTTAGGACTATAAGGCGGATGAGGAAACAATTCCCACTTAAAAATATTCAAGAACTTCTAGAGTGACATTTGCCGTGGCGGGCCAGACATTGTTGTGAATCAGCAAGATTTTTCAGATTGTTTTGTATTGCTCTTCTGAAGTTTTGCAGAGTTTGGAAACACCCATGGGAGTTTAATCTCTCTTTAAGGAAATCGCCTCTTTTTAGGAAGTCCACAAAAATCACACCCTTCCTGTCCCAAAAACCAGTCGCCATCACCTTTCTCGCCAACATTGTTAGCATGCATTTCTTGGGTTTGTAGGGGGAATGCATTGACTACAATTTAGTCTCACACTTCATACATTTAACCTATGTTTCCTCACCAGTAACGATGTGGTCGGATAATGAGTCACCATTTTTATTGTAAGCGTAAAAAAATGTTTACGCTCTATCCATTCGCTGATTTTTGTGGTTCTCTGTCAAGATTTTGGGTATCCATCTTGCACAAAATGTGTGGTAACCAAGCTTGTCTGTGATGATTTTGGGCAAAAAACTACGTGAAATTTTTTGAAAATTCATAGATAGTTCCGTTATTGGATTTTTACGGAATTCGGCGTCATCTTTGTTGACCAGTTTGGCAGTGACTATGCTAGGTCTTCCACTTCGATCTTTATCGTGCACGATAATTTGGCCATTTTAAAACTCTTATGGCCCACTGATGCATTCCACCTTTAGTGATAATGTTTCCGATAGATTTCTATCGGCAGCTCGATCAGTTTTTTACAGTTAGAAACAATAACTGCATGCATCTCACAGTTAGAGGCATTTTTAATTGACAAAGACATCTCAAATTGTCACAGTGACCAAAGGGAGCAAAACACAAATTTCAGACTTGCATTGTTGGTTGCCGATTGAGATGCATGACACCATGACACTAAAATAGCCGTGCTAGTTCTACCCCTTATGGACAAAGACGAAAACGTAATCTACTTTCTGAATATCCCTCGTACTAATACAAGTTGCATTTCAGGTGTTCGACATCGGCAAGGGTAACAGTCCGATCACAGGCCTGGAATTTCACAAGTTACCCAATAGAGAGCGCTACTTCATTGTTGCCACTACGCCAAACAGAATCTACCAGTTTGTGGGGAATGTCAACAACTCAGAAGAGAGACCTTTACTGCAGCAGATCTTCAATATATATTTGACTAAAGCAGGTTTGTCATTTTTTACTTTCTCTCCCTTTTCATAGTAATATGGATAAAGTATAATTTGTTTCATTTTTTTAGATATGTATAAGACTATAATGTAACCTGTATAGGCCAGAAACTTGGTCTTTTACAAAAACAAATCACAAACGAACCTCATTACCTTTGAAAACAATATTTTGAGGAGGATTAGTGGTCCAATAAAATAAGGAAACATTTGGAGAATTAGACAAAATTAGAAAACAGCTATATAGTAAAGCAGATATTGTGGGAATAATTGAGAGTAGGAGGTTAAGATGGCTGGGCCATATTAGAATTGAGAGGGTGAAGATGGTGCTAAGAGGTACACCAGAGGGCAGGAGAGCATTAGGAATACCAGGGGATGAGTGGATGAGGTGATGAAGGACCTAAGAAGAATGGGAGTAGACTTGGAACTGGCAGAAGACTGAAGAGCTTGAAGACATATGGTTGACGAGACCAAAAATCAAGGTTTCTAATGGCACAGAAGTAAGTAACAGAGTAATTATGCCGAAACCATGCCCAAAATTCAGACTATCAAAAATAAGTTTTGAACTATCCGGAAATATATGAATTAAAGGAGATTTTTACTTAAAGAAGTTTAGTTATAAAAGTTCCACTTTAACCGTAAACTGATACCTTTAAGGTCACAAATACCTAATTTGTTATTTTAAAGCTAAGGAGAAGTGTATTATTACAGTGGATTGTAAGTTATTTTTAATGGACATATTTATCTTTTACAGAAGGTTTTATTGAAGTTCCAAGCCAGAAGGTTCTAAAGCATTCCAAGTTACAATTCTTCTACCCAAAATCATCACAGCAAAAGCCAATTTTACCATCTTCTTTTGCCTGGCTCACTGAGGAATCTATATTTTACGGACAGGTAAATCAGTCAGTGGAGCTTTTAAATAGAATTTATTTATTTAGTAAGCTGGGTAAGACATAAAAGTGAATAATATTAGCTAATTCTGCAATGTAAAAATAAAAATTCTGTTTTTATATAAAATCCTATAATTTTTTTTACAATTTTTGTGTAGTCAGTCAGCATGTGGATTATAAATATTTATTTTTTATGATTTTTTGCTAAAAATTATTTGTATTTTTTTAGTTGGTGTTTTCAATTTTTAGGTATATTCATACATTTTTCAATTTTTCAAAAAGAAAATGTAAATACAATTTTGAAAAATATCTATTCTTAACCCTTAAAGCGCTACTAAAAATCCTACTCTCTGTTAATTAGTTTAAAAAATAGAAATATTATTTTAACAATTTTTTAGGATTTAGATACCGGTAGCTTAGATTTAGTAGAAGAAAAAAATTTGTTACATATATATTAAATGGTGATTTTAGTAATATTTTGAGGCATACAAAAAGTATTTTTTTCATCTGGATGAACCATTTCAGTTAGTATTAATTATTTAATGAATCCTATACATTAAAAACATGCACACAATATACACTATTTACTACTTAAACACAATGAAAATAAACATACATCGACAAACGTCATCGAACAAGATTAGCGAATGTGAAAACAGCTGGCTGAAATTACTCGTTTATAAGCGTAAATAGCAGACTGGGAGCAGATGAATACTGCACGCCATTGCCTAGTAACAGATATGAGTCAATAAAAATTCCTACAAAGCCGCCATATACAAAATGAGTTGACATAGGTGGTAAAGGGTAAAAAATAGAGAGTTCTGTAAGAACTGTAAGTGGTAGAATGGCCTGCAGAGCATCCTGAAGAGCCCTCCAGTCCTGTGCAGTTTTAATAATTTCCTTGTACAACTTAAGGTCATCCGCAAATAAGAGATAATATGTACAAATACAGTCGCCAATGTCGTTGATAAAGATGAGGAACAGTATTGGCAGACATGTCAGGCTCCGTACCTCATTCCAGGAATCCCCCGAAACTATTTACAACCTCCACACTCCTTTTGATTCCTTGTGAGTTGCATTGCATGCAGTGAAGCGATGTCATTTTGCGGAGGCTTTCTCTAAATGGAATACACATATGAACGTATGTGTGAACCAAAATATAATTTTGTTTTTATTTAATTTATATTTCTGTCATTTAATACGAGGGTCGTCCAGAAAGTAAAGAACGTTTTAGCATGGTAAAATAAAAACAAAAGATTTCTCCACCAAATTTTATTTACAATGCCACAGTACCTTACATTACTTTTCTACGTAATCCCCGTTCTTGTCGAGACATTTGTTGTAACGTGGGACCAGTTTTTCTATTCCGACGCTATACTCTTCAGCCGCGAATGATTTGAGCCATTTTACCACTGCTTCCTTAAGTTCATCGTCATTTCCAAACTGCTTTCCACCCAAAAATTCCTTCAACTTTGGAAAGAGATGGAAATCACTGGGTGCCAGGTCTGGGCTGTAGGGAGGATGATTAAAAATTTCCCACTTCAGATGTTGGAGTTTTTTTTTCCCGACAGCATTCCGCGCCTCTTGTTTTGGATGGCACGTCGAAGACGTTGAAGGGTCTCACAGTATGCTTCGGAGTTAATCGTTGCATCTCGTGGCATGAATTCAACGTGAATTAACCCCTTTCGGTCCCAAAAAACCGTTGCCATGAGTTTGCGAGTCTGCAATAATGGTTTTTCCTTTTTTGGTCTTGAGGGCGAATTAGCGTGATGCCACTCCATTGACTGACGCTTGTTTTCTGGAGTCTTGTAAGAAACCCATGTTTCATCTCCAGTAACAATACGATCAAGGAATCGGTCCCCATCATTGTCATATTCTGTTAAAAACTCCAGAGCTGCCCCCATTCGTTTTGCCTTATGGTCGTCCGTCAAAATCTTAGGCACCCAGCGAGCACACATTTTCTTGTAACCAAGATGATCTGTCACTATCTCATGTAGGAGTGAACGTGAAATTTGCGGAAAAGGGTCATGTAAAGTTGTTAAAGTGAAACGTCGGTTTTCCTGAAATTTGTCTTCAACTTTTTGCTTCAGTTCATCTGTGACTAAAGATGGCCTCCCACTCCGATCTTCATCATGCACATTGGTCCTTCCTTGGTTAAACATGATGCACCATTTTCGCACAGATGACTCATTCATCGCACCTTCACCATAAACAGCTTTAATTTGCCTATAAATTTCAATATGCTTAACTTTTTGAGCGTTCAAAAAGCGAATCACACTCCGCACTTCACATTTGGCGGGATTTTCTATTGGCGTCGCCATTTTAAAACGCTGCGAAAACGAGAAGCGTAACCGTACAGCAACGAGACTCACCTCACACTGAAGCGAAAGAAGGGACAAGCGGCCGCACACGCAATCGCAGTGGTGGGGGATCTGCGCCGCATGCTATGCGCATTCGTTCTTTACTTTCTGGACGACCCTCGTATATTTGGTTTATATCAATGTTCAATTTTATTATTGCAGAACAATACTCCGCTAATGCCCTCTCCCGTAACACCATTCTTATGCTAGAAAATTAATAACTATGTTTATGACTATTTTTGTTACTCTAATTATTAAATTAATTACTTAATTTAATAATTAATTAATTAAATTAACGATGGAACTTTGTATTTTATCAATTTATTTGACATTTAAATGCAATACTATGCTCTAAAAACAAGTAAGATGGGTTTAATTCGTGCAATTTAGCGTTGCGGAGTAAAACTCCGCATGTGCCCTCTCTCGTTTCACTGGTGAAGCGCCTGCTCAAAGGTTAAACAAGGCATCCTCACTATGCGGCCTTATAAAATATTATATGAAAACATTACAAAGTATTTTATAAATATATATTAAGTTTCCTTAGACATTTCCAAAAATTTTATAGGAATAATTCAGTTATGTTATAATCATATTTTTCATAAGTTATGTAACGCCACTCGTACTTGCGGGCTTCTTCATCCCAGTTAGGAAAAACATGCTTAAAGTAGCTTAAAAACAAGGTTATAGCAGAAGTTTCTCGGGACACACATCCGGACCCCTTATTTTACTAGAGGATATTTTATAGCCCTGGATTTATACCTGCCAAAAGTGATCACCAGCCACCATTGCTTGTGGTCCTGGGAAAAACTTCATATAAACCAATTTTTGTTCTCTGAGAAATCCTACTGACTGAGACTGATGAAAGCCAACTGAGCTTAAAACAGCTGTTGACCAATGGTGTTGCATATTGCTAATGTATTGTCGAGGATTGTAGTGGTACAGTAGAATCCCAAAAATCCGAACTAATTAGGGCTGAAGCCTGTTCGAAATTCCCGGGAAATAATATTTTGCCCTTATTTCTTCTCTGTATTCGTGGTAAGCGACGGGAGATGCGGCGATTGGGGTTATACAGGCTGGGTGACTCAGTGTTCAAAAGGGCAGTGACCTTGGTAGGATGTATGTCTGGGGACATGTCATTGTTGCTAGGCAAGCGTGTGCTAAAAATAAATCACTCTCACTGGGAGTCTTGGGCTGTCTATTGTTGAGTGAGCGTTTACCTGGTGATTAGAGCTTATCGCTAACAAGTGTTTGTTCGTATTACGTATTTCAATAATTTTGTATTGTAATTTTTTTGTGTTGAACCTTGAAAAATACATTTGTGTGATTGAATCAATTTTTTTCAAATTTACTATTTCATTATTTTGTCACTTAAGTTTTCCCAAGAACGTGTTCAAATTTGCGGGGTTTTTGGATTTCCAGGGATTAGATTTTAGGGGTTCCATTGTAGTTGTATTGTATTCACTTATAATCTTAATAAGTGGTAAACTAGGTAAAGTGGTACAAAAATTAAAAAAGACAATGGGTTTAGGAAATAGGGGGCTGACTGATATAGAAAATGGGAATGGAGTTCCAAAAAATATCTAATTGTTCAATGAGTTTAATTAATTAACTTAAACACATTTTTCTTGATTTAAAAATAAAATAAATTTGGTCCTTAACACATAAACCTGCGCTTTAAATGTTTCAGGCAAAGGTAGGTATGAGCGATACAGCGCTGATCAGTTTTGGTAAACCAATAACATTGCTGCCTCTGGTTCAAAGACATAACGACAACTGTGTACCACCTCATAACATAGCTCAAAAGTAACATGCTAGCCCAGCAACTCAAAGGTCGCAGGATCGAAACCAGACTCCTCAGATCATGGGCGGTCACCTCTGGCTAGCCTATGTGACTAGTGCAATTACGGTACCTCTCGTCTTTCACCAAACAAACCCTCATCATATGGTAATGGGCAGTTGAGATTTTTATTTTTTTTTAACTCCGACCCATCAACCTGACACCAAGCACCAAGCTCCTGACTTTGGTCCTAGGCACTTTAACAATTAAGGTTTTGTTGTGAGTTTTGTTACAATAGTCAAGGTCCATCAGAGTAATAGAATGTTCAACTGTCAGGTGGACTTGAGCGGAGAGGGAGAGGAGGTCCTATCGGACAGCCAGCGGCTCAACTACCCCTCCTCTACGCCCCCGCACAACTTTGTCCTCACTGAGTTCCATGTTCTTCTTCTCTACCCGAACAAGGTCGTCGGTCTCTCCACACTTAACCAGATCATGGTGTTTGAAGACTTTTACAATGAGGTAAATTATTAAGGCTGTTTGGCTGGTAGGCTAGTCCAGTGACGAGATACGGTAGTTCCTCAAATCGCCATGTGTGCCGCTAGGAAGACAATGCTGTTATATCTAGTTAAATATATATGCATATTTATTCATATGTAAATATATTAATTGAAGTATGATTGTTTTTAGAAAATTTCCTGTAGGGAAGACGCTATTACCGATTGTCTTATGCCAAGACCTAAGCCCGGGACTATGTTACTTTTTTCGTTTGAGGTGCCTAGAGACCAAGAGCAACAGTCATTAAAAATGCTACACTGAAGTTTTGCTCTATATCCAATGGTTACTGAGATATTAAAAAGTCTAAAAACAGTATGTTGTATGTCTGAGCCTTAACCATTCAAGAGTCTGAGACGTACACTGTGCGTTCGCTATTACCGAACTGAGAATGGGTCACAACGTAAGCTGTACGTTCTGTGACTTGCTAGAATGTTCAAAAGTTGCCGGTTATTTGCAGTTCGATACTGTCGAAGTTATATATCAATGTGAAGTGCATTAAATGATTAATCTGATTCGGTTATTATCGATTTTTACAGGTTCCTGAGACTAAACATATCAATACTGAAAGTCTGTCTTGTAATCAGCCATTCACCATCCACGCAGATGCCAGACTGAGCGAATATTATTTTTGCTTCTGCCCTTGTCTTCTTTGTTTACAAACAGTTTGGCACTGGTAGTAATAATAAATTGTGTATATTGCAGTTTCGTTTGTATAGTAAATATGATTAGCAAAAATATTGCTGTTGTCTGAAGTAAGAGATCTGAGAGGTTTTTTATTTTCGTTTATCATAATAATTTGTGTAATACTGTGTACTGTGTACTGTGTAATACTGTGTGTATTTTAACAATTATTTTATTTTGTATTTATCGATGCGTTACAATAATTTGTGATAATAGATTGGCCTAGTACATGTGTTTGGGAGAATGCTCCAAAATATACCACACTTCCACAAATTTTTAGAGGTAGGCCTAAATTGTTTTGTAAATATCTATTTTCTATGTACCATAAATAAAGTTATCCATGTAATTTATGGTTGAAATATGTTATTTTACATGACTTAACTTAAAAACACAAATGCATGCAAAAGTGGTCAAAAAAGTGACGCAGTTAGGGGTTGCCCATCGCACCAAAAAGTAATGCATTGAAGGGTTAATGTTAATTGTTTATTGAGGATAAGGAAAAATATTTCATTTATACGAGGCTGAGCTCACACTGAAGCTGAGTTGTTAACATTCTTTGGAGACGACATTTCCCGCCCGGTTCTACTGGTCAAGAATCAAGAATCAAGAGCTTTATTGTCGTTGACCATTTACAAGGAATAGACGTAGTCAAAAATTATCAGGTGTACATGATACAGTTGAAATTAAAATTAAAATTAAAATGGGTGCGCTGTAACTTATCAAAAAGTCTATATTTACAATACTAAGTTATTTAGAAATTCATTTAAACAATAAAATGGGTTTTCAATAAGCCATTCTTTTAATTTAACCTTAAATCTAATAAAACTAATTAATTTTGCTGAATGGTGGAGTTTATTAAAAAATCTAATACTATTGATTTTATGACAGTAGCTTCATCATCTGCTAAAACACTTTATTTTGACCTAAAAATGTTCTGTGTCGTCGATATATTATCAAACAAAAAGTTTTGTTTTTATTTTATAGTCCAAATGCTAATTTTATTTAATTTATCTGATTTTACCGAATACTTGTTACAAGTTTGGGTTGGAGCCGAATATCTGATCCGATCCGACTCTTTGGATATCCGCACACCTCTACATCTAATGTAAAGCAACCATGCAAGACATTGATTTCTATTCACATTGTAAATCTTATTCCACCTGAATCATTTTACCCAACATTAATGAAATTTTTATCAGCACTGAGTATTCTGTATATTGGGGGCGTTTCCAAGCAGTGCGCTACAAGCACTTAGCACATGCGTGAGTGAATCTATTTGATATTTCAATACTGAACTGTCAAAGTTTAGGTGTTGGGGTTAGATTTAGGTGTACAGTGGTTGTTGTTCTGGAATTATTTTTACAGTCAAATTTCATACTGAATCTGTGGTCATGAGCATTTGTAAAAGCAAGAAGGTTGTTTAAACGTCAGAAGAGTGTTTTATTTCCTACTTAAAACTATAAATAATAACTTTTTCCTTTTTTATAAGATTAAAAACATATTTTTAAAATGTTAAATACTTGCGATATTTTGTGGCTATATTGTACAGAAGTTATATGCAGTCTGCAGAACTAATATTGCAGGCGATATTCACAATCGTTGTCTATGGGACGTGGATGTCTTTATTTACAGTATAATTTCAGATCATCTGGATTTTTGGCTATCCGGATCGGAACCCCACCACATTAATCCAGATAAAACGGACTTTACTGTATTCCTTGAATACTAATAAAATAAAATTTGGTGTTTCAGGCGTATGGACGATTGGTCACCATCACCAAAGACCCGACCAAAGGCACAGTGTGGGTGATAGCTGAGAGAGCAGTTTACCGATACAAGATCACACGAGAGGAGCGGAACGTCTGGCTGGTTGGTATCTCTATGTATGGAGTAAAATAAACATACATTAACAGTTTTTCTACAGAAAAAAGCACAGATTTCTGTATTCGCCACGGGTAAATTTACAAAAAACAGGACTAATTTTTTGTTTGAATTCTCTTTGTATTGATGAAAAAGCATATTGGTATAATGTATTCAACAAAATTCTATGTTTTATATTTTTTTTTAAGTTTACCCAATGAGGTAATTCATAGCTCATGTAGATGAGATTGTGTACCTTATTGGGTTCTAAATTATTAAAGATACTCTACAAGATGTGTTTAAACATTTAAACAATATTAAATACAGCTGAATAGGTCATAAACAGAATTCTAAAATACACAGCATGTACTCAGTCGGTTGCACAACACACTTTAATAATGTACTCCTTTGGGTTCACATCCACAATTTAAAACAGCAGTGATGTAGCTGATAGAGCACATAACGCCGTGAACGTGTTAATAAGACGATCTGTCACAGAATATCAGAAAAAAATAAAATTGTACTGACTTGGGAGCCTAGGCACTCAGGTATAGTAGGCAATAAAAGGGCTAATGACCCTCTGAAAGGAGTTCATAAGCCTTATTGAAGCCTCAAGCTGGAGTAAATCATGGGTGCTACAATAGATCTCAAAGGTCAAGGTGGCAAAGGGTAGCTATTTCCCAGCTCTATAACAAAGATGTTTTGTAGCTGGTGTGGCAACAAGTAAGAATCTTTTGAATCCATCATTGTTTAGTTTAAAGAGATCTTTCTCATCTTAGCCAATGAAAAACTGAATATTTACTGGTTGACAACCTGAAAGACACAAACTTATACACTAAACCTTAAATAATTTGAAAAGGTGTCCACACAGAGTATGTTATGTATAATTTTTTATCAGTATCAATTTCGATTCTTGTCTTCTTTCACCCGATCACGGTTATGATTTGATGAGTAAGTAGTGCTGAAATGGTTTGCAGATTTACATGGAGAATGGTCAGTTTGAACTAGCCAAGGAGTACTGCAGTAACAATCAGGCAAATTTGGACCAGGTTCTCAACAGGGAAGCTGAGACCTACTTCAATAATCAGGAGTGAGTGTAGAAATCAAATATATTTAAAATAAAATATATTTATTTTAACTGGGGTTGCGTCGATTCCAAACATCGATTCTCGATTCCACCGATTCTCAGGAATGGAATCGGAATTGAAAATGATCGCCGAAAGTCAATTCCGATTCTTCGATTCCAAGCATTCGTTGCTCCGTCGGCGACGAACGGAAAGAAAGAATTATGTTTCCTTTCCTACGTTTTCCTTGTCACAATGTCCTAATAAGATACAGTCGTCATTGTTTTGATGAAACCCGGATCAGGAAGCCAATCGTCGCCCTTCCGACTTAAAATTATCGTTCACTTTCAGTTTATTGTTGTAGCCGCGTAAATAAAACCAATATTTAATTTCAAAGCATTCGGATATCCTGCTCCAAAACGAAAGTAACAAGTACCCAGTAAAAGTCAATAACTATCCGAAATTACTTATAGACTATATAAAAAATGAGCATTAACACTCAAATTTTTCGTTTCAGATTACATCGTCAATACGAAATATCTTTGCTCGAACACAAAAGTACAAATAACGAATGACGTAAATTCGTATCCTCTTTAAAATAATGCAACAACGTCATTGGCCGGTTCAAGGTTACAACATACCTCGTTATTATTCTTATTTCAGTTACTGATAAACTTCAATACGATATTGAATCTCCATATTGAATGTCGTCGTCGATGCCGATTATCAGAATACTGTTAATTATATTATTCCGCGAAATGAACTTTTCAGCAACAAAACAAGTATATTCATTTTCCATGATAATTATTAACAGGAATAGCTGTAAAAAATAATAAGCCCATTTAATACTTATGTTTTCATACAAATAATTGGTTACAATAAGAGGTCTGCGGGTAGTGATATTTACTGTCGGGTCAGGTTTGGGTCGGGTAGTAGATTACCAAAAATTTTTGGGTCAGGTCGGGTTTGGGTATCATAAGCTAAATGAAAATTCGGGTCAGGTCGGGTTTGGGTATGCAAGTAAAAAAAAAAATTCGGGTCGGGTTCGGCTATTGTAAGCATAAAATTTAGGTTGACTTTGGATTTTATTAGTAAGCAAAATGTTAATTTAAATAAATTTTGATTGACCTACTTAGCATTATTGATGCAAGTCAGAAACCTATCATTGCATTTACCAACTTATTTATTTTACATATAGGCCCTAAAGTCATTAAACACATTATATGTACAGTTCCATTTAATTAATTATAAATCATTATAATTTAAGTTGTAAATAATTAATAATGGGAAATAATTTTCTCAAGTTTATATGAAACTAAGGCTGTATTTTATTGCAGAATAAAAAACACAGAAAATGTATTGCATCAATACCCTAAGCCAAGGGTTCATTAGACATATGTTATATATTGTCCAGGTTTCTTATTTTTAATTCAACCAACCACAATCATTGTTCAAATTCAATCAACACTTTCATAAAATGTCAAAGGGCTCTTTAGACTAAAATAGTTATTTTAGAATAAAGTGGTTAATATTTAAAATTACAGTGGAACCCCTCAAATCTAAACACGTTCTCAGAAAATCAAAAAAAGAAATAGCTGGAAATTTAAAAAAAATTTAATGAATTAAAAAAATTAACTTTTACTTAAAAATTAACCTAATCACTTAAAAATTTTAACTTATTTTCCAAGGTCTAACAAAGTCAGGTTTTTCTTGCTTCAAGTATCCAATACTATAATACTAGCAAGGTTTGTCGGGTCAGGTTTGGGTCGGGTAGTAGATTACCAAAAATTTTTGGGTCGGGTCGGGTTTGGGTATCATAAGCTAAATGAAAATTCGGGTCAGGTCGGGTTTGGGTATGCAAGTAAAAAAAAAATTCGGGTCGGGTTCGGCTATTGTAAGCATAAAATTTAGGTTGACTTTGGATTTTATTAGTAAGCAAAATGTTAATTTAAATAAATTTTGATTGACCTACTTAGCATTATTGATGCAAGTCAAAAACCTATCATTGCATTTACCAACTTATTTATTTTACATATAGGCCCTAAAATCATTAAACACATTATATGTACAGTTCCATTCAATTAATTATAAATCATTATAATTTAAGTTGTAAATAATTAATAATGGGAAATAATTTTCTCAAGTTTATATGAAACTAAGGCTGTATTTTATTGCAGAATAAAAAACACAGAAAATGTATTGCATCAATACCCTAAGCCAAGGGTTCATTAGACATATGTTATATATTGTCCAGGTTTCTTATTTTTAATTCAACCAACCACAATCATTGTTCAAATTCAATCAACACTTTCATAAAATGTCAAAGGGCTCTTTAGACTAAAATAGTTATTTTAGAATAAAGTGGTTAATATTTAAAATTACAGTGGAACCCCTCAAATCTAAACACGTTCTCAGAAAATCAAAAAAAGAAATAGCTGGAAATTTTAAAAAAATTTAATGAATTAAAAAAATTAACTTTTACTTAAAAATTAACCTAATCACTTAAAAATTTTAACTTATTTTCCAAGGTCTAACAAAGTCAGGTTTTTCTTGCTTCAAGTATCCAATACTATAATACTAGCAAGGTTTGTATATATATATATATATATATGTATATATATATTCATATATATATAAATAAATAAAAAATTTAACATATATATATTCAAATATATATATAATGCACACGGATCTCGAAAACCAAAGGAATCTGTTTTAACATTTTATAATCATTTTAACATGTAGGTTAATGTCATAAATTTTTTTTTATGTATAATAAATGAAAAAAATTATCAGGTTACAATAATTTTTGTTTAAAAACTTAAGGGTAACATAACTGTGCGAAATAAAAGCAGAAAAAAGTATTTACAAAATCTTCCGTGTTTTGATAAATAAACGTATTCACTGTATTGCTTGAAGCCACTGTAACAAACCAATTAAAAGGTGTAAATTAAATTTCTCTTTTGCTTTTCAATCCTCATTCCGTCTCTAACAAAATCAGTTGATCACAGGCTAATAATAACTGTATGGATTAAACAGTAAATGTTAGGCTAAAAGAATTGAAGTTGGCCAAACGGCGTCGTTCATTGGGCAGACGCCGTGGTCCAGTGGTAGAGCGCCGGCCTCGTAATCCGAAGATCGCTATTTCCATCCCCATCGGGGGCAATAACTTTTGTTCAGTGCTATATTAATTATGGTGTATTAAATCGGTTCAATTTAAACCACATTAAGTAATAAATGTGTTTTAATTTTTCTAATTAATTTTTATAATACATGTCTTATTTTATACGAGCAAAGCTCGGTCACCAGGTACTGTTATCTTTAACTGTTCAAGTGAAGAAAATCTTTACACGAACGTAATTCCATAGATAGGTCTAATGTCCAGGAAAATTCTGGTTTTCTTGTAATATTCAGTTTAAAATCTAAAATATTTAACATTACGCTTATGGAGAATCAAATGTAAACAATACAAACCAAAACATCTGTTTATAACAGTTTGACAGTTCTTGATTGAAGATGGTGGGGAACAATATGTGAATAGAGGTTTTTCATATTTATTTATTTTATGTATGCAATAAATGCAAAATTATCAGGTTACTAAACAATTTGTAAAAACTTAAGGGTAACATAACTGTGCGAAATAAAAGCAGAAAAAAGTATTTACAAAATCTTCCGTGTTTTGATAAATAAACGTATTCACTGTATTGCTTGAAGCCACTGTAACAAACCAATTAAAAGGTGTAAATTAAATTTCTCTTTTGCTTTTCAATCCTCATTCCGTCTCTAACAAAATCAGTTGATCACAGGCTAATAATAACTGTATGGATTAAACAGTAAATGTTAGGCTAAAACAATTGAAGTTGGCCAAACGGCGTCGTTCATTGGGCAGACGCCGTGGTCCAGTGGTAGAGCGCCGGCCTCGTAATCCGAAGATCGCTATTTCCATCCCCATCGGGGGCAATAACTTTTGTTCAGTGCTATATTAATTATGGTGTATTAAATCGGTTTAATTTAAACCACATTAAGTAATAAATGTGTTTTAATTTTTCTAATTAATTTTTATAATACATGTCTTATTTTATACGAGCAAAGCTCGGTCACCAGGTACTGTTATCTTTAACTGTTCAAGTGAAGAAAATCTTTACACGAACGTAATTCCAAGCCACATCTGTTGTTAGCGGTACGCACTTATCAGCAGGTAAACGCTCACTAAACTAGACACAGACAGTAGACAGACGCGATACGCATCCCTGTTAGTAAGGGTGATGGTTGGGGGAGAGTGGTTTATTTATAGCACAGGCTCGACCCGCCAAGGTCACTGCCCTTATGAATTTATTAAATCACGCACAGCCTGTATAATTGAAATCACCGCGTCTCCTGTCACTTACCGAGCGAATACAGTGACGAAATAAGTGCATAATATTATTTCCCGGGAAGAAAAGGCTTCAGTCCCAATCAGTTCGGATTTGAGCGGTTACTAATGAGGAAATCCAGAACATATCGTTAAAAAAATAAAACGGTTTATTTATGTCCTTTATTCAGTAATATCCTTAATATTATGATTTTTTATTTTATTTGAGTGAAAATCCCGAAAGAGCGAGATCACCACGGCAAATCACTACTTGAAACCCGACTAATCCAAGCTTCATACTGGTACGACTATTTTGTTGCGTCAACACAACCGTTTTGTTTTATCTTTAACTAAAAGCTGGCTCACTCATTTTGCGGGTATAATTGTATCGTGAAATTTTGGTGCCAACGTCGTCTGCCACCATCTGATCATGGATTCGTAATTAATTCTTTGTCTTTGTCGTCTGTTATTATTGTGCAACAAAGTTTCAATGGTGAAATACATAATACATAATTATTATCTATTGTGTTGTCATTAAAATACGGATCATTGAAGGATGATGGATTGCAATATTATTTTTTCCTAAATGGCTTAGTCTGTCCGCTAGCAATGGTTTATATTAATTTTGTACAAATTATCTATACATAAGTATATATTTTTTGTTTCACCATTAAATTTTAAGTAAATTTGCTTTTTTAATTTTTTTCATGCGTGTTGTGTATATATAAAGTACACAACCGTAAACATAAACAAAAAATATTTTCATATATGTATTTATTTATTTCTTCATGTAAATACTAAATATTTATATTTATTATTTACATACCGTTTTCAACATTTCTTTATTCTTCATTTTAGTACTGAACAAAAGTATATATCTTAACTTCTAGAATAATTAGATTTTTTTAAAGGCTGAAAATCCCTGTAAACCTGGTGACGTTGAAAAAAATATATTGTACACTTCTAGGGTTAAAGCGTTACATTTGTTGACCGAGGTCAACAATGCCTGGAATCGGTGGAATCTGAATCGACAATCGATTTTAAAGAATTCGCATCAGAATGGAAAAAAATTGGAATCGATCCGTCCCTAATTTAAACAAAATATAGCCATGTAAACAATATGTAACAATCAAAGTAACTTATACAAATCCCTAGTTTTTTAAAGTTCAGAGATAATTGGGACCATTAAAAAGAAGCTTTTGTATCACTGTTAAGTACTTTGGCTATCCATTGTGATGGGTTTCTCTGCCACCTTTGTTCCTTTGTATCACTTGGGATTTTAACTCCCGGGTGAGCCCGAACAGTCTGACCGGGATTCCTGGGCAATGGTGTACAGTAGAGTCAAATTTAACTGAGTTAATGTGGACAATAACCTCAGACATCAAATAAAAACTGTTTAGGCAAATGTTATTATGTTGTTTAATAAAAAATATGGTTATGGCCAATGAATACAATTGCACAAAGGCTACATAATAATTATTAAATTTATAGTACAATAATTACAGATTGTTATAACCTCTCATATAGTCCAGAGACATGTAAAGTGTAAGGTCCCATGCTCACTAATGTGGACGTACATGCAGAGTGACGACAAAAATTCAAATGTGATGCGACTTCCGATTCATGGTGAATATTTTATGTTTAAGGCATCCAGGGAGACCCCGTTCAAATAGAACCTCAGTTAAGTAAAGGACTCTACTGTAACAAACAATATAACTTAAAACAAATTCTCAGATAGTCTCAGATTTTTTTTGAGTTCAGAGATAGGAATTGAATACATTAATAAGAGCTATCACCTTACTGATAAATACTTAGGCTATCTTTTTTATCGTGTACCTCATTGGGTTCTAAATTATTACAGATATTCTACAAGTTGTGAATAAATATTTTAACAATATTAAATACAGCTGAATTGGTCATAAACGGAAAAAATAGGCTATCCTGTGGGACGGGCTTCCCTACCAACTTGTTTGTTCAGTATATCCTGGGATCTTAATTCCCTAAAGAGTCTGAACACCAGTCTAAACAGAATTCTTGGGGAATGGTGTATCTCCCTACTGTCCATCTGGGAGGTGTGCCTCGGGGTTAGCTTGTCTGTCAGACTGGGAGGTTTTTGTTGGAGGATGAAACCTTTTAAAGTGTTCTATGTCGTGAGTGTTCGGAAGTTCTCTATACTTCTCTGAGAATAAACCCATTGCAGATCCTGAAGCATAGTGCTGTCCGGGCCTATCTGTTTGAGGTTATTTGACACCCGCCGTCTTAGCGTGCTTGCCAGTCGGCTTCGTTCGCTCGCAACATCTATTTTTCTATATTTACGATACATAAACATAACATAGACCATATTAGACGAAGACGTGAACATTAACCTGGGATGACACAATTGTATTGATTGATTAATTGTGTATTGACTATTGACTATTGACTTTAATCCGCAATGGGTTAAATAGACTATCCCACATGCCCCACATTTTTATCCAACTCCCAAGACTCTCACTCAAATACAAAAAAATTGTAAATTTTGTAATTTGTAAATCAACTTGTCCAGTTCCGGACAGTAGTGTAAGTCCCCACACCTTCAAATGAAGGTACAGAGACTGCGGATTTACTGGTTGGCTTTATGAGAACATTTCATTTAAAACGTTTTGTGAATTTTCTATTCCATTAAGATTGTTTTAATATTTTTTTTATTAGGAATGCTCCAATCCTGTTCACATCAGCCAGTTATGCACATTAGAAAAATCAATCATTTTTTATAATAATGTTTTTCAAGCCCAAAAAATCCCAAAAATTCATTTTTTTCTACCTCTATTTTTATTCCCAATCTAATACTTTTTCTTAAAGGGAAATGATTGAAATCTTTACAGGTATGAACTGAGTGCAGAAAGATATGCTGAAACACATTCTTCTTTTGAAGAAATCGCCCTCAAGTTTCTGAAAGTGTGGCAGATAAAAGCGTTGAAGACATTCCTTCAGAAGGTAAAATTTTTTGTTGCTAACACTGCCTATTTTCAAATGATTTGATCTTTGGTTAGTTCTCCTTATGTAACTAGTGGCAGAAGATTAGCTATCACATATCCATAAAATAACAATTGATCTCAAGTAAATTACCTTTTTTCAGAAACTGGAAAAGCTTCGCCCCAGTGATCAAACCCAAACAACAATGATCGTGATGTGGGTAATTGAACTTTTCATGAATGAAATGGGAACATTAAGAAGTCAGGTGAGATTCGAGATTGTAATGAGATTTTTATCCAATATTTTTTTATTACTGTAGTTGTGTTGTACATGGAGCACATCTTTGGCTAAAAAAAGTTAAGCTATTGGATGATTAAATTTTAACCATAATTTTTTGCTATATTTTTGTTGCTTACTTACTTACATACTTACTCCCACGTCGTCCCGGTTGACCAAATTCTTGGTATGAGACCAGTCAAATTTCTTAACCTAGGTGCAGCTATCCTTCTTGGATGTTGTCTTGGTTTATGCCAGGCCAGGTTTGGTAATTAGGTAAGGTAAGTTGGAAGTTGGTAAGTTGGTAAAGCTGAGCTCTTTTTTAAACTTATTTAGGTTGTTTATGTGAGAAAAAATGGGAGGGAGTTGAGAGAGAAGCTTGAAGCCAATGTATTCCAGTTTACTTTCAAAAAGCTTTAAACTGTGCACAACTGATGAATTTAGATTTCTATTTCTGGTAATGTATTTATGCTGATGCGCCTTTACGAGGTCGTGTTCCTTAACACATGTTATGACTTGAAACATGAAATACTAGGTACAGTTAAACATTCCATTCGCTTTAAATGTTCTAGACAAGAATCGGTTGGTTTAAGTCTCAGCATAAATCTAACTGCTCTTTTTGCAATACAAATATTCTATTTAAATTATTGTGAGAAGATGAGCCCCACAATATGAATGAATACCTGACTAAGCTCTCAATCAATCCAAAATCCTCCAGTTTTGATAATTGTAGATTATTCAGGGAAGCTATGTTTTTTAAAATAAAAATATTGGAAGCAAGTTGTTTAGCCAATTTATCTACCTGTTCATTCCACCTGAGACCACCATCCAACCTCACCTCAGGTAGTCTACAAATTGGGCATCTTTGATGACAGTATCCCCGAGTACAACCAACGGTAAAAAGGAGCCAGCCCTGTTCAGGGAATTCCTTTTTTGATCATTCATAAAATGAAGAAATTAAGTCTTATTTGGATTGATATGAAGATTAATGTTGGAAAAATACTGGAGAGAGCGAGTTTAAGTTGAAAAATGTTTCCTGCTCAAGGATTTGAAGATCTTTGTGGGAGGTTAATAAAGAAGTATCATCAGCAAAAATTGTGAGAAGATGGCTAGGTAAATGGCTTGAGATGTCATTGATATACTAAAGAAAGAGGATTGAGCCTAAGATTGAGCCCTGTGGTACGCCAAAGCTGGCTTCCAAGGAATTTGAGTAAGAATGACTTTTAGTTCCGTTTTGGTCAAAGAAATCAATTTTTGTTTCGTGGAACCTATTAGAAAGATAAGATTGTATTGAAATGTAAGGATACTAATGGTACTATGTAACTAGAATCTTTTCCTGGTGTGATAAAATCTGTACTGACAAATTGATTGGCTTTCATTTCAGGGAAAGGAGCAAAGCAATGAGTACCACCAACTGCAACAGGACTTGGACAAATTTTTGGCTTTGAGACAAGTTGAGGTAATTATATGTTTTTATCAATTGAAGGGGTCCCTCGAAAAAATGTTCTAAGCGACAAAGTTTCAAAATGAAAAATATTCAATGAAAAACATTCTATACGGCACAACGTACACTGTGGTATATTTGGTTTCTAAGATATTTAGGTTGTTAGCCCTGATTTTTCTGTTCCACAGTGAGGTTTGTTGGCTCCCAAAATTTTACGGACGTTGAATGTTTTATCCATTCGAGATGGTCACCCGGCTTAGCATTGCATGTTACTTGGCGACCTAAATCCCATAAATAAAGGGAGAAACAAAAATAAAAATTTAAAGTTGGAAGGAGAAGAGTAGAAAAGTATTTAGAAATTCAGGGTGGTGTCATATTTGTCACATCTGTCAAGGCATATGAAGCCATTCCTTTGAAAACTGCCATAAAGAGGGGTGAACTTAACAACTTTATAAGCGCCACTTGTAGCTCCGTGTTTTTTAATGTAATTCTAACGGATGTAAAACCACTCGAAATAAAAAACATAATGTACTGTCGAACCTCGCTAATTCAAAATTCAAGGGAAAGCCAATATTCTTTGAATTAAAGGAAGTTTAAATTATCAGAGGTTTTAATTATTAAGGTTAGAGAAGTTAGAGTTATTAAAATTTGAATTGTAGAGGTTATCGAGAGTAAAATTCAAACTATACTTCCTCTTTGAACTCATCCTCAAAAAAATCCACAAGCGAGTAAAATAAATATGGTAATACAACAAGAATTGAATGGTTTACAATATGATATCTGTACCAATTAATATTTATATTATTATTGCTGTAACGAATAAAAAAAAACAATGCCACTGACGATCCAAAAATGGAAGAATTGCGGAAATATACTGGTTCACGTTTGGACTGGCTTCCTTTTTTAAAATTACTTTGAATTTCAGAGACTTATGGAACCAACTTTTAATTTTAGAGGTTAACTTTTAATTTTAGAAGTAGGGGTTTGAATTAAAGGAATATTATTTCAATTCTAGAGGCTAATTTATGTGTCAAAAATACTTTTAATTATTGAAATATATTAGAGGTTTTCTCGAGAGAACGGATAAAAAGGTTTTTGAATGACCGAGGTTAGAATTAGCGAGGTTCTATTGTAATAACAACATATGTAACATTTAAGTTGTTACAAACCTACAATTTATATATCCCTTCAATTTTTGACCAATATATTTTTGTTGTCATATTACACAATACCTTATTACCATATTACACTTGTACCAAGTCAGTGTAATTCCAATGTTTTCTTGGTAGGAGTGTGTCAAGCGCAACAAAGGCACTGTGTACGACTTAATGGCGAGTCACGGAGACAAGCAGAGCATGATCAGGCTGACTATCGCAAACAAGGATTTTGAAAGAGTCATTCAACAGCATATTCTCAAAGGGGACTTTTACAAAGGTAAATTGTAATAATTTTTAAAAGTAATTCTAATTCCAGCAAAATACTTAAGTGCTTAAAGTCTAGAAAATGTCATAATTATAAGACTGACAACATTTAATAATTAAATTCCCTAGTAAAACGATGTTGATATAACCTGGCCTCTTTATTATAATTGCCAGAGCTTCACCAATTCTCACCGTTAAAAAATTCATAAAATTCTGATAATTATGAAGTGACTTTTTCAATTTAAATTTTGATCTAAATTATATTAATGTGTATTGAAAGTAGTTACGATTAAATTTGCCATATTTCCAGATTTTTCTAAAAATTAAAATGTACAATTTGAATGTAATTCTTGTAATTTACTGATTGGCAATTGGTCAAATAGTTTATTGATAGTTGAAATAGTTATGTAGTTATAGTTATTTATTCATATTTTAGTGTTACCATCAGTGCCAACCAACCGACATTCTTAGTAACCAATGTTACTGCTGTTGGAGAGATAAAATGCCGCTGGTGTGATATGTACACAAAACAAAATAAAACCATAACTATCCTAATTTATTACAATTGTTCTGTTATGAAAATTGTTGAATATAATTCATTTATGAGTAAAGAAAAATGAGCTGAAGGATGAACGCACATACGATTGATTTAGTCCCACAAGTCTTGGCCTTTTACAAAGCCCAACAGTTGTGACACCCAGCCCCTTACTATTTTTGGGTCTAGAAAGACCCTTACAATAATTTTCAACCTTCTCTGACTCAGTGCCGGGCAGTCGAGCCAGATCAGGTAGCCGACTGAACATCCTGCTCTCAGAATTTGCAGGAGTCCGTCTGTGTTTCCTCAGTGGGCCATGTCCTGTCAAAATTCCCTCCAATAGACTGATGTCCTCTATGGAGAGCCATGCTGCTCTCCTTCCTGGGCAGTTTGATCACCATCTTTGACTGCCGTAGCCCAGGGAAGGCTGATTACACCTCCCTCTTTTTGTCCTCCTCCCAACGTCGTTGCTTGGCCAGATACCGTTAGTATTCATCAGTAGAGGTTAGGCCGCCGTGCAGTGTACATCGACTATGATTACGCTCTGTAATGCAGCTATTTGAAACTTGCGATTACCCGCAAGTAGCTACGGATTGTCTATGGTTTTCTTCATAGCCGTCCTCAGGTAAGCGGGGCTTTACCTGGGGACGGCTGTTTCAAACTTCAGGTCGCCTGGTGTCCAGGGTCTACATACATGAGCCAAGCTCCCCTTGGCCACGCAGTCTTTGGCGTATGGTGTTCCACCTAGACTTGGGGGTGAAAGAAGAGGAATAAAAGACACCCATTGTACGGGATCGAAGAGAGGAAGAGGTTGGGCAAGATTAGCCCAGAAAAGAACAAATATTTTGAGTTAAGGCTCAAAAGAGAGAATTAAACCGTCGCTCTGGAAGGAGGAAGGACTATGTGCTAGACATACAATCTCACAGTTTGGCTAGGGTACCTTGGGGTTGCCAGCCTCCACAATAAGGTGAGACCTCCCATATAGCCTAAAGCCGATGGTCCATGTTACCTGACAACATCCGTTGCTTAATTAAGTGCTTGTGTATAAGGATAGTGGGCAATGTGCTGGCAGGGATATCATATTCCTCAAAAACGTCTTTTTTGCATTTTCCACTGCAATTCACTGTGTCATTGATTATATTACTTACTTCTTTGAACTCATTTTCTAAAAAAAAATTCACTCGATTGGAAAATAAATATGGCAGCACTCTATCTAACTGAAGAAGAATCTGTTTACTACACGCTAACATTACAAAGCAAATAAAACAATGCCATTGACGATCTGAACCCGGAGGAATTGCGGAAACTTACTGGTCCAAGTTTTGACACAAATTACTTTGAATTTTAGACGCTCATTTGAACCGACTTTGAATTGTAGAGGTTAACTTTGAATTTTAGAGGTAAGGTTTCAAATTAAGGGAACATAATTCAAATTCTAGATCCTCAAGTACAAACAAATTCAAATTTTAGTGGCAAAATATGTGTCAAAAATACTTTTAATTATTAGAATATATTTTTTAATATTAGAGGTTTTCTCAAGGGAACAGAGAATTCTTGAATTGTAGAGGATTTATTATTAAGGTTAGAATTAGCGATGTTCTACTGAATACTGAATTCTACTGAATTTTCTGATGTAGTACAAAATACTAGAGTTAAACTATTACTAAGAGTATGGGTTGTTTGCAGCCCTGGAGGTTTTGCGTAAGCAGAAGGAGAAAGAGCTGTATTACACGTTCACACCGGCGCTGATACAGGCGGTGCCCAAGGCGACGGTGCAGGCGCTGGTGGATCAGGGGCGTGCCCTGGACCCGACCAAGCTGCTTCCGGCGCTGGTGTCATGTCACTCGGACGAGACTCAGGTATGTAGAATGTCACTAAGTAAACACCATTTCCTGCCAATTTTATATCGTTCATTTCTCATTTTCAAAATGACTTTGATTTGTTTGGTTTTCATTCCCTCCATTTAAAATGTTTTGTTGATAGACGTTTCTTATTTGTATATGTTCTTTGTCACCTTAGACCCAAGGTTTTACTTTTTTAAGTAATTTCGTTTATGTTCAGTGCAGGTTTTAATTAGGGTATAGAAAAATTGAAGATTTAACTGGAGAAATCAAACATCCAACCTTGTATTTAACCCTCTCCCGGTCAAACGACTCAGATTGACTTGCACGTGAACTGCCACTGCAGTTCAATCAACTTGACTCAACTCGGATATCAACACTTGACATGCAGCTTTCAACCGGTTGTTTAGGAACTACCACTAATTGTCGTGATGTCTAGTGTGTTTCTTGGGAACTAAGTTGACATTTAACAGGACATTGTATTATTTATATTTTAGGACTTGTTTACTAGTAGTTGGTCATCAGTATTGGTGAAACAGGGTTACTATTGTCTGAGATTGATCACAGACACAATGACTAATAAGTGTCACTGTTGATGTTATTAGGTAAAATATATAATAAACAATTAAATAAAGACATCACTGTGCAACGAGCTACAGAGGCTACTGCTCGTAATTGTGCATTCGGGCCGCTCTCAATTCAATAGGTACGAAACTGTTGTAAGTTGCTTGCACTAATGTGACCAGAAGAGGGTTAAGATCAACTAATAAACAAATTGAATTGAAATAAACTGAAAACATATTTGTTCATATAATATACAATATGTTATACAATGAATGGTGTCATTATTCTAAACTTCATATAACAGTGTATTTAACCCTTTGAGTACTCAAAGGGTTAATTCACAATTTTCTTGAATTTAGTTCACTTAAAAAATTAAAACCGTGTTTAGATTTTTTTAATATCTTGGTAAACCGTTAGAGATAGAGAACAATTTTATGAAACTTAACTGTGTAGTTTTTTTAGCTGATTCTAATGGTAAAAGATAAAATTTGAAAATTTTGAAAATTACATAGAAAAAATGCAAAAACCCATTCTTGGGATACAAAACCCCCCCAAAACTACCTGTTCCGATTGATTGATAAGTCTGGATTATGAACTCGTCCAAGCAAATGTAGGAATACACGTTTCTACTAAATTTGATCTCAATCGGACCATTTTTACGAGAGTTATCGTGTTCACAGACACACACACACACACACACACACACACACACACACACATATATATATATTAACAATTATTGTTTTTGGTCTCTGGGCACCTAAATACAAAAAAATAACATAGTTCCGGGCTTAAGTCTTGCCATGAGACTACGGTAATAGCTTATTCCCTATGGGAAACTTGCTAAAATTGTCATATATCATTATTATTATGTTATTGATTTGGAAATTCGCTGAGTACGCAGGTCTGCTGCGAGGGGGCTTTTTTTGTTATAAAATTCTAGCTTATGGGATTCAATGCCAATTTGATTTTTCTATTTCTTGGAAAATGTGAATGACTGTCACCTAGTCTAGGAACCAAATTACTTTTGCTTAGTTTTTTAGCATGGAATATTGTATGAAACACAATATAAACCATAAACAGTCATTATGCCAAAATCTCAACCGATTTAAGGTATTACCATTGATATCTCGGCCTTTAATCATGTTAGATAGAATTTTGCGCAAAACTCTATCAAAAGCTCTGTTCAGGTCCAAGAATACATCTTATTGTTTTCTCTCTTTTATCAATCAATACAGAATCAATGACTGGATATATGAAATCCATATGATAGCAGT
Organism: Nephotettix cincticeps; assembly: GCA_023375725.1. Lineage (NCBI taxonomy): Eukaryota > Metazoa > Arthropoda > Insecta > Hemiptera > Cicadellidae > Nephotettix > Nephotettix cincticeps. The sequence goes on along the minus strand of CM041786.1, from coordinate 128,374,833 downwards.
AATTTCTGATTGATTTAGTCTAAAGCCATGTTGTTCCTTTATATGAAAACAATTAGTTTCTATAAAATTATCTAATTGATTATAGGCTGCTAACCATACCTTACCTCCTTGGCCATTGAAACCTCAGTAGGTTTTTGACCTCGTCAACGATGCCTCTCCAATCTCCTCTGTTTTCAGCTGCTTCGGGGTTCGTTTCTAGTGTATTTAGGTCTTTCAGCACCTGGTTTTTCCATCATTGATATTCAAGGATATTAGCTTCCAATTTACAATTGATTAATATAGATTTTAGGCCGATATTTCTAAAATTTTAGATAAGGTGGGTAATAACGATAATGATCTGTAGACCAATGGATTTTATGAGTCTCCTTCTTTGAAAATTGGGATTACCGTTGCTAATTTAAGTTTTGGCAGAAAAATTCCATTAATAAGAGGAATAGATTAAGTGCACTATGGGTGTAATAATTTGATTGCTTGTTTTTTTTGTTTATCAACGTCAATGGAACTCATCATATCCAGTTGAAAGTTTATTTGGAAAATAACTCGAAATTGCTAGAATTTCACTGTCTGTGGCTGGTCTAAATTGAAAATGTTTATTTGTGAAATTATTGACAAAAGGCAGAGCATCATTGTTATTTTGACTGATTGGAGTTAACTATGAAATCATTGACAGTTTAACATAATTGGAGAAAACTTACTGAAATTTCTTCTAATTTTAAAGATTGTCACTATAAAAAAAAGTCGAAATTAAAAGGTGTGACCTGATTATGGACTCACAACTCTTGTACTTATGTTTCTTCCCCTTACTGGATCTAGCCTACATGAAATTTTCTCAAGTGTTTTTTTGGTAAAGTAGGGCCTTGCTAATCTGTCCCTAAACCAGGATTACTAGTCATATTATCAAAACTGCTAAGTTAATGGATGTAAATTAGAAAATTAACAATAAAGTACATTTTTATCGCTAATTGAAGCTGTGACTGTAATTGTTCTAAAGACAGTATTATGAATATCACACTGTTAGCACATAACAGAAACAACATAGTATTCTTTGTTTGAAATTCATTATTGCTGATGGTGGATTTATGTTATTTAGATTTTTTATTGCGGACATTTTCCATCACGATTTTATGTAAAACAAAGTTTCACGACGTTTCGGGATCTGGAATCTGATCCCATCCTCAGGTGAACCAATATCTAAAACATAACACAATTAACACATAATCCGCACTATAAGAGCTTATACCGGTTTATACTGGGACTGGCGTAGTCCAGATTATGTGTTAATTGTGTTATGTTTTAGATATTAGTTCACCTCAGGACGGGATCAGATTTCAGATCCCGAAACGTCGTGAAACTTTGTTTCACATTAAATTGTAATGGAAAATGTCCGCAATAAAAAATCTAAATAATATAGTATTGTTGTGAAGGCTTGGAATTTACAATATTAGTGTTTTACAAGTCATGAAAATTAACTGACTCATCAGTTGGAATACACTGCTGTATTACTAGATGGCCTAATCAAAGGACAGTACCGTATGTTTAAGCTGACTATGTCTGTGATTGATCCACAGTAAGTAATTAATTATCAAGCAAACAGTTATTTTTCTGGTTACAGGCAAACGAGATTATAAGGTATTTAGAATTTTGCGTGAGTTCAATGAACGTGCAGGAGCAGGCTATACACAACTACTTGCTGACATTGTATGCACAGCACAAACCTGACCGACTCATGCGGTACCTGGCCATGCAAGGTGAGAACTGCTGCCAAACTTTGAAGTAACTAACCTCACCCCTCAATTTAACAAATTCCTTGATTTAAAGAATATTTCAAAATCCCCTTCACCTGTATATAATACATAATGTATATTTTACCTCTATATTACGAATAAACTATGTTCAAAAACTTGATATTATGAATTTTTAATAGTTATGGCAAATCTAAATTACCCCTATATAACAAATTTTATAGCAATACCTTTATATAACGTTTTACACCTAAATATAGTGTTTGGCTTAAGACTCAACCATAACGTAGTTAAAAAACATATCCCAACCTGAATCATCTGTCAGAACAGTCTACATCCTTTGCTTTCGCTACCGTCGGGCGTATCGTCACTGTATGTATGTGCATGTAAAGTGCAGTATGAATTTATTTTGTTTTCCTTACTATGTGCAATATATCACTATGTTATCCTGGGTTTTTTATCAGGGTTAAATTCACTTCAATTTGTTTTCAAGAAGTTAACAAGTAGATCTTTGAACCTCTGCATAGCGAAATCTTAGTTGAAGTAACCTCAATTTAACGAACCTCAATTTAATGTATTTTTTATTCAGTCTTTTCAGATTCGTTATATCAAGTTTTGACAGTAGGTTTATTTTATGATTTATGTAATTTTACAGTTAAAGTCCTTCTACAGTAAGCGCTAACGACTAATGTAAGCAATCCAGAGCTTACAAAAGATATCCTTCGTTGATATAAAGATAGAGATATAAAGATAGAGAGGGGACCTGACTGTCTTCTACACTCAACCACTGAGTGTGGTACTGATGTGTATCACTACTCTGTTATTACAGGCAACCCATGGAGCTGAAGTCTTTTGTGGTCCCATGCTTTTGTGGTATTCCAGCCATAGTTGTAATGCAGTTTAAGTTTCTTCCCTGAAATACTTGCACAGGTCCGACTGACACAGATCAATCACCTTGAGGTGCTTTGTCACTGTTACTTGCCCTGTCAAGATATTTACCAACACTTGTGTCCTCTTTAAAATGTCCTTTTTTTAGGTTGAGGAAAATCTTTAGGGGTAGATCAGGGAATTGCATTTGAGACCAGGGTTGCAGGACATTGCTAACACCCTGAATCTCTTCTACTCCATTTTCTAAGGAAGATGTGGGTGTTACCAATTTTTGACCGGCGAGTGCTGTATGTGCAGGTCAGGAGGTGTCGATGATCAACTATGATGTGCATTATGCGCTGCGGCTGTGTCATGAGCGGGGGCTAACGCAAGCTTGCGTGCAGCTCTCAGCGCTGCTGGGACTGTGGCAGTCGGCGGTAGACCTGGCTCTGTCCATCAGTGTGGACCTCGCCAAGCAGACTGCCAGCATGCCCACCGGCGACGACGAGCTCACCAAGAAGCTGTGGCTCATGATTGGTGAGTCAGTTGTTAAAATTTGGTCGGAAAATGGAAATAATGGCGATCATCATTAAAAATGTAAAATTGTTAGTGAGACAATTATTTTCAACCCATCTTGGACCAATTATTTTATAATATCACATTCCTCTTTGGACCAATTTATTTGGAAAGGCCAACCAAATCACTGCTATCATAGGTCTTAGCATATTGATTTGTCAGGGTCAAAAATAATTCCTTAAAAAAACTTAAAACATTCTGATGCACTTACTGATACATTATTACGTGATCTAACTTTCTAACTCACAAGAGAAAGTTTTTGGTGACTTCAGTTATATTTTTTTATCTTTCTATACCAGAAGCATTTTGTTATAGTCAGAGAGAGATTGTACACAAACGCTTTTTGGGAAAGCGGTCCAAACCCAAATAGGCATCTCGGGATTTGAACCCGTGATCTCTTGCACCGAAGTCCAAGACGCTAAGCTAGCAAGACACCCAAAGTGTTAATTGGAAGAACTTTATTATGAGTGCTCCAATTCAAATATGTAAATTATATTAATTTACTAAGGCTGCATTAAAATAGGTCAGGCGACAAGGAAGTAGAAAGAAAATACCCCCGTCGCAGCAGACCTGCGTACTCAGCGAATTTCCAAATCAATAATATAAAAATATTATATGACAAGTTTAAAAAAAAATCTGTCCATAAACATGAAAATTATTTCCCTATTCTCCATAAGATTAACATGGCAAAGAGTGTGCAGGTTTGCTGCTGTGAGGAACACTGAAATTAGAATTTCTACCATAAATAATTTTTATCTTAACATTTATACCAACTTTCATCAACATCTGTCCATGAATAAAGGAGTTTGCCTATTCCCTATATGATTAACATGGGAAAAGAGTATGCAGGTTTGCTGCCATGATAAACACATAAACTATGATTTTTAAGCATAAATGGATAGATCTCAACCACATGAAGCTAAATATCAAGTTTTATCCAAAAATATTCATTAATATGTGAAATATTAATTTTTCCCTATCCTCCATAAGTTTAACATTGGAGCCCCACAATACAACGTACTGTGTTTAGATTTTTTAATATCTCGGTAACCGTTGGAGATAGAGAAAAACTTTAAGGAACTTAATTGTGTAGTTTTTTAAGCTGATTCTAATGGTGAAATATAAAATTAGAAATTTTTAAAAATTACATGTGAAAAACGCAAAAAACCCCATTTTGGGGTACAAAACCCCCCCAAACTACCCGTTCCCATTGACCGATATGTCTGGTTTACGAACTCGTCCGAGCACTTGTAGGAATACATGTCTCTACCAAATTTGGTTTTGATTGGACCATTTTTACGAGAGTTATCGTGTTCACAGACACATATATATATATATATATATATATATATATATACATATATATATATATATAAATTTTAACGACTATTGTTTTTGGACTCTGGGCACCTAAAGAAGAAAAAATAACATGGTCCCGGGCTTAAGTCTCACCATGAGACCTACGGTAATAGCTTCTTCCCTATGGGAAATTCGCTAAAAAGAAAGTTAGTTGTGGTTGGCAACCACTGACCGTGTTAAGATCAACAACTGTTGGTAGAGTGGTTGGACCTAGTTCACCGATTCTGTGTTCAGTTGTTGAAATTATTTTCATGTCACAGCAAAACATGTTGTCAGCAAAGACAATGACATCCAACAAGCCATGCAGTTCCTAAAGGAGTGTGATCTCATTAAGATAGAAGACATTCTGCCATTTTTCTCGGACTTTGTTACAATTGACCACTTCAAGGAAGCAATCTGCAGTGCATTACAGGTAACTTTAACAAATCTTAAGAATGATTTTTTTAACACCAGAATCTATATACGGAAATTCTCTTTCAATCTTTTTTACTATGTTGACTGATTAGTGATAATTAATGTTTTTTAATTATCTTTAATGCTGTATGTAATAAATAATTGGTGTTATTTAGGTTGTTATTGTGAACTTCTTCCATCATGATTAGGGAAAAAATTTCTGAGTGTTTCAGGATCTGGAATCTGATCCTGTCCTCAAGTGAGCTGCAACCTAGAACATGACTAGATTACAGGAGAACCTCCCATATCCGACCATGACAGGAGTGGGCCATGGTCGGGACGGTCAAAAAGTCAGATATCGGGAAGAGCAAATAAAATACATTTCTTCGGTAGAAAAAGAGCACTAAAATATTACAAATAAAAACATTATTGTACCCATAACACGTTAACTGAAACATCAAGATATGTATTGTAACTGAAAATTACAATATTTATGTGTATTTTCTCTAAAAATAAAATAAGTCCTCCACGTTTTGACAGGCTCAACAATAATGGGAGCGTGGTGAGCTCAAATCGAAAGTTTGACTCTAGATCGCATATTGGGAGCAAACGATTATTGGGAGGCCAAATAAGGGAGGTTCTATTATAGTATATGATCCATACCAAGCTGGTACAAAGCAGAAAACAAAAATATTTAAAGGAGTAAAAAAACTTACAATGAATACCAAGCAATTAAAATCACACACAACATCAGAGCACAAAAAAAAAGTATGTCCACACGTCAATAAGCACCCTAAGAAGGTGGAGTAGTGTGGTGGTGGTATGTTAGTGTAGTTGTTGAGTGGGTAGTATGATGTAATTATAGCTGTAGGTGAAGGTTGTTTGCTTGATATATCTCAGATGTAGTTCTGAAGTTTATTAAATCAATCAGATTCATCAATGTTTGTATCCAGGAGTACAATCAACACATACAAGATTTGAAGGAGGAAATGGAAGATGCAACGAGGTCAGCCGATGTCATCAGGCAAGAGATCCAGTCCTTCAGGACGAGGTAGGATACTTGTGTATTCCTGACAAAATTTTAAAACCAAAATCTCTTCAAATATTAACTCTACGTTATTTGAAACTCCTTATGAAACGCCATTGTTCTTTCTCTCCAGGAGGCTCACCCTTCGGTGAGTCTGGTACTCATCATCGGTTTTAAAATTTTTATTGTACAAAAAACTAGTGGCTTGTCAATAAAACAATTTTATATAGCTCTTTAACTTTATTTCACAATATTAGTATTAATTTAAAATATCATTCGTGATTATTGTTTATATCAAACATATTTCTAATATAATATGGTCTATAAAAGAAAATACAGTACTTAAAAGAACAATAAACAATATAATTAAAAGTTATTATGTTGGAACAGCAATAAGTCTGGTTCAGATGTATTTTTATTGATTTTTAATTTGCATTGCACACAAAGAGATTATGTGTGAAAAAAGCTAACAATAATTATAATAAAATAGATTAGACTTAGAGCCCCTCTCCCAATCAATGACTCAAAGGACAGCTACACTGAATTTTACCAAGCAAAAAACATGGCAGATTTATGATGAACTATCAAAGAGGAGTGGAGTGGTCACCCTTACCAACTATTGGTTTGATAAACTAAAATTTTGAAATAAGTTTTAAATAAAAAGTCAAAAAGGTGCAGTTCTCATATTAAGCTTCGTTCAGAAAAATTTTAAATAAAATAAATTCAAAAAGAATCAGCTTCTAATTTGTTCACAGAAATAAGCAGTGAGCAAATAAAATTTATGTAAATATAATCTAAATTAAAAGTGCCGTAGTGAGAAATGTTATTGGTTATGAAACCCACTGTTAGGTACACAGTATTGAACCCTGGAGATGGTTGCGCGGTCTGCGACATCCGATTGATCCTACGGCCGTTCTATGTGTTCCCGTGCGGCCACAGGTTCCACGTAGACTGTCTGGTGTCCGAGCTGAAACATTATCACTCCCAGCAAACACAGAACAGGCTCAAAGACCTTCAGGTAAGAATATTTATTTAACAGGCTCTTGTCGGATGTGGGTCCCACACTGTTAGGGTTCTCTGGTGTACCTTAAAAATTACCTTCTCCTCCCCACAAAAAATAAATAAATAAAAAGAAAACTATGGCGAACTGTTGAATTTGTGTGTCGAGGGATTTTAGTGTTATGTTCAACGACTCTCAAACCAGTTAATTTAGGGGAGTCAAGTCCCCAAAAAATTGAATTAAAAGATTAATCTTCATGCCTAAACATTAAAAAATTACTCGTAGAAATAGATTGTTCTATAACTAAAAGAAAAATTTAAATGATAACTAATTATTTATCTAAACCCAGCAAAATCTATCTAATTGCTAAATTATCCTAATTTTTACAATGTTAACTACTTAACAACTAATTTTTCCATCCAGTCTTTGGTACTTTCCACTTTCACCGTTGTTTATAAATCACAAACAGTATCATTTTGCAACTATTTTGCCGTCACTGCACTGGTTACTTAGAACACATCAGCCAAAACACAACTATCTCCATCACGGAGAACTCAGGGTTATATACGTATTAGAGGTTTGCGGATAGTGAATTATTTTTTCGGATCGGATAGCTCAAGTTCGGATCGGATAGTTTGGGTTCGGATCGGATAGTTTTCGGATTCGGATACTTGCAAAAACAAAGTGAAATCAGACTTATCTAAGAATAAATTAGGAAAAAAATCCATAAAATGTTATCAAAACTATTAAATGGTACATAAAAAATCATAAATTCTTCATAGGATGAACAACAAAACTAAAATTTTTACTTCACTGCAAAAGTACCAGTAACAAATTTTAATATGGTGTAATTCACAAATTGAATCAACAGAAACCTTATAATTCGCCATTAAATGACATCAACTTTCTACTAATTCATCAATTCATTCTACTAATTCTCAATTTTATTTCACGATTCAATTATTTTATTTATTACAATGATAAAAACAATTCACCATTAACAAAGAATCAAGATCTGACAGACGACGTTGGCTCGATGCCATCGGCTATCTGCGTATCGGCAAGGAACAAGGAACCTAGAAAAGGCAATGACAGTGCAGCTGCTATCAAACAAAGGCCTGTGCGCAGGCGCAGAGTTGGAATAATTGGCAGATAAAATACCCCGATCGGCTGTTTAACAATATTGAAACCCGTGAAATTATGGTACCTCGTCGTAATCTAGTTAGTTATTTATCTTAAAATTATCTAAAAATGTAAAACTAAGAACGCTTAAATTCATTTAACAAAGAGAAAATGTAAATTGAAAACAAGTGGAAAATTTTTTGGTTATGTGAACACCGAATGACGAAATAGGCCAAATGTAAATTTGGCAACACTTTATCGTATTGCTCAAACCCGGAGTAGTTGAGAATGCGATAACTCAACAATTGATCGTCTACGTAGACGATCAGAATGAAGTAGTATTATTTTTGCTGGAAACCCCGTTGCAAAACGAGCTATTATGATGGTTTGTTACCAATAACATTAAATCAACAATTCAAGTTTTTTCGTAGCCGAAATGAAATTTTATACGGAACAATATCAAACCGCAATCTGATACTCGGTGCAACTATCGATGACGCTGTGCTTTGTATTTCAAAATGCAATATCGTGTTGAACTTACGGTTACTTAGATGCGTAGTTGAAGAATCGAATAATCATACCGCATTCTCGGACCGCCCAATGACGTTCTTACATTCCGATTGGATATGAATTGCGTAATTTCGTCATCTGCTTCAACATTTTCGTTCGATCAAAGATGTTCCGTATTGCCGACTTCTCAAACGGAAAGTTTTGCTTTTGGTTTTAATGCTCATTTTATACAGTCTATCCGAAAATTCGGATATTTATCGGATATTACCGGATATCTTAAATACATTCGGATCAGTTTCGGACATCCGATCCGATCCGAATCCGAACCGAATTTTCGGATATCCACACACCTCTAATACGTATGAGCGTGGAATGGACGATGGTGTAGCGTGGTGAAGCGGCCGATCCAGATAGGCGATCGCAAACATGTCTGGTATGCTGCTGAGGAATGTTTGGGAACTATGTTCTTGTATTATGAAAATTAAGTTGTTATCCCAGAATATATCAAATATGGAGTGGGAGTATGTTACAAATATCTTAAACATATTTATTGTTATGTTACTTAAGTTATAGCTACCTGTTTTCTTATATCATTTTTTATACCTTTGAAATCACTGATGTAACTAACTGTAACAATGTCAAAATTTAGTAAATTTTAGTTTCAAAACATGAATGATCCAAAAATACACAAAATAAGAATGAGTGATGACAAAACCATTCATGGACAAAAAGTCTAAACCAACCTCTTCATGATAGCTCAGAACTCAGAACTCAGAACTTTGTTGTCCGAAAACACATTACAATAGTGTTCAAGACATAGTCATGGATGTTGTAATACTTAAAATACTTATCTGAAATTATTTATAACATTTAATTTAATACAGTGGAACTTGGATAATTCGAACTTCTGTAATTCGAAAACTTCTTTATTTCGAAGTTTTGTCTTGGTCCCTAGAATTTTATATAAAAACAATGTTAAAATATCTTAGTTAATTCGAATAATATTTTGGATGATTCGAAGTTTTTACAGCGGAAATCTATAGTGTGTGTATAAGTGAACAAGTCATTGTGTGCGATTTTCCAGGAAACGACGTTCGATTTTCCAGGAAACGACGTTCGGGCTTCCTGTCCTCAGACTATTTTTAGCTAGATCAACCCGCCCACCCCACTCACTAGTCCACTACTGCTCATAAATCACAACATTGACATCTGTGTGTATCATCGGTGGTGGTTTGTTCCGATATTCGTCGTCTGCTTTCATGTTAACACGTCGTGTGTATGATGGCTTCGTCAAAGCGAACCTACAAATCTCTGACGTTGCAAGAATAAATAGCGGCGATCAAGGAGGTAGAGAAGGGATTAGAAAAAGTTTGTAATAGCTAGTTTCGTGATCCCTCCAAACACATTATTGACATTTAACAAAAATTAGGATTTTTAATCAATAATATCTTCATTAACCTAACTTTTTTAATATACAATGTTAAAACATGATGTTTGATTGTTTATTTCAACCACTTGCATAAACTTTTCTAATTCGAATTTTTGGATAATTCGAATTTTTTTCTGGTCCCTTGAGGTTCGAATTATCCAAGTTCTACTGTATAATAATTTTATTTATTTATTATTTATAACTTATTTATAATATTTAAAACAACATAAAAACATTTTATGCAACATTTTAAACATTTTAACATTTTAAACAACAAACAAAATCAACAATTTGAAATTACAAAATTTCCAACAAAAAAATGGACAGTTTGATGTAGAAGCCTAGTCTGGCTCTCAAATTGATAGCCTATTGACAATAAAATGACATTTAAAGAATTTTATAAAAGGGGTGGGTGGTAGTGCTCAACAATATCAGATCAAGATGATAATCTTGTAAATGATATTTTTATTCAAGTGCTCTTGGATGGCATCCCTGTTGTTGGACATAATATACTGTTACAGTTTTGAAATAGATTGTTAAAATTACATCCAGTATGTTAAAAATATTAGTTACAAACTCTTAGCTTAGAAACTCGTCACGGTAGATTAGGGCTCAGTAACTCAAAGGTTGCTGGATTGAAACTAGCAGCTGGCGACTCCTGTCAGATCATGAGCTGTCACCTCTGGCTTGCTCATGCGACTAATACTGCTACGGTATCTCGCTGTGTTTAATTCACCGCACAAGCCTGTTGACCATTTGAGTTAAAAAACTACAATAATTTTCAGTTAGCTTGAAGATGTAATCCCAAAACTAGTGTTTGTACGCTTTGGTTATTTTAGTAATATATTAATTAAAATGAATTTGCCACTATAGAAACAGTTGGCCAACCTATATGCTACAGCGACAGACACGACATCAGCTGGTACAGCGTCACTGTCAACCAGAGAGCAGGTTAAGTCTGATATTGACACTATCGTCGCTTCTGAATGCCTTTACTGTGGGGATTACATGATCAAGTGAGTATAGCTGATAAGGAGGAAATGCTTTGAGAAAGATAAGTGTGAACAAAAACGTGGGTGGAGCTGTCGTACAGGTTTCTACCCCTAGCACCTGTCTTGCTAGTTCAGTGCCATACGGGCTGGGCTGTTTTCCTGGTACGTTCTGTTTGTTTTGTTGTGACTGTTTTTGCTAACGCTGTTTCACTGCTGCTTCGTTACTTTATGAAAGCAATTTTCCACTCGGTAAAAACACTGCTTAAACTGATTTAATTTTGAAAACAAACATGACACTGTGGGAAAAACTCAAGAGTATGAGTGGTTTTCACAATTGGAAAATGGCGACATGTCGATTGACAGACCTTGTTCTGGATGTCCATCAACTGCCTGAATCGATGAAAATGTTGAAAGAATTCGAGAAGTACGATTTTTTATCCCTGAGTTGTAATAATAGCACCATGATTCATCACCTTTAACACGTTCAATGCTGATTTTTATGTATGCCAAGCACTGTGCTAAAGGGTTTTAAGTTTTTTGTTATCCATTTTTTTAAATATCTTTTAAACTTTAAACATTTTGAATGGAGCATTATACATGTAAAGGAACAACTACAGACAATATTCACAGTCAAAAACCTTTTAACTGGTTCATGGTTCTATAACCAGTGAAATTTAGTTTTATGTTATCAAATTAAGAAGGTATAACTTTAAAAAATAATTCTATATAAGTTTTTTTTTTGTGACCAGTGCGATAGACCAGCCGTTCATCAAGGATGAAGATTTTGACAGGATCACCAAAGAGTGGGAGTAATCTCCTGCGAGAGTTTATCGGTGCTATTTTATACTGTATTTGTCATAACTTGTGCTGACGATTATACAGCATAGGTTTGAAGCTAAGGCCATATAATCACACCTAGTTTATAATATTTTGTACAAACGTTAGTATGTCAAGTAAGTTAATGCTATTTTTATTATTTGTATTTTTATACAGCAATATTTGGTAAAGTAATATATGGAAAAGGTATTTATAAGCAAGTTTAAATTTGGAATATTAAATGGTTATTTGAAAAAAAAATATATTTAAAGATTTTGTGGGAATCATGTGTGGTCAAATAACATTTTAGTTCATGAATTTTTATGAAAAGTAAAGTGTTTGGTTTGATTAATGTTAACTTTTTGACAAAATTAACTTTTTCGGCAAGGACTTGTTGAGACAAATTTTTAAATATAATCAAATAATGGATGGAAAACATTAAGTTAGCTTCTTCCATGGTTCTTAACCATTGAATCATTTATATCTCAATGAATTTTTTTAAATAAATACTTTATCGACAGTAAGATTACTTTGACACTAAGGTATTCAAACCATTTATTTCATTTGCTGTTGAAGGGGAAACAGTGCAAAGTAAACTTATCAGTTAAGTTTAAAGTAGGGGGCTGAGGGTAGGGATTTTTCTTGTCAGACCAGGATCGGGTAGTGGATTACCATCAATTTTCGGGTCGGTTATACTTGGGTATGCAAGTTGAAAAACATTCAGGTCGAGTTCAGGTTTTACAAGTTAAAATTCAGGTTGGCCTTGAATATCATTTGCAAGTGACCTTTCTTACTATTTCCATCAAGGACATTTTAAAAGTTCTTGAGAACCGGTGTTGTGCTTTATGTTGAGAACCTAGGATTTTTTAAAGTTAGAAAATCTGGAAAAGTGAGGGATTTTGGATTTTGGTAGACACTGTGGTTGAATAAATCTCTTAACTGTGACAGCATTTTTCCCTTGTTGTCAACTACACTTATTTTTCTGCCCTCAGGAAATCCTCAAAGTCATGATAATCGTGGTTTTACCGTATATCTTAATATAAATATTGTAAATCATATTTTTTAATCATTCTTGCCTCCAGAATTACTAATACAGCAGTAGGTTACAATAAATCTTCAATTCTTAAATGTATTGTCAGCAGATGACTAGTTTCGGGAAATTTTATTGATGATAATAGTTCTTATGACTTCACAAATTAAACTTTGTAATGCCTTGTTATGCAGTTGCTTATTACCATATCACAAATTTTACATGGCCTGATCGTATAAAATTATACCAACGAGCAAGACCAACTCAATCAACTACTGTTGCAAACCAGTAGTGTCTGAAACCAGTTTGCAACTGAAACAAAACTTCTTACCACTCACAGATGGGTGTACTGACAAAGGGCTTGTTCTAAATCAATTGTACGTAGTACAATAATTATGGTGGAGTGTTAAATCGGTGTTAATAAGTATAATATTAATTTATTTGTAAATTTAGTAATATTTTTGTTAAATAACATTTTAAACCCTTTCGCAATCACTTATTTTTTCTGGTTCTCGTACAACTTAAGTCTGCAACGTAACTGACTCTGGGGGCCCATGGGTGTATGTTACTCGTTTAAGATCGTCAAAAACCAATCGTGTCATGTGCCTCTTCACTCCAATATATTGTCAGGGTTACAAAACAGTTGGACACGCAACAGTTTGCAACAGTAGTTGTGAAACAGTCACACCAATTACGCTGGGCCTAATGTGAATTTAAAATGTTTATTTGATTTTAAATTTGTGATAACGTGACTGCATGCATGACAAGGCTTAATAACGGGAGTAAACTCCCCAAAACTAGTCGCCTGCTGATAAAGAATTGAAGACGATAGGCAATTATTGACCTATTTATTAATAATCATATTCTGTATAATTTTCTCAGTTTAGGAATTTTTGTAAATTTGTTTTAAAAAGATTCCATAATACATAGCCATCACATGTATTATTATTTTTCAGCAATACAACCATTGTTTTAATGTCACAATACTCTACAAATACTCCTAAGTGATTTAGTATTTACAATAAACAATAATATGTATTGTTTTTTACCATGTTTAGTGATTTTGTCACAACTAGTCATATGTCTATTATTGTTTTATTATAGTATGTCGCTAGCATGATTTAATTATTAGTCTTAAGATATTGTGTTCACTATAATTATTATTGTATTTGTTGTTAAGTTTGATAAATTAATCTTTAATTTATACAAAGTTTATATTCGTGTTGATAGCTCCTGAACGTGATTGATTGTTACAACGTAATTTATTGTAACTTTGTCAATATAAGATGCTGCATATATCACTCATTAGTTTTACATATGTTTCTGCATCTGCCTAATTAAGTATATCAAAACTAGAGCATTGATGTCAGCTTGCGATTGACAATAATATATAGTTTATATGAGAGCTGAAACATATGAAAAATTAACAATGGTACATGTACTACTAATTAACCTGATTTATGTAAATGAAATATTATTTATGCTTAATTTCCCTGATGTGATTCTAAGTGTTATTAAATGAATATTATGTTAATTTAAATTTTATGTTATGTTGTTTAAAGTTGTAAGAGATTGCTCTGCTCTTTTTTTATTGTAAACCAAAATGACACTGAAGTCAAAATGTTCCAGTCTAACCTGAGCTTTGCTCTGATGGAAACTATTATATTAATTAGTCTACAAACCACACTTACTTAATGTCACTCGTGTATTTTGAAAGAATGTCTCCAGATGACTTTTATTATTTAGTTTATGTACCATAGAGGACATGTAACATACTCTGATTATGCACAACTATAACTAATAGTTCCCAAAGCCCACTATTGGTGATCCCTCGGGTATGAACATTTAATTATTTTTTTTCTCCGGCATGAGTGCTGCTGTCTGCTGTCGTCTGTTTCCCTCAGCTGTTCTCCCCTACTGACATGTCCTAACCTAGCGCTTCTGCTTTATTACTCCTTTTGATGAGGATTTGTCAAATTTATTTTGCCCCCTAATGATTCAATGGTGTTACCGACTTGTGAATTAGCATCTGTCTTGATGTATGTACGTATATCCTCTCCCGTTCCAGTTATTTCAGGGTCTGGGTTTTCACTAGGCCTCTAAATCTTCTGTCCCTCCACTATTTCTCCTCCACCACATTCTGCCATTGCTCTCCTCTTGCATCCACATCTCATTCCATTTCGTCAATCCATCTTCTTTTGGGTCCCTTCATGTTCATTTGAAGCTTGCTCATTTTTTTTTTGGGATTCTACCATTTTTAATTCTTAAGGGCCTGAACCATCTCAATCTTGATTTCTCTACTTATTCTCCCAAAACTATTCCTCTTCTCAACTCTTTATTCCTAATTCCATCCAATATTATTTTACCTTTAATACCAATTGCATACTTCATTTCCCCCGCCTGAACCATTCTGCATTCCCCCTTCTTTGTTGTATTCAACAATAATTTACAAGTAGGGCAATACAAAGACTATCTTGGTATCTAAATGTGCTACCCAAGGTACACACTGGGTGTTTCTGACAGTATTTCCAAACACATTAATCGTATATCATCTTTTGTGTAACCAACAATTTCCCTATTGTTTAAGGGTTACTTTAAACCACCAACAGAGTAGCGTATCTCATGATTCCGTCGGTGCGGGCCAACAGTTGATCATAAGAGCAAGTGACAGTCTAGTCTCGAGCAGAACGAGGTAGTGTGGATTAGCAACCATGTTTCCTCCGTTTGCTGTTAGAGTGCAGCGTTGTCACAGCTTTACCGACGCTTAGTTCACCTCTACCACCCCCAGGGAGTTTCGAACTCCTTTTCCCAATACATGCCCTCTCTATGGTATGTAAACTAAGAACTTTTCTACAGATAGCTGTCACTTATACCTCAGCATTTACTTTACTTATCTCATAGCTTTTATCAGAGTAAGTTTTTACTTCCAGCTTGGTACAATTTTTTCCAGCTTTGATAAAAGCTGGTTTATCGGTAGAACGCAGGACTTTGGTGCCCAATATCCTGGGTTTAGGTCCCGCCAATCACCAGTGGCTTTTCGCTAAGTGATAATGTCGCAGCCCACTAGGTCTAGGCTGAAGTAATGTGTAAAAAGTTCTGGGTGATGACCTAGACTAATTTCTGGAAGATGAGAAGGTGGGACAGTGAAAAAACTTGGTAAAATTAATGAACTTTCAAATCAAGAAAACTTCACTGCTAATGCTTCATGAAGCAATTGTGTCTATTCAGTTTGTGTATTATGATTTTTCAAACATTTTGTACAAATGTAAAACATATGAAATTATAATGTTTTTAATTAAATCAGTCAGTTAGTATTTATTCTTGTCCAATTGTAGTTTAATTTGTTCTTAAAATTTGAAACAGTAACTTGGAAAAGGAACTTGTTTTGGTTGAAGATGTAGCCTCCTATATCTCCTATTCTAAAGGAAGCATTTTCAGTTGAAGATGTAGCCTACTATATCTCATATTCTGTAGCAATTCCAAACGTGATAACTAATAACTAAGAATTTGTTTACAAAAAATAAGGCTTTCCCCTTTCCTTTTTAACATTTTTGCTGCTGAAATGCATGCAATAGAGAGTGGTATATGCTAAATAAATTTTTTTATGTTTTTACTCGCCATTTGATGTCTTTTGATGGAAAACAGTGAAGAAACACCATCCGGACCAAAAAAAAAAAAACAGAACTTAACAGCTATTTTTTTTAGCAACTTTGTTGTCACCCGCACCGGGGGACGTTCTTTTATCGATCAGCACACTTTTTTAGCGAATTTCCCATAGGGAAGAAGCTATTACCGTAGGTCTCATGGCCTACGGTAATAGGCCATGAGACCTACGGTGATAGCTTATATAATAATAGCCTACGGTAATTAAATAATCTAAACACAGTACGTTGTATTTTGGGGTACAATGTTAATCTTACGGAGGATAAAGAAAAACAAATATTTCCCATATCAATCAATATTTTTGTATTAAACTTGCTATTTACCTTCATGTGGTTGAGATCTTATGCTTCAAATGCATAAAAATCATAGTTTATCATGGCAGCTAACCTGCATACTCTTTTCCCATGTTATTTATATGGAAAATAGGCAAACTCCTTTATTTATGGACAGATGTTTATAAAAATTGGTATAAATGGTCAAAGTAAAAATGTTTTATGCTAAAAATACCTACTTTCAATGTTCCTCACAGCAGCAAACCTGTATATTTTTCCCATGTTAATCTTATGGAGAATAGGCAAATAACTATCACATTTATCGACAGATAGTGATAATACTTGTCATATATATTACTATTATTTTATTATTATTATATTATTGATTTGGAAATTCGCTGAGTACGCAGGTCTGCTGCGACGGGGGTATTTGTTCTAATATTTTAAAAAAACTCATTGTTATAAGTCAAAAACATATTTATTTGATTTTAAATTTTAAAAATACTACACTAACATAAAAATATACTATTTACAACACTGCCAGTTTACCCTGATGTTACGTTCACTCATGCCAGATATCAAAACACTAACGCGTGACGCACAATCCCAGCTGGTCCTCATACTCGGTGCATTGCCAATTGCCAAACGACCCTTTCATGGATATTTCTCTTGCTGAATTCGCCTTTTCCTTTTACCTTTTTCACCTTGCCTTTTCGGTGATTTAACCAAACAGTATTTACAAAAACACAATGTTTACACAAACTTATGTTTCCATAGAAAAGTGTGAATTGAAACCTGACCCCACCAAAAAAGAAATGTACCTCGCCACAAGCGCAATAATAAGCACAGCTACTGGAGAAGTGCTAGCAGCTCACTGATGTATTTAAGCAACAATGGAATAGCGGCAATGATCGTTGCCGCGGGCACCTGGGGAGAGGCCGGCGCGGCAATGATCATTGCCACCCGCTGCGAACGTGTTAAAAAACTAATGTCCATCAAATTGACACGGTCAAATTTTTAATTGAGTTATAGTTCATAGAGTATTTTTAATCTATTAATAATTCTTTTTTTGAAATTCATTACTGTTATGGTGGATTTATTTTAATTAGATTGTTAATACGGATATTTTCCACACAAATTTCAGTAAAACAAAGTTTTACGACATTTTTGGAACTGGAATCTAATCCTGTCTTTAGGCAATCTAATACCTATAACATAACATGATTAATACATAATCCGTACTAAGCTGGTAGGAAGCTGCAAACAAAGAAGTTTAAAGCAGTCAAAAAACTTACAAAAAATACCATTCGCTAACAATTACACACACAAGAAACAAAACACATCCACTCGTCACAAAGACCCAACTGAATAGGAGTGGGTGTGTCCCCTGGAACCAGTAACAAGATGGCCGGTGCAAAAAACCTGAAACCCAGGCTTAGGCAGGTACTAGCTCGTCTAAGGACGGTATTAGATTCGAGGTCCCGAAACGTCGTGAAACTTTGTTTTACTTAAAATGATAGAAAATATACGTGATAAAAATCTAAATTACATGATAATAATTAGCATAAATATTTATACTTTGATGGATAAATTGACTGAAATACTGAGTCAATGGCTTGTAAGGTACATTAATCGTATAAACGATACTAATAAACACATTTCATAACAGAAACATGTAACTTGTCGTCCGCGTAATATAATAATATTTTCTGAATTCATTTCACCACTTATAAATTCTTGGCAGAAATGTTATATGAAATTGTTTGTCTAATTTCAAAAGAAAATATATATACTGAATTTTGAGAAAATATAGTGACCATTAATAACCAGTTGTTCTGATTCTTTAATGATGTAGACAAATATTTGGAATAGTGCATAAAATGAGGTTCAGTTAAAACTTACCAACTTGACAGACTGTGTAACTCGAAAATCAAAAGCTGAAAGAACGCCACAATACTAAGGTAAGGTAGTAAGGTTTGTAAGTATCTTATACTAGTGTTTTTTACTTTTCAAAGCCGCGGGACAGCTGAAACAGACATTTAATCTATTGCTCGCCTTAAGACTGTCTCAAGGTCCCAGGCATGGCTGGGGATGGAGTAATTCACTATTGCTTACTTATCCGTAGAACGTAGAATCACATTTGAAAACGTTGACATCTGAAGATTGAGGAAAGAAACAATTATCAATCAAGCATTTTTTCAGAACATGTAGTTTTAATTGTTAAATATTTGACATTCCTTTATATGCTGTATACTCAGTATGTAAGTACTATAATAAATTTGTATGTTAAAATTGAGTCTTTTATGTATTTTTGTAAAATTGTATTGTTCTGGATAACTCGACAACCTCTGGGTCCACAATGTGTCGAGTGAGGTTTTACTGTACCTGATACCTGATAAATTGCAGGGTACGAACGCACTGTGACCTTAAAATCTAATTTTCACCTGTTCCTGACCCTAGTTGACTCCTAGAACTCACCCTCTAGTGCCAAATCCTTTATGTAATTGATAAGGTTATAAATGAGGAAGATCCTCGATCTGTATTGGTGTCTCCCAAAGCACTTAAATTTTTTCAATCCAACTGAACCAAACTCTGTCAGAAGATGTCTTGGCGTTTCTCTCCGCTCCTGGTAGAATTTTTTAGTTGTAATCTACAGCATTCTACTTTCATAATACATCTCTTGAGTCTACAGAATCCAGTTAGAGGTCCTGTCACAAATCTTAAGATGTTTTTACTCAGTTTACTAAGAGCATCACGCCTTTGTTGATTGTAGTTGCCAAGAAATGAAGGTGGAAATAGCTATTTGTGTAAAAAAAAGCGCAAATTATCATATCGCACGAGAGGTTCATATAGAATATCGAGGGCGGCCATGACAGTTTGCACTCATATGATTATTCCTACAATAAAAAGTCATTTAGAGGTTATGTTTGATTTTCCTGTTGGGATAAATATAAAAATAATTTTTAGTTTTCCGGTAACCTCTGTTTCATTGCGCAAAACCGGAAGTGAGTGTTGTAGGAACATCTACCGTCTATCAGCTGACTGAGCGCTTAGCGCATGCTATTGGTTAGTTCCATATAGATTTGGTTCCACATATGTGATTGGCCGGTTACCTATCCACCCTAGGGTGGATATGCTCTGATTATACATTCTGCCAACAGTGCGAAATGTGCTTGTTATCACACGGTTGCAGGAAAAATAATTTTTTCAGAACTTTTGGAGTGTCACTTATATCCCTGAATAATGGGTCACCACTATAAAAAAATATGACACCACTATAATTCATTACAAAATGCATAATTACATTTATTTACAAACTGTTCTTATAAAAAAGTAAATAGCCAAAACATAGTTATGACATAGATAACCGAAAATTTGTAGGATAACATTAACTGTAACTTTAAGATCTGGATTATCTACTCAAAATAAATTAGGTTTCCTTGTATGTTACACATTAAGTTACATCCTGTTTCAAAACAAATCTAATTTTTTGAGCTGAATTGACTGGAACTACAGACTTGCCTATATCACTTTATGGTTATCCTTTTCCCTTCGGATATGTTCCAAGGTTTTTATTGGGTCGTTGGAGTCACTTCGCCATTGCACATCAGGTGTGTCCACTCTCATGAAGGGGTTCGTCTGCCATTCTTCTCCTTTAAAAATATTATAAACAGTTCAGCAAAGTTTACATTTAAATCATATTTCGTGGTTTTACATTTTTACCTGGAATCACAGATAAACTGGTAGAATTAACTGTCTTCATCCTCAATACTTTTTTGTGAGAATAGTTTTTGTAGTTAAGATTATTTTGCTTTGGTATAAAGATAATTTATTCACACCTAAACAATATCAGGAACCTAAATGAAAACTTTTATTCATTTTTGTAAAATAAAAAATAACATTTTACAGTATAAGTTCCCTAGCTGACTTTTAAACCATATCATCAAAGATACCAATAAATACTCTTTTCAGCACGGTATTACTAATTATACATTACTACATATACCATGTTAATAATGTACAATACCTTCCTTTTTGAAACATAAGCGTTCAGTTATAAGCATTCAATCTTTTGACATTATAAAGAAATCCTGTTAAACAATGCAAATTTGCACCACCTCTGGTGTATATTTATCTACAAGTTGCTGCCTTCTATCAGGTTTAATTACCAATGGTTGATGGCACGGTGGGCAGTCTCTTCTCCAACATTGCCTCTGACCAGTTCAACTTCCTTCCGACATCTCTGTTGTACGGATCAGCATGCGAGGCATACATCAGGTTTGGATAAGTGAACTCGTGTCCGCAGAACACTAGCTGAAACAGTTATGGACATTCTTGTAACCGATAACAACCTTATTGGCCAAGATGCACATGTATATTTTATATTATGGTCCTTTTCTTTAACATTCTGCTGATCAAACACAACAAAAACATCAATGCCATATATGAAAGTTGACAACGATTTCCATATAATCTGGATAAATTAATAATACATTGTGTAACATAAAAGCTGAGCAGATGAACATATTACTTACGTGAAACTTCTATCAGACAGCACAAATGAAGGTTAATACTTAGGACATGTTTTGGTGTTTAACACTTATACCGTACATGTTTTGGAAAGCGCTAATAGAAATACCAAGTTTCAGAGGCACTTTACTATTTCTGCATTTATATAACAACTGTCATGAATATAATTTTTACTTGATCGATCTGTATAATTATTATAACTGTTACTTTTATATTTAACAACAAAAAACTTATCTAAACCGAAATACTAATCTGAGAGACCAGCTCTCTGTTCACCTACGCCTTTGCGTATTCTGTGCTTACGCTAACTGAAACATACCAGTCTATCAGACTGGCAATTTTTATAAATTCTTGTATGAAAAATATTTGTATTTACTTCCCTGTGAGAAATAGGTTGGATCATGGATATATCTAATGGGAATTTTCAGTTCATCTGAACAGCTGTTCTTATTCTTTTATATTAAAAATTCAATACGATAACTCTGGTAGTTTCTATGGAAACCTGTTGCATTTTCCATCTTAAAAATCACCAACACCTCCCCCTCCGAGCTAAGACATATCCATGTCAAAAGAAGTTATTGCAGGAGATCAAATTTCACAGAATTTTAATATGTTACTTTCCAGAGTACTTTAGGAAAATACTGTGGAGCTGATAGCTGTAACTGTATTACATTTGAAAAATAATAAGTAGCCTACTGGTCTCACAGACCGATGTTACGGTTTAAGTATTAAAACACCGTCGTCAGCTTCTGACTATATATTAATAAAGTTGATTTGTTGGTATTGGCAATTCATCAAAATTTTAAATGAAAGTGATGTAATATGATTACAAGGACAGCTGTTTTGAGGAACTGAAAACATTCCCTTTAGACATATCCATGATCTAAGCTATTTCCCAAAGGAAACTAAATACATTTTTGATCTGCCTGATGGGAATCTTAAGTAAGTAATTCATTCAGTTTGACATTAGCAATAACAAGCTGCGTTTTCATTTTGATAAAAAAATACAATAAAACTGACCACCAACTTCTCGAAGAGATATGTTTTTTGAGGGTGGCAGTGTTGTACCTATTACTTTGTACACCCACTTAAGTAACTTTGGTCAGTCTATTTTCTTATCCTACGATACTGGAGGGAAAAAATTATTAATAACTTACTGTATCGTTGGGCAAAACTCCTAGTTTGTAATACAGGTTTTTATACATTTGATCAGCTGTCCCTTCAAAGAATCTACCACAACCAGCGATTGTTAGGGTATCACCTGGAAATCAAATTCAAATAGAAAAATTAATTTAAAACAAAAATGTAAATTCATAATCAATTTTTCCATAAAAAATTAATGCATGATCCATTCAACTGCTTATGAAAAACTTATAAATCAACTGATAAACCTGATGTAAAATTTAAATAAGTTTTTGGTAAAGGAAAACTAAAATAAAACATGCTCCAATCAAGTGTGAATATAAAAGCATCATTGCCATGATGTTTACATCTTCAAAATTTGTAGTTGTTCATATCGAACAACAACAAACCAGCTACAACCCTGCCTCAGACTCAAATCTTTTGTTTTTGTGGGTCTCTATTTTTTGGAAGTTTACGGCTTACTGTAATGGCATTTAATTTTTTTCAAATTGATCAGCCAGAACAGGTGTCCAGAAATGCTTTTGTAGAGCACTGATCTCAACACATCAGGAAATTCATTTGAGAGAGCTGTTGAAGGTTGGGAGAGATTGTGAAGCGCCAGTTCTCACAAATCCAGGCTTCAACAGAAATCTTAGATTGTCTGTAACCAAAGAGGGGCGACTGCTTTGGTCATCAACATGAATGTTGTCATGGCACCTTTAAATGCATATACCCATTTTGACTGTCACAATTAATATTTTCACCCTTCTCTTCCTAAATCTATAACAAATGTCTGCAGCACAGTTGATCCTGATATGATCTTGATGCATTTCGGTACATATGTACTCATTGCATTAGGTTAGCTGCTACTGTTACTTATATAGTATCCACAACAAAATGGAACTTATTTTAAAAACAACCAATGTATTTAACAACAAAAGAAATGAGGAAACTATTTTTTTTTGTTTTCTTCAAAACCAATTATTGTGCTTTCTTTGCTGCTACCTGTGAAGACAGCCCTGGGTCGGGTACGGAGCACGAAGCACACATCGCCAGTCGTGTGACAAGGTGTGTGTATCACATCCACCTCCAGTGCCCCAATATGTATCCGATCATTGTCCTCCACCGTTGTCGTCACACCCTCTATCCTGTCATCCTTCCCATACACCGGGATCTCTGGATAATCCTTCAGCAATTTACGGTTGCCTCCTGCGTGGTCCCTGAAAAGTATGGGGTGATCTGGAGCATGTTCTCATTCAGATCTTTATCACTCTTAGAAGCTCATTCAGCGCTCTATAGTAAGACAAGAAACACTAGTTTTCACTGTTGTTATAATAAAAGTATCCACTAAGTAAGTGCTGAAAAAGGGCATGGGCTATTTCCCCAAATTAAATTAAAGAATGTTTGTATGATTGATGTAATATTTTTTATGTAGGGCCTATTGAAAAAGGTAAAAACTGGTTTTATTTATTTTATTTATTTATTCAAACCATCACATTACATCATACAATGACTGGTGATTAGTCAATAATCTTAAATCTACAACTAAATAAAGTTTTACTAAATATAAAGAAAAGGGTGCTATTTTATAATCATGACATTTGAGATTCTAAAAATTCTTCAACCGAATAAAAAGCCTTCTCCAGTAACCACTCTTTTAACCCAATTTTGAATTTAGCGAACGATTCAATATTTTTGAGGGATATCGGTAATTTATTATATATTTTAGGCCCCATGTGGTGATAAGTGGAATAACTTCAGTCTATGCTGTGACGGTTTCAACAAATTTTTATTTCTAGTGTTGTAATTATGCTCTTTCTGGCTCAGCATGAATGTGTCAAAACTTTCTTTAACCATTAAAGCGGCTTGATAAATGTATGAACTATAAAGAGTAAGAATTTTAAATTTTATAAAAAGTGGTTTACAATTTGTTAATTGAGGAACTTTGGCTATAATTCTGATTACTCTCTTTTGAAGAATGAAGATTATTTTGGATTAGCTAGCTGTACCCCATGCAATCAGACCATAATTCATGATTGATGAAAAATATGCATGGTAGATTGCTATTTGAGTATCAAAATTTGTTGAATCTCTAATAAACCGAATGACAAAGGTGGCTGAAACTAAGCGCTTTAAAATTGTTTCTATGTGTAACTTCCAATTTAGATGTGAATCTATTTTTATTCCAAGATAATCAACAGAATTTTGAGAATTTATTGAGGATGAGTTTGAATTAATAGTAATTTTATTATCAAAAAAAGAGGCTGAAAATTCTATAATTTGTGTCTTTGACACATTCATGCCTAAACCATTAGCCGCAAACCAGTCCCCTAGGTTTGCTGTATCATCTGCATATTGAAAAGTTGTTAAATTAGAAAAGTTACAGAGGTCATTAACATAAACTATTAAGAATAAAAAAGGGCCAATAATTGATCCCTGTGGGACTCCATGTGGGGTATTTAACCATTCTGATCTAAATGTATTGTTGTATTTATGAATGAGGATTCTTTGTTTTCTATCATTTAAGTATGATTTAAACCAGTTGAGTTCAGTATTATTGATTCCAAGTTTTTTTAATTTTTCTACTAGTATGTCGTGATCAACACAGTCAAAAGTCCTAGACAGATCGCAGAGAACTCCAATAGTCCTCCGCGCTCCATCCAAGGCCCTGACTATGCTATTAATCATACCAGTGATGGCTTTTTGAGTGTTTAATCCAGCTCGAAAACCGAATTGTGATGAGCTGATCAGGCTATTAGTTTCCAAAAATTCTGAATTGTTACTATTTTTTCAAAAATTTTTGAGAAGCTCGGTAGCAATGCGATCGGTCGATAATCAGAGGGGTTATTTACATTTCCTTTCTTAAAATAGGTTTAACTTCTGCTAACTTTAGTTTTTCAGGAAAAACTCCCTGCTCAAGGGACTGATTAACAATTTTGCACAAAGGAACTTCAACGTGACTTATAACTTTCTTTGTATATGTAAGAAAGAAAACATATACATGTTTTGTATATGTATATGTATGTATATATAATTAGAGTTTGGTCTCTAATTTGTTTGGGTTTGTATCATACATTTAATATATAAATATTATCAATAATTTAAATATTAGTTTTAAATTTCTTGTTTTAGTACTTGTTAAGCAGCTGTGTGTCCTAGAAACAAAAATGTTGCAGCAAAATTATCAGCAATTCATCTTGTGATCCATAGACAACATAACCAGCATTAAAGTAAGAACAAAACTCCTATTTAAAAACTTGTTAAATAAGTATGTTAAATTTTGTGCAGATAAATTGTTCGGGTACTAACTTATGATAATGGGTGATCAAAATCTTGGTGAGCCGGTAGTCTTTGCCTTCCAAATCTTCCAAAATCCACTGCGGCTCCACCGGATCTATGACTGCAGCTTCCTTAGTAATCTCATCAATGATCTAAGATATGAACAAAACATTGTATAAATAATGTAAATGTTCATTCAGCATGAACCACATAGAGCATTTTAGTATTTATATGATGAAACTCAAAACTGTACTTCCGCTATACCTATATTAATACCTGTTGGGCTATTAATTTACAATCGTGTCTTAGTAACATTTGAGCCTTAGCAAAGACAATTTATATTTCAATAAGTTATCCAGCAAGTTATCCAGAACATTGTAATTTTTCATGCTTTTCAATTAATTAAGGCATCAGAATAGGGTTTCACATATAAATTTATTACAGTACAATACTTATATGAGTATTGTTACATACTGAGTGAACAGCCTTTAAAGAAATGTTAAATACTCAAGATTTAAAATTACATGTTCTTGAAAATTGTTTAATTGATTATTGTTTTCTTTCAATGATGCAACGTTCTTCTGTGGATAGGTAAACAATAGTGAGCTGCCCGCCCATACCCAACTACGCCCGGGTCTTTTACCTTGAAACGGTTTAAAGGCATGCAACAAATCGACTGTCCATCTTGACTCGCCGTGCCGCGACTTTGAAAAGTCGACACACTAAAACTGTAAGATAAAGGTGTTGTGTGAGGTATTGCCTGTCAAATTACAAAGAACTGTTGAGATGGGTATGGAGTTAGTAATGTTTTACTGCACTATTTTTTCCAAAACCTTGTATAAATTCAAATTTTTTATTTCTGCGTGGAAAATAAAAGATTATTGAGCATATGAACCACTTACCATGTACATGTAGTTGTCATGGAGGGCAGGGATGACTTTGATGATCGCCCCTGGTAACTTTACCGTCTTGGGCTGCGAATGAAACTTCTCGCCCTCCCTTCGATATGAAGCTAAGGCAGTGTGGAGGCACAATGTGAACAGAACGACTAACGACATTACTGCTTAGCGCACTACGTCATCTGTGCTAACCCTGCAACATGTCAATCACTTACACTATCTTCATTTATAGAAAATTTCCTATAGGAAATAGGGTTTTACCATGGTTGTTATGACAAGACCTAGTCCTGGAACCATGTTTTCTTCGTTTTAAGGTCCCCAAATGTCATTTGTTCGAGACTGAATATAGTTATGTATGTATATGTGTCTGTAAACACAGTACAGAATTGTGCTAAAAAAACTTGAATCTCAAATAAATTTGGTACAGACATGTAAATGTGCAATTATTCAATGAAGTTCGAAATCCAGGCAAATTGATCCATCCAAAGAGGATTTTAAGAAGGTTTTGTACCCTTAAACAGGGTTTTTGCAGTTGTTTACATATAATTTATTAAAAAACCATTTTTCCACTATTGGAAGTTCAATAAACCAACAATTTTGTACTGGTACTGGTATACTGGTAGAAACTGGTAAACACAGTACATTGTGTTGTGGAGCACCAATGTTAATCCATGGGAAAATGTAAAATCTGATGTCTTGCTTTTTATTTGAATAATTGTCATAAACACGGTACAGTAAGTTTATTTTATGATAAGTTGTTTATGATAAGTTTATTTTTATGTTCATATTTTTATGTTTTAATGCAGGTTAAGTGTAAGAAAGGGCCATGTGGCCCTAACTTTGCCTGTTTAAATAAAAAAGTTTTCATTTCATTTCAGTATACAGCTTCATATGGTTAAAAATTGAAATGTTTGTGCCACTCAAGGTATCAAATAACCTATACTTACAATTTTCCTGTGTTTTAGCGAATTTCCCATAGGGAAGAAGCTATTACTGTAGGTCTCATGGCAAGACTTAAGCCTGGGACCATGTTATTTTTTCGTCTTTAAGTGCCCAGAGGCCAAAAAAAATAGTCGTTAAAATTTATATAAATATTAATATTATATAGGCTACATATTTATATTATATATATATGTGTCTGTGAACACCTATGAAATCCAAGAGCAATTGGACGAGAAGACGAGAATGTTTAGTTGACGAACCTCCTGTGCCGTTTGCTGACAGGAATTCCAGTCCGCTGATTGTCATCCGCTGAATAACTGAGTCCGAATTCCTATTTGGACTCAGTTATGTTTGTTATAAAAGAATTGAAAGAGTAATGAAACTTGCAATACCTGTGACATACAGGAAGCAATCAATTTTCATTGTCTTGAACTGTGCAGAAGACCGAACTCCCACAAGAGAGGACGATGAAGACTAAACGACTTTGATGACTTGAAATTTTGCTGCTCTAGTAAATAATTTTTGAATTTTACCTTAATTTTACTAATTATTGTTATTTATTTGTATTTAACGAAAAATATGTAGAAATAATAATGCTGACTATTCTAATAAAACTCATTTCTTTAAATTTAGAAAAATAGCAGGCTCTTAACATTATAATTTTTTTCAAAAACTATTTCATATATTTTCAACCAAATATACTACACTACAATAGTATAATGATTGAATATGCTTAATCTGTTGCATTTCTTTAATAAAAACATATGTACACAATACTTTTGTAAGATTTTTATAGCCAAATGGAATCCACCCCTGACGTAACTTTTTCGACGTGACCCCTTACGGGTTAAAAAAATTTTAAATTTAAATTTTTAAAATCATAGTTTATGTATTTATCATGGCAGCTAACGCATACTTTTTCCCCCATGTTAATCATATAGAGAAAATGCAAACTCCTTTATTTGTTAACAGCTGTTGATGAAACTTTAATATAAATAGTCAAAATAAAAATTTTTTATGCTAGAAATGCCTACTTTCAGTGTTCCTTACAGCAGCAAACCTGCATACTCTTTCCCATATTAATCTTATGGAGAATAGGCAAATAATTAACTCTCATATTTTTATCGACAGATATTGATAAAACTTGACATATAATATTATTGATTTGGAAATTTGCTGGGACGCAAGTCTGCTGGGACGGGGGTATTATTCTTATGGAGAATGCAATGTGGTAGAGGTCACATGTGTTACATGGATGGTTGAGGGGTGAGCACCACAATCACTTTTTTAAATACCTTCTTAACAAATTATATTTCACGAATTTTGAATAAATTATATCATGCCACTTTTGTTTAACTATTTTCTAACCTTTAATTATATACAAAACTAAAAACAACTCATCTCTATATATAAAATTGAATGTATGTCTGTCTGTATGTATGTATGTATGTATGTCCTTTATGCGTTGCCAAACTACTCATCCAATCGCCATGAAATTTTAGGAAGTTGCTCTATATGTGTCCGGGAAGGTTTTAGTGAAAAAATATTTTCGAAAACTCCATAAGTTTCCATTTTATGGCGTATTAAATTTCTAATGTTAACCTTATGGAGAGTAAGTTTGTTTACATATTGTCTACAATGAAAACATTTGATTTCTTAGCTACAGCTGATTGGTTTACTTTCCATTAGCAATACCGTATGCTTTACTATCCAATGCCATCTGAATCATTCATTAATGTTAAACTATGAAGTAAATGTGTACTGTAAAAAATGAACAGCTTTATTCACCACGTTAATAGTTAACGGTTTTGGGGGATTATGTATTTATATTTTTATTTTCTGTCTGATTAAAGTCACGTGTTTATATGATAATTACAATGTTTATATTATTACATTTATTATAATAATCAGCTGTTGTATATCTTTCCTATAAAAGCCGTATTACAGTTAGGTTTTGTTTGGGTTTGGATTGGATTTGAAAATTGTGAATTAATCCACTCAGATTTATTTGTTTTATGGGAATGTTATTAATATGTTTTATCGTTTCAGTATTGTTATTCACTATGCAGCGACCCAGAATATATAACCTTTCACAATGAAGCCGTATTGCTATTCGACTTCAGAACATGGCCAATCTTAAAGTTACCATGTGTTTACTGTGAGGCGTTACGAAGTTCGCCGGGTCAGCTAGTTTTACAATAAAAACTAAAAAAATTCTCAAACTATAATTTTGTTGATAAATTAATTTGACTATTAATTAATTAATTATTAAAAACAGGGGACGCTATTAAACAATATTTTGCCAATATTCAGTCCATTATAACAACAATAAAATTATAAACATACAAAACACGTTATTTATTACTAAATTATGAGGCCTTTTTAGTTGTGATTACTGCACTGTAACTTGTCAGGAAATAAAGCTAGGTGTGAGACAAACTGAAGGTCACTTAACCTCCCCCTTATATCCCCCCCCCACTACTGACACCTCAAACAACAGCTCCTCTGTGTTTCAGGCCAATATTTTAAAAACATCATTTTAAACACAACACAAACTCTGTATTGAGAGCTATAATAAAATATAAAAAAATACCGTGAGACTAAATAAACATGATTTTAGAGAAAAATTAAAGAGTAGTTAATTTATGACACAAAGTTAATTTAGGACTGTATGGTGTACAGTCTTAGCACTTTCTTGTCATAATAAAATATTTCTAATACTTACAATATTTGAATTTTTCCTCTCATAAAAATTCAACCAAGGTTGAACTGAGGAGATCCACTGGCTTAAATGTATAATCTTTTAATCAAACGTAACAGATAAGAGATTGTATCACTGATAACTAGTTAAAGGTAGATAAACATGTTTGTAGTAACCTGGGATTTTAACAACTGTCCAATTTTATTTTGTGAATAATATAATTATAACATTGATTGGATACTATTTACTATTAACTGTAAACTTCTAAAGGAAAATTGACGTATCAGACGTAGACCAAAATATCAAAACCAACGTAATATAACATGACTTGTTGGCCTTTACTTGAGCTAGAGTTAATAATAAGATTGTTTAACTCATATTGAGTTATCACTAGTTTCAATATTAACCATATTACCACATATTATAAATGGTAGCAAAGAGAGAAAATTTAGTTTGCACTTTAATATAGTAAATTACGATTAGAATTTTAATGAATATATATATTGTGCAGTAAAGTATTTACTATTGACTATTTATATTATGTTCTGAGAAAATAAAATAAGGCTTTGTTGTATAAATTGTCCATATTGAGAATGTTCATAAAAATAGTGAGACCATAATTTATATATCACCAAGGTATATCTTATATTGCGATTTAATATTAATATTAAAACGACTATAAATTGAATTAACATTTAAGAAAGGTTGAATAAGATTTATTATGATTTGTACTTATGGTAGGTTTTATTACTTTACAATATCCATTAAAAGCACCTGAGCTTGTCAAAACAATTTCATTTTAAAATGTGAATCTTATAGTAATCCAATTGATAGCAGATAAGATACTGTAAGATTTTCTGCCTCTGTATCATACATGTTAAAATGTAAATGATGTGAATATCTCTATTTACGAAGACAGTGTGAGAGTATGCAGGCAGGGAAAGAAACTTGAAATATGACACTGACCAGGTGTTATCTTGGAAAACATGGTTGTGTGTTTTTACATTTAGTTTGGTGTTCCCTTGTGATATTTTTAACAATTAGTAAACAATCAGTGTCTGGGGTGATCAACGATAATGAAAAGTTCACTTTTATTAGAAACACGTCCATATTCATAGATAAAACATTTTTGCTAAGAAAAATTCTCCAGAATGATAGAATAGTAATAACAGCCCCTCGAAAGTTCGGGAAAACAACAAATTTGCAAATGATAAAACTATTTTTGGCAAATCACAACAAAAAGGGTTATGTAGAAAGTTTATTCAAAAATACAAATGTTTGGAGGGATAAACCATTCGTGGATAAGCATTTCTGTCAATATCCAGTCATCTATTGCAGCTTAAAGCTTGAAGTGCATAACACAAAAACAATAACTGGAATTTCAAATGGCTTAAGGCAAAATATACAAAAGGCTTACAAAGAACACAGCTATCTGAAAAAATCAAGTGAACTGAACAAAGCTGCCAAGAAACATTACGAAGACTACACTAATCTAAAAATAGTTGACTTCTCAAGAGGATTAAGATTTTTATCTGACATTCTTCACTCTCACCATAGGAAAAAAGTAGTAATTTTAATTGATGACTATGACTATTTACTTACCCGAGGTATTTTTTGTAAAGATTTTGATTTGAATAAACTGGCTCGCGCTTTATTTCATATTATAAATGAAACAATTAATGAAAATTCATACCTTGAGCGAGCTATCTTTTTTGGTGCGGTCCCTTTCAAGTCAAGTACAGATTTGCTTCAGCCATTCAAATTTATGGAGTCAAAAGATTTCAGCCCCTACTTTGGATTCACTGAATCAGAAACCGAATATCTCTTAGATAAATTCCGTCTTGGACGTTACAAAAATGAAGTATCAAAGTGGTATGGAGGCTACACCCATATCAGGGGAACCTTTAAAATTTGTAATCCTTGGTCTGTGCTTATGTTTTTGAAAACCAAAAAACTTACTACACACTGGGTATCAGCAACAGGTGTACAAATGCTACTGAAATATTTAAAACCTCATTTCAGATTGCATCAATTTGTCAGAGATTTGGTCAAGGGGAAAAACATCACCTATGACTCAATTACAAGCTTCAAAATTCAAGAAATCATGAAGTTGAAACAGCTTCAATCTACTTACAGCAAAGTAAGGGAAGACTATGATTTGTTCCTACAACTATTTTTAGAAAGTGGGTATTTGACATTTGCAAAGTTTTACAGGGTTTCACCTGGTTCTATCACTGTTAGGATTCCAAACAAAGAAATTTTCTCTGTGTTTGAAAAAATTGCAAAAGAACTACCAGCTCCAGATTTTTCAAAAATGAAATCCAACACAGTATTTAGTAGAGGTAGAGGAAGCTACAGGGGAAGATTTAGAAAAACTTCCTACCAATGATGAAATTTTCTTTAAGTTTAATTTATTTTGTGTTATTGGAGTATTTTGTTCAGGCAACTTTAAATTAAAGTAAAATCATAGTTTTGTACTAGTTAATTTATAATTTTTTATTTTGTATTGATGAAATAAAAGTTCTACTGAGTATTTATATTCATTCATATATGAGTTTTTTTAAATTATATAAAAATATCTTCTTTTTAAAGTACTGTCCAAATATTTCTGTAACGATCTTTACAACTGTCCAGACATCATCAGGTTGACTAAGTTTAGAGTACTGACAATTAGTTCTTAAAATTAGCATAAAAATACATTAAGGAATTTTACCGGCCTTTTCTAATGTAACAGCATGGTGGCATGTCTGAGTCAGCTATAAGCTACCATCTAAAACACAAATATTCCATCACGCTAACACTGTATGACTTAACAAAGGAGTTTAATTATTGTGTCTCACACAGCCTCATGTTTATTCAGCTTCACTACTATGGGTTATGTGGCACTCCACTTGATATATGTTGAGGTCAGCAAGAGAAGGGCATTGCATGTATGGCTTTACATCGATGACTTCACATGTACAGTACGGGGTATCTCAAGGATCAGAATTGGGTCCTCATCTGTTGATCCTTATACACACAAATGACTTGAACGTAAAAGGAGGCATCATATTGTTTGCTGATTACACCACCCCCCTTAGTCGTGGGCGTAACCTATAGAGGACTCGGTCGGTGGTCAGTTGCTGGCTAAAAGCTCTGATGCAGGTAAACAAATTACTACAGCTGAATGAGAGAAAGTCAAAGTTTCTTCTCTGCAGTCCAAGCCAACTGGACCCACCTAAGATGACCTCAATTGATCCCATTAGGCTGTTTGGGATTATTCTGAGTGGGATGATAATATAAACAAGATAGCGAAAAAGATTGTCAAAGGTTATTTACTTACTGAGAAAGTTTTAGGGATTTCCTGCACACTTATGCCTATTATACAATGTATGTTACATGGATAAGCTATGGACTGTTGCTGAGGGTCTTTGGGGTGTTACTAGTTGTTCCTTGTGCAAAAGACTATGGTGAGCATTTACTCCATCAAGAGGACACATAGATTATTTTCAATGCCCCTTTTTTAACTTGGGGATTCTCAACTGTCCGTCACTTTCCATTTTGTTAAGCCTTTTGGATGTAAAGTGTAATAAAGAAACCTTCAATACCTACCAAAATGATTCACTTCACTATCACAATGTGAGAAATTAGAACAATTTTGATACAGTATTCCAAATTGGAACCTTTTAGTTTTAGTTAATATTCTAATTTTTTTTTATAAATGTTATAAATAATACACATTTGGTTTTATTTTACTTTGAAGCTAATGTTGTTTTATTTTCTTTTTAGCGAATTTCCCATAGGGAAGAAGCTATTACCGTAGGTCTCATGGCGAGACGTAAGCCCGGGACCATGTTATTTTTTCTTCTTTAGGTGCCCAGAGACCAAAAACAATAGTCGTTAAAATTTATATATATATATATGTGTGTGAGTGTGTGTGTGTGTGTGTGTGTGTGTCTGTGAACACGATAACTCTCGTAAAAGTGGTCCGATCGAGACCAAATTTGGTAGAAACGTGTATTTTTGCAATAGCTCGGACGAGTTCGTAATCCAGACATATCGGTCAATGGGAACGGGTAGTTTGGGGGGGTTTTGTACCCCAAAATTGGGTTTTTTGCGTTTATCATATGTAATTTAAAAGATTTTTAGATTTTATCTTTCACCATAAGAATCAGCTTAAAAAACTACACAATTTAGTTTCTTAAAATTTTTCTCTACCTCCAACGGTTACTGAGATATAAAAAAATCGAAACACAGTACGTTGTATTTTGAGGCTCCAATGTTAATCTTATGGAGGTTAAGGAAAAATTAATTTTTTACTTATTAACCAATATTTTTGGATAAAACTTTATATTTAGCTTTATGTGGTTGGGACCCATATGTTTATGCTAAAAATCACAGTTTATGTGTTTATCATGGCAGCAAACCTGCATACTCTTTTCCCATGTTAATCATATGGAGAATAGCCAAACTCCTTTATTTATGGACAGATGTTGATGAAAGTTGGTATAAATGTTAAAAATAAAATTTTTTATGGTATAAATGCCTACTCTCAATGTTCCTCATAGCAGCAAACCTGCTCACTCTTTCCCATGTTAATCTTATGGAGAATAGGCAAATAATTCTCACGTTTATTGACAGATTTTGACCAAACTTGTCATATATTGTTATTATTATATTATTGATTTGGAAATTCGCTGAGTACGCAGGTCTGCTGCGACGGGGTATTTCATTGTTATTATTGTTGTCATTACTGTTATTATTATTTTAATTGAGGTTAATTATAAGAGAGGACTATTGGTTCTAAATTAGCCTCACAATAAATAAATATTTTCATTCATTCATTAAAAAAGCTGGTGAGGATCTCAAAGTAATTTCCCAATTTAGAGAGACCAACTCCTGAAAAATACAAAACAACAGAGGATGCCTCTTTTTGATAGTTTTTTACCATATTATGGTTGAGAGTCGCTGCGTTGATCCTCAGCTGAAAAAGGAGGAAGACCTTAATAATCTTACTTCAATATTTGAATGTATTGAGTTCCGTTCTGATTCTTTTACCTTTTTTAGACTTGGAAAATCACCGGGCAAGAAGCCCCGTCCTATAAAGGTTATCTTGAAGACTCAGTCTGAGGCTATTGCTTGTCTTCGATGTATCTCACAGGACAAAATTAAAAAATCTAGGCCTGATCTTCCTGATGTGTCAGCTTCTTGGGACCGAACCAATATGGAACGTGAATACTTGGATGCCCACCGTTCATCACTTGCTGAAAGGATCGGAAATGGGGAGAAGAATCTTACTATTAAATATTTTAACGGGACACTATATCTCTATATATAAAATTGAATGTATGTCTGTATGTATGTATGTATGTATGTCCTTTATGCGTTGCCAAACTACTCATCCGATCGCCATGAAATTTTAGGAAGTTGCTCTACATGTGTCCGGGAAGGTTTTAGTGAAAAAATATTTTCGAAAACCCCATAAGTTTTCATTTTATGGCGTTTTAAATTTCTAATGTTAACCTTTATGGAGAGTAAGTTTGTTTACAAATTGTCTACAATGAAAACATTTGAATTCTTAGCTACAGCTGATTGGTTTACTTTCCATTTTGCTTTACTATCCAATGCCATCTGAATTGTTCATTAATGTAAAACTATAAAGTAAATGTGTACTGTAAAAAATGAACAGCTTTATTCACCACGTTAATAGTTTACGGTTTTGGGGGATTATGTATTTATATTTTTATTTTCTGTCTGATCAAAGCCACGTGTTTATATGATAATTACAATGTTTATATTATTACGTTTATTATAATAATCAGCTGTTGTATATCTTTCCTATAAAAGCCGTATTACAGTTAGGTTTCGTTTGGGTTTGGATTGGATTTGAAAATTGTGAATTAATCCACTCAGATTTATTTGTTTTATGGGAATGTTATATTAATATGTTTTATCATTTCAGTATTGTTATTCACTATGCAGCGACCCAGAATATATAACCTTTCACAATGAAGCCGTATTGCTATTCGACTTTAGAACATGGCCAATCTTAAAGTTAACATGTGTTTACTGTGAGGCGTTACGAAGTTCGCCGGGTCAGCTAGTAATATATAAAATCATTACTAAGAAGAATACAAAAACTGGTTAAGCTTGGGGGAAAATCCAATAATATGACAGTGTATTATCAAAATGTAAATGGTATCCGTAGTAAACCCAGAGAAATCCAGCTGGCTATTTCCTCGACCCTGTGTGCATTATATTGTTGTATTAACTGAATCAAATATAACACATGATATACATGATGCACTTCCATATAAAATATTGAGTGCCTTTTGATATCTTGCTGTATTGGATAAAATATAAAAGTTCTCGTCTGTGGTGCTGACACGTTCTCATACATTTTAATCCATCCATATATATATCATTATTTCATTGTAAAATAGGGGTTTCCGTCAAATAAATAAATAAATTAGATTAGATTATTAAAATGGCGATCATACTACAAGGTAGGTATTTTAAGCCAAGTATGAATGAGAAACGAGTGTAGGATGATTGTGGCGCGATCTCTTCTAGTCGTGTTACTGATTAAGGCAGACATGTTCCTTAGACAGAACCTTTAATTAATAGCCCAACAGTCAATGGCAAATCTAAGGGACCTACAGTTAAACGTGGAATCCGAACCACTGCCTCTGAATTACGAACTTGTCTTTGCGGATTAATTTAGTATTCGATAGTGCTGATGTTAATCTACACAAGGCAACACTAAACCCACCAACCATCGCTCACAACTATCCACAATTCGTGACCTTCATGCAGCTGGATTGCAGGACGACGATCAATCCTACTTGGCTTAAAATACCTACATTATAGTATGGTTGCCATTTCAAAGATCTAATCTTAACTAATCATTATTTTTCTATTTTCTATTTACAGTATTTCTTATAATGCAATACCATATAAGAATTCTAAGTATCAATATGATTAAATGTATTAGATATTAAGCTTATAATAAATGTATAGGAAATAGTAATGCAATTTTTTTTACTTATAAAACACTTTGTACAGTACAAGAATAATTATATAAAACAATATTATATGAAACTGTCTCAACTCCTGCACCTGTACATTCAAAGAAGATGAAAAGAAGAAGCACATGACCCCTCTGATTGGCTGTAAATTTTTAAATAGTTTCAATTCCTTTCCACCAGAGCGCACCAAATCCGAAACTAACATGTCTGCCTTGAATTTCTGTAACAAGTTGTGAATTTTTGTTGATGTTAAATGTTTACAAAACTGTTTTGTTGTGTTATTATGTGATAGTTAATATTTTTTTAGGGTGTTATTGGTTTATAAAATGGTTTAGTACTGTTATTATGTGTGCACGTGTTAAGTTTTTCAAGCAATTAGCTCTGTTCTGCACTTCAAACAACATCAAAGGGACAGGTATTTCTAAGGTAAGTAACCCGAACTTAAAAGGGCGGTTTCAGCAAAGGGTTGTTTGATCCTCTTTGATATGTTAATTCTTTAGCAACAATCGTTGGTCAGGAACTTCAGTCATTCCGTCACTATTGTTATTAGACACATTTTAAGCATGCAAATAATTAATAAGACAAGTCAAATGAGTCAATTTTTAATTTTGTCAGGGTTAGGTATGTTGTTATTGAATTTATTGTTTTGCTATAAGTGTTGCCTATAACTTAAAAAATTGTTATGTAAAATTCTAATATTTTATATCACCCAACATAATAAACATTTCTAGACTACCTTTGAAAATATCTCAACTTGATCATGGGGACACACTCAATCACTTTTTGCCTAGAGCCTAAGGTTTAAGTTAGGCCCTAGTTTTATGTTTTTAATTTATTTATAAGTGGTCAAAATATTGATTAATATACTCTTAACTGTTTTCAGTACAGTAGGCCTAGTTATCAAAATACGATTTTTTTTATTTTTGAAAATACAATTTAACTTAAATATTCAGTCCGTTAGGTTCAAAACACTAAAGGATAGGGCATATGTTCTGAAAAAGGTCAAATGTAACTATTTCGCGAAATAGTATGCTGGAAAATAATAAGGATCGTTTTCTGAATACATACTAATGCTAATCGTCTAATACTATGAGAGAAAGATAGGGCCTAGTAGGAAATCGGTAACTTACTAGTTAAATATAATAATATTTTAATATGTTGGGGGGCTAAATAATTTATGTTGGTTGTTTACAGATTTTTTCTTATTTTAAAATGCTGTTATTGAGTACGGTACCTAAAAGGAAATTTTATACAGAGTAGAAAATTGTACTCTTGATGGTGTGTTGCGTTCAGGTGTTATATATGAAACATTTTAAAATACTCGTTTGTGATGTAGATAAAAGTGGGTAAATTTATTTTCATTTGTATCACTAATTCCATTTCTTTATTGAATTGGAACGTATCAGCATAAGTAGACCTACAATTTTCTATCCTTTGTCAAATTGGTTTTAAACTATTAATAGCTAACATAATTAGTAATGTGTTCTTAAACAGGATTCTTCAAAACTTCTGCCCTGTTCTTGAAGAAATGGTCTAATTTGGTTTTATTTCTTTCATCCAGCAATGTTATTACCTAACTCAAAGCTGATCTTCCGTATGGAATGATTGTTTTAAGGGTTAGCGCCGTCTTTTACACATCATCTCATATTCCCAGTACCATGTTTTACTATTTCCATGCTATATACTATATATAGCATGCTATTTCTTTACATAGAACAGCATTGTCACCTAAAATAATAATTTAAATTAAAATATTCTTAACCCTTACTGGGCGGCTAGCGTCTTTAGACACAGCACAGTATTAGCGTCTTAAGACGCGATCAATAATTTAGCCATATTTACTGCGCTGTATTTCGCAAAACAACCGATAGAGCGCATTCATACGAAGGGGCGGATATCAGCCGTAGCGGCCTTTTGCGCAACCCTGAACTTCTCCCTCCTGGAGAATCAGGATCTTCCAAATGAAGAGACCTGGAGAACTGCAACAACCTGTCGATGAGCTTGTCAAATTGCCTTAACAAATTGCCTAGGATGGAGGACCTCACCTCTGTCAATCCTACACTATCACAGAGTATATGATCCGCAGTTTCCTCAGCTGCAGATAACATTTCCTACATAGAGGGTCGCCTTCAAAGACCCGCATGCGTAGTTGATGCTTCCTCAGACTACCGTGACCAGAGTCGATACCTGTGACAAGTTTGGCATCCTTCCCACCAAGTTTCAGGAACCTCTTTGCAACTTGACAAGATGGAGAACAAATATTAAACTTACTTACTCTATGCAGAGAAAGTTCTGCTCATCTTTTCTTTTGGCAATCTCTAGCCCAGGAATTGCGAGATAGAGCGCATGGTGATGTAGCTTTTGCCTCAAAACCACTATGATCGTGGCTTGTTAGAATATTTTCATTAGCGCTTTAATTAACAGACTACATAAATAAAACCCTTCAAAACTGGACTTGGTTTTCCTGGTCCTCCGAATATCCTGTCGCTTCCTGGAAGAGATTTCAAAATGTATTTCTCATGGCTTAAAAAGAACGTGTAAAGTTTTTGAACAGGTAAACCACGCACTAGCTTCCGCTACACAACCGCTCTCACAAATTTCAGAGGTTTCTTCTCAGTTGAGTTGTGACAGTAATAGTTTTAAAGGCCAGCTTTCACCAAAAAATAAAAATGCCGACCTAACTTAAAGAGGTTATCCTACAAGATAATTTAAATTTTTAGTAATGGCATACATATCTCTAGCATATGATCAGTAGTTTTGTTAAACTGTTGGCGATCAAGAGCCACTCATTATTTTTAGCTGTGCTGGAAAGAGCATATGTATGTTGTATTTTTTGCATTCAACTTCAGGGCAACAAAGATTTTTCCACCAAAATAATAAGTAAATAAGTTCTTTCCTCATTAACACTGGACTAATTTTTGGGTTAAGTTTATTTGTTCACTTCAGCTCAATGTCATAACAGTTCATTGCCACTTTGATTTTTTTCGTCATGAGTTTTGTGTCTTTCCGCGCTTCTCGGCATTTTTTAGCGTTTTAATGGGGAACGGTCCTAACCCCGGCCCTGTTACTACCTAATGTCGACCTGTTGTTAGTAAGTATCATTAATTAATAGCACAATGACATGTCAGACAAATTAAACAAATGCTTGATGCGATAGAACGTATTTATAAAGGCGGATCTGTGGCTAAAGTATGCAATGATCTAAAGGTGGGAAAAACACAGTTAAATTAATGACAAAAAATAGAAAAAAAACTTGATTGACTTTAGTAGAGAGATAAGAGAGTGAAAAGGTTTTATCTGAGTGATGTTATTTGAAAAAACCTTCTCTATGAGATGGTTGAAGACACATTGATTATATACAATAACGATCACAGAAGAGTGTTATACCCTCATTATGATTTTATTTATCAACCGTATATTATTATTATATATAAATTATCGTTTTAAAAAAAGGTTGGTTTATCCAGCTAAAATCGTTTAGGGTTCAGTCCCGAGGTGGCCGGATATGAAGGGCTGTACTGTATTTGTATCTATTGTAGAAAAAAAACATTACCGGTGTTCATTGTTATTAATCAAATAAGTGGCATAGTTTTCTGGAAATTCTTCAATATGACAGTTACAAAATAGTGAATCCATATATAAACTAATCTTAGTTTATATATGGATTCACTATTTTGTAATCATCTGATTACAA
The DNA here is from genome assembly GCA_023375725.1 of Nephotettix cincticeps. Taxonomy (NCBI): domain Eukaryota; kingdom Metazoa; phylum Arthropoda; class Insecta; order Hemiptera; family Cicadellidae; genus Nephotettix; species Nephotettix cincticeps. Next base: position 128,333,861 of record CM041786.1, on the reverse strand, counting down.
ATTTCAAAAGTCACAACAGAAACGACTTTCTTTCTTTGATCCACTGTTTAGTTAAGTGACCGTTAGTCAATTTCTCATGAAAAACTTGTATTTAAAAACTTGATTGCCCCCAGAAACAATTTTCTTCAGAATAGTTAAAAACGCATTGTGATCTACAGGAAATGAATGTTTGGTGGTCATTCAGTATTTCGAAACAATACTGCCATGTTAGAAAGACAGACAAGCTCTGTTTATCAGTCACATTGCAAAACTGGGGAAATTTTTGTTAAATGTAAAAAACAAAAAAGTAAAAGACCAAAAACTGTAACAAATAAATTATGATTCACTAACATTAAGTTGTTCGTGTTTTGAGAATATCTCGGTGGTTCAAAAAGTAGTACCTGGAGATCGAGCTTTGCTCGGATAGAATAAGACAATTTTAAGGTAATATATATAATAATAATAATCCGAATAATTTTATTATTAGCGAATTTCCCATAGGGAAGAAGCTATTACCGTAGGTCTCAAGGTGAGACTTAAGCCCGGGACCATGTTATTTTTTCTTCTTTAGGTGCCCAGAGTCCAAAAACAATAGTCGTTAAAATTTTTATATATATATATATATATATATATATATATATATATATATATATATATATATATATGTGTCTGTTAGCACGATAACTCTCGTAAAAATGGTCCGATCGAGACCAAATTTGGTAGAGAGGTGTATTCCTACAACTGCTCGGACGAGTTCGTAAACCAGACATATCGGTCAATGGGAACGGGTAGTTTAGGGGGGTTTTGTACCCCAAAATGGGGTTTTTTGCGTTTTTCACATGTAATTTTTAAAAATTTCTAATTTTATGTTTCACCATTAGAATCAGCTTAAAAAACTACATAATTAAGTTCCTTAAAGTTTTTCTCTATCTCCAACGGTTACCGAGATATTAAAAAATCTAAACACAGTACGTTGTATTGTGGGGCTCCAATGTTAATCTTATGGAGGATAAGGAAAAATTAATATTTCCCATATTAATGAATATTTTTGGTTAAAACTTGATATTTAGCTTCATGTAGTTGAGATCTATCCATTTATGCTTAAAAATCATAGTTTACGTGTTTATCATGGCAGCAAACCTGCATACTCTTTTCCCATATTAATCATATAGGGAATAGGCAAACTCCTTTATTTATGGACAGATGTTGATGAAAGTTGGTATAAATGATAAGATAAAAATTATTTATGGTAGAAATGCCTAATTTCAGTGTTCCTCACAGCAGCAAACCTGCACACTCTTTGCCATGTTAATCTTATGGAGAATAGGGAAATAATTTTCATGTTTGTGGACAGATTTTTTTTTAAACTTTTCATATATTATTTTTTATATTTTTATAATTCGCTGAGTACGCAGGTCTGCTGCGACGGGGGTATTTTTTTAATTATGTCGGCTACAGAACATGATGTTGTTAGTTGCTTTCTTTAACAAAAAACTAAAAAGAACAAAAATTATAGTTGTTTATTGAACAGTTAATACAAACATTTTTTACTAATTTGCACAAACTGTAAAAAAAAATTTAATCGACTCAGATGGGAATCAATCATATAATCTTTACGCATGAATCCGCCATGGTGGCAATGAGCTACGGCGCAGTTGTACAGAGAAAAACCTCTTCTCTCTCTCTTAGAGTCTTTTAGCCAGTCCAAATTGTTGGAACTATCATAATTCTTTGTACGACTATTATTAGCCCGTTGTCAACTGATTAGATTAGATTAAATAATAATAGAGTTTTGTCTGTATATTGCTTGGAATCATTATATTTTTAGTTGTTTCTGTTTTTATAACCCAAAAAAGCCGATATGTGTATCTCTATTTTCCCTGTCTTTTTCTAACGCTTCCATCAGGGCCTATGACAAAACTTTTTTCAATATTCTATACTTTTTGGAGAAGGTTTATCTTACTTTAAACTGGTACCTAAAACCCGATAAAATAAGTTAAGTAAGGAGCTCTCAAAAACCCAGTTTGGAGCAATATTAGCTCAGTTTTTCTAAGTTATATTGTACATGACGTGATCTATTAAAGTAATTAATTTAACAGAAATAAATAAACAGCTGTAACCATAGTTAAATGTCATCAAAACTAATGTAAACAAAATTTTACTAACTATACACATGTTCTAATTTAATACAGCCTAATTTAGTTAAATTAAATTGATACAAAATAATTAGTTATATTTCCTCTTTATGAATTAATTTGATTTATTTTTGGTTAAATATTTAGTCATAATAATAAGTCTTCTTTACTGCGTCTGCGTTCTTTATTGAAGTAATTAAAAGACAAACTGCTAGAGAGTTTGCTATGAAAATTTGTTGTACCAAAAATTATATTTATTAATTAATTTGAAATCCTGAATAATTTATTGCAATTAATTGACCTTGATCAAAAATTAATTTAAAGTATGTTATTTTCTTGTTTACGAAGTATTTTTGAGTTCCTTCTCCATTATTGATGACTCAGTGAATTTTGCTTGATGGTGATTTTCTTTTAGTGTGAAGGATCATCGGGTTTTGAGTTAATTTTGGCTTAGAATAAATTCTGAAGTAAGTGGTAATGCTAGAAATCTGGGTTTAAAAAATCAATTGACTTATGTTTAGGTATATTATATTAGGTATGTAGTTTATTATAATTCCAGGATTGGTTTTCCGAAATTTCTTCAAAACATCCTATTATGGTAAGTTTGTTTTGAAGGAATAATAAGACGCGGAACCGAGGCCGTACGCCGGTCGGAGGTCTGGCCTCCGGAGCCTGAGAGACGAGAGACGATCTGGGCAGTGGGCACTGCGGCACTGGGCATGCGTAGTGGCGACCGGCCGAAGATTGCCGGAGGTACCCGAAGTTGCTAGGTGTCTGTCGGCGCGGCGAGTACAAAGCGCTCGTCGCCCCGCCCCCAGGCCCCGCGCAGGATTCACGGTGTTCTGGGCTCACACGTACATCTGTCCGAGGCTCTTGGTTCATCCAACGAAAAATTAAAATTCCTACTTTCCTCCTTCGCTTGAGAGAACTGCTGCTGTTTTTGGCCGTTTTGTACTTCGGTAGTATACCTACCACAGATAATGTTAGACAGAAGTAACTTTCAGAGTTTATTGGGCGCTTATTGTGTGTGCTTAGGTCTAGCCAAACATCTATCTTATACTTTTTTACCCATATCGTTCAACCCAAGAAAAATAATATATCTGTAAATTTTTCTGTGACGAGTGGTTGGGGCAAATATTACATTGGGTCAATATTACCAATTAATTAATGTGTATTAAATCGGTTTTATTTAAACCACATAAATGTTTTCATTGAATAATAAATGTGTTTTAATTTTGCTAATTAACTTCTTATATTCCATCCGAGCGAAGCTCGGTCACCAGGTACTGGTATTTCTCTATGAAATACAATAGCATAGGAAATGTTCGTCATGCTGGTTAGTTGGGTTCCGATATTAGACGAAACATTTTAAAATACTTGGTTGTCATTGACGTAAAAGTGGTTATTTATTATTATTATCCATAATACTGTATTATAAAGAAGAGGTTTTTTCTGTATGTCTTTTTGTATGCTGAGGGAGGTAAACACGAAAAATATTCAAACTGTACTAAGAAATACTTGTTTGATAAGGTTTACAAAAGCAGATCTTAAACTCATCCGACTCATAACATATTAATTTTCTTAAAAATCACCTCGGGTGCGCCCCATGAACGTCCTACGTTTCAATATTTACTTTTTAAAGGATACAAACCTAAAATTACTTAAATATCAACACTTGTGGACAATAAATTTTGATAGTTCTGGAAGAAGAAAGGGCTACCGAGGATTCTACCAAGATCTACCAAGGTTTTTATGTTTACATTTTGTTTCAAAACAAGTAATACTTTATAGTTTTAACTGAAATGGCGACCTACCCAGGTAGGTATTTTAAGCCAAGTATGAATGAGGAATGAATGTAGGATGATTGTGGCGCGATCTTGTAGTCTTGTTACTGACTAAGGCTGACATGTTCCTTAGACAGGGCTGTTAATTAATAGCCCAACAGTCGATGGCAACTAATGGACCTACAGTTTAACGTGGAATCCGAACCACGGCCTCTGAATTACGAATTGGTCAATCTCGAATCCAAGTGAGCTCAAAATTAATTTTGTTCCTGGTAAAAAATCTCAAAATTCAGTAGTGTAATAAGTATAAAACAAAACTAGGTGGCCATCCAAATTACTTATCTGATCTGTGAACCTTCTAAACAACAGTGAGACGGTATACCGTCTGAAGAGGGACGATTTTGTAAATCTGAGTGAACGTTTTAAATGATTCTAAATTCTAATAACGTTATTTCATTCCATGGTTTATGACAACAACTAATGCTAAGTTCTATCATCACAGTTACTTTTTGTTATAATCTTATTATGTAACAGATTGTAAATAAATATACATGTTAAAAATGTTTACATTTTCTATTGTCAACATCTGTTTACACTACATTTTGACAATTCGGAAAGAAGAAGAGTTCATTTTTACAGATGTTTAACTGTTTATCCGCTGGATCGAAATAGTGAAATGCTAGATTTTAAGTTTTCTCCCGATGCCTGCCTTTATTACGTTAATCCTTATCCTTTCCCAATTTCTTAACAGGTGTTACTTTGTCGTGTTGTGGACACTCGAGTTTTGTCATTTTGTAAAAAACAACCAAATTAATAAACAAATTAAATCAGTACACTACGTCAGTCCGAGAAGACCATTCTCATAATTAGACCAATTCGTAATTCAGAGGCCGTGGTTCGGATTCCACGTTAAACTGTAGGTCCATAATTGCCATCGGCTTTTGGGCTATTAATTAACAGTCCTGTATAAGGAACGTGTCAGCCTTAGTCAGTGACAAGACTGCAAGATGGGCCACAATCATCTTACACTCAAACCTCATTCATACTTGGCTTAAAATACCTAATTTGTAGTATGATTGCCATTTTAATAATCTAATCTAATATAACTGATAGATCGTAATTCTCCATAATGCTATATGTATAAGAAGATAAAGTAAAAACATTGGTTTAGAGTCGGGTTGGTTGCACAGTAGGCCTACTGTATTCGTATTTGCCAGTCCCGCAGCCCCCATCATCAAACATCGCCACCAAACACGACAAAGTCACGTTCACCATCGCCACCTCTCGTTACAGACACCATGCTCGATAGCTATAAATGATTTGCATCGCGATGCACCACCCTTTGTTGTTTCACTCCGGGTAATAAGACTGCATGTACTTATTTATTTATCTATGGCTAGCAGTAAGCCCGTCCTTTGTACGGGTTGTAGGATTCAGTTTAAAGAAGAAAGATTATCATACCAAAATGCTGATTTATACCAGTAGGTTATTCATTGAAAATTGGATAAAATGCGTGTAATATCGCGTAAAAGTGGGTTTCTAAATGCTCGTTATTTACTTTTCAAGGGGCGCCGAGTGATTTCAAGCATTTATAAACCTTCTCTGGAATGTAGAGAATACATGAAATAAGTTTCATTGTAATCAGTTCTCCCGTTTTTTCGGAGAAGACGGCGTAAAATGCCTCCTGGAGCGTCACAGACAAACAGACAAAAATTGAGATAAGACCGGTTTCGGCTTCTCTAACGCACGAAAAGTAAAAATAACTAAAAAATGAATAATTCTGAGCAATGTACAGACAAAACTCTAATTTTATTTATATAGATGGTATTGACTTCCCAGTGGCAAATAGGTTAGATCATAGATAAGTGTTAAGGGTGTTCCTCTAAACTGCTGTCCATATAGTCGTCATATGGCGTCACTAAGCAAATTACATCACCGTTTCAAATTTGGTGACGGATTGACAAATACCCCCCCCCCAGATCCAAGACATATACATGTCATGTATTACCAGCAACTTAAGTGCGGGTAAAAACTAAGCTTTATATCTAGTTTTAAGATTTATATTATATCGCTTAAATTATTATATAAAAATAAGTTACAAATAAGGAAACTATATCAACTTAGACATCGTACTGTGTTTCCCAGTTTCTATATCCCAGTAACCGCTTCATGTAGAGCTACGATTTAGATTCAAAATAATGAATTGTTTCTTCAATATCTGATTCCTATAGTGATAATACAAATTTAATTTTCAATAAATTATATGTAAATCCCCCCATTTTGTGGTACATCCCCCTTAACACCAGTTTAGTCTGATTATTTGCCAAACTAACTTGTCCAGGATATTACAAAATGGAACAGCCTCATCAAATCGTATTAAAATGGGGAAGCGGTTATCATGCGGACATAAATAAATTTTTAAAATTTTGGATTGCCCCCCCAAACGTGTCCAGGGAATCGAGGTGCGAACTTCCATAGTGGTCCCAGTCTAAAGTGTGACCGTAAAAGCTGTTTCAATAGATCGCTTTTCAAAAAAAAATTGCTAACAATAAACAAGATACCATGTTTTACTTTTCCCTCATAAGAATAACGTCATAGCTCGAAAAAGACGGCTGTATCGTGTAAAAAGCTATTTAGTTATTTTTAGAAATAAATTATTCATTCATATGTTGACATCAATCATATGACAGAATATGATAATTTTGACATGGATATATCTTAGGGAAGGGGCGGTATCGCCAATGACGTTATATGGTATAAAAACAGTTGTTTAGAGGAACTGAAAACATTTTTATTTTAGACATAACCATGAACTAAGCAATTTCCCAAAGGCATGTAAAGGATATTAACGGTTGTTTTTAAATGTATTTAAGGAAGAAATTATGTGTCAGTCTACTGATACCGTTTATTTAAATTTCTTACGGGGCATAATATTATATTGATATTGCACGACATTCACATTCGCACATTCCCCCGCAGCCGCGTGAGCCGGTGCGCCTCGCCAAACAACAATGCGGCTCTGACCGACGTCGGAGAATCCTCCTTTACGTGGATTCGATATGTTCAGTGGTCCGCAAGGAAGATTTTCGCAGACTCGACTGATATTTGTAAGATATAGTGTCGTTTATTCGTTCTCACATCTTTACGTAAAATGAATGTACAGTTTGAAGTCGTGGTAAACTGAGGTACATGACGGAAATGTTAAAAGACATGCACTCGCTTGTGAATCCGTATACAATCGTTGGTTGAAAACTATAATGTTATTCTTTGTTTAAAATAGATTTTTGGTGATGGTCGGTTTACGTCCTTTCATTATTATTGCGATCATTTTCCTTCATGATTACTAAAACAAAGTTTAACATCTTTCGGGATCTAAAATCTGATCCTGTTGAGTTGGAACCCAGAACATGACAAGATTAGTTCATAATACGGACTAAGTCAAGCACTCTACACCAATAATCACAAAGTACTTCCAAACGTCACACGGGCTAAGACTACAATATCACACTACAATCATTTCTCATTGATAGATTGGCTATATACCTGAGTAGGTAAAGAGTCCGGCGACGTGCGGAAATGTAGATTATTTGATACATAGTAATGCAACCGAATCCCGACGTGACGGAGGTAGAGATGCGACTCCTCCGTGCGGAGTTACCGAACTCCAAGTAGTTACGACGCCTCGTTCCTACGTACCTTCCGGAACTAACTGGAGTATAGCCGTTAAATCGTTCGTAGCAACCACTTCACACACACTCCTTTTCGACGTAAAAATTTTGTCGAGGGAGTGAGAAAATATAATGAAGCCGCGGAAGGAAGCTTAGTGGTCGATATAAGTTTGAACAATCCATCGCTCCTCGGAACGTCAAAGGAAAAATTATTATTTTTCATCTATTCTAGTTTCTCGTCTAAGAGTTGGAGTTGTCGTACCGAGGTAGTAGTGCTTTTAGAGCAGTTCGTTCTGGAGTTACTCATCTATAAATAGCATCAATCTAGATACAGTTTTTTTGTAAAAATTTCGTATGTCATGTCCGTAGGATCATAGGATGATATGATCGTTGAGTTGTGTTAGGCATATGGATAACGGTTGGAAAGAACAAGGGTTTCAGCAGCTACGGGCTATATCAACAAAAAGTATTAAAACAAGATAGGTACAACGAGCGTTGTAGGAGTTATGAAGAATTATACTTTTGAGTTAATAGTACGGGTATAAAGGATTTGAGTGGGAATAGATGGTGTACTCGTGCCGGTGTGTCCCGTTTAAATAATATTTGGATGCAATCACATTCAATTATTTCCTTTTACGCTGGCGCGGCTGCGGCGCCTTGAAGGCAACGGAGTTTATGTTCAGCATTCATACCATTCAAATCACAGAAAAGTGAACGTTTTATCGATTTAGTATCAATGCTGTTCTGTGGTTGAACTATACGAAAGTAACTAATGAGAACAATTTTAAAGAGCTTTGTATTAATATCAAAATTGAAAGTTTTTTTGTTTATTTGTATTCTCTGGTACTACCGGCATCAATGGTAAACCGGCTCTAGCCCAAAACCTTTAAAGGATCTACCACATAAATAATTATATGCGTTATCATGTCAAAATGGTATTTCCTGAATTAGTAAATTTTCCCAGATCATGATATGTTCCCGTAACTGCTGAGATGCCCCGAGACGGCCTCGGCCTCGCCATGCTGTCAAAGTAAACATCTCGGAAATTCTCCAGCGGCCTATGATGACAAGCTCGGTCGGTTCGCTTGGCTCGCGGGGGGAGGAGGTTTTTGAAGGTTGTGCCGGCCCGGTGTGTGTGTGTGTGTGTGTGTCCCGCCCGGCACCTTTGATGTCTGCTACTAGCCGTTCAGCGGACATTGGCCCCGCGCTGAAAACATCCGCGCCTAATGGATTTGGGTGTTCCAGGAAAGTTACGCTTCAGTCTGATTGTAAATATTTGAATAATAATTGTAAGTTATAGACGGGGTCTCGGATTGTCCGGTACAGTTGTAGGTAGTGTGCAGTCTGTGTCAAGTCAATGGAGTGGGAGAACCTCGGATGGCAACAGTTATAGACGGGGTCTCGGATTGTCCGGTACAGTTGTAGGTAGTGTGCAGTCTGTGTCAAGTCAATGGAGTGGGAGAACCTCGGATGGCAACAGTTATAGACGGGGTCTCGGATTGTCCGGTACAGTTGTAGGTAGTGTGCAGTCTGTGTCAAGTCAATGGAGTGGGAGAACCTCGGATGGCAACAGTTATAGACGGGGTCTCGGATTGTCCGGTACAGTTGTAGGTAGTGTGCAGTCTGTGTCAAGTCAATGGAGTGGGAGAACCTCGGATGGCAACAGTTATAGACGGGGTCTCGGATTGTCCGGTACAGTTGTAGGTAGTGTGCAGTCTGTGTCAAGTCAATGGAGTGGGAGAACCTCGGATGGCAACAGTTATAGACGGGGTCTCGGATTGTCCGGTACAGTTGTAGGTAGTGTGCAGTCTGTGTCAAGTCAATGGAGTGGGAGAACCTCGGATGGCAACAGTTATAGACGGGGTCTCGGATTGTCCGGTACAGTTGTAGGTAGTGTGCAGTCTGTGTCAAGTCAATGGAGTGGGAGAACCTCGGATGGCAACAGTTATAGACGGGGTCTCGGATTGTCCGGTACAGTTGTAGGTAGTGTGCAGTCTGTGTCAAGTCAATGGAGTGGGAGAACCTCGGATGGCAACAGTTATAGACAAACTGTCGGTACATGTTGTGGTAGTGTGCAGTCTGTGAAATGGCAGAAATGGCAATATATAAAAACCAGTTCGTACATGTCAGACAGTCTTGTACTCCACGATAAACTGTATTGTAGGTCCCTTAGATATGTCATTGAGTGTTGGGCTATTAATTAACAATTCTGTCTGAGGGTATTCCATAAGAAATTTTTAAGTTGGCAGCCACATTGGAAAATGGCGGGTATCTTCAAAATATTTGAAACTGTACTCCTAAATAAAACTTAAAATTGAGCAAGTTCCTAATTTAAAAGGTACTGCCAAAACTGGATTACGAAAATAGATCAGATCCGATTCGGGATCAGATTCCAGATCCCGAAACGTCGTGAAAATTTGTTTTACATAATATCGTGATGGAAAATGTCCGCAATAAGAATCTAAATAATACGAAAATAGGTACAATGAAATCAAATTTTTAAGTCCTCATAACTTCTAAACCATTAGAGATTGAAATACCCCCGTCGCAGCAGACATGCGTACTCAGCGAATTTCCAAATCAATAATATAATAATAATAATATACGACAAGTCAAGTGGTCAAAATCTGTTGATGAACATGAGAATTATTTGATTATTCTCCATAAGATTAACATGGGAAAGGGTGTGCAGGTTTGCTGCTGTGAGGAACGCTAAGAGTAGGCATTTATACCTTCAAAAACATTTATTTTTAACATTTAAACCAACTTTCATCAACATCTGTCCATAAATAAAGGAGTTTGCCTATTCTCCATATGATTAACATGGGAAAAGAGTATGCAGGTTTGCTGCCATGATAAACACATAAACTATGATTTTTAAGCATGAATGGATGAACCTCAACCACATAAAACTATATAAAGTTTTATCCAAAAATATTGGTAAATAAGTGAAAAATTAATTTTTCCTAATCCTCCATAAGATTAACATTGGAGCCTCAAAATACAACGTACTGTGTTTAGATTTTTTTATATCTCGGTAACCGTTGAAGATAGAGAAAAACTTTAAGGAACTTATTGTGTAGTTTTTTAAGCTGATTCCAATGGTGAAATATAAAATAAGAAATATTTAAAAACTATATGTGAAAAACGCATAAAACCCCATTTTGGGGTACAAAACCCCCCCAAACTACCCGTTCCCATTGACCGATATGTCTGGTTTACGAACTCGTCGGAGCATTTGTAGGAATACACGTCTCTACCAAATTTGGTCTCGATCGGACCATTTTTACGCGAGTTATCGTGCTAACAGACACATATATATATACATATATATACTTGATATTTAGCTTCATTTGGTTGAGATCTATCCATTTATGCTTAAAAATCATAGTTTATGTGTTTATCATGGCAGCAAACCTGCATACTCTTTTCCCATGTTAATCATATAGGGAATAGGCAAACTCCTTTATTTATGGACAGATGTTGATGAAAGTTGGTATAAATGTTAAGATAAAAATTATTTATGGTAGAAATGTCTAATTTCAGTGTTCCTCACAGCAGCAAACCTGCACACTCTCCCATGTTAATCTTATGGAGAATAGGCAAATAATTCTCATGTTTATGGACAGATTTTTATAAAACTAGTCATATATTATTATTATTTATAATTGATTTGGAAATTCGCTGAGTACGTAGGTCTGCTGCGACGGGGGTATTAATTATTAGTACTAATGTACTTGTTTAAACAGCTGTACGTCTTAGCTACGAATAATGGTCATTAAAAATGCCTGTAATAATTCTTAATTATTATGCAATTTATCAGACATCTTAATGTGTCTCGCGGCCTGTAAGTGTTACATTTTTCAAATTAATTAATGACTACTCCATAGTCTTTTGTCGTTATGACTTAAACTTTCGCAATACTCGTTTCATCTATTTGTTTTGGGTAGCAAGAAATTCAGTCTTCGCGCATAGGCCGAAAGTATTTCGGCCTATTTTGCATCCTAGTACTGTATTTCTGTTATGCAAGTGTCTCAACAAGAATATTAAGAATATTATATTTGCATTTTATAGAAGTTAATTGAGGAAATCTGTGCTTGACAAGCGCTCTTTATGCCAGTGTATGCCAGCCTGTGCTGTTATCTCCAGCCACAATAGCGTTAAACTAGGTTTCGAATAAACTTTTTTGAAACACATTTATTTTATCAGCATCACTCAGTGCACTACAGTATTTGATCAATGATTAAAAGTTGCAATTCATACTTGGGGTTGATAGACGAAAAGGGGGTCATTTATGTAAACTTAGTCATACGTATATTTTTTAAACGGGAAGGTGAGTGTGAGTAGTTTTATAACCTCCATGAAATTCCGTTTACAGCGCAATGCCGATGTAGTAATGTGTTCACAAACTGGATTATTCGAAACCTCTGCAACGCTTATTTTTAGCAATACAATTTGACATGGATATATCTTAGCTCTGGGGGTATGGCAATTTGTCAGACCAAAATTTGAAACGGTGACGTCTTATGCTTAGTGACGTCATAAGGCTTTAAGAACAGCTGTTTCAAGGAACTCCCTTTAGATATATCCAGGATCCAATGTATTTCTAACAGGGAAGTAAAAACAATCATTTTTCAACCTGAGACAGATATGAAATGTACTGTAATAGTTTTAAAATTGCATGTCATAGAACAAAGGGTTATTTATCTAAAATATACAATTACAGTGTTGCGAACTTCCTCTCCTAAAACATGTATACAATTCTAGAATTAAATCATTTCATCACATTATATTTTTAAACACTAAAATTATAAAACCTGACATTAATTTCTGCCTCTGGGGACCTTTGTTATTAATTTCTTTTTAGTAGCAATCAACATAGTCGTAGAAATATTAAAAATTGTTATTAAAAATTTTGTAATTGGGTGTTGTTGAAATGGATAACCATCTCACCATAGCAAAACATCAGAGGATACTGCAAATCATCATACGATTTTGAGTTTCACTAATGCGCTGCAGTCTATCGATCTAATTCATTATAATGTCTCTTTTTTCAAATTCTTGTAATAACTGCAAATTCTTTTACTGGTTTTTTCCCCTTTTACATGACAGATTTTTAATGAATGACAATTTTATCAATTTCTGTCTCATTAATGGCACATTAAAAATCCATAATATAGTTGTTACAATTGTGAAATATTCTGCAATTTTTAAGTTTTTCTCTATCTACAACTGTTTACAGCTGTCATCAATAAAATCGTTAAAAAACTGATGGTCTATTGTATGACGGCAATAACTACCAATTATGGTTTTATTGACTTTAAATTCAAAACTTTCAATATTGCTTATAGAGATATATTTGAAAATGTTATTTTCTGGTTGTTAGATCTCATTTATGCCAAAAACATAGTTTATGTTTTAAGAATCTTGCAAACCCTAGCTGAACACAATTTACTTGTGTTTCCATTAATGTTACAATAAATGCATACATTATTCTTAATCACAATAGTTTATCTGATCATAACATGTCATGGTCATATTTAAAACATTGTTTGAGACCACAGTTTGTTTTTACGATGCTGCGTTTTTCGTTATTTCTGTCATATTTTAAACTGCAATGTTATTCTGATTTTTGAGTGTGTATCTTTTAACAGTCAATTTACCTCAGTTTTCTTGCGTGTTTTTAACTGCAGACGTGACTTCTGGATGTGTCTTAAACTTAGCTGCAGACTCACGTAGTTTTTTAAACGTGGCAAATTCGAGAATTGCCCTCTGCTTGGTTATTTTCTTGTTTACATTACATGTCTTCCTTATGTTGTTTCATAGGGAGGTTTAGGTTGTGAAAATTTTCATTTTAATTCTCAATCTTTGGCTTGACTTAACGGTAAAGTTCAACACTTGCTTAATATGGTAACTTTAAAGACGTTTAGGGTAGAGTATTTATGGGATCGTCACAAAAACTATTACACTTTCTGTTTTTTTAATCAGAATATATACGAGACATAAGTTTCATTTATAGACGTTAATGTGAGGAATTATTAGTTGTGTGAGAGCTTTACGCACACACAGCGCACGAGTGCGCGCGCACACACACACACACACAATCAAATATTTTTAATAAAACATAAGGTATCAGCCTTTTTATATCAGATAGCAAAAGGATATAAAAATATACAACAGCTGATATTATTATTATTATTATACGTAGTTTGTATAAACAGTCATTATTTATAATTCCGCCAACAAATAAACATTTGATTTTTAATCATAAAACATAGTCACAAAAATTTGTTCTGAGAAATATTACATTTATACAGTAATTAGATACCATTGAGTACTTAATATTTTATGCTTGCTTCTATGTTGCTCAATTTTCAAAAAAAAACAGCTGCTGTTTAAATCTTAAAAGGTAAGATACATATATTGGAATCCAAACAAAATTATTTTAATAACATGGAACTTTACGTATAGGGTGAGATTTATGGGAAATCGTCACAAAAACTATTAGACTTTTCCTATTTTACCTAAAGAATCAAAATGTTCACCTGTAATAGTAAAATTAGTGATGAGTGACAAAGGGTTATTTATATATTAAGATTGTATTTGACACGACTACTGTATCAGTAGCATGGCGCCAGACATACAATGTACTGCGCGTGAATGTGAACGGTTGGTAGCGCCACTGGTGCAGGTGTGTTTGTTGTCAGGTTGGCACTACTGGCAGTCAGCTGTTCCGTTCGTCTTATAACCTAACCTTTTATTGCTGCTGGAATCCGCATTTAATGTGGCGATGTGTACCCCGCCAATTTCTATCTGCCTTTAATGATTGCGTAGTTTTTTGCGCCACCGCGGCCGCGGTAATGCTTGGTTGCGAGCGGTCTCTCTGCGCATGCGCCTCTCTCAACACTACGCGTGCGCAGATGTTAGTTTGTATATGTTATAATACTTTTGCTTATATCGTCTCTGAAAACACCCGCTCTGAATTCCACGTCATATATTTATTTTAATTCATGCGTTATAGTAGACGGAAAATATGCAGCACTGTTCCCTCATCAATTCTCTGATTACAAATAATTTATGGCCTTGTTCTCGGATGATGCGCAACCAGTGAGGGAGGTAAAGGGAAGAAAGCCAACGCGGGGTAGGGTGCCTGGCGTTGCCTTCCGCCCATTCTTAGAAGGACTGAGGTGTCAAACTGAACTTTCATTTTTTGGCTAGGTTTGGAAATTCGTTTCTGGAGGCATGTATCTCTTTTTCTATCTCGCCTCGGGCCCAGCACCGTCCCTACTCGGGTGTCCGCGAGTAGTATTGTCCCCGACTCCCAAGGTGTGAAACTGACCGTTACTAATAATATGCGGGATGCGTACACGTTCTACATCCACGCGTCGTAGATAACTGATGAAGAGTTTCGTTAAATAAAATTACGGGTCTATGTTTAAAATAATTTTTAAAGTAATTTAATTACGCGCCACTTATATTTTAATTTTAAAATAGTGGCGTAAAGGGATTTAGAGAAAGCAGTAAAATGTTTAGCAATATTAAGTAAAGAATATACTCTTTTATTTGACTTTGCAAGGTACAAGATCTGTGTATTCCTTCTGAGGGTCGTCTAAAGTTTTTAATCCAGACGTTTTCTTTCAGCGAATTCGCAGTCTTAATGAATATTTCTTACCTATGAATATTTCCTTTCACTCCAATTATCTCAGAGACTAAATATAAAACCAGGGAATAAAACGGAAGTCAAAGGGACGAAAGTGTGAAAAATTCATTCCTCTTTTTAACGAACAAAGAAGCGAGTGAGAGAGGGACAAAGACAGCGGGCGCGGTGGCGTTGCAAAGGAGCGAAGGAGCGTTTGTCAAAACCAACCGCTGCCGGGATCAACTAATTAAAGAAACTCTGGATTACTATGAGCTTAAGCATTAGCCTGCGTTCATATTTTATGTACTGTTTTATCCTTTTCAGAAATAATAATCAGTATTTCATTAATTTTCTGTTTGACAATTTTTGTGGAAAACGACATTTGTTTCAAAGAGATGACAGAAAATATTACTTAGGCGTTTACAAGTGATACATTTCTGATAATGCAAATAATATGGATAAATGTTTTTAATTTTCAAAATAAGTCTCTACAAGTTTGTAGTTGCGCACATATGTGCAAATATATTTATTGTACGCATTGAAATTCAGTCACAGTATACGGATATAAGGCCAGAATTTCCTGTAGTACTGTAGAAGACCTGGCGGGGCAGAAGAGACAGCCTGTACGTACTGTAGTACAGGAGGTGGTCGTCCTGCAGGGCTCCCAGCGACGACGCGGCGGGCCAGACGGGATGGCCCGTATATACTGTAATACAGTTAGTGGTAGTTGTCCTGCAGGGCTCCCAGCGACGACGCGGCGGGCCAGACGGGATGGCCCGTATATACTGTAATACGGTTAGTTGTGGTCGTCTTGCAGGGCTTCCAGCGACGACGCAGCGGGTTAGATGGGTTGACCCGTATATACTGTAATACAGTTAGTGGTAGTTGTCCTGCAGGGCTCCCAGCGACGACGTGGCGGGCCGGATGGGACGGCCAGTATATACTGTAGTACAGGTGGTGGTCGTCCTGCAGGGCCCCTAGCGACGACGGCGGGCCAGGTGGGACGGCCCAGTATATATACTGTAGTACAGGAGGTGGTCGTCCTGCAGGGCCCCTAGCGACGACGGCGGGCCAGGTGTGACGGCCAGTATATACTGTAGGACAAGTGGTGGTCGTCCTGCAGGGCCCCTAGCGACGACGGCGGGCCAGGTGGGACGGCCAGTATATACTGTAGTACAGGTGGTGGTCGTCCTGCAGGGCTCCCAGCGACGACGGCGGGCCAGGTGGGACGGCCAGTATATACTGTAGTACAGGTGGTGGTCGTCCTGCAGGGCCCCTAGCGACGACGGCGGGCCAGGTGGGACGGCCAGTATATACTGTAGTACAGGTGGTGGTCGTCCTGCAGGGCCCCTAGCGACGACGGCGGGCCAGGTGGGACGGCCAGTATATACTGTAGTACAGGTGGTGGTCGTCCTGCAGGGCTCCTAGCGACGACGGCGGGCCAGGTGGGACGGCCAGTATATACTGTAGTACAGGTGGTGGTCGTCCTGCAGGGCTCCCTAGCGACGACGGCGGGCCAGGTGGGACGGCCAGTATATACTGTAGTACAGGTGGTGGTCGTCCTGCAGGGCCCCTAGCGACGACGGCGGGCCAGGTGGGACGGCCAGTATATACTGTAGTACAGGTGGTGGTCGTCCTGCAGGGCTCCCAGCGACGACGGCGGGCCAGGTGGGACGGCCAGTATATACTGTAGTACAGGTGGTGGTCGTCCTGCAGGGCTCCTAGCGACGACGGCGGGCCAGGTGGGACGGCCAGTATATACTGTAGTACAGGTGGTGGTCGTCCTGCAGGGCTCCTAGCGACGACGGCGGGCCAGGTGGGACGGCCAGTATATACTGTAGTACAGGTGGTGGTCGTCCTGCAGGGCTCCTAGCGACGACGGCGGGCCAGGTGGGACGGCCAGTATATACTGTAGTACAGGTGGTGGTCGTCCTGCAGGGCTCCTAGCGACGACGGCGGGCCAGGTGGGACGGCCAGTATATACTGTAGTACAGGTGGTGGTCGTCCTGCAGGGCTCCTAGCGACGACGGCGGGCCAGGTGGACGGCCAGTATATACTGTAGTACAGGTGGTGGTCGTCCTGCAGGGCTCCTAGCGACGACGGCGGGCCAGGTGGGACGGCCAGTATATACTGTAGTACAGGTGGTGGTCGTCCTGCAGGGCTCCTAGCGACGACGGCGGGCCAGGTGGGACGGCCAGTATATACTGTAGTACAGGTGGTGGTCGTCCTGCAGGGCTCCTAGCGACGACGGCGGGCCAGGTGGGACGGCCAGTATATACTGTAGTACAGGTGGTGGTCGTCCTGCAGGGCTCCTAGCGACGACGGCGGGCCAGGTGGGACGGCCAGTATATACTGTAGTACAGGTGGTGGTCGTCCTGCAGGGCCTCTAGCGAGGACGGCGGGCCAGGTGGGACGGCCAGTATATACTGTAGTACAGGTGGTGGTCGTCCTGCAGGGCTCCCTAGCGACGACGGCGGGCCAGGTGGGACGGCCAGTATATACTGTAGTACAGGTGGTGGTCGTCCTGCAGGGCTCCTAGCGACGACGGCGGGCCAGGTGGGACGGCCAGTATATACTGTAGTACAGGTGGTGGTCGTCCTGCAGGGCTCCTAGCGACGACGGCGGGCCAGGTGGGACGGCCAGTATATACTGTAGTACAGGTGGTGGTCGTCCTGCAGGGCTCCTAGCGACGACGGCGGGCCAGGTGGGACGGCCAGTATATACTGTAGTACAGGTGGTGGTCGTCCTGCAGGGCTCCTAGCGACGACGGCGGGCCAGGTGGGACGGCCAGTATATACTGTAGTACAGGTGGTGGTCGTCCTGCAGGGCTCCCAGCGACGACGGCGGGCCAGGTGGGACGGCCAGTATATACTGTAGTACAGGTGGTGGTCGTCCTGCAGGGCTCCTAGCGACGACGGCGGGCCAGGTGGGACGGCCAGTATATACTGTAGTACAGGTGGTGATCGTCCTGCAGGGCTCCCAGCGACGACGGCGGGCCAGGTGGGACGGCCAGTATATACTGTAGTACAGGTGGTGGTCGTCCTGCAGGGCTCCTAGCGACGACGGCGGGCCAGGTGGGACGGCCAGTATATACTGTAGTACAGGTGGTGGTCGTCCTGCAGGGATCCTAGCGACGACGGCGGGCCAGGTGGGACGGCCCGTATATACTGTAGTACAATTGTCCTTTATTGCGACGACTTCAGTATATACTGTACATTGTTTCATTTAAAATGTATATACTGTAATACATGTGTATCCTTTAACTCATATATATGTAGATGTCGTTTATCCACTTCATCTCTGTATAATTATTACATTGTTGTGGTCCTCCGGCCTTGAACCTGATTTGGTTGTGTTTTCAATCGCCGCGCCGCCTAGCTGATACAGATGTGCCAAACCGGTTTTATCAGTCGAAATTATTCTGTAAATTTGTGTTAAAACTTCTGAAAGGTTCATTTTTACTTACAGTATTTAATAAAATAATCAGCCCGCCCCCACTGCCCTGTTGCTATAAATACTGATGTATTCATGTTCCTTGGTATATGAAGCGTTTCTAATTTTTATTTTGTAATTTTAACCTCATTTAAATAGTAAATAGTATATGGAGAAAGTAATGCTTCGTCAAAATTTATGAATTTGAGTTGAGTGGACTATCCGTTTTGGACTACCCTTGTGTATCACTAGCACTCAGCTTGGGAACACCCCCAATATACAGAGATTGTGCGTTCATCATGGACACCACTCTGATCGTCCGATTTAATTAGATACACGGCTGCATTTTGGCGGCTCTATCTCCACCCTTTTGTTTTTTAACTGTAGTTTATCATTAAAACCTTTTAAAAATGTGAAAAATAAAAATTTCTCAGAATCCACTATAACGATTTTTTATTAAAATTTCAAGGGTTATCGTTATTAAGGCCCCAACTAATATGTTATCACCCTTTTGTCTGTAAAACTACTGGTTCAAAAGTTATGGACTTTTAAATGTTATAAAATTAAAACTAATGGTTCAAAAGTTATGGGCTTTTAAGTGTAAACAAAGTTACATTTTCTGGCTAAAATGAATATGTAAAATAGTTTGACAATCTCCATTGAAACCAGCTTAATCTAATCTTAATCAAATTAGTATTTTGAATCATTAGTCTACAACTAAATGTTTCAGAGAAAATATAAATAATTTACAGTTCATGGTAAACTCAGTACGTTGAGAGCGCCCAATGTTATTTTTATGGAGTATGTTGAAAAATGTATTTTTACCTTATTTATAAACCGTCTCTCATTAAACCTGATATACAGTGTAGGATGATATCGCCCAACAAATCCCACTCCAAAAGGTTTTGTATGACCGGTGAGGATTGTTGTGTCCCCAAAAATTCTATTAAATATTTTAACTCGTTTTCCGTTTTAGTTAATTCACCGCATAGACCCTAGACCCATGGTGATGGGGCCTATGGTTTAAGAAGTATGATGATTATTTTTGAAACAATCAACTATTTTTTAAATGGTATCCAAGAAAACCTTGAAAAATATTAGAGTATTAAACTCTAATATTCTAACTTGAGGAAGAGAGAATGTGTGAGTTCACTAATACCGTTTATTAATTGTTTACATAATTAAATCGTCTACATAGGACAATAAATTGTTCTTAATTATTAAGATCATAAATTTGTGTAAAGAATTTTTATATTTTTTGATATTTAATAATAAAAAAAGCAAAAAAGAGAGAAATGTTCGTAGGAGAGCGATTACTGAATGAAGTGTGATATCTGGGCTGGCGTCGGATCCGACACTGAGCGGTGTGGAGTGTGGAGTGTGGAGCACCTACCTCTACGCGGCGGCCTTCTTCTACTTCCTTTGATGTCGCCGGCGACTCAAGTGCGACCGTTTTATTGTTTCCACCCTCATAATTTCACTTTAATTTTTGATCCCCCCTTTTGTCTCCTTTGAAGAATTCGTCTTGAGACATTTTTCAAGTGTCAAATATAATTCTTTGGAATATTTTATTTCCGTGTCTTGTCCCCGAGATTCGGCGTCGTTTTGAATTTGTATAATGTTGCTGTAAGGTAAAGTATGATTTTCAAATCCGTATTATTAGGTTCAATTAACTTAAATATTTCAAACATGTTAATTCGACTTCGTTGAAAACGTCTTTAAAGTATTACTTTTTCAATTTGATTAACAAACAATAAAGGTTCAGATCCACTAAAATAATTTGTTTGGGAGAAACCCATTAAATTGCCCCCTCCCTCGTCTCCCGTAGCAGCAGACCTGTCAATTTAGTGTGTATTCCATTGATTTAGGAATTATTTGTCACTGTATAAGCTAAGTTTTACCATTTGTTGAGCCGTGTCCAAATTTTATCAAGTTCATAAATAAGGAAGTTATATAGCCTATAAGTTATTCTCAATAATAAAAAAATGGGTAACGGATAAGTAGGTTTGATGCAATGAAAAACATTTTTGAACTTGGAGGTGGATGTTTTTGCTAGTCTACAGTGTACGAAAACCTCTTCATAGAGTTACATAGTACATAGAGTTATTAAGTGTAAATTGAATGTAATTCTTGGGTAGTCACTTGACAATAGGAAGAGTTTCTCCACCTCCAGAAACATTGTTTAGTTGAAGACAGACACGTTGGGAAAATCCAATAAATAAATGAATATAATATATGAATATTTAAAATACTAAATAAATGTTAGTAATTAATCCAACGCCATCATGAATTTCATAGATTCTGTGGGTGTTCTTCTGTGGGGGTAATAGAAGGAAATTACATCAAAATGGACAAGAGGAAGACAAATCCATACAGAAAGACTGATATAAATTGAGATAAGACCTATTTCCTGATCTATAGTCCTGGTGTATAAAACTGAAAAACGATAAAAATATCATATTTATATTTCTGAGATACTGACCCAAGCACTTTGTGGGAATTGTTATGCGATATAAGTGGAGGGTGGGTTTGATGAATATAATGTATTAGAAGACATGCAGCTTAGTTACAGACAAAGACGGGTTCGGTGTCAAACCATTATAAAATTGTATCAAGATTTTGCCTAGGATTTAACTAACAATCTTCAGATTAGATTACATTACCTTAAGAAATGGTTACCTACCTGGTTAGGTATTTTAAGCCAAGTACTCGTATGTATGACAAATGATTGTAAGATGATTGTAGCAGGATTTAGTAGTCTTGTCACTGACTAAGGCTGACATGCTCCTTAGACAGGACTGTTAATAAATAGTCCAACAGCCGATGCTATTTGTAGCAGGATCTTGTAGTCTTGTCACTAACTAAGGTTGACATGCTCCTTAGACAGGACTGTTAATAGTCCAACAGCCGATGCTATCTAATGGACCTACATAACCTATAGGACCGTTGTTACAGTTTTACGTGGAATCTGAACCACTTTTTCCGCTAAATTACGAACTGGTCTAATAATGAGGATGGTCTTTGCGGGTGAATGGTGCGGATGGTTCAATAGTCCGTACGTAAATACACACCAGAGAATATCACATTCATTAACCATCGCTTTCAAATATCCACAAATTGTGACCTCCTTGTAGCTGGATAACAGGACACGCCACTGTCCCTGTCTAAGGTTGTGAAGGGGGTTGGATAATCACTGAACCACGAAGGCAGTTTACCCTAAGCATATAAAGGTATTTATTTTTGCCTGGAGTATAACAAATTTGTAATATTTAGGTTTAAATATAGTTTATTCGTAAGATATAGGTAAAATATATATGTGTGTTATACACAGTTCAAGGGAATTTTAAAATATTTGTGAGATCAATGAATTTGTTATTACTAAATTGAGGTTCGTTTCATCAAGGTTGAATTTTAAGTTAATTGGTTTTGTTGCAGAGTATTAGATGTCGCTCCTGTGGAGACCGTGGCACCAGCTAAGGTGACAAGTGACCAGAGGACTAGACGACCAGGCGAGACAAGTGTTTCCGTCCGAGACTCCCTCCACTGCCAACACCGCTGTGAGTTTACCTCCGATATCACCATAGACCGACTATAATACAAGATGTGGCTAGAAAATAACAGGACTTTTTTTTCTGTGAGATTAACCGAGTTAACCTTAAAGCCAAACGTCATATTGCCAAGTTGCCCGACATCCCCTTTCCACATTCCAGCCAGGCTTAACTTGCTCAGTCGGGTCTCAGCCAATGTTTTTGTTGAATTGTGAATAGGCCGCTCATAATTTTCAAGTTTTCTTCATTCGTAACTCTCTCATTGCTTTGATTGTCGTGTAGTTTCTGGGTCATAGATAAAAAACTATGTTTCGTCACACGTTATACAACATATGTTATACTCTTTATAGCAGTTCAGGATCTTTTCTAATGTTTTATGATGTCAGAACCAGATCAGATTTCTATCTGTGACTCTGCCTTGAAGATTTTTTGCATTATTTTAGAACATTCTTTTCTCATAATAAGATTTATTTCGAGGTTGAAGGGCGTCCTGGGCACGAATCATCTGGAATATCTTTTCTCTCTTCTTTGAAATGGTTATACCGTTAAAAAACGTGTGTATGTGACACACTTTCTTTCCTATATACTTGTTATAAGAGGAAATAAGTCTGTTTTAGATTTACCCAGCTTAACTAAAAATTGTATGCTCATCAATTAAGACAGATCCCACTTTTTTCTGACAGGTGGCATGTACACAATCCAATAAGAATGATGGTTTAGGCCCAACTGAGCTAGCTAAAATCGTTCAATTGGCTAGAATGTTAATGTCAGGCAATTTGGCAATATATGGTATTTGACTATAAGGCTTGCACGGTTTATCACAAAAAAAACCAGTCCCATTATTTTCTAGCCACACTTCGTATGTAGAGCGCTTATGCTACTGTAAGGAATGAACATGGTTTATGTACCTTCATTCGACCGATATTGATGTAAAATGTACCTCTTGACTGAATGTCATGTTGTTCAGTAGTGACACTTCATGTTACACCATCTAGATTAGAGGGCCTGAAGTTCATATCATCAGAGATAAATTATTGTAAAATTCGATAGTGCATGATATTACGTCCACATCGGGTGGTTGGAGGTACAAGAAACTGTATCCTATCCTTACAATTGCAAAGGATTGACCACTTCTTGTACTATAGTTAGTCTGTGATTTTACCCATTGCCCATCTAAGATGATTTCTTAAAGCTACTGAAAATTTGATATTGATCTAATATATTTTCCAATGTTCTTTTTGGATTTAGGTAGGTTGATAAAGTTAAAACAGAAATATGCTTCATTTTATTTATTGAACATTTTAACACTATTTTTCAGGTATCTAAATATTTTTGAAAAATTCGGTCGAGCGCTTAACTAAAAATTGTATGCTCATAAATGAAAAATTACTGATTTCTGACAGGTGGCATGTCAATAACAGTAAAAAGATATTATGTACATTACCACTAAACATAGTTTTGCGTCGTATGATAAGTCAGTCATATTCCATTCACGAATTAAATTCATCGTCTATGAGCCATGTTTTACTTTTTATTTTATTATTTAGATTCAAACATTCACACTACATTAGTTTTACTTCTCATACAACACAAATAATCACACGTCAATGGATGTCAACAAACAACTATTGGAACAGTGAATACAGCTGGTTCTAGTGGCGCGTTAATTTTCTGATCAAAACCAGTACGGGAGGGCTAGCATTGAGTCCAAAGTTGCATAACATCTAATCTCAGTCACTATAAATTCCATCAAAGCGATATTGTTTTGTGAGTTCATAGAGGTTAAGCAACATTATACATTGGTTGTTTCGCGTACAGCGCATAAATGTGACGAATCTGAAAGTGAAAAAAAAACGGTTTGCGCGTGGACTTCTGTATCGTCACCGCCCTAAGGGTTTAACAGTCGATTATCTTTTTATTACCAATGAGCTTGAGGTTGATTGGAAAACCGCTTTGAATGACAAATCATCAGAAACAAGCCAGCTTTCTGTATTTTTTCCTACTGCTGTACATCTGTATTTAATATATTAAATTAAACCTTTCAATGTTCTATATATTTTAATGGTATAATATGTTTCATAATGACAGCTACATATTCGGGTAAACATTATCCTCTGTAAACATCTACAGTGGAAGCTCTCTTAACCCATTCCCATCTGATGACACACACCACGTCCCCGCGTATTTCACTAGACAGATGTTTAAAGACGTGCGCCGTGCGTCCCATGGGGCGGTTATGAGCAAACAATGTGCGTTGCTTGCTTATATTTCGATGTAGTTCTTTTTTCTGCCGTTAGGTGTGCTAGTGCATTTCTCATCCGTTAGATGGTGTTGGCGTCCTCTTTTATTTGTATTTAGTGTTCAATGTTCCGTATTGACAGTAAATTATTTTCTTGTTCGCATAATTCATTCAGCGATTGAATTTATTGATGAGAATACAGTAATATTGATTATTATTTAAAAATTTATCATTAACTATTTATTACTGCAGCTAACTAGAAGTAGATGTGCCAAGCGCCCCAAGTGAAATAAAGGAATCATTTGAAAATAAAATAAGTCTTGACGAAACAACAGTTACCTACTTGTTTCTAAGCCTACCCCTTAGAAATGGTAAAAAAGTACAGAAATAATTATTTTTTTCTTGCTAAAAGTGATTGTATACGCAGTTAAAGGGTATAAGTAACAGGGCAAAGAAATCAAAACATGAAGTTGCTGTGAATTCTTTTACGCTAATAGTGACTTGCAGTTGTAGTGAACAAGGCTCGATTTTCGTTCAGACAGGAGGGCCTCAGGCGTCGACATTTCTGCTCAACGGGGATGGGTTAACCGACCGCAGATCAACTGCCCGTTGGATTAACTGACTCCTTCCAAAAAATAAACACACTTCCGCCACAGCAGCTGATGTTCCGATGACAATTCAAAAAAGCTTTTATGTGAAAAATGTCTATCATATATTTCCGTACGGTAGCAAGTCATATCCAGTCGGTTGCTTTCAATATTTCGTGTGGACAGTTTTTACTTTTCTGACTGTGTTTTCACACTTTTTAAAAGTTTTATTTAATTTTATAGAGTTTAAAATTATAGTATTATTGATCTAATATTGTTACTAAATGAATTTATGACTGATGAAGGAATTATCCAGGGTGTAATTAGTCATTATTAACCCATTTGCAAACAACTACAAGATATCTTGTAGTACACTAAAGGTATCCATAATTGCAACTACGACAGTAGTCAAGTGTCGTTGTTGTCTACCACCGTAATTGAGGTTATGTGTTAAAACAATAATCACTTATGCCTACATGGTTATTTCATAACTATTACAGCTGGCATGAACACATATAAGAAAAATATATTCATATAACATCTCTAATTCATCGTTGGTTTTTGACAAAAAAACACATATTTAATTTAAAAAAAATAATGGTAATGAAAAGAAAAAAATTAACTAAATTTTAGTGTAAAAATATAAATTTTAAAACATCTTTTGTGGGTGAAAAATATTTTTTTTACACTAAACATGTCTTTGCTTTTAAAATTATAGTTTTTGATTTTTAAAACTAAATCCAATACTATAATACGAGCAAGGTTTGTATATATATATATTTGCACACGGATCTCGAAAACGGCACCGAGGAATTTCTTTAAATTTTGGAAATAACTAATTTCCGAGTAGAAAATAAGTTCTAGATAGGTCTAATGTCCAGGAAAATTCGTGTTTTACTGTAATATTAAGTTTAAAATCTAAAAATTTAACATTACGCTTATGGAGAATAAAATGTAAACAATACAAACCAAAACAGCTGTTTATAACCGTTTGACAGTTCTTGATTGAAGACGGCGGGGAACAATATGTGAATAGAGGTTTTTCATAAATATTTATTTTATGTATGTAATAAATGTAAAATTAACAGGTTACTAAACAATTTGTAAAAACTTAAGGGTAACATAACTGTGCGAAATAAAAGCAGGAAAGAGTATTTCCAAAATCTTCGGTGTTTTGATAGAAAACGTATTTGTTGAATTGCTTGAAGCCACTGTAACAAACCAATTAATATGTGTAACTTAAATTTCTCTTTTGCTTTTCAATCCTCATTCCGTTTTTATCAAAATCAGTTGGTCACAGGCTAATAATAACTGTATGGATAGTTAAACAGTAAATGATCGGCTAAAACAATTGAAGTTGGCTAAAACACCTTAACCGGCGTCACTCATTTGGCAGACGCCGTGGTCCAGCGGTATCGTATTGGCCTCGTAACACGAAGGTTGCGTGTTCATACCCCATCAGGGGCAATACTTTTTGTTCAGTGCTATATTAATTATGGTGTATTAAATCGGTTTTATTTAAACCACATAAATGTTTTCATTGAGTAATAGATGTGTTTTAATTTTTCTAATTATTTTTATAATACATGTATTATTCTAAACGAGCAAAGCTCGGTCACCAGGTACTTATTATAATATGGTATTAAATTTTTTTCTTACATTATAGTTTGATATTATATATTTATTGAAAGGCTAGTTAATCCTGGTTTTGATTGTGAAAAAATCATAAAAATAAGTTATGATTTACAATTTTTATGAGCCTTCTTGGAAATGTTCTCAAATTATCTAATTTTTACTGGGCACTCAGGGCCAAGTCAGACTTTAAATAGGTGGTATGGCAATGGTTTAAAGAACTGGATGAGGGAGAAACTCTTGAGAAGGAAGAAGAAGATGCTGATGAAGGAGAAAAAATTTCTCAAGCGTAGAAGCTAGAAATGTATTACAGTTGGCTGCACTTTACTTAACAGCAACATACTTCCACAGTTGTTGACGTTTTGACGATGTTTATAAAAAAGTGGAGACTATGGCAATTAAAGGCAGAAACATGAGAAAATTATTGACTATTTTGGTTAAGATGTATTTACTGTAATCAAGTAAAGTTTTTTTTTATAATGCAGTGACTATAAGTTTTGTTTGTTAGTTCTGCTTATTTAATGTTCAAGAGGAGTTATAAAAGTGAGTTAAATGTACTGTATGTTAATTCTTATTACATACCTTGTTGTGTGTTACCTTGTCTTAATTAAAAAGGGATTGATCAGAAGGAATATTGATTGTGATAGCTACATTTCAACATTTATGGTACAATGTATATAATTTTCCACGATTTTTATTGATTTTTTAATACCACTTGCTGCTATTTCAAATACTATTCGGTTTGACCAACCTTTTACGTTATCCAACTTTCAGTTTTACGTTCAGTCCCTAAGGGGTCGGTTATGAGAGCTTCTACTATAGTATCTAGTATCTAAAGTAGTAATGTTATCTTGCCAATGCCTTTTTTTTCGTTTGGAGATATCAGGATCTAGATGTTAAATTGTATAACAATAAAGGTGTTGTTAGCCTTTGTTAAGACTTATCTTAAAGATTTCTTAGACAATTTAAAATCAAATTAATGTTTTTGAGTTGAAAATATCTCCCAAATGAATATAGACAAAATTGTTATATCTTTTGGTCAAGCTTAATCACTATGCAATCACCTGCAGTTAGTTTTATTTTGATATTCTTATCTCATAGCTAGTGGTAAAAAATTGTTACTAAGTGTTTACCTCACCAAGATCCCTCATTGCAATGCTATTTATTTGTTAGTCAGTTTATAATGTGAATACTTTTAATACTGCCAGTAATAGCTCTGATATGGATTTTATAATTATTATTATATTAACCTTAGTTGTCAGTTTTAAGCTAGGCCATGTTAAAATAATTATCCATCAAATATCATCATATATTTTAAAAGTTTCAGTTGTGGTTCTTTTTTAATAATTTACTTAGGATAGGAATGCAGGAGAAATGGCAGATGGGGAGTTTAGCCATGTGCCTACTGTCAGTTTTGATAGACTTCAAATTTTGAGGGCCTCTTTTCACGGGTGATTGAACATCCTTCTCTATTATACCTGTGCAGAGGATCCTCTAAACTAATAGGTCTGTCATATTTCTATAGGCTGGTAAACACATCTATTATTAGACTTTATTAAATGTATTGAGTTTCAGTGAACAGATGGTACTTTTAGCTCGGATCACAAAATGGATCGAAACCCATCTTCAACAGCATCCATTGTCGACATTGATTTTCGGCTCTCAACTTCCCTGATATGATGATTCATCCCTTGCGTTTGCGCACCAGAAGTAGGGGTGTTGCTTGTACCCCTTCCCTGGCATCGGTTCTCTGAGTCAGTAGCGATCATAAAGCGTGCCGTTCCGCAAGCCAGTAGTTCCTGTGGTTCTTTGTTCCGGGGGGCTGGTCACACCTGGTGGTGAATTTCTCTTTTGTTATAAATCTTGACGTGGGTAATCATGAGGGTAGGTATCGTAGCTGTCATAACTGCTCCTAGAAATATGATTTGATGGGAATAGACATCTAAATAGAACGGAGGGTCGGGTTAACTAAGCTACGATAGTTAGTTCGGAAATAACAATAGCCTAGAATAAGTTTTTGTCTACATAAGGATTATTCTGTTTTTTATGTCGACCAATCTTGGTTCTTTTATTTTGATTTACTGGGTATTCTATCCGGTGTATATAATTTTGTAGTTTTTCCAGGCGATCTTTTGTTGTCCCGGGCTTTGATTCGAGGAGGGGGAGACCTCCCGTCGAAAACCTCTTATCGATCGGTGAATGGTTGGTTGAAATCGGCAGAAATCAAACTCCCCTCTACATCTCGATATGGTCTCTTCTTTTGTTGCTCTCCTTCAGCTATGAGTCATCCTGAACTCGTCCTCTTTGATCGGATCATCCTGATCCTACTGATCATGTTGGATTCTTCATTCTACAATTACATATATTTGACTCTTTATAAAACATCTATTTTTCTTAGTGTTACGTTGCCATGATTTTTTTATTATATGGATGAATTTATCCCAAGATAATACAAGTGAATAATTTTAAACACTTTTCGATACGTTAAAGTGAAAAGTATCACACAATTTTTTACAAATTATATTTTTACTACTCAAAAATACCTACTGAGCACCTAGTTCTGATAGATGCAATTCAACTATTTCTAATCACAATAAATTTTCGATTTCCTGAGTCAAGTCAGGCTATATATTTAATTATGGTGTAATTTATTTATATATAGGACATAGGACTTCCAATAGAGTTTTTACTTTAAAGTTAAATGAAAAATCTTTATTGCACCTAATTTTATAGTCCAATAAATCATGATAGAATGTATCCATAAAACACATACACAAATTTATATAAATACACACACACACATATATAAGGTGGCAAAACAAGTGGATCAGTATTACAGTGAATCGTCATCCAAGAATTTAGACACATTATAACACACTATCGAGTTAAAGGATTCCTGTTCACACATCCTTACAACTTGGACTGAAGCAGAGCACACAATAGGCAAAGATAGATATCAGTTCATGAATTTACCTCAACTTTTTCATCTTTGTAGGAATTAATCAAAAAATATTTTTCTGAAAAAAGGTTATTTTATTTGTAACTAAATGTAAAGTTTTGTGTTTTGTTAAAGTTTTAATTGTGATGACTGGGAGGGTTTAGCTAGTGTCTCTAACTAGACAGAATAAATAAAATAATATTTATTTTTCAAAACAGAATAAATACTTTATCTCTTCATCGATTCTTCGTCAAAAAAATTCTATCTTCCCTATAATTTATAGTAATAAAATATGTGTATATATATGTAAAACAGTTTGCAAATAAAGAAATCAACAAGAAAATTAAAAAATATTAATTTATAGATCTTACTTATGCTAACTAATAATAATGCTAATGTTTAATGCTTATGTATACAGCAACTAAACACAACATCCTCATAGAAAAGACACAAAATGAAAGATCTGTTTTGAAAAATTTAAGGCCTCTGAGGCAATGCCTGTTAGAGGTTACTTAACACGTCTAATAAAAATCCTAAGCAACTCTTAGGACAGTTAGGATCAGTATTCTTAATAATATATTACTACTTTCCTTCAGTTAGCACAGACATAGAACATACTTCTCTTAATGCATGTTTCTGTTTTGTGATGGTATCTGAATGTACTACATTACCGTTGTCGTGTTGACAGTGCTGGCGTGATGGCTAGTGGGAGGGTCGCGCAGTGTCTGCAATGAGCGAACCTGTTGCTGATTCTTCAACCATCACTTTCCACCAGAACTCACCCAGACCTCCTGTTGTGCCTGGTAATGTGACCTATCAAACATTTGCCTACCGATAGTTTATTGTTATAACTGTACTTTTGATGTAAAATTATCACCATTTCCAGTAGTCCCTACAGTTGAACTTGGATAGTGAAAACCTCAAGGGATGAGTGAGAAGAGTTGAATTAACCAAAAATTGTATAAAGTAGTTCTCATAAAACACTAAAGCTACACAAAGATATTTATTCATTTACAGTACTTATTTACCTATTACCTACAAACGTGAATGGGAGCGTTTCCAAAACCGAGTACGTTATAAAATTCAACTGTTTCACTACGCCGAGGTTTCACAAAACCGAGTAAGGGGCTGAGTACCGTCTGCTCTAGAAGTGACGGATCCTTAGAGGACACGGGAATCCGTCTCCCGCTGTGTTGTCCGATGTGCAGGGCTATAATTGGCCAGTTAATCAGGCGACTGCAGGTCGCCTGATTAACAACTACGACTGAGGGTGTATTATGCATAACTCCTTTCTCTTATATTAAACATTTTTTATATAACATTAAACCTTTTAAAGTGTTTTCTTTTTAACTTTCACATTAACATTTTTTACAGCTATGGGTATTTCCGAAATTAATTATTTGAAATGTCTCTTTTACCATTGGAATCAGCTAGAGAAAATCCAATTTAGTTTATTGCACAGCGTAAAATCAAGGCTGTGAGATTACAAGAAATTTTTGTTAGTAATCTTCAGAAAATGTTCTTTAATCAATAACGTATAGCTTGTTATTGTGATAAGTTATATTTTAACAGTCAAGAAAAACCCAATTTGTTCTAAATAAAAAAAGTTCTAATAAACAATCAAATTCTCTCTGCTTTGGAGCATACAAATTTTGTTTACTATTTCCTATAATTTTCTTTTTTAACATTCATCCATGGACAATTTGATCTCTGTATAATATATTAAAACAGTATAAAGTAGCTTAAGTTATTACCGTAATGGTTGGCTGAGCGATTGTGTATAATTAAAATCACGGATAAAGCAAACCTAACCAAAATATACTTAATATAGTTAAAAGTGATTGTGAAAGAAAAATAAGTCCATTTATCAACCTTTACTGTTTGTTAGGTCTAATAATGTGGAAGACTTCGATAAAAAGATTACCTTTTAATGAACACACAATTTTGTTAACATTATTTTCACGTTGTTAAAACATTTTAGTTGGTTGGATGAGTGCATTATATTACAGGCCTAATGTTTGAGATAGCTGTCTTAATTGTCTTCGAAGAAAAAAGTTTATTATTAATATTTGTTTCTTACCATTCGCTATTTTTTAACAATGGTGGGCCAAATTTGTCTTATCACCATAATAAGTGTGCATATAGGCCACAACACAGTTACTCCGCTTGTAGATAATAGGGAGTCTACTGTAGTATAATATATACAATGTGATGTAGATCTAGTTAATTGTTTAAGTAAGCAATACCACATTAGTTAAACAATACAACTGAACATGTTTTATAGATTAAACATTTGATTAAGTTGAGTATAAGCCTACTTAATCATTAAAATAATACATATTATTATTTTAACTGTGAATGTATACAATGTGTATAGGAGAGGAGACGTGCGGTGGTGTCCAGTCGCCGGCCACAGGATGGGGTGGCAGGTACGGTCGTGGTGGCAGCCCTGTGCCTACCCCTCGCCGGTCCACTCTCACTCACCACGAAGCACTGCCAGGTCAGTATAAGCAACAATTGAGATACTCATCATTGTGGTGTGGCTATTGTTGCCATGTTAGAAGAATTCTGTTAGCCTATAAGCCGAAATAGGATTAGTGTAAGCATATTCTTTGTATTCCATTTACCGTAATTATTTCAGGTTAAGCTGTTTCAGTCAAACCTTGATATAACCAATCGAAAAGAAATGAGTTAAAATTATTTTATATCTAGGACTACGTTACATTGAGGTTAGGACTGCTGAGATTTCGTTATGTGAAGGTTCACAGATCACTTGTTAACCTCTTAATAATGAATCAAAGGGAATTTAACCTTGGTAAAACACAACTGTACATAGTGAGGAAAACTAAAATCAATTGAAATAGTGTAGCTTAGTTTTATTTAAAATCCTAACGTTTCAAAAACTAACTCAAAAACAAATAATTTGTTCAAAGTGTAGTATCAATGTGTGTAGTATCATCAGTACTGCACTTTGAACACACTCTAAAAATATAGTAAACAGGATGGTATGCTCTCCCAACAGTAATTAAAGTAACAGGAAGTCGACAGTTCTGACAGATAGTTTAGGTTGAGACACGTTTGTTTAGGTATGTCATATTGAGGTTGAGTTGTAGACCATTTACATAAAGGTGAAATTTTGTACACCATTTACATTTTACACCCCTAAATCCGAACAGGCTTCAGCCCCTATTGGTTCAGATTTGAGGGGTTCCACTGTATTGATTATAGAGAAAAAAATCTGATTAAAAATGGTAAAACATGGACTGTATAATATAAAAAATTAAAGCAAGATAAAGCAAAAACATTATGGTATTTACATTTGAAATAATATTATCAAAAAGAAACATATGGTCATTTTTATGTTTAAGCAAGCAGGCTGTTTTCTAACATATCGTTGAAAATAGTTACCACGAATGTGACAGTGAACTTGTACAGTAT
The DNA here is from genome assembly GCA_023375725.1 of Nephotettix cincticeps. Lineage (NCBI taxonomy): Eukaryota > Metazoa > Arthropoda > Insecta > Hemiptera > Cicadellidae > Nephotettix > Nephotettix cincticeps. Next base: position 128,300,842 of record CM041786.1, on the reverse strand, counting down.
GGAAACGAGGATGAAAATGATGAATTTTAATTTTTTAATACAATAAACAATATTTTATGTAGGAATTCTAAGTGAAATGAGCCCAGTATTTTTTTTAAACGATTAACTTTGTTACTTAAAATTAAAATTCACGCGTAAAATACATGTGTAGTAGAGGTTTAAGCTATGGTAATTTTTACTATTGTAATATCGTTTATTTATTGTTTTTCTTTGTTCTTTGTAAATATTAATAATATTGGGGGATTTTATTCTTTATTTGATTTATTAGTCAGTTCATCTGTAGTGTAGACCTACTGTTGTTCAAACTAAATCACGTGTGTGATAATTTGTTTAGTAATGTGTGGTAAACTAAATCACAGCTGATAATTTTTTAATTGGATGTATGGTACGGATATAGGGTAATAGTAATGGGAGACTTTTTCCATCTCACTCGCATCTGCTTCTGTACGTGCCTAAAACTGACAAGAAATCTTTAAGAAGAATTTGCAATAGAATTGTTTTGTGCAGTAAAGATGAGCAAAATGTGTGGGTGGTAAAATGGTTGCCTGACCCGACCCAATCATGGATTCTAAAGGGATTTGGTCTATGGGGTTGAAGCAGGCTCGCTATAGGTCTGCTGAGAAATAGTGTTACTTACAGGAGATGTTCTAAACGTGTGAAAAGGACTTTAAAAGTATAATTAGAGAGTTTATCACAAAGTTAAGAATATATTTAGGCATTCTCAAATTAAGTGCAAATGAACGTGACTGTTATTTTAATAATTTAAAATGATAAGAGCATAATAAAGGTTTTCATCAGCATGTTTTCCATTACAGAAGGTGCTGCTCCACTAGGTTTCGAGCCCGAAGGCTGCAGTTCCCCCCGGGGAGGGGGAGGGGGGGAGGACCGCTACACTCCCCCTTCCTGCCTACGCTGGGCGCAGTGTCTGCCGTTGCTGCTAGAAGACCCGGACGGTGTAGAGCTGTTTCGAAGGTGACTAAAACACTTATTCAGACAATTAAAAATTTACTATTTATAACACCGCCAGTCCACCCGTTCACCCATGATATGTTCACGTGTGCCAGTCATCAAAATACTTACGCGTAACGCACAATCCCGTCTAGTCCTCACACTTAACACAATGCAAATTACCCTTTTATGGATATTTCTCTTGCTGAATTCGCGGTACTATTTATTTACCATTTTGCTGCAACTTGCTTTTTCGGTGATTCAATAAAACAGTATTTACAGTGGAACCTCGGTTTAACGAATTTCAAGGGACTAAGAAAGGTATACGTTATATACGGGTATTCTTAAAAACAAGGTCCGTTATATCGAGATTAAATTTTACCGAAATTCTTAATATAGGGGTTAGTCATAACCTCTAAATGAAGAATATTGAACGTGTCCAACCTCCTAAAAAAGTAGATTATCAGACATATGTTATATTTGGTATACTGTATGTTTTACAGCAACGGATTGGCATAACCAGCCATTACCTGCTCGAAAACCATTATGACCTAATGGCTCGGCCAATTGTTGAGCTTTTTCCTGAAGTACAGCGGATACAAAGGCCGCTAAGCGCCTCAAAGCGGATACATTTTTGTCAGGGTATTGTTTCATCCATAACATAACAGCACTTTCAATGTCCTGTAATAAGGGCCTTTAGCTTTTTTTACTCTGAAAGTCTACCTTCGTCTTCATACTTCTATTTATTTTTGACTATTATTTGAAGAGTTGTTGGTGTTATTTTAACTCCTTAGCAATGTCCACTTTATCCATTAGCGGGTTTTTTTCTATGGTTTTTATTACTTCACTTTTGAACTCCACACGAAGAGCCACCATGTTAATCACAATCACAAACAAAACGCTGCTACAATATTCAACATGGTCTTAACAATAGGTGCAATAGATGTGCACCTTCTATGAATATTATGTGCAGCGGGCGGAAGTAAGGGAAATTCCGCTCAAGTAATGGCCAAGATAAAAAATAAAATACATGATACAGGGGTCTGGGCCGTGGGAATACGTTAAATAGAGGTTATGTTCGTTATATAGGGTTTTCGTAATTTAGATATTCGCTATACAGGGGTAGGAAAATTACTAACAAACACACAAAATATACTTTATATAGAGGGTTTTATAAGTATTTTGATCGTTATATAGGGGTAAATTATCTATTGAGTTATATGGCGTTTTCAAGGAGGTTGAAAAATAATATGTTATACCGAGTAATACGTTCCACTATACTATTTATAAATACACAATGTTTACATAAACATAATGTTTACATACACAATCAAAAACTGACACCGCCAAATATGAAAGAAATATACCTCGCCGCAAGCACAATAACAAACACAGGCATCGGAGAAGTGCTGGCAACGATCGTTGCCTCGCGCACCTGGGGAGAGGCCGGCACGGCAGCGAACGTGTTAAAATGAATCACCTATTATTTTTTTTTCATTCTTAGCAGTGGTAAGGAATATGTAATGGATGGTTAGTGATGTGAGGTGTATGGGGGAAGGTAGGGGCGGATTGAATTAACATCTCAGCTGATGGTCAAGTAGTTGTATCTGAATGTGTATCTGATTGGACGATGGCGGGTAAGACTGTCACTGTCACAGCTGTAGTAAAGGGTGTGCGCACCAAGTATACACAGTGCAGTAGTATAGTTTAGTATTTGATGGGTTTTGGTTTGAAGGGTCAAATGCTTTACGTGCTGCAGTTTCCTTATGAGTTTCCTTATTACTTTCAGCAATATACCATGAGTTTCAATGAACGAAACAATACTGGTTCAGATGAAGTATGTGACCTTTTATAAACACAAAATATGTTTTTGTATCATTAGTATTATTTTTGTAACCATTTATATTCACTATTAACCAATTAATTACCCGTTAATTTTTTTACTCCTGAAGGCCCTACACTGGGTGGATGTCCATCTGTGACGCACTGGTACGTCACTTCTCCTTAAAGGGTTAAGCTATCTTTAAATTCATATTTATTAATTATTTGTTTTTTTTCATTCATTTATTTCCAACAGTAATACACATTAAATTTAAACACACTCTAAAAGTCAAAATTTAACGCTAAAACATTTGAATGGAAAATATCTTGGTTTTGTTAATGTGAAATCATCATTCTTAGTTTGTTGACTCATATGTTTGAAAATAGGTACCTAGAGAGCGAAGGGAGGAGTCATGCGGATGCTCTGGACTTCTGGTTTGCTTGCGAGGGACTGCGGAAACAGACGGATCCCGACAAGATCTGTCAACTTGTCAAAGTCATCCACAGGTGAGGCTTCTGATATTTACTATAACTTCCTGAGCAATTGATAAGCACAAGTGTCTAATGTAAATTAATGCTATGCAATTCGATAATTTTTTTATAGTTTATTCTTTTATTATTATTTTTATTCTTATCACAGATATTACTGTATTCAGTAAAGTCCGAATCACCAATTTCCGGATCATACGGATCGGGTTTTGAAAAAAATTATTTATGTAAGCTAAAATGTGAATAATTCCATCTTAAGCTTTTTCAAAATTTCAGACGCAACCGTAGTAACTTGCTGGACATGGCAAGTATTAAACAACCCATTCCTGTCTGTATTTCCGCGAGATACTGAGGCCCTCTTGTCTGGATTAAAATGGTGCCTAGTTCACTGCGCTGCGCTGAAACAGCGGACACTAGTAGAAAATAACAAAAAGGATGATTTAAAAAAGATGCCAACACTATCTACTGGATGAGAAATAAACTAGCCTAACGGGGGAAAAGAGAACTACGTTGAAATATAAGCAGGCAACGCACATTGTTTGTTTTGAACCATTCAGGACATACAATGCACGTCTTTAATAATTTGTCTTGCGAAATCAAAGGACATAGAATGTACGTCCTTAAACATGAATGGGTTAGTAATGATGAATGTGCACCATGATGAACACACACTTTATATTGGGGGTGTTTCCGAACTTAGCGCTACAAGCACTTAGTGCATGCAGGGGCATTCACCATTTGATATTTCAATACTGAACTGTCAAAGCTTAGGTGTTTGATTTTGAAGTTAGATGTACAAGCACATTGCGCAAGTGGTCACTATTTGACAATTCAATACTGAACTGTCAAGGTGTAGGTGTTTGAAGTTATATGTACAAAGGTTTTTATTTCTGAATTATTTTTACACTCAAAGTGCATACTGAATCTGTGGTCATGAGTGGTTGTAAAAGGAAGAAGGTTGTTTTAACGTCAGAAGATCGTTTTATTTCCCATCTAAAAGTAATAATGATAAATTTTTAACTGTTAATAAAATTAAAACCATATTTTTAACACGTCCGCTTGTCTGTAATGGTGTATTTTTAGCATAGTTTCAGATCATCCAAATTTTTGACTAACCCGATCGCATTAATCCGGATAAACCAGACTTTTCTGTATTCATTTGGTAAATCATACATTATTATTTCCACATAAAAGTATGTTGATAGTTTTTTTCTGGCTTGGGCCAGCTGATTCATTTGTTAGAATCATTAATTTAACCACGACTCATAGTGGCAAGTGTAGTTCCAAAACATTCAAAGATTTTTACAGGATTTTTTAGCTCAGGTTCTGTATGGCGGCTTTTGCGGTTTCCTTGATCATTCAGTATCATCAGCTTTCATCAGAATTTAGTCAGGGAAATTCTGATCATGTTTGATTAAAGTTCGTTATTATCTGATTTGTCAAAGTGCTCTGACTGATATACTTTGATTTCTTATGCTTTTTTCATATTAAATATTTTAACTTTCTCTCCCAATATATAGAGAGTACCGTTTTCATATTAATGTTTGAATTTAATTTGAGTTTGAGGGTGGAAGTATCCATTATGGCTCCCTGAATACAAAAAGTGATTTTCAGACTGATGCGTTTATGTGCAACCTCTGAGACCACACTGATGGTCAGATTTTTATGAAATTTAGTACTGGGTTGCTAAATTTCAACTCTTCAAATTTTTAAATTTCAACTTTTTGAACTTTGACCTTATGAAATTATTGAACTTTGGTCTATCTATATCTTCAGACCACTTTTTCATTTTTTTATTTTAAGTGCAGTAAGTTCATCCTTAAAACCCTTAAAACATGAAGTTTGATTTAAATTTAATTATTAATTCAATAGTTATTAAGGTCCGTATTGATATGACATTGACTGAATGTCTCTTAAAGTAACAGTTCTAAAGTTACAGGCTATTAAATGTCTTCAAATAAATTTTTAAAATTAAAAAAATAAACAAGTTATTAGACTGTGGCTAAGAATTCCCGAGAAGAGTAACATTTACTGGTTGTGATAAACACATTACATTATCTGAGAGTACCCTATGTTATTCTTATGGAGGACATTAAAAAAATAAATTTCATCCTTATTTCTTATCAGTTTGAACTAAAACTTGAAATTCAGTTTAGGTTACATTATCTAATGAACCCAAAGAAAAATTTAGTACCACAAAGGGTGATGGTAGGGAGAGAGTTATGTACCTCCAATAAAATCTTGTAAAGGGATGTGTGCAAGAAATTTGATAACTACTTTTGTAACAAAAACATTGTAACATGAGTTTAAAGAAACAATAGTTATATGGAATGTATGTGATTATTTAAAGTTTACTTTGAAAGGGAGAAAGTATATGTCAAATCACTGATACCCTTCCATTTAAGATGTTGATCAAGTACAGTGTTATATTATTCCGGATCAGGTTTAAAATAATGAACTATTTTGTTGTGCAGGAGATATTTCCTCAGAACACAGCTAGCCATACCAGAGGACCTTCGGAAGTCTGTGAACCGCAGAATCAAAGACGGAACGGACCTAGACTGTGGAGTGTTCAACGAGAGTCAGCGCGAGGTGGAGCGAATCATCACAGAAACTACGTACCCCAATTTCCTACGCTCCGACATATACCTCAATCATGTGCAAGCAATGCACAATGGCTCTAGGTCAGGGCTTGTATTACTTATTAATTTAATATAGACCTAAACTTCTTTACAGAATATCTTTTATTTTCCAAACTGCTTAAAATTTATGAATTTGTTGTAAATGTGTTTTAAAGATTTTGAGTCTAGAGCTTTATCCTAGAGAATTTAATCTAGATTTGTATTGTTTATACAAATCTAGATTATCTAGATCGTGGTTATGCTGTTTTAACTACTTAGTCAAGAATATTTTTCAGTATATGTGAGAAATATCTCATAAAGAACAATTTATTGGTTTTGAGGCATGGATTTTTTTGAATTTAGTTTATTGTACTAATGACTATCAACACCTTGTGAAGCATATTCAAGGCCACCTGTTCCTTATAAAACCTCTTTTGCCTATACTTGGTCTGTGTGTAATACATATCAGGTAAAAATAGGGATGAGCCAACTCAGTTCAAGGTGGACAGTACTGATAAACACTAATTTATTTATTTTATTTTTACTTGCTTTAAATGCACAGTTTATAACCAATTAAATCAAAGCAGTACAATATAAATAAATCAACAGTCCATTTGGAGGTACAGTAGAACCTCGATTAACCGTCAGTCTCTATTAACTGCCACCCCGCTAGCGCAAAACAAAATATGTCTCAGCGTCAGCGCCAAGCCGGATCGTCTGTTGAGGCTCTATGATGAATAATGACGACTGTACTGTACACCTGAAATGTGCGTGAATCATTGGCGGCAAGGGTAGTGACCCAGCTGGTTAATCCCTTACACTGTCTTCTGCATTCTACTGCTACTGTTTCATTTCGGTTCAGTATAGTGCTTGCCTACATTGTACTGAAGTTATTGCCGATTTCGAGTGCAATGCCTACTAGTGTTTTATGTGCTTTACCGTTTATTGTTGACAGTGTTGTTTATACTTAGTGTGTAATGCTCTTCTGATATGGCTGAGAAACGGGAACGTTAGTTTTGGGACTCTACAATAAACAATAAATTATCAAACGCTGGTGCTTCATCTCTGAAAAATTAGAAACATGTCCGCCTGAAAAGCTCGACGGGAAAAGAAACAAAAGAAAATGACGGATTATTTAAAAAACTAAATACCAATTTTGAGAGTATAAGCACGTAATGTACAGTTGATATTTGATTGTTTTCTTAATAAAATATTTTAATAAAGTATTTTTCACTTGAACTGACGTAGTTTTTCTCATTTAAAATAAATTCACATTAAGTACTACGCAGTAATCATGAAAATAATTAGGACTTACAATGGTGCCGTTATAACATGCAGGGCAGTGAATTTTGATGTTGGCAACAACACTGTCTAGGTGCTAAGTTGTATCGGTGCTATTATTATTTCTGTTATCTGTCTATTCGATTATCCGTCATGGGCTCGGTCCCGAGGGTGACGGTTAATCGCGGTTCTACTGTATTGAGTCTTTTTGAGGCAATGTTCACTTCACAACAATAATTTAGTTAAATAAAATATAAATTATAAATTAGAAGAATTCTGACATTTTTAACATCATCCAGGAGAAATAGCCTATGCCCTATAACAAATAATATAACAACAATAAACAACACAATCATGAACAATTAATGAACAACAATCAATTATACATAACAAATAAATAACAAGTCTGAAACAACAAACATAAATAACAATATATAAATACTTAACATAATAAATAATTAAATTGCAGTTGCATCAATTGTGTAGAAAATGTTGGCATTTTGACTTGTAGCAATTTAGAGTGTCGCCTAATCAACAACACCGAACCAAGGCCATTGCTAACGAAGGTTTGGTAGGAGTCTATGACAGCCTTGAAAGCCCTTGGTGCCCGTGTTAATTTACTCAAGGACAATTGAAAGATTCAGGCAGAAACTCAAAATACTGTCTAAAAACAAGAAGTGTTCTTGGGTTCCAGGACACTCAGGAAGTAGGCAATGAAAAGGTGGATGAACTTGCAAGAAGCTCAGAATACTTATTTATTGGTCCGGAGCCATTCAGCCATACAAAAGGCTAATTTATAAGATAGAGCTAGAGAACCAGCCTGGTCTATGAAAGCACCTAGGTAGCTCAGAGGCTCAGCTAGATTCCTTTACAAGGGGATAGAGGCAAAGTTCTCAATCTTGAAAAAAGACCTCTGATCTTCGGCTTGATTGTTTGCAAAAGGCTTTTAATTTCTTGGGATGCTTGCTTAAGGAGCTGCCTATAAGTCAGTTAACAGGCTTTATCAAAAGCCTCAAAGGGTGCGACAAAAGGTTGAGGTCAGAATCCGTCACGCTATTTTTTGACATGACAAGGTGTGTTACAGTTCGTGCAGCGGTAGCGGGTCGAGTAGCGGGGCCAGCAGCGGAGGTCCGGTCGCACCCCCCACCATGCTGGCAACGGTGCACGAGGACTCTGAGCTGGTGGAGCCTGCACTGCCGCTCACCCGCGATATGCTCCTTGCCACGCAGAAACGCAGAGCCTGTGATTTGCGGCCCAAGCCGGAAGCCTATGCTGGGTGAGCAACTACCATATTCAGTTTTTGTAATGTAGTAGTTTGTTTTATAAATTTTCATTGAATGTTAGTGTTGTTTTCCTTTTTATTTCTTTTTTCCCTAATCATAATCATCACCATCTTGTAATTTAATTTCTTTTAGTTGGGGGATCATCTCAATATAAAATTTTAATTTTCTTAATCTGTATGGGTGAAACCCCATGATGTTTTTAGAATAATTTCTCTTATTTTCTGGTGAAACAGTTTCATTAAATATTTATTTTTCTATGTTTAGACATGCGGCTAACGTTTTTTTTTACGGATTAAGCAGTTTTTCTTTAAAAAATAAGTCGGTTTACTTTGTGAAGTACTGTAGTTGTTTTTATCGTTAGATAGAAAAGTTTAGTCTTAGTAATTGTAGTTGCTAAGGACCTTCAATGGTGGCTGTTGATTCGGTCTCTATAAGAATTTTAGATTTAAAAAAATCTTGTGAAACGGGAGTTTCTTCTCTTAATCAGTCAGAAACAAGTAGAAAATATTCAAAAACATGTCAAATGCAAATAACTTATTTAAAAATATTTTTAAACCAACATTTAATTAGGCCCCACTGCTTTAGTTATACTTTTTGACAGAATAAGTTTTAAACTCTTTAACAATAAATTAAAGTTTAAAATCAATATACAAAAATGTTTTGTAGTGTTAAATTTTAATAAGTTTGCCTTTCTTTTGGATGACATCTTAAATTGTTTATGGAAAAAAGGTTTTTAGTTTCATTCCATCCCATATTATAATTTCCTTTAGTTTCAGTTGTTGTAATTAGTTTTGTGTTGTGTAAGTGGTATGTGTGTTGTGCTAGTGTGTTTTTGCCCAACCTGACCAAGTCACGGATGGCTTACTCGTCGTACAACCCCGTGTCCAGACAGGACTCGGAGCTGCAGAGCCTCAGTTCGGATGCTCGGACTGAGTCGGATAACACAGTGGAATCACACTTCTGTGTAAATAAGAACAAATCATTAAATGTTATCAAAGTTATTAGAATGATTAAAATCAAAAATTCTGATTGGCTGAACGACAAACATTTTTATTCACTGCATTGAAAAGTAACAAATTTAAATGTACGCTATATTATTCACGGAATGAATCATCAAATAAATAAAAAATCTTTTATACCTCGTTACAGTTGATAAATGAATTGATTAAATGTTTCTTTTATTCACATAACATTTTAAAACAATATAAACAGAAGTGAATAGAAAAGTTCAGATCGGATAATTTTCGGATTCGGATATCGCATACACAGTGGTGCCATATTTTTGTACCGGTGACAAATTCACCGATATGGTTCTGTCACTGATATATCTGTGACAAGGAACTAGAAAAGCATTGACAGTGACAGGGGTGCCGCCAACTATTGGACAAAGGACTACAGTTTTTACTTCACTGGCAGAAAAGAACAATATTTAAAACGCTATATTATCACGTGAAATCAACAGAAACCTTTTGTTATCTAGTTAATTATTCATCTTAAAATTATCTTAAATGTTCCATTTAAAAACTAATGGCGTGTAAAATCATTCAACAAAGAGAAAATGTAGAATGAAAATGAGTGGAAAATTTGTTGGTTATGTTAACACAGAAAGATGAAATAGGCCAAATGTAAATTTGACAACACTTTATCGTATTGCTCAAACCCGGAGAACTCGAGAATGCAATAACAAGAATAGTCCATTATGTCAAAATATTTAAGGTTTAATTTGGTCAGACGATCGAATTACGTAGACGTTTAAAATTAAATAGTATATATATTTTTGCTGCAAATACCACAGCTATTATGATGATTAAGATTTGTTACCAAATTTTAAATCGACAATTCACGGGTTTACGTGGCCGAAATCATATTTTATGCGAAATAATATCAAACCGCAATCTGATATTTGGTGCAACTATCGATGACGCTTCGCTTTGTATTTCAAAAAGGCAATATCGTGTTGAACTTAATGGGTAACTTAAATACGTAGTTGAAGAATCAAATAATCATACCGCATCCTCGGATAGCCCAAAGACGTTCTTACATTCCAATAGATTATGAATTGCATAATTTTGTTATTTGCTAGAGGTGTGCGGATATCCGAAAATTCGGATCGGATCGGATATCCGAAACCGATCCGAATGTATTTAAGATATCCGATCCGATAAATATACGAATTTTCGGATAGACTGTATAATACAGCAATTTGAACAAAAACAACGAGATTTTCGTCGAGTTAATACCCGCGAAGCTGGAATAATTTTTGCTTAAACCTTGATAAGACGACAAAATTACGTAGTCTTTCATCAAAACAATGTCGTTGACTGGTAGACGCTATACACTTTTAGCGATTCGAATGACGACCGCAGATGACGAAATTACGCAATTCATATCCAATCGGAATGTAAGAACGTCATTGGGCGGTCCGAGGATGCGGTATGATTATTCGATTCTTCAACTAAGCATTTAAGTAACCATAAGTTCAACACGATATTGCATTTTGAAATACAAAGCATAGCGTCATCGATAGTTGCACCGAGTATCAGATTGCGGTTTGATATTGTTCCATATAAAATTTCATTTCGGCTACGAAAAAACTTGAATTGTTGATTTAATGTTACTGATAACAAACCATCATAATAGCTCGTTTTGCGACGGGGTTTCCGGCAAAAATAATACTACTTCATTCTGATCGTCTACGTAGACGATCAATTGTTTAGTTATCGCATTCTCAACTACTCCGCGTTTGAGCAATACGATAAAGTGTTGCCAAATTTACATTTGGCCTATTTCGTCGTTCAGTGTTCACATAACCAACAAATTTTCCACTTGTTTTCAATCTAAATTTTATCTTTGTTAAATGAATTTAATTGTTATTAGTTTTACATTTTTAGATAATTTTAAGATGAATAACTAACTAGATTATGACGAGGTACCATAATTTCACGGGTTTCAATATTGTTACACAGCTGATCGGTGTATTTTATCTGTCAAATATTCCAACTCTGCGCCTGTGCACAGGCCTTTGTTTGATAGCAGCTGCACTGTCGACTGTCACTGCCCTTGCCGATACGCAGATAGCCGATGGCATCAAGCCAACGGCGTCTGTTAAATCTTAATTCTTTGTTAATGGTGATTGGTTTTTATCATTGTAAAAATAAAATAATTGAATCGTGAAATAAAATTGAGAATTAGTTGATTATTAGTAGAATGAATTGAAGAATTAGTAGAAAGTTGATGTCATTTAATGGCGAATTATAAGGTTTCTGTTGATTTAATTTGTGAATTACGCCATATTAAAATTTGTTACTGGTAATTGTTATTTTGTAAATTTGTATTTATTTATGGAATAAACTTATTATTATTATTAATTTTAAATGTGAAGTAAAAATTTTAGTTTTGTTGTTCATCCTATGAAGAATTTATGATTTTTTATGTACCATTTAATAATTTTGATAACATTTTATTGATTTTTTCCTAATTTATTCTTAGATAAGTCTGATTTCACCTTTTTATTGCGCATATCCAAATCCGAAAACTATCCGATCCGAACCCAAACTATCCGATCCGAACCTGAGCTATCCGATCCGAAAAAATAATTCACTATCCGCACACCTCTATTATTTGCTTAAACATTTCTGTTGATCTATTTCGCTGATGTATCTCAAACGGAAAGTTTAGCATTTATCTTTCGGTTTTAACCTCATTTTATACAGTCTAACCGAAAGTTCGGATATTTATAGGACTTTTTCTGATACTTGCTTTGCATTCGGATCGGAGCCGGATATTCGATTCGATCCGAAACCGATCCGACTTTTCGGATATCTGCACACCTCTACAATTCAGTTAAATTTCGTTAAATGTTTATTCACATTTATTTATAAATAAATTTATACATGAATTATGGTATATCTATACATATTCTGAAACAACATATTTATAATATTATGTTATTTCATGTGTATTCTGTGATAGTTTTTAAGTGGATTGGTGCAGTAGCATACTCTGTAACAGATGTTTTTCAAAATTGTTGGAGGGAAGCTATCAGGCCAAACAGAAAATGATATAAACTCCAAAAAATCTTATTTTATAGTGTGCTTCAACCCACCAAAAATAACTTTTTTAAATTGAAAATAATCAGTGTATTTGTGGTAATTTTTTTATTGGATTTTTTTTTATTTTGCAAAAAATATAACTTTGTGCTAACCATCACACTAGTTACTGGTGTCAGTTAATATTTTGGCATTGACAGTGGTGTATTGTGTGCAGGGACGGCATGTCGAGTAGTGGTCACCACAGATTCTCTCGTAAACAGTATCGCCAACATTGCCGCCAGGTGAAGGAGGCTGCCAACCTCAACAGAGACCAGCACGCCCACCACACGTTCATTCCCCGAACCCAGCGGATTCAAAAGGAACAGGTAACCACCTAATCGTTACCGTCTTTATTCCGTCTCGTGCTAATTTTTTTACAAAAGAGTTAAAATATTATTACTTGTAAAAGGTTTTGTCTCTTCAAGAATGTACCTCCATTTTCATTCCTTTCCATTCCATTAATTTTCAGTCCTGCATCTGATCTTTTCCAGATCTGGTCTCCATCTTATTCTCGATTATTTTAATAGTCTCCCTGCTGATCTGATTTCCAATATCATTATGACAATGAGTCCTTCTTAGTCATATTTACTTGGTCTCAGACTTCTTGACAAGTTTGAAGTATAAATTACATTTGAAACTCAAATTAAAATTTGAAAGATAAAAGACAGAAGTAAAAGTTTAGTATTCAAGAGTAATGACTAAAACTAATTGAAATATTAACCCTTTAAGGAGTAACAATGTTTTAAAACGTCATTATTTGAGAGCTGTTAAGGAGTAAGGGTGAAAACTCAAAACACACCTCAAAAGAGTAAAAAGTTGTTTTTTTTAATTCTCACTAAATTACATTGCAACATGGAGTAAATATAGTTAGAAACGTGTTTTAGGTTCAAAATGCCCTAAAATAAACATTTTAGTACTTTTTTTAATTTTCAAATCTTCAAAGTAAGTAAAGAAAGCACCGAGTGATGTTTAGCAAACAGATAACTTTGGAAAGTTCTTGGAAAATTTATTAGTTTTGTGAACAAACCAAATTTAATTTTAACTAGCGTACCTGGCGCACGAAATCGTGCGCTGTCAAGGAGACAATCTGTCCACCAATGTGTGTAGGCACTCAATCTTAAGTGTTGCTATTTAAAAAAAATCAGGTCAATTTAATTATGATAAAAATTATTTTATTAATAAACCTTATAAAATTTCTCTATAAACAATATTCCGAGCATAAATACGGTTGTCTCGATGAAGTCGGCCTTGGTGTTTTCCATCTTTTATATAGACTTTGAGTCCATCAAATGATCGGGCTCTACTTGCTGAGACATATAGTTGGCCGTGACCAAACGCCGATTTTGGGAGAACTACTCCAACCTTACCCAAAGATTGGCCCTGAGATTTGTTAATGGTCATAGCAAATGCCACAATAATCGGGAACTGTGTGTGCTGGAGACTAAACGGTAACATGGTATCGCCTTCCAGTCTCCATTATGTCGAACGTTTAGCTTTTTTTTTCATAGGTCACCAATGTGTGAAAAACTGTTACTTCCGTTGTGTCGAGCTGTAAACATCAACTCACGCAATGTTTGTCTCCGAGTGTTTCTATTTACTCATCAACTGCACAATATAAAACTACATTATAATAACTATACTTAGAAACCAAGTTTAGATTTTCCCAACAGATTTTCATTTTGGTTATGTTTTGGTTTTGTGTAAATAAAAAAAATTTTATTGCCAGCTGTTCGATGATGTCTTCACTAAACGAAACAAGAAAGAACCATGTTTAACTGTCACATTTAATTTGTTTATTTAACCACTTCCTTAAATAAAAAGCTGATTTCTCGATCGTCGGTGTTTACTTCTATATTAACTTTATGGAGAAAATCGCGACTTTGATCATTATTTTCCATGTCCACGGTGAATTTTCAACATTTTTTTAATTGATGGCAAAACTACATGCTAAGACCTTCATAACGACACCTTGGCCATCGTGATTGGTAGCACCACCGCTCCAAAACAATTATCACAAAAATAGGCCTAGTGTATTAAATATATAAGATATATGAAACCCCACTAACATCACAGCTTTGTCTTTGCCATTGCAGACAAAACAGCTACCGGTTCATCAAGTTATCTCTACATTCGTATTCCGTTAGAAAAAGTAGACCCTTTTTTTCTTTATCTTCTATTAAAATTTTTGATGCATTGAGTTAATTGTTTTAATTTTGTTATCAACTGACAGCTTTCATGTCCTTCCTTGGGCAGCATAAAAGTAGTTCCATATTTTCACTGATAATATATATTCCAAAAAAACCTTGAGAGGATAATGTAAACATTCCAAAGGGTAAATTTTACAATGGATTTATATTATATCAAATTTTTCACTGGATATTATATCAAATGTTTCATCTGTATGTCAAGATAAAATGGTTTTTATTTTCCTGGGCTTGTTATTACCACGGCCACAAAGATAAAAAATCTAGGTTGCACTGGTAGAGTGAAACATGAAGCTATTATTGTTGCATAAAACATTGTTCCAATAGGTATTAAAAGCTTGGAGGAAACCATTTTTACAAACAGAAAAATTGTGTTTCACAGTCCAACTGGATGTATTTTGGCAAAAGCAACAGACAATAGAGGCAGCCAGGTAGCCCAGCCAGGCCAGTGTTAGAAAAACTATGACCTTGAGATTTGGATAGGGGAAGGAGGTTTGTTTGTATTTGAACCAGGTTGTTCCAATTCATTTCTCAGTAAAATATTTTCACTTCACTGCCTATTTATTTAACCATATTTTAGACGTCATTACTAAAATATGTGCTTTCAGCACACTTATTAAAGGGTTAAAATAAGTATTGTAAAAATAACGACATTAATAATTGTCTAATGTTGTATCTTAATTAATTTTATAAATGTGAACTTTATAAGAAACTACTCATGAGCATTCTTAAACTATCCATAATTTAGCTTTATAAATTTAAAAAAGTATGCTATGCAACAGAAAGTATAACTTTGAAAGGAAATTCCATGTGGAGCTAGGAAATAAACTTAGCTGGGACGGGAAAACCATAAATTCCCTCGGGAATCAGGTCATCAGGTGGTACACTGATGGCTCCAAGACCGAGGAGGGGACTGGTGTAGGGGTATTTGGTCCCAGGATCAAATACAACGAATCACTTGGGCGTTCCCCCAGCATATTCCAAGCAGAGGTCAAGGCCATAGAAAGGTGTGCACACTTCAACCTAAGCAGAGGATACATGAAAAGGGAGATTGTGATCCTGTCAGATAGCCAGGCTGCCATTGGAGCCTTGAGCTCAGCAGCCTTCAGATCCAAGATGGTCTGGGACTGTCGGAGAAGTCTAGATCAATTGGGGAAGAACAACAAGTTGTCACTACTTTGGGTACCTGGGCACCAAGGTGTCCAGGGGAATGAAGTAGCAGACAAACTGGCTAGGGTAGGGGCAGCCACCCCCTTTGTTGGACCGGAGCCAGGTTGTGCACTGGAGGACTCCTTTTTCAAAAAGAAATTAAAGGAGGAAGAGAAGGAAGCCAGAGGGAAAGCCTGGACCGTTCATCCGGGATGCCGACAGGCTAAGGAAATGCTTGGAGTGCATAATATAAGAAGGTCTGAGACCATGATCAGGCTGATGATAAGAAAAACGATCTAAGGATACTGACGGGATTTCTAACCGGACACTGTAGGCTCAGGGGTCATCTGAGCAAGATGGGCATTGTCCAAGAGGGTGAATGCCGCTTCTGCCAATCTGGGGAGGAATCACCTAGACACCTATTGGCTGAGTGTGACGCGATAGGTCAGAAGAGAGCCAGAAGCTTGGGAACACACCAGGTGGCGGTGGAGGATTTTCCAAAGTTAGAACCCCTCGTTATACTAAACTTTATTAAGGCATTAGGACTAGAGGGGGTTCTCTAGGCAAGAACTAGAGACTAGTCTGGGGGGCACAATAGATCTCATAGGTCGCGATGCAATCTTTCCCCTAGATTTTATCAAGTATCAAGTATGCTATGCAACTGTATTAAATTGTAAATGCAATGAAATATTTTTAAATTACTTTTATTTATGATACGATATAACATTTTAATTTTATAATTATTTTTACTTCAGTATTTATATTCCAATTTTTATTATTTCATCAATTCATTATATTTATAGTTTGAGCATAATAAAAAATTATCCATAAGTAATATGTCAAATTTGACTTATTTTCTATATGTATTATTGTTTAAAGAGAGTGATTTGTTTAATTGTAACAATGGTTAAAACCGTTTTGTATGGCATATTGAATAGAAAATAGTAATATAGGCCCTACATAATTTAAGCCATGCAACTACATTTTTTAATTAGTCTGTTTACACACCGATATTTTGAAGATCATCTTAATGGATGAAAATAAACCTTTACGCTAATATTCGATATTCGGAATAGTAAATAAATATTCGGTTCGATTTGAACCCAAAAATCACTATCCACACATCCCTAAATAAATATAAGCATAGTATTATGTTGACTTAGCTTATATAATGAGTTTAGTTTAATATTAGGTTTGGTAACATTACTAGAACAAACCTGTTTTCCTTGCAATTTTAGTTCAAACTAATCAGATTTCCACTATAATAATATCATAACACATATTATTTACATATTTGAAAACTTTACTTACATCTAGGGGTGTGCGAATATTCGAACTTCGAATATTCGAGTCTCGAATATCGCCGATATTCGGTTCGACTTGAGATATCTGACAAAGTTCGGTGTCGGTCGAATATTCGAAGACGGTAGAATATTCAAAGACGATTAATAATATAAAAGTGACGTATGTCAAAGCAAAGCTATAGAGTTTCCATTTCAAAGTTCAGAATTAGCATACCATTATGCAGCTAATTCAGTTGAAAATTAATAATGTAACCAATGCTTTATCATCTGACTACAGATGTATAAAGATACCGAGAATCGATGCAGAACTGACAGCTTTCGTTTCCTTCCTTGCACAGCATAAAAGTAGTTCCATATTTTCACTGATAATATATATTCCAAAATAAACTTTAGAGGATAATACAACATTCAAAAGGGACTATTACAATGGATGGCTATTATTTCAAAAGTTTCATGGTATGGCTAGTCAAAATAAAATGTTTTGTATTTTCCTAGGCTTGTTATTACCACGGCCACAGTGATAAAAAATCTAGGTTGCACTTTAAGAGTGAAACATGAAATTATTATTGTTGCATAAAACATTGTTTCAATACGGTATTAAAAGCTTGGAGGAAACCATTTTTTACAAACAGTAAAATTTTGACTCACAGTATAACGGGATGTATTTTGACATGAGCAATAGACAATAGAGGCAGCCAGGTGGCCGGGTCAATGTTACAAAAACTATGACCTTGAGCTTTGGACAGGCAGTCGGGTGTAGGGGTTTGTTTATATTTGAACCAGGTTGTTTCAATTCATTTCTCAAGTCAAATATTTTCACTTCCCTGCCTATTACTATCTGGTTTAAACAAGTTATTTATTACGTTCTTACTAAAATAGATACTTTTAGCACACTCAATAAAGGGTTAAAATATATCTATTGTAAAAATAACTACATTAATAATTTTATAATGTTGAATCTTAATTAATTTTATAAATTTTAACTTGATAAGAAACTACTCATAATAATTCTTAAACTATTCATAATTTAGCATTATAAATTAAAAGAAATTGTGCTATGCAACTGTTGTAAATTGTGGATTATTAGTAAATTGATTTTATTTATGATATGATACAAAATTTTAATTTAAAAATGATTTTTACCTCAGTATTTATATTACAATTTTGATTATTTAATCAATTGTCCATAGTTAATATGTCAAATTTTACTTATTTTTCAATATGTATTATTGTTTAAAGAGATTGATTTGTTTAATTGTAACAATGGTTAATTCAGTTTTTGTATTTTTACTTTCTCCCCATCTACAGAGTATATGGAGAAAGTATTGTTTTCCTCAAAATTTTCGAATTTGAGTTGAGAGTGGATGGATATATCCATTTTGGGGTCCCCTGAATCCAAAAATACAAATTCCCCCAAAAAATTAATTTAACTTCATCTCTCTTGTTTTTCTTTTCAGAAATATGATGATTATTTTTGTAACAATAAGTTATTAGAATATATTTAGATAAACTTTGAAGAACATGATAGTTTTATTATAGTTTGTTTTTTTTTAATTTACTTAAGGGAGAAAGTATGTGTCAGTCCACTGATACCGTTTAGGAATTGAGAGGATTGAATAGCAGATCATATATACAGGCCCTACATCATTTAAAAGCCATGCAATTACTAAGTATGTGTCAGTCCACTGATACCGTTTAGGAATTGAGAGGATTGAATAGCAGATCATATATACTAGCCCTACATCATTTAAAAGCCATGCAATTACTATGTATTTTAAATTAGGCTGTTCACACCCAAGTTTTGAAGATCCCCTATATGGATGAAAATAAATGCTTATGCTAATATTCGATTCGAAAATATTCGATATTCGGAATAGTAAATAAATATTCGATTCGGGTTCGATTCGAACCCAAATATCAATATTCGCACATCCCTACTTACATCTATTTATAAATAAAAGAATTGGTAAAATATATAAAACATTAATGGTCAGCAACAATGATGGAGGCAGTGCATTCAAACTTAGTCTGAATCATTGTTTTTATACATGATTTAGTATACAAATACTCACATAGGGTATCGTGGTCGACAACTTTCAAAGCTCGAGACTGAAAAACTCCCCGCATAATGACATAAACCGGTTTGAGTTACTATACAGACTGTAATTTGAAGGTACTGAGAGCCCTTGCAGGGTAGCCTAACCCCCAGGCGAAGGAAGAAACATTTATCTTCCTGGGGTGTTTAACCCTATAACTGCTAAGCATCGCAATCGCAAAAAATTTCAATGCTGCTAAAGCGCTAACATCGTGATCACGACACATTTATGGCATCTCGGTAAAATAACTTTAGCTCGTATTCTCATTTTGGAGTTATTTAAACAAATTTATATTCTTAGAATTTTAACAAATCTTGGGCTTAGGAAGACATTTTAAAGTTTATTTA
Source organism: Nephotettix cincticeps (assembly GCA_023375725.1). Classification (NCBI taxonomy): domain Eukaryota; kingdom Metazoa; phylum Arthropoda; class Insecta; order Hemiptera; family Cicadellidae; genus Nephotettix; species Nephotettix cincticeps. The sequence continues at coordinate 128,281,208 of CM041786.1, read as the reverse complement.
CTACAAAAGTTGTTTTCTATTTAACAACTTTCTAATTTAATACTTTGTGCGAAGCCATTATAGAGTTTATTTCCTACAAACGTTCTATTCTATTCAATAAAAAGTACATGATTATTGATGATTTAATATTCACAGTAAGTACATCATATCGGCTAAAATATTTATATCGAAATTAATCTCGTGTAAGTTTATTTTGCACCTACGATAAATAATCCTTTAATCTTTCATTTCTTGGGCGATTTTGATATCTAAAAAATTTATGAAGTTATTTATCAAACAAAGTCTTATTAGAAATTTAATTAATTTAATTTTTTTCATCTCAATAATGTGTCTTATAGTACTTATAATATACAGCAGCTTTTTGTAGTATAAAGTCATACTATTTCTTTAATTTTTGTTAATAAATTTGTTTAAAAACATTTGTGGGAGTGTGTTGCTACATCCCATCCGTCAACTCCAGCGGTTTTGTTTGCAAAGGTGTCAGTTCACGTGTATTATCAGCCCCTCCGTGTCAAGATATGTCGAGATAACGGTGAAGCCTGAATTTCACTTCACTGATATTGGATTCTCTCTCGGATTAGGATTAGTTCTTGCCTAACAACTCGTTTAGTTTAAGTTTACTCTGTATTTGAAATATGTTATAGAATTTAGTTTTATAGTGTTTTTATGAGGGATGTGGTTTATATGAGCATTTTCTTGTCTGATTACTGATAAAGTGTTACCTTCCTAAGTTAAGTGTAAATAATTTGTGCAAGGTTCGCAAGTATTTAAAGACATTTTTAAGTATTTTAAAATATATTTATTTATTATTTATACTTTTGAAAATTGAGGTTCATGAAATTCTACTAAACATGTACTTTAAGAGCATGGCCACTTATGGTTTTGAATTTCTAAGTGAATGAGATGTTGAAGTATTTTAATACTGTACAACTTTTTTCATGGTATGTGAAATAAGTATTTTTTGCTATTTTTTTGCGGATAAACGGTGTGGTATATAGTTTTTGGGTATATAGTATATATATTGGTTTAGAGATGCTAATGTAGAAGCTGCTAAATTGTACATATATTTTTATTAAAAAATATCATTTTCTAACATTATTGTCATTGGCAAAGTTTGTTTCCACTTTTATCATAGATTTTTTCTCTTCTTAATTTTAATTTCATTCCCTAATTGGGTCAGGTCCATCCTATGCAGCCAGTCCAGTTTGCTGCAATTCTGATCGAGAAACTGGAAAATGTCAAAAGGAATCAGGATGCCCAGGAGATTTTGGACCGGAAGCTATTAGAGGTATTAATTCCTTTACAAATAATGCATAAATTCATTCATCATTGAATGTTATACTTAGCATATTTACTTTCAATGCAAGAAAATACATTTTTTCAGCTTGTTCTTAGACCTGAGGAATTATTTCATTCAAATGGGGTTATGATCTTATTAGTAGGAGTTTTAACTGTAAGGTAGAGCTGCTAAATCTCTCCAAAGTTATAAGTCTGTCTATTGGTGGGACTTCTGACAGGACAAGGCCCTCTGAGAGAACATCTTAAGATTATCAGACTCACATAGATAGACTCCTGAAGATTCTGCAAAGAGGACATTGAATCTGCTTCCCACATTTGGCACGACTGCCCAGCACTGAGTCAGAGAAGTATGAAATCCTGGGTATGGTCTTTCTAGACCCAGAAAAATTAAGGGGTTGAGTGTCTCACAGTTGTTGGGCTTTATAAAAGGCCTAGAGCAGTGGCACTAAACTAATGAGCGTGCTACAAAAGATCTTCAGGCCGAGGTAGCATAGAGTAGCTATACCCTAGCCCTGTAAACTGTAAGGCACTTATTTTATTAAACATGGAAGATTATGTAGAAAGTTTTATTAAAAAAAGGACTTGTTATATTTTGTGTATTTCTACGCCAGAGGCATTTTTTAACGTTTTGATGGAGAACGGTCCAAACCCCGGTCTTGTTATTACCTAACATCGACCTGTCATTAGTAAGCATCAATATTTAATATCCCAATGGCAACTCGGTCTAGATTTGACCCTGGCGGGATTCGATCTGGCGACCTTCAGTTTTGAAGGCGGGTATTATATTATATTTGAATGTTAATTTAATTTGCAAGTATAAAAACAAAAATATATTTCCAGGCAGACGTGTGTTCACCTGCTGATTTTTCTGCCGCAATTCAGCGAAGTTTGTCTGAGACAATCAGGGAAAAGCTACAGCTAGAAGACGACAATGTTCAAGACATCCTAGGTATACATTTTGTTTCATCTGAATATTATTAATTTTCTCTCACCCTTATTGTCATATGCATAAAGTATTTAATCTACCTTTGAGGAAAGCCTCAGTTTTTTTAGTCCCTTCTATTGATTCTTCTTTACTCTTTCCCAGCAGCTTATGGTTTATCTTTCAACAAATTTATTCCTTATCCTTTGTTATAATATATAGTTATGGCATTGTTTTATTTTTCTTTAGGAATAAATATTTCTGACAAATGTTTGAGTTATCAATTTTAAAAAATTATGCTAAAAATTTGAACCCCCTCCCAAGAAAAATTACTGCAAACTGCTTTATTTTAGTTTATGTGATTGACATGGCGTTGATTTTGCAGATCAGCATGTGTCGAGAGTGTGGTCAGATCTCACGCCCTCGAGATCGCCCGGACTGTCCTCGCCCCGACCCAAGAGTCCGCCTCACCGCAGATCCGCCCAGCCTCTCACCAAGGTCACTATTACATCTACTATCTACTAAAATTCATCACATTACGTTGTTTATAGAGATGTGCGGATATCCGAAAATTCGGTTCGGATTCGGATCGGATATCCGAAACCGATCCGAATGTATTTAAGATATCCGATCCGATATTATATCCGAATTTTCGGATAGACTGTATAATACAGCAATTTGAACAAAAACGAGATTTTAGATAGCAGATAGCTGGAATAATTTTTGCTTAAACCTTGATAAGACGACGAAATTACGTAGTCTTTCATCAAAACAATGTCGTTGACTGGTAGACGCGATACACTTATAGCGATTCGAATGACGACCGCAGATGACGGAATTATGCAATTCATATCCAATCGGAATGTAAGAACGTCATTGGGCGGTCCGAGGATGCGGTATGATTATTCGATTCTTCAACTACGCATTTAAGTAACCGTAAGTTCAACACGATATTGCATTTTGAAATACAAAGCATAGTGTCATCGATAGTTGCACCGAGTATCAGATTGCGGTTTGATATTGTTCCATATAAAATTTCATTTCGGCTATGAAAAAACTTGAATTGTTGATTTAATGTTACTGGTAACAAACCATCATAATAGCTCGTTTTGCGACGGGGTTTCCGGCAAAAATAATACTACTTCATTCTGATTGTCTACGTAGACGATCAATTGTTTAGTTATCGCATTCTCAACTACTCCGGGTTTGAGCAATACGATAAAGTGTTGCCAAATTTACATTTGGCCTATTTCGTCGTTCAGTGTTCACATAACCAACAAATTTTCCACTTGTTTTCAATCTACATTTTATCTTTGTTAAATGAATTTAAGCGTTATTATTTTTACATTTTTAGATAATTTTAAGATGAATAACTAACTAGATTACGACGAGGTACCATAATTTCACGGGTTTCAATATTGTTACACAGCCGATCAGGGTATTTTATCTGCCAAATATTCCAACTCTGCGCCTGTGCACAGGCCTTTGTTTGATAGCTGCACTGTCGACTGTCACTGCACTTGCCGATACGCAGATAGCCGATGGCATCGAGCCAACGGCGTCTGTTAAATCTTAATTCTTTGTTAATGGTGATTTGTTTTTATCATTGTAATAAATAAAATAATTGAATCGTGAAATAAAATTGAGAATTAGTTGATTATTAGTAGAATGAATTGATGAATTAGTAGAAAGTTGATGTCATTTAATGGCAAATTATAAGGTTTCTGTTGATTTAATTTGTGAATTACGCCATATTAAAATTTGTTACTGGTAAATGTTATTTTGTAAATTTGTATTTATTTATGGAATAAACTTATTATTATTATTAATTTTAAATGCAGTGAAGTAAAAATTTTAGTTTTGTTGTTCATCCTATGAAGAATTTATGATTTTTTATGTACCATTTAATAATTTTGATAACATTTTATTGATTTTTTCCTAATTTATTCTTAGATAAGTCTGATTTCACTTTTTTATTGCGAGTATCCGAATCTGAAAACTATCCGATCCGAACCCAAACTATCCGATCTGAACCTGAACTATCCGAACCGAATCCGATCCGAAAAAATAATTCACTATCCGCACACCTCTAGTTGTTTAATTCATGTTTTCCATAAAATGTCAGTTTACTTAGCAACATACTAAATTATGATTTACAAATATTTTTCTTACACTTTTATTTTTATCTGTTAAGAATTTCTCGTGTATTTTGAGGAATTGGAAATATTTTTTTGTATAAATAAGAGCAATATAGAGGGGATATTGGGACAAAAATAGAATACTTTTAGTAAATATGTGAAACTCAGAGAGGCATCTCTGTTGAAATGGTGTCAGTGTGTCTAACGGTAATGTTTTTTTCAGGTGGGTTGTGGTTCCAGTGTCCCATCACAGATCAGCTCCGTCCCTCCCCACCCATACCAGTCTCGGCCGTACCCGCGATATCCAAGGAAGGACAAGGTAAGACACGCAATATGATTCTTATTGAAGACATTTTCCATCACAATTTTATGTAAAACAAAGTTTCACGACGTTTTGGGATCTGGAATCTGATCCCGTCCTCAGGTGAACTAATATCTAAAAAATAACACAATTAACACATAATCCGGACTAAGCCGGTATAAAGCTGGAAACTTAAAAGTTTAAAGCAGCCAAAAAACTTACCAACAAACCATTCACTAACCATTACACATATAAGAAACCAAACACGTCCACTCGTCACGGAGATTCAAAGACAACTGAACTGCCTGGGTTTAGTTGTCTTAGTGTTTGTTAAACATAACTTCGTGATGGAAAATGTCCACAATAAAAATCTAAAAAATAACATAAATCCACCATCACCAATAATGAATTTCAAACGAAAAATATGATTCTATTTGGAACATATTCAATTATAATCACTAATTTAAAATATTGACGTATTTTTTTAGCAAACTATTATAGTGACATTAGCATGATTAGAGTGTAGAGAAAAGCCAACATTGAGAAGGGAACAATATTTTTAACCCTAGAAATGGCAAAGTCGTAATTTACGACGCATTTACATATTCAATAAGAATTGGCAGGTGGAGGCACCTTTCGTCAGTTTTGTGTACTTGTTAGACACTATCGCCTACGTGACCGTGTTGCCCTCTGGGGGCAAACAACCGAAACTGCTCTCGTAGTACACTAGTACACACCGGGCAGGTCTATAACCAAGTAAGCGCTTTCTACTCCTAGGCACTGAGTGGCCGAACCGGCTAACGCGCTACGCTGACGAGCGTAACGTTCTAGCCATTCGGAAGTGCCAGGGTTCGAATCCCGACCATAAGCAATCCCAATTTGGCTTGCAAATGTGTGGTAAAGCGGAGTGGGGGGCCCACCTTAAATAAACAGTGGCCGGCTTGGGTGGAAGTTGACGGCATTTGTAGGCTTAATTGGGATTGCAGTGGACACCTGTTTTGCTTTTGTGGTTAGTGGTTATAAGGGGGGGCATGTTTTAAGCTTTTTTTGTTTAAACTTTGATATTGCATAAAGATATTAGTAATTATTTTTATGTTACAGTTAAGAGTAAAAAGCTTGCCACTTCTAGGGTTGATCGATTACATAATCTACAAATTAAAAACACAGTTTAGAGGTTTAATCTGATTGAGAGCATAATTAGATTATTATATCACCAATATATGTTGTTGTTTGCATTTTATATTGAGCAACCAGCTTTAGTTTGGATCTTCAGTAATTTGAATGAAAATTAATTTTTATTCAAACTATTTGTATGAACTGCCACAGATTGTTGAAGGACAAACTACATCACCTCTAGTTCCCAAATCTAATTCTTCTCCCCTTAGTTTTTTTTTTTTTTGGATCTCGTCTTAGATGTTGCAGAGCAACATTACGTTTTATTTTTATTTTTTATTTTAAGATGTTTTATTTTAAGACACAAATTGGAAGTTTCATTTCAAGTAAATTGAATCAAAATAGATATAATGTATGTTATCCAGCCTTGAGACCTTTGTTACTGTAAAATTTATTTATTAATTAATTTCTTGGTGTATCATAGAAGTATCTCATTAACAGATGCCCCTATTTGATTTTAGGCGTTTACTTGTAAAAAATAACTATATTTTATTACAGTTTGTGTTACCCAGTGTAAGCAAGATTTGTAGACACAGTACTTTTAGTGTATTTTGATCTGCCAACAGATAACATTGTCAATTGTCATGTCTATTTCAGGATTTGTTTTCAACATTTTCCTCGGACTCGGGCAATGTGCACGATTTCACGGAGGGATCAGAACATCGGCTGCACCTTCCCAAGAGCAAGTCAATGCCGGACTACACGGATGCCTACTCTCAGGTGCCAGGTGGGTCTAAGTTTATAAACTTAGGGGGACAAGATTAAAAACCTTGGAAATATAAAAACTCATATTCCGTTATTACTTTATGCAAATTGTTTGGTGTAATTATGTACAACAGAATTTCATATATAATAAACAAATAAAAGTAATATCTGAAATAAGCATCAGAACAAAATATGAATATTTCCCACAAATCATGTTACATTCCAACTAGGTATGTATATTTCTGTAATTGTACAAATTGAATGAATAAAGAATTTTGAATTTGAATTAGGTTAATGCACGAAAATCAACAAACCAAAAATATTCATTGGTTGCCATGGTGACACTATGTGTCCACTACATTAGCCCTTCCCCCCCTCCACAAAGAGGTTGTGGCTATGGCGAAAATATATTCTCGGCTGGATGGTTCTTCTAGATCTTGTATGTGATACGTAATCCATACCCTTTCCTTGGACTCGGATCGTGATGGTCTTTCCATCACAGGCTACTACTACCTCTAAGGCCCAATGTAGAGTGCCTGCAGTGATTTCCGAGTCGAGTTCCATTTGAGAAATTTTTGCGACGCAATTCGGTGACAAGTCATTCAGGGTTGCTGCTTTTGTGGTTGGTTGGAGCAAGCACACCTGGGAGGCGAAGTTGTTCCCCATAAACTAATTGTAGTAGAAGCAGGGATGTCCTTCTTCAATGTGGATATAATTCTGATAAGCACGAGTGGGAGAGTTTCAGTCCAATCAAAGTTTTGGAGTGCTATAATAGCAGCCTTTAGCTGGCAATGAAATCGCACAACCATACCATTTGCATAAGGATGCCAAATGCAAGCGAACTTGTCGCTTTGAAAACTGTGGGCCGAATCTCTAATCACTGCTGATGTGAATTAGTGTCCCTCTGTCACAGGTCAATGTCAGTTGGCATCCAAATGGTGCTATCTAAAATGTTATAAATGTACAAAAGTGAACAAGCCAAAAATAACAATTGGTTGCCATGGTTACAACTGTCTGGAACAGCCGATGTTGATCTACTACAACCTCAAGATAAACTGGTTCCAATAAAAGAAGAATTCTTGTGTGTTTACATGATGGTGTGGTTGCAGGTCACGATTCTCGTCTGCGCCAGAGCCGCGGAAAGTGGAGCAGCAAGAAGACAGAGTTGACAGACAGTGGAGTGAGTGTGGTTAGCGACACGCCGCCTGTGAGCCATGCCACCCAGTTCAAAGACAGGTGAGTAAACTGACCAAAATAAAAACTATAGTGACTTAAGTCTGTTATATAGACTGTTATATAGTTCCATCTGTCCTGTCGTTTGGTTGACCAGACAGTCAGGTTGTCTGGTCAGTGGAAATCTGGTGTCAGAAAATTACATCTGAGGCTTTTATGGCCGGATAAGTGGAAACAAGATATTTTGTTATATTTTTTAGCAAATTTCCCATAGGGAAGAAGCTATTATCAAAGGTCTCATGGCACGACTTAAGCCCGGGACCATGCTATTTTTTCTTTTTGAGGTGCACTGAAGCCAAAAATAATAGTCGTTAAAAATTATATTTATATATGTGTGTGTGTCCGAGAACTCTTGTAAAAATGGTCCGATCGAGGCCAAATTTGATTGAGACGTGTAGTCCTACATTGTCTCGGACGAGTTCGTAATCCAGATATAATGGTAAATCGGAACGGGTAGTTTGGAGAGGTTTTGTACCCCAAAAATGGGTTTTTTATGTTTTTCATGTGTAATTTAAAAATTTTGTTTTTTATCTTTTACCATTAGAATCTGCTCAAAAAAACTATAGAAGTTAGTTCTTTGAAGTTTTGATCTACCGGTACCGAGATATTAAAAAATTTAAACACAGTACGGTTTTTGGGGCTCCAATGTTAACCTTATGGAGGATAAGAAGAGATTAATATTTCACTTATCAACCTATATTTTTGGATGAAACTTGGTATTTCATGGTAACTTGGTAAACTTGGTATTTCATTTGATTGGGATCCATACATTTATGCTAAAAATTCATAGTTTATGTGTTCATGGCAGATAACCGGCGTACTATTTTTCATATTAATACTATGGAGAATATTCATACTCTCTTATTTATTACAGATATTGTTCAAACCTGTTATGCACAGTCTCTCTTTATTATGATATCTAAGGGACCAGCCATTTTTAAATTTTTAAAACAAAATTTTTAAATTACACATGAAAAACATAAAAAACCCATTTTTGGGGTACAAAACCTCTCCAAACTACCCGTTCCGATTTACCATTATATCTGGATTACGAACTCGTCCGAGACAATGTAGGACTACACGTCTAAAATGTTGTAGGGAGCTGCTGAACCCCAACGGCCAAAGGCATGTCATCTTTGTCATTTGCTGGCTCTAGATCTTCCTGCCATCCTGCATGCTTGAAGTAATGTCTTATGGTCTTATCTTATTTGTATAATTACACACTATAGCAGGAAAGAATATAGGTTAGGAGGAGTAGCAATCTATGTAAAAGAGACCGCTAACATAACGGCTGAAGATATAGATATAAGTGACAAAACCACAGAAAAAATGTATGAGGCAGCATTAGCAAAAATTACCATCAAAAACTAAAACCTGTAAGTCCTCAGGATTTTTCGGCCGCCAGGGGAACAAGTCAAGTTATCGTGGACAGTAAATTTAACTTTTCTCTGAAACCGTTAGTCGCAGACAAATAATTAAAAATACTAATTTGTTTAGTTTTTTAAGCTGGTTTCAATGGTACCAGTCAAGTTATACTTTACTTTTATTGTTTTCGCTGAAAATTTAAAAAATTAGATTTTTTGACATTTAAAAGCCCATAACTTTTGAACCGTCATTTTTACAGATATGCGGGTGGTGTCAAATTATTTAGTAGTCTGTGGACTGTAAACTATGAAATTTTAATCAAAATCGTTAGAGCCGTTTTTGAGAAAATTGGATTTTTCACGTTTTTTAAGGGTTTTTAGGGGTGAACTACCCTTAAAAATCAAAAATTCAAAAAAATGAAAAAACGCCTGGAGATACGGTGACTATATATATACATGCCAAATTTCATCTAAATCGGACCAACGGGGTAGGCTGTGGCACTGTACACATCCAGAAAACACACACAGACACACGGACGGACAGACATCACGTCAAAACCCACTTTTTTGGATTCAGGGGACCCCAAAACGGATATATCCACCCTCAACTCAAATTCGAAAATTATGACGAAAACAATACTTTCTCCATATACTATGTATAAGGGGAGAAAGTAAAAAACAGACAAAAGAGATAAAATAACATGTTATTTTTTTGTTAGTTTTATCTCATGGTAAAACTTAGGTTTTACCATGAGACCTACGGTAATAGCTTCTTCCCTATGGGAAATTCGCTAAAACAAAAAAGGACTTTCCACAAAACGAGAGAACTATTGCCCTACATCACTTTTATCAAATTTTGCAAAAATAATAGAGATCACTTTAACAAGAATGCTGAGCCACCTTGAACAATATAACTTAATAACAAAAAATTAGCATGGCTTCCTTAAAGGGAGATCCTCCACAACAGCCATAACAAACCTCATAGGACAAATAATAGATGGTTTAGAAGAACACAAACATGTCTCAGCTAACTTATTAGATTATAGCTAAGCATTCGACTGCCTAGGCCATGATCTCATCATCACTAGGAATGGAAGGTTTGGCAAAAGACTGGTTGGCCAGCTACTTTAAAGGACGGAATCAAATTGTTGAAATTCAACAGAATGATAATGGAAGGAAATGTGTATATAGATCCAAGCAATCAACAGTGAACAGTACCACAAGGATCAGTCCTGGGTCCCTTTTTATTCATCTTCTTTTCAAATGATCTCCCCAGTTTCATTAATGACAGCCATGTTAAAACCATAATGTATGCAGATGATACAACCCTTCTATTTGCAGACGACACAGCTCAACAATTACACTCAGATATCCTAATATCAATAGATAAAGCTATTCAATACTCCCCGCAAAACGACCTGTCTATAAATCCATCCAAAACTACACAGATAAATTTTAGCAGACGGCATGAGCAAATGCAAGAAATTCCCGATATTTAGACTCAAAGAAAATCAAAACTATTGGGATTAACAATTAATGCCGAAATCTCTATTACAGATCATATACCCAATCTGGCTAAGAAAATTTCATCTGGAATATATTCAGTGAAAAGAATTAAATGGTTAGGTGTTGAAATAGCTAAAACAGTGTACTATGCACTAGTAGTAGCCACAAACCAGATATGGATTAATTGTTTGGGGAGGACATCTGAGTACAACCTTGGTAAAATTCTTATGCTCCAGAAAAAAAGCTGTTAGGGCACTCTCTGGCCTTGCTCCTAGAGATAGATGCCGAGAGGCTTTTAAATCTCTAAAGCCACTAACAGTCACAGGGCTTTTCATCCATGCAGTTGTCATATACACCAAACAGTAGGACCTACCTAGAAATGGGAATTTTCATCCATACAACACCAGAAGGGAACCCCATGGTCTAGACTTCTCAAACTATTCCATAGGTTCCACTCTTCTAACCTGATCCCCCTCCCCCCCCCCCACGCCCCCCCCCCCCCCCCCCTCCCCAATTCACCATACAACACAGTAAAGCAAGAAACCCTCTTACATTGGCCGAAAAATCCTCAACTCATTCGCACAAGACTTAAAGAACGTGCCAGGAAACAGTTTGAAGAAGCATTTAAGAGATTGGCCAGTTGAACAACCAGTTTACTCTATCAATCAAGGAATATTTTGATATATGTTGAAACATGTAAAGCAAGATTAATTTATTTATTTATTTATAGTGACACTATTGTATTTTTTAACCCATTCCTGTCTGGCAGAACGGTCAACGCCTGAGACCACCCGGGCTGAACGAAAATCGAGCCTCGTTCACCACGACCGCGCGTCACTATAAGCGTGAAAGAATTAACAATAACTTCATGAATTATATGTTTTGATTTATTTGCTCTGTTCCTTATACTCTTTTACAGCGTATATAATCATTTTTAGCAAGATAAAAAATTATTACAGTACTTTTTCACCAGATCCAAGCTGTAGACTTAGAAACAAGTAGGTATTTTTGTTTCGTCAAATTTTACTTTATTTTCAAAAGATTCCTTTATTTTACTTGGTAGATCTACTTCTAGTTACCTGCAGTAATAAATAGTTAATGATAAATCTTTAAATAATAATCATTATAACTGTTATCATCAATAAATACAATCGCTAAACGAATTGTGCGAACAAGAAAATAATTTACTGTCAATACGGAACATTTGACACTAAATAAGATGGTAAAAGAGGACGCCAACACCATCTATCGGATGAGAAATGAACTAGAACCCCTAACGGCGGAAAAAAGAACTACGTCGAAGTATAAGCAGGCAACGTACATTGTTTGCTCATAACCACTCCGCGGCCCGTGCCGCGGGAAGCACGGCGCACGTCATTAGACATCTGTCTAGCGAAATACGCTGACGTACAATGTACGTCATTAGACGGGAATGGGTTAATGAAAGTGCAAATAAAGAAGATTGTCTATTGTCCAATAGACAATCTTTAGCCTTTTTTAGCCAACCATCTGTAATGTTCCTATCGATGTCACAAGCTTCCCCGTTGATCTGCCCATAATTAATGTTGTGGCGCTGCTTCCACTTGCTCAGCCAACCCTCAGAAGCTTTAAAATCAGTAATGTCAAGCTCCGTTGCATAAGACTCAGCTTTCATTTTGATAGGTCCAGAGAGTGGTATGCTATTTATGCATTGCTGTTGAAACCACTGCAGAATAGCACGATCTAAGACTTCACGTTGAGGTTTTCTCATTTTCTTTTTACCACCATACATATATGCGTCAAGCCACTTGCGCCTATCCTTCCAAATGGTAGCCACAGTTGATCGAGAAAGCCCCGTTTGTCTAACAACAGTTTGCTTTTCACCATTCTCAATCGCTTTCACTAATGCAACTTTTTCATCAACGGTGAGCACTTTCCGCTTTCTTGGTAGTATGACGGTTAGAATAAACTACAATACAGTATTCAATTACTACACAGTACAGTAAGGAGAAATACAGATACAATACGAACAGTCAAGCAGCATTTGGCTAACTGAGGTGTTTGGCTCAACTTCCGCCAACTCTCACTACTGTTGGCCGCCCACCCCTCGTGCCGACTCGACTACTCCCTCACCTAAAAACTGGAAATAATTGGTTATGGACATTGACCTTGAGTCCAACTGGTGATCGCTATATGGAGAGTTCACTGTATTATTATTGATTCGGAAATTTGCTGAGTAGGCAGGTCTGCTGCGATAGGGGCATATATTTCATATACTGGAGATTTAATATTGGAGTTGTATTCAAAATAATAAGTGTGCATCAACAGCATGATTGCTATAAGCTTTGTCTGTTGCAGCCGGGTTTTGTCGTGGCTGATGGAGAGTGGGTCGGCAACAGAGGGTCGCAGCCATTCGAGCAGTATATCATCATCGCTGCACCGCCGTCGCAGTGCCTCGCCCCCCGCTCCAGCCCAGCCGTTTGTAGCTGACCCATCCATGCCACCGCTGCCCTCGCCCCACACGGCCACACAGCTCGAAGAGGCGAGGCGGCGACTGTTGGAAGACGAGGGGAGGAAGAACAGAGTCAGGTTTGTACTCTCATGTCAGTTATCGTGAGGTCGTTTAACAGAAAAGATAGAATACTGTAATGGGTGCTGAAATATTGCGTCGGAAATACCAGGCAATTGGGATCTTACTGTATATATAAAAACATATACCTCTCAAGGTAAGCTATATTGAAGACGAGATTAACCCGCACCAGAAAACTCCAAAAAATGTATCTTGACCTGTCCTCTGTATTTTTCATTGTAGCTCCAAATATCTCTCCTATCTATTCTGACTTGATCCCCTACTACATCTAATTTATGCATTTGAACACTAACCCAATGGTGGCAAAACACAGACAAAGTCTGAGTTGACTTTAGCAAGAATCTATGTTTAGTGGTCTTTGGAGCATAGCTTGTGGTTTTAAGCAGTCTCTTAACACTCTCTTAACACTGTCATGGTGTTTGTTTATTGTTCTGATGGCATTAACCTTAATGTACTTAACAGAGATGAAATTACCGAAGATTTTTTTTATTTGTTGATATTACGCTGGGAATATTTCATGAAATTGTGTCCATTGTGTACTTTATAAACTAACAGTTTTATCATTAACTGTTAGTTTATAAAGTATTTGTGGTAACTAAGTGTTATTTAAATGTCAGTAAATGTTTACCCACATCCCTAATCCAAAATTTTACCTTGATCTAGAGGTGAATAGCACTCATAATTGTGTAAAAGTAAAACAAATTGTTTTATAAGTTGATTGGGAATAAATGTATATTTAGGTATTATATTAGTTTTAACTCTGTATACTAATTGGGTATGTTTGGTCTTTGTTGCTAAAGCTGGTTAAATGTTGGCCACTCAAAATAAATTGGCCCCAGAGAACACTCTTGACTTTGAAAAAATTGGTTCTCAGTGGGTTAGGATTAATCTGTATTATTTTTCTCAAGACATGCATAGCCCATCTTTTTTCTTCTACTTTCTTACTTACTAAGCCTAATTTTGCCCGATTATGGTTTTTTCTTTGACTACAATGTTTCTTTTTCGATGCAGGCTGGGAGTGTGTGGGAGCCAGTCAGGAGGGTCCACACTGCGACGGGGTGGTGGTGGGGCCCGGGGGGCCAGCGGAGCTCCTCCCCCCACCTACACCACCGTTGTGTTCTCCTTCTGTGATGAGCAAGTTCCATACCGCACCAAGATACCGGCCAAGCAAGTCACACTTCGCCAGTTCAAGGAGTATCTGCCCAAGAAAGGTTCCTATAGGTGAGGTTATGGATCTACAATACAGTGTCGTAATGCCATAATAATATAATGATTTATAAGTAGATCAATTTCATTCTGGCACTTGTGCCATACACATGTTGTCTTTGTAGGCAGGCTGAGAGTAGGTAAAATACTGCTGCCATATTAATGTTCATTCGCTTGCTCGTATTAGGCCGGTCAAGATCATCAGAAGCTCCAGCTGGGTGTGTACTATGATTACAATGAGGGGGTAGTATTCTATTCTTATTACTACCACTATTTCAGTCTCAGTGATGGTCATTAGTACTCTGTGTCCTGATGTGTGGCTATACTCTTGCGGGGAAATGTATTTGAAAAAGTCCCTGCAATGTCCCATGCAACAATTGCAGTGATAAATTACATAAAACTGTTATTTTCATTATGATATATATAAAACTGTTAGTATGGAGTAGGCTACAAACCAAAAAAAATGTAATTAAAAAGATTATTTCTTCAGATAATCTATTTTGTTTGGATGTCCTAATCTCATGTAAGTTAATAAATTTTATAGGTTAAAAATATATTTGTGACATTATTTTACACATCCTATGTGCAAAATAATAAATACCCACCGTTAGATACATACATTTTTAATTGAAATAAATCAAAATCTATAAATTCCTACAGGCAGCAAATTGCAGCTGCACGAGTGCTCGTGCTTCACCAGTCCGTGTGAGCGGATGAAGGTTGATACTCTTTAATGTTGATCTCCAAGGTATCCAGGGACCGGGAATTTTATTTCGACAGGAATTATACGGAAAATGTACAGGAATCTTTAATAAATACGGTTTTGTACGGGAATTCGGCAAACTGCTATTATTTTAATAATAATAATATTGCTAAAACTCACAATTATTTAACTACGAAACTTCTTTAAATGAATTATAGGTTAAATATTGCAGTTAAAGTGTTAGCAATGATTCATTGTTGTACAAGCTCCCTAAACTCTTACACGTAAGCTCAACTTCTCGAGCAATGCGACGAAGTACAAGTGACTTACGGATTTCACCCTAACTGAAACCACCGTGAACCAAGCTTTAACTGTAGTTAGCCCCGTGACTGACGAAATCAGATATCACCACTCTCCGTTATAGTGTTGTTAGATATTAACTGCCCAAATTTGACCAGTTACAACCTTGAAATCTCTCGTTAACACGTTCATTGCGTCACCGAAATTCAATAACTTTTTCATACTGCGGCATGAGTCACCGGTGATTCATGCAGTGTATATAGCTAGATGCGGCATGACTGATAGTTGTTTCAAACTTTGGCAGGCTCTAATTTCATAGAGGTTGCATTAGGAGCGCTGCCGGTGGATTTTTTAGGTTACTTTGGATCGGACAGTAAAATAACCTCAAACAATAATTGCTCAAATAATAAACGTCAAAAACGCGTAGGAACTATTTTTCTTGCTCGAAAAACTCATGAGTCACTGTGACTCATGCTGCAGTAGAAGAATAGTATGTAGTAAAAATTAGCCACAGTGCGGTGTGAGTCTCTGGTGACTCATATATAAATATCGGCCATCGGCTGTAGGGCTGTTAATTATGAGTCCTGTCTAAGGAACATGTCAGCCTTAGTCAGTAACAAGACTACAAGATCGCGCCACAATTATCCTACACTCAATCCTCATTCATACTTGGCTTAAAATACCTACATTGTAGTATGGTTGCCATTTCAATGATCTAACCTAATCTTATCTGATGTGCGGGAAAAAGTGAGTGAAAAAACGGGAAATGTATGGAAAGCCCATCGCTGAACACCCTGTTTATTATAATTGTTAATATTTGTTGTATGAAAAAATAATAGTTTTGACACAGTCATGACAGGTGGCAGTATAGGAGAATCTTATTATGATTTGTAGAGTTTATGAGTTTCTTCAGGTTATTCGCTTTTGTTGGTCCAAGGCTCTATATAATACATGTCCATTACTAAATGAGAATGTTTAACACCAGGTATTTCTTCAAGACGGAATGTGAAGACTTGGACATGAAGGTAATCCAGGAGGAAGTGACAGACGACAACGACGTGCTGCCATTGTGGGAGGGGAAGATCATGGCTCAGGTCAAGGCGGCAGACTGAGCGACTGACAGACTGAACAAAAGCTTCGGAAATTCTATTCAACAGGGTGTCACGCCTTAGATTTTATATTTCGCTTTGAGATTTTTAATTTTAGTGTTAATTTGGACTTTTCGCGTCAAGTGGAGCCACTGGCCTGAAGTGCACTGATTTTACTCATCATACTCCTCAGTCGGAAATACCACTGCACATGTTCTGACACTTGGTGTTTCAGTGAGTGGTGTCTCCGGCTTCTAACTTGAGCTCACTTCAGTCGTACGACCCTTGTACAGTGTACAACTAGTGTATTTATCGTGAAGCATATTTGACCTTGTTTGAAATTGTGCCTTGTTAGACTTAACACAGCGGAGGTTCGCACGATGTCCGGATTGGTTTAGGTTTACACATTTATTTTTGTATCGCTTGTTGAATATTTAATTCCTTTATACAAATCCGAAAGCTAGTGAAGTCTACGTTCCTTGTCAGTATTGAAGTCAGTAAAGTCTTTTTTTGAGGTTGAATATGAATTATACAGCATTTTTTCTTTTGAATTAAGGTTTCCTCCATTATTTTTTACAACTATTCATCTTATTCTATTGACAAGGAAAATAGCTGGACAATGGTGCTTATTTTATTTTTAATACTGATACAACTCTTACATTTACATTTAAACTGACCAAATTTCCACTTATAGTTTTGAAATAAGCTCAATATGAACCATTTGTGTAACCATTATGTGTAACGCTCAGTATTCCAATTGTCCAGCTCGGTGGTTGGTCGGGTAGGATTCGTTCTTGTCAGTTTTTATGTTCAAATTAGTTTATATTGATCGAGTATCTAGATGTTCTCAAGAGAGAATAATGACAAGTTCCTGATTGACTTGTTTGTTTAGTTTTAGATTTGTAAATTACTTTAAATTTATCGGTTTTTGTTGCGAGGCAGCTGCCACTATTGGTGGAGATCGGCAGTTGAATAACATTTTGATATAAGGAATGCTTTTGGTTGAGCGGAGCAGATGGAAATATTACTGAACCCTGCTAGTGAAACATGAGTTAATTTTTTTTATTTTTAAACTACTTTTTAAATATTTTTAAAACAAAGATTTTAGCTATATACACGTGTTTTTACATACATTATTTTGGTTGATCTCTTTATGGAGTATTCAGTATTATTTTCAATCATTACGTAAACTCATGATACAGTAAACCTTCAATAGTTCATCATTAAGAAGACCAAGGTTGTTGAAGTACAGTGTAACTCCAATTATCTGAACTCCGATCATCCGAATCGCCAATTTTCTAAATTGCTTTAAGAAAAAAATATGCAAAATTGTTTAACGTAATTAAAATAAATAAAGAAATTTATTCCATTTTATAATCGTTTGATTATAAATTTTTCAATTCTTTCAAATTTAAATAAGTTTGAAAAAGTGTTAAGGTAGGAAAACAACTTACGCTGACAGATATGTTCAAAAAGCATTAACATTTATACATTTAGCATTTATACTGTAAAGTATTTAAAATTGTGTAATTAAATTAAATAAATAAACTAAATATGTAAAATGGATATTTGATTAACCGGATGAGGTCTGGTCCGAATTAATTAGGATAATTGGAGTTCTACAGTACTAATTTTAGTCCTCATCTTCTTCCTCAGTAACTACTGATCAACTCTCATTTCATCATTCGCTAAACTTTGTTCACACTTTCTCTTGAGTCAATCTTTTTTGAAATTTTTAATTTCATGTCTATCCTAATATATTAACCCTTAAAGCGATACTGAAAATCACGGTCCCTGTTCATTTAGTATAAAAAAATCTAATATTATTTTCCCAATGTGTTTTTTTGATATAGGTAGCTTGAATAAAGTATAAAAAAGAAATTTGCTTCATTTAATTATTGAAGATTTTAAGACTATTTTTAGGTATTAAAAAAAGTATTTTTTTATAAATCCTATTCAATGAAGACATTCACGCACTAACTAACTGTAAACTATTTACTGCTCTGAACACAATGAAAATAAATATATATCGATGAAAATGTCAATAAATAAGGTTAGCTAAAGTGAAAACAGCTGGTCGTTGTGACTCGCAAGTTTTCTCGTTAAAAGCAGTATGGGAGCGCACAAATACGAGCTAAAGTCGCCTAGCAACTAATTTCGGTCACTAAATATTTCAACATATACGCCATATTGGTTTTGTGAGTTCATAGAGGCTAAAGCAACATAACCATGCACTCTATCAGTTGTTTCGCGAACTACAGTAAATGTGCCAAAATGATTGATCGCGAATAAACTTGTTTACAGTGCTGTGTGATCCTACCGTGCTGCGAGAAATGTTGTCAGCCATTTTATTCAAAATTCCACTGATTGTTTAACCAAAAAAGTGTATTTATCCAACTACTTAAGCACATGGATCTATTGGTTAACAATTATTGCCAACTGATGCGTGGAACTAGTTTTGGTATCGAGGAAGTTCCGCAAAGAAAAAAGAACCTAACCACTAGCCGGCGCGGCTTTAACTGATCCTTGTCGAACTATCAAAGGTTTATTGTTGAAGTCATGTTCGGTAAAGCCCAGAGCTCAGTCCCATGTCTACCGTCCGTTCCTCAACTGCCGACCTTCGACCAACTCTATTATTTATTACCTCATCTAGTTAAGATACAAGTGCTAATAATATGCTTTGTATATATTTTTTACACTCGGAACACATATTACATTTTAATATTGTTTTTTAATTTTAAGTATTTATGAAAGTTAAATACAAACCGTACTTGCTAACGGTCAAGCGATTAGTTAATGTATTTAATTTTAAATGTTTAGTATATGTATTTTTTAGTAATTTATAAAATTTGTAATTGTGACATAGTATATATATATATTCGTCCTAGGTTATTTGTCCTATTAAGGAATCCTTGGTGTTTTGGTTTGAGCTACGCACAAACTTATAATCAAAATTTACTAAAAACTGTTTGGCCAATGTGAATTGGGGGCATTGAGAAATCAAAGCAGTCGAATTAGTAATAATGTGAATTTCAAATTTCTATTGTTTATAATGGTATTAAAAACAATTTGGATTCTTATGGAATATTTGTATGTAAATTATTTTATTATTAACAGCATTAACTGATGTCAATAAAAACGTTTTTAGGTAAGACTATATTTTATTGTCCTAAATCCTCATGTTAAATTTGAGGTGCAATATTTTGAGATCCAGTATATTTATCAGTAATGTAGTCATAGATTATTGTACATTAGAATTTAAATTTGAATAGCACAAGGTAGATTTGGCTGTGGACAGTATCGAACAATTTCTATATAGCTTATCTTCACCTGATTAACCGTAACCATAGACGTTGTGGTAGGGAACAGAAATTGTTTTCCAATTCAACAAAATGTTTACACACATTTAATAGATAAACTAATGTTGTTTATCCTATGAACTATTATTTATTTTTTCAAATTGGTTTTACAAAAAATTATATAATTCTGTACTTTTAAAACAAGATAAAATTCACTATTTAAAATTTCCTTGTGAAAGTTTCTCACACAGTCTATGGTAAGTTGTTGGCAAATTCCGAAATCCAATCTCGAATGAATACTTGTTCAAGTTGCTTCCTGAGTGTTGTGTCCCCCTCCACAATCACTCCTACTCCCCCTACTGATGTGAAGTAGTCCCCCGACCAGTTGGATGTTCCTGGAGAGATAGTTTAGTGTAATAATTACCATACTGTAGGAGCTCTCAGACTGTAAACCAAGTATCAGAGTATAATTTGACAGCTGATTACTTCTATCTGTTAAATTACTTTTAATAGATTTCACTCAAAATTGGGGTTTGAGGATTCATTATTTTTTATAGGGCATGGAATTAGTTTAAATGTTATAAACCTATTACTTTCTCCCCTTATACATAGTATATGGAGAAAGTATTGTTTTCGTCAAAATTTTCGAATTTGAGTTGAGGGTGGATATATCCGTTTTGGGGTCTCCTGAATCCAAAAAAGTGGGTTTTGACGTGATGTCTGTCTGTCTGTGTGTGTGTGTGTGTGTCTGGATGTGTACAGTGCCACAGCCTACCCCGTTGGTCCGATTTAGATGAAATTTGGCATGTATATGTATAGTCACCGTATCTCCAGGCGTTTTTTTCATTTTTTTGAATTTTTGATTTTTAAGGGTAGTTCACCCCTAAAAACCCTTAAAAAACGTGAAAAATCCAATTTTCTCAAAAACGGCTCTAACGATTTTAATTAAAATTTGATAGTTTATAGTGCACAAACTACTACATAATTTGACACCACCCGCATATCTGTAAAAATGACGGTTCAAAAGTTATGGGCTTTTAAATGTCAAAAAAATCAATTTTTTAAATTTTCAGCGAAAACAATAAAAGTAAAGTATAACTTGACTGGTACCATTGAAACCAGCTTAAAAAACTAAACAAATTAGTATTTTGAATTATTTGTCTACGACTAACGGTTCCAGAGAAAAGTTAAATTTACTGTCCACGATAAACACAGTACGTTGTCTGAAAGCGCCCAATGTTATTCTTATGGAGAATATAAAGAAATCAATTTCTTCCTTACTTTCCAACCGTTTTCCATGAAACTTGGTATGAAGTGTAAGGTCAAATCACCGAACAAAACCAGCTCAAAAAAGCTTGGTATTATGGGGGGGTTCCCCCATACAATTTGAACAATAAATTATTAAATGATGTTTAGAATACACTTTGTAGAACATGATAGTTTTATTACAGATTGTCTTTTTTAAATTTACTTAAGGGAGAAAGTATGTGTCAGTCCACTGGTACCGTTTATTACAAAAGGTATTTAATAACGAAAGTTTCATCATAGTTCAAGACACAAATGGCACAGACAGAAATTGAGGAAAGATCAATTTTAGAATTTTCAGAGAATAAAACATAAAAATAACCCAACATATCATGATTCCAAGCTATGACCCAACGAAACTCCTACTTATGTTTTATTTTATAGATGTTAGTATATGTTTACCAATGAAAGCGGTGTTGTCAGTGACCATGTACTTATTATGGTTCACCCGCGAAAATGGTATTTTCTTTTGTTCTTCTGTTGCAGGAACCACAAATAATTTCTGAAACAAATTATCTCAGAGAGAAACAGATTTTTTTACTTCTAGTCTCATGTTTAATTTCATTTAAAATTTGTTTTTGAATGTGGAAACCATAATTTCTTGAGTAAGGTGAGATAAGCATTTGAAATTAGCTGTATAAAAGAAAATGCAACCTCTTAAATACCTCCATTTAATTTTTGGGGTCTACCCAATTATTTTCAAAATTTCAATTTCATGCCTGAAAATAGTTCAAGAAAATCACTTTTTTCTTCTTCAATATTACCTTTGACTATACATTATTAATAGACGTGTCATTCATGGTTAAAAGTTGTCGCCAACAAAATTTCGGACGGTCCGACAGTGTAGTGCCGCTTCATAGTGGCGAAGGCTGTAAGCTCACTTGGCCCCGCCCTCAGGAGTGCGCGCACACTCGTAGTAACTTTGGGGATGAATGAGTTGACGTGGCGACGCGCACTACGCACATCCCTCTCTCGCCCTTATGAATGGTTGGGGGTTGGCCGAAGGGGGGAATGGGGGTAGCAGACGACAACGCTCCTGTACGGGGAACCACGCACTAACTCCCCAAGCCGATTCGGGAACCACTCAAGCCACTACAGCTTGCGTATAAGAATGACACGTCTATTAATAATGTATAGTCAAAGATATTACACATACCTCAACATAGGGCTGCAGTGTACAATAGAGCTTTTTTTATTACTGGCTGTAGCCTTTGTAATAGCTTATCGCTGGCAATCAAGGCTATGAACAATCATAGCCAGTTTGTGGCAGCACAGAGAAACTTGTATTTTGGATGGCTTTGGCCTGCTTGCTCTCGGGTGTTAGTGTTTTATAAGATTGCTGGTGGGTGTGTGTTGCGTGAATGTTTTTTATGAAGATTATTTTGTTAAAAATTAGGTTTTGTTAGCTCCACTTTTACACTAATTTTTATATCTATGTAGAATTATTTTCTTCAGGTTAAGTCAAGTATAAAAAGGGCCATGTGCCCTAACCTTGCCTCATTAAATAAAGAATTTTTCATTTCCATTTTGGAGGCGAACATTGGTCTTGATTCTCTACAATTTGACTTATAAATCAAATTTCTGTAAAATCATTAGTTTAAACATAATTAATCTTGCAAAACTGATAAATCCTGTTAAAATTAAGATTATCTACTTGTTAGGTCTTTCAAGATTAATTACAAAAATTGGGTGATAATGCTTTATTATGCAATCATTAATACAATTATATTCTCTGCATTCAGCTCTCTACATGCATTTGATCACATACCAAGTTATGTTTAAATTTTGATTTCGTAACACTGTACAGGACATACAACTTGCTTTGTAACAGCCTTGTTAGAGGATTAACCAACTTATCTGTATACACTAAAACCTCGTTTATCCGGTACTCGCTTATCCGAAATGGTTTCAAGAGAAAAATAAAAATGTTGCTGGAAAGTACAGCATGATATGCGACAACCTAAACTGTATTTGGCCGGCTCTGCGTGGCGTTTTGGGCCGACCGTTCACAATACTGTTAATCGAAAAAATTCAATTGTGTATAAACACTGTAATCAAAGAAACACACGGTACGGGTACAGTATAGAAAAACTGAAGGAGCCTATTTGGATTTTTCTTCCAAAAATTGGTTAAACGGTTTATCTGAAAATTCGTTTATTTGAAATGTACCTGGCCCCATCAAAACCAGATAAACGAGGTTTTAGTGTAGTACCAGCTCAACTGACTGAAATTAAACTAGTGAAATCAGGTGCACTGTGAAGTGCACCTGATTACAGAATACAGGAATACTGATCACACAATCTGTATTGTCCTTGGGAGGTGTACTGCTTCCATACTGTCACCTGATACAGCAGGACTAGTAGTAATTATAGAGGTTGGCTATTACTACTTACCTCACTTTGTTAGTTAAGTTGTTGGGGGTGTTGAGATGATGTTCAAATTATTTTAAAGTTAATTTATTTTGTCTATGTGTTACTGAAAACATCAAGTATGTTTCACATTTAATTTTACAACTTTACAACTCACTGTTTCCAACTAACATCAGAATGTTAACACATAATAACGTAACACCAGAAGCATTTCTTTCTAGAGAATATTACATAATGCATAAGCCCAGCGGTTAATTCTCCAAAAAGCTAACACTGCTAAGAGATACTCTTACCACGTCAAAATTAATTTCTTAATAACATGAAACATACGGACCTCTCCCTGTCACAAGCGCTGTGAAACACAAGCAAAGTGATATAGTACTGTGGATCTATTTCTTTTGTCTTATATCTCTAATTTTAATAAAAAAATACAAATCATACTCATTATCTTTTTTAACTCAACTGCCCATCACCATATGGTGATAGGCTATATCACCAGCTATATGGTGAATTAAAGATGACCAAGTTACTGTAGCGGTATGAGTCACTTAGACTAGCTAAAGGTGTCAGCACATGATCTTACAGGAGTCACAGGCCTCTGGTTTTGATCCAGCAATGACTTACCATGCCAGTGTGTTGCTCCCAAGCTATCAGGCAGGTATTCTAAGACAATTTAGCTAAATCAATGGTTCTACTCACCACTAACACTTTGACATTTTTAGAAGGATCGGTCAGATCAGAGAGGGACCTGAGGAACAGCTTCATGTTCTTCCTGGAGTATGGCCACTGGCTGATTAGCAGACGAACCTCCACGGGTCCTTCGATCGCAGCTGTCCTCAACGCCGTATCTATCACTGCCCAGTACCTGACACCGAATTTAGTCTTGTCAGTTTCTATAGGGAGACAGAACAAACTGCAGCTCATATATTGTGACAAGGGGAAATTATTTGGTGGTCACAATTTTCGTATAGAATTAGGATAAGTGAATAGGTAGGTACCTTTTGGTTTTTAACACGTTTGCGACGTAGTGCGCCCGATCAGGTACACGGGTGCTTCTTTAAATGGCGGCAGTGTACCAGATGGGGGTACACTCAGTACCTACTATAGCGTGTGGTGCGCCCGACCAGTCAAAATGGTCGTACTAAATATAGCTGAAATGTGTTTCCGCCCTTAGCAGAAGACCTTTAGTAAGAGTGTCCCGATCGGGTACACGTTCACATACATTTGAGGCTTAAAATAATAAAAAACACAATTATTGGGTACACTTAATAAAAATAATTTTGAACAAAAACAATGATAACAAAGTACGGATTTTGGTCATATTTTATATATATTGGCTCCGCCAAGTGAAAAAGTTGGCATTTTCACTTACGTCGCGAATGTGTTAATTATTATGTTTAGGAAAACTCACTTTGGTTTACGAAAAAAAATGAATATCGGAAGGTAATCCATGACAGATATGTAGATGAACTTCTTTGCCTTGGAAATGACTGTTGTGATAGCATCAGAATCTGTTATACGACCAGCTGGGCAGAACTGCGGTGGCGAGCTCTAGAGGAGAGTCAAACATTTATACACAAGTTAACTAAGTTAATTAAGCTCAATGATTTCTAGTATCGATTTAAATTATTTTACATTGTTTTATTCTTGACACAAGTAGATAAAATACTCATAGCCATATTTAAACCCGAAATGTTAACGCCTGATAAAAAAAACACTATGTCCCTTTTTATCCCTTTTAATTCCTGTTTTTTGATATGAAAAAAATATATTAATGATGTCACGACATTTTTATTACATGCATAGTTATTGGGCAATATAAAATTATTTTTATAAAACTTTGTTTTCAAATTATTTTAACTGATAAACTTTTTGTAAGAATATATTTGTGAATGGTAATTTAAAGTATCCGAAAATAAGCTCTAAGCTAATAAGCTCTGGAATAATAATTATAATAAATTATCAACACAACATAAATATAATAATATTTATAATGGTCATTATCTTTGACTATGAAAGGGATTGTCCCATAATCTCTAAAACTACTTAACTCACCATCAACCTTAAGTTAATTTCAAAGACATTGTGACAGATTTTTATTCACAGAGAATAATGTGACATCGATATAAAAAAATTAGTAATGTGATAAAAATAATCTAACATTAAACATAAATGAAAATATGGCTCTGAAAAATAACATTGGCTTCTTTTTAACTTCAGAAAATAAAAATGTAAAGCTAAGATTGTGTTGATTAGGGTAGTTTGGAGTAATTAAAAATTCTACAGGCACACGCCAACCAAGACTTATTGTGCTAGCCATGAGAGGGAAAATGATCACTCCCATTATTGCTGTACCTCCAGTGGTCTTTTGATAATAGGAGTGAGAGAGGGAGTTAGGTTGGTGACTGGTGAGGACAGGTGAAACTGGTTGATAATGCACCAAGTCAAGAGGTAGGCCAGCAACCAAAGTCAAGAAGGAAATCTATAGCTAGGTCTCAAGCCCTATTTACTCTAACTTGGTACTCCTGCTCTTAGTGGTAGCTAAATTAATTAGGTTATAATACCTGCAGTCTTCAATCCACAGTTCTTTTTACACAACTAGTTTCGGGAACAATGTTCCCATTTTCAAGTTTGTCTTCAGGTTACTTTAGGATGTATTCGTTTGTAAATAAATAATATTTAACATATGATTTTTAAATTTAAAATTATTGTCTGGTGAAATACAAAAAATTTTTTTAAACACTTGATGACGCAGATGACCAACGGCTCGACTAGCCGATACCTGTTTGACGGTTTTGACCTTGGGGTGGGGTAAACTGTTGATCGTGTTTGTTTGGCATACCACAAGCAATTTCTTCGATCCTATCAAATAATATGTTGGAGCCAAAATTTAATTTTTCATTGAGGACATTATCAGGAGACTTTTTTATCGCTCTATATATTTCGAACGACTCTAAAGCATTCATCAGGGAGCCTTTCTTACATTTATGCAGGATTTGGAGATTTTCATTGCAGCTGTTTACATTGTGGTTTGTACTGTTCAGATGTTCGGCAAATTTTGAGCGTTGATTTTTTAATTTTGGTTTCGGGAGGTGTTCGAAGAACCTTTTGTTGAAAGACCGACCTGATTGCCCAATATATAATTTTGGACAATGTTATAACCTAATCTAGTTATCATCAATCCGGAAGGCAAAATGTTTAAACTAAATTAAGTTCACTTGGACAACTTTACTTAATTTATTCCAGTATTTGTATCTAGATTGACAAAGGGTAGCTATAACCCCACTGGGGGATTGGGGAATGAGATGTTAAATGCTTTAGACTTACTGAGAGATAGATGAGACCCTTGGTGGACAGGTTCATGGGAGTTTCGCTGTTGTAAGGAGTCGCAAGGTTAGTCGGCCACTTTTCCGGGACCTTCGCTCCTTCTTCCCCCATCATCCAGTACACCTGCACAAAGATACTCCTGCCAAATAATATAGCTATTTCGACGATGTTATATAAGAAGGGCAAAATCAACCAATCAGGCGAAATTGACATTTTTGCTTTTTTTGGCATCACCTCTAGACAACATTATGTAAAAGGGGCGAATGTGTATTTCCAATATTAATTTTACTATTTGGTTAAGTAAAAATAATATTTCTATGATTCTTCTGAAGAAACTTTACCCAAAATTACTTCAAACTTTATGTGTGGATGAAAAAAAAGGCTCACTGTGTTATAAATAAGGTTATTTTTCAGTATAAGTTCTATACAGCTCACATAAAAAAATACCTGTCAAACAGACAATCTTACATCAAAGAGCTTGGCGATATCTTGTGCGACACAGGGGCAGTCTTGGATGTAGACTCCGAGCTCCTTGACTTCTGTGAGAGAGAGCCAGTCATTGTTGGCACTGCCGATGTACGCATGCAGCCTGTCTACTAGCCACAGCTTGGTGTGGAGGATGCCAGTTCCGACCAGCTTGGGAAAATCGAGGCTTCGCACCTACAACCATACTAGCACATTTTAAATTTAATTTAAGATTATAAACCTCAGTAGAAAAGTATAATAAGTTTTAAAAGTTCAGTGTTATGGTGGTCCTTAAGGTTTGAGATTAAATATAATTATGAAAGTAATGTAACATTACTTTCATAATTTATTACTTGAAAATTCATAATTTCATGAACATTTCATGTAATTTTCAACAAGATAAAAATTTGACTTGTAGTTCAAAATCAATATAAAATTTGGAGACTGTACTTTTCAAGGATCAAACCTTAACAATCACCAGTGGCTTTCACTATTTGATAATATTGTAACCAACTACGGCAAGCCTGAAGTAATGTGTAAAACAGTTCCAGAAGCAATAAATAGGCTATGTAAATGTATAACTATACAGCATTGTGACCAATAACAATTAATGAAAGTATGGTCCTGAAAAATGAGAGGTGCTTCTCTTAAATCTTCGAAAATAATGCAGAGCTGAGATGTTGATTAGGGGAATTTGGAGGCCAGGATTTTAAGCTAATCTACAGGAAAAATCTAGCGGGTGCACATTAACTGAGACTTCTAGTCATGAGATTGTTCTAGTTATGAGAGGGTAAGTGTCAACATAAACACATTATTAACACATTTGTAAGTGAGCTTAATAAATTCTCGATCTATGACATGTACATTCAATAGTACCTTACAACACGTTTAGTTCTTCAACGTCTGGCTAATGATGGTAAGGCTCAATACTTATTGTACGGGTATTGAGAAATATGAATGAAAACTCTGCTATTGTTTAGCTTGAGATTGTAAAAATCAGTATAATAGTACAATAAGTTGAAGAAAAGTTCAGTTACGAATGTCCTTGAGGATTGACATGAAATAAAAATAACAAAGTAAAATAAAATTATTACAAAAAATTCACAATTACATGAACAGTTCATGTGAATTCATAGGGATCCGGGGCAATGCTTTTTGTTCAGTATTTATGCTATATTAATCAAGTTGTATTAAATCGGTTTTATTTAATCCTCATAAATGTTTTCATTGAGTAATAAATGTGTTTTAATTTTGCTAATTAACTTGTATAATACATGTCTTATTCTATCCGAGCAATGCTCGGTCACCAGGTACTAGCTTGAATGCAGACAACGTTAAAATGTTGCTATGTTTAATGTATAAATTGATGACCTTTGACAGTCCTGAGATGAAGAAGAGGAATGTAAAAAACCCCACACACAAAGCTGTAGACTATGTGGGTAGTGAAATGCATAGTCTCATTAATGTTCTTTAACTAACAATATTGAAGCAAATCTTTATTACTCGGATACAATACTTTCCGATACTTTACAATACTCTACTTTTTTAACAATACTTTAAATCTCCTGAATCCTTACCTCGGCAGCTTTCTTTTTTGCCAAAATTTCAGTGTCTGTGTTCGGTAGAGATTTTGAAGGAAGATTTTGAGCAATTTTAATTTTAATTTTTCTTTTGGTGCCTGCAAGAAGGATGTCGTCAAATATTTTTTGACCCTGAAACAAATAAGATCTTCTATTTGAATAAATTAAATTCAAACTTGAATGAACAATATATCAACCAAACATCTTGCCACCCCTCTTTAGTAACAAAGTGGCAATGACAGAATAGAAATCAGAAACCTCCATTATTAGTTCTTTCAGCAACATGTTATAATCCAGCAGTATTATTCTTTGTGTTTGAGCAAGTACACGGCTTATCAACATAATACAGTTCTCTAACCCAAGAAAGGAGGTAGCATGTGGAGAGCAGCTAAGCAGATCAGGGGGACCAATCCAGGGGCCCGCCCCCTCCATGGAGATCACGGCCTACACAAACTTTTGCTAACACAATGCATGCCAAGTTTTAGACAAACCACGGACGAACTTCAAGGGGAGAGGGTAGAGCATTTCATGGAGAACTTTCTAGAACCTCCAGGAGACAGCTTAGACTCTTTCACGATGACAGAGCTGGAAGCAGCGATTCAAGGGCTCAAGCCACGAAAAGCCCCTGACCTCGACCTGATAGGCACATCAGCCATGCAGGCCGCCCCGGCCCCCATATTTGCATATTTGTTACTAATTTTCAATGTTGACTTCAGGTTCCGTTATTTCTCAGCCATATGGAAGTCCGTGAAGATAACCCCAATCCCGAAACAAGGCAAGAATCACTTGTTCTCTGAAAACCATCGCCCCATTTCCCTTCTCTCGGCAATCTCGAATCTTTCCGAACACCTGTTCCTGTCAAGCATATCCCCCTTCCTGGACGGATACTTAAGGCTGAAGCAGTTTGGATTTTGTCACGGATACTCTACTTATCAGCTGGTACGGGTGATTACGAAGCTGGTCGACATCCATAACATTAACTTGTGCTCTGTTACAGTGCTACTGGATGTCAGCTAGGCGTTCGACAAGGTCTGGTACGAGGGCCTTCTCCTCAAGCTCAGCGAGTCCCCGCTCCCGTCAAAAGCAATTCATCTCCTCAATTCTTACTTACTGGGTCGCCAGTTCCAGATATGCATAGAGGGGCGCTATATGGGCTGTGTGGTGTGGCGTTGAGGATGCTTAGTTCCTATCTGTCTGGAAGGCAACAGCTGGTGTCGGTGCATGGTGCAGTATCTAATGTGGCCCAAACTCAGCACGGTGTGCCTCAAGGCTCAACTCTTGGGCCTTTACTTTTTTTAGTCATAATAAACGACTTTAATGTTAATAGAGCAAACTCATCTTGCCTCCTTTATGCCGAAGACACTTGCAGTAACATTGAGGACCTGATGATGAGGGCGGCAGAAGATCTGGAAGAGACCATGAGCTGGTTTCAATCTAATAAGCTCCAACTTAACGCAGACAAAACTCAAACGCTCATCTGCAGTTTGAAAAAAGAAATATGCTTAGATAACCAGCTCTCCATCAAGCTTTTAGGCCTAAATATAGATAGTAGGCTGTCTTGGCCTGCCCACATCGATGATGTGTGTAAGAAGTTGGCGAGTATCAATTTCCTCTTGAGGAAACTAAAGAATCTGGTGTCAACTTACCTGCTGTCTGCATACTATACTATACTCTTTTCCATAGTCACCTTTTATATGACCTCGTTCTGTAGGGTCACTCACCAAACACCCAGAGAGTTCTCCTACGTCAGAAGGCGGCAATGAGGATTCTGACATCCAGTGGTTTTAGGGATCACTGTAGGCTCCTGTTTGCTGAGCTCGGTGTGCTGACTGTGTATGGACAATTTGTACTCAACTCTCTCCTGCTCGTCAGGAAGGATATTGACATGCACACCAAACGTGACCAGCTTCACCATCACAATATTAGAAGCAGTTTGGACGTCCATATACCTCGTTGTCGCCTGAGCTTGACAGCGAACAGCAATCCGGTTCTCGCTCTCAAAATGTACAACCTGTGCCTGTGGCAGTTCGGTGTCTCCAGGTCAGCCTTTTTAAGCTACGGGTGGGGACAAAAAACAAAATAATGTATATATAATAATGTGGCTTAAACAAAATAGTCTGTACTCAATTGAGGAGTACTTTACCAAGATATATGTCAATATTTGAGAGCCCCTTGCGACCAAAAGATTCAGTTGCCAAAGTATATGTTATAATGTGTAAGTGTTATTTTTTCATTTCTAATGTATTTTGACGCGATCAACCAGTCAACTGGGCCACGATCAAGGATTTGGTAATGGTATCCTTGACACATCCGGTAGAGGCTGGGGTACCCCAGGGCAGTGTCTTGGGCCCGATCCTCTACCTTGTTTATACTAATGAAATGTATGTGTAGTGAAATGAAATGAAATGACCAGGAATAACGTTGTCATTTAAGCTGATGACACACTGCTGCACTACAGAATCTGACTCCCTGCCCACACCGCGAGGATGATGCAGACACAAATAGACACCCTGCCACGCTCCCTCCACCAATGGCGGAGCCATCAAAGTCAATGCGGATAAATATAATGCCATTTAATTCAGGAAGAGACGAAAAATGCCGAGAGCAGTTCCACCTGAGATCCAACTAAACGTAGTAGGAATACCGTAGAAGATGCCCGTTAAGTACTTGTGTACTTCACTCACGCCTGTGTTTCAAAAAGCATGTTTACAGGAAAGTCGCTGAGGCATGGCAGTACTGGGGATGATGTGATTACTTCTTGCAGCGAGAAGCCCAATCCCGGTCAGGACGAAGGTCACTATGTTCGTACTAATTGTACGCTCTTGTATCATGTATGCTTCAGAAGCAAGGTAGATTCTGGCCAGCAAGACCAACAGGAAAAGCCTAGAGGTCATCCAGACAAAGTGGCTGAGACGAATCACACGACAACCGTGGTTCATCAGGAACTCCGTAATCATGTTGGGAGTCCCAACTCTGTTTAACAGAACAAAAGCCCATGGACTGTTTCAGAAAGCAGCCGAGTTCAACCTAAAACACATCAGAGAGCTCTGTAGACAGCATGATGTTGCAGAGATCTGGAGGCCCAGGCCAATCGCCATCCTGGATGATCCGCCATAGGGGAACATCGTGTTCTACCCAGCCAAAACCTGACACAGCAATGCGTCGACACTTCTTAATTTATGCTTATGTTTAATATACTTTGATTAGTTATTTCACTTGCTCTGGCCCTGTTCTGATTTGATTATTCTAGCCACTCCAAGAGGTCCAGCAGCTACTGCTAAAAATCTAATGCTGTGATTCGCCCAAATTAAGTCAATTTGCCCGTATGTAAGTGGCTCATACAAGTCTAGACGGATGGGGGAAGGTGGGTTTAGTTTGGATATACACCGCCTAACAGGGGAGTAATTAAATAACCCCGCAGGAGCGGGTGGGGGGTGCTCATAAAGAGTTACCACCTGCCCAAAAAGTTCTCTAACGCTACTCACCTCCTCTGCAGTGCGATATTTCTTCTTGGTCCCGTCTGTCAATGACCAGTAGAATGTTGCGATCTCCACAGTCGCAGTGGCTCGTGTCAACAAGTCCTGCCACACTTTGAACGTAGAGTTGTGAATGGAGCCGTTCCTGTACCTCATGCCGTCTGGGATGGACTCCACCAGGGAGAATCTGACAAGGAGGATAATGTGTGTCAATCAGTCAATCAAAATCACTTTATTTACAAAACATTAAGACTTGACATGAGTAAAATACACAAAACTAAATAATTACTGTGATGTAGCATATTAAAAGCTGTAGTCATAGTCTTGGTCAAATATCTTTGTTCATTTGCTGTACAGGTAAACAGACAGAATACTGTGAAATAAGATGATCAAATATAAAAATAAAACACTATTGACTTAAATAGAGTAATACACTGAAATATATCAGTGCAGTAGTGCAAAGAATTAGTCATAATCACAGAGGAAAAATTCATTTAGAGAATAAACTGGCTTATTCCTGACATTCTTTATTTCAGCTAGAATACAATAAATTAAAAATTTCTCGATGTAAGTTTTTTTTTAATTCCAATGAATGTTTATCGGTTACTCTTCTGTGCCTCCTGTAATAATAATGACTGATATTATTTTGCAAATCTAAACTCATCGACAAATAAATTGTATCTAAAAAGAATTTAAATGTAAACCGTAAAATTTTGAATTCAGGAAACACGTCTTTATTTTATATTTTAAATTTAAACAGATTTGAATAGTTTTCGTATTTTAAAATCTTATCTAAAATTGTAATTTTTGAGCCATAAATGAGTGAATATATTTCATATCTAATAACAATAAGCTAGTCAATAATTCTTCTTAAGGTTTCATTAGTAAATTTTTCTCGAGTGAACAGGTTATTGGCCTATCGCACCCATAGCTTCCCTGGGACATGCATGTGCACCAGCCAGGTCTCAAAGGACTCCCCATGACTGGGAGGTTCCCCCCTCACTTGGTTCTGTAGGTGGACCAACACCCAGTGGCAGGGGTAGCTCTGTGTAGCTAACAAATGAGTGTTGATGTCTGATGTGGACCAGTCTGCCGAACCCACCCCGCATTCAAGGTGTGGTCGGAACGGCTCGAAAGGTACTACCACTCCCAGGACATCCATAACCCCCCTAGTCAATAATAATAACAATGAATTTAAACATTAGGACCATGAGTTATAACAATTTAATGTGTTTACATATAATACAGAAACAACAGCATATAATAACACAGCTACTGCATAATAGCTACTATTATAAACTTTATGCTTTATGCTTAAATGTTGTCTTGTGAATGATGCTGAAAAACGTAAATGATGCTGGAGGTGGAAATAGAGGACTGAAATCATTCCTAAAAAGTATTCCATGTACACCCTACGGTTTACCATTACAACATCGTAGCTCTCCGGAAGTCCACTAAATGTTGATCAACCAAAAGTGTAATGCATTTGGAATACCAGTTCCTGATTATTTTCAAACACAAATTTTTCAACACAAAATAAAATCTGAGTGATCTTGCACAACCCTCTGTGTTCAACTACTTCAGTACTTACTTGCAATTTTTGTTACATATTAGAAGTTGTTTTATATCAATCTTTGAGGTAGATCCCCTTTCAGAATGCTGCACTGGTAAAGTAATCAGTGCTAACAACACAATCAAAACCAAGATAATTGTGACACATGACAGCTTTAACCAATTTGGACCTCTGTTTAAAAAATAGAGAGGCATTTTTTAAAGAGTGAATAAATATTTACAATTTAGAATATAATAATAATCTGGAAACAGAAAAAAATTTGATCCATTTACTACAAATACTTTATTTTCACTCAATACATCCTGATCTAATATTTAACTGTGATTTCATGGTTATGAAATACATAACAGGAAACTTTATAAATATTCTGTTGCTATGGTTTTTTGTCATTGTGAAGTTTCCTCATTTTACTCTAGTTTCTCCTCTTTACTTTTCTCATTTTTCTTTACATTTGTAATCATTATCTCAATTTTAAGAGAAGGTTTAAAGAAGTTTTTCCTTTCCCTGTGACCCTAGAGGCAGAAAAGCATTAATTTGACAAGAAAATACTCAACACTGCAAAGTTACTAAGTCCTAACACTGAAGGAAAGATTGATTGATTGATGTCTTTATTTAAACTTACAATAGGAAGGCTATTAAAGACCTCTCTTACCTTATGTACTTACGTAAATGCAAATTCCTATAAACAATTAAATTCTAGAAAACATAATAAAACAATTCAAACACGACAACTTTTAAAGGCAAATTTAATTTTTTAATGTAGTTTTTAAGGTACCAATCAATTTACCTCTTCATCTAAAAAATTGAACTGTTTAGTAAAAATTCTTTTAATAATTTACAAAATTTGTGGTAATTTCTTGCTTGAAAGGGGATTCCATTCTCAGCAACCAGTAAAACAAAAAAATTTAATTTACATAAATGTCCTATGGACTTGTGGCATGTCCTGTAATCCACCTACTTGGAGGTCACGAGTTGTGAGCGATGGTCGGTGGGTGTAGTGTTCTCTTGTGTGGATTAATGTCTGCACTATTGAATACTACGTTAATTGGATAATCTGAAAATATCCCTGTTGCAGCAGACCTGTACTCAGTGAATTTCCAAATCAATAACAATAATATTACAGTAGAACTCCAATTATCCGAACTCCGACTATCCGAATCGCCGATTATCCGAATGACTTTCAGAAAAAAATTTGTCCAAAAAAAGTCTAAGTGTGCTATTATTCTTCCCCCCGCGAAGCCAGTGTTTGCGTGTAAAATGTAAGTATATTTTATTTATATTTAAAACATGTGAAAATATCATGTTTCTTACATTTAATTCAATAAAAAAATAGTGCAACATCAAAATGTAGCTTTTTTCTCTCTAATGGCAATTTAAAAAAAAACTCTGATTATCTGAATATTTGATTATCCGAATGGGTCCCGGTCCCCTTAATTCGGATAATTGGAGTTCTACTGTATTATATGTCAAGTTTTATCAATGTCTGTCGATAAAAATATGAGAGTTAGTTATTTGCCCATCCTCCATATGATTAAAATGGGAAAAGATTTAGCTGATTTTTAAGCTAATTCTAATGGTAAAAAATAAACTTTAAAATATTTAAAAATTAAGTACTGTACGGTATGAAAAATGTAAAAAACCCAATTTTTTAGTACAAAACCCCCCAAACTACCCGTTCCGATTTACCGATATGTCTGGATTACAAACTCGTCCGAGCAATTGTAAGAATACACGTTTCTATCAAATTTGGCCTCGATCGGACCATTTTTAAGATAGTTATCGTGTTCACAGACACACACACACACACACACACACATATATATATATAATTTTTAACGACTATTGTTTTTGGTCTGCTCTGGGTACCTAAAGAAGAAAAAATAACATAGTCCCGGGCTTAAGTCTCGCCATGAGACCTACGGTAATAGCTTCTTCCCTATGGGAAATTTACTAAAAGTCTGTTCAATCATATAGTATTTTTAAACTGTATATTTTTACTTTCTCTCATTATAGTATATTCTCCATAGTATATGGAGAAAGTATTTTTTTCGTCAAAATTTTCGAATTTGAGTTGAGGTATATCCGTTTTGGGGTAAAACGGGTGTAACCACATCTAATACCCTAAGCTAATTATACTGTTTTACTATATTATCTATCTTCTATAATATTATAAAGAAGAGGTGGTTTTTGGGTTTGTTGTGGCAAGTGAATGCGAAAAATACTGAACCGACCGGTTTGAAATTTTACAGAAAGGTAGTTCTTAAACTCATGCAACACATAGGCATACTCATTTCCTTAAAATCCTCTCGGGCTACGCCCTGTGAACGTCCTAAGTTTCAATGTTTACATTTTTAGAGAATGAAAACATAAAATTACTTGAATGTCAACAGCTGTGAATACTAAAATTTGACAGTTCGAGAAGAAGGAGAAGAAGAAGAAAGAGCTGCCGTGACTGTCCTAGGTTTCAATGTTTACATTTTCTAATGACAACATCCGTTTGCACTATATTTTGACAGTTCGGGAAGAAGAAGAAATAAAGTTGATTGTTCAGATAAACTGCTGGATCGAAATTAGTGAATTATTTGAAATAGCGGAATGGTAGATTTTAAGTTTTTTTCCGACGACTGTCTCTATTACATTAATCCTTATCCTCTCCCAATATTTGACATATGTTACTTTGAAATGTTGTAGACACTCCTGTTTTGTCATTTTGTAAACAATGAAAAGCCTACACCTTTCAGCCTTTTTAGCCCGTGCGAAGAACGGGTACTTTGGCTAGTACAGAGATAAAATTGTCCATGGATGAATGAATGGGGGGGGTTTTGTACCCAAAAAATGGGTTTTTTGTATTTTTCCGATGTATTTTTTTAAATTTCAAATTTTATCTTTCACCATTAGAATCCGCTTAAAAAAATACACAATTAAGTTTCTTAAAGTCTCCAACGGTTACCGAGATATTAAAAAGTCTAAACACAGTACGTTGTATTTTGGGGCTCCAATGTTAATCTTATGGAGGATAAGGAAAAATTAATATTTCCCATATTAATCAAAACTTGGTATTTACCTTCATGTTGTTGATACCATTTATGCTTAAAAATCATAGTTTATGTATTTATCATGGCAGCAAACCTGCTTACTCTTTTCCCATGTTAATCATATAGGGATCGAATAGGCAAAATCCTTTATTTATGGACAGATGTTGATGAAAGTTGGTATAAATGTTAAAAATAAAAATTGTTTATGGTAGAAATGCCTACTTTCAGTGTTTCTCACGGCAGCAAACCTGTACATTCTTTTCCATGTTAATCTTATCGAGAACAGGTAAATAATTCTCATGTTTATGGACAGATTTTTATAAAACTTGTCATATATTATTATTATTATTATATTATTGATTTGGAAATTCACTGAGTACGCAGGTCTGCTGTGACGGGGGTATTTTCATTTATTTTGTACAATTTTAGTTTATTACTTCGTCATATTATATCTTGCTTCTAAACACTGGGTCATAACCTGTATAAAGGTACGGCTTCGTCAAATTACAAATATTTTTGCGGTATAAAAGAACGTGTAACGTGTAATAAACTTATTTGCTCAGGAGATACAGTAGAACCTCGATTTAACGAATTTCAAGGGACTGAGAAAGATATACATTATACAGGGGTATTCTTAAAAATCTGGTTCGATAAATCAAGGTTCAATTTTGCCGAAATTCGTAATATAGGGGTTATTCATAACCTCCAAATAAACTTGTCCAAACTCTATTTAAAATAGATTTTTAGGTATATGTCATTTTTATATACTGTGTATTTTACCGCAAGAGATTGGCTTAATTAGCCAATTGCTTGTTCAAAAACCATTATGGCCCAATTGCTCGGCCAATTGTTGAGTTTTTTCCTGAAGTATAAGTCCCGAAACGTATACATTTTTGTCACAGCATATTGTTTCATCCGTAACATGATAATATCATGTAGTGATATTTTCACTTTAAACGTCCTATAATTAATTATTAGGGCCGTTTAGCTTTTATGCACTGACCAGTAAGTCCACCTTCATCTTCAAATTTCTATTTATTTTTTACTGTTGTTTGAAGAGTTTTTGGTGTTATTTTAAACTCCTTAGTAATGTCCACTTTATCCATATGCGGGGTTTCTTCTATGTTTTTATTATTTCACTTTTGAATTACACACTAAGATCTACTATTTTTCTCCGCCATGACGCACCAACACAAAAAACACACCAACCTGTTAATCACTTGCAAACGATGGCATACTTTTTTGTATGGCACACCTTTTTTGGTGTGGTACACATAATCTTCGCTGTCTTCACAGTATCTGCACCTAGAAGAGTCTACTTTACCCATTCGGTGCAGATACGGGCGGATATAACAATGCCCGGTCAGGAACTGAGCAAGATAGACATTTACCTACCCATGCATGGATGCGGCAAATCCACGGTTCCAGGTTCCCGATGAGGCGCCATGTCCACCTTCCGGTTGTCCCCTCATCCTATCGACACTGCCAAGTGGCCATTGTTTGGCCAACAGCCAGTTTAGCTTCTTCAGCTTGTTCTACCACTGCCTCACGCACCCAGATAGTTTTCTTTTCTTGTGTAGCAGGTCAATTGGGATGGCTACCGCTAACACTTCTGCCTCAGATACTGTTCGGTATGCAGACGCGACTCTACTAACGCAAGCATGCGAGTTCGGTATGTTTTACCTTAGTCACATCAGCCCAAATTCCGCTTTATCACCTGTGCTGTTGTCATCGGTGGCCTCCGCTTAAATTGTCTCGGTCCACCCATCAGACTACCGAGATTCGAGGTTACTTTGGCCGCCCTTTGGCATATGTTCCACTTATGTATCATGCTTTAAGAGGTATAACAGTATAATGTATTACAGGATGGTCCATGAAGAGCCCATCCACAATTGTTCGTAATTCCTCAGCCTCCAAAGGCTCGCACCCCTTTCCCTGTGCGAATTTTCTCATGATCAGATTGTAACCCTGCCCCTAGGGATCACTGTTCACGTACACGAACAGGGAGTTCCAACAATAGGCCTTACTTTGTTTGTTCGCTTTGACCAGTTCTCTTTTTGCTGCCTTGTACTGCTTTGACCGCTCTGCCACTTCTGTCCGCGAGTGCTGAGTCCACCGCCTGAGTCTCAAGCAGTAGCGCTGCAACTGCGGAAGCAACGTAGAATCTCCACCCAAGGGGGAAAGAAATTATATTGTAAGACAAAAGTCACATATATTTTTATTTTAAAACTTTACCGAAATACTCATTATCATCACAATGTACATTACTACATCATATTTTCCGTTTTTGTCATATCATAGAATAAAAAAGTAATTAATAGTATGAAATATACTGATGCAAAAGTCTACTTTATCCAGGGAGCATGTTCCATAGCCATTTCAAGGGATATGTCTGTGAGCGCCACGATAGGCCTTTAAAAAACTCAAACCAGTTAACACACTAAATTTTATTTCGAAGCACTAATGTTGTTATCTTATGGGAAAAGGATTTAAAAAATCAAAACTCAAAAGACTAAAACTTTATATAAGCCTACAGAGCTTACCTAGATGTAAGGGCAGTTACTGTAAGTTGAAAAATCTAAATTATTTTATTCCTTGTATCAGCAAGCCCATTTTCTCTTTTCCATGTATTTCTTATGGTTGGCTGATAAGTAAATTGATACATCTTCTTTATTTAACTTACTATTAGCTTAGTTTGTATCATCACAGTTGATTAAATCAACGGAAATTCACTTAGTACGTATGTAGGGGATATTTCTTGAATACTATTATTAACAACATCCCTTTAAGTTTGATTCCATTATAAAAATATAAATAATTAATTATTAGTAGTAGGCTTATTAAACACAACTTGTTTACATTAGACAATTTGATAGTCTTGAGTGATACTAACAGCATTAACTAATGTGCGTGCAATCATATACACATTGTCGTTGACATTAATTGTTATAATATCTTCATCTTACAGAGCATATTTAATGTCTTATAATGGTTGTTGTTGTCAGTAACCCATCTATCATAGATGGATTGTATCATCTATTATAGTAATCAATATAATAATAACCATCATCATAAGCAAAAAGCAGAAACATATTATGTTTCAGCTTTTTGCTGCAATTTCGAAATTTTTTCGTACATTAAACATTAGTACCTAGTTTAGTGAAAATTAAAAACCCTCAAGAGTAACGTTTTATTGTACTGATTTTTTATTAAAAAATGTTAGATTCTGATTATTAACCCTCCCAAGCATCGATCGGCAAAACTATCGCCGATACCGCCGTTCGTGAAGGGCCGTCGGCGATATTTTCGCCGACGTACAAGCACTCGCTTTAAGGATTAAACCAGCCAAAGACATATAAATTATACATCGTATATATATATATGTACACGATGTATAATTTATATGTCTTTGGCTATATATATATATATAAACAATTAATTAATCGTAATGATATATAACTTTGTAAGTAAATTTCGTCTTGTAAGCATGCTCATTTTCATTATTTGGTGTCTATGCAACGGCCTACATTATCTGTATTAGATTTTTATTCTTCTAATAAATTATAACACACACACACACACACATATATATATATATGAAGTTATGATTAAATTTAGAACAAAATGGCTATGTTAATTGTTTTATATATTTCATGTGATTATATGATTTGTAGCCTCAAATATAAAAAATTTGTATTATTGTTTTTGACGTGGATACCATGTCTTAGCTCTGTGTGTGGGGGGCGATTTGTAAGATGGAAAACATGTACAGTAGTAATTAACAGGTTTCCATAGAAACTACCAGAGCTTTTGAATTGGATTTTTGATATACTGTACAATAAGAACATGCACATAAGAACAATGTGCATGTTTTTGAATGTTGTATTCGAATGTGGACGTAAGGTTGGGTGCATGTATTTTTGAATGTGCATGTGCAGAGAATGTAGATTGAAAGGGATTGTCTGATAATAGTGTGGATGTTATTGCATGTTGCGCATGTACGTTTTCTGTAGCTCTTAAAGTATCTAGTTTGGTTTATATTATTAGCTTATTTTATAAATTAACCTTCATCCGCATGGTTAATGGTTCTTTTATTTTTGTTTTTATCATATATTTTACAAACTAAAATATTGTTCCCTGCAGTCGCCATAAATTAGAGAGCGATAGTCGCTAGGGATCTGCCCCCGCGCACAGGCTCTGCCTATGCGGTGACATTTCGTATTATATAGTATATATTGTAATATTTGTTTGTATGTTAAAGGAAAGAATAAAGAACTTATTACTATTATTAACAACTGTTTAGATGAACTGAAACCATTCGCTTTAGACATATCCATGATCTAGCCTATTCCCAAAAGGGAACTAAATACATAATCAACAGGTTTACACAGATATATGTACGAGTAAATAATGTCTTGAGTACTGGTGAAATCCTCATTAAATTCTTAACCAGTGAACTGACACATACTTTCTCCCTTAAGTAAGTTCAAGGAAGACAATCTGTAATAAAACTATCATGTTCTTCAAAGTTCATCTAAATAAATACCATTTAATAATTTATTGTTTCAAAAATAATCATCCCGTTTCTGATTATAAAAACAAGAGAGGCAAAGTTAAATTAATTGTTCGAACTGTATGGGGGAAAACACCCCCCCCCCCCCGGTAATACCAAGCTTTTTTGAGTTGGTTCTGTTGGGTGATTTGACCTTACACTTCATACCAAGTTTCATGGAAAACGGTTAAAAAATAAGGAAGAAATTGATATTTTAATATTCTCCATAAGAATAACGTTGGATGCTTTCAGACAACGTACTGTGTTTATCATGGACAGTAAATTTAACTTTTCTCTGGAACCGTTAGTAGACAAATAATTCAAAATACTAATTTATTTAGTTTTTTAAGCTGGTTTCAATGGTATCAGTCAAGTTATACTTTACTTTTATTGTTTTCGCTGAAAATTTAAAAATTTGAACTATACATAACTTTTGAACCGTCATTTTTTCAGACATGCGGGTGGTGTCAAATTATTTAGTACTCTGTGCACTATAAACTATGAAATTATAATCAAAATCGTTAGAGCCGTTTTTGAGAAATTTGGATTTTTCACGTTTTTTAAGAGTTTTTAGGGGTGAACTACCCTTAAAAATCAAAAATTAAAAAAACTCCTGGAGATACCGTGAATATATACATACATGCAAAATTTCATATAAATCGGACCAACGGGGTAGGCTGTGGCACTGTACACATCCAGACATCACCTCCAAACCCACTTTTTTGGATTCAGGGGACCCCAAAACGGATATATCCACTCTCAACTCAAATTCGAAAATTTTGACGAAAACAATACTTTCTCCATATACTACGTATAAGGGGAGAAAGTAAAAGCTGAAACATATCGTTTCAGCTTATTTGCCACAATTTCAAAATGTTTTTCGTACGTTTAACATTACAGTACTATTTATAGAATTAATTATGATTTTGATGATTTTTTAAATGAACTTTGAAGTTCTACACACAACCACTCAAATCACTGCGACACTAGAAAAATTACGATAGACACTTGGGAGGGTTAATCTACAGTTTCGTGATCCAGTTTTATTATATCTTACCTTGTCTGCTGTATAGTATAAACTAAATTATCTCTTTTATGCATATCACCTGCTGGCTTTTCTTGGTTTCAGGATGAAGTATTTAGGAAAAAGATGTCGCTTCATTTGGGTGATGATGAGGCACACGAAGAATCAATTTAAAAAATGGATTTTCTTCTCGTGATTTTTAGAGCCGATTTTCATTGAACATCTTCTATTGAAATTAGAATACAATAACCTCTTCTTGTTTTCCTTT
Source organism: Nephotettix cincticeps (assembly GCA_023375725.1). NCBI lineage: Eukaryota > Metazoa > Arthropoda > Insecta > Hemiptera > Cicadellidae > Nephotettix > Nephotettix cincticeps. The sequence continues at coordinate 128,238,428 of CM041786.1, read as the reverse complement.
CATCCTTGATGAAATGTACTCACAAGACTGTCTAAAGAATACGAACAATTTTTCAATTTACCCATTTATCTTGACGTTGAAGTACAATTAAATTATAAGTTATGTACCAAATTGAATAATATAGTTTTATTTTATACATATTTATTTATAAAATATAAATTAACATCAAGAAAATGCTTAAAATCATTCTTTGTACATCAAGATAGAAGTTTCATCAAGGGTAATAAGTCAAAGTGATAGAAATTCCTAATGATGAAAAGATTATTGTAATAATTCCTAGTAAAGGTCATTTGCCTTGCGGCGACGACAGCTAATCATCCTACAGTCCTCAATAAATTCCACGGTAAGCTTGTTTTTCACTCTGCATTGTCACATAGCCCCAACAAGGCATGCGTCATTACGCACGATTGCAGGCATATTTATTGTATTCTAATTTCAATAGAATGAGATTATCTTATATAAAAAAGCTCAAAAATACACTTACATTTTCTTGGATGGTATTTAGTTATTTCTTTATGGAAGTTTTTCCAAGATAATTAGATTTTTACTTTCAATCCTGTTTGCAATTTTGTTTTTAAAATAACATATTTTAAAAACTTAACCTTACAACTACGTACTTTCTAATTCTCATGTTTTTATTTTAATATACCTTAAGGCGTTATTAGGATACAAATTGAAATGTAGGTACTGTATCATGAAATTATTTTAAAGATTTTTTTGATGTTTATTTTCAGTCCTGTTTGCAAATCTTTTTCATTTACTTAAAAATATTTTAAAAACATTTTTTTAAATTTGTATTTAACACCTTCTACTGACAAATTATTTTAAAAATACCTAGGTGCATTACTAGGATGCAATTCTAAAATCTCCAATAAAATTATTTTTAATATATATATTCAATCCTGTTTGCAAAAATATTTTTAACATAGCAATGAATTTTAGAAATAACTTTTAAAAATCTATAAAACACTTTCTTAAATATTTTAAAGCGGCTTTTAAAACCTTCTAACAAAATTTTTTAAATTAAATTGGCACATTACTAGGATATATTTCTAAAATGTTCTTGAAAATTATTGTTTAAATATACTGTGCTGTCTATGAATGAATTGATTTTGTCACACCTTGATTGAATTGAAGATTTTACCCATGCACAAATACACATGTTGTGAGGGCCCCTAAACCTAAAAAGTAGATTTTAAGTGATGTCCCTCTATGTGTATAGAGGCACCTGTATATACCATTGGTTTGATTTTAATACAATTTGATATATACATACCACCCAACCTGAAGTATTTTTTTCCGTGTATTGAATTTTTAATGGTACCTCACCCATTAAATACAAACTTCTCAACCGATCATCAAATAGAATGCCATGATTAAATTTCACGGTTCATAGTAATTAGGGCCCCAAATATGACAAACCATGTTTATAAGCATCTTATGGCCACATCAGCCAATAAAACTCACAGATGAGAATGTTTATCCTCCTGGCAGGAGAGCAGGGTTTGGGTGCTTCTCCCCTTTAGGTATTTAATTTATGGCAAAAGGCTGTGGGATATAAATTTAATATTTTAGAAACAATTCAGGTCATATCAACTTGAATGGTGTCACTATCAGTAATTAATACATTTTTTATGTTAAAGCATTCAGAAATATGACAATTACTGTACTTAACATGTAAGAACTTCTTTAGTTTCCTTTAGAGAGAAAAAGTATGTCAGTTCCCTGATACCATTTATTTTAAGTTATTATAAGCTTTAGATCTTTATACAATTTAGTATTAATAACAGTGTACTGTACAGTATTAATTTAACCTTTTATTTTGTAAATATGTAACATCGGATAATTCAAACTGTTCTGGGGATACATTTCATTTACTGTCCTCAAAATTATTCACATAAAAAATAATTTTGTCACACTCATGCTAGAACCTGAGTCATTCATAGAAGTTTTTATTCTTATGATTCTTTAAAACGTTATTTTAGGGCAGTTTTACTGTATTTAGTATTCTATCTCTGTCCAGGTCTGAATATATATGAGGTTAAATATAGACATAGTATGTCTGCATCATGGTATTCTATTGTTCAAGTTTTAATTTAACTTTTTATCAAATTTTCCAAAATGAAAAAGATCAAAAATAAAATTTTATTGGATCGGGCACTATTTGGTTACTTGTAAACATGGGGAGATTTTTAAAGGGGTGTTTGCAAAATAAAGAAATATAAATATATTTATAAATATAAATTTATTTCGAACTATCAATGCAAGGTACAGTACTTTAAGTTTTTAATCAAATACCTATATTTTTTACTGCAATTAATTGTTTTCCATTTTCTTTATCTGTACAGCATTATAACAAATAGAGCATATAACTAAGCCATATTACCTTCTTCCCATATTATTTACTACCTTATTAAGATTTCTCACTATTTATTGTGTTTTGTAATTAATTCGTAATTATGACATTGAATTTATACTGGAACCTCATGCGTCAAGATATACATAATTAAGTTAACTTGTAACTATTATCTTACTGTAGTTATCAAAGAGAACATAAATTAAAAAACTTTTTCATATCTTGCATTAAGAATTTTGTTGAATTTTTATTAAGGTTCTTTATTTAATATTAACTTTTATAAAGTTACAGGACATAAATTTGTAGGTTGTTATTGGAAAGAGATAATAACAATGTATTTTACCACATTATGAACTTTGACACTATCTAAGAGAACAGAGCCAATCTATTTTCATAGTTAATGGATTAGAATCAGGAATAAATCACAAGTTTATTAAAATACAATGATACTAACTTACCATAGACTATAAAATTTGGACAGATTCAGTTTCTTCATTAAAGTCCATCCCACAGCTATCAAGTGCAAACTGTATTATTTGATTTCCAACGAAGTCAAATGGGAATCCAGCAAATAACCAACAGCTGACTTCTGCTCCGGTAGCCTACTAGGCTTCCACAAAATATTTTCAGCGAGTTGGAATCAGAATCGTTGGATATTCCACAAATTCGTGTTTAACTCTGTTACCAATTTCCGTACCATAGGTGATTACTTGACTATCATATAATGCAATCTCATATTCAATCATGTTTTATGTGGATATCCACATAAAACATGATTGAATAATTATGACATTCTTCATTGAGGAATTACAACAAATTGAAACAGAGAGCAATTGAAGGTTAAAAAAAAATACAATTTGTAGTAAAACAGAAAATAATTTTATTTGAACTAATGCAAGCAAGAATCGTGTTCACATCATTCACTCTTCCTTAATATTCTTTTAGCCCTCTTGCAGAAGCTAATTTTACTTCAAACACCTTATTTTTTTTATTTCCTTTGCTATATTATTGTTTTTGTTGGATTTTTTCTGTTAGGGCAATCTTTCTAGAAGCAAAGATTAAGCACGGTAACACCGATCCATAATTAATTTGATTTATGGCATTTTTATAAAGTATATACTGGGTGTCCAGCCTAGTTTTACAATAGCTAACTTTATTATTTTATATCTGACTGTGTACTTCTTATGGAGATCCCATTACTTTTTTCATACTGGTTTTAGGTAAGTATTTGAACTTTTGAAATATCCCTCTTTTATCCCAATATGACAGACAACTTGGTTTTTTCTTATAGAACACTGTGTTTTGTTATGATTTTAGATAGAAAACACATTTTTCCTACACCAAACCAATCAGGCTCTACAGCATTTTTAAGTTTAACTTCTCTGTAACTTACATAATCCTGGCCAAAAGTCACTGCTGTGTAACAATGGTGATTGAACAATGCACATAGGCCCCTTGTTACAGTGAAATTAAGTTAAAAATGCTCTAGAGCCTGATTGGATAGGTTTAGGAAAAAAAAATAAAAAGTTTGACATTTTTGATACTCGACCGATCAACAGCAATCTATTTAACATATTGCACCTGATACGAATAACATCCAGTTCTTGTCTTAGTTATCGTACTTTTGAGTTAGATTTTATTTTTATGTATTGAGGACTAGCTCGGTTAACCGGGCGAATAATCAGGAGTCTACTGTTACTAAGTTACTTTAAGATCTACCTTAACTCTACAAAAGAATTGATAAGAAAAATGGCACTACAAGAAGAGTTCTTCAGAGAGTATTACGTTGCGTGCATTCATTATTTAGAAAATATAGAACATTGTATTTATGTTTGCAGGTCCAATTTCTATTAACAATTTTAGATAGGCTCAAAAGTTAAAATTATATGACTTTTTTATCATCATACCAAATATATTAAAATGATTTGTTTAAAAATATTGCAAAATAAAAACTAGCATGAGTAAAACTTTGTATTCGTTATTCTGTTTACTGGGATTTTCTAATAAAATTAATGTATTCCAAACACAAGATTATCCTAAACCTTTTATACGCTAGTGTGGCAGGGGTACTCACCCCTTCATCAACATAATCAGGACTATTTTAATGTTGTATTAACTCCATAATGATTTGTAGAATACTCACCTTAACTATTTTAAGACCATATAGTTAACTAATTCTTCATCCTTTTTTGACAGTGGAGTGATATGGTTTAAAACAAAATTTTTTTTACCATTATCGAATAGATAAATGATTTGAAAAAACCTTGTTCTCCTCAGTTGAAAGTATTTGATAGGTACTTACCATTATATTGTGAAACCTGGAACATTTACATTAGAACCAAATTCTTCAGCAAAATTTTTGTAATTTTTAACATTCCTCCCCAACTATTCCTCCCTCCCGAAATTTTGACCCTCAAATAATTCCATTTGTTATGGCTATAGACCTTTCTGTGGAATGGCTGCAGTTTATTAGTGCTCAGAGAGTTTTGTTAGAATTTTTGTAATTTATTTTAAAATTCATTTCTGGAGATGTGTTCATTAAGAAATTGTTGCTTATATTTTTCATAAATTATTTATTAAACAAACAACATAGAGTCCCGGTAACCCAAACGTCCAGCTAATCCCAATAACTTTATGGGGGAAAAGGTTACAGAGTTTAAATTAAAAACGAAGGAGTGTAAACTGAATTATAACTGTTACATCTTTCAGCACAGTATCACTAATTATACTGTACTAAGTATGCAATGTTAATTAAATACAACAATTTACTTTTTGGTACCCAAAAATTCAGTTATCGTCTTATGACGTAACAAATAAATCCTGTTAACCAATGCCAAGTTGCGCCATCTTCACATAAACATCAACTATATGGATGTAACAATACACTTTTGCTTGAGATATCGTCAGGTGATGTCTAGCTTGACTCACAAGTACTGTACTTCAAAATGGACTTGATTCTCACGATCCGACTCTTTATCATCGCTTTTTGGCGAACTACTTTACAAACATGTGAGTTCATCTAAAGCAATGACCGTGATCACATAAAAAGTAGGCCTACAGACGGCACTGTTTTATTATTGTTCGTTATTATGTGTCAGTGTGTGTGTCATGTTTTATATTTATAAATAATGTCGAGTCCATAACAGATAGAACGTCGCTGCAGGACAACTTGTGCCATTCAGGCAAAACATCTAGTGGACAAACCTATAGGCCTAATGTGAATTGTGGTAAGGTCTAAAATAATACATTTGATTAGTATTTTTAATGAAACCTGCATTTCCAGATAATTCAAACAGGGTTCAGTCCCAATTAGTTCAGATTACCGGGATTCTGATGTACTTTCATGCTGGTAAATGATGGAAAAAGACAACAATAACTCACATGAAGATCACACTACGTGGACTTTGAGCCAATTCAATTCAATTTATACACTAATTATAGAATTTAAATTTTCCTTAATGCAGTAGAAGCTCTCTTAACTGATCCCTACAGGATTAGACCATGGCAGAATAGTGAAACCTAAGATAGGGTAATATGTTAAGTTAATATGTATTAAAATCCATCAAAAGTAGTTACAAAATTTTCCTAATCATTGATTACTATTACGTCCTATTGTTTTATCCAATATTTAATATTTCTTATGATCCTCCATATCCCTTGTTTAATAAGACACAGCAATATGAAGAAAAACATGAATTAACCCACCCGGAGATTACATTACAGTACATTAAGTTACAATCTTACCGTTTAAATAACTGGGAAATCAAAATGTGTAAAAGAACCGATCTCACCATATTTGCTATGGATTGGGTATAAATTCCTTAATTTCATGTAATGAGTTGTAAGATTATCATTAGAGCATCAGAGCCATTAAAGCAATTTTTCCTAACTTAACCCTCAGTCTCTGAGCACTGATAAACAGCTCTGCCTTAATAGATCTTTGCCCGGTGGAGGCTGGCGCGTACAGGGACAGCAAACGGCAACGACTGGTTACAGCAACGGCTACAGGGTACAGCTAACAGCAAAACGGCTACGGCTCAGCACACCGGGTACGCCCCACACCACGCCACCACACCACCCCTCCTGCCTGCCAGCAAGACATGAGTGTTAGGCTGTTGTCGTCTCTCGGACACACACTGTAGTCAGACCATGACCAACCAACACAACTTGACCATTACTGATATACTATTAGTGGGCAATGACTAAATTGTTTGAAACAGAAAACATACTCATTACTGTAAAGATGTAATTGAATTGATTTAATTAAAATAAGTAAGCACAATATGGGTAATTGCAATTTGTTCCAAATTTACTCTTATATAAAATATAACTTAGTAAATATTAAGACAAAATAGAACATTACACTGGTAATAAACCTACACATGCTAACAAAGAATACCCGAAAAATTCTGTAAGAACCTAAAATATACAGGTTTTAACTATTTTAAATTGTTGGCTAGTCATGGAATGACATGACTTCCTGTTTAATGAATACGTCTTCAGAATTGAAAAGAACAATAATTGAATTATTTAAAAAGAACATTCTAATTAAATAAAACTGAATTAGGTATCTACATTTTACAAAAATCATTTGGTAAAAAAAATTAATCAACATTTTTATGGCTAAAGTTAGTCAGTATTTTACTGTAGGAAAATTGTATTTACAATTTTGAATTTCAAACTGAGAAGGCATTTCATTAAACATTCAGGCATGGTACCACTTTTATGTTTATTTCAATTGGTTGGATGTAAAATATATAGTTAAGTTGAGATTCATGGAAATAACAGAAAATTAATTCTTTGGTGGTTACAAAAATACAAATATTACCATAAAATATTAAAAAATTGTGTATGACTATTGACTCCAAATTCTACAAAATAATTTAACTACAGTAAACCTTACATTAGTTATATTTATTTATGTTGTAAATTGGTGCAGGTATGCGAAAATGGTATTTCTTACACTAGTATAATAATAAAATACGAACAAAAACAATAAAAAACGAGACTTCAGGGGGTATCAAATCGATATGTCAACAGAGAATAGAACATTGAAATCACTTGTTATTATTTCATCTTTCTTCTTCAAGCGAAAAAAACGACTATCTAAAAAAACATAATTTTAACATTCATTTTTTGAATGTAAATATACTTAGGAATTTTTTCAATTTTTTAGTGAAAACTTTTCGAGATACAGAGTGGTTAGTTCGGAAATTTAAATTTTGCATGCAAAGAGTGTGGGAAACTACTTGTGATTTTGAGCTGAAATTTCAGGAACATAGATGAATAACAGACCTTTTCCATGTAACATTTGTGAGATTTTGAAATAAGAAGAAAAAAATTGTATACAGCAGAAAATTATTTTGAAGGCCACATTTTTTAATCTGATCAGTCTAAATTGCGATCTTAGAAAATATGTCATTTTGGAGGTATAAAAATGTTTTTAAATGTTAAAAAAACAGAATTGTAATCTTGAAAACAGATCACTCAGGAAGCTTGCATGAAACAATCACATATATGCGTCACCTAGCGAATTTCAGTTGTCTCTAACACCGCTTTTACCGCCTTAATAATCCTTATTGTAAATGAGAAAATATCAATTTTTACATTTTGTCCAAAATCTACAATAAAGCACGGTACAGTATCAATACCGATAACTTCTGTGGTAACCAATCAATCGCACATAGCCACTGGTCAACAAACATCAGCCAAATCAGAAAGGTTAATGGGGTGTGGAAAAGATACAATATAGTTTAGGAGGAACCGGCAGTATCCCACAGTGGCTGTTGATCAGGTATATTTTTGTGGAAAATATTGATCATGCAAAGTGTCAGTGAATGCAGGACCAATCAAAGGTTTATTGTACCTAAATATGTTTCCATAACATCTAGAATTAATCCTTTAGAAGTAGGAAGGCGTTAAACACAAAGAAACCTTTATCTTATACCTAAGTTGTGATTGCAAATATCCAACTCATATCATTGTTTTGAAATTCAAATTAATTATAAGTTGAATTATGTTGTAATTTACATTAACTATTAAAAAATTAAATGTATGTTCTTTTTTTAATTACAAATGCCAAAAAGCTTTGATAACTTGGTTAGACCATGACAATATATTTACTTTTTCTATTTTAAATAAGAGTTTGAAATCATTAATTAAATGATTTGTTTTAAATTCCCATAATATTTCAATCTATTGACTTTTTTAAGTTAAGGGTTGAATTTTTAAATATATTTCAATAGTGGTACTTCAAAATAGAGGTGTGCGGATAGTGAAATTTATTTTTGGATCGGATTGTTAAAAGTTCTGATCGGATGATTTTCGGTTTCAGATACTCGCAATAACACTGTGGAATCACACTTATCTAAGAATAAATTTTTAAAAATCAATAAAAATGTTATCAAAGTTATTTATTTATTTCATTTGTTTAGACCCATAGAGGATCACATAAAACAAATTATGATCTGTTGCTGTTGTTTTTCTTTTTCCTCCAGAAATCTTTCATCATCTCGCTGTGTTTGGTGCGACGCTCTTCTGTCCATTTTCCCCTAGGTCTTTTCGGTGTATCTTCCAGTGCAACTTCCCAGCTGTGGATTTTGTGTCTGAAAATTTTCCGATCTGCAATGTCTGTGGGTGTGATGCCGGCATTTCTGAGATCTGTCTGGACTTGTGCAATCCAAACCGTTGTTTTTATTTTCTGTAGGTACATCAAGATTTTCTTCGTCAGTCGGTTGTCAGACAGCCTCATACCATGACCATAAAATCTCAGTCGTCTTTTGCGGAAATCAATTTCGATGTTGGAGTACTTTTCCGTGATTGTATGCGATTGGAGACGGTATCCCTCGTCCGTGATTTTAGGCCCAAGAATTTTCCGAATGATCTTTCTTTCCGCTTTCTTGATATTTTCTAAATCTTTGCAGTTTAGGTTTAGAGTCTCACTAGCATAGAGTGTTTCGGGTTTGACGACAGTCGTATAGTGACGAATTTTTGTGTTAATGTTCATACATCTTTTGTTATAGATATTCGCAACTTTGCCATACGCTTTTCGCATTTTGATCTCACGTGCTTTTTGTGACAATCTTTCTGTACCTGTGGGTTCTAAAATTTCACCTAAATATTTGAAGTGACTGACCTTTTTTATTTCTCCGTATTTTGTGGTCAACATCTGTGTCTTGATGTGTTTTGTAGTCATGAATTCAGTTTTTGAGAAAGAGATTTGCAGTCCGACTTTTTCGCCGCATTCTTTTAGAACTTCAATCTGATGGATTGCTGTTTGTTCATCCGCCGAGAGGATCGCGAGATCGTCGGCGAAAGCTAGACATGTGACATTGATGTTATCCTGCCGTCTTCCTAGCATGACTGGTCTCCAGGCGTTCCGTTGCATCATTTCTTTTTCCCATTCTTTCATAACTCTGTCCAGAACGATGTTGAAAAGTAGTGGGGACAGTCCATCGCCTTGTCGCACACCGGTTTTGATGATAAATGGTTGTGAGACTTCACCATTGAATTTGACCTTAGCAGTTGTATCTGTCAGTGTTTCTTGGATGAGTCGTCTTGTTTTTGGGTCCAGATTATTTTTTTCAAGTATATTAAAAAGAGATTGTCGGTCAATGGAATCATACGCCTTCTTAAAATCGACAAATGTACATATGGTTGGAAGATTTCGTATGGCTCGAAGTTTCAATGTGGACTTCAGATTGAAAATTTGCTCAGTACATGATCTGCTTGGTCTGAACCCTGCCTGGTACTCACCAATTAGGGGTTCGAGCTGTTCTTGTGCACGTTTGAGGAGGCACGCGGATATGATTTTGTAAGGTACAGAAAGGAGGGAAATTCCTCTATAGTTATTCACATCGGATTTGTCTCCCTTTTTGTGAAGCGGGTGAATGAGGGCGCACCTCCAGTCATCTGGGAGTCTTTCATTTTGCCAAATTTCCTGAATGATTTGTGTGATTTCCTGTAGTGATCGTGGCCCAAGATTCTTCAATAATTCTGCTACAATTCCGTCTTCTCCTGATGTCTTACCGTTCTTAAGTTTTTTAATGTGGTAATGGATTTCTTCCCGTGTCGGTGGGTCAGCGTCAGGTTTCTTGTGCTCTGAGAATGTGCATGAGAGTCGTTCGTATGGTTCGGGACAGTTAAGAAGATTGGAGAAATAGCGTGCTAATTCTTCACAATTTTCTTGGTTGGTGAGAGCAAGTCTTCCATCCTGTTTCTTGAAGCACAGATTTTGTGGAGAGTGACCTTTAATCTTGTTAGCAAACGTTCTATAAACATTCCTGCTGTTGTAATTTCTAAAGTTGTCCTCAATTGATTTAAATTGTTCAGTTATGTAGTCGCGTTTGGTTTTCCTTATGATTCTATTTGTCTTTTTCCGGGCCTCGAGAAAACATTGTAGGTTTCCTGGTGATCTGAAGCTGTTGTAACCTTGGAAGACAAGTCTGCGATTGGTAATGGCTTGATCACAGTTTGAGTTCCACCATGGGTGTTTAGCCTTCTTTTGGAGTGGGATCAGTTCTTTCGCTTTTTCAATAATTTTAGAGGAGAAGTCTGTCCAATTGTTCGTCGGTTCTTTATCCCATTCTTCTGTGATCCTTGTTTCTCGAATTTTGGATGTGTCAAATTTTGGAATATGGGTTCTTTTGTGATTATCAAAGTTATTATTGTACACTAAAATTTATATTTCACTGCATTTAAAAGTAAAAGATTTATAGATGGCGTAATTCATGAATAAAATCAACAAACAACTAATAATTCGCCGATAAATTACATCAACAGATCTTAAAAGTGAGTTATATGAACCATAGATGGATTGATAAATAATAATTCACAATTGTATTTTAAGATTCAACTAATTTATTTGATACAATGATGAAAACCAATAGTTATAAACAACAACCAAGATTTGACAGACATTGGCTCCTTTTCATCGACTATGTGCGTATCGGGCTGCCGTGCTACAATATTAACCCTCGAAAGGTTTTACCGTCGATCAATCGACGCCACTCCTGGTCGTCGAAGGTTCACCGCCGATTTAACGATGGTAGGTAAGCTTTTACAAAAAGCAATGTTGTAAATACATTTTCGGTTATAACTACATTAACTGGGTGGTGTAGTGGTTATAATACCCGCCTTCAAAACTGAAGGTCGCCGGATCGAATCCCGCAAGGGTCGAATCTGGACCCAGTCGCCATTTGTCATTGGGCTACTAATTAATGATGTTTCCTATCAACAGGTCGACGTTAGGTAGTAACAAGACCGGGGTTTGGACCGTTCCCCATCAAAACGTTAAAAATGCCACTGGCGTAGAAATACACAAAATAAAAAAAATAAAAAATATATAGTATCGTTGTTTTCTACAGATCATACGCTTTCCGCCGAGGTATGTTGCGTTTTGCTCATTCTATGCGTCAGAGTTCTTTGTTAGTTAAAACATCAGTCTTCAGTTGCGCGGTTATGTCGCTTTGTTTACAATGGTTGCGTTACACGTTCTCGTCTCGTTTGTATGGTGTTCTGATGTTAATTTCACAATTTTAAAATTAATAGCAGTAACTTAAGTGTATAAAACTATATATTTTTATTTTCCTTATTAAGTTTTGAAAAACTTGGCATCTTCAATTTTTGACTGGCATTTATTTTCTGTGTTTTGTGGAGGAGCAAACTTTGAGAAATCCTTTGAAAGATTTTTTTTATCAATCTCAATTGGACACCCATCAAAACCTTAGTAAAAATAAAACATATTACTATTATCTTATAGATAATTTAATTTAGATTAAAATGGTGTATAATATGTTATAGTTACTATATTTTTACTATTTTATGTTAATTTTTTTGTAAAAGCCTGCAAAAGTGCCAAAAAGAGGTGAAACTCAAGGGGTCAAATAGTGAACCGTTGGAGGGTTATAACCCGTGAAATTAAGGTACTGTCGTAATTTAGTTATTTAATCTTGAAATTATATAAAAATTCACAGTTTGAAAATTGACGATGTTAAAAATCATCCAACAACGAAAAAATGTAGGATGAAAACTGTAAATTTGGCAACACTATCGTATTGCTCAAAACCGGAGAATTTGAAAATGTGATAACAAAAAATACTGCATTATATCAAAACAAGAAAAGTTTAGTTTAATTGTCTACTTAGTCTATCGAAATGAAGTAGTATGATATTTTTTTAAATACTGTCGCAAAATGAGCTATTATGAAGATTCAGCTTTGTTGCCAAATATTATTATCAATGATTCATGGTTTTTTGTAGCCAAAATCATATTTTATGTGGAATAATATCAAACCGCAATCTGATACTCGATTCAACTATCTATAATGCTATGCTTTGTATTTCAAAATGCAATATCGTGTTGAACTTAAAACTTAAATACGTAGTTGAAGAATCAAATAATCATACCGCCATCAGACTTTTGATATAAGATACTTTTGAATTCGGATCGGAGCCGGATATCCGATCAGAAACCAATCCGGCTTTTCGGATATCCACACACCTCTACTTAAGAATCAATATACAAAATTTTGATGACTAAACCAAATTTGAAAAATAATACATACATCAAGAATGAGAATCATCACCTTTCTTAAGGTATAATGGTAAATAATAGGAATACGATATTTAAAAACTCTCTAAATACCTCCCAATATGTAACTGTACAATTTATTGACTACTAATTAATTATAATACTGACAAAGGACTGGATGGAAAATAGGACTAATACTTACAGTGATTGCATTCGTTAATGCCTAAATGTTAAAAAGTGGAGATTTAAATCTAAAAAATCTGTTGACAGTAGCAGAAGAAATGGGAATAAACATAAAAATCAATCATACAGAACCCAGTCTATTATATTTGTTTACAAGTAATATCTCCATTCAGATTTAACTAAATTAATACTATTATTACAAATGCAAGCTCTAAAAGTAACACATATTCATTCAATTTATTCCATTAGAGAGAATAATCAAAAACACTGACAGGATTAAATACAAATATTATATTGTGAAATGACATTTAAGAAAAACTTAGGCCATGGCAAATTTTTATAAGAAATCTTTACAAATGAAATGATTTAACTGGAAGGCAAAAATAAATAGAACTGTTTTAATTGTACTTAAATGTAACTTGTTCAATACATCAACGATAATTCAATTGAGTGTTATTCAAAAGGATGAGGGTTAATGAATTGGTAATTTGAAAAAATAAAATAAATTGTCAACATTACATTGAAAATGAGGGACGTTAAAATAGCTTATAAACATATTTTAATATACCTTTCACATTAGAAGGTACTCAGTCCATGTATGATCTCAAAGCACTGCGATTTGAAAATCTGAAACAAAAAACCAAACTATGGGATCTTTTTGGCATGTTCTTACGAAATTATATTTAAGTATGCTTTTATAAATAGGACTACAAATACTTTTTATGAACACACATATTCTTGTGCTGTGTAGCCTTCCACAATGGAATTCCAGACTAGCACCAGCCATCGTGATCTAGTGCTGAGATTTGTAATGAATTAACATTGGGAAATCATTTTTCAAAAACAGGTGAGCTAGAGTATAAGCTTATGTTTCTGATGAATTTATTTTTTGTAAGGTATTTTGATCAATGTATTGTATATTACAAAAATCATTCCATTTTTCACAGATAATAGTACAATTATTTTAGAAGTGTATTTTCTGTTGAATCAAAATAATTAAGCTATTCTTGATTGGAAAAGGAACTGTGGATCCCTACCACTACCATCATGCATTCCTTTGACTACTCAAAGAGCTGCGTGGTGTTGGTGCCTACTAGTTACAGTTGAACCTAAAACCTAAGTTTTATTGAAAAAGCCAGCCTTGATAGATGGAAATTGGCAAGATTTAATAAGGGGCAAATACTCAATAGAAAAGGGTAGAGTCGATTTCAAACATCGATTCTCAATTCTACTTATACTCAGAGTTGGAATCAGAATCGGGGGTTGTCTGAAGTCGATTTTGATTCAATCAATTCCATGCTTTCATCACAAAGCATTTATTGGACTTCTTTAAAGAGAGAGAAGTGTTTTGATTTCCATCGCAAAAAAAGTTTTTATTTTTTATCCTCAGTCACGCCTCTCAATGTTACAAATATGCTTGTGAATGGTCTAAAAGAACAGGTTTGGTAATAACATTGTCAACACAAATTAGTGATATTACATTTTATTTTACAGCTTTATTATTATTATTATTATTGGTGATTATAACATAAAATATACAGTATAAGAAAACATTTTTTTGTAATAATTGCTCAAAATGGTCTACTATATAGTGAGTAAGTTATAGGTTTAAATTTTGTAAAAAATACTTTTTCAGCATATAGTGGATTTTAAACCCTTCGAGGACCAGGCGGTTGATATCTGGACAGTAGGTTTTATGTGCGAGAAAGACCGGGTGGTCAATATTTGGACAGCAAACTTTACTGTTATTTTAGTTCTATAAGTGTATTTTAATCTATAACTATATTCGTATTAATGTTTAAGTACTAAACAATGATATTCTTAACCATAAAAAGTTTATTTTGCAATTAATATATTTTATATCGAGTTAGAAAACGTGTACAGCTGTCAGCTGCTCGGCACTGATTATGAAACATCTGCTGCGCAATTGTTTACATGCGCTCAAGGTCGTCACTACTCACAGTGCATTGAGGTTATAGTAATTGTTTATGGTGTATAAATGTATGCAAATACAAATGCTTTATTGCCATTGACCACTGTACAGTGAAATAGGCAGTCACAATTCAGTCGTAAAGAAATTTGCAATTAAAAATCTTAAATTATTACAGTATTCTATAAAATTAATTAGACAAAATATTTTATACAAAAAGAAAACCAATTGATTAGACAAAATATGTTATACAAAAGGAAATCTAAATTAAAAAACTAAGTCAACCTCACAATTTAAGAATTCGTCAGTTGAATAAAAAGGATTGTCTGATAGCCACTGAAAAATTTCTTCCTAGAAATATTAAAAGATGCAATACGAGCAGACTCATCTAGTTTGTTATAAAATTTAATACAGTTGGTTCTGTGAGAAGATCCAAATTTAGTCAGCCTGTGTTGTGGTATATTAATTTTAGATTTATTTTGTGTATTATGGCTGTGAATTTCTCCTCTAGTGAAATAAATTTAAATGCGTTTTTGTATAGATTAAAATATGAAATATGTATAAATTTATTATGGTTAAAATTTTTGTTTACATAAAGAGTGGTCTGCAATGGTCCAAAAAGCCAGCTCCACACAGTTCTGATGACTTTCTTTTGAATGTATAGACCTATATAGACCATGTGTAAATAGGTTAGATCATGGATATGTCTAAAGAGAATGTTTTAAGTTCAGAGCTGATCTTATAATCAATCTAAGAGGACAACCATACGTCCATATGACGCCGCTAACCAAATGACGTCATTGTTTCGATTTTTGGTCACGCAAATTACTAACACTAAGACATATATGTCAATAATTTAAATAATAATAAATGCATAGTATAAAAATGTATGAACGTATAAATGCCCTTGTTTATACAGTAGAACTTGGATAATTCGAACCTCAAGGGAGCAGAAAAAAAATTCGAATTATCCAAAAATTCGAATTAGAAAAGTTTATGCAAGTGGTTGAAATAAACAATCAAACATCATGTTTTAACATTGTATATTAAAAAAGTTAGGTTAATGAAGATATTATTGATTAAAAATCCCAATTTTTGTTAAATGTCAATAATGTGTTTGGAGGGATCCCGAAACTAGCTATTAAAAACTTTTTCTTAAATCCCTTCTCTACCTCCTTGATCGCCGCTATTTATTCTTCGGAACAAACCACCACCGATAATACACACAGATGTCAATGTTGTGATTTATGAGCAGTGGTCTAGCTAAAAATAGTCTGAGGACAGGAAGCCCGACCGTTTACTGGAAAATCGCACACAATAACTTGTTCACTTATACACACACTATAGATTTCCGCTGTAAAAACTTCGAATTATCCAAAATATTATTCGAATTAACCAGGATATTTTAACATTGTTTTTATATAAAATTCTAGGGACCAAGACAAAATTTCGAAATAAAGAAGTTTTCGAATTACAGAAGTTCGAATTATCCAAGTTCCACTGTATCTGCAAAATAAAAATAAAATACCTATAATTTTATAAATATTTTACCAATTTAACTTTGACAACTAAATTTTAACACACGTAACAAATGATATTTACAACTAAAAAATATGTTTCCAAATGTAAAAATATATTATTTTATTGTATATTGTGTTCAAAATGTATATTTTTATCAAACAAATTTTAAAAACTATCAATTTATTTTTTCCCAATTTTTAATTTTTGTAGTTATTAATTTATACTTGCATATTAGTATTGAAAATTTAATTCTTGAAAATCTAACAAGATCATATTGCTAATGTAAAAACTAAGGAAGATATAATATTTTTTACCAGTCCTTTGCTAAACAACCATTATTTGGAGAGTGCAGTTTTGGGAGGCACTAACAAAAAACTGGGTTACATTTTTGGGAAATAATTTTTTTGCCCGGTCCTCACAGGGTTAAATATAGCAAAATTGAAAAATTCAAATATACTAAGATTAAATTTACTTTCACATGAAAAATATTCCAGGTGCTAGAATGTGATCAGAAAATATCAGCAAATCTTCATCCTCATCACTCTCTTGATCACAATTTTCAACACTATAACCTTATAATTCTCCAATAAATTACATAGGCAGTTCTTAAAAGTGAGTTATAAAACCATGGATAGATTGATAAATAATTAATAACAAATAGTCCATTATGTCAAAATAGTTCAAGTTTAATTCGATCAGACGATCGAATTACAGACGATCAAAATTAAGTAGTATATTTTTGCTGCAAATACCAGAACTATTATGATGGTTGAGCTTTGTTACCAAATATTAAATCAATGATTTTAGGTTTTTTGTAACCGAAATCATATTTTATGCGGAATAATATCAAACCGCAATCTGATATTCGGTGCAACTATCGATGACGCTATGCTTTGTATTTCAAAATGGAATATCATGTTGAACTTAATTGGTCACTTAAATACGTAGTTGAAGAATCTAATAATCATACCTCATTCTCAGACCGCCCAAAAACCTTCCTACATTCCAATAGGATATGAATTGCATGATTTCATAATCTGCTACATTTCTGTTGATCAAAGATGTTCCGTATCGCTGACTTAATGTCAAACGGAAAGTTTCACTTTCATCTTTCGGTTTGAACCTCTTTTTATACAGTCTATCTGAAAGTTCGGATATTTATAGGACTTTACCGGATACCTGTTTTGTATTTGGGTCGGAGCCGGATATCCGATCCGACTTTACGGATATCCGCACACCTCTAATATGAAAGAACATAGACCTGATCCGTAAGACGTTTGCGTGACTAAAGTTAACCTGATACTTTCAGTACAGCCAAAAAAGTTGAAAACTTGAAACTATCTATTTGGAGTGTTTCCAATTAGTTACTGCCGTGTATCGTACTTTGGAGTTTTAAGTATCATATTTCAGATGGAAATTTTCTGCAATAGCAAATTAACTATAGAAATGTATATCTCCAGCATAAAATGAGCATTAATTCTCTTTACATATTATGTATGTATTGACACTGAAGATATTTGCTCAAACTAAATAATGAAGTAGATGACGAAATGTTACGTATCTTTGTGGAATGCATGAATGTCATTGGCCAGTCTGAGGCTAGGATATGATTTTTCAATTACTCAACTGCAGTGGAACCTCTCTATAATGAATCTCAATGTAACTTATTCCTCAGTAGCCTATAGTATATATATTCAGTATATATATTTTTCAATTCCCTTGAAAACGCCATATAAATCAATTTGAAATTTACCATTTACTGTAAGAAACCCCTACATAACGAACATAACCTCTATTTAACGTATTCCCACAGACCAGACCCCTGTATTACGCATTTTATTTTTTATCTTGGCCATCACTCGAGCGGAATTTGTTACCTATACTTCTTAATAATTTCTCTTACTTCCGCCCGCCGCACATGATATTCATAGAAGGTGCACATCTATTGCAACTATTGTTAAGACCATGTTGCATATTGTAGCAGTGTTTTGTTTGTGATTGACTTGGTGGCTCTTAGTGTGAAGTTCAAAAGTGAAGTAATAAAAACTATAGAAAAAAATATGAAGAAAGTGGACATTGCCAAGGAGTTTAAATAACACCAACTCCTAAAAATTTTTCAAAAATAAATAGAAATATGAAGACGAAGGTGGACTTTCTGGTCAGAGCTTAAAAAGCTTAACGGTCCGAATTACAGGACATTGAAAGTGCCGTCATGTTATGGATGAAATAATACCGCAACAAAAATGTATCCGTTTCGGGACCTGTACTTTAGGAAAAAACTCAACAATTGGCCGAGCAATTGGATGATAATGGTTTTCAAGCAGACAATGGCTGGTTAAGCAAATCTGTAGCAGTAACACATAAAGTATACAAAAAATAACATATACCTAAAAACCTAGTTAAATAGAGGTTGGGCAAGTTAAATATTCTTTATTTTCAGGTTGTGACTAACCCCTATATTACGAATTTCAGGAAAATTGAACCTCGATTTAACAAACCTCCCTATATAATGTATATCTTTCTTAGTCCCTTAAAATTCGTTACATCAAGGTTCCACTGTATGAAATCCAGTAACCTAAGCTCCTACTTAATTTATGGTCGAGAGAAATTCCTTAAAGCTTACCAAGTTAGTTTCACTTTGAACGGGATCGGCTCTTGCTGTTGCTGCGGTTGCGGGACTTGCTGCGGGACCGTGAGTGACCACGTGAGCTCTTGCTGTCCGAGCGGCTGCGAGAACGACTGCGTGAGTATGAGCGGCGGCGGCTGCGTGACCTGGAGCGGCTGCGACTGCGGGAACGGCGTCTTGATCGAGAGCGTGACCTATCCAACAAAAAATCTTCTATATTAAGAAAAATAAAAAACTTTGGTTTTAGTTGGTCTTTATGGACAAACTTATCAATCTGCAGTACTAAGATATGATTTCTTGTGATCAAGGTTTGTAATTAAATTTACTAATAAACTTGATTGTCAGGTTCGAATAGTACGCTTTCTGAAGTGATGTAAAATACCCCAGTATTTAAAACTTAGGGTAAATACCCTGATATTTATGAAAATAAAGGAATAAATTCCTAATTACTAAAGACAATATTGGATCTATTATTGAGTAGCATTTTAAGATAGTATACAACAATCAGTTACTTATTTAACCAATATATATATGAATATATAGTTTTTACTTAAAATATAAAATTTTATGCTGAAATTTATGATTACATACATATTTATTCTAATGTTAAATAAACTGAAATTCCCCTTGATGGATAACATTACAATACCAAAGTGTTAATTATAATATTAGCCTATTACAATAATTAAATTATTAATGATCTCATCGGCTATATTTTTTAAAATAATTTTATCAATGATTAATCAAATAATAATAAATAATCTTTATTATATCAAATTAATTTAAAAAAAACAGTAGAGGATGTAAAATTTGAATTGCAGGAACGACCATTTGATTTAGAGAGTAAATACAATGATAATATGAATCAAGCAGGAGATAGGTTTGAATTTTAGGTCATGATATATATTTAGCAATTTAAGTTAAATGGCAAATCTTCTGCTGGTCCAGATGGTATAAGGCCTCAAGATGTGAAAAATAATGTGTTTAGTCTGAAAATGCTAATTATGCATTTATTCTGAAGGATTTTTGTCACTGGAATAATGAATGCCAGCTGGTTTGAAAATAACTTTCAAATCCTGAGACTATCCTATGTTTAAATACCCCCATCACAGCAGACCTGCATACTGAGCAAATTTCCAAATCAATAATATATGACAAGTTTAATCAAAATCTGCCAATAAATATGAGGATTTTTTGTGTATTCTCCATAAGATTAACATGGGGAAGAGTGTGCAGGTTTGCTGCTGTGAGGAACACTGAAAGTAGTCATTTAAACCATAAACAAATTTTAAACCATTTATATTGAGTTTTATCAACATCTGTCCATAAATAAAGGAGTTTGCCTATTCTCTGTATGATTAACATGGGAAAAGAGTATGAAGGTTTGCTGCCATGATAAACACATAAACTATTATTTTTGAGCATTTGAAGCATAAGATCTCAACCACGTGAAGGTAAATGTGTAAATGTGAAGGTAAAAGTTTAATCTAATAATATTGATTGATAAGGGAGATATTAATTTTTATCCTCCATAAGATTAACATTGGAGCTCTAAAATACAACGTACTGTGTTTAGATTTTTAATATCTCGGTAACCGTTGGGAGATAGAGAAAAACTTTAAGGAACTTATTTGGGTAGTTTTTAAGCTGATTCTAATGGTGAAAGATAAAATTTAAAATTTTTCTTATAATTACATATGAATAGCGCAAAAAAACCCAATCTTTTAGTACAATACCCCACAAAACTACCCGTTCCGATTGACCAATGTCTGGTTTACGAACTCATCTGAGCAAATGTAGGAATACATGTCTCTACCACATTTTGTCTTGATCGGACCACGAGAGTTGTCGTGTTCACAGACACATAGTTCACACACACCTATATAAAAAATTTTAACGACTATTTTTTTGGCCTCTGGTATTGTGACCTGCTGAGACTGCTGACCGGCAACAACACATATTTTTTAACAGAAATAAACATGTCCGGAGGCAAACTATTTATCAGAAGTAAATGGTTGTGATGACAATAATAAAGACCCAAGGCCTTGGGTAAATACCCATTTCATATTTACCTACCCACTGAGTATTTACCCAACCCACATCACAAGCTGTCTGTCACGTTTTTTCTAAATACAAGTTCATATGTTTCATTAAGCATTGCTCGTTCCCTAGTACTAACAACTAGTGGCCATATCAGCAAGTGCACAAACATCTTCATTTAAGTTATACTTAAGGTTACATTAAAAATTAATAATACTAAAATGATAAGAAATTAGTTACCATCCTTAACTTTTTATTTCATTCTTAAGATAGGCTAAGTATCAAAGACTAAATTACCTTTAAACAGAAAAACTAAAGCCCTACTAAAAATTTTGATAAAGATGTCTGGCACTAATTGTTATACATTTCATATTGTGTCAAATGCACTACTTTTTCATCATTTATAGCCACTGAGTGTAATAGTTTTAATTTTTGTATTTTTTCTCATATAGTCAAAGTTTATTTTGTTGGAAAAATACTTTTCACTAACAATCATAGAAATAAAATAACATAACTAAGTAAGCTTGATCACTAGACCCACCAACATTCACTAGCAACAATCACTATAATAAGATGCTAAGTTAACCAGAACTGTTTATAAAAAAGTACAAATGATTAGGAAATAAAAGAATAACTAATATTCTCAATTTTTTTATGTCCCCCTTCTTATCCCAGGACTTAGCCATTGGTGAACGCGGGATCTTGGGCACCAAATTCCCGCGCTACACCAATTCCTCCACTAGAGTGTTCGTTATTGAACTTCCCTTACAAACCATTCTGTATTCACCATGCAGATGCCAGCAAGCTACCCTTTATGATATGACTTGACTGTTAACAGGGAATATCTGGAATCAGTTAGACAGGATAATAATTGTTCTGTTATAATTAGCATGAAAAAACTAGACACAAAATGGGATATTGCTATCTAGGCTACCTTCGGCTACGCCTGCTTCCACGTCTGTAGGGGGAAGAAGGACGCCCATAGCGCGCCATCTGTACCCTCAACTCCCTTCCATCCAACAGACGTCCATCCATAGCATCAAGTGCATCTTCAGCATCACGCTTGTCATAAAACCTGAAACAAATTTTCTGTTAGACCCAGCACAAGACCTTTCAAAAACCACACACCTTCACAAAACTTCTCAGTGATTCTTTACAACATATTCCCATATCTTGTCTATCAGAGTGAATAACAAAATTTAGCCAGAATCAACTTTTTTACTTTCTTTGAATGTAAAAAATCTAAATTACCAATTTCAACAATTCAGTATTCAGCAACCTTTTCTTCTTGTTCACCTCGCCTGCACAATCTAGGCCTAATAGATTTAACCCTTTAAGGAGTAACAACGTTTTAAAACATCATTATTAGAGAGCTGTTAAAGAGTAAAGGTAAATAATACCCCCGTCGCAGCAGACCTGCGTACTCAGCGAATTTCCAAATCAATAATATAATAATAATAATAATAAACAACAAGTGGTCGAAATCTTTCGATGAACATGAGAATTATTTGCCTATTCTCCATAAGATTAACATGGGAAAAGAGTATGCAGGTTTGCTGCCATGATAAACACATAAACTATGATTTTTAAGCATAAATGGATGAACCTCAACCACATAAAGCTAAATATAAATTTTTATCCAAAAATATTGGTTAATAAGTGAAATATTAATTTTTCCTTATCCTCCATAAGATTAACATTGGAGCCTCAAAATACAACGTACTGTGTTTAGATTTTTTTATATCTCGGTAACCGTTGAAGATGGAGAAAAACTTTAAGGAACTTAATTGTGTAGTTTTTTAAGCTGATTTTAATGGAGAAAGATTAAATCTAAAAAATTTTTAAATTACATATGAAAAACGCAAAAAACCCTATTTTGGGGTACAAAACCCCCCCTAAACTACCCGTTCCCATTGACCGATATGTCTGGTTTACGAACTCGTCCGAGCATTTGTAGGAATACACGTCTCTACCAAATTTGGTCTCGATCGGACCATTTTTACGAGAGTTATCGTGTTCACAGACATATATATATAAATATATACATTTTTTTTGTTTTATGAATGTTCACTATTAGGGCTACTATTATTATTATTTTGTAAATGAATACCATTTCATTTCACACTTAAATATTTTAGTGTGAAATAAAATGAAATGATGCAAGGGTACAATGGTATTCATTTACAAAATAATATATATACATATATAAATTTTAACGACTATTGTTTTTGGTCTCTAGGCACCTAAAGAAGAAAAAATAACATGGTCCCGGGCTTAAGTCTTGCCATGAGACCTACGGTAATAGCTTCTTCCCTATGGGAAATTCGCTAAAACTCAGAACACACCTCAAAAGAGTAAATTTTTTCAATTTTCACTTAATTACACTGCAACATTGAGTAAATATAGATAGAAACTTGTTTTAGGTTCAAAATTTCCTAAAATAAACATTTTAGAGCTTTTTACAATATTTAAGCCTTCAATCAAAGTAACCAAAGAAAGCATCGAGTCATGTCTAGTAAACGAATAACTCTCAAGTACAGTACTGAGATACAGACGTCAATAATAGAGTGTTTAGATTGCTTTCACTTTTTTACCCGCTTAACATTTGTGCTAAAAATGGTGTCGCTCCTTAACAAATACAAAATACCTCACAAGTTAATAAATTTGATTAAAATGTGTGTTGAGGGATCACGATGTAAAGTAAGGGCAGAACGAGATTACACAGACAGTTTTGAAGTTAGCACAGGGGTTAGGCAGGGAGATGGCTTATCTCCCCTATTATTCAATTTAGTTTTAGAGGAAGCCCTAAGAAAAGTGAAAGAAACAGCAGGTGGTGCCTATATTGATGGGAAAATAAATATATTAGCCTATGCAGATGATGTTGCATTTATTGCAGAGAATAGAGAAGACCTAAAACACTTAGCGGAAACTCTATTAATAGAATCCAGGAAAGTTGGACTGGTAATAAACTAAGATAAAACTCAGTATATGAAGATATGTAGGGAAGAGGTGAATGAAGCAACACCGTTAAGAGTGCTGAACTATAGCTTTAATTTAACCAAAGAATTTAAATATTTAGGAGTAACAATAGTTAGTAGTAATAGGGAAGAAAATGAAATTCTTAATAGAATAAAAACAGCTGACAGGTGCTATTGGGGTTTGAACAAACTGCTGAGCAGCAAACTACTAATTAAGACGACAAAAATCAGAATTTATAAGACCATATTACAGTAAAACCTCGTTAATCCAGACTAATTGGGGCTCCAAGTCGTCCGGATTAACGAAAGTCTGGATTAAAACAAATAATCCTGAACGAAGAAAGACAGTGATTTTTGAGTACCCCTTGTATATAATGAAACACCTTTTGCAGATAAACTTAAATAGTATGTATATTCTGAATATAAAAATACATATTGTACAAACAGTACATAAAGTAGTTACATTTGAACAAAAATATACACTTGGTATTTACGTCCATACAAAAAATGAGACAACGAAAAAAGACAAAATTACTTTGAACATGAGGGCTGAGGTTCGTCCTCAAGTGACTGAACTGGTTTGAAGAAGGAGTTGAACTTAATTTACCTTTCTTTTGTGTTAATTTCACAATTAAACAACGCAACTAAATCGTGCAGTGCAATTGACCTCTGTGGAGCAAGTGACGCACTGACGGCCTGACACGAGCAGGAGAAACACAATCGGTGACTGAGCTACTATTGGCTGACAGTAACCATGGTAACGGCACGTACACCTTGCACTGTGACCGCCCGCACTCGGCACACGCACAGTTACACCGCCGGTCGAAGTCGTACAGTGATGATCGCATGCTACTAATCAGCGTTCTGTGCATTAAAACTGCGATCCAATGGCTGTCCGGATTAAGCGAAGTCCGTATTAATGGGGTCCGGATTAACGAGGTTTTACTGTACAACCAATAATTCTGTATGGCTGTGAAGCTTGGGCACTTCAGAATCTTCAGAAAAAAAGCTTATAACTTTTGAAAATAAAGTTCTAAGAAAAATATTTGGACCTATTTATGAAGCAGAAGTTTGGAGAATCAGGAAAAATAGAGAACTAAGAGAGAGCTATCATGAGCCGGACATAGTTGCGTTAATAAAAAGCAACCTAAGGTGGCTGGGCCACATATTGAGAAGAGACAACTCCAGCTTGATAAAAACGGGTTTACAACGGCAGGCCCGATGGTAAAAGACCTCTTGGAAGACCGAGACTGCGGTGGAGAGATCAAGTGTTTAAGGACACAAGATTTTTGGGAGCAACAGTGGAATTGGCAGAAGATAGAGAAGAATGGAGGCGAGTCGTTGGCGAGGCTAAAAACCATCTTGGGTTTACATGGCCACAGGAGTAAGAGTAAGAGCAAGTTAACATTCGTGCTATAAATAACAGATCTAATAAACTTGATGCAGCGCTGCCACTTTTTCCACTGAATCTTCCCGCCGCAACCACCCCACCTAAGAAACCCTCCGCAGATTACCCATAACCTACCGAATACACCAACACACATGTTCCGCATATTTACTTGTCTCTAATTATCGATTTATAGCTTGAGAATCCATCTGTGTCAGGTTATATGTATATATATGTATTAGAACAAATTTCGTTAAATGAAATTTTAAAACGTCAATACTATTTTGACGCAACATACGGTACTCTTTAACCCGTTCCCGTCGGGCAGAACGGTCGACGTCTTAGGCCCTCCGAAAATCGAGCCTCATTCACTACGACTGTGCATCACTATTAGTGTGAAAGAATTAACAGTAACTTCATGAATTATATGTTTTGATTTCTTAGCCCTCTTCCTTATACCCTTTAACTGCGTATACAACCACTTTTAGCAAGAAAAAAAATTATTAGGTACTATACTTTTTCACCAGTTCCAAGATGTAGAAACAAGTAGGTACTGTTGTTTCGTCAAATCTTATTTTATTTTCAAAAGATTCCTTTATTTTACTTGGCAGATCTACTTCTAGTTACCTGCAGTAACAAATAGTTAATGATAAATCTTTAAATAATAATCATTATTACTGTATTATCATCAATAAATACAATCGCTGAACAAATTGTGCGAATGAGAAAATATTTTACTGTCAATACAGAACATTTTATACTAAATAAGATGATAAAAGAGGACGCCAACACCATCCAACGGATGAGAAATGAACTAGAACACCCGCGGCCTCCGCCGCACAGTGCAAGTCATTAGACATCTGTCTCGCGAAGTACGCAGACGTACAATGTACGTCATTAGACGGGAATGGGTTGAAGGGTTAAGGTAACACCACCATAACAAATACTAGCAAACACAAAAAAATTATCATCAATTTAAGCTATTTGAATTGTTCATAATTCCTAGTAACTTTGGTCAGTGATTTTCCAGTAGAACTTGGTCTCCTTCTATTCATTATTTATAAACTTTTTCCTTTCTCCTTGAAATTGTTACTTCGGTTTCCAGCAGCAAGTCAGCTGTTGACCATGTTTTGTGCCATGACCAGAAATTCATCTTTAGAAGCATGAATCAAGTAAATTCAAAACACGAGTTAAGTTGTAATACAGTTAAATTCATGAAAGGATGTTCAGATATCGACTTTTTTGATATTGTACAACAATAAATCACCCATATCGTTACTGTAGGCCTACTCCTAATTTTCATCAAATATAAATAAATGCCTAAAATGATTTTATATCACAATAAACTAGAATCCTAAATCATATTTTAACACATTAACCTGATAAAACCCAAACATCATAAACCCATATTCACAAACAGTTATTTGATAATACAACAATACTGCTATTTCAAGATAGTAGCCTAACAAAAATCAGGAATACCTACAACAAAATAGATACTAAGTTGATAATATCGGATCAACACATATCATTTGATATTTGGAGTGGATTTTTGGTTTAAAGTCAGTGATTGTTAGTATTATATTAAGAAATTCTTATGATCATCATAATATAAGATGAAAATGAATAAGATACCGTAAATCGGTCTAATTTCGAACAGGGGGTCTAATCTCGGACACCCGTGCAGACTTTTATTAAATTAGATCCTTAAAACTCACCTGACAAGATAAATACCTGATCATTGCATAAATAGAACCACTAAAGCGTGACGTAAACAGCTGTGTGGGAACTGAAATGATTCTTGCATTCGTTTTGTCATCAGTTACAAGTTTACCAACTGCTCACGAAAAATAAATCTTTGTCCGACTAAGGTCAAAGACATTTAAAATATAAGCACCAATATATCAAAAGTCACACCACACGAAAGAGAATTTTATCGCTATCAAGAATATGACTGTTTCGTAGGTATTAAGCAATCAAAAAAAAATATTCGCTATAGAGTTAAACCAGTTCAATTCCGGACACTTAGAGCGGGGAATTATATTTTGTAGGTTGATACTGTTACACGCCTGATATACGACATTGAGTTCCTAATTCCTAGTTCCTAATTATCGTAACAATCCAAAAATTTTTACATTAAATATAGTTTATTCTTCCTCTGTTCAGTGATTCCCTATTAGACAATAGACAATAGACTTTATTTACATATTCTTGGAGAACAGTATTGCGTCAAAAAGTGGTTTTACTCTTTGTCCCTCTCCCCTCCCCACGCTACCCTCTCCTAGCTGATGAAAAAGACCTAGGCAAATTATACATAGTGGAGTTACAAACAGAGTATGCATTACTTGTGTCCGGAGTTGGACAGTAAAGGTTGGTTAGCGATAAATATTATTATTTAACTTGGTGTCCGGAATTACGTTTTACAGGGTAAAACCAGACACTTTATTTTATTTTATTTATATGGCAAATGAAATGACGTAACAACATAGGAATATAACAAATGAAACACGATAAATTTTATGGTAATATTTCTATTTGCGTATATTAACCTACAAATTGACTACAGGCCTAACACTATAAAATTGTGTTGTGTATAGTAGAGACTAGACCATGTCAGTGTACTTTGTTGAAGGATAAATGTTTTAACATGTCTCATGGCAAGACCCCTTGGTCTTGCCCCATAGTACCCATGGTAACGGTCCGAATGAGACCAAACTTGGTAGAGACTTTTATCTCTACAATTACTAGGATGGGTTCATATCAAGACGTATCGTTCTATCGTAACCTAGTATTTTAGGGGGGATTTGTGCCCCAAAAATTAGTTTTTTTTACATAGTTCTATAAAATTTCTAATTTTATCTGTTAACATTAGAATCAGCTCAAAAGCATTTCATATTTTCTTATTAAACTCGGTATTTAGCTTCATGTGAAATCCCAAACGTCGTTTCCTGGAATTACTCTAGATTTACTCTGTAAAAAATTTGAATTATCCAAATAATTATTCGAATTAACCAGGATATTTTAACATTGTTTTTATATAAAATTCTTCGGACCAAGTTAAAATTTCGAAAATAATGAAGTTTTTGAATTTTCCACTGTATAAATCTGCCGAGGTTCCGAACACTCAAACTGTGAAAGAATATTGGTGGTCAACTGATTAAATATTTGGGGGTATTGCTTTATGCTATTTTAGACTTAATTAAAATTAACAAAATAAAAACTAGAGCATAAATCCAAGGTAACATGTTCCCCCAACTTCCTTGATTTAATAATCCGTCTTCACGGACATAGGCGTTATTGGCTATTTCCACATCCAATTTCCGTTGTGTTTCATATAATTGGTCGAAGAGAAAACACATAAATACCACATAGATTCCTTAAAATAAAGACTAATTTCTGTCCAGAATCATATAATTTCGCTTACCGACATTAAAAATGTAAATTATAAACGTAAAAAAAGTGAGGGTACAAGCCTTGGGAATGTTTACATGTTTTGGGTCAAGTTTTCAGTATTTTTGTTGTGGTTTTGATCAATTCCTAAATCATTCATTCCAATTTGGTTTAAATATGATTTAAGACAATACAATAATCTCGAATCTTTGGAAAACAATAATCTGCTGATGTCCGTGATTTGGAATCACACCGCTACTTCAATATTCCGTGATACGTTATTTTAATTGTTTAACATTAAAAACATCTTAAACATATTTTATTCTAAAGAATATACTATTACTAGTTAAATAGTTGTTACATTAAATGTAACAATTAATTTATTAGGGTTTAAAGTTGTAACTTAAATCACGATAAATTTTTTCATTGAATCTCTATATATAAAATTGAATGTATGTCTGTATGTATGTCCTTTATGCGTTGCCAAACTACTCATCCGATCGCCATGAAATTTTAGGAAGTTGCTCTATAAGTGTCCGGGAAGGTTTTAGTGAAAAAATATTTTCGAAAACCCCATGAGTTTCCATTTTATGGCATTTTAAATTTCTAATGTTAACCTTATGGAGAGTAAGTTTGTTTACAAAATGTCTACAATGAAAACAGTTGATTTCTTAGCTACAGCTGATTGGTTTACTTTCCATTAGCAATATGCTCTACTATCCAATGCCATCTGAATCATTCATTAATGTTAAACTATGAAGTAAATGTGTACTGTAAGAAATGAACAGGTTTATTCACCACGTTAATAGTTTCGGTTTTAGGGGATTATGTATTTATATTTTTATTTTCTGTCTGATTAAAGTCACGTGTTTATATGATAATTACAATGTTTATATTATTACGTTTATTATAATAATCAGCTGTTGTATATCTTTCCTATAAAAGCCGTATTACAGTTAGGTTTAGTTTGGGTTTTGATTGGATTTGAAAATTGTGAATTAATCCTTGCAGATTTATTTGTTTTTTGGGAATGTTATTAATATGTTTTATCATTTCAGTATTGTTATTCACTATGCTCAGAATATATAACCTTTTACAAAGAAGCCGTATTGATATTCGACTTCTAACATGGCCAATCTTAAAGTTAACATGTATTTACTGTCAGGCGTTACGAAGTTCGCCGGGTCAGCTAGTATAGTATACATCATAACTGTCTTATTCAACTAGCCTCTTTGCTAAGCGCTTACAGCAACAAACAAAAAGTGTCATGATCAGGCTTAAGAAAAAAAATCTAAGGATACTGACGGGATTTTTAACCGGGCATTGTAGGCTCAGGAGTCATCTGAGCAAGAAGGGCATTGTTCAAGAGGGTGAATGTCGCTTCTGCCAATCTGGGGAGGAAACACCTAAACACCTATTGGCCGAGTGTGACGCGATAGGTCAAAAGAGAGCCAGAAGCTTGGGAACACACCAGGTGGCAGTGGAGGATTTTCCAAAGTTAGAACCCCTCATAATACTAAACTTTGTTAAGGCATTAGGACTAGAGGGGGTTCTGTAGGCAAGAACTAGAGACTAGTCTGGGGGCACAATAGATCTCATAGGTCGCAGAGCAATCTTTCCCCTAGAATTTATCAGTAGGCCTATCAGTAAACAGTGTCACAAGGTTGACGTTTCCCACTCAACTTTGGAACTCTCTGAACAATTTCGATTCCCACTAATTCTACCGTGGCAATGATATATTAAACCTGATTAAATTTCAAAGTTATTCAGAATAAATTGAGGCTACGGAACTTTTAAGCATAGAATATGTAATTATTTGGGTTTAAAGTTGTAAATCACAGACTTTAGTGGGGTCACGGTATTTGGCTAGTTTACCATTATAGGCTATAATTTTATATTCTGTATTAATTTCAAACAAAATGTATATATCCTATACCTATAGAAATTGTGGTAGGCCTGATTTGGTTTTATGACTCAATAAAACTAGAAACCTTTGGAACTTTTTTCCATATAAATTTTGGAACTTTGAAGTGGACTGTGACTGATACATCCTGGAGACTCCCTCTCAGGCTTTTACAGTTTTTTTTTACTCCTGTGAGTTTGATAAAAAATTTTTATATAATACAACACATTTAACTCATTTTTTAAACTCAGTTTTTAAGTCTGCAAAACTCATAAAAGGCCTTGCGTTTAGGCAAAAATGATCAGTGGCTACAGGCCTAGGGTTAACGTAATAAGTTTGCAACCCTAGAGCACTAAAATCAGTAAAACTTACTTCAAAGTTTTCTCCTCAGGTAATTTACTACACATATAGGCCACTTTAAATTGTCAACCCTTGGTCAGTGACTCAGTAGCCTACCTAGAGAAAATATATTACCTGGAAAAATCTCTATTCCTTTTTTAAAATTAAAGTCCCTGACCTAAGTGTTTTATTAGTGAATTAACCTAGGTCTAGGCCTGTTTCTCGTGGATTTATTTTAAAATGTGTCCTCGAGATGCTAAACCTAAGCACTTTACAGATCAATATTTCACAATTCTTTAGAAAGTTCCTGAATGCCAATGTACAAAAACATGTTGTAACAATTACAAACGAGATTATAGTTCTTACCTGACAAAGGCAAACCCTCTGCTTTCCCTTGTAAATCTGTCTCTGGGAATGTATATGTCGCCGACCTCACCGCATCTCTCGAAAACGCGGCGTAGGTCGTCAGGCGTGGTACGATAAGTTAGATTATCTACTTTAAGGGATACCATTCCCTCTATACGAGGTGGAGGTCTACCGTAACTCATCCTTGCTTTCGCGATTCGTTACTCCAAAAAATCACACTTAAAAATTGAAATAGCTCAACTTATCCAACCACAGAACACACTCAACTCAAAACAAAATGGCATCACCACAAGCCAACGCCGAACGAGAGCCGTGAACGTGAACAAAATATGGGAAGAAGAAACCGGATGTTACAATGGATGATGGGAGGGATACTAGAGGATATAGGGTCAAAACAACATCTTTGTATGGAAAACCTAGACATCTGGATTATTAATTTTTATCGTGTATTAGATAAGAGATTTTAAAATGTAATTAAAAATTTTTAGGTGTAAAAATAAGGTTTTTACAAAGGTCAGAGGCATTACGTAATCTAAATCAAGTGCTTCTCTATTGAATAAAATAATTAAATAAAAATATGGCGGATTTATAAGACCAATCACTAAGTTACATTGAGGGAACTTACCTAACAAATGCGAAACCTCGACTTTCCCTTGAAAATCTGTCTTTCGGAATGTAAACATCACCAACATTACCAAATTTACTGAAAACCCTTCTCAAATCATCTGATGTAGTTCGATAGGTCAAATTTCCAACTTTGAGGGATACCATTCCATCGATTCTGGGTGGTGGCCTCCCATAACTCATCTTGGGAGATAACTTAGGAATCAGCAAAAATTATATTGTTCA
Source organism: Nephotettix cincticeps (assembly GCA_023375725.1). Taxonomy (NCBI): domain Eukaryota; kingdom Metazoa; phylum Arthropoda; class Insecta; order Hemiptera; family Cicadellidae; genus Nephotettix; species Nephotettix cincticeps. The sequence goes on along the minus strand of CM041786.1, from coordinate 128,206,030 downwards.
CTTCACATCCACATGTAAGCACTAAAATTGTCACTAACACTAAGAAAATTCACATGAAGTTCACTTCTCGCATGTGGTGAACCCGTCGTACTTCAAGATCTTGGCGGTAGGGTTCATGACGGCATCTGAGAGGGGGGCGGGACATTGATAAGAAGGCGCCAAATTCAAATAAACAGTCCTGAATGGACGAAAAGAAGAAAATAATTGTAATCAAAAATTATCGGTTTGTGCATCTATGAGGGCAAGTGAATTTAAGTGGGGAAGATAATTTCAAAATTTCAAACTTGTTAAAATACCCGCTGTTTAAATACAGTAGTCTCTTGAACATTCAATATTTAAAATTATTATGATCAATTAATGATATAGTATCACAATATGACTCCTCATAAGTTACACTGAACCAAAACCTGACCTAACTGGTAGTTTCATTTACAGTTCAATTTATGGAATTGCAAGATCTACAACTTTGGTCTCTTGACTTTTTCTCGTATCTCGTCTCATTCACCCTTTGATAGCGTTAGATTTTTCGAAAAACTACTTTTTTACCCACATATTAAATTCCCCGGATTTGTTATTATAGTACATAGAGCTTTCATATTTGACACACACCTTTCTTTCATCACCCTTAAAAAGAAAACGAAATAATGTTACATAATATTTAATTAAAAGATGACAATTATTTATATATCGGAAATTTAGTTGATTTTTTCCATGTCCTCGATGGTTCTCTGTTTTTCGATTATATCTTTTTAACGAAAGGACATATCAGAAAACTAAATGTGCTATATGGCACATATTTTTTTTAGATCTACAACTTTGGTCATATGAATTTTTCACATATTTCGACTCTTTCACCCCTAGATAGGATTACATTTTATGAAAATTCCTTTTTTATGCACATTTTGATTTCTGGTTGCGTTATTATAGTACATCGAGGTCTAATATTTTACACACAACCTCCATTTTATAACCAAAAGTGAGAATACGTAATGTAAAATATTTATCATTTTGAAAATCTTAGTTTATTTTCTGTAAGTAGTAAGAAAATGCCGGTTCTGGATCAAGTTATGACCAAGGTTTTCGTATGTGACTTTCAGACGAGCTGTTGATTTTAATCTCTTTATTTGTGTCAAATAGTTTCTCTGAGTAGAATATTATTCAGATATATTAGTTTTTAACTTTTACTTTCTCCCCTTATACATAGTATATGGAGAAAGTATTGTTTTCGTCAAAATTTTCGAATTTGAGTTGAGGGTGGATATATCCGTTTTGGGGTCCCCTGAATCCAAAAAAGTGGGTTTTGACGTGATGTCTGTCCGTCCGTGTGTCTGTGTGTGTGTGTGTGTGTGTGTGTGTGTGTGTGTGTGTGTGTGTGTGTGTGTGTGTGTGTGGATGTGTACAGTGCCACAGCCTACCCCGTTGGTCCGATTTAGATGAAATTTGGCATGTATATATATAGTCACCGTATCTCCAGGCGTTTTTTTCATTTTTTTGAATTTTTGATTTTTTAGGGTAGTTCACCCCTAAAACCCTTAAAAAACGTGAAAAATCCAATTTTCTCAAAAACGGCTCTAACGATTTTGATTAAAATTTGAAAACTTATAGTGCACAGAGTAATAAATAATTTGACACCACCCGCATGTCTGTAAAAATGACGGTTGAAAAGTTATGGGCTTTTAAATGTCAAAAAAATCAAATTTTTAAATTTTCAGCAAAAACAATAAAAGTAAAGTATAACTTGACTGGTACCATTGAAACCAGCTTAAAAAAATAAACAAATTAGTATTTTGAATTATTTGTCTACGACTAACGGTTCCAGAGAAAAGTTAAATTTACTGTCCACGATAAACGCAGTACGTTGTCTGAAAGCGCCCAATGTTATTCTTAAGGAGAATATAAAAAAATCAATTTCTTCCTTACTTTCCAACCGTTTTCCATGAAACTTGGTATGAAGTGTAAGGTCAAATCACTGAACAAAACCAGCTCAAAAAAGCTTGGTATTACCGGGGGGGGGGGGGGTTTCCCCCATGCAATTTGAACAATAAATTATTAAATGATATTTAGAATAACTTTGTAGAACATGATAGTTTTATTACAGATTTTTTTTAAAATTTACTTAAGGGAGAAAGTATGTGTCAGTCCACTGGTACCGTTTATTTATAGCTTAAAAAAAATAATTAAATATACCCCCGTCGCAGCAGACCTGCTTACTCAGCGAATTTCCAAATCAATAATATAATAATAATATATTATTAGTTTGATCATTATCTGTCAATGAATATGAGTATTATTTGCCTAATCTCCATAGATTAACATGGGATAGAGTATGCAGGTTTGCTGCTGTGAGGAACGCTGCAAGTAGGTGTTTCTAGCGTAAACAATTAATTTTTTAGCGAATTTTCCATAGGGAAGAAGCTATTACCGTAGGTCTCATGGTAAGACTTAAGCCCGGGACCATGTTATTTTTTCTTCTTTAGGTGCCCAGAGACCAAAAACAATAGTCGTTAAAATTTATATATATATATATCTGTGTGTCTGTGAACACGATAACTCACGTAAAAATGGTCCGATCGAGACCAAATTTGGTAGAGACGTGTATTCCTACAAATGCTCGGACGAGTTCGTAAACCAGACATATCGGTCAATGGGAACGGGTAGTTTGGGGGGGTTTTGTACCCCAAAATGGGGTTTTTTGCGTTTTTCACGTGTAATTTTTAAAAGTTTCTAATTTTATATTTCACCATTGGAATCAGCTTAAAAAACTACACAATTAAGTTTCTTAAAGTTTTTCTCTATCTACAACGGTTACCGAGATATTAAAAAATCTAAACACAGTACGTTGTATTTTGGGGCTCCAATGTTAATCGTATGGAGGATAGGGAAAAATTTATATTTCCCATATTAATCAATATTTTTGGATAGAACTTGATATTTAGCTTCATGTGGTTGAGATCCATACATTTATGCTTAAAAATCATAGTTTATGTGTTTATCATGGCAGCAAACCTGCATACTCTTTTCCCATGTTAATCATATAGGGAATAGGCAAAGTCCTTTATTTATGGACAGATATTGATGAAAGTTGGTATAAATGTTAAAAATAAAAATTGTTTATGGTAGAAATGCCTACTTTCAGTGTTCCTCACAGCAGCGAACCTGCACACTCTTTCCCATGTTAATTTTATGGAGAATAGGTAAATAATTCTCATGTTCATTGACAGATTTTTATAAAACTTGTCAAATATTATTATTATTATTATATTGTTGTTATGGAAATTCGCTGAGTAAGCAGGTCTGCTGCGACGGGGGTATTTAGCATTTATATCAACTTTCATCAACATCTGTCCATAAATAAAGGAGTTTGCCTATTCACTATATGATTAATATGGGAAAAGAGTATGCAGGTTTGCTGCCATGATAAACACATAAACTATGATTTTTAAGAATAAATGGATAGACCTCAACCACATGAAGCTAAATATTAAGTTTTATCCAAAAATATTGATTAATATGGGAAATATTAATTTTTCCCTATCCTCCATAAGATTAACATTGGAGCCCCACAATACAACATACTGTGTTTAGATTTTTTAATATCTCGGTAACCGTTGGAGATAGAGAAAAACTTTAAGGAACCTAATTGTGTAGTTTTTTAAGCTGATTCCAATGGTGAAATATAAAATTAGAAATTTTTAAAAATTATATGTGAAAAACGCAAAAAACCCCATTTTGGGGTACAAAACCCCCCCAAACTACCCGTTCCCATTGACCGATATGTGTCTGGTTTACGAACTCGTCTGAGCATTTGTAGGAATACACGTCTCTACCAAATTTGGTCTCGATCGGACCATTTTTACGAGAGTTATCGTGTTCACAGACACACACACACACACACATATATATATATAAATTTTAATGACTATTGTTTTTGGACTCTGGGCACCTAAAGAAGAAAAAATAACATGGTCCCGGGCTTAAGTCTCGCCATGAGACCTACGGTATTAGCTTCTTCCCTATGGGAAATTCGCTAAAAAAGATGAAATATTTTTAGTTCTTTGGATATATCTCTTGAACGAGATGTCCTCAAAACTGAGAGTACCGTACTATAAGGATTTTTAAGATCTATATCTTTGCTAATATGACTTTTTATTGCAACTCATTACCTTCAATCCTCAAAAACGTTTTTTTAAAATTATTTTTGTACAGTATTTTTTATAGTACATAGAGCGCTAATATTTCTTAAAAACCTCACTCTAAAAAGGCAAACGTAATAATTTTACGACAATTTTAGTGGAGAAATGAAAACCTATTAGGTATGTATGGGAAATTTAGATGATTTTCCTTAAGTTCTGGATGGCTCTTTGTATGCCTTGCGTAACTGATTAGGGATGCTAATTCTAACCCTCTTCTAGCAGTGCTAGGAACTTGAAATTTGGCACGGGCCTTCCTTCAGATCCACAACCGACAGGAAAACTGCCAAATATAACAATTTCACATTACGACCCAGGGAAAAAATGTTAAAATTTTCTCATATGAAATGTATTGGGTTTATTTCGTGAAATGCAGTCGTGTTTCACTTTTACGCTCAAAAATTCTGTTGACTTCCTGTTGAGCTAGAGACTTGAGAATTTTTATGAACATTTTTAGAGGCCCCTATATTAGTATCAACTCATCGGATTACTAATTTTACTATTCCAAATAAATCTTAAAATTATTAAAATAAAATTAGGTTTTTTTGGTATATATCTTTTAACAAAAGGTTCTATCGAAAAGCAGAGGGCGTCATCGGTAGTAGTTCTGTAAGATCCACAACTTTGGGCTCCTGATTTTTTCTCGTATCTCATCTCTTTCATCCTTAGATAGCGTTAGATTTTTTTTAAATCAACTTTTTTACCAACATGAAGCTGCCGTTCTATGTTACTATAGTACTTAGAGCCTTCATATTTGATACACCTTCCTATTATCACTCTAAAAAGAAGAATATAATAATGTTACATAATTTTATATTTAAAAATAAAAATTTTTTAAATATTGGAAATTTAGTTGATTTTCTGAAGTTGAAGTTGTGGATGGCTTTGTTTTTCGGTTATATATCTTTAACGAAATGTCTTACCGCAAAACAGATTTTTTGGAGATCTACAGCTCTTGTCATATGACTTTTTCACCTTTAGATAGCATTACATTTTATGAAAATTCACTTTTTATGCACATTTTGATTCCTTGTTATGAATACAAATAAAATTTAAAATAATTTCATTATTAAATAAAAAATATTTTAGTTCTTTGGTTATTATTCTCAGTATATTAGTTCTCATAATTATTATATCTTGAACAAGACATCCGAAAAAAACGAAGGGCACCATATGATTCAATTTTTAGATATAGTTACGTTTTTTGAAAAGAAACATTTTTGTTTACAATTTTTTACTAAACCTTATACGTGTTTGAGTTTCCGTTGTGGTAGGTGATTACGACAAGCGATTCTACCGACAACTATAAGGGTCTGGGGCAAAGCGAGTTTGTTGGGTTATGTACATTAAGCTGCGAACCAAGTTCAAATGTAAATAAGTAAATAAATAGAACTCTAGTATTCTCTTTAGGAAAAACATAATTCTTAAACCACCCCCTCCAACTACCAGAACAGACAGTTTGGCTGCATGCTCTCCGTCTGTAATTGCTCTACACACACTATCAGACAAACTTGTCAGATGCCCCAGGAGACACAGCGGAATGTGAATATGTGTCATGAGTGTTTTTATAACACAAATATAGGGTTAGTTCTTTGTTATTTTGGACTGCCAAAAAATGTAAACTGTGGGCTAAGCGGTGGGGTAAGGATTCATGGCCTTTGAATTGCACCAGTTTTGCAAAGGATTATACATGTCAATCTGTTAAACTAAGTGGACGGAATCAACTTTCTTAGTTTCTTTTTCAAATGGACAAGCAGTGTTTCTCTCAATTAATGTGGTTAAACTTTACATAGAAAAAGAACAGTTTTTCTAAGTTCGCCATGTTTATGAGGAAAGGCTCATTGTAATGAAGCGACATTTGGCAACTGGGAGGAGTTTGAAATTCAGTGCTTTATTTCGCCACTTTAGTCTCTCTTCAACATCAGTCACTTTTAACGCATCGATACGCTCCACTTTGACTTCCTTTTTCAGCTTGAGAACACTGTTGGCAAGGGCATTTTTATGGCGAAATTTGGAGGTGTAGAATTCAATAGGTTAATAGGTCAATTAGGACTGTCAGCGTCGGTTGTCTGTCAGACGGCGCTACACACTAAACAGTCACAGACTCTTGAATAAGATCTTAACAAGCGGCAGAGAACCTAGACCATCGGTTATCAAGGGAATTTCTCTCATACAAGTCTATGTTTGAAATTCATTATTGGTGATGGTTGATTTATGTTATTGAGAATTTTATATAAGAAGAGAGTAAAAAAATTGTGATGGAAAATGTCCGCAGTAAAAATTTAAATAACATACAGTCTAGTCCAAAAATTCGGTCTGCCGACAGCCCAACAAATTTTTTAATAAGCCATAAAATAAAAAAATGATTTGTTGTCGTTTCCAAACTACCAAAGATTTTTAATATTTGGTTATGAACAGAACAAATTGCAAGCATATACTGAATTTTAATATTTTGTAAACATTATTAAGGCCCACAGTTCCAAACATAATAATTCTCACTGATCCATAATTTTTTTACTATTAAGGAGAGAAGAAATTTATTTATTAATTTACATCTTCCTACCATTGTAGGTTACTTTAAATAAAGAATACTTTTACATTTTTTCTTAATTATATAAATGATTTTTGAAGTGATCACTGATTGTTTTACTGCCAATTTAGTTATTTGCAGGATTTGTCACTCACCAACAAATAATTTCTTTTTCTGTTTTAGTCAATCACATTATGAGATTGAACACAATATTATTTACTATCATATTAATATCTGCACATGGGGAACATTTGGCTAAACATTATTAATACCATAAGTATGGGTTGAGATGAGTTTTGGCACAAAAACTAAACCTTAATCAATCTGAATAAATAGTAATGCAATATAGGTGTTTGGTTGAAACAGAAATATTTCAAGCTCCTGTCAACTGTATGGCTGGCACAAAAATACATGATAGACAAACTCTTTGATAACATTATTTTAAAAGTGATATATATAATTTATATTAAGACGAGATAAGGAACCCTCTTACTACTTTACCATTTCACAATATTGGCTCTGGTAGTCATAAAGACGGTTAAGTTCTTTATGTGAAATGAGACAAAAAATCAATCAGCAATGAAACTACTACTAATAATAAAATATATCAAATAGGGAAAAAAGTGAATAAGTAAATTTTTTATTTTGTTTAGTGCAAAATATCATTATATAGCCAATAAATATAATTGAATTAAGACATTTTAATAATTATTAAATTTATATGCACAGTATTTACGTAAAACTGCATAATGCAATGCTACATCCAATTCATGGCAAATATTTAATGTTATATGCACCCAGTGTAGGCTACAGAACCTCAGTTAACCAAGACTTGGTCAAACGAGACTCTACTGTATATGGAAATTGGAAACATTTGATAAAGCAACGATTGTTAATTCTTGCACATGATGGGTTTTGCAATAGAACTGAAGCCTAAATTCATACAAGGGCTTTAAGTGCTATCTTTTTACTAGTGGAGCATTTCCAGTGGGGCTGTAAAGTGTTCACAGATTAACTCCTCTCCTAATCACTGGCACAATGAACAGCTGCTCTGAGGAATAGCCGGATATCCCTTCACCCAACACCTAGTGTCAAGCTCCGAGCAAGGAGGGAGACTCCAATGTGAAATAAACAGTGTCAGGGAATTGACACATACTTAGTTTAGTTTCAAAACTAGTTATAAAATGCTTTCACACTTTACTTCAAGCTCAAAGATTTTGGGGACACCCAACTCACCTCAACCCTCCAAGTTAGTAATAGGATGATGTGACCTTGTGCAGCATACCAAGTTTCAGGTAAAACAGAAATAAGGGAAGAAATTGATTTTACAGTATTCTTCGTCAAAATTACATTGGGTGCTCTTATGCAATCTTCTATTTCTACTACAGATAATAAATTCAGAATTTCTCTGGATTCGTTAGCTGTAGACTAATAATTCTAGATAATACAGTAATTTATTTCGTTTTTTGAGCTGGTTTTAATGGTGAATGTCAACTTATTTTATATAACGTTTGAACTGTTATTTTTATAGACATGACTTACAATTGAATACATATTATCTGTTAATATATTAATAATAATATTTTTATTGCCATCAAAACTAATAACTGCCAATAGCAATGTTAAAAAAACAAACATTTTGTTGAAACTGACTATTGCAATAAAACAAACAAAAAGATTACATACATGTTACCTTGTTGAATCTGTTTCACATCAAATTGTAAGTATAAAAATATAAGTACAAAATTTGATTAAGTAGTAAAAATATATTACACCTTTTTGGATTCAGAGGGCCTATGAATTAAAAAAAAAACAATACTTTCTCCATATTTGGTACTATATAGGAAGATAAAAGTAAAATGGTTCATAAATTAAACAAAACTGTAAAATATAGATAAAATGTATTTATTTTTAAAACTATCTTCGCTTCCGTCCACCCATCTGGGTTCGCTTTCCTTTTCCCGCAGCTGGTTTGGAAGTTGGGCGTTTCCCTGCTCCTTTGCCTTTCTTGTTTCCAAAAGTAGATCGTTTTTTACCCTTTCCTTGACTCTTTTTCTTCTTTTCTGTTGATTGTCTTTAAAAATAAGCACACAATTAATTAATTTCACCATATTTTACTATGGGTTATATCACATTCAGGGAGTGGAGATCAGGGTCAATAGATATATGAATAATAATAGAATAGGATAGAACTAAGGATATTTATTCCAAGAACTTTACAATAAAACTAGTTTATGGCTAGCCGCGTTGGAATTATACTCTATTTAAAAATGGTAGTCACCCTAATATTTGAACAAAGCGGTCCTAAACATAAGTGTGCTAAAATCAAAAAGATGAGTAAACATACATCAAATTACAATAAAAGCTGCTGTTGGTTATTGATCCTACATTAACCCCTTAACGGTTTTTGCCGACATATTTTGTCCACGTGAAAGTGCTTAAAAAGGGTCACTAACGTTGATTGACATTGTTCCACGATCTGTATTGATATTTGCTGTGAAATATCACTGCAACTTGGTAGCTCACCGCTAGAATGGGTTTGCATTCATTTATGAACTGTTACTTTATGCCTTTGTGTTTGTAAGCGACGTTACAGACGATTTGAAGCTGAAACAGCTAACTGTGCAACTGTTTATTGGTTTTATGATGTGATGTTAGTTTATTTAAGGTTTTTTTTTTCTCAAGGGGAAATGCTCTCATGCACCATCAGGGAGGAGAACGGTGCACTCCCCGGTGTGTGGGATTCGCACCCAACTAAAATCCCCCGCCTCAGGCTGTTGACCACTTCGGAATAACCTATTAAGGCATGAACCTCAAAGTGGAGCCTCGTATTTAAAGCTCAATGAACTTCAACTCCAATTTAGCCTTCTGAGGGAAGATCCAGGATGTTACGGATCTTCAAGTTTCTTTCTCTTGAGAACTTTCTCCACGAAGGACGTGATGAGAGTCCAGTTCTCAAGAGATGTCACCATTTTTTCTACTGTGGTCTCCGGCGTAAATTCACCGATCTCCAGCAGAAGCTGCCTCCTTAGAACTGCCCACCGGTCACACTGTAAGAACATGTGAAAAGCATCATCATGAACACCGTCCCCGTAAATACAAGCCAGACTGTCCACTTTGGCCATCTTGTGAAGATAGGCTCGGAACAACCCATGTCCGGTGAGGAACTGCGTGATGAGGAAATTTACTTCCCCAAACCCACGATCAACCCACACAGACAGGTCCGGAATGAGTCTCCGCGTGCAAGCCGCTCTAGACTCATTTCGCCACCTCTCTTGCCACTGGTGCATGGAGGCCTCCCTGGCCACCCGTGTCGCTTCCCTGGCGCCAAGTTCGGACTTGGTAATATACACACTTCTCCTTTCCTGGGCCAACAGGTCGATCGGGACAACACCAGCTACCACCAGTGCAGTCGGCTCCGACACCGTCCGGTAAGCTGAGGAGATCCTCAACGCGGCTCTCCTTTGTACCGCTCCCACCTGTTTGCACTCCCTCTTGAGAGCGTCCGCCCAAATCTCACTTCCGTAAAGAAGGATTGAGTTTGTGACAGACAGAAGGAGTTTCCGCTTCTCCGCTGATGGGCCGCCAACATTCGCCATAAGACAACTGAGCGCGGTCGTAATCCTTGCCGTCTTCTCTGACACATACTTGATTTGTTCTCTGAAGGAAAGCTTGGTGTCAAGTCTAACCCCCAGGTACTTCACAGCTGGCTTGGAACGAATATATTCCGTGTTGACACGAAAGTCTACCAAAGTCAGAATCTGACGCCCTGTCATCATGACAATCTCCGTTTTCTCGGTTGCCAAGCTCAGGTGGTGATCCTCCATCCAAGAAGAGACATATCTCATCGTTTCATTAAGTCTCCACTGGGCGCGCTGGACGTTTCTTGCGACAATAACCGCCGCAATGTCGTCTACATAACCCACCAGAAAACATTCTTCGGGTAAATCCAGTCTAAAGATACCATTGTATGCAATGTTCCAAAGATCTGGACCAAGGATGGAACCCTGAGCGGCACCAGCGGTGATAGTCTTCCGACGAGGACCCTCAGACGTCTCAAAGATTAATTCCCTGTCCCTCAAATCGCTTCGGATGATCCGAAGCAGATATTCAGGAACGTGGAACATTTCCTCCAAAGAACTCAAAATGACGGACCAGCTTGCACTGTTGAACGCGTTTCTCACGTCTAAGGTGACGAGCAACGTGATACAGCGGGAGTAATGATTTCCTCGCTGAGCGTTTCTGGCAGCACCTACAACCTCCTGAATTGCTCCGATGGTAGAACGACCTTTCCTGAATCCGTGCTGCCTGTCTGACAGCCCACCGGCAGCATCGACCGCAGACAACAGACAGGGCTTTATCAGTCTTTCAAAAAGTTTTCCAGCTGTGTCCAACATACACAAGGGTCGGAATGCCGAGGGAGTGCTTGGTGATAGCTCCCTGCCCTTGTTAATCAATGTCAGGCGTTGGAGCTTCCATCTGCGACAGAAAACTGATCGGGAAAGAGGGAATTAACGATGTTTTCCATCGTTGGTGTGTCAAAGACAGGACACGTTGTTTTGGCACAAAGCTTACGCAAAACGAGTCTGTACCCGAGGCCCCAGGGATCAAGGTTAACGTTCTTCCTCAATTCTTCCCACTTCTACCTCTTCCTGCGGCGGATAGCTCTCTTCAGGGTAATTCTTGCCTTCCGGAATTCCAGAGCAGCTGGAGCAGCTGCATCGAAGCCTCTCCTCCTGGCTCTGACCAACCTCCGTCTGCAGCGGAGACACGCTCTTCTCAACGTCGCGATCTCGTTCGTCCATTAATACACTGGCTTTTGTGACGAACGAGAGGTGTTCTTCCTTGGCATGGAAGAGTCACAGGCTCGGTGAATGAGGGGCATGGTTGCCTCAGCCAATTTCTCAGCCTGAAAATCGAGCAGTAGCACGTCATCTTTCCCCTCATTGATTCTTGCAGCTGCAGCAGCAGCATTGAGTTTGGCGACATTCCATCTCTCTGGACGGCTGGGTCGCTCGGGAATGGCGGGATGATGGCCTGAGTCAAAGACATCAAAGAGGATATGCTGATGATCGCTGCCTGTGAAATCTTCAACGACTCTCCAGCCAGATATCGACGCGAGAAGAGCCTCCGAAACGAAGGTAATATCTGGGATTGTTTCTCTGTACCCAGGCCTCCTGAAAGTGGAAGTGGAACCAACATTGGCAACGTGAAGTCCGGTTCTGGAGGCGAGTTCAAGGACTTTTCTGCCTCTGGTGTCGGTTTCTGGCATACCCCGCTCAACGGCCCTGGCGTTGAAATCACCAGCAACAATGAACTTGCCACCAGCGCTAACCAGAAGGTCTTCCAGGGCATCCAGCTTTGCCTGAAATGCCAGCATAGGGTCGTTCGGAGTCAGGTAGACAACAGTGAAGCCCCCACTCTTCACCCAAACAAAACCTCGACCGACCCTGCTGTCAAGAACATGGTTCCGGAACAAGTTCCGGGGGTCTGGAATCCAGATGGCCGCCGTACCTAGGGCGTCCCGAAACCAACCAAAACCATCTCTCTCGCAGTACTGCTCAGAAATAATGAGTAAGTCCACTTTCCACTCTCTCGAGTGTTGGGATAGTAGGTCGTTTGCCAGGATGCTCCCATGGAGGTTCCCTTGTAAAATTTTCATTTTTTTTTCTATGGCCTCTTACAGGATTTTTCCAGCTCCTCTTGGAAGACCCGACAGTTTCTGATACCAGGAACGTGTTTCAGAGACTGAAAATTCCGTTCCTGGCAGAGGAAACACCTAGATGGAGCAGTGCAGGTGGACTTTACGTGACCACTCTCCCCACAGTTGATGCACAAGCCGGCCGCCCTGCGATCAGGTCCAGAACAAGAAGCCTGGTGATGGCCATACCCGAAGCACCTGAAACACCTGACCACCATAGTGTGAAGTTGGACCCGGTCTGTAGCACCATGACACCCCAGCTCAACAACGGCGAGCTCCTGTCCCCGCATGTTCTCTGCTCCAACGAACACTTTAGTGCCCTGTGCCCTTAATGTCGACTTCAAGGCCTCGGTGACCTCTTCCACAGTGGTGAAGTAGTCCAGATCTCGAACCTCGATGGACATACGGTGCTCCAGGTTCCGCACCACCGCACCCTCGCCTACCGCGGATCTAACCGCGTCTTCAAAGGCCGTCTTGTCCTTGGTTCCACTACCAAGTTCCAGCAAGATGCCACCAGTTCTTGTCTTCCTCATCGAACGGACAACAGTACCCGTCTGTTCAGGATTTACTTTTTGTCGAATCCCCGTGAGTACCTCGCTGAAAGAGCGTCCCTGAGCTGGCTTAATAAGAACAGCGTCAGGTTTCCTCGACTGAGCCTTGGACGGTCAAGGAGTTTTGGGCTTAGTCCTACTTGGAGTCTGACCAGTAGGAGGAACGGCTGGGTAGGCCTGAGAACGTTCCAGGCGTTTCTCATCTCGCCTCCCTCTGCGTCTCTCTCTCCTGGTGAGGACAGTTCGAAAGCCTGAATCGCCCCGATTTTCCACCCTTGCTTCCTGGATCCCTAGTGGCTGTGGGGACACCTCCAGCGGTACAGGGGGAGGATTGTTGGCCACACCGACAGCTGGGGAGGTTTGGGTGGATTTCCCCACACAGATAGGCTCCCTACCAAGCTCAGGGCTGCCAGATGGCGAGTTCCGGGCCCTCTTTCTCCCTGGAAGAACGCTGTCTTTAGCAGAAAAAGAGCAGTCCGCCATCACTCGCTCTCGCCTCTTTGCCTTCTCCCTGACCTGCAGGCATTGCATGACCGTGTTCAGGAGGTCCATCGCTTCTGGAATGCCATCTTTGATGAGGGTGTTTACATTCCTCTGCACCTTGACCGATTTCTCCATCTCCTTGAGGATCCCATGGATCTCTTCAATGCTTGACTCTCCTCTTCCTCGGCGTCCCCCGTTGCTGGCGCAGGATCGACAGCTCGAAGATTGGACGCATGGGACTTGACTTTGGAGGAATTCCCCCATGAATTTGGAGCTCTGAAGAGGATTGCCCCGGGAGATCCGCATTAGGCACACCTTCTGGCTTTTCCTCCTGGTTTCGGAAAGGAGCTGGAGGAGGGGTGGTCTTCACGACCCCGACTGGTTTCCTTTCACCCGAAGGTGAAGTTCTTTGAATCTTGGAGCTACGACGAAACGAATTTTGCTCCAGGTCCAACTCCATCGTTTCTACGCCCCTTCCAGTCGCATTGTCGGACACCGTGGCCTTGTTGCCTACCACGCGAGTCCCCGAAGAAAATGTCTGGTTGACCCCCCCAGAATCCTTGGGGCAGCTCGATTGAACGGGGTGGGATTTAGGAGAAATCTCCAGACCCACCTGGGGTAGTTTGTTTTTTGACGCAGACATCCCATGTTTTTTTCCCTTGTAGCCGGCTTTTACGGCAAGCAGGAAATACTACTGGACCATTCTTATCCGGTCCAGTACGGAAAGGAAGAAGAAACAGGAAAACACCAAAAGATTTTGGGTTGAAGAAAAGAAGAGTTGGTCAAGAAGGACCGACAGAAAAGAAGAAAGATGGTAAGGCCAAGCCAGAAAGGAAGGAAACTTGGACCTTAGAAAGATGAGAGCTTGAAGATTAGGGACTCTCATTTGGCTAGGGCACCTCGGGGTTGCCAGCCTCTCCAAAGAGAGACCTCCCGTGTAGTCAAAGACGACTACCCCTTGAGGGAAGTTTATTTAAGGTTAGGCTTTTATGAACTGCTAATAATTAGTTTTATAAGTGCATAATTTTTATTTTCAGTTTATAATTTATCCCTATAGTAGGCTATTATGCTACGTTTCTTCATTTAGGAGATGAAAAATGTTAAGTTTAACACAAATTTCACCACTTAAAATAGGTTTGATAAATGTTTTTTCTGTTTAATCTATATTTATAACAGGTACAATAAGAATTTGGAATAAAAAAGATATGTAATTTTGGGATAGTTAAGGTAAAAAAATTAAACCGTTAAAATTAATTAAAGGAGTTAAGAGAATAAATAATTGAAAAAAATTAATGCTTATGAATATTTGATTCACAATAATGAATATAGGCCTACAGACTACCATCAATATCTCTTGTTTACCTGAAGTTTAACACTCAAGACTGTTACATCAGGGATCTGAAGAAATTTAAAGGGATAGAATAAGTTGTCTCAGATAAAGGATGAATGTGTAGTATTTATTCATGCTTCTATTCCAGTGGCTAAAATATAAAACAATTATTTTATTTTAACCACTGCCTCGCTGATGATTTAAAAGCCCTCAATTCCAACAAACTAGAAATAATGATTGTGTAGTTCAGCTTTACTCACTCTCTTTGTTCTTCAAACATATGCTTGTTGACTGCTTTATCGACATCTAGCTTGGGCCTCTTGTTGAGAATGGAATCAATGATATTCATATTGGACTTCTTTTCTTCAGCTGGTCTCTGAAAACACGCTATACGATGAGAAAAAAAATTGTCAAACCACATACTAAATTAAAACTATAAGTATGTAAAATAAAGTCCAGCATTCTATCTCATACAGAGGTTTGACAGTTTGATGAATGAGGGTTTCCTTTTTACACATATTGGTAGAGTGGAACCACTCAAATCCGGACTAATTGGGGCTGAACCCTATTCAGATTTCCCAGGGAGCAATGTTATACACTTATTTCATCACTGTAATCGCAGTATGCAACAGGATACACAGCGATTGGGTTTATAAAGGCTGGGTGAAAGTGTGACATTGGCGGAGAAAAAAAATTGTCAAACCACATACTAAATTAAAACTATAAGTATGTAAAATAAAGTCCAGCATTCTATCTCATACAGAGGTTTGACAGTTTGATGAATGAGGGTTTCCTTTTTACACATATTGGTAGAGTGGAACCACTCAAATCCGGACTAATTGGGGCTGAACCCTATTCAGATTTCCCAGGGAGCAATGTTATACACTTATTTCATCACTGTAATCGCAGTATGCAACAGGATACACAGCGATTGGGTTTATAAAGGCTGGGTGAAAGTGTGACATTGGCGTTTCAAACACTTCAAATCTTGTATGTAAAATAAAGTCCAGCATTCTATCTCATACAGAGGTTTGACAGTGATGAATGAGGGTTTCCTTACACATATTTAGAGTGGAACCACTCAAAGGACTAATTTTACTATTCAGATTTCCCCAATGTTTCACTTATTTCATCACTGTAATCGCAGTATGCAACAGGATACACAGCGATTGGGTTTATAAAGGCTGGGTGAAAGTGTGACATTGGCGGGTGAAAGTACAGTGACTTGTCATTGTTGCTATGCGTGTGCTAAAAATAAATTACTATCCCCCTACCCACTACCCTTACTGGAATGCATCCCACGCCTTTCTATTGTCTAAAGAGCGTTTACCAGCTGATTAGTGGGTATTGCCAACAGCTGAACACTGGTGTTGAATTGTGTCTGCGTGAATATTTTCTTCACTTAGACAGTTAAGGATAACAGACTTTAAGTGAGAAACTTTGTTGTTCAATCTTGTATTGTACTTCTTTGTGTTAAACCTTCAAAAATAAATTAGTGTGATTAAATAAATTTTTTTAACTAGTTATTTAAATTTTTCGTTTTTCCGATGGAACATTGTCTTTACAAACGCATTTTAAAGCAAGTAACCATAATAAGTGTAATAATTTAACATTGTAATAGTACCTATTAAAAAAACAATATTTAGTATAAAACAAAAACCTAAAACACTGGTTCGTCGCAAAACCCTCTTACATCACACTGAGACGAAAACTACACTACCAAGCGAGACATATTTGATACTGCAGAGCGGGACATTTTGATGTGGCATGGACGTAGTTTCATAAAAATCCACTAGAATGTACCACCAACTGGTATGCCATTTCTCCAAAGCTATGAATAAACTCACTACATCAGTTGGTATTTTCACTGAAAACCAACACTAAAAAGTAATGATAAAGTATAATTGGACTAAAAAGTTACTAATTAGAAGTCACTAACAAATTACTGAGGTTAAATTCTGTTGGGAGATGAAATCTAATTATAATAAAATTGATCTAAATTATAACTCAATGTAACAGAAACAAGTTTAGAGCACTCCAGTATGTAAACAATATCACTGTCCACCCAATTCTCTTTAGGAAACAGCTTATAAAGATCGCACATCATTTACGGGTTGGACGGATGGCATCCGTTAAATCGAGCTAAAAAGGTTAAAAAGAGAAATTCACAGCTTAATCACAGTTTTTTTCGCAATAGACAATATTCACGGTTTATACATGGTTTATTTCAGTTTCAGTGGGGATCCTGTCAAAGGTTTTATTCCATTAGTAGGCCTACACCACGTGTGACCTTCAACTTTAACCAATATTAAAATAAATCAAAATATTAAATACCAGCGGTGGGGGTTTCCTCTTCCTTATCCCAGGTAATGCTTTCTCAGTAGATCCTATGGGAGTTTGTTTCTCCTTTGGAAGTTTTGGCTGAAACTTTCCAATGGATGCAGTTGAAACTCTGGCTACTGAAGCAGCCGTCTTAAGCTGAAAAATACCATGGAAAAACCATTAGCACATGCTCGTTTGGCGATTACCAGTAAAAATTATTAAACTTGTGGACCAGCTGCATTGGACCTTGTGTCCGATCCGTAATCACTGGTCTGCAGTTCACGGATAACTCCCAGAGAATTTGACGAATATATCCTACAATTCCGATAATATGTCAGCACAGCACAGATGAAATATTTTTATATGATACTATCGTCTATTTCAAATATTTTGTGACTTTGATTAATCTGGAATCTAGTTTTACTACAACGAGGTTAGTCAGCAAATAACATTTTAAAATTGAAAACTGGAAACACCTAATAAAACCGAAAACACAAACCTGGTCTGCTGGTAGCTTCTCTGCAGGCAAGACCCCAACTCTGGGTACCTTCACTTTCTTGGCGACTGCAATGTTTCTTAATCTCTGGAATTCATTCTTAGCCACCCTTTCTTTCTTCAATGCTGCCTGTAAATATTAACATATAGTCTAAAATCCCTAATGAAAAGAACTACAGTAGAACTTGGATAATTCGAACCTCAAGGGACCAGAAAAAAATTTGAATTATCCAAAAATTTGAATTAGAAAAGTTTATGCAAGTGGTTGAAATAAACAATCAAACATCATGTTTTAACATTGTATATTAAAAAAGTTAGGTTAATAAAGATATTATTGATTAAAAATCCCAATTTTTGTTAAATGTCAATAATGTGTTTGGAGGGATCCCAAAACTAGCTATTACAAACTTTTTCTTAAATCTCTTCTCTACCTCCTTGATCGCCGCTATTTATTCTTCGGAACAAACCACCACCGATAATACACACAGATGTCAATGTTGTGATTTATGAGCAGTGGTCTAGCTAAAAATAGTCTGAGGACAGGAAGCCCGAACGTCGTTTCCTGGAAAATCGCACACAATAACTTGTTCACTTATACATGCACTATAGATTTCCGCTGTAAAAACTTCGAATTATCCAAAATATTATTCGAATTAACCAGGATATTTTAACATTGTTTTTATATAAAATTCTAGGGACCAAGAAAAAATTTCGAAATAAAGAAGTTTTCGAATTACAGAAGTTCGAATTATCCAAGTTCCACTGTACTAAAATCCATTATTTAAGAAACCATATATATACAGTAAAATCACTAAAATTTTACAAAACTATATTTAGGAATCATGACCAATTACTGACGCAGAGGCTCAGGGGTAACACACTGGTCCAGTAAGTAAAAGAGCCTGGTTCAGAAGCAGTGACAGGCGACTCCAGTCGGATTACGACCTCCAGCTAGTCTACATGAATAACATCGCTATCTCCCTTCCTCCCTGTCTTTAACTCATTGTACATGGCCATATTTTCTCTTGGTTCCTAGCATCCTATCCATGTATTTTTCACAGACGACTCACACACTGAGTAACATCAAACGAATTATGCTAGAATCTAGGCTTTCTATTTTGAATGAAAGCAACAGGTTTTACAAAATTTGAAATTTAATTTTTTGGGGCGGTTCAGCTTGTAGGAAAACAGAAGCAGGGAAAATAAAACTTCACTTACACCCATTGGATACACCCATTGAACGTCCTAGATTTCAATATTTACATTTTCAAAGAATGAAAACATAAAATTACTTGAATGTTAACAGTTTTGGACACTAAAATTTGACAGTTCAGGAAGCAGAAGACACAGTTGCCGTAAATGTCCTAGCATTCAAGGTTTACAGTTTCTAATTTAACCATCTGTTTTCACTACCTTTAAGAGGCGGCAGGAGTCAGTCCAGGCGCTCACACGCTTGACATGACATGGGTTTAATTATCCTTTAATTGCTCGTAAAGGAAATTTATTAAAAACAAAATACCAAATACAAAGTATTTTATAGGTCCTTATCAACATATTGATGTGTTAAAATACCAAAAATAATGCTTAGAAATATTTTATTTTTTTGAAATTAGAAAATTAAAATCCCATAAGGATTTAACAAAAATAATTCCGTTGTATTATTTTTGTTTATCAATGGAAAATTTCAAACTTTGGACCTAAATAAACTTCACATATTCATATATAAAATGTATTGAATAACTTTTTGTGTTTGATTTCCTCTTAGCCATAATAATATTTTTTCAAGTGCGTGAACAGTGCACGCTTTTTATAAAAAAAATTATCCTGCCGCCTTTTAACAACCCAGGAAGAAGAAGAAATAAAGTTCATTTTTACTGATAAACTGCTGGATCAAGATTACAATTGCCGAAAATGGTAGATTTTAAGTTTTCTCCTGATGCCTGCCTCTATTAAGTTATTTCTTATCCTTTCCCAATACAGTATTAGTAAACAGGCGCGATACTTTGTCCTGTTGCAGACACTCATGTTTATAAATTTTTGAGATGGTGTTTAGTATTAAATACTATTAGTAAATAACTCTACAATAAATACCTGTACCCTATAAGAATAGTAGTAATAGTAATTGTTTCTACAACTGTAGCCTGCGCGACCGTAAGTGTTATGAGTGGTCAAGAATATTGTTTGTTGTCTGACGCTAATAGTTTGGATGAACTTTAATAAATTTCGATAAATTTATTTGAGTTAAGGTAATCATTTTTCGCTTAATTAAGCTAAGCATGATTATCACAAGAATGATAAAACAACAGGGAATTTGAAAAAACCTTTAAAAATAAGAAAGATTGTTACCTTCTAAAACCATATAAAAGGTAAGAGTTGATATCTTCAAGTTGTGTGTAAAATACAATTCATCAAGAAACACAAAATGGGCATGTTTTTTATTTACTCAACAACAATGCACCATCAAAGCTCTAAATGTTTACAACGGTAGCCTGTCCAATGTGAAGCGTCTCCTTTGCCAAGAAGTTAGTTCACCAAAAACGTCACCTGGGATATTATTGTCCTGAAATAAGAGAAAGGGTCGAAATTTCTTGTTTGCCAGTTGAGCTGAAACCAAGGAGATAAAACTTCTTGAAATTAAAGATACCCGGATAGAACACACTCCTACTGAAGTTGTACGGTCGCTGCTACCAGTGCGGAAGAGACAGGGACAGGTCAACAAGGAAATGCTGTTACAAATGTGGACACAAGATTTGCCTTAACCATTCTCGACTAATATGTGACTTAGGAATAATGAAAACCATAAAAAAACAAGGGCAAAGCTGTATAATAACACATTTATGTAAGTACAGCAATGATTTTTAATTTTGCAAAAAGTGTACTTTTTCTTACGAACATTTAATGCCTAATGTATAAAAATCAGGAACGTTTGGTATTCAGTTGTAAATTTAACAAGTGCATTATCAAAAGTAACAACTTTATTTTATAGATCAATTCAAAGTTTTTGTTTAGTTTTGAGATATCAAAGTTCTTAGTTTTTCAGGGTCGAAAAACAGAGGAACACAATAATATTTTTTGTATTGAAAAATATCCTGTAACATCTAGTTATTTATTTTCACACAGACAATCGCCTACACAAGTTTATACTAAAAGTAGTATTTGAAAAAAATTCAAAATATAGCATTTATAAAACATAATGTACATGGGCTACAATAGTAGCCCGCACGTCCTAATGTGTTATACTTGATGATACGCTTACTGCAGGGTTAATAAAAAGCTACTGAAGGCGAAGGAACCCAAAGGAGACCTTAACTTGAGATAGAAGGACTAGACAAAATAAAAAATAAAAAAAGATGCGCCAAGAGGGGCAATCGGAAGCGATGTGGTGCAGACAAGAGAGCGGCCATGTCGCTTCTGTGTGCATTAGGTGAATACTTTGTGGAAGCGACATATGTCCGAGCCACGTCTTACACCTGTTCTGTTTGAATTGGGCCTAATGCGCTACCGTATTACGGGCACGGTGAAGAAAAAACTGAAGGTGTTTATTTAGCTTTTTCTTCCAAAAATCGGTAAAACGGTTTATCTGAAAATTCGCTTATCCAAAATGTCCCTGGTCCCATCAAGACTGCTACTGTTATAAGACTGCCACCAGGCATGTCTTATTACAAAGTAAGCGCTTTCTACTCTTATGCACTGGTGGCTGAACCAGCTAAAGCGCTGCGCTGACAAGCGTAACGTTCTATCCATCCAGAAGTGCTAGGGTTCGAATCCCGACCATGAGCAATCCCAATTTGGCTTGCAAATGTGTGGTGCCGAAGAGTAGGGTGGCCCACCTTAAATAACCGGTGGCCGGCTTGGGTGCAAGTTGACAGCATTTGTAGGCTTGATTGGGATTGCAGTAGACACCTGATTTGCTTTTGTGGTTTATAAGGGGAGGGGTATGTTTTAAACTTTTTTTGTTTATACTTAATATTTCAAGGAGGTATTAGTAATTATTTTTATGTTACAGTTAAAAGTAAAAAGCTTAGGCTACCACTTCTAGGGTTAACCCTAGAACTCAAAGTCGTAATTCACGACAGATTTATAAATTCAATATTAATAGATTTATTGCAGTTGACAACGTTAAAACATTGTATAGCAAACGTCAAATATAAATTTTAACAATACACTAATGACTAAAAACAAATACAATAATATAAAAGAAATACAAAACAATTTCTACCCCTGGGGAATCTAGGACAAAAACAATTAAGTAATCAGATAATCTCAATAAACTCAAAACTCAGCTCCAATGGTGTGATGTAAACTCGTCCACAGCGTAGAACACATGGCTTGTCAACTCACGCTTCAGTCTTGTTTTGAACAAACGGGAACTCTCTAGACTTTTGAGTGTTTTTAGCGAATTTCCCATAGGGAAGAAGCTATTACCGTAGGTCTCATGGCAAGAGTTAAGCCCGAGACCATGTTATTTTTTCTTCTTTAGGTGCCCAGAGACCAAAAACAATAGTCGTTAAAATTTTTATATATATATATATATATATATATGTGTGTGTGTGTCTGTGAACACGATAACTCTCGTAAAAATGGTCCGATCGAGACCAAACTTGGTAGAGACGTGTATTCCTACAAATGCTCGGACGAGTTCGTAAACCAGACATATCGGTCAATGGGAACGGGTAGTTTGGGGGGGTTTTGTACCCCAAAATGAGGTTTTTTGAGTTTTTCACATGTAATTTTTAAAAACTTCTAATTTTATATTTCACCATTGGAATCAGCTTAAAAAACTACACAATTAAGTTCCTTAAAGTTTTTCTATATCTTCAACGGTTACCGAGATATAAAAAAATCTAAACACAGTACATTGTATTTTGAGGCTCCAATGTTAATCTTATGGAGGACTAGCTGACCCGGCGAACTTTGTAACGCCTGGCAGTAAATACATGTTAACTTTAAGTTTGGCCATGTTCTGAAGTCGAATAGCAATACGGCTTCATGCATTGTGAAAGATTATATAGCCTGGGTCGCGGCATAGAGAATAACAATACTGAAACGATAAGACATATTAATAACATTCCTATAAAACAAATAAATCTGAGTGGATTAATTCACAATTTTTAAATCGAATCCAAACCCAAACCAAACCTAACTGTAATACGGCTTTTATAGGAAAGATATACAACAGCTGATTATTATAATAAACGTAATAATATAAACATTGTAATTATCATATATATACGTGACTTAAATCAGACAGAAAATGAAAATATAAATACATAATCCCCCAAAACCGTAAACTATTAACGCGGTGAATAAAGCTGTTCATTTTTTACAGTACACATTTAATTCATAGTTTTACATTAATGAATGATTCAGATGGCATTGGATAGTAAAGCATGTTGCTAATGGAAAGTAAACCAATCAGCTGTAGCTAAGAAATCAAATGTTTTCATTGTAGACAATTTGTAAACAAACTTACTCTCCATAAGGTTAACATTAGAAATTTAAAACGCCATAAAATGGAAACTTATGGGGTTTTCGAAAATATTTTTTCACTAAAACCTTCCCGGACAAATATAGAGCAACTTCCTAAAATTTCATGGCGATCGGATGAGTAGTTTGGCAACGCATAAAGGACATATATACAAACATACATACAGACAGACAGAAATACATTCAATTTTATATATGTATATAGAGATTAAAAAATTAATTTTTACTATTATCTAATATTTTTGGGATGAAACTTGATATTTATCTTCATGTGGTTAATATACATTTGTGAAAAAAATCATAGTATATGTGTTCATATGGCAGAAAACCTGCATACTCTTTATTTTAATATGGAGATTTAAAAATCTTTTATTTAACAGATGTTTTATGAAAGTTGGTATAAATGTTAAAAAAAAAATTTTTGATGTACATGGTTACTTTTCAGTGTTCTAAACAAATATACTCTTTTTATTATGAAATGAAATAAAATCATGTTATTGACATAACAAATTTGCATAAAATTATTTAAATTTGGAAAATATCAGCTGCTAATAAACCAATTTAAAATTATTTACTTATTTTAGAAAAACATAATTAATTTGTTTACAACAAAAACTAATGTAACACTTGGGTTAACATAAACTTTTATGTAAAAATTAATAACGAAGCTGTTGTAGTTTTAGTAGTCAATCGACTATAAGCTCAAAACAAATGTTTTGAATATATATTAAATATAATTAATATAACTTGTTTTTAAAAGATCAAGCTTTAATTTTTTGCTTTGAATTTTGCTCAGAAATCATTTTGTTAACATTCTTATTTACTATCTTTGTTTATTAATGGTGATTACATTTGTTGCTTTTGTTTGGTGTTGATGTTAATCACATTTTTAAAATTGATACATGACTATGTGATAACTATATTTTTTTATTTTATTATAAATTTTTAAAAATAAATTGGCTATCTTCATTTTGACTCATTTATTTCGTGTTTTGTAGAAATCTTGAAAAATCTTTTGAAAATAATTTTTTTTCCATTTTATTGACACCCATCAAAACCAAGATTATTACATTTATTTTATTTATGGAAATTTAAAGTAGATTTGGGGTATTTATGTTATTCTAATTTACTATTTTAAGTATTTTATAAAAAGATACATAAAAAAATTTGATGTTACAACTAAATGGTAGACACTTGCGGGTTAAAGACATGAAAGAAAAATAAAAAAATCGTTAGGTAGGTTATTTTGTATAATTTAATTTATAGTTTAAGTGTATGTATAGGTACACAAATGGTTCCTCTGTATTTTTGCAAGTAACATAAAAAAATGTGGATATGCCTAAAAAAAGTCTTATGAATTTATTCCTGACACTTACAAATTTGTGAAAAATCGCCTGACTCTTTTAATACTACTAATGAAAAATTATCTGCCACCTTTGTGAATTTTTTTAAAGGGTTAAAGTCTTCTGCATAAGTTGTGCGATAGGTGTTTTTAAGTTTCAATAAGGTGTTTTTTTAAGATTTAATGTTATTGGGTGATAGTGCAATGTAGAAGCCATTTACAGTAAAAATAACTTACTAATCCTATTTCGTACCTTGTCCGCAAAGACGTCTGTGTAGGGATCTGCATTCTGTGGGACCTCCACGAGCCACTCTCGTTCCCTCTCTGCTGCTGCTCGCTTGTACCCGTGCATCGGCACCCACTTCTGCAAACCAAACTTCTCAATCAGATCAACTGATGATAAAAACAAACCCCTGGCCCATCCTACCTCTATATCCAGGAAATTTGAGCTGAATATACGAATTCGCATTAATAACATAACAGAATGTGATTAAGTTTTAGGAGTATAAACTAAATTCACCTAATTATACATAACTTATATACTACCGGTATGACTTTTAGTTCAGTAATTTTTTATCCGGGTTGGTTTTCTTGCACGCAAACCAGACTAGTATACCTAGACATAGTAATCCAAAACATTCTTTATGGTTGGTATCACTATTTGATTTTATTTTATTGCAGCCCAAAAAGTCTGGGGTATGGTCATTAACAACCAGGTTTTTGGTATCTGAGGGGCCTCAAAATGAAAAACAACTTGGTCTTGTTCTTGTCATGACAACTACAATTAAAGATATGTTTTCGATATGTTAATTTAGCAATAATCCCACCTAGATACGTTTCAAAATTTACTTTGTCCTTCAAAAATGGGAAATTTTTAGGCCAACTTAAATATTTCAAATGTAGAATCTTAATGAAATGATGCCTTATTTTAAAGGCCATTAAAATATAAACAGATAACTACTCTATCACAAATGTTATACCATTTTTTTAAAGCTGTAATTGATAGTCCCACCAAAATATTTAAGAAAATTGCTTTTAATAAAATATTAGACTTTCCGAGGAGAACAAATTACTTGTACATAAATAATTCAGTTACAGACCAGGTAAAAGTACAGGTTTGGTTGTTCTATTAGAATTCACGAGTTTTTAAAATTCATAATAGCGTTGGTTAATTATTAAATTAACAATTAGTTGGACTTTTCCAACGTGTCTTGTGTTTAAAATCTACACAAATTGTGTAGATTTTGTGTGTATTTAAACACAAGACACGTTGGAAAAGTCCAAATAATTGTTAATTTAAGACTTCATGAGCTGTGCATTTACTGGCTTGGTTTGGTTATGGAACATTGTTGCTATGTTCTGTGACTTATCTAGGCCTAATGCTTTTGAATGTATTGTCCATGAGAAGCTCAGATTTTAGTTTTCTCACAAAAATTTACTGACTCATCGATGGGAACATAGCACCGGCATAATGGATGTATTGGAGTATCCTTTTCATTGGATTAGAAAAAATGTATTGTTATTATTATTGACTACTTTTAACTCGATTTGATTAAATATTTTGTGAATAAAAAGTATTTTGTGGAAAGTAGGCTAATAATTTTTGGGCATCGTAACACAAGAATATTACACAGGAATCTCATATTTACTTTGATTTCTAAGGTACAGTAGCACTTTAAAATGGTCTGTTTAAAAAATGAATAAGTGAATTCAATGTGGTATTTAGGTAGTTTTCAAACCATAAATGGCATTTAGGCTTAATAACTTTACCTACTTATACATTCAGTTAGATGCTTAGTCAGTATTTAGGCCAATTAAAAAAATCATATTTGAGAATAATGATTAACCTTATCTCTTATTTCCATAGTAATGAGTTATAATATAATAAGACCTAAGTCTTGATTTTCCAAAGTTACCTTTAAAACATCATCCCATGTAAGCTTCGACTTTTTTGTTTTTTTTAGTCCTTTGTCCTGAGCAAATTTCTGCCACTTTGTTAATGGTTTTGGTTTTGGAATGGGCTTTTCCCGTGGCAATATATAGTTTGGCTCTGGTAGATTAACAACAATGGCATCTTCAACGTTTTCAGTGGGCAGCTCCCAAATTTTGTTAAAAAGTAACTGAGTGTTGTCACGGGCAAGGTTTTTCAGGTAATTTTCTTTGTTGCACCTGAACAAATAAGTTGTTAGATGAGTTTTGTGTCATACCATAAACCAGGTAAAACAATTACGCATCATATCCCAAATTTCTCCTAAAATTAACAAAAAATCACAATTTAACTAACCTCAAATCCTTCACATGCAGGTCATTGGTGTCAGATGCAAGAAGTGTTCCTAAATCATACGTTAATTCGATAAGTTTTTCAACAGTTATTGACTTATATTTTTCACCCTGTTTTGCTGCTTTCTCAAGCGCATCTGTTACAATATCATTATCCATTTTCATAATCAGTCTTCAAATAACTGTCAATGAGAAATAACATGCATGTTCTCTCTTACAGAAAGTAAAGAATGTGGAAGAGGTTATGTTTGGCTTGGCATGTCATGTCATAGCATAGCATAGAGTATGAAAAAATATTTGATATTTAAATATTACTGTTATGAGAGAGAAACGGATAGTAAAACCATATAGGTTATAGACAATAGACTTTATTGGTCGTTCAATACTTCAAAGAAAATGAATAAGTGAATTCAATGTGGTATTTAGGTAGTTTTCAAACCATAAATGGCATTTAGGCTTAATAACTTTACCTACTTATACATTCAGTTAGATGCTTAGTCAGTATTTAGGCCAATTAAAAAAATCATATTTGAGAATAATGATTAACCTTATCTCTTATTTCCATAGTAATGAGTTATAATATAATAAGACCTAAGTCTTGATTTTCCAAAGTTACCTTTAAAACATCATCCCATGTAAGCTTCGACTTTTTTGTTTTTTTTAGTCCTTTGTCCTGAGCAAATTTCTGCCACTTTGTTAATGGTTTTGGTTTTGGAATGGGCTTTTCCCGTGGCAATATATAGTTTGGCTCTGGTAGATTAACAACAATGGCATCTTCAACGTTTTCAGTGGGCAGCTCCCAAATTTTGTTAAAAAGTAACTGAGTGTTGTCACGGGCAAGGTTTTTCAGGTAATTTTCTTTGTTGCACCTGAACAAATAAGTTGTTAGATGAGTTTTGTGTCATACCATAAACCAGGTAAAACAATTACGCATCATATCCCAAATTTCTCCTAAAATTAAGAAAAAAATCACAATTTAACTAACCTCAAATCCTTCACATGCAGGTCATTGGTGTCAGATGCAAGAAGTGTTCCTAAATCATACGTTAATTCGATAAGTTTTTCAACAGTTATTGACTTATATTTTTCACTCTGTTTTGCTGCTTTCTCAAGCGCATCTGTTACAATATCATTATCCATTTTCATAATCAGTCTTCAAATAACTGTCAATGAGAAATAACATGCATGTTCTCTCTTACAGAAAGTAAAGAATGTGGAAGAGGTTATGTTTGGCTTGGCATGTCATGTCATAGCATAGCATAGAGTATGAAAAAATATTTGATATTTAAATATTACTGTTATGAGAGAGGAACGGATAGTAAAACCATATAGGTTATAGACAATAGACTTTATTGGTCGTTCAATACTTCAAAGTACATGACTTGTCAACATAGTCATAAAGACAATAACATCAATAACAGCCTACGTTATAGAACATAAGCATAATAGCAGAGATGAA
Organism: Nephotettix cincticeps; assembly: GCA_023375725.1. Classification (NCBI taxonomy): domain Eukaryota; kingdom Metazoa; phylum Arthropoda; class Insecta; order Hemiptera; family Cicadellidae; genus Nephotettix; species Nephotettix cincticeps. Next base: position 128,177,860 of record CM041786.1, on the reverse strand, counting down.
CAGATACTTGTAATCCGTTCCTCCCTGGTTTCGCTTTGCTACAAACATGGAGTATAAACATTCACATATTAATACACTTTTAATAGTTTTCTTAAACCTAACTGAAGACAAAGATTTTGTGTGAAGTGAAGAGGAACTGAATTATATAGTTTAATCGACAAATGAACCATGTTTTTGAGGTGCTATAGTTATACTGTTGAATGCGTTATTTATTTATATTTCTGGTTTTGTAATTGTAAAAATGGCTATTAGTTTTAAAATATCATGTTCATAACAAAGAGTGAACAATATGTACAAAGAGGGAAAGATAATAAACCTAAATTTATGAATAAGGGCTTACAATGTGTGCGATATGAAACATTAAAAATCACTCTTATGGCTCTTTTCTGGAAAATAAATATCCTATTAGCATAGGAACTACGGCCCAGAGTATTATGAGATATGACAAAAAACTCTGAATTTATGCATAATATACACCAAGCAAAATTAAAGAATCTACTGCTCCCACTCAAACTTCTCAACATGAACAAATCCTTGATCAATATATTTGAAATAAACTCTACATGGATACCCCAGGATAAGTTTGAGTACAAAAAAGCCTAAGACTTTTATTGAATCAAAAGCTAAATCTCTACTACAATAAAATTAAATTGATTAAAAATAAATTGCAGCCAATAGATTTTCGAAAGTCTATACCACACCAGTCTTGTAGACTTGAAACCTATTACCAGTGAGTATAAAGGGTTGCCCACCCTTTATACTCACTGCTATTACTAAGGATGGTTTTAAGGTCAACTTTGGATTTACAATTAAATTTCAAGCTAAAATTATCAACAAATAAAAACATCAATATTTAACTTATTAACGTTAACTGGTAGGTTCTTCTAATTTATTTCTAATTTTCTATTTTTTTTCTTATTGTAAATTTAGTTCTTCTATCATCTATGGTACAGCTAGCTACTGTAAGTCAGATAAAAATGTAGACGTGCAGGCCATAGTGAGTAGTGACCCACAGCGACCACTCCAGGTTTAAATAAGAGATAAACACAGCCAGGGAATGGAAAGCACGAGATCAAGTCAAGTGGATGAATATTTTGCACTGTTACCAAACATACAAGAATTATTTCTATCTATATTATTTCTATGCTTGCCTTTTGGTGAAAATTAGGGTTTTGGCAGAGAGGAACGGATTGTTTTGGCTTTGACAGTTGCCATAGCAACAAGAGTTCCAAACAAAATGATCTTGGTATTTTCAATTTTGATGAAATTTCCTCAGTTGATAGGGCTATTGTAAATAAAATGCCTAACAATATAATAAGAGTTAAGTTGGCTGTTCTAGGTCAGTATAAATAGGTACTATAATCTGTGTCAAATAGGATTATGATTATTTTTATCACCATCCAAAACTTTACTAACCTGCATTGACTTTAGAACCTAGAATAGTTGTAAGAACCAAGAATAAGATTATAAAGTTCCTGATGAACTAGAATTTTGAATTTTGGATCTCACCAATATAGTAGGCTACTTGAAAAAATTTTATGGCCTTTAAAATTTTTAACCAATACCACTTCAAGTTTCTGAATCTTATATTTTCAATAATAATATTCTTACATCTTCATACATTTTGGCACTAACCCATTATCCAGTCTAACCTATCAAGAATATGTTTATTTATTGTATATATTAAGGACAGGTATTTGTCATAGCAGTCATTGAACCCATACTAATTCCCCAGAGATGTTCTATAGCTGGTCTAGGAGCTCTAGAAACCCTGTGGATGGGTTGGTTAAATAACATTCTTTTGAAATTATACTATTTGGTTTGGTAACAGCGATAAAACAGTTTTTTTTTAACTTACAAGTAGTGAGGACTATAAATATAAATGTATTACCTTTATTTTTGTAGCCATTGTCCTTATGGTCTTGGTGAAACCTGCAATCTGTAAGGACAACGTATCTAAAACTAAAGGTACGGTAGGTAGTAAATTGTTAAAACTTGGTTGAGGATCAAATTAAAAAAATGTTGAATAGGTCTACTGAAAATTAATCTCCCCAGTATAGTACAATACACATTGCAAGTGATCATCAAGAGTGAATTTTATATTTCATGTAATTGTGTCATATCTGGTAAACCAAGAAAGGAAACATATGAATGCTATACCCTAAAGTTCTTTATACAAAAATGTACAGAAAAAATTAAAACTACTTTGAATTTAAGGTCATTGGGGTGTTAGTTTACTTATTTGACACTCTTGACAGTACAACAAAACAAAAGTAATTTTAATAATCCTACAGCGGCTTTTTTAGCGAATTTCCCATAGGGAAGAAGCTATTACCGTAGGTCTCATGGCAAGAGTTAAGCCTGAGACCATGTTATTTTTTCTTCTTTAGGTGCCCAGAGACCAAAAACGATCGTGGTTAAAATTTATATATATATATATGTGTCTGTGAACACGATAACTCTCGTAAAAATGGTCTGATCGAGACCAAATTTGGTAGAGACGTGTATTCCTACAAATGCTCGGACGAGTTCGTAAACCAGACATATCGGTCAATGGGAACGGGTAGTTTGGGGGGGTTTTGTACCCCAAAATGGGGTTTTTTGAGTTTTTCACATGTAATTTTTAAAAACTTCTAATTTTATATTTCACCATTGGAATCAGCTTAAAAAACTACACAATTAAGTTCCTTAAAGTTTTTCTCTATCTTCAACGGTTACAGAGATATAAAAAAATCTAAACACAGTACGTTGTATTTTGAGGCTCCAATGTTAATCTTATGGAGGATTAGGAAAAATTAATTTTTCACTTATTATCTAATATTTTTGGATGAAACTTGATATTTAGCTTCATGTGGTTGAGATCCATACATTTGTCCTAAAAAATCATAGTATATGTGTTTATCATGGCAGCAAACCTGCATAGTCTTTTCCCATGTTAATCATATGGAGATTAGGCAAACTCCTTTATTTATGGACAGATGTTGATGAAAGTTGGTATAAATGTTAAAAATAAAATTTTTGATGGTATAAATGGTTACTTTCAGTGTTCCTCACAGCAGCAAACCTACTCACTCTTTCCCATTTTAATCTTATGGAGAATAGGCAAATAATTCTCATGTTTATCGACAGATTTTGACCAAACTTGTCATATATTATTATTATTATATTTTTTTATTTGGAAATTCGCTGAGTACGCAGGTCTGCTACGACGGGGGTATTTCTTCTTAAACTGTAGTTCCTTAGATGCCATTGTCTGTTGAACTATTAATTTACAGTCCTGTCTAAGGAACATATCAGTCTAAGCCAGTAACAAAACTACAAGATCACGTCTTAATTATCTTACCCTCGTTTCTCATTAAACCTTGGCTTAAAATACCTTCCTGGATGGATCGCCATTTAAGAATAATAATAAAAGGTAATAATTGTTATGATTTTAATGCGATACGACTATGTTTATAGGTGATCCCGGGGTTGGAAAAACATCAGTTGTTCAAATGTTCACATCTGATGGTCGCGAATTTCCAAAAAATTATAACATGGTAAGAATGAAACCAAAGTAAATAGAGAAAATAATCATTGAAATAGGTGGATACTTATCAGGTGATTTTTTTTAATTTTTTTAATTTTTTTAATAATACACATTTTACAACAGCAAGGTTACAAAAGTGCAAAAACCCATCAAGGTTTGTCCGCACTCAAACAGGTTAACAAAACTTGCATGCTACCAACATATTAAAAAAGAATCAAGAGTCCACACAGATTTTCTCGGGTTCTTCTCTGTCTCAACTACAACATTTAATTACTACTAAAACACAAACATAAACAATACTTCTAAAATGCTATGTAGAAATTCCAGACCACATTCTCAATAATAAATAATAGGTTCAATAAAAACAAACTCTGAAAAACATGCATAAGCCACATACCATCATGCCTATGCATTGAAATTACAAAATAACGTGATGTCCCTTAAATTTCAAAATACATCACAAAAAAAATATCAAAATGTATTAAAGTTCCTGAATATTAGCAATGGAGATGATCAATAGTGATAAAAATAAAATAGATAAATAAATATTTGATACTAAATATGCGCACACCCTCAAATCAAGCCATTCCAGATAAGTCTTTTAATTTCATCCTTAAAAAATCTATAACTATTAGCATGCAAGAGGTGAACTGGCAAGCTGTTAAAAATTTTAGGCACATAAACTTCCAATGCTCTACTGCCAAACTTATTTTTATACCTAGGAACAAAATAATAATTTTTCCTTACGCCATAAGAGTGTGTTTTAACTATTTTCATGCTATCATCAAATAAATGATCAAGATAAATTATAAACAAATAAAGCTTGCTAACAGGCAATAAATTAGCAAATTCAAACATTCTCAAACAATTTGACTGTGCAGCAGCTTGCAAAGGCACAATGCATCTGAGGACTTGTTCCTGCAAATGTTCAATTCGCTTTAGATGTGTAAGGGAAGCATTACCCCATGCACGCAAACCATATCTAATTACAGATTCACATAGTGAATGGTAGATTGTCATTAGAACATTAGGTGGTAAAACAAATTTTAAGTGAAATAACTTATATGCACAGACTCTAATTTTTTTACAAATAAAACTTACATGCACATCCCAAGTAAATTTGTGATCAACATGCACACCCAGGTACTTAAAAGAGTTTACATTCTCTAATACATTGCAGTGACAAGCGACGTCACCCAATGAGAGAGTGTTAGCGTGCAAACAGTCAAAATTGTGGTGCTTGATCTTAACTTTAAAGCATTTAAAAGCAGGAGAATGCACATGCATGACCTTTGACTTGTCACCATTTATTATCAGACCATAATCATGACACCACACCAACAGATCATTCATAGCACTCTGCATTAGTATCTCAGCATCTCTAACATCTCTATGTGACACAACAACAGCAGTGTCATCTGCATACATATATATATTTGCTCTCCGTACATACCTAGGAAGCGTATTAGCGTATATAATATATAATATAGGCCCCAAAATACTTCCTTGAGGGACTCCTGTTTTCAGTTCTATCTCCTCACTCGTAATGTTGCTGATTTTTACAATTATTTTCTTATTAGTCAAGTAATTTTTAAACCATTGAAGGAAGCGTCCAGAAACTCCGATTTCACATAATGTATCTACAACTTTTTCAAGTTGCAGCGTATCAAACGCCTTAGTGAAATCTATAAATGTGACCAAAACCTGTTTACCCATCCCTAGCTCTCCATTTACATAATTGGTGAATTCTTTTAATAACATATCTGTGCTTTCATTTTTCTGAAACCCATACTGACTCTTATCTACGATCTTATTTTCTATAAGATATTTATTGAGGTTCTGAGCTACATAACGTTCCATCACTTTGTCAATAACTGAGAGAATTGATATAGGACGGTAATTTTTATACAGGCTATGGTCCCCTGATTTGTACACAGGTCTTACAATCGCTGTCTTAAGCAGCATAGGTATTTTTCCCTCCGCTAATGATTTATTTATTAAGAATGCCAATATTTCAGAGACTTCTTCAAAACATTTATTTAGGTCGTCAACTCTAATACCATCTAAGCCTGGACTTTTTTTCTTTATCTTTGCTAAAATTATTTTCATATCATCACTTTTTGCATTTGGAATATAGAAACTGGCCCTCCTGATACCCAAATTATTCATCTCCATATTCATACATTTGAAGTTACATTTATGAATGGTTTTGTCTATCTCAGACGTAAAAGTACCTGAAAACCCATCACAGATTTGTTTCACCGAGCCAACCTTACTAACCATATATTTATTAATAACATCGTTGATGCACCGTTTATTATTCCGTCCCAATAGCTTATTTATTTCACTCCATGTTCCCTTAATGTCTTTTTTATTTCTTTCAAAAATACTTTGATAATACTTAACCTTAGCTTTCATTATATTTTTGTTAATATTGTTTCTTAACCTTTTGTAGTTATTTATTAAGGTAACATTATGAGGACACTTTTTAACTCTTTAAATAATTTATCACGGCTTTTTATTTTATTCAAAATTTCCCAGGTAACCCATGCTTTTCTTGGCCTCTTTCTAACTCTGTTTTCTACTAATCTAGCTTTTTCATATATTGTACTAAAAATATTATGCATGCAATTATAAACATCATCAGAAGAATAGCTACTGTTTTTCATTTTCCCCCAGTCAATACTCTGAATACCTACATTTACCAACTTTTTATCTAACGTGTTAATATTTACAACAAAATCTACAGCTTGATTTGAAATGCCCTCTCTCAATTGGATATTCAGAAGACATGGATAGTGATCAGATATCTTTACCTTCACAACTGCAGACTTTGCCCTAACGTTGTTACCTCTCATATAGATATGGTCGATAAGAGATCTGACCACTTGCCCCTGTCTTACTTCCTCCCTAGTATACTGGTCAATGCATGCAACCAAACCATTGGCTGCCATCAAATCTTTATAAGCATTCACCTTGCCACAAGAATTATTTTTCAAATTAATATTGAAATCTCCAATTGTTATCAAATTTTTTGTTTTAATATTCAGCAATAAATGTTCCAATTCATCAATAAAAACTCTCTCATTTTCAAAAATTTTGCGAATTTCCAAAAAATTATAACATGGTAAGAATGAAACCAAAGTAAATATAGAAAATAATCATTGAAATAGGTGGATACTTTTCAGGTGATATTCTTAAACTTTTACTTTAACCTTTTAGATTTAAACTCTTTTAGATTGATGTAATTTATTTTTTCAGTCAATTACTACTATAGACTTTTTTACTTCTATTATCGCTGGAAAACATAAAAAATTAGGATAACGGATAATGTATAAGATAAATGGATAATTAGGATACAGAATATTTTAATTTTACTATTATACTTAATTTTTTACAATTAACAATTAACCTAACTTAAACAGTTAGGTTAATTGTTAGTAGGTGTTTATTATTTTGATAGAAACTATGATTATTTAAAGCAATTAAGTTTGATGAGTCATTGACTTAATTGATAGCTTGACAAACTCAGCAACCGAGTTAGCAAGGTCTTGGTTCAGATCCGGGGGGGGGGGGGCAATCAGTTTTTTATTATTCTCCACCTAGTAGCTACTTTGTCTGTACTTTAGTTGATAAATCCCACCAACAGAGTCTTATATGGGTGTATGAGGAAAGTACAGGTCAAAAAGGATTTCTCCCTATTGAAAATATTGCATCCTCTTCCCTATGCTACCACCAAAGAGATATTTTCACCAGAAATTTTATTCTACACAGTTTTATAAAAGTAGTTGCAAAATAAAACAAAAATTCAGCATAATCTCTCTTATCCGACCTTCCGATCTGACCTTGCCTGTCATTCCCACACTCCCGTTGCTGCTAAGCCTGTTAAAAGTGAAAGGCTTATTCTAAAATTATCTATAATATTGTCATTTTTTCAGTTATCATTCATATCTTGATGTTTAAATTAATGTATTAGAGGTACAATAAAATCTTATTACAACACAGTACATATATCTGTTTTTCTGCTTAGAACAAGCATTTTATTTCTTCTTCCTGGATAGTTGTGAGAGGTGGTCGGTGGATGTAATGTTCTCTTGTGTGGATTAACATCCGCACTATTGAATATTACGTTAATCCGCAAAGACAATCCTCATAATTAGACCAATTCGTAATTCAGAGGCCGTGGTTCGGATTCCACGTTAAACTGTAGATCCATTAGTTGGCATCAGCTGTTGATCTATTAATTAACAGTCCTGTCTAATGAACATGTCAGCCTTAGTCAGTAACAAGACTACAAGATCGCGCCACAATCATCTTAAACTCAATCCTCATTTATATATATTTATTTTATAATTGGCTTAAAATACTTACATAGTAGTATGGTTGCCATTTCAATGTTCTAATCTAATCTAATCTAATTTATATCCGGCTTTTTGGCCGTTCGACCATGGCCCGGTCCCGTTATAGTTGAATATGAGAGGTTCTACTGTAAAGTGCGCTAATATTGAATAAAATAATGATGCATAATTTTTGAAGAGGCCCTTGAAAGAGACTGTCAACCTACCATAACTATTGATCACTTAAAAAGTATCACATTGGCATCCGAAAACCCTCGGATTATGAGGTGAACCTGTTACTTATGAGCATCTGGTTTACTCAACTAAGCTAAATATAATGAAATAATTGAAAAATGTTTTCACTAAAATAAGTGATTGGACCTCACACTGCAACCAAGTTTCTGGGAAAATGGTTGAGAAATAAGAAAGAAATTGATTTTTTAGTATCCTCCATAAGAATAACATTGGGTACTCTCAGACAACGTACTGCCTTCACCACGAATATAAAATTCAACTTTTCTCTGGAACCATTTGTCATAAGACTAACGATTCAAAATACTAATTTGATTAGTTTTTAAGCTGGTTTTACTGGTGACAGTCATATTATTTTATAAAACTACTGCTTTGCCAAAAAATTAAAAAAATATTTCTTTTGACATTTAAAAGCCCATAACTATTGAACCATTAGCTCCATAGACATATGGGTGTTCTCATATCATAAGGGACCTTAATACCTATGTGAGTAAATCATAAAATTTTAATCAACCTGGTTAGAGCGGATTTTGATAAATTTGTGTTTTTCACATTTTTTAAGTGTTTTTAGGGGTGAACTACCCTTGAAGAAAGGCTTGGAGATACGAGCTAAGTGCACCATTGTAGCAAATTTTATAAAAATCATATGATCAGTGTGGTCTCAGGGTTTGTAAAAAGGCAGACAATCGGCCCAAAAAATATATTTTTTGTATTCAGGGAGCCTTAAAATGGACATATCCACTCTCAACTCAAACTTACAATCTACATTTAAGTCTAGAATATTTGTCAATTATAGTTTATTACATTACATAGATTCCAACCTCCAGTTGGAATCTATTTTAATCTTGGTCTCCTACCCTTGTACTGCTCTATAACAAAAAATACTATTAGTTTTATTAATGTAATTTATTCCTTTTGTATAATTTAATATAGGATTACAGTTTAATAGTGTGGTGGTTGAAAATTAGCAAAGAAAAAGTTTTATACAATATACAGTTAAAGTTTTATCTACTTTCAAAAAAATATAGGAGCTCAATGTTTATTTTGTAGTATTTAATGTATTTTACATATTAGTTTAATTATTAACCCTCTGCTATTCCTGTAAATTACGAGAAATTTTGTTAAAGACATTTGGAATAGACCTCTATCTCAAGAGACATACACTACCTGACAGCAAGAACACCATGGAAGTGTTGGTCTATGATTGTGCAGGTCTGGATATTTACACCGACTGCTTACAGCACTGTGTGAGTACAAATAAATATACTGTATTAGATACAATAGAAAGCCGAATAGCTGTACCTGATTTTTTATGTAATAAGCTATTTAGAAATTGATCTCATGGAAATAATTTTTTATCTATTGGTGGTAAGGATATAGCTACCCAAAGCCACTAATTGATCTCTTTAGCCTACATTCATTGTTACATTTTTTTACATGGATGTCTTAGCTCTGGGTGGGTGTTAGTGATTTTTAAGATAGAAAATCTGTAACAGAGTACCACTATACATGTTCTACGACTTACCGTGTACGTGACCTATGCATGACCCCACAAGGGTGGGGCTAGTGCAATTCTGGTCACAGGGTCTGGGCCTAGACTTTTTTTATATTCTTTATTGCAGAATATTTTACAACGGACCCTAGATTATAAATTCAAATACATAATTATTACAAAGTCGAAGTTTAGTAAAATAATATTAATTCTATATTCTAAGTTAGTTACTATTTACTATTTAGTTACTATTTAATCTGGTGTGTATGAGCTAGTTTTGGTTAATTTTGAATGGAACAAAAGACAGCATTTATTGTTTACCCTGTAGCATTTTCTACTCAAACCAAAACCAAAGTATACTTGCGAATGAAGGTTTTTTCCCTGAAAAGCAACTATACAAACGGCTATACAGGATATTTTCGATGCACAAAAGAAGGTCTGAGAACAGAAAACATTACCTAGAATGGAAAAGTTTTCAGTTATTATTGAAAGGACATTGAGTCGACAGTAATCTGCAACAGATTATTAACTGTGAAGTAACAAGATGGGAAGCTACACACAATAATACTGAACTAGAGGTTTATCTTTCCAAGGGTTCTTTATTAGATCGGTGATGTACACAATGTAAACTTTCTAGGAATATTGGAATTAATAGGATAGTATGTAACTCGTGAACATTTAGCCAAAGTAAAAGAACACTAATTGAATAAAAAAAGGTATGATAGGTCAGGCTCACTAGCTCTCATGGTATTCACAGAATGAATTTTTTTCTCTCTGTGGTAAAAAATTACTGAAAACTATTTTGCACCAAAGAGTCTGCACTAAAGTCTGTCTTCTGTAGGATTATTGTTGATGCCACCCCTGACATTTCCTATCAGAAGCAGAATGTACTAATTCTACGGTACGTACTACTTTTTCACAATGAAGAAAAAATACATTCAAAGTGTGTGAAAGATTTATCGAATTCATGAATTTCAGCAGGAAAACAGGTGAGGTTATAACTGACGAAATACTGTCCACTTTAGACAATATTAGAGTACCACTTTCCAACTGTCGAGCTCAGGGATATGACAAAAGCTCTGACATGCGGGAACACACTAACGGTGTATTTGAAGAAATTTATTTGAAAAAAAAATAGTCTGCTATTTTTTCTCCCTGTGGAGCACACTCTCTCAACAGAGTTGGTATAAATACTGGAAAACTGAACCACAACGTAGTGACATTTTTTGGTAACATCGATAGTTTCTATTCTTTGTTCTCCAGCAGCCCTGGCCATTGGTAGTTATTAAAGAAACTTGCTCCTTTGTCTTTGCAAAGTGTTTCTGAGACTTGTTGGAGTGAAAGAATTTAAATTTTAAAGGCCTCTTGACATCATCTTTTTGGCACAAGATCTTTTTGGCCTCCATTAATCAACAAAATGATATCATATAAAAGAAAGGAATTTTCTTAAACACAGAAACTCAGCTGCTTAAATATTTTTTAACTGAATTGCAGGCCCTGAGAGATTCATGGGAAACTATCCTTTACGAAGTAAAACACGTCACCGATGTAATTGTCACTATACCAGAATTCTCTCTGAAAAGAAAAACCAGTGTTGAAAATACGCCTGAGCAACTTCAGCAACAAGCTAGACAGGATTTCAAATCTGTTGTCTTTCCCGTTTTGGATTTCATTATGGCAGATCTGAAGCAGGATTGCAAGCTATGAAGAATTTTGTACCCTGTTTGCTCCAGTTTTAGTGTTCAAGAATCTAGACAACGTGGAACTAAACTTAAATAACTGCCAACCTCGTTGCATACCCTTCAATCTTTGCTGATCCAGAAGCCCTATTTGAAGAAAGTCTTCATCGACGAATGTATTTGTAACAGTGATCCAGTCAGGAAAGGACCCTTTGAAGCTTCTAAACTCAATATATGAGAAAAACCTCCAGCCCATTTTCTTGAACCTATGTACAGCTATAAGACCTTTCTGTACAATCCCGGCCACAGTTTTAATGGCTGAGAGGTCTTTTAGTAGGTTTGTTGAATTCACTGAAAACTTGGCAAAACTTGTCTGAACCATCTGGCAATGTTGGCAATTGAGAATGAATTGGCCAAAACTGTTGACTTTTCAGACGTTATTCATAATTTTAGTGAAAAGAAAGCTATGATTAAATAGACTACCGGTATCAAAATTCAAAGTAAGCTTTTTGTAACCAGCGTATTAAACACATAAAAAAAGTTAATTGTTTACCTCCTAACTTTGTCATAATCTTATTATTTTGTCGACTTAAATTTTATCTTGGTCAGTAAGGGAAATCAATCTCAAAATTATTTTACTTTCAGTAAAATAAAAGTGAATGATTTGCTTTGATTTATGATTGAAATAATTTTGTAAATGGAGTATTTCAACTGATAGCATTAACTATTCCTTATTATCAATTATCACTTTAAATAAAATTTGTGTATGGTTAAAAATTTACCATGTAATTTTTTAAAATAGCATAACATGTGAACATGGAGCCCCATGCCTGACCCTGGTTACAGGGCCCGCAATTGAGTGTGTAAGGGTCCTATGCCATATTCAGTGATGAAAATCTATATAAATAAAATTTGAGTTTTGTCTCAGAATTATTCAGTTTTTAGTTATTTTACGTTTCGTGCGTTAGAGAAGCCGAAACCAGTCTTATCTCAATTTGTGTGTTTGTCTGTGAGCATCCAGGAGGCATTTTACACAGTCTCTCTCAAAAAAAAAACGGGAGAACTGATAACAATGAAACTTATTTCATGCATACTCCACATTCCAGAGAAGATTTTTCAATGCTTGAAGTTGTCCGCCGCCCCTTAAAAGTAAATAACGAGCATTTAAAAACCCACTTTTTACATGATAGTAGTCACATTTTGCCTCAGTTTTTAACGAATAACCTACTGGTAATAATCAGCTGTTTTTGTAGTTAAATGATTTAAATAGTTGTCAAATCAATATTAGTTAGTTTAAATTGGTCATTAATTTTAAACCCATTTCGAAATCATACTATATTAAAAAGTTATTTTAACGTATAAATAATTATAATAATGGTATAAATGTTCTAATCTATTTAATTGTAAACTAATGCTAAATAATAAAGCTGGGTATTGATTTGTTTAGGATTTCAGGTTTACTTTTTGGTATGATAATATTTCTTCTTTAAACTGAATTCTACAACCCATACAAAGGACGGGCTTACTGCTAGTACTTAAAAAAAGGTTTACAAAAGCTTTGAGTAATTAACTTTACATCAGCACTGAACCCTTAAATCTAAAGTTGTAGCATATATTTTAGTATTCAATTAATTGAAGAAGACCATTTGATCTGATTTTAATTTACTGCAATCCATCCCTTGGTTATCATCAGCATAGAAACTAGTTTTAGAAGTCACTATGAACCATCTAAATATCAGGCAGCTTAAATAAATTTCATATAAGAATGAATGGTGTCGTATGTTTTACCAAAATTTATCAGTCACCACTGAAATGTCCCCAGTCAACTTAACAGATTGTTGTTGGTAAATTTATTTAATAGGTTTGGATAATTTTTAATAATTACTTTCATTTTTAGCTGTTCATTGTTTATTTAAACTTATCAAACTCTTAGAAGCGGTTTACAAGCTCTGGTTTATCTTATGTCTGAGCGCAAGATCCAGTTATTACTGGTTTTTTTGTCGCGGCTCAAAAATCGGCATCACGAACTCGGGGTTACCCGCCCCCAAGCGCAGACGGATAGACTACAGGCAATTATGGCAGGGATAAACTCTGGCTCAAAAAATCCGCTTCACGGTCCAATTTGAGATAACCCCGGGTTAAAAAGGATAAACTTGTCGGCTTCACGAGTCAAGTTCTAGCTCAAGGAGGTTGATCTTGGCTAAAAAAAACAATGGTTTTAGACTCAACCTAGGGGGCCAGGGTTATCGGGACATGAGGTCGGGATCATCTTTTTTTGCTTGTTTACTATTTTTTTTGTAACAAATTGAAATTTGGCTCAAGTGTGGAGAAAAAACTTCTTAAAAATATAATGTACTAGCTGAACCGTCAAAGTTCGTAACGCCTTACAGTAAAGATATGTTAACTTTAAGATAGGCTATGTTCAAAAGTCCAATAGCATTACAGTATGGCTTCATTGTGAAAGTTTAGAAATTCTGGGTCGCGGTCCCACCAGATTAGTGTTAGTGAAATAAAAAAGCAGAGCAGTGCTTCAAGCGAGTTGAGTGATGTGTTAGTTTGTAAGGCGTCCGCCGAAGATCACAATGTACAGTCTAATGCTATGCCTTTAAACTACCTTTCGAAAAAAAAAACAAAATACAGGTTGAAAAAACAAAGTAAGCTTTTCCTAAAAGTAAAAAGTAAAAGTCTGTTACCTAAATTTAACAAAAAAATTACTAATAGAAAAAACAATAAAATTATAACAAATTTAAAAATTTTTCACCAAAATATAATGGATTTGAGGACACGTTTGGAATCATTGGAAGTTATTTTATCAGAAATCAACCCGGAAATAGTAGTTTTGACTGAGCATAACATGGCAGTAAACGAATTGTAAAAGTTAATATAAAAAAGTATTCAGTCATTTCACAATACTCTCGTACAACTACATCTGGCGGGGGGGTTATGATATTATCGAAAGGGGAGCTAAAGGCAAAACAAATGACTCTGCCAGCTATTGGTAATTTGTGTACAGATAAGTTATTTGAATGCACAGTAGCTAAATTTAAATGTAAGAGTTCAAGTTTTATTTTGGCAGGAATTTATAGGAAACCTCAATTCAAAAATGGAGAATTCTTGGAAAGGCTAAATGCTTTGATGGAAATTTTGGTTAACAAAGAAAAACACTTAATTGTGGCAGGAGATTTAAATATAAATATGTTAAAAAATTCATGCGAATCAAGGGAGCTCAGGAATTTATTGCGCCGTCATGGGATGAAACATTTAATTGATTTTCCCACAAGAGTAACATTAAGATCAGGGTCATGCATTGATAACTTTTTAACAAATATTAATAAAAATGAGACTAAAGTCACTGGACTTATAACAATGTTATCAGACCATGATGGACAGTTATTAGAGTTGTTTTGTTTTCAATCAGAATGTAGGAAAAGTTTGACCTTTTCAGGAAGAAAATTTTCAGTAGAAAATATTGACTTATGTAGACAATTTTTAGAAAACGAAAACTGGCTTCCACTGTACAATGCAGAAATTGAAAAAAAATATGAATACTTTGACCAAATTTTTACATATCATTTCAATATCTGTTTCCCAAAAGTTACAAGGAAAAAGATTTTTTTCAAACAGTCATGGATAACACCAGAAATTAAGAACGAAAAAGAAATGCTTATCGATTTAAGTAAAATGGTAAGACAAACTAAATCTCAGAACCTCAAAGAATTATTTAAAGTTAGACATAAGATATATAAGGAAAAACTGTTTGAATGTAAAAAAAAGTATATGGATGAAAAAATTAAAAATTCTAATGATATTCAGAAAGCAACATGGAAAATTGTAAATGAGGAACTGAATTGTAATAGAAATAAGTCACAGATAGGCAATATTAAATTAAAAATCAATGACATGATTGTAAAAGACCCATCCTCTGTTTGTAATTATTTCAACAATTATTTTGTCAACATAATAGATAAAATGTTAGATGAACTCCCTCCAGCACAAATACAAACTGATGGTTTGAACAATTCTTCAGATCAAATTATTCCAAATTTTAGGTGCCCACCGGTCGATGAAAAAGAGCTAGACAAAATTTTCGACTCTCTACAAAGTAAATGGTCCAGTGGTTATGATGACGTTCCCATTAGGGTTATAAAATATCTTAAATATCCATTAATTAAACCAATTTCACACTTAATAAATTCCTCTTTTATATCAGTCATATTCCCGGACAAACTTAAAATATCAAAGGTTATTCCGATTTTTAAAAAGGGGGAGAAGACAGGAATTGAAAATTATCGGCCTGTATCAATCCTCCCTTCTATCTCAAAAGTTTATGAGAAGGCAATGAAAAACAGATTGGTCAATCACATAGAACTAAATAATCTTTTGGATGAAGAACAACACGGTTTTTGGAAAAATAAATCCACTATCTCAGCTTTAGTCTCTTTTTCAGAATCCCTATTAGAGTCCATGGACAAAAAAGACAAAACAATTGGCGTCTTCATGGATTTATCAAAAGCCTTCGATAGCATATCGCATTACCTACTTTTAGAAAAATTGCATACTTTAGGGATTAAAAACAATCATCTAAAATGGTTTCATACCTCATACCTTCATATCTCATAAATAGAGTACAATATGTAGAAATATCTTATACATCTAATAATAGAATTTCAAAATTTAATTCTAAAACTCAAACCATAAGAAATGGGGTGCCACAAGGTTCAATCCTGGGCCCTTTGCTGTTTACATGTTATATCAGAGGAATGCCACAGTGTCTTAGTAGCACATGTGGCGTAAAGAGTCAGATGTGTTTATATGCAGATGATTCCAACATGATCATGGCTGCTGGGACAGAACAACAACTGGAAATAATGGCTCATGTTGAAATTTCAAAACTAATTGATTATTTCATTAAAAATAAGCTAATATTAAATAAGGAAAATACCCCCGTCGCAGCAGACCTGCGTACTCAGCGAATTTCCAAATCAACAATATAATAATAATAATATTTGACAAGTTTTATAAAAATCTGTCCATAAACATGAGAATCATTTACCTATTCTCCATAAGATTAACATGGTAAAGAGTGTGCAGGTTTGCTGCTGTGAGGAACACTGAGAGTAGGCATTTATACAAAAATTTTATTTTTAACATTTATACAAATTTCTCAACATCTGTTTATAATAAAACATTATAATTAAAAAAAAAAGAGTATGTATTTGCTGCCATGATAAAACATAAATAGATTTTTAAGCATAAAGGATTCTCAACCACATGAAGCTAATATAAGTTTTATCTAAAAGTATTAGTTAATAAGTGAAATATTAATTTCATCCTCCATAAGATTAACATTGAAAAATAAACGTACTGTGTTAGATAATATCTCGGTAACCGTTAGATAGAGAAAAACTTTAAAACTTAATTGTGCAGTTTTTTAAGCTGATTCTAGGTGAAGATAAATTTAGAATTTTAAAAAATTACATGTGAAAAACAAAAAAAAAAAATGGGGTACAAAAATAGTTCCTATTGACCGATATGTTTGTTTAGAACTCGCCCGAGCATTTGTAGAATACACGTCTCTACCAAATTTGGTCTTGATCGGACCATTTTTACGAGAGTTCGTTCACAGACACATATATATTTATTATATATATTTATATATAATATATTGAGTATATAATATTTTTATAAAAAATTTAACGACTATGTTTGGCCTGGGACCTAAAGAAGAAAAAAATAACATGGCTGTTAAGTCTCGCCATGAGACTATTAATAGCTTCTTTATAAAAAAACTAACTTTGTGGCTTTTTACACAAAACAAAATAGAACCGGTCTAGATCCTCTCATTCTGGGAGGCACTGAAGAGATAAATAAAATCAATGAGACAAAATTCCTTGGATTGGTTGTTGATAAACACTTAAGCTGGGATTTACATGTTTAATTTGTCACTAAAAAAATTAGTACCGGTATTTTTGTGCTGAGAAGGCTTTCCAAAATTTGCAGTTTTTCAGTCTTAAGAATGCTTTTTTATGCCCATATTCAGTCCCACATAGCTTATGGAATAGGAGTGTATGGAAGGACCTCAGAAAAAAATGTGAAAAATATTAGTTTTACAAAAAAAGGCTCTAAGAATTGTTTTGAAATTGAACAGTGATGAGTCTGTAAAACAACACTTTATCAACTTAAATATTTTAACAGTTCATAGTTTATATATTTTTGAATGTATAATGTATATAAAAAAAATCATGAAAATTGTATAAAGAAAGAGAGAGAGCACCCCTATAACACAAGAAATAAAAAAGAATTTACTATTCCCAAACATAATCTAGAACTGTACTCCAAAAGAACTAGTTATGCTGGCATGAAATTTTTAAGCATGATTCCAAAAGATATAAAAAATGTAGAAAATATATCAAACTTCAAAACATTATTGAAAAACTATCTGGTAGGGAAAGCGTGTTATTCTGTTGATGAATTGTAGCTAAATTAAAATAGCCCTGAAATAAATTAATTGTATTTTGTAGATCTTAAGATATGTTTTTTTCCTGTATAAAGAGTTAACGCTATTTATTGTACATTTGTGCAAATTTCAATAAAGATTTTGATTGATTGATTGAACAGCCACCAGAATGCAGCACAACCCAGAAATGAGAAAAGGGGACTTATCACGTTTTTCCCGTTCATTCATCATATTTTATAAGTCACATCTTTAAGTACATGTTAAGTAATACTGTAATGGGTTGTACTGAAAAAAAACGATTGTTATTATTACTCGTTTTCTTATACCAGAAATCTCTTTTACTGTTAAGGCCCAGGCAGAACTTAAAAACCACAGTCTGAGTAACCCAATGAAAATCGGTTTTCTGTAGAACTGAGTCTGTATATAGGTTATCTAATAATATCTAATTTTCAAATTTCACTTTTCTACACAGAGAGTACAACAATTACAACTTTATCATTGAAAATATAGACTAATAATGTTCACATAAGCGAGGAGTGGCTGGGCAGGCATAGCGCACTAGCCGTTGCCAACCTTTCCAGTGAAAATTTACCGCTGTAAACCAAGTAGCGTTGGTCTCGGTTAAGCTTGGTCTCATCTATCTGCACTTTAATCTCCCGTCTCGTGAACCCATTTTTAAGTCCTCGGTTATAAGTGGTTATCGGTTAGCCCGGGCTACGAAACCCTGAGCTGCCTCAATGTACCAACATAAATAAATATATTTGATGTGCTAAATCTATTTTGCACTACCACATTTTTATCCAAGTTTCCACGGACATAGGAGTGAAATATTAAAAAAAATCATATTTTAAAATGTCTTAATATTGTATGGGATATTGCAGTGGGACCATGTTGATGCAGTACTGTTTGTCTATGATGTTACCACACCATCATCACTACAGTCAGTGTCAGACTGGACACAGCTAGTAGGGTCCGGCCCTGCACCCAGGGCCTTGTTTGGCAACAAGACAGACCTGGGGCACCGCAGAGTGGTTGCGGAAATGACTGCCCGACAGTTGGCGGAGAAAATGCAGATGCAGTATTTCGAAGGGTCTGCAGTGAGTTTGAATCTATATTAAGCCTTACGTTGAAGCAAGCGACAATCAACATGACAGTTGGTTTTTCAGGTGTAACCCATTGAAAATAATAAAGATACCATGAACCCGTAAATATGCTGGAATTTATGCCTGCATATTTACTGCATTTATGCATTATTTATGACTGATCAGCTGAGGAGATCAGCTCAGGGAGCTTCATTAACTTCATTTTCGGAGCAATTTACCGTTTGCACTTATGCATTCAGTAAAGATCAGATAATAAATAACTGTAAAATAACCATTACTAGATAATATTTTTCTGAAGGCTTAATCTAAATTGGAAAAAGTTAATAGCTGTTCTGATTCACCTAGCAGCTGCTTTGGAAATTAGGTGGATTATGTTTTAAAATTTGCAATATTTTTTTGTTTACTAATTTGAACACATGTACTTGTTAAAAGGCTCAAGATTAGACACCAATAATATGGTTTCAGAAAGGATTCAGTGGTGTGCAGGAAGCGTTTAGCTGGTTGGTCCAGCAAATGCACCAAGAATCGTCTCAGTCTGACACAGGGGTGCGGCCTAGCTACAACACTCTTCACAAGTCAGTTCTGCGCTCCAGCCTGTCTAATTCGTCACTTAAATAAGTATTTCTTTAGTAATACGTCTTGAAATGGTGTAAATAAAAGAATAAAAGTAGAATATCTTTGAGTTTTTCTCTTATGCCTTCTCTCATTTGTGTCCATACAATCCTTTGTGAATACTAAAAAACTAATGAAAACACATTTTCTTTAATTTTAAAACATTTTAACAATTTTCAAAATTTTTGTGAGAATACTAAAAACTTAAAATGAATCCAATTAATCTTTTAGATGATGATTTTTTAGATGATCCATTTATGAATATGAAAAATGAAACACCTGTATCAAAATAATATCGATTTAATAATTAATATAACAACAATAATCGGGCATAAATAAACTCAAGACAATTAATACAGCCAACTGATAACTAAAAATATTATATAAAGCAAGAGCTATTTTATTAAAACTACTCTCTTCCAAAAATACTGCTTACTAAGAACTCTTTTTAAGTTTCTTTTCTTGTTCAATTTCCATCAATCTATTTTGTATTTCTGTCACACTCTCTCCAACCGCCAACTTTCTATTCATCTTAACCTTGAGATCTACCTCTTCCAGCCCTTCCACTCTGCTGTAGAGGTTGTCTTCAAAGATATTGAACCTATCATCCAAGTCACTTTCTTCACGGAGATACAGGAAATACAGAAGGAAAATACCAACACTGCAATTGAAGACAACATTATATATTTGTTAGGACCAAATTATGTTTTCAATAAATAATTTAACTTAGACCCTAAAATTATTGTGCATTGACACATGAAAATTTCTAAAGTTCCTAAGGTCTTATAAACTTTACAAATTGAATCGTCCAATCATTATGGCACATTTTATGCAGCTCATCATGAAGACAGAAGCAGTGGCGGCTCGCCTATAAGGACTCTCGGACGCCGCCCCCCATAAGATTTGAAAAAGGAAAAAAATAATTGAATACTTATTTAGTTATAACTATAGGTCCAACAAACCAAAATGTTTTAACAGTCGTATACAACAAAATTATAGGGGGAAAACATACAAAAATAGCGCTACAAGTTCGTTTTTGTGGCCGTGGGGCGCTCGCCAGAACGTCCGAATCCATCACAATGCATTTATATGAAGAGAGGTAGTGGTGGGGGTGGCTAGTGCTATGAAGCGTCTAAGCGTATCTCTTATGGAAGTCTTCGGACAGCGTCCACGCATGCGCAGAGTAACATTAGTGGTGAGTTGACAGTTAGTTGCCGCACTCCGGTTATCTGTTTGTTTTAGTGTAAAAGAGAGGTTATGTTTGTGTTGATCTAAGTAGTGTGGTTTTGGTACACAGTTAGCAGTAAGTTAACTGTGTCCCAGAAAACAAACCTTACATCAACATTAACAAAGCTCGCAAATTGTAGTAGTGTTTGTTGTCTAGAGGAGGTAATCATTGCAAATATATTTTTTTAAAGAACATCTTATGTTTGCAAAACGAACAACAGAAGTGTATTACAGGTACATACGCATGAAAAATGAAGGCGCTAAAACGTTAAGTTAGGTATTTATGTTTTTATTTAAAAAATATCACAACAAATAAAGGTTTTTTTAATATAATTTATCCACACAATTGAGAGTCCAAACTAATTCGATCCGTAAGACCAAGAGTATAGTATTTATTATTCAAGGTTTATGAGGAAAACTAGATATTTTAGTTAAAAAACGAAACACATTGCATCACAAATTTAATACCAAGATTGCTTTAAAAAGTCACTAAAATACACAATATTTTCAAAAATTTGCCGCGGGGAGAACACCCGGACCCCCCTCTCCTGGGGGGTAATTCATAACCCCCAGACCCCCCGGTGTGCGCCCCCCTAGCATTTCACTCACGAGCCGCCACTGGGCAGAAGGCAGGTGAACACGCAAAAATATAACTAGTATTCTGCAATACAAAAAAATTGTAATGTATTTTCACTACAACCTTGCTTCTGATTTACAGTTTGGTTATGAGCCTCAAATCAGTTAAACTGAGAAAATGTGTTATTGGGGTCTTGATAAACTACAAAAGATAATGAACTCAGTAATTTTTATCTGTATAGTCTATTAATTGTTAATTTAACATAGAAAGCATGAAAATTGAGAACAGAAATGTCTAGTTCTTGGCTGATTGAGAGAAGCACATATTCAATTGTGAAGGCATTAGAGAACTTTATTCTGATTGAAAATTTGAAATCGTACTCAGGAAGAAATTGATGCTACTGTCAGAAGCAACTGGTTTTAGAGTTGGAGTAACTACTCCATACCGTACCTCGTCCGAAAAAATAAAGATACTACTACAGGAAGTAGTTACAAATGCTCTTAATTCACATGAACCATTACTAGTTCACAGATAAATGTGATGTATGTATCATTTAAACTCTATAATACATAAACAATAAAAATTAAATCATTACCAATTCCGACGTAAAAAAATTAAAACTGTTTTATTAATAGAATACAGTAAAACCTCTCAAAACTGAAATAGTGTTCAACCGAAATGATCAAAATATATATTTATGAGGGATTAAATTGTCTCTTTGTCACATAGTCTTTCACATTCATACAGTAATCTTTTTCTGAGAAGGGAGGTAGCTGACAAGAAAGGCATTGGTGGAAAGCGTGAGATGGGTGGGTTAGGAATTGTGGGAGGGGTGCTGCTGGCAGGTGTTTGACCTTCAGTTTGTCTCACATTTGGTCACAGGTTTGATGTGTCAGTTTAGTTGTTTTCCACAGGAGTACAATACATAGCTCACGTACGCAGTGGAACCAATTTTATCATTTTTATAATATCTTTAGTGTGTAAAGATATTTAATATTGTACAGAATGCGTTTTGGTGGGTAAAACTATTTACAGTTCTTTGTCGTTTGTCTCTTGGTCTGCTTCCATTTCTACGTAGCTCCACCCACACATCAGGGGGGGGGACCCCTCTGCACCCCTTCCCCCATACAAAATAGGAAAAAACCTTAATAAAAAAATTATTTTAACCAAAAGGTGGGGATTCACAGTGCAACAACACCATTTCTGAACATAATCCATGTAACAGAAAAATCATTTTCCCCCTATACTAAAATAATTATTGCGCTTATGAGAATATTAAGGCCAGCTTGCGAAGGGTTAATATTGACTCGAGTAGTTACTTGTAAGTTTTAAAGTACTTATTTATGTATTTATACTACTGTACATCATAGTTAAAACTTGAAGCATTTTACTTAATTGATGAGTTTAGTGATGGGGTTAGTGATATATCTGGTTCTTTTTTGTGAAGCTTCATAGGTCTCTCCTCAACTAAACCAAGTTGTATGACCATGTTTATGTTTCAACTTACTGTATTAGTTTTAAATTTAGTTTTAAGGCGGTGCGAGCGGCGTTAGGGTTAGATGAAATCCACTAGGTCGGCGCTAGTGTTGCTTATTCATTACGCATAAGTGATTGTGTCATGCAAGCTTTTTAAGTGACCTACTTAAGGTAACAATTCTGTTTTAATGAATAATGTTGAACATTTTCAGACCTTCAAAATGACATATTTTATAAGATTTTCACATACGTCAAGCGAAAGAGCATTATTACATGCACCTTGCCAAAACATGAGCTCAAAGGAATGAGTAGTTTTCCTAGGCTCCTTTAAAAAAAATCACCAAATTTCCAAATGAATCACCCTATCACTCGAAATGTTATCAACACTTGGAAAATTACGCCAATTATGACACAATTATCAAAAGAAACTTTAAAAATTATGTTGTTTTAAGACAGAAGATTTTTTGGCTCGAATCACCTTAATTAACGAAGCCTATTGTAAAAGTTTTGTTTAAATGTTCAATGAAGTTCTTTATTCAAGATTAGCCTATAACTTATTAATGTAAAATGTTCTTTTACAAATCAATTTTTCACATCCTGTTGGTAAGGAAACTGCAAAGAAATGCCATCATTGTCCTGTAGATGATGTGCACGGCCACCATGTTGCTGGCCCAGTTTCGAATCTGCTCATACTTCTATATATTTTTTGTAGATTTTGGTTTGCTAGGGCCTATATAAAATATAATAAGCTTTTGACCACGGTGGGGGTTTTCTGAGTTTGTCCATCCCATTATAAGAATATTCAAGTGTAACGCTAGTAAGTCATTACCTTAGACTGACTATGAAAGGTTGTGCATCAGGGCTATCATCATAGGAATCATTTCCCCTTCGTGTGAACTCTGCACGCCAGTTAGCAGCCTCACTAGTAGAGAACTTTACAGGTTTGCTTTTGTCTGGCTCTTCAGAAAACTTTCGACATCCTAACCTAAAAATTTTATGTAATGACTATACACAGACATACTTTTCAAAGAGTTTCATAACAAAGGATGTATTAAAATAAAACAATTAGGCCTAGATCTAGTTAAAAATTAACAAAGTTAAATTAAATTTAATCCAAAATTTGAAATTTTTAATATCTTTATTTTGTTATTTGTAATAAAAAGATAAGATACAAGATTAATAATATTACCTTAGTTTTTTTCGTTTTTACCAGAATAAATCTAAATTTTAATTAATTAACATCACATGAACCCGTTTTGAGAAAGCAGTCCACACCCAGATGGTCATCTCGGGATTTGAAACTAGGTGTGGTCTCTAGGTACACATATCCTAACAAAAAGGTTAACACAGCTAGGAATTCGGAAACTAGGCCTACAAAGTTTATAATTTGAAGATTTTTTCCCTCAGCAAATCCTGACAAACTTGTATGATAATTTGACAATGGACCCAGATGTCTCTATTTAGTGAGATATTAATTATTCATTTTAAAAATACCTTCCAGGGAGGGTTTGTTTGGTTATGAATACACTGTTAGAATTTATGTTTAAAATCATCTAATTTGAAATAATAAATTGTGATAGCAATAATTGATTATAAAAAATCATTAACTTAAGGTATGACTCTTGGTCAAATCACAAGTTTGACTAACCTCACCTTGACAATAAAGATACTCTTCTGAGAACATTCCTGTAAACTAAAGACATTTTATTTAAATTATTTTCACCATAAAACTAACTATATTCTAAATACTTTAAGATATTGATATTATGTAACTCTTGCCTTTAGTCAACTTAACCTAAACTGTCCTAAACGCTAAACGTAAACAAAAACAACACCGTTTTTATTTTTTTTCATCGGCAGACTCAGATTTCAGCTATGTAGTTTTGAAATACACTGTTTATTGTCGATTGTTCTAATCAAAATTTATAATAAAAAAATAGATAATAAAAACCTATATTATATAAGCATATAAACAATATTATATTAGCATTAACAATTATAATACTATTTACCTTTTGTCTATGATATTACGTAACCTGACTGTTTTTCACCGGGCTGAACTGAGCTGAGCAGCTGACCGATTAGTGCCTGTTGTAAGTTGTGAGTTGAGTTGTGTTTAGTGTTAGTGTTGACAAAATTTGTATCATATCGATATATCAGACTTCCGATATACGAAATACCGATGGTAGTAATATATATGTGTCCGAAAATATCGTTATTAAAGATAATATATTGGGGGTTTGATCATAGATGATAGAAGAATTTCTATTCATAATCAATGGTTTGATATATAGTTTTTAAAGTAGAAATTATTTTTTATAGAAATGACAAATTTTGCCGAGTTAAGCTACCAAAACTACTTTTTTTTACTCAAATAATGCTAAATATACAAAAAAGTGCTTAAGGGGTAATACACGCCCTTAAGAATACATAAAAATTCGATCCAATTTATCCCAAATTTACCAAAAATCCTGATCACTCTTAAAACTAACAACACTTTTACTAATATTTTAAAGTAAAAATAATACTTTTTAATACTTTTATATTCAGATTCAGATTGCTTTATTTTGACAGTTTTAACAAGAACTGCATAATAGTGCCAATAAATTACTTAGTAGTCATAATAACTATGTATAATAATGAACTAAGAAAATAACTAGGATTCGTCTTTATAACCAATAAAGTCCTTAACATTATAAAAACATTTATCAATTAAAATTTTCTTAACCATATTTTCAAAAATGTTGGGGCAGCTAGCCTTTGCCTTTATGGAGTTTGGAAGAGCATTAAAAAGTGAAACTCCATTGTAAGAAAAATGATTTTTAAAAAACTGGTTTTATGTTTAGGTACTCTTGCATTAGAAGGTTTTTCTTAAATTATAATTTGAAGCTAATTGTGAAGAAAATTTGTAATGTTTGGTAAGAAAAAGGGTTATTGTATTTAATATATAAATTGAAGGAAAATTTAAATTTTATTGGTTTTGAAAAGTGACTTGCAAGAGTACCTGCGTGGTTTTCTGAAAATTACTCGGATGGTTTTTTTTGCAATTTAAAGACAAATTTTGTTCTTTGAGACTCATGCCCCCAAACAGCAACGGCATAGTTTAAGAAAGGATAAATAATGCCATAGTACGTTGTGAGCAACACATGTGTGTCTGAAAATTTAGAAAGTGTTTTTAAAACGAAAATTCCGGAAGAGAGCTTTTTTCAACATATTTTTATTCTACAATCTGTTCATTAGAAAGAACAATAAGTAAATATTATAAAATTAAATAACATGAGTCAGAAACAAACCAGAGTTTGCACTAACATAGGAAAAAAGTAAATATCAACTAAAATCTTACTGAAATCGATAACTGAGCTCAAGGACATGGTATCTCTGAAGACGAAAAGTAGATTCACTATTGTCCAACAGATTAACTGCTAGATTATTAGGATGATCTTCGAGTTTAGATTGATGTTTCCTGCTGTATCTCGTAATTTCCTCTTTGACAGTCAGCATTTTTGTGTCAGCATGGATAACTCTGTTAGTAACAAACCATGGAGCTCGTAGAATCATCCTCAAAGTCTTTGACTGATACCTCTGGATAATATCAATATTGGAGTTGGAAGCAGTTCCCCTCCATATAGCCATACAGGTTTTAAGATAACTTTATACAAAAGTAATTTATTTTCACAGCATAATTTTGAATTATTGCCGAAAAGCCAAACTATTTTTCTAGTTTTCAAATTTAGTTGTAACCTCTTATTCCATATATGAGTGCGCCAAGTGAGACGTCGGTCTAAATAGATTCCAAGGTACTTTACTGCGTCTGCTTGAGGTAGAGGGATATTGTTTAATGTCACGCCAGGGCAATTTTGAAGTCTCATTGTAAAAGTAATATGGAGGGATTTATTTTGATTTACTTTAATTTTCCAGTCATTCAGCCACAGGGATATGACGTCTAAGGCTGTCTGTAAGTTGTGAGATGCCTGTACAGGATCAAGGTCAGACGATAAGAGTGCTGTATCATCTGCAAATGTTGCAACCGTGATTCCTGGCGTTTGAGGAAGGTCAAAGGTGTACAAAATGTAAAGGACAGGTCCAAGAACACTGCCTTGGGGTACACCAGATTCAATGTTATTCAGATCAGTGATATAATCTTCGTATTTTATTTGAAAATATCTGTTGGAAAGGGATGACTTCAAAACTCCAAAGTAAGTATGAGGTAGCAAGGTTTTTATTTTAAACAAGAGGCCAGCATGCCAAACCTTATCAAAGGCCTGTGCTACGTCTAAGAATGCAGCTGAACAAAAGCGTTTATTTTCAAGATCTTCCTTAAGTACATTATATATTCTGTGAACTTGCTCTACAGTGGAATGCCTGCGGCGAAAACCAAATTGATGCGATGGTACTATATTTTTTTCGTCAATTAATATTTGAAGCCTTTGCAGAAAGAGTTTCTCGAATACCTTGGAAACAACTGGCAGAAGACTGATCGGGCGATAAGAAGATACCTGGTGTAGAGGTTTGCCTGGTTTAGGTACTACAACAATCTGAGAGACTTTCCACTGTGATGGGAAATGTTCTAGCCGTAAAATTGCATTGAAGATTATTGTGAGCAACACTATACCTTTCCTTGGAAATTCTTTTAATACTTTCCCAGAAATTAAATCGTATCCCGGGGCTTTTTTAGCATTCAAATCATATTTTATTATTTTACTAACGTCATTTGGAGTAAATGACGTAATTGGAAAGTCCAGTTGATTTGGAGAATCATTGAATTCAATAATGTCCTGTTCAATGTTAGAGTTCAAATTATGTGGAGTAAACACTTTTTTAAAATATGAAGCAAAAGTTTCAGCCTTATCTTTACAGTCTTTTGCCCAAGAACCATAGTTTTTTAATATCGGAGGAATGGATATTTGGGGGCGTTTTAGATACTTTGTCGATTTCCAAAGGGAGTAATCACTTGCTTCAGTTGATGAGAGCTGAGAAGTAAATTCTTGAAATTTCTCGTTGTGTATATTTTTTAGTAACCTTTTTAGTTGTTGTGCTGCTCGATTAAAATTGGTTTTGTCCCTTTGCAACCTTGAGTTTTGACAAATCCTGCGAAGACGTCGCTTTTCTGCTATTTTTCTATTTATCTCCACTGGATATCTTATTTGAGGAACTACTGTTTTTTTTATATATGAAGTTGCTTGCCAAGCAACTCCATTACATTATTCAAGTGTTCAACAGCCAAGTCCAGGTCTTCTGGGGATTTCAGACAAATTCATAAGTTGATGTTTTGGTCAACTAAATCACGAAAATAATCCCAATCAGTATTCTTGTTACACAATAAGGGAGGAGACAGTCGCAAAACAACAGTCGAAGACACAGTTAAAAGAATGGGCGAGTGGTCAGAAGAAAGGTCAAGAGATTGTTCCACAAAGAAATTATTTCTGGGTAAGCCCTTTGTTACAAAGAAGTCTAAAAGGTCAGTAATCTTTTGTCGGTCAGAGGGCCAAATAGGTTGGTTCGCCTGCTGATAAGTGATCAAGGCTTTGATCGTTAAGAGAACGTAAAAGCTGGCGGCCTCTAGGATTTGCCAAACGAGAACCCCATGTAGGATGTTTAGCATTATAATCACCACCTGAAATAAATCGGTGACCCAAGGTATTAAAGAAGTCGTTGAACTGTAGATGAGTTATGTTGTGCCTGGGTGGACAGTAGACACCGCTTATAGAGAGTGGGCCCGTAGGAAATTCAACTTCAACAGATGTGCATTGAATATGGTCAAATTAGTATTTCGGCCGTTCTTGATGTTTGATATTATTTTTAATCAGGACAGCACTTCCAGCATGAGCTCTATTGTCAGGATGATTAGTGTTGTACAAGGTGAAATTAGGGATGTTAAAAAATTCAAATTCGTAAAATGCGTTTCAGAAATAAGAACTATATCTAAATTGTGTTTAGTAATAAAGAGCTTCAATTCTTGACAATGTTGTGCCAAGCCGTTAGCGTTCCATAAAGCTATTTTTAAGAAATGATTCATAATTACTTAAGCTTTTGGAGGACAGTGGTGAGAAGGGTTAGCAAAGCCCCTATTTGTTGTGATTGTTGCATGAAAAGTTTTTCAAACTTGTCAAAGAAATTAGTGATTGTTTGTGTTAAGCTATTATTTGAGGATACATCTCGGTGTGGAGTAACTGACGTGTGCATATCTGCAGTGTTAGTAGGATTAGTCACGTTGTTAGTACTTACTTCAGCACTGCTGGTTGCTTCAGCATATGACACCCCAGGTCGACGAAAACTGGGAGAAACCGGCCGTTGTTTGGGCATGGTAGGTCTTTCCCTCAGTGGAGGAAATGCGCGGTTTTGGATTTCCTTAAAAACTGTACATCCTTTATAATTCGCTGGATGATTCCCCCCACACAAGGCACACACAGCTGGAGTTGAATTATCCTTTGTACATTTGGCAGTATCGTGGTCTTTTCCACATTTTACACAGCGGAAGGGATGTTTACAGTAACCTTTGGTATGTCCGTACTGCTGACACCGTTTACATTGGACTATGTCCTTTTTCTTATAAGGAGCCTCAAAATGTTACCTTAGCATGTAACAAGTACTGCACATTGAAAATGTCCTTGTTGTTAGAACTTGGTTCTAAATCGATGAAAAACATTGACAATGGTTGTTTAGTTATTTTATGAAAAACATTGGTAACATTCCTCACAGTGTGACCTAGTTGAGCCAACGCCTCCTTTAAATCGTTCGTGTTAACCGAGTAGTGCATGTGTTTCAAGACTACTCTGTAAGCATGTTCCTGTTTGAGTTGAAACGTATGAAAACTTACATTAGCTTCATTTAATTTCCTGACAAGTAATATATCGACCGACTGCGGAAGAACTTTAACTGAGTTTTGGTTTATACATTTATAAGTGAAGTATAATTATAAGTGAATCATTACAACTGATTCAAAAGACTGGATCATTGCCGGGACATTACCAACATTGGGTATAAAAATTGGCGGAGGCTTTGGTTCACGATTTTGGACAATTTGGACATTGTCTAATTGGTTACCGTCCATGGAGTCAGTGTCACTAATCGCGTCAAACCTATTGTTAGTGGGAACCGAGAATGTAGATTCGTTTCTACGAATTTTCTTGAAGGTATGGCCGTTGCTAGTGGCAGCATAACTTTGTCTTTTGCTGTTGACTGACGTGACAGTTTGCCAAACACACGTGTCATCTTGACTGGCTTTAGTATTTAGTTTGTCGTTAGAGTTCAAACTATAATTATGATCATTAGCAGTAGCATTAACACTAGGATCATCTACAAGGGAATGCAATTTCGCAGAAGTAGACTCCATTATGTCATGTCAATAGAGATAAACAAACGCAAAACGTAAACAATCAAAACAAAACAATAAAAAATAGGGTTATGTAAGTTGTTGAAAACTTTTCAAATAAAAAGTCTCATTGGAATTAACGTCAGAAAAAATGCAAGAAAGGTAATTAAAATCAAGAGGTAAACAGAAAGATTACCATTTCCACAAGAAATCTTCTTAAATTCACAAAATACTAATAAAATGAGCGCACATAAAAAGTAGATGTTTCTTTCATTTACTAGCAGCTGTTAAAATATAAGAGAGCTTTTGACAGACAAAATCAATATGAGCATGAAATTTTAGACCACTGTCAATTTGGACGCCCAATTTTTTTTGGATTATTAAAGGTTTTTTATTCTGGATCAATGTTATACATTATGCACAGAATGTGTAAAAAAAATACAGTAATAAGAACAATTATTGGGTTTGCTTCATTCGAAGACACCCTAAACTAATATTAAATCGGAATAATATAATAAATAACTTTGAACTGCCAACAGGATGTTTTTCCTTTTTTACAAAATGTCTTCCATCATAACTTCATTTAAATCCCCAAGTGCCAGAGAATCTTGAGGAAGTCTTGCTTTTAGTCGCCTCTCTATAGTCGGCATCCCCAGACCGAAAGTTACGGCTCCAGGAACGTTGAACAAATTTAATAGAAATTTTCTTGTTGTTTTATTTATATAATTTTTAACTGTGTCTATTCCAAATTCTTGATGTATGTGTGCGTTGCGAATATACCATGGACATTTTGCAGCAATTCTTAGAATTTTGTTTTGAAAAATTTGAATTTTGTTTAGCTTTCCTGATGAAACGCAGTTTCCCCAAACTGGAGAAGCGTACATAATTAATGGGCGAAGAATGGTTTTGTATATTAAAAGGATGCATGTAGACTTTAAAGTTGACTTTCTATTGATTAAAGGAAATAATATTGACAAGCGTGCATATGCTTGTGTCAATTTAGTGTTAACATGTAGGTTCCAATTTAATTTTTTGTCGAGATAGACGCCTAAATATTTAATACCGTGGTCATCAGGATTCCAACGAACTGTTGTGTCGTCAATATAGATCTCAGGTGGGACATTGTATTTTCTCAAGGAGAAAATTTTTGTTTCGCACTTCGATGGATTCAGAGCGATTCTCCACATTTTAAACCAGTTATTTATCATGGTTACACTCGTTTGAAGTAGCGTTGCAGCATTGTAAATGTCTGAATTTTGGGTTATGATGGCAGTGTCATCGGCGTAGAGAGCGAGAGTAACGTGCGGTAGATCCGGCAAGTCAGACATGAATATGTTGAATAAAATAGGTCCTAATATTGAGCCCTGTGGAACACCTGCCCTTACTGGGCGAGTCGTAGAGAACTTGGAATTTAGTTTAACAGCAAATGTTCTATTGGTTAAAAAAAGATTGCAAAAGAACTCTTAAATAAAAGAGGAAAGCCAAAATGGTATAATTTATACCGATTAGAATCATACGGGATTCGAGGAGTACCACATTTGTGGCTCAAATCGTTCCTGCATGACCGATCCCAAATCGTCCAAATTTCTGGTCAGGCCTCCAGCTCAAAGTTCATGAGATATGGAGTCCCACAGGGTTCAATTCTCAGTCCTCTCCTCTTTCTGATATACGTGAACGATATTGGCTCATCACTACAACACGGGCGACTCGTGAAGTACGCTGATGATACGACTCTCTGCATCAGAAACAAATCAAAAACCGAACTGGAAACTCACACTTTTCTTGAATTGAATGAATGTGTACAACATTTTAACAAAATCAACCTTCAAACGAATTCTTCCAAATCAAATTTCATTAATTTTCGCCTCCGACCCACTGAAATTGAGTGTGGTCCATCGGTCATGTTGGAAGACACTCTATTGGAGGAAGTCTATTCAACAAAGTTCCTTGGAATTTACCTTGATCAAGGGCTGACTTGGAACTCCCACGTTGAGGCTGTCTGCGCAAAACTCTCCTCGGGAATATTTGCCTTGAGAAATCTATCCAAGTACTGCCAAACTCAGGTACTGATGACGGCGTATTATGGACTCATCTTTCCACACCTTTCATATGGAATAGTTCTCTGGGGTGCCTGCACTAGCGCAGACTTCACGAGATTATTCAAACTTCAGAAAAGGGCTGTCAGAATCATTTCAAAATTAAAAAGAAGGGAGTCGTGTAAGCCAGCGTTCAAAGAGCTGCAATTGTTGACACTCCCCTGTCTCTACATTCTCGAAACAGCTACGCACTGTTTTTTTAAATGTTCTCTGATTCGGGGCAGAGACATTCATAATTACAACACAAGAGGCAGGGGGGATCTCCGAACTGGACAGCACAGAACGGCCGTCTTTGGACACCTACCATCACAAGCAGGTGTACATCTGGTCAACACATTGCCAGACTCATTCAAAAATACACTTATGCCAAAGGCATTCAAATCTCGCCTAAAACAATTTCTTATCTCAAAAGCTTTCTATAGCATAGGCGAGTATTTATCTTATGACTGGGAGACCACCATTTCAGATCAAAATTAACACCCGGTCCTGAGGGGCAGATTAATTGGCGAGTGGTTGGTGAATGAATGAACAAATTTGTATGTCTGACTGGCTGAATGAATGGAAAATTTTAGTTTAACAGCAAATGTTTCTATTGGTTAAAAAAAAGATTGCATAAGAACTCTTAGATAAGAAGGAAAGCCAAAATGGTATAATTTATACAGCAGTCCGGCATGCCAAACTTTGTCAAATGCTTGAGCAACATCCAAGAATGCAGTAGTGGAGTGAAGTTTGTTTTCAAATCCTCGATTGATAGTTTCACTGATTCGCAAAATTTGATGACTAGTAGAATGTTTCAATCTAAATCCAAACTGATGATGAGGGATCGTATTCGCTGAGTCTATAAACTTTAAAATTCTTTTCTGGACTATCTTTTCAAACAATTTTGATATTGAAGACAGGAGGCTGATTGGACGGTAACTACTTGGCTGATTTTTGGGCTTATTAGGTTTATGAATGACAATGACTTCAGCATGTTTCCAGGTCTGAGGAAAGTATCCAACAGAAATACAAGCATTGAATATTGATGCTAAGACTGCCAATGCTTTACGAGTTAAATTTTTTAAGACGACATTAGGAATCAGATCATGACCAGGAGCTTTTTTGTTCGGCAATTTTTTAATGAAGCTGTTTATTTCAGAGGGTGACGTGTACTTTACAGGCTTTTCAACAGTACTAGGGCTAGATTTTAGAAACTCCTCTACAATTTCATTTACCTCCCGGTCATGAACATTATTAGGATTAAATGCATTTTCAAAGTGGTCAGCGAAAACATTACTTTTTTGAACATCGTTTTCGAAAACCTTATTATTGTGAGCAAGTGGAGGTATAATTGATGAAGTTCGTAGTAGTCTTCTTGTTGCTTTCCACATGTTTGAGTCCCCTGGGTAGATATCAGAAACGTATGATCTATACAAATCTATGCGATATGTATCAAGTTCATGCCGCACTCGTCGGGAAAGTTCATTCCATTGTCTTCTCAAATGGGGCTGTCTAAACCTTTGCCATTGTCGTCTAACTCTATTTTTTTCTCTTATAAGGCGCAATATTCTCATTGGTGGATGGAGATAGTCGTTATTTTTTGAAGGGAACTCCCTAACAATTGCATTTTTAGTAGAAAGTTTCAAACATTCAGTAAAATTATCAACAGCTGTATTAATGCCATCAACTGAGTATAAGTTATTTGGAACACTTAAATTATTATCAAGTTCAAATCGAAACGTTTCCCAATTGATTTTACCAGTAATAAGCCTTGGGGAATGGGAGCATAACATAGGTTCCGAGAAAAAGTTAGTAAGGACTGGAAGATGATCAGACTCGAGTTCAGTTAATACTTGCTGAAAAATTGGAGGAGTAAAGTTTTTATGAATAATTATATCGAGAATGTCTGGTTGAAAGTTGTTTTGCCAGGGATAGTGTGTGGGCTCAGTAGGAGCCGATACATTTAAATCGCTTTGATTAATGAAGTTTAAAAGGCGAACTCCATTCGGATTGTTTACGCGGCAACCCCAGAATTGATGTTTGCAATTTAAATCTCCTAGAACAAGGATAGGATCGTCACCATGAAATATATTCAATAGGTCCTGTTGGTAAAGTCGTCGGTTTGGTGATTTGTATGCAGAAATAATTTTCACAATTTGCCCATTTTTTAAACTGAGTTTAAGACCCACCGCTTCAAATGAGAGTAGACGTGGTAGAAATATACTATGATGGTTAAGGTTTCTTTTAACAAATACTGCAACACCACCGGCTGCGTTGGGTACATTCCTATCTTCTCTGTAAATATTGTAACCAGGAAGTTTGAAATTTTCATTGGGGATAAAATGAGTTTCACAAGCTACATCTACATTGTGTCTGGCCATAAAAGAGGCAAAAATATTCCTTTTTCGTTTGAGACCGTCTGCATTCCAGTTAAGGATTGTTAAATTTTGTATAGTAATACCTGTATTAGATACAGCCATTTTGAACTAAGTTTTGTATAACAGTAGATAAAATCTTTTTTAACGTTGGCATCATTGATTTTACTAAGTCAATAATTATCTTTTCCAAATTAAAATGCAATTCGCTATTACTTTCAGAAGTGTTACCTTGAGCTCCATCTGAAGACTGATGTTGGTCGGTGCTTTGAGGGAGTTCAAAATTAGTCACAGCTTGAGCATAGGATTTTGAACCGGAGAATCTTGGTCGCAAACCGTTGCTTCGTGGAGGGTTATGACCTGAATTCATGATTGTATTAGGAACTACTTTGGAATGTTCCTGATTGGCGTTTGCAATTTCAACATTCGAGTTAGATCGAGGAATGATCTTCTTAAAAGATTTTACTTTAATGTCTTGGTAAAACTTACAGCCTCTGTAGTTTGCAGTATGGTTTTCCCCGCAATTTACACAGGTTGGTGCATCTATTTTTTTGTGTGGACAATTTGAAAAATGATGTTGTCCTGTGCACTTTACGCACCTTGGATCTAGTTTACAAAAGTTTTTGGTGTGCCCAAACCGCTGGCAACGAGTGCACTGAGGAATTTCTCTTAGTTTCCTTTTAGGTTCAACATGTACAATAGCAAAACAAAGCTTTTCGAGTTTGTAAATTTCACTTCCTTTTTCATTATTATCCACGGAGACTGCGCACAAAGGAATAGGAGTTTTATCTTTACTTAGCAGTCGAACAACAGTCTGTACTGGAAAACCACGAGATTCAAGTTCAGATTTTATATCGTCTTCCGAAAGGGAATAAGGGACGTTTCTTATTACCACTTCAAGTTTCCTGTCTTGTCGCGTCTGAAAAGTGTGATATTTTACATTACTTTGATCGTAAAACGCCGTCAGCAATCTAAAGTCTTCAATGCTCTGAAGTTTCACCTTCAGGGATTTCCCCTTCAATTCGGTAGAGAAATCATTATTTATAATGTTTCGTATGTCCTTGATAATTTCCTGATAATTATTCACATCATGGATGAATATAGGTGGAAGTTTCTCAGGCTTAGAATTTTCAAAGACTTCTTCCATTTCTTCATTTGGACTAGTTTTTTTATTTGAGTAGTTGTGTTCAGATAAAGGTTGAAAATTGTTTTGTTTAATCAGTTCATCAGAGTCAATGACGTACCTTTTAGGTTGTGTGACTTGAGCATGGGCTATTTTACGCTTGTTCGGAGTAACAAATTCAACTTTGTTGTCTGTGTTACTTATTGACATGACTGCAATAGATGTTTGTTTATTTGAACGATTTGAGATGTAAACTTGTGTTTGTTTACGTTTGAAAGATACAGTTTTAACACATTTCACGATGGCTTGGTTCCTAATAAAGTAAGAATACAACTGAAAAACACTTTAGGACACTTAAATTACACTATACACAAAGGTTTAGTTGAAAAACCGAAGAAATACTATTAAAAATTGGTATTTAAGGAAGAGAAAAACCTTGGTTAACTTTCTACCTATAGTGTTTGAGGACGCCCAAGAACTTAACGAATGAAGTTGGCTCAATGTGTTCGTCCCCAATTAAGTAATCAATGCGTTCAGAAGCTCCTGCCTTGCTTATTTTGAATTCTACAATTTTCGTTTTACTTTGATTTAAAACTAGTGTTTTAAAACTTTTTATTTTTATTTATAAATACTAAAAAGTATTTCAGTATTTAATTTCCCAGCTCAAAACATTCATAAATTAAAACAAAAAACAAACTGGGCAGCTGATGACAATAATAAATAAATACGCCCGTCGCAGCAGACCTGCGTACTCAGCGAATTTCCGAATCAATAATAAAATAATAATACAAATATATGACAATTTTGGTAAAAATCTGTCGATAAACATTATTATTATTTATTTGCCTATCTCCATATAAGATTAACATGGAAAAGAGTGTGCAGGTTTGCTCCTGTGAGGAGCACTGAGAGTAGGCATTTATACCATCAAAAACTTTATTTTTAACATTTATACCAAATTTCATCAACATCTGTCCATAAATAAAGGAGTTTGCCTATTATCCATATGATTAACATGGAAAAAGAGTATGTAGGTTTGCTGCCATGATAGACACATAAACTATGATTTTAAGCATAAATGTATGGATCTCAACCATGGTTGAGATCCATACATTTATGCTTAAAATATATATATAAACGACTATTGTTTTTGGTCTCTGGGCATCTAAAGAAGAAAAAAATAACATGGTCCCAGGCTTAACTCTTGCCATGAGACCTACGGTAATAGCTTCTTCCCTTTGGGAAATTCGCTAATAGAAAGGGAACATTTTAGCTGAAATAACTAATTTTAAAATTATATAAAGGTTTACAGTGCATTTGTATAACAATGCAAGTGCCATACTCTAGAAGTAGCCTAAACATCGGTAACAAGCCTCAAAATCCTTGCATACACGTTTAAGAAATTTAACTATATACACCAGAATAATTTAATATGTTTTATATCAATGAACTCAGAATTAAATGTACTATAACATAAAAATCATTTTTTGTGTACATCTCCCTGTAAACCATAGGCATAATAATAATAAATAATACTGATGGTACCGATATATTGGTCTTTAAGAATCGATACCAATACAGTATATCGATATACCACCTCAAAGTGCAAAAAGCGGCAAAATTGGACTGTTGGTAAATCAAATCGTTACTTAATTACTGCCATCGGTTGTTATGGTTATGTCTGATTATTTGCCTAGATATGTTATGTTAAATCATTATGGTTATATTCCATTGGTAATCCAGGTTTTCGTAATTGTTTAGCCGAATTGAAGACTGTAATATTATTTTACCAAAAATAATAATATTTTTTTACTGACAAAGTTGTAAAGATTCTTTCTGCATTTAGGCTAATGAGATTAATGACTTTTGGTTTGAAAAACAGATTCAAAGTACAATTAATTTGTAACCATTTGCTTTCTTTTTTATTGTTTAGGAATGTAAATTTTATTGGCGCATTAAGAGAAAGTCAAAGAAATAATTTGAATATTTGTATAAAAGAAATGAGTGTTTTGAATGTAGCAGAGAAAAATGATGTTGCCAAACATCTTGCTGGTTACTTGTCAAATGGAAATTGTCAGAGGGTGAGTAGCTTTAGAATATGGATACCTATCCTTCTTGACCCTCTCATTACGTTACCCACCAATGGTTGCACCATATCTTATATAAATCATCACTTCCAGTCTTCCATGGTTCCAGTATTATAGTTTGATGCCACTATCACAATGGACCCTCTCACCCCCCAGCCAAATGAGCCTGAAAGTAACCTTGGGTTTTTAAGATTTGCATTTCTAAGTTCTTCTCTAACATGGTGCAATCCTTCCAATCCATTGTTTGTTTCTCAGAGATAGTGTGTGAATTCTTATCAGTAAAAAGTAGGCTAACATGTATTAGTTTTTTCAACAATTTATAGCTACATTATGTATTTTTCATGATGAACTGACAATGTTTTGACTTTCAGCATCTTTGTTGCTATACTCAATATCTTGTTATCAATGAGTAATAAAATTTGATCATGACTTCCAGTCTTCTGGTCCAGTATTTTTTGATGCCACTATCACAATGAACATAAGTGAGCCTGAAAGTAACCTTGGGTTTTTAAGATTTGCATTTCTAAGTTCTTCTCTAACATGGTGCAATCCTTCCAATCCATTGTTTGTTTCTCAGAGATAGTGTGTGAATTCTTATCAGTAAAAAGTAGGCTAACATGTATTAGTTTTTTCAACATTATGCTATAGCTAACATATAGTTAAATTTACTGTACAATCTTATTTAAAATGTGTTAATGATATGCAGAGTTCCACAGAAATTTTGTTTGCTAAACCTCTTGAGTAGGGCTTACATGAAATAAGTTACAGTACCTTCTGGTCATAACGTTTTTTCTTTTTCATATAGGCCTATGACAGTAAAATATTTAGCATCTAGTTGTTTTACTCCTGTGTTATATGTAGGCCCTAATCAGAATAAATATTGACTATAATTTTAACACCCATAGGCCTTGATGAAAATTAGCAGCAAAAATGTAGTCTATTTGATCAGAGTCTGACCAAAATAATGTAATTTAAGGTGAGGAACTTTTACCGACATGACCTGTTACTGTAGCTATGTGATAGGCCCTACTTTAAGCCCAAGTTATTTTTCTTTATAGTTGGATCTAATCTCTAACTCTAGGCCTCTCATTTTTGTTACTAATCTTTTAGATTGCTAAATACTTATTAGATAACATATTATGGTTATGAAAGCTTGTATTG
Source organism: Nephotettix cincticeps (assembly GCA_023375725.1). Taxonomy (NCBI): domain Eukaryota; kingdom Metazoa; phylum Arthropoda; class Insecta; order Hemiptera; family Cicadellidae; genus Nephotettix; species Nephotettix cincticeps. The sequence continues at coordinate 128,138,986 of CM041786.1, read as the reverse complement.
TATTTTTTTACTCAGGGTTATCTGGCTTATAGGCAAAGTTTAAAATAAGATTGACCCTTAGAATGAATGGGAATATAAGTTAATTAATAAGTCTAAGGTTCAAGTAAAAATTAATAAAAAACATTATTCACACCTATACCAGGCCTGGTTACCGAAGTGCCAAATATTGTAGGGGGTTTCTTGTTATATTGGATTTATAGTGTGTAACTGGTTGAAGCCAAGTTCTGAATTATTTGATGCTGTGTAACTCATGCACCAGTTGTTGGGTTTTTGCTGGATTACTCGCACCATAGAATTAACTTTACGACTTGCACATCAAAGTCTGTTCAAACAATCTCTTAATTAAGCCTTAGTTAAAAGTGGTAATCCCTAAATAGAAACTGTGTGTTCAGACATTGCCAGATCAGATGTAATGAAAAATCAAGATTTTTTCAAACAAACACAAATTATATAATTTGTATTGTTGACATCATTATAAAATAGATAAGATTTGCTTACATCAATTAAGTAAAATTCAAAAACCTTTATCATTTTATAGCCTCAGTCAAACATCAATTGACAATATAAAAGTAGCAAAGTCGGAATACCAATAACTAACAAAACTAAACAGAAACAAAGTTAAAGCAAAGTCAGGATTACAAAATTGAATAGAATTTTTATAAAACTTAACAGATCAATTAGGCCTATAAAATTTAGAAAATAATAAAATTAATAAAACATCAGGTAACAAATTAATTGGTTAAAATACTAAAGTAACCTATGACATACAAATACATACATTATTTATGACAGCAATATTTTATATTTTGCATCACTCTAAAAACAATTTGATTTTTTTTGGCCAAGTTAGTATAGGTGTTGCCCTGACACTTACAAATATATACAATCACTGGTTTTTGTTTTACGAAACAAAACCATGATTAAGCAAGTTATATCGACACTTATTCATGTTAATACAATTACTGACAAAGCTTATTTGAATAAATTGTTATTCCTTTTTTTCAGAGGGAAGGCTACTCTAAGTTTAACAAGATATATGAATTCTCTTGTCCAGTTAGAGGACAGATGCGAAAAATGGTCATGACCTCAGTATCTGGACACCTGTTGAACCTAGAGTTTGTAGGAAACTACAAGAAATGGCATTCCTGCACACCCGCTGAACTTTTTGATGCTCCTGTCCAAAAGTTTTGCCCAAAAGATTATGAACCAATCAAGGTTAGTTAAAATATTTGATGCTAAAATGTAACTAAAAATTGTTTATAGTTTTACTAAACTGTTCTACAGAAACTAAATTGGATTTCTGTTATTTTATTAACAATATTATTCAAGTATGGGCAAAATAGGGTAAATTATGTAATTGTTTTGTAAGAAAGGCAATTTTTATTTTAAAAATGTCCTAGAATCTTATTAACTTATTTATGTTCTGATCAACAAACTCCATGAATATTCTCACTGAAAATAATAGACTAGAAATTGAAATAATAGACTATGTGCAAAATGTATGAAATTAAGCATGTTATGTTCATTATTCTTTCATTATTCACTCTTAAATCTTATTTCCCTAACTTTCTTAATGGCATGATTTAAGAACTTACTATAGAGATGGATTTACGTCATCTTAAATATTGTGCACGTTATCAATGAAGTCAAATACATGATAAGTATTGATGACTTATATGAAATGTTAAAATATCAACTACTATTTTTAAGCATCTGACTATAACTAAATCTGACTACATTTCCTTAGGAAGTTGTAATAATAAAAGGAGTTTGTGATATCTGATTTTAAACATTGGCATCAAAGCAAAGGACTTATTACAGAGTCCAATGAATAAACTCTAAACATTCTTGTATACAAAACACTTTTTCTAAAAACCATTAATTTTTGTTTGATTGGAAAGTGAAACTCATAGACTATTTGATGTTTCAGAGAACATTGGAGAGGGAAGTACGATCATGCAACACTCTTATCATATGGACAGACTGTGACAGAGAGGGTGAAAACATTGGGTTTGAAATAATATCTGTCTGCCGAGAAGTGAAGCCAAACATTCAAGTATTTAGGTGAGCTAATTCTGATGTATATTTTTCTGTTTTTATATAAAATCCTTCATTTTACGAGTGTACTCTTTTTTGTTTGTTTTAAGGGTTTATGGAGCACCCACTTACCATCTATTTCAAGTATGATAAGATGGTGTAACATTCTAGATCCTTCTTACCATGTAAGTTTTCTTTCTCCAAATTTGTAATTTCTTTTTTCTTCAGAGCCAAATTTTCCGAGATCACAGGCGCATCTGCCAGGAGAGCACTAGACAACCTCATCCAGCCTAACGATCTTATCAACCAAGCTGTTAATGTCAGATCAGAATTGGATCTTCGAATTGGTAAAAGTGGCATTTTTTACTAGAGGTGTGCGGATAGTGAATTATTTTTTCGGTTCGGATTCGGATCGGATAGCTCAAGTTCGGATCGGTTACTTTGGGTTCGGATCGGTTACTTTGGGTTCGGATCGGATAGTTTTCGGATTCCGATACTCGCAATAACAAAGTGATATCAGACTTATCTAAGAATAAATTAGGAAAAAATCAATAAAATGTTATCAAAATTATTAAATGGTACATAAAAAACCATAAATTCTTCATAGGATGAACAACAAAACTAAATTTTTTACTTCACTGGACTTAAAAGTACCAGTAACAAATTTTAATATGGCGTGATTCACAAATTAAATCGACAGAAACCTTATAATTTGCCATTAAATGACATCAACTTTATACTAATTCATCAATTCATTCTACTAATCATCAACTAATTCTCAATTTTATTTCACGATTCAATTATTTTAATAATTACTTACCAATTGAATGGTATCTGCCTTTCAAGTGTCAAAATTTATTAATTCCTTACAGGGAACCGGTTTCGATCTCTTAACAGATCATCATCAGCCGTATAATATTTTTTTCTTGGTGTTCATTTAAAAAATCTTCAAAAAATCACGACACATATTTACATATAATGAAAAAAAAACAAACAAAGAACTATTTACATGATGAATCATAATATGAATCAGCTGTTAGTTTCTTGCATTACAGTATTTAATAGCTGGAATGTTATTTTTTCGGAGAACTCATCCTTTTTATTTAACATAACGTCCTTGTCTTCTTTAAAATATTTATATATAAAAAATTCCTCCCAAGCCTGAGCTTTGTATTTATTTTCGCAACTTTTTAATATTTTAATTGATGAGTAAAAATTAACTTTATGGCTAGGGTTTTCTTTTAAATGTTGCGCCATTTTTGATGAAGGATTCTTTTGGTTGAACGCAGTGTGTTCTTTAAAACGTTCTTTTACTGATCTGTTTGTATAGCCTATATATTTTTTATCACAGCCATTAGATGCATCACATTCTATTAAATAAACGCCTTTTGTATCCCCTTTGTCAATTTGATTATACTTCTTATCCAAATTCAAACTTTTTTTAATTTTATATCCTGGTCTGATATTAAATTTTTCAAAAGCTTTGCCAATTTGTAACGAATTTTCATTTACATAGTCCAATGATACATATTTTATATCTGTTGTCATTTCAATCTTGCTATTATTTGGGTTTATCAATTTAAATTTAATTTTACGTATAAGATTATCAACTATGATGGGGTCATAACCATTACTGGTGGCTATTTGTTTAATTATATCTTTTTCTTTTTGGTATTCACTAGGCAATAGATTATACCTTAGTAACCTGTTAATCATTGTTCTAAATGCTGCCATTTTGTAACAGGACGGATGATTAGAGTCTGCTGGAATGACTAATAATATATACTAATAATGACCCAAATAATAGCAAGATTGAAATGACAACAGATATAAAATATGTATCATTGGACTATGTAAATGAAAATTCGTTACAAATTGGCAAAGCTTTTGAAAAAATAAAACCAGGATATAATTTTTAAATTGATAAAGTCTAATTTTACACAATTTAAATTCATAATTCATACATATTCAGTTTTTATTTTTATGCCAAATTTTTTTAACAAGAAATTTTTTATACACGACCAGTGGGCAGGTCTATAACAAGTAATTTATTTAGCACTGGATTGGTGCTAAGCGCTGCGCTGACGAGCGTAACGTTTCCATTCGGAATGCTATTCGAATCCCGACCATGAGCAATCCCAATTTGGCTTGCAAATGTGTGGTGTAGCGGAGTGGTGGGCCCACCTTAAATAAACGGTGACCGGCTTGGGTGGAAGTTGACGGCATTTGTAGGCTTAATTGGGATTGCAGTGGACACCTGTTTTGCTTTTGTGGTTAGTGGTTATAAAGGGGGGGGGCATGTTTTAAGCTTTTTTTGTTTAAAATTTGATATTTCAAGAAGATATTAGTAATTATTTTTATGTTACAGTTAAGAGTAAAAAGCTTATCACTTCTAGGGTTAATTTTTACTCATCAATTAAAATATTAAAAAGTTGCGAAAATAAATACAAAGCTCAGGCTTGGGAGGAATTTTTTATATATAAATATTTTAAAGAAGACAAAGACAATAAATAAACGGTACCAGTGGACTGACACATACTTTCTCCCTTTATAGTATATATTAAATTTAAAAAAGACAATCTGTAATAAAACTATCATGTTCTACAAAGTAATTCTAAATATCATTTTAATAATTTATTGTTCAAATTGTATGGAAGTAATAACCAAGATTTTTGAGCTGGTTTTGTTCGGTTTTGACCTTACACTTCATACCAAGTTTCATGGAAAACTGGAAAAATAAGGAAGAAATAGATTTTTTAATATTTTCCATAAGAATAACATTGGGCGCTTTCAGACAACGTACTGCATTTATCTTGGACACTAAATTTAACTTTTCTCTGGAACCGTTAGTCGTAGACAAATAATTCAAAATACTAATTTGTTTAGTTTTTTAAGCTGGTTTCAATGGTACCAGTCAAGTTATACTTTACTTTTTTTGTTTTCGCTGAAAATTTAAAAAATTGATTTTTTTGACATTTAAAAGCCCATAACTTTTGAACCGTCATTTTTACAGACATGCGGGTGGTGTCAAATTATTTAGTGTTCTGTGCACTATAAACTATCAAATTTTAATCAAAATCGTTAGAGCCGTTTTTGAGAAAATTGGATTTTTCACGTTTTTTAAGGGTTTTTGAGGGTGAACTACCCTTAAAAATCAAAAATTCAAAAAAATGAAAAAAACGCCTGGAGATACGGTGACTATATATATACATGCCAAATTTCATCCAAATCGGACCAAAAGGGTAGGCTGTGGCACTGTACACATCACCAAACACACACACACACACACACACACACACACACACACACACAACAACAGACACAACACACACACACACTAAAAGACGAAACATCACGCCAAAACCCACTTTTTTGGATTCAGGGGACCCTAAAACGGATATATCCACCCTCAACTCAAATTCGAAAATTTTGACGAAAACAATACTTTCTCCATATACTATGTATAAGGGGAGAAAGTAAAAGGATGAGTTCTCCGAAAAAATAACATTCCAGCTATTAAATACTGTAATGCAAGAAACTAACAGCTGATTCATATTATGATTCATCATGTAAATAATTCTTTGTTTGTTTTTTTTTCATTATATGTAAATATGTGTCGTGATTTTTTGAAGATTTTTTAAATGAACACCAAGAAAAATATTATACGGCTGATGATGATCTGTTAAGAGATCGAAACCGGTTCCTGTAAGGAATTAATAAATTTTGACACCTGAAAGGCAGATACCATTCAATTGGTAAGTAATTATTAACTATATAGGTGTCTAGGCTTTCAAAATAATAATCAATTATTTTATTTATTACAATGATAAAAACAAATCACCATTAACAAAGAATCAAGATTTGACAGACGACGTTGGCTCGATGCCATCGGCTATCTGCGTATCGGCAGGGGCAGTGACAGTGCAGCTGCTATCAAACAAAGGCCTGTGCGCAGGCGCAGAGTTGGAATATTTGGCAGATAAAATTCCTCGATCGGCTGTGTAACAATATTGAAACACGTAAATCATCGTACCTCGTCGTAATCTAGTTAGTCTCTTAAAATTATCTAAAAATGTAAAACTAATAACGCTTAAATTTATTTAACAAGGAGAAAATGTAGAATGAAAACAAGTGGAAAATTTGTTGGTTATATGAACACCGAACGACGAAATAGGCCAAATGTAAATTTGGCAACACTTTATCGTATTGCTCAAACCCGGAGTAGTTGAGAATGCGATAACTAAACAATTGATCGTCTACGTAGACGATCAGAATGAAGTAGTATTATTTTTGCTGGAGACCCCGTCGCAAAACAGGCTATTATGATGGTTTGTTACCAATAACATTAAATCAACAATTCCAGTTTTTTCGTAGCCGAAATGAAATTTTATACGGAACAATATCAAACCGCAATCTGATACTCGGTGCAACTATCGATGACTGGGACGGTGGCGACGTCCTGTAATCCAGCTACTTGGAGGTCACGAATTGTGGATAGTTGTGGGAGATGGTCGGTGGATGTAGTGTTCTCTTGTGTGGATTAACGTCCGCACTATTAAATACTACGTTAATCCGCAAAGACCATCCTCATAATTAGACCAATTCGTAATTCAGAGGTCGTGGTTCGGATTCCACGTTAAACTGTAGGTCCATTAGTTGCCATCGGCTGTTGGGCTATGAATTAACAGTCCTGTCTAAGGAACATGTCAGCCTTAGTCAGTAACAAGACTACAAGATCGCGCCACAATCATCCTACATTCATTCCTCATTCATACTTGGCTTAAAATACCTACCAGAGTAGGTCGCCATTTCAGTTAAAAGTATAAAGTATAAAGTATGCTTTGTATTTCAAAATGCAATATCGTGTTGAACTTACGGTTACTTAGATGCGTAGTTGAAGAATCGAATAATCATATCGCATCCTCGGACCGCCCAATGACGTTCTTACATTCCGATTGGATATGAATTTCGTAATTTCGTCATCTGCTTCAACATTTTCGTTCGACCAAAGATGTTCCGTTGCCGACTTCTCAAACGGAAAGTTTTGCATTCGGTTTTAATGTTCATTTTATACGGTCTATCCGAAAGTTTGGATATTTATCGGATATTACCGGATATCTTAAATACATTCGGATCGGTTTTCGATATCCGATCCGATCCAAATCCGAACCGAATTTTCGGATATCCGCACACCTCTATTTTTTACTCTCCTCACTGGATCTTTTAATTATTAGCATTTTATTAACCCTCCAAGTGCTATGACTATTTAAATTTTGTTATTTTTATGCAACTCTTCATAAAATACCAAGCATACATAAAAAAACACAAAACATGATGATTGGGATTGCTCATGGTCGGTATTCGAACCCTCGTCCCTCCAAATGGCTTTAACTGTTGTACTCGTCAGCATAATAGTCTAACCACTACACTACAAAGGACCACCGTCTGAGAAAGCACTTATTTGGCTATAAAAACATACTCTAGCGGCAAAATAACGAACTCAAGCGTCAGAATAGAGAACTACACAAGTCGTTGTGTGTATTAACTCGGAGATAGCAGCACCGTGACGGCAATTGTTGACTTCGATAGCGCTCTACAATTGCAACTTGCTGACATGTCACAGTAAGATTTTAACACCTGGAGGGTTAAAGTATTTTTCTATAAATACTTGTCTGGTTAAACATTTGAACTAAAACCTTTCTTAAGAAAATTCTTTCTCATCTCAATTGTGTGTTTTTGTTTAGGAGCAGCATTCACCCGATTTCAAACACTGCGGCTCCAAAGGGTTTTCCCAGACGTACTTGCAAGCAACGTCATCAGCTATGGTAGTTGTCAGGTGAGGAGATTTTTGAAGTCTAAATGACTGAATAAAGCAACACTCCTGCTGTAGATGCTGAAACAGAGTTACAATCTTCAACTCAGGAGTCTTTTCAGTAGTCAATCTTCAAATGTTATCAATCTACAACCTCTTCGTTTAAGTGTGTCTGTATTCGTCCTCAGTGATTGACGTTCTGTGTGATTAGAGTATACGGCATTTGATTATTTGATTATTATTAGATTATAATGGCAATGAGTACCAAAATAATTTAACGCACAACTTTTATTTAAAAACAAAACCTTTTAGGTTTTTAATCGCTTCGATAATTTTTCTAGGCAAGGCTATAATTTCTGTCTGGAAAAAAACATACCAAGCTATAGTCTAGCAGCGCGAGGAAAGTGATATAAGTTGGCTATGAACTTACATAACACCCTTATGCAACAGCCACATTTGATATTGCTATACGCTATACAGTCTAAGAGACCTTTTGGTAGGGGTCTGCGGTGCACCGAAAAAATCGGTACGGTACGGTTCCAGCCTTGTACCGAACCTCGGTAGGGTATGAGAATTTTTTTGGTACAAGTTCGGTACGGTACAAATAAGTAAAAATTAAGTCACTATCCAGTCTAGGTTGCCATCAAACATAACTGTGGAACAACTCCCGCCGAAAACATTAAATAAAACCCGACCGTTAAAGGCTTTATATTCTACAAGTACTGTAATATAGAATTACAACACTGCCCAGATGTACGGCAAATACTGAAAGTAAGACTGACTCATAGCGTGTTGGTGAATGATCATTTAAAACAGCCTCACCAGGAAAACAGGCAACCAGCCATCTCCCTGCCGGCTCTAAATTATTGTGCATTCACAGTTTATTATCGTATCCACATATAGCAGCTTATGCGATCAGGGAACCGTTTCTTCTTTTGATGCAACAAAATAGTCGTACCGATATGAAGCTCGTATTTGTCGTGTTTCAAATAGAGATGGGATTACCTGTGATTTTACAATCACTGTGAAAACCTATTATACTGAGATTCGTGATTTTTTCAAGTCATTCTTTCTTTTAGCTCTGACAGCCTGTTGACGATGTTATATGACCAATACAGAACTGTGATTTGCCGTAATGATCTCGCTATTTCGGGATTTTCACTCAAATAAAACAAAAAATCATAATGTTAAGGATATAACTGAATAAAGGAAATAAATAAACCGTTTTATTTTTTTAATACGTTCTGTATTTCCTCATTAGTGGAACCCCTCAAATCCGAACTGATTGGGACTGAAGCCTTTTCTTCCCGGGAAATAATATTATGCACTTATTTCGTCACTGTATTTGCGCGGTAAGCGACGGGAGACGCGGTGATTGGGGTTATACAGGCTGTGTGTGACTCAATTAATTCATAAGGGCAGTGACCTTGGCGGGTCGAGCCTGTGCTAAAAATAAACCACTCTCGCCCTTACTAACAGGGATGCGTATCGCGTCTGTCTACTGTCTGTGTCTAGTTTAGTGAGCGTTTGTTTACCTGCTGATAAGTGTGCATCGCTAACAGACGTGGCTTGGGATTACGTTTGTGTGAAGATTTTCTTCACTTCAACAATTAAAGATAACAGACTTAAACCTTAAAACCTTGAAAAATAAGTTTATGTGATTAATTTTTTTTTAATTTCCAGCTATTTCTTTTTTTTATTTCTTGAGAACTGTTCAGATTTGAGGGGTTCCACTGTAATAAACTATTAACCACTTTATACTAAAATAACTATTTTAGTCTAAAGAGCCCTTTGGCATTTTATGAAAGTGTTTGATTTAATTTGAACAATGGTTGTGATTGGTTGAATTAAAAATAATAAACCAGGACAATATAAAACATAGGTCTAATGAACCCTTGGCTAATGGTATTGACTCAGTATATTTTCTGTATTTTTTGTTCTGCAATAAAATACATTATATTTTTTTATTTTGTTTGTTCATCCTTAGTTTGAGACTTGAGAAGATTATTACCCCTTATTAATTTGTTACAACATATATTATAATGTTTAAATAATTATTAATATGTTTAATGTGATATATTTTTTACAGAATGGATTAAAAAAATCATATTACAGTTTGAAAATTAGTACAGTAAAATATTTCTTCTGACATTGTATATCTTTTTTAAACTTCTTTTCCTATGTTTTCACTAAATAAGTTCTGGAAAATACTTATGAATAAAAGGATGAGATCAGTCAATGTTACTAGCGGCATTATTCTCTTGTACCGTACCGTACCGAATTTGTACCGAGAACCGAGGTACAAAAATTTGTACCGTACCGACCTCATAATTTCCTGTACCGCAGACCCCTACCTTTTGGCCTATTTTTTCTACGTCAATGGGACCGGCCCCATTGTCGCAGAATCACACCTAATATGTTCGCTCTGTTAATCCTCTAACTGGTAAAGGTCGTGATTGCGATGCAATTATGTCACGTGTGTGTGTACTGGTAAGATTGTGATATAAAACTGAGTATGGTGAATACTAAATAAGTTTTTTGTGCCTAGACATAATGTTCCTCCTCCCTTCATTAAGTAGTTAGATGAGGAATCAGCAAGTGACATTCAGTGTTTTGCCTCTCCTTTACTTTATTGTCACATTATAATATTTAAAAAAAATTTTATTTCAGTTTCCTACTCTTGGTTTTGTTGTGGAGAGATATAAGGCAATTGAGCGTTTTATTCCTGAACAGTTCTGGAAAATAAAAGGTAAGAATAATGTTGAATAGTAATGCCTATTAAGGAAAAAGTAAACTTGAGATTTTGTAATAAGAAGCGAAATAGACGGGATTGTTCTCTATCACATGAAACTTAACCAAGAAATCAGCTGTAGCGCTGCCGACTCAAAATTATTCTTAAGTTTCAGGTTAAATATGATATAAATTCATCATGCTCACAGATGTAAAAACGACCATATGAACGGAGTTATTTAAAATTACGGCGTAAATTAAGAGTGTTTTTACTTGGCAAAAGCTCGGCTCTAATTTTGAGCTTTTTAAAAACGCCTCGAGCCTAGCCGAACTTTAAAAAGCTTGATGATTCAAGCCACACACCCCTACAGATCACCAGTTGCGTAGTATTGATTGATTTGTTTTTTGTCTACTAACTATGGCGAGTCGATTTTGATTATGTTTATTGATTATTTTGAGATGATTTTGATTATTTAGCCTGTGTTTTGTACTCAAATCATTGATACTAGGCCTAAATTAATATGTATTTTCAGTAAAATGAAGCTATTTTAACAAATCAATTTTTTTATCAAAGGTAGGCCTATCTATGTATACTGTATATTGTATATAAATATTCATGTATATACATATAGCCTATATATATATATATAAACAGTGCAACTTGGTTATTGCGGCCTCGGCTTTAACGTCAACTTGGATATAACGTCATTTATTTTTAGGTCCCGCCAAACTATAGGTATTTACATAGGTAAAACCTCGGATATATCGTCAGTAAATTCTAAAACCTCGTATATAACGTCAAGAAAATCGGGCCGAGAAGGCAACATATAGCTAAATAGAGAAAGTTCGGACGGTGGTGCAACGTGAGGGCTGCGGCTATTGTTTAGCTACATTCTATTTTTAGAAACGGCATTTTATTGCTGTCATACCGCTAACCACCCCAACCCCCTCCCCCTAACCTATATCCGCTGTAGTCATCATCAAGGTCAGTGTCAGTGACTCACGTCGCGTCAAAGCACTGTGATGCCGTTCGTACGTACCTACAGTTCTTGCAGCTATCGTTAGTTCAGTGTACGTCGTTTACAGTTTGTTTTTCGTTATTTTAATTTACGAATACAGTCTTGAAAAATAATGGCAAGTGTTAAGAGAAAGGTTTTGCCGAAGAAAAGGTGTGAGTTATAAGAGCGTGTGAGGAGGGACGTAACATAGCAGACGTGTGTTCGGGCTTGTTTTTTAAAATCGAACCAACAGTTGAATTCACCATGCCGAACTTCGTTGCAATATTTTCAAATTCGATTTTTTATATAGTATAGATTAGTTCAGTCAGTCATAAACATAAAATTTTATGTGTATTTCAAATTACCTTCATTAAATGTCTTAATTTCATGTAAAAAAAGTGTTTCTCTATTTTTCCTCGGTTTTAAATTAAAATTATGTAACCTCTTTTATTGCGTCACTCTGATATAGCGTCATTAATTGTGTGGTCCCTTCAATGACGTTATAACCAAGTTCCACTGTATATACATACATATATATATATGGTTTATTCATGAAAATATACATGTAAATTTTTAAATATTTTAGTACCAAACTAAAATTTAGTCTCCAAAATATGCTGTTGTACTTGTTTCCTTCTACCATGTATTCCTTTTTGAACATAGTTCATGCAGTTGTTACATTTTTTATTTTATGAATATTTCTATGTAGGGAATTAAATTTTCTACATAATGTATGTATTGGACTTAAACCATTTTTTTGCCTTTTATCTTTGCTTTCGAAATTTCTGGCAAAATTTTTTTAAAATTTCTTTGATTTTTCAAATAAAAAAACATTGATATATATATATATATTTTAAAACTATTTTCAGCTTCTGTTTTTTTTCTGAACAAAATACAAACCCATACTAAATTATGTTTACTCCATTTTTAGATTTTGTTTTACAATTGTTTTTAAATGGCCTGCAAATTAGCAAAATAAACCCGGACTGGGGGATATGCCTGGTTTTGCTGAACCTGGGATTCAAGAGGTTAAAGACCTATCCTATCCTATATGAAGAAATCATCATAAATTCTAAATTCTTTAATGCATGTTTTTAGGGTTTCAATTCTTGTGAAACTCTTTTCCAATTTTGGAGCTTTGCTTTTTCATCGGCCCAGTCGTTTGGGAGTATACTTTTACTATAGGTTTTTTTGTTGCACTTTGAACGCTTTTGGACAGAGGTAGCTTTTCCATACTGAGGGTGTCAAGATTCTCTGTATTTTGATACACCAATAGATTGCTACCTCTCCATTGCATGCTTGGCTTCTTCTTTCCACTTCCTTCAACAGTATCCACAACTACATCATCTCTGCAAACTTTGATCACGACTGTGGTGTTGGATTTGAAAGGTATAGGAGTCGTTGAACTTTCACCATTTTCATCCATATTTTTCAGCTCCACTTTCCTTCCTTTACAAGATGATACCCCCACAATGTTTTTAATATTATCTTGGTGTTTGCCAATTTTTTCCAAATTTGTAATCCTATCTTCGATCATGCATAATTTAGAAAGGATCTGTGAAATAGCTAAACTGTTCATGGAAGAAGTGAGGGTTTGTCTTGGTAAGCTTGTCAAACTGTATAAAGTACCCCTTTTCATAGTACTTTTTCGTCTGTTACTTTTCTTACTAGTTGCTTCATCCTGCAAATCCAAACTTAAGCGTTTATATTCATTTGGTACTTTCTTTATTCTCAATGCTTTTTCTGGTTCCATGGTATCTATGTGTCTTTCTTGGGAACTAAACTGAATTTTCTGCCCTGATTGTGCTATTTCATTGTTGGAATTATCTTTCAGTGAGATGCAACCAGGTGATTTTTTACCAACCCTAATTATACTTTGTCTTTGCATGGTAGGGTTCTTTGGTTCTTCTTTAACCTTAACTTCAGATTTATCTTGTGAACTAAGCATATCATTGCTCTGATTGTAACCTGGCAAGTTAACATTTCTTCTGTTCGCCGTATTTCTTATACAGGTTGAATTTGGTGGTGGTGTTGAAATTGTTAGTAAAGATTTTTTGGTTGAACCAGTGATCTTATTGTTTGAAGACCCTGCTATTGCATGTCTCATATTTCCACCTTTTATCTGTGACTTTTTCTTATTATCCATACAGAAGTGCAAACGGAACCCGCATCCTTTTTGTTTCCTTTGTAAAATCCTTTCTATACACCCTTTTTGTTTACGTTCTCCTTTATTTATGTTGCTTCTGTCATTTGGCATGGAATCGTTCATTATTGAAGGCAAATAATACAGCTAAAATTTAAATTATATTAATTACCGAGATGGTAATGAATGTATGATTGCCATAGAAACTATAAGATATTGTTCAGTCTGTTTCATTAAGGCCTGCTTTTATTAAATAATATCAGGTGTTTAATTTTATCATATGATTGACAGTTTTAAAATTTATTTTTGTATTAATATACTGCACTTTATGGATTAAGAAAATCAATTTACATCAGATACAATATATTATGTTATCCGACAATTTATTTTATAAAATATATATTATGAACATATTAAGAACATATTATGTTCTTTAATATAATTCTCAATACCTTAAGTTAAAACATAAAAGTTTATATTTTCATAGTTATTGTTTTATAAATTTTATCCTTATTAATAAACATTCAAATCCCTATTTTTTATTGTCATTAATCAAGACTAAAATTCTACTTTAGATAAAAAGCTGTCATTCATATCTTAACTTTTTTGTCATATTAAATTAAATAATTATTACTTGATTTCATCATAAGGTCACTATCATGTTTTATATGCAAGTTGAAGCCGAGCTCAGAAATGTAAATAATCATTGTAAAAATGCAGTGTGTGTGTAAATAAGTAGTGAATAATGTTTAATCGTATTTTAAACGGTACACCAGAGTCCCGGTAATCCTAACTAATCGGGATAGAACCTTGTTCGGTTACCAAGTTGTTTGGATAATCCGGAAATGCAGTGTAAAGTTGCATTAAAAGTAGGAATAAAATCCAGTTTTTAGACCCTATTCGTGTTTATAGACCAATTAACTTACTTTTTAACAGGTTCACTACATGATTTGCCTGAACAGCATCAAGTGTTCTTGCAGGGACGTTCTATCCGCTATGGACTCGTCATTATAAATATAATAGACAACACACACAATGACACATAAATAATAAACCATGATAAAACAGTGCTTCTTTAGGCCTACTTTTCAAGTGATCGCGGTCATTGCTGGAGGTTATAAACCCAAATTTTCTAAAAGTATTTCGCCGATGATAAAGAGTTTGACCGTGAGAATCGAGTCTATTGTGTTGTACTGTTGAGTGTAGCTAAAAAATGGAATCAAAAACAGATTTTTTGTGTGTAATTTAATGTAAATGAAATTTTATTAATATTAATCTACAGAGAAATAGAACAAGTTATTAATTCAAATATTTACATTACATACAAGCTAGAACTATCTTCAGACTCTACGTAACCATTAGATATTTATATATTTGGTTCAAAATTCAATGACTGATGAATCGACACAGATTTTACGTCAACTATTAAACTTGTTTTCAATCAATTATATACCATGAGATGTCATATTTAATCACGATTTGTATTAAAATGTCATAAACTATGTACAAAACGCTGTGAAAGGCCAACTGCTGGTGGAATTATACATTTTGTCTACTTGAAATTAGAATCAGAAGCTGCAGCCAGTCTAAGAAGCCAATTATGTAGCATTTTCATGTTCAGTTGTAATGTGATAGGCCTCATTTGCTTTTGGTCTTATATCTTGATCAATGGTCTCAGGAACAGCATGTATAGCATGTTTTGTCTGCTACATTGAGTAAAGCACCTCTAGGTATCCTGGGATCTCCTTAGCTTATTCTCAACATTGTTTTCTTTGCAGTCTTTGTCAGTTAAAGCTTAGTTACAATCAATAAAATTCTAAATATTCTATTCTATAAATTGTGGGAATTCCAACTTAAGGTTGTTCACCTATTTGTTTTTTTTAGTGTGCTAACCTTTATTATTTTGAATGAAGTTTGTCATGTAGCAAATAGATGTTTGCAAAACTATGAACAATACTTTGGTGTTTCAGTAACTCATGACGTAGATGACGTCAAGGTGGATTTTTCTTGGACTCGGGTCCGACTTTTTGATGAAGATGTTGTCCGAGTGATTTACGAGAGGTGCTTAGAAAATCCTATAGCAAATGTGGAATCTGTTGTCTCGAAACCAAAGAGCAAGTGGAGACCTTTACCACTAGACACAGTGGTAAGTGAATTGAAGACAATTTTCAATTATTTTTACAATTATTTTTCAATGATATTACCAAGAAAGAAGAGTAAGATGCATATTCAATAACTATAGTTTTCTTAATAATCCTGATTACTGAGTTGCAATTCACTATTCGATTTCGAGAATGTGGTCATGGTATGTGCACATTATTCCATCCCTATTTATTTATACCATACAAGACATATGACATTCACCAATGTTCACGAAGTCTTCATTTTTTGTACTGCGCTTAAGAAAAAAAAACTGTACTGCTTCATATACGAGGGGGTACCCAAAAGTAACTGGAATAGCTCTCCTGAGGGCGGAGCTTTTGTAGTACAGGTGAGCGCCACTAGGGCGTGTCTAGCGCAACTCTGCCAGTTCAGTCCCACAGGCCGTTGAGCTAGCACATTCTGTTTGTTTGTAGCTGTTTCACTGCTGCTTCATTTTTTATGATGGCAAGTTCAAGTGAACGTGTCGCTGTGAAATTTTATTTTCTACTTGGTAAAACCGCTGCTGAAACTGTTTTAAAGTTGAAAACTGCTTTCAAAGATGATGCTTTTGATAAAACTCAAGTGTATGAGTGGTTTTCTTGATTTAAAAATTGTGACATGTGATTGATGACAAACCTCATTCCGGAAGTCTGGGTTGTGGGACTTCACTTAGATTAGAATTAGACAGACCTTCCCATTCCTAACCTTCCTCTCTATCTCCTTTTATCTCCTTTTAGTACATACAATACAATATTTCCCAAGGAAATGTGCCTGGCCATCTATTCTTTGCTTTTTCGTCATTCTTGTCATTTCCCTCAATCTGCATCGTATAGACACAGACACACGTCTGTTGGTGGTTTTGAGCCAACAACATAAATTTCTCCACGATGATTTTTTCTGTTGGAAATAACAATTTTATATAATGAAGTTGATACTGTTAGTTTTTTTTGTTCTAATCTCATACCGTAAATGAATCATGTGATCGACAGGAGTTTGAGAAATTAGCATCGCGCAAGTTGCGGTTGAATGTGAAGGATGCGATGGCTACAGCGGAAAAGCTCTACACCAAGGGGTTGATCAGCTACCCTCGAACGGAGACTAACATCTTCCCCAAGGAAATAAACTTGCAGAACTTGGTGCAGATGCAGGCAGAAAATAGACACTGGGGAGGTGAGGATGCTTTAATTATCAAATAATAATGTTACCCTTGAGATTTGTTATTAGTCTATAGATCTATAGATATTTTTGAATTTTTTTGAAAATGGTATACTTAAAATAATAATTTGTTAAGAGCATTGCATTTTGTTAAGAGAATTACAATGACTTCATGATTAAATTGAAATTGTAATAATTATTTTAAAACTCTAAATTACCGTGCTGCTCAGTGTTGACAAGATTAACTCTTAAGGTGGTACGAGCAAAAAAATCTTAAACATTTTTAATTTAATTGTTTTTTACTTGATAGTATCATAAATATGCTATGGCATAATTTTTAAAGTTTTTAGTGAAAACTTTTTCGGTTTACAGGGTAATTTATTTGGAAATTTGACGTTTTTTGAACAAGGAGTGTGGGAAAACTGCTTATGTTTTTGAGCTGAAATTTTGGGAACGTGGATGAATAACCGCCTTTTTCACGTAACCTATGTGAAATTTTGAAATAAGAAAAAAATTCATATACGAGGGTTGTCCGTAAAGTAAGGTTCCCATAGCGCTGCAGTGGACAATAGTGCTACGACAGGGGTTCGCGCGGTTTTGTTGTGTACCTGGGTTCCCCCACTCCAAACCCCCACCGCAGCGAAGTGTTTGCGGAACTCAGTCTTGGCCTGGCAGCCGAGCAAGATGGAGTTTCCCATTGCTTGGCCCGCCAGGTGTGAGCTGTGCTCAATGAATCCGCCCGACTTGTCAGCGAAAATTTCCCTGAAATAATTAACATGTGCGAAAGAACATTTTCGGCGGCCGAGAGAGTGAAAAAGCTGTTCCACTATCTGCGCGCTTGCGGCAGACTTCTTGACTCGAAACAATCAAAAGCTGCCCTTACTGCGCATGCAAAAAATTGCCGTTTCAAACTACAAAAAATAACAGTCTGAACGTTTCCGAATATACTAGTTTTTATGCAAATAAACATGTTTTTCACTGAGTAAAATCACTGGGAACCTTACTTTACAGACAACTCTCGTATTACAGAAAATGATTTTTATCACCACATTTTTGATCCGATAATCTTATAAAATACATAATTTTGAAGGTCAAAAAATGTACAAACAAAGGCAGAATTGTTATCTTAAACTAGTCACTCAGGAAGCTCACACGAAACAATTATTACATATGTGTAACGCATGAGTGGGACTAGTGCCAACCTAGCCGATTTCATTTGTCCCTAACACCACTCAGAACGCCTTGAAGTGCTACTGAAAATTTTTATTTATTGAAGATTTTAAGACTGTTTTTCCAGTACTATAATACAAGTAAGGTTTGGATATATATATTTGCACACGGATCTTGAAAATGGCTCTAACGAATTCCTTTAAATTTTGGAAATAACTAATTGCCTCTACTCAGTTGTCATATTCATCAGATTTTGAGGCAGTGCATTTATAATTTTGCGTCCAATGTAAGAAGGTTTCTTGCTGAACTGGGTTATGTGGTGAGCAGGAAGACTGTAGTCATTTGCTCTTCTAGTTTGGTAGGAATGGGAAGGTCTAGCTCATTTCTGGGAATGTCTAGCTGGATGGTGTAAACTGCCACAGTATGGATGTAGATCGCTGGTACAGTTAGGAGTTTAAGTAATTTAAAAGATTCTTTGCAACTGTCTCGGGGACCAAGACCAGTCAGTGCTCTTATTGCCTTTTTCTGGAGAACCAGGATGTTGTTTAGGTTGCCCTTGGATTTTCCTCCCCAAGAAATAAGTCCATACCGGATGTGGGATTCTACTACAGCATGGTAGGCAATCTTTGCTGTTTCCATGTTACTTATCCATTTAAATCTCCTGATCAGGTAGATTCCACATGAAATTTTCTTAGTCAGCTGTAATATGTGATCTGTCCAAGAAAGGTCACAGTCTATGGTTAAGCCCAGCAGTTTTGTTTTTTGTTCGAGTGTGACATTGGGGATTTCCGGTATTTTTTCATGTCGCCTACTAAAAATAATCTGAGTCGTTTTGGATGAGTTTATGGCCAAATCATTTTGAAGACAGCACTGGACCGCTTTATTGATTGTCGAGGTGATATCTGAGTGCAGTTCTATCACATCATCATTGGCAAAGAGTAGAGTTGTATCATCTGCATACATTATGGTCTCAACATTATTGTTGTCGATGAAGCTGGAAAAGTCATTTGTAAACAGTATGAACAAAAACGGTCCCAAGACAGAGCCCTGAGGAACTCCTTTGTTTACTGCGAGTAGACTTGATTTACCCATTTCTTGTTTTCTGTTTACCTTTTGCTGTATTTCAACAAACTGTTTGTGTACTTTGAGGTAGCTGGCTACCCATTCTTTTGCAGGGCCCACAATTCCTAAAATTGATAGTTTATTGAGGATGAGATCGTGGCCCAGGCAATCAAAAGCTTTGCTGAAGTCGAGCAGGACAGCAGATACGTGTTTGTTGTTTTCTAGGTGGTCTATTGTGTGTTCAATTAGAGTTACAAGGGCAGTGGCAGTAGACCTTCCCTTCAGGAAACCTACTGGGCGCTGAACAAACTGCTAAGCAGTAAAATACTTAGAAAGAAAACAAAAATCCAGATCTACAAGACTATATTACAACCAATAATTCTTTACGGTTCGGAAGCCTGGGCATTATCAAAGTCTTCAGAGAAAAAGCTCATAACTTTTGAGAACAAAGTACTCAGGAAAATTTTTGGACCTGTTTGTGAAGAAGGAGTCTGGAGAATTAGGAAAAATAGAGAGGTAAAGGAATGCTATCGCGAGCCTGATATAATAACAAACATAAAAAGTAAACGATTGAGATGGCTGGGCCATGTATTGAGAAAGGAAGACAACAATGTGATAAAACAGGTGTTCAACGGTAGACCGGATGGCAAGAGACCACTGGGAAAACCAAGACTTTGTTGGAGAGACCAGGTTCTGAAAGACATAAGACTGGGAGTGGAAATGGAGATGGCTGAAAATAGAGAAGAGTGGAGGCGGATCATTGGTGAGGCCAAAAACCATCTTGGGTTTATATGGCCACAGGAGTAAGAGTAAGAAACACCTACTTTCAGCGTTCCTCACAGCAGCAAACCTGCATACTCTTTCCCATGTTAATCTTATGGAGAGTAGGCAAATAATACTCATATTTATTGACAGATAATGATAAAACTTGTCATATATTATTATTATGTTATGGATTTGGAAATTCCCTGAGTACGCGGTGTGCTGCGACGGGGGTATTTATCTAATGTGGAATTTGCTATTTCAGAAAAAAATTTGTTGAAGTGAGTGTTAGTATAGTAGGCTGTAAGTCACTCAGTAAACGGTTCAAATCCTAAACATTAACACAATATACACTATTTACTGCTGAAACAATGAAAATAAACACTCATCGACAAATGTCAACAAACAAGGTTAGTGAAAGTGAAAACGGCTGGGGTAATGACTCGCATATATAAGCGTAAAATAAGTAGTACAAGAGTGAACAAATACTGGCCAAAGTTGCCTAACAACTGATTTCACCAAATATTCCAACAAAGCAACATCACCATGTACTCTATCAGTTGGTGCAGTAAATGTGGCAAAATAATTGATCGCGAGTAAACTCATTTACCTCGCCGTGCAACTCTACTATGCTTCGTTTAAAGACGCTAGTTGCCTGGGGTTAAATAATGAGAAAAATTATTTCAAAAGAAAAATCTATACTGTGTTAATTGATAAAGAGAGAGTGATGGTTTTCTGATTGTCTTTGATCACATTAGTCTTGAATTTGTTTTCAGTTAATTTTGTTAAAAAAACCTTGAACTATATTTCTCAAACTTCTTAAATAATATATGAATCTTAATTTTTTTCATATTACTTCCAATTAAAGAAAATGAGCCTAAAAGTTCCTAATTAGACCTTCAAGACCTTGTCAGTGATCTTCATCTTGTCTTATGCAATAGACAATTATTTGCACTTTCATTAAGAATACATACAATGGTGCCATAAAATTGCGCCATTAATGTTTTGTCATTTTCATTTCTGATGATTTGATATCTGTGTTAAACAGTTAGAAAGTTTTCTTTTAGAGTTTTTGCCTCATCATCATAGTGTGCTGTTAACTTACCCATTCGTCTTGTTCTGACTGTTTTACTGGGGCATATGTAATCTAATATTTGTCTAATCGTGGTTTGGAATGCATTGTATGCCTCCTCAGCATCATTAGTTATATCATAGTTATTAAAATTAATATTGAAGGTATATTCATTAAACCAAAAATCCTACATTTTTTGATATTTTTCTATTTAAGAAACCTTCCCACCCAGTTTGATTTTTAGAAAAGACCATACTCATAATATTATTTGAACCCTCAAATTTTCTCTCTTGTGAAAATTCAGTTATCATGATTGATGAGTAAGATCAATTCTATTTCATATCATTTTATACAAATTGCTATTTCGTGTGTATAAGAATGCAATTAATTTAATTGTTGTAGCTTTTGCACAGAGGGTGTTGAATGACGGGCCGAACCCGAGACAGGGGAGGAAGTCTGACCAGGCCCATCCACCCATCCACCCGACCAAAGCTGCTCATGATCTTCAAGGTATCTCCTTTATTCAAGTTATTTTTTTAATCCTATAGTGGTACTCGAATAACTCAAACTTCATTAGTTGAAATATTTCTTTTGGTTTCTAACATTTAGTATTCCAAAAATGTTAAACATTTTTAATGATTCCAAATTTATTTTAGACAATCCGAATTTTCAGCATCGTAAATTAAGATTTAAAAATTAATCTCCGACTCAAAATATGTATAACTTTGTAAAAAATACACTTTTTTAAACAATATTTGGCAAAGTTTTGCTTTGGACCAAGTGTTCTCCAGCGCCATCGTACAGACTAACGAGAGACGTCATTCGTGATTGGTAAAAAATATGTGAAAACAGGCAAAAATCCTGTCTTATAAACAATAGATTGATTTTTATGTTTGCAGCTAAACATAAAACAAACGTTTTTGTACTCAGTGTGTTATGTTTCTTGTTCAGTACTCTGTCAGTCAAAAAAGTATTCAATATTTTCTTCCCTTTTGTTTATATTATAAGTTACCAGAATTTTACTATTAATTTTGTTTACGTTATAATCACGTACGTTCGAGTTAAGTTTTCACTAATGTCGCCTATTGCAGTTCAGATATTGCTGAATACATTTTAGTTTGGATATGATATGTTATTGCCAAGATAAGAGAATAAATACCGATAAAGATTGCAGCTGACGCTTTGACTCTGGTAGGCAACAAAGCCTTGGTTCTGACATCACACGGTCGCTCTCTGGGCTTGATCACGTGAAGTAAAAGAGTATGATATTTTAACTAATTTGATTTGTTGTTCATTTTAACAAACTATTTTACAGAAATAATTAAATTTATTATTATTTTATTAGAAATAGGTAATTTATTTTTAGATATTAATTGATGTTCAAATATAGTGTCAATTTCCTTTAAAATAAGTATTTATTGTTTTCGGCTTCTTTTGTATGAAATTCTTTAATTCAAATTTTTAGATAATTCGAAGTTTTTAGCTGGTCTCTTGAGGTTTGAATTATCCAAGTTCCACTGGAGTATACTTTTGAGTCACCAGGCCCTGATGGAATCAGACCTGTGTAATTGCAAAAGGGGATTGAGAAACCTCTGTGTACGCTCTTCAGAGCTGGTTTGGTTTTGGGCTATGTTTCTTCGGCGAGGAGTCGCTCTGGGGTAGTCTTCTTTCCGAAGACTCACAAACACTGTTTCTTCTCAATTATTTCCATTTGAAAACTATTGATCTATCCAAATTTTTGGTGATCCGAAACGGCCTCGGCCTCAATTAGTTGGGATGTAGTTCTACTGTATTTTTGAGTGTCAGGTACTGAGCACACTTTTCACTGTAAATACTTAGCCGAATCCATACTCTGGTTGTCAATCTAACCTCGTTGAACATTGAGAATTTCTAGACACTCCATGGGGGGAGTTTTGGTATCAACATCAGATATGTGACTATTAGCCACACTTCCCATTCATTTCTTCTTAAAAGGTCATTTTGGTTATGAGTTATAAGAGCATAATCCGTTTGTTATATGAGCAAACCTTTTAGTAGTAAATTATTGCTGGGAAATTTTTAGGAAACTAGAAATTTTACTTTTTCCTTAAAAAATAATTGTAAACAAAGGAAACATTCACATTTTGTTTAATATAGCCTTGTATTTTCTACCCACCTAACCTTCCTTGTATGGCACTTTGCAGGAACAGAGGCCAAAGTCTACGAGTTTGTGGTCAGGCATTTCCTCGCCTGTGTGTCTAAAGATGCCCAAGGACATGAAACAGTTGTGACCATTGACGTCAACGAAGAAAAGGTTCATAGCTGTAATGTCATATTCTTAACAGTAAAAGTAGTTAATAGTTGACAGCTAAGACATGTGAATTTGATATCTTTGACACCGAGATCAAGTGAAATCCAAGAAATGAATAAATGATTCCCTTAAAGCTTACCATAACAATTTTTATAAAAATTGTAGTAATATTTTCACTATTTAAGTGTGTAACTTTAGTCTGACCATGTAATTGACCTTGTTTAAAGGAAAATAATTATGTTTCTTTATTAATATATGAAGGGAGAACAGGCCCATTTGGTCAAGTAGAATCAATTCAGTAGAAGACACAAATCTTTAAAATCTAATTTTTATTTAGTCAATCACCAAAATATAAAATTTATTCTTGTTTGGCCTCTCATTATTCATATCAAAATTTTTATAACTGTGTGACAATTTATGGTAAGTATATACTAAGAACAGCTATGTCGAAACTTAAGGTTAGCAAAATTCTAGCTAACCTATCTTAAAAACTCAACTAACTAAAACGTTATCACTCTTTACTTTAGTGTCATGATGTTTTTACTTTCCTAAAGTGAACTTTAAGCACTTTTCATTTGCCTTGAGATTCAATTGTCATAGATGTTAACATTAGACTATGAGAAATTAAAAATTTACCAAGACTGGGAGGTAAAATGAAATAGGAGGTCCAAACTAAGAACTTTAGGTTTGCCGGTTTTTTGATAACTCAAGTTTGTAACCGAATGATATTAACCACACCCATTAAATGTTGTGTCAAGATTTGATTAGATACATAAGTAGAATGGTAACGCAGTTGGGGTGTACTTAAAACCTAGCATAAATTTATTTATTTGTACCTTTGTTACTGGCAAAAATCACTAATAGATTGTAACACTATTTTTCCTGTCCACAGTTTGTGGGTTGTGGTTTAATGATTATCGCCCGTAACTACCTTGATGTGTATCCGTATGAGAACTGGAGTGATCGACCGATGCACTTATACACACAGGGACAGACATTTCGACCGACTTCTCTAGAAATGGTTGATGGAGAGACCAGTCCACCGAAACTGCTGACGGAAGCTGATCTCATCGCTCTCATGGAGAAACATGGAATTGGTATGTCTGCTACTCGTTAACTGCCTCTAAAGAGTAAAATGCCTGCCATGAAAAGGAAAAAGCGGTTCGGATTCCACGTTAAACTGTAGGTCCCTTAGTTCCCATTGGCTGTTGGGATATTAATTAACAGTACTGTCTAAGGAACGTGTCAGCCTTAGTCAGTAACAAGTCTACAAGATCACGCTACAATCATCTTACACTCATTTTTCATTCATACTTGGCTTAAAATACCTACCTGGGTATTTGCCCATTCCAAAAAGTAATCCAATCTAATCAAATATTTCTGGCATGATTTTCAAAGTTTCATAGTCACGGTAGCATCATAATTTTGCATGAAAACTGGCTACTTCACCTGAT
This sequence comes from Nephotettix cincticeps, assembly GCA_023375725.1. Classification (NCBI taxonomy): domain Eukaryota; kingdom Metazoa; phylum Arthropoda; class Insecta; order Hemiptera; family Cicadellidae; genus Nephotettix; species Nephotettix cincticeps. Next base: position 128,114,159 of record CM041786.1, on the reverse strand, counting down.
TTCGATTAACCCCACATTTTTCTCATCATTCCATCTCCTCTTCCCATTCGGGGTTGGTGTTTTTCAACCATAATAATCAGTTATTTAAAGCCAGATATTGGAGCATCAGTAAGCTATTATTGCAACAAATGCGATGGATGTAATTTGTGTATTTGGTTCATCAAAATTTCATTATTAGTGCACTAGTCACCTCTATCAGCAAATTGGTAACAACTGCACAGCCTTGCTCTCTGGCTCAATAGGGTAGACACATTGATCCACCTGACCTATCTATACCGACCTTCGGACCAGTGTGGTGTTGGTCCGAGTTAACATTTTTTCAGTTTTCAAAACGTCTTTATTCTTTAGACATACATTTACAAATATGACGTGTTGAGTGTTAGTACATGGGAAAATAAATATCTATGTACAAAACATTGTTGTGTGGAATATAAACATATAGAATACATTACTATAATTTTTTTATATTTTAGAGACAAATATTTGGGAAAAGGAAATATTTAAAACATTAAAACAAACAGTAAAAACAGCCTTTCAACTATCAACTAAGAGTAAATTATCAATGTTTCAGAAATTCAAATTTCGTTTCCATTGTTCAAATTAGGTACCAAAAATATTAAAAGCAACTACAGGCCAATTTCTTTGTTAAGTGTAATATCTAAAATACTTGAGAAATGTGTTAAAATTCAGCTGCAGCAATATTTGGAAAATAATAATATTTTATCGGAAAAGCAATTTGGGTTTAGGAAAGGCAGAAGTACTGCCGATCCCTTATTTTTAATTAACAAGAGTATCGTTTAGTCAATTAATAATAATGAAAAGGTGCTCATGGTTTTTATTGATTTAGCCAAAGCCTTCGATTCAATTGATAGAAACACTCTTTTTAATAAACTAGAATATATAGGAGTGCGAGGCTTGGCGCTCAATTGGTTTAAAAGTTACCTTTCTGAAAGGAAGCAGATTGTTTAAATTAATAACTTGCTTAGCGATGCATGTTATGTTAATTATGGTGTTGTACAGGGTAGTACCCTTGGTCCTCTGCTTTTTTTGATTTATATAAACAATTTAGACAAACTTAAAATTTCCGGCAACATTTTTTATTTTCAGATCAATAATTTTCAAAGCTCCAACTTGGCAGAATGTTTTTCAGATTACTTCAATAGAAATGACCATTATCAAACAATGGTTTGATGAAAATATTTTAACAATGAATGTTTCAAAAACCAAATGCATGCCAATAGGGTTGCGCCCTGCTAGTGAGCCGCCCGCGGACCTCAGGCTGGTGCTTTACACTTGTGGCACTGCACCCGCTGCCGCCTGTCAATGTTCAAGAGGTAGAGAGGGTTGATCATTACAAGTATCTTGGGGTTGTATTGGATTCTAAATTGCGATGGGAATACCAAATCAATTACTTAAAATCAAAACTTAGAAAAATGATATACGTGTTTCACCAACTAAGTGCAATACTAAATGAAACGGAAATTCACACGGTTTATTTTGCATATGTTCAATCCATTCTCCAGTATGGAATTATAGTTTGGGGAGGTGTTGGAACAACACTCCTAAATCCATTATTTGTTGTCCAAAAATCAATCATCAAAGCTGCTTTTAAAAAGTGCAAGCGATTCCCGACTAATCAGTTATTTTCCCAGACAAAATTACTTTCAATCAGACAATTATATATTAAAACATTATCGATTTATACTTAAACTCATAAAGAAATTGTAATCACCCCCATTTTTCTCATAGTTTTAGAACCAGAAACTCAGTTAATGTAGGTGTGCAAGTGCCCAGGGCAGTAAAATCAATTTGTCATTCAAATTCATTCTTTATAGCGAATTTCATTTATATAAACATTCCTTTGGAGATTAGAAACCTTCAGGTTTCTACAAAATTGTTTAAATTGTCTATCTCTGACTGGTTGTTGGAGATCGGTCCCGAACAGGCTGAGACACTCATCCGCTCTGAGTACAGCAACTAACCCACTCAAACTGTTCTCACTGTTCCCACTTCATTCACAAACAACATATGCCGTCGTGCCGAACATTCTGCATCATGCAGGCCACAATAGATTAAATCCTGTTCAGTACACTCAATCTATATATTTACATTAAAACAGCAAAAATATGTCTTATATGGTTACGTTTGTTTGTAGATTAAAAAAAAATGTATGTACTTTTTATTTCTACTATTTATTAGGGGTCTGCGGTGCACCAAAAAAATCGGTACGGTACGGTTACAGCCCTGTACCAAACCTCGGTACGGTACAAGAATTTTTTCGGTACAAGTTCGGTACGGTACAAATAAGGAAAATTATGTCACTATCCAGTCTAGGTTGCCATCAAACATAAAAAACATCTCCTGCCGAAAACATTGAATAAAACCCGACCGTTAAAGGCTTTATACTCTACAAGTAATATAGAATTACAACACTGCCCAGATGTACGACAAATACTGAACGTAAGACTGACTCTACAGTTAAAGCAGCAGCAACAGTTAACAGTTCAACAGTTAAAGCATTGATTTTATAATTACGAAGTATGTAAATTCAATGGTTAAAGATAACCGACTTTAAGCGAAAAACCCTGACTTTGTTAAACCTTGAAAAATAAGTTTGTGATTAAATTTTTTTTAATTTTTGAATGATCATTTAAAATAAAACAATTTCACCAGGACTTCAGGAAAATCGGGCAACCAGCCATCTCCCTGCCGGCTCTAAATTATTGTGCATTCCCGGCTTATTATCGTATCCACGTGTAGCAGCTTACGCGATCAGGGAACCGTTCCTCCTTTTGACGCAATAAAATAGTCGTACCAGTATGAAGCTCGTATTAGTCGTGTTTCAAATAGCGATGGGAATACTTGTGATTTTTCAATCACGATGAAAATCTTTTAAACTGTGAATCATGATTCTTTAAATTGATTCGTTCTTTTTCCTCTGACAGCCTGTTGACGATGTTAAATGACTAATACAGAACTGTGATTTGCCGTATTGATCTCGCTCTTTCGGGATTTTCACTCAAATAAAATAAAAAATCATAATGTTAAAAATATAATTGAATAAAGGAAATAAATAACTTTTATTTTTTTAACAATATGTTCTGTATTTCCTCATTAGTGGAACCCCTCAAATCCGAACTAATTGGGACTGAAGCCTGTTCTTCCAGGGAAATAAATACTGCGCACTTATTTCTTCACTGTATTCGCGCGATAACCGACGGGTTATACAGGCTGTGCGTTCGTTCATAAGGGCAGTGACCTTGGCGGGTCGAGCCTGTGCTAAAAATAAACCATTCTCCCCCTACCCTTACTAACAGAGATGCGTATCGCGCCTGTCTACTGTCTGTGTCTAGTTTAGTGAGCGTTTACCTGCTGATAATTGCGTATCTATAACAACCGACGTGGCTTGGAATTACGGTCGTGTGAAGATTTTCTTCAGTTAAAGCATTGATTTTATAATTACGAAGTATGTAAATTTTTAAAGTTATTTTTAAGGTTAAAGATAACAGACTTTAAGTGAAAACCCCTGACTTTGTTAAACCTTGAAAAATAAGCTTATGTGATTAATTTTTTTTAATTTCCATGTATTTCTTTTTTTTGATTTCCCGAGAACATGTTCAGGTATGAGGGGTTCCACTGTAATTTTAAAATATTAACCACTTTATACTGAAATAACTATTTTAGTCTAAAGAGCCCTTTGACATTTTATGAAAATGTTTGATTTAATTTGAACAATTATTGTGATTGGTTGAATTAAAAATAATAAACCAGGACAATATAAAACATAGGTCTTGGCTAGGGGGTATTGACTCAGTATATTTTCTGTACTTTTAGTTCTGCAATAAAATACATTATAGTTTTTTATTTTGTTTGTTCATCCTTAGTTTCATATAGACTTGAGAAGATTATTTCCTCTTATTAATTAGTTTCAACATAAATTATAATGTTTAAATAATTATTAATATGTTTAATGTGATATGTTTTTTAAAGAATGGATTTAAAAATCATATTACAGTTTGAAAATTAGTACAGTAAAATATTTCTTTTGACATTGTATATCTTTTTTTAAATTCCTTTCTCAATGTTTTCACTAATTAAGTTCTGGAAAATACTTATGAATAAATAAAGGATGAGATCAGTCAATGTTACTAGCGGCATTATTCTCGTGTACCGTACCGACCTCATAATTTCCTGTACCGCAGACCCCTACTATTTATATTCTATTTCTAAGTGTAATTTTTTTTCTTTAAATTTTTTTTCTTTTCTCATAAAGGTACACACTTATTTATTGAAGAACGCGTTCCCGCGCGCAGGGCAATATCGGCCTATGCGGGAACTTTTTTTCCGTTACCTGTTAATTATATATTAAAAACATTGTATGTATATTTTTGGAAATAAAATGTATTTGATTTGAAACCCTTGCTCTACTGAAAAAATATGCAAGTATTTCAGATTGTGCTTATGTAATTGCAGGCACTGATGCTACTCACGCGGAACACATAGACAAGATCAAGACGAGGGCGTACGTAGGGCTGGAAAACAATATGTACTTTGTCCCGGGTCACCTGGGCATTGGGCTGGTGGATGGCTACGATGATATGGGCTTCCAGATGAGCAAACCTCACCTGCGAGCGGAGCTGGAGGCGGACCTTGTCAGGTGGGGCGACTTTAAAAAACTAATTGTTATAGCAATATAGCTGACTCTCGATAGTCCTACATTTAATTATCCGACTCTATATCCAGCCGCAATTTGCGCTGAATGAGTCATCGGTCTAGACGTTTGCTTACAGTGTATTGTACTGATTTTCGTGTTGTGACAGGATTCAAATCTTCCTATTTTTAGTAGCTCTCTCTTTACTGATAACCACATCGCTTGTGCTGTTAGCGATACGTGCTGTTATACTGGTCAGTGCTTTATGTGAAAGTAATTTAATGTTCAGTGAAGTGTTAAGCGTCAAGTGATGGCAAGTACAAGTGGTATAACTATAAAACATAAACATAAAACAATAACTTCTTTCGAAAAATGGGAAATAATTAACCTGTTGAGGAGTATACCCGTCATGTGACGTGGCTAACATCAGAGCTACGAAGAGAAGGTGTATTATAGGTGTATAAGCAGTCCCCCTGGGAGTAAGAAAAAAAACTATGGATTTCTTTAAATATACAGTATTACTACAATAAATGGATATAAAAAGCATATTACAATCACATTTTGACATTTTTTATATTATTTAAATCACTTAAAACGTGTTTTGGGTGTGATATATTTCAAAACAATGATGCATGTATAGCGGTAATCACCCATTATTGGCCATTACAAAGGAGTCAATAACTAAACGGCAACAAAAATCACTAGGATAACCTAACAGATAGAAGATCAGTAGACACCAAGTAGCGCACCTACCATCACATTCACAGGTGCTAAGCCAATTCTAGAGAAACATCGACGAAATAAACCTTATAAAAATTCTGTGCCTAGTAAATTACGCATCAGTTCTAAATTATTCCTTTTAAAAAAATATTATTTTACTTAAATGTTTTCAGGTGTAATAAACCATTACAAATTTTAATTTTAATTTTTAATATATTTTTAATTTAATTCAAATGTTAACAATAAAAATCAAAACATCTGTTTATAACCATTTGTTAGTTGTTGATTGATCTATTCACATATTGTTCACCACCAGGTGGTGGTGTAATATAGAGGTTTTGCATGAATATTTATTTTATGTATGTAATAAAGGAAAAATTATCAAATTAGTAAACAATTTGTAAAAACTGAAGGGTGAAATAACTGCGAAACATTACAATCATTACAGTAGAACCTCAATTAACCGTCACCCTCGGGACCGCGACCATGACGGATAACAGAAATAATAATAGTGCCGTTACAAACACCGTCTATGTGCTAGCGCCACTAAAAACACATTCTACGTGTACACCGATAGCCCGTAAAGCACAAATACTAGTAGGCACTGGACTAGAAATCGGCAAAACTTCGGTTTCCTGTAGTAAGCAACGCACCGTTCTGAACTGAATGAACTGAAACAGTAGCAGTGGAATTCATAAGACAGCAACCAACTGAGGCGGCACCTGGCGCGTAGATCTAAGGTCAACCCCACCCCCCTTGCTGTCAATGACTCACACACAGTGCAGGGGTGTTGTACAGTCGTCACTACTCAAAATAGAGCCTCGACAGACTATCCGGCTCGGCACTGACGCGAATAATAATTTTTTTGCACTAGTGGGGTGGCGGATAATAGAGACTGACGGTTAAAACGGTGACAGTTAATCGAGGTTCTACTGTATATTGCTTGAAGCCAACAAACCAATTGGTGTAAATTAAATTTCTCTTTTGCTTTTCAATCCTCATTCCGTTTCTTACACAATAAGTTGATCACAGGCTGATAATAACTGTATCGATAATTAAATAAACAGTATATGATCAGCCCAAACAATTGATGTTGGCTACAAAACCTTAAACGACATCGAAGCTTAGCAGACGCCGAAGCTCAGTGCTAGCGCAGAGGATTCACGTGCGGAAGGTAATGAGATCCCCGTCCGGGGTAAGCTAAAATTTTTTTCAGAGTTTATGCAAGTTACTAAAAAAAGTGTTTTTGGTATATTAGTTAAGGTTTAGTAAATCTGTTTTATTTAAACCATATAAACTGTGTTTATATTGAGTTATAAATGTGTAATACAGTGGAACGTGGATAATTCGAAAACTTCTTTATTTCGAAGTTTTGACTTGGTCCCTAGAATTTTATATAAAAACAATGTTAAAATATCCTGGTTAATTCGAATAATTTATTGGATAATTCAAATTTTTTGCAGCGTAAATCTATAAAGAGAACAAGTCATTGTGTGCGATTTTCCAGGAAACGACAACGTTCGGGCTTCCTGTCCGTAGACTATTTTTAGGTAGATCAACGCGTCCACCCCCACCAACCCTTCTTGCAGCACGTACACCTGCTGTTGACTGGTCACATGATACCCCTCCCCCTCAACAGTCCACTACTGCTCATAAATCACAACATTGACATCTCTAGTCTGAGTCTGTCACTACACGGCGCCGGCGCAGTTCAGTACCGTGTGTGTATCATTGATGGTGGTTTGTTCCGATATTCGTCATCTTTGTTTTGTGTTGGCATTTGTGACTTCGTCTGCGTTCATGTTAACACGTCATGTGTATGAACTGGTTCGCTTCGTCAAAGCGAACCTACAAATCTCTGACGTTGCAAGAATAAATAGCGGCAATCAAGGAGGTAGAGAAGGGATTTAAGAAAAAGTTTGAAATAGCTTAAGTTTTGGGATCCCTCCAAACACATTATCGACATTTAAAAAAAATTAGGATTTTTAATCAATAATATCTTCATTAACATAACTTTTAGCGAATTTCCCATAGGGAAGAAGCTATTACCGTAGGTCTCATGGCGAGACTTAAGCCCGGGACCATGTTATTTTTTCTTCTTTAGGTGCCCAGAGTCCAAAAACAATAGTCGTTAAAATTTTTATATAATATAAATGTGTCTGTGAACACGATAACTCTCGTAAAAATGGTCCGATCGAGACCAAATTTGGTAGAGACGTGTATTCCTACAAATGCTCGGACGAGTTCGTAAACCAGACATATCGGTCAATGGGAACGGGTAGTTTGGGGGGGTTTTGTATCCCAAAATGGGGTTTTTTGCGTATTTCACATGTAATTTTTAAAAGTTTATGATTTTATATTTCACCATTAGAATCAGCTTGAAAAACTACACAATTTAGTTCCTTAAAGTTTTTCTCTATCTCCAACGGTTACCGAGATATTAAAAAATCTAAACACAGTATGTTGTATTGTGGTGCTCCAATGTTAATCTTATGGAGGATAGGGAAAAATTAATATTTCCCATATTAATCAATATTTTTTGATAAAACTTGATATTTAGCTTCATGTGGTTGAGGTCTATCCATTTATGCTTAAAAATCATAGTTTATGTGTTTATCATGGCAGCAAACCTGCATACTCTTTTCCCATATTAATCATAGTACCTGGTGACCGAGCTTTGCTCGTATAGAATAAGACATGTATTATAAAAATTAATTATAAAAATTAAAACACATTTATTACTCAATGAAAACATTTATCTTGTTGAAATAAAACCGATTTAATACACCATAATTAATATAGCACTGAACAAAAAGTAATGCCCCTGGTGGGGATGGAACTCGCGGCCTATTATAACTCGCGGATATAACTCGGCCGACACGTTACAACTCGGCTACGACGTTAGTCAATTGAGCGATGCCGTTTAACGTCTTTTAGCCAAAGCCGATCATTTACTGTTTAATTATCCGTACTGTTATTATTAGCCTGTGATCAACTGATTTTGTTATAAACGGAATGAGGATTGAAAAGCAAAAGAGAAATTTAATTTACATCAATTAATTGGTTTGTTACAGTGGCTTCAAGCAATACAACGAATACGTTTTCTATCAAAACACGGAAGATTTTTGAAATACTTTTTTCTGCTTTTATTTCGCACAGCTATGTTATCCTTAAGTTTTTACAAATTGTTTAGTAACCTGATAATTTTGCATTTATTTAATTCATAAAATAAATATTAATGCATAACCTTTATATTGTTCCCCGCAGTCTTCAATCAAGAACTGTCAAACGGTTATAAACAGCTGTTTTGGTTTGTATTGTTTACATTTTATTCTCCATAAGCGTAATGTTAGATTTTTAGATTTTAAACTTAATATTACAAGAAAACACGAATTTTCCTGGACATTAGACCTATCTAGAACTTATTTTCTACTCGGAAATTAGTTATTTCCAAAATTTAAAGAAAATCCTCGGTGCCGTTTTCGAGATCCGTGTGCAAATATATATATATATACAAACCTTGCTCTTATTATAGTATTGGATAGGGAATAGAGAAGGAGTTTGCCTCCTTTATTTATGGACAGATGTTGATGAAAGTTGATATAAATGCTAAAAAAATTAATTGTTTACGCTAGAAACACTTATTTTCAGCGTTCCTCACAGCAGCAAACCTGCATACTCTTTCCCATGTTGATCTATGGAGAGTAGGCAAATAATACTCATATTTATTGACAGATAATGATCAAACTAGTCATATATTATTATTATGTTATTGATAATATGATTGTTATTAATTTATAAAGTTTTATCATTGTTGTATTGTTATTCCTATATTTATTTATGCATGTTATGTTGTCATTCATAATGGTATAAAAGCCCATCAATAACATATATTTAATCTTTAAAATAGTATGATGCATGTAATAATTGATTTAAGTATCCTCTCAAAATAGCTTTTAGCTAGAGAGTAAAAATAAGCACTGCATGTAAAAAACTTATTGCGCATGGAGAAATAAATTTGAATTTGATTTGGAAATTCGCTGAGTATGCAGGTCTGCTGCGACGGGGGTATTTTCAATATACAATGTTAAAATATGATGTTTGGCTGTTTATTTCAACCACTTGCAAAAACTTTTCTAATTCAAATTTTTGGATAATTCGAATTTTTTTCTGGTCCCTTGAGGTTCCAATTATCCAAGTTCTTCTGTATATGTTTTAATTTTGGTAATTAACTTATATAATACATTTCTTATTCCACCTGAGCAAAGCTCGGTCACGAGGTACTGATTTACTAACATATGTTTGTCAAATTTAAAATTGTTTTTGTTTACATTCTATTATTGAATTCAAAAATAAATACATTTATTCTGTTTATGATACCTCAATTGGTTTAGTTTATTTTTGGCTGATTTTAATTAATTAATAAATAAGTAATAGCCCCATACATCTTGAAAAATCGACAAAAGATTGAACTGTTGAAGACAACTTAAAGAGAAAAACTCTTAGATTGTCTGAATTTCCCCAAGTAAAAGAAGCTCTTTATTGGTTTAAACAGCTAAGAAACAGACAGGCTCCTATTTCTGGGGATCTTTTAAGGGCAAGGGAGAAAGAAAAATTCTTTTATTGTTAAACCGCTAAACAATTATGATTTCCCTGCCTGTGCCAGGTGGTTTGAGAATTAAAAAGAGCGACATGGTACTTGTTAAGTTCAGATGAGTGGAGAGAAAGTGTCTGCTGACTAGACAGAAATTCTTAGCTTTATCAAGAGGCAAGAACATCACCTCGAAAGAAATCACTGAACTAGGCCTTACAACACCTGATCAATACTTTTTTTATACTTTTATACTTTTTAACTGAAATGGCGACCTACCCAGGTAGGTATTTTAAGCCAAGTATGAATGAGGAATGAATGTAGGATGATTGTGGCGTGATCTTGTAGTCTTGTTACTGACTAAGGCTGACATGTTCCTTAGACAGGACTGTTAATTAATAGCCCTACAGCCGATGGCAACAACTGTCTACAATCTAGACAAAACGGGATTAAATTGGCGGCAACTTCCGACAAAAACACTTCTAACAGAAGATGAGAAAATGTGTCTAGGAGAAAACTTTAAAAAGAAAGAATCCTTTGTATGGTTTGTTCAAATGCCGTTGGGAATCACAAGTTGAAACTGCTATCTGTAGGTAAAAGTACCAGTAACCAGCGAGCATTTCATAACACCAAGATAGAAATTCCAGTGATATATAACAATCAAGGACGAATGTGGGTCACTCAAGAAATTTTCCAAGACTGGTTTTACAACCATTTTGTGTCTTCTTCTGAATTGATTCCACTTGATTAAATGCAACTGTTCTCCTTTTTAAACCTAGATAAATAAGCTTTCTCAGAGCCTTTCAGTTTATTTCTATATTAGTTGGGAAACCACCATTTCCTTAAACAAGGTCAATTGCATTGGCAAGACTCGAGTCACAAACTAAATGAGGTAGCAGTGAGCCCAAGTATCCTAGTAATGAGCCCTCAAGGTTCATAATCAGTAGCCATACCATTAGCCTCTCTTTCATATGGTCAATTACTATCTCGCCAGAAAACCAAAGAGGGACATTTAAATCAAGTGATTGATACTAAAACCAGTAAGATTGTGTGGAACAGACAATTCAGCTGAAATATAGTAGGTATAGTGAATCAAGTTTCTCTCTTCTGGGTTCTTAGATCCTGGTTTGGAAGCAGATAAGCCTGCATGGTCAAACCAATTATTTTTTTAAATTTGAATCCTGTATTCAAAAAGAAACTTGTAGTGAAGCTAAAGAATTTTAAGGTGGAAGAATTCCTCTCCCAGGAAAGACAAGGAACTACTTAAAATTACACTATAGCCTTAAAATTTAAATAAAACTTCTATCTTGAGAAGCAAACTTAATAAAGTCCTGCAAATAATGAGAATGTCTGTAGAGGATGACTATAAGTTTTGTTAGGAGTAGGAAGTGGTAATAACTGCTGAGACATCTCTTAACCGAGTTTAATGCAGTCAGATTCAAAATAGTTAAATGAAACTAGTTAAATGCTTTGGGAAGCACCATAAATAAGGTTTATAAGCACTATAAACCGATATAATACAACAAAAATATATTTATTTTCATTCATGTATGGTCTATTGAGTATAATAAATAGTGTAAAATAGTAACCATAACATTTGGCTAGTTCCATGGTTTTTTGTTAATTCCACTGTATTTGTTTGTGTGAACCAGCAATCATTAGAAGAAAATTTCATTGTGTTAGATTGCAAAATTATTTTTATTTCTTATTTCCAGAATCAGCAACGGACAAAAAGATGCTCAGGTTGTTTTGTCTGAACAAGTTGCCAAATACCGGGAAGTTTTCCGCCTTGCCACAGAGCAGGTAAATTTGAAAGCTCCTTGTTATATAAAATTTATTTATTGGTTCTGTAACAATTTAACAAGTGAAAATCGGTATAAAATAATGAAATAACCCCCGTTGTGCTTAATCTAACATGTGTGAAACTATTGCACTGAAACTTGGAAACAATGGTAATTAATGATAACCAGTTGAAAGTCTAAGTCAATCTATTTGTGTATCACATTTTCATTTTATTTTAATATTTTGTTGCTTATTTTACACGTTTTAATAATAACTTTGTAGCAAACGAGGGAGTGGGAAGAGAGACAGCAGGGTATGAAGCCTTGTTATAATGCAAATAAATTATAAATACAATTAGTTAAAAATAGTAATAAATATAAAGTAACAATAAATCATGTTGTGAGGCTTCAAAAACTTAAATTATGTGCGTACCCAAAACTGCTCTAGATTCCTTCTCTACCTTCGCTGCTCTACAAAGATTATCTTTGGGTTAGACATCTTATATAATTTATTCATTTATTATGTTAAATAAAATATGACAGACTGTTCCATATGAATTCAAATTTATTTTGAATCAGCTATTATGTTTTTTTATAGATTTTTTTTGTTTATGTTTTGACTCTAGCTCTGGTTGAATTAATTAAAATAAGTTAAATGATTGAGTATTTAATTTGTTGAGAAAGAACATACTATTTTAGATTTATTTCTTTTAATTTAATGCTCAAGTCAAGTGTTTTCCTAGTCTTCAAAAAAGAAGTAAAATTATATATATATTGGACCCACAAACAGATGATGATGATTAACAATACTACAAACTAAAAATATTTTGTCTATTGTAATAGGTTGAAACATGTGAACAAAGTATTGTGGGTTGGTTGTGCAATACAGTATTAACTTTCAATATCGGAAAAAATAATGTGAGAAAATAATGTAATTCTTTTAAAATGTGGTGATTATGATGGAGCAGAACAAATGTTACGCAACACAAGCATGAAGCTCCACGCTTGACCGTGATCGGAAACAACACGCTTCCGACAGGTACGGGATTAACATAAACACGTGCTGCAATTTAAATTAATGTTTTAGACAAATATCCAGACCTGAGGATATTGCGGCGAAAGTCAAATGAAATTCGTATGCTGTGCTCTGCTGCCACTTGTAACTTTAAGGATTAACATTGCTGGTGATCAAATGGTTAAGAGTTAGGAAAATATAATTGGTTGGCGTGCTTATGCCACAAAGGTACTTAACACCACGATTACTCAGGCCCAAAAGCCATTTTGATGAGCTAGAATAATATATTAATTACTGACGGACAGACCTAAATTACTTAATCTAACCTGATGCCGAAAACATAATTATTTGCAAAGTCACACTTATCATCAATAATAATATCACAAATAATATTTGCAAGTCATTGATCACTAACTTAACCTATCTATTCCTCAAATTAAAAAAAGTCCTTCTTTACCCTAAAATTTCTTCAAGTAACCAAAATCTACAATTCCTCATTAATACTAAGTCCTAAAACATATTTACTTCAATAACACAATGCAAAACATCAAATTTGACAGTAAAACTGATATTACGAGCTAAACAAGCTAAAAGCAATGCATATTCGCAACGACTCCAACTTGCTAATTAAATACTTCACTTTGACGAGTTTGTAAACAACATTTTCTATCTCTCTCGCTCACATTTATCGATTGACAAAATTGGCGAACTCATAGAAAATACACTGGATACAATCCCAATTTAAAATCGCCACCAGACTTCACTTCTTGATGGACTCTCGTCATGCCTTATGCCAAAGCAAACCACATTTGAAGACATTTACTGTGTATGTTGTCACAACGGCATACCACGCTGATGGGTTAGCCATGTATAAGTACAATCATGCACATTTGAATCTGCCATAGATGATGACAGGGAGGGTAGAGAAATCAGTTGCAATTCATGTTTTGGCAGTGAAACATTAAAAAAAAACTTTACAATAGCTTACCTAGTATAATCAAATCAATGACTCTCAAAAAAGTTTAAAGCTAAGTTGAAAGACATCTTAACCCTTGAGTGTATTTACAATGTAAATGAATATTGTACTATTTTAAATTTAAAATATTCTATGTCCTTTGATATCCCATATTTTCTCTATAAGCAAAGTTTAAAATAACTGTTGATAATGTAAACTCATTCAGTAGAACTTTGATCTAAACACCAATTATTCCAATCCACATTCGTCTATTGCACAAATTAATTTTCAATGCAGAAATGTATGGATGCTCGCAATGAGGTGGTATATGCAGCAATGGAATATGTGTAGTGCTGCATAGCAAAGGTGTTGAGCGATTAATAATTTGTATTGTGTGTCATGTTTTTTCCTTTTAATATTAGCATTATTGGATATAACTAATGTATCCTATAGGCATATTCATCCGATTGTTCAATATGAAAACTAAAAATCAACCAAAATAGTTTGAATAATTAGAGATCTAATGGATCAAATATTTGTATACTAAATAAGTTTTACTTATTTAGTGTTTTATTAACATTCTTCCTTAAGGCTTATCACTCAGAAAATATAAGTAAAATATATACTTGTGCAAAAGTCATGTGAATGATGGCATTGCAGGCAGAGAAGATAGACGCTGCTTTGGCTAAATATTTCAACACTCGACCACAGAATGTTCCAGTGAACCAACAAGCATCGGCTGCAGCTGCGGCTGTTACCAAGTACGATACGAGTGTGGGTCATTGACAACTAGTCTTAGAATAAGTATGCTGCCGCAAATCTACACCCACTCTGCAATGTACTTGATCCCCATACAATATGGATGGTATTCTGAGACAATGAGGAAATTTCGACAATGAGGTATCCCAATGCGGTAGTGTAGGGATAACGTGTTGGCCCAGTAAGTTAATACTAGGATCAATACTATTAACAGGTGACTCTTTATCAGATCAAGCTCGGTTACTTCTGGCTTATTTATGAGACCAATGCCTTGACTTGAGTTAAGTGCTGAATTATACAACTGAAAGTACCGAATTACTAAAAATGCCAGGTTACTGAGGTTCCTCCAAAAATAGTTGTCATTGTAAAAGAAGCAGATGGACTGCTAAAAATATAGATTTAAAAGAACATAATTTGGTCAAAGCATTAGTGTGGGGATATTATACTTATAGTGGTTTTGGTAGTAATTAAAATAACCTTACAAAACAAATCAACAACCAGAAAATAGATTTACCATGTAATCAACTTTGTCAATTACTAGAAGATTCTGCCTACCCATGCCTGAACTTAGACAAACATTCCCAAACAACTTATAGGTTAGGCTGACAATTTTCTAGTTTGTGTAGATTATTGAAATATCCAGACTTAAAGACTCCATTATAAATACTTGATGAAGATGAATAACTTGGAACGTTTTCTGCACAGGTGCCGCCAGTGCCAATGCAGCATGGTGGTCAAGCAACGACCCAACAATGCCGGCTGGTACCTGGGCTGTCTGGGGTTCCCGGAGTGCAGGACCAGCCGCTGGTTCCCAGCCTTTGTCACCAACGTGGAAGTCACTGACACTACGTGTCCGACTGTAAGTTAGG
This sequence comes from Nephotettix cincticeps, assembly GCA_023375725.1. Taxonomy (NCBI): domain Eukaryota; kingdom Metazoa; phylum Arthropoda; class Insecta; order Hemiptera; family Cicadellidae; genus Nephotettix; species Nephotettix cincticeps. The sequence goes on along the minus strand of CM041786.1, from coordinate 128,098,818 downwards.
TTATACCATCCCGCAGTAATGATGTTAATAGGGTGCACAAGTATACTTTGTGTTAATTGCACTTTGTAACGTACAGACCATGTATAAAGGTTCCATAAAATGTCATATCATTTAAAAAATATTAAAAGTTGAATTCAATCTTAATTCTTATTAAACTTAACAAAAGTTGTTGAACAAAATTACACGTGGTTTATTTTTCATTTATTGTATTTGAATGTTTTAGCCAGATTATCTAATTTTTGTCAAAGGATGTACATTGCACATTCTTACATTTGAATAAAGAAGTGCACATTACGTTTTTAGCGAACAATGTGCTTTGCCTGCTTATATTTTGACATAGTTCTTTTTCCTCCATTAGGTGTTCTAGTTCATTTCTCATCCGATAGGTAGTGTTAACCTCTTTAAATCATTGTATTTATAATTTTTCACTAGTGTCCAATGTTCCAGCACAGTCGCTGTGAACAAGGCTCAATTATAATTTGGCCTGGAAGGCCTCAGGCGTCACAGAAATTCAAACAGGAATGGGTTAAATACTTTACAATTGATTTATTCTCACATTGATACTTCCAAAAAACATCAATGAACTAACAATTATAGCCATAGTTGTTTTTGTTGAAAATTAAGTAAAAAACTTACACATCCTGGCATCGTAATATCACATGATGAATGTACAGTCTTAATGTTCGTCTAAGTCTGACCTACTTGTGTTTTTGTCCCATTTTGGGAACTTTTGTTTTAAAAATGACTGTATCATTTACCATAATTGTGTTATCACAGATATACTTCTTTAACCGAGTGTTGATTGAAGCCTCTGTCAAAAGTTGTATAGTTTACTGGTAAGGACTGATCAACAAAGAAATAGTGGAAACCATGTCTCTTGTTACTCTCTATATTGATTGGATTTTTATAACATTGTTTTTTTGGTGCAGGGATTAAATAACTAATCTCATTCAGTCAATACAGTATAGACTCAATTACAAACTATTTTCAATTAGATTCAGAAGTTTATTTATTAGGAAAATATATGCATACACGACCTGTACATTGTCCTCTCGAATAAAGGCAGTGCAAGGAATTGTGGAGATCATTTCCATGACTAGTCAGAAATTTATTGTCTGTTTCATTGCTGCTGCTCTAAATGAAAAAAGTCTTACGAACTTATGAAGAAAAAATTAAAATTTTAGATTGCAAATAGATCTTTTGTGAGATCTACCGGCACTTGTTAAAAATCCTTAAAACATACAGAATGCAATATATGCCCTAAACCCTTACTTAATAAAGATAGTTGATACAGTGCAACTTTGTTATTACGGCCGCGGCCATAAAATTAACACAGTTATAACATCATTCACTTCTAAGTCCAGCCCAATGTAAAACCAACTGTAAGCATTGATAACACCTTAGATTTATCATCGATAAATTCCAAAACCTCATATATAACGTCAACAAAATCTGGCCACAAGCAATAAAGAAATTAAGAAAACAAGCAAAAATGGTTAGTATGGGTGAATGAACATGACCTATAGCGTAGACGTATTCATCAGTGTCATATAAATCCATTTTTGGATACAGCCGTCGCTCCGAATCTCCCTCACCGCTTCATCCCTCCCCCTTGCCAACTCTGACATTGTTATATAGATTTTATTGCGAACATTTTCCATCACGATTTTAAGTGACAGAAAGTTTCATGAAGTTTCTGGACCTGGAATCTGATCTCTTCCTCGTGCGAGCTAGTACCTAAAACATAACACTAGTACATATTCTGGACTTAGCTGGTATGAAGCTGAAGATAAAAAATCCCAACGTCGTGAAACTTTGTTTGACTTAAAGTGGTGATGGAAAATGTCCACAGTAAAAGTCTAGATAACTGACATTGTCTTGTGCTCATGTTGCAAGATGCACACAAACAACCTGCTGGGTGGAGACTGGCAGTACTGTTGTTAGTGTTGTCTCGATTCGCAGAAAAACTAAACACTTTGTGATTGTGTATCGAGCGAGAGTGTATTAAAGATTATCATACTGTATTATTTGTTTAACAATTTACTGTGTTCATCTAGTATAAAAAACTTAATTCTAGGGGTGTGCGAATATTCGAACTTCGAATATTCGAGTCTCGAATATCGCCGATATTCGGTTCGACTCGAGATATCTGACAAAGTTCGGTGTCGGTCGAATATTCGAAGACGGTCGAATATTCAAAGACGATAAATAATATAAAAGTGACGTATGTCAAAGCAAAGCTATAGAGTTTCCATTTCAAAGTTCAGAATTAGCATACCATTATGCAGCTAATTCAGTTGAATTAATAATGTAACCAATGCTTTATCATCTGAATACAGAAGTATAAAGATACGAGAATCGATGCCGACTGACAGCTTTCGTTTCCTTCCTTGCGCAGCATAAAAGTAGTTCCATATTTTCACTGATATCTATTCCAAAAAAAAACTTTAGAGGATAATGCAACATTCAAAAGGGACTATTACAATGGACGGCTGGCTATTATTTCAAAAGTTTCATGGTATGGCTAGTCAAGATAAAATGTTTTGTATTTTCCTAGGCTTGTTATTACCACGGCCACAGTGATAAAAAATCTAGGTTGCACTTTTAGAGTGAAACATGAAATTATTATTGTTGCATAAAACATTGTTTCAATACGGTATTAAAAGCTTGGAGGAAACCATTTTTTACAAACAGTAAAATTGTGACTCACAGTATAACGGGATGTATTTTGACAAGAGCAATAGACAATAGAGGCAGCCAGGTGGCCGGGTCAATGTTACAAAAACTATGACCTTGAGCTTTGGACAGGCAGAAGGGTGTAGTTTGTTTATATTTGAACCAGGTTGTTTCAATTCATTTCTCAAGTCAAATATTTTTACTTCTCTGCCTAATACTATGTGGTTAAAACAAGTTATTTATTACGTCATGACCTTACTAAAATAGATACTTTTAGCACACTCAATAAAGGGTTAAAGTAACTACTGTAAATATAACAACATTAATTTTCTAATGTTGTATCTTTTATTCATTTTATAAATGTGAACTTGATAAGAAACTACTCATTAGCATTCTTAAACTATTCATAATTTAGCATTATAAATTAAAAGAAATTGTGCTATGCAACTGTTGTAAATTGTGGATTATTAGTAAATTGATTTTATTTATGATATGATACAAAATTTTAATTTAAAAATGATTTTTACCTCAGTATTTGTATTACAATTTTGATTATTTCATCAATTGTCCATAATTAATATCTCAAATTTTACTTATTTTTCAATATGTATTATTTTTTAAAGAGATTGATTTGTTTAATTGTAACAATGGTTAAATCAGTTTTTGTATTTTTACTTTCTCCCCTTATACAGAGTATAGGAGAAAGTATTGTTTTCCTCAAAATTTTCAAATTTGAGTTGAGAGTGGATGGATATATCCATTTTGGGGTCCCCTGAATCCAAAAATACAAATTCCCCCAAAAATTCAAACAATTAATTTAACTTCATCTCTCTTGTTTTTCTTTTCAGAAATATGATGATTATTTTTGTAACAATAAATTATTAAAATATATATTTAGATAAACTTTGAAGAACATGATAGTTTTATTATAGTTTGTCTAAATTTACTTAGGGAGAAAGTATGTGTCAGTCAAGATACTTTAGGATTGAGAGGATTGAATAGCAGATCATATATACAGGCCCTACATCATTTAAAAGCCATGCAATTACTAAGTATGTGTCAGTCCACTGATACCGTTTAGGAATTGAGAGGATTGAATAGCAGATCATATATACAGGCCCTACATCATTTAAAAGCCATGCAATTACTACATATTTTAAATTAGGCTGTTCACACCCAAGTTTTGAAGATCCCCTATATGGATGAAAATAAATGCTTATGCTAATATTCGATTCGAAAATATTCGATATTCGGAATAGTAAAACAATATTCGATTCGGGTTCGATTCGAACCCAAATATCACTATTCGCACATCCCTATAAAAAACTTAATTCTAATGTTATTTTTAAGTAAAATTTAAACAGCCCAGTTAGGAGTATTGTTCATGAATTGATTTACACTAATAATCAATCACATTAATGTATTTTATGAAAATCTAAATTTTTTATTATTTATGTGGTATTGATAACCTTTTTATAATGTCACTCTGATATAGCGACAATAACTGTTTGATCCCTTAAATAACGTTATAACCAACTTATATTCTAGTTAGTGAAAGAGGATTTAAACCTGTTCCAGTGTGGCCCAGAGGTTCGTCAATTGAAGATCTCTTTCCAACCAGGCTCTGTCCCACCGTACTTCTCCAACCCTTACATCGGGTGTGTTAACGGTTGCGACCAAAGCCTCCTGGATATGATGGAGATGCAGGCTCTCTCAGCGGGTGAGTGTATTATGGAGTGAACAAAAAATACTCTGTTAAAGTGACCAGGTTTTCAATATAATAATTTTTCTTATCCATAGGTTGATCTTGTTAAGTCATAACCCTTGGACAGGTATTGTCAGGTTTAACTAAGAAATATAATTTTTATTTTCTAGTTAACCACGATCGCCCTCAAAACCAAGGAAACCAAGATGACACAAGGAGTTCCAGTGGATATTCCTCAATGAACACTACAAGTAAGTACCAATGAGCCCTGAGCCAAGAGCTGGTAGGAAACCTGAGTTCTTCTAGCCCAGGCCCTACTTTGTCTGATATAGACACTACACTAGTATAAACATTTTATGTATTTTATGTGATTTTTGGGTGGGAGAGCAGGTTTAAGCTCAAACAGATGAGGGAGGTATACATGAGGCATACTAGTAATTTATATGAGAAATTTCTTAAATAGTGATTTTTATATTTCCTCCTCTACAGAATGAAATTGATCTGTTTTAAGGTTAGTCTGCTCCTTCAATCAAAACTAAGTTACTTCCTTACTCCCATGGCTATTGCGGTACTTGGCCTCGCCAGCACACTGCCTCCACATTTTTCTGTCTCTTGCAGTGTCTTCATCCACTTCCATCCTGGCCATGTCTTTTTTACTTCGTCCTTCCAGCGTGTCTTTGGCCTCCCTCGTGGTCTTTCCCCATTGGATCGCATTCCCACACTTGTTTTATTGTGTTTATTTCTGCTATTCTAATGATGTGGCCCGTCCATCGAAGTCTCCTGTTCTTAACCTCAGATATTATGTCAGGCTCCTTGTGATTAAAACTAAATTACTGAATAAACATAGGCTATATCTACTTTCGTGTGGGAGATAGGTTAGATCATGGATCTGTCTAAAGGGAATGTTTTCAGTTCTTCTAAACAGCTGTTCTTATACTGATATATTGAAAATTAAGTTCAATAGTTCTAGTAGTTTCCATCGAAACCTGTTTCAAATTTTCATCTTACAAATTTCCAATACCCCCCCCCTAGAGCTAAGACATTTTTTTACTTTCTTTTTTGCCAAAAAGGCTGACTTTGGTCTAGAAACCATGAAGTCAATTCAACACTTTTGTATGATTTCTTTTCTCATATGTGGTTGACTTTGTAAGTGTTATTGCTCTTGCTCAAATTTTCCCTTTCAGATATTTTTCTTTGTAGTTCTTAAGAATGTGTTAATTTCTTTGTATATACCTAAATCGTGGCAAGTTAAAATCCTTCTTTTATTTTCAGTCGTGATGTTACCTTCAAATTATTTTATAGTTTTAAAGCATTGTACTCTTGCATAATTTCATTGAGGGCACTCAAGTAAAAAGTGTTCAACCGATTCTGCTACTCCTAATTTTGTTTTTTTACTTAAAACAAATAGATAAATAAAAATATTATTTTGCCATATTTATATTCCTCTATTCATTACAAACAAAATGAATATGCACATTAATAGGTTTACTCAAGCTACTGATTTTATATAATTTTTTTAAATACTCAATAATACTAATATTTTCACAAAATAACCCAGACTGCAGGGAACACATGCCACTGAAAAACTCGGACTCCAAAGGGTTAAGGAACAAACTGTTTCAATTTCAAGAATTCAATGGTGCAGGTAATCAGCACAGTCTTCTTTTCCTGAACCATATTGTGTACTAGGGATTATCTCATGCTTTTCACCAAACCATTCTAATCATTTTTAATCATGGTGTTCATAACTTTATTAAATACTGGTATGAGTGATATGGATTGGTTATTTTCATATCAATGTCAAAAATATGTTTTAGGTTACAGAAAACTTTGAAAGTGTAACAATAATTTACCAAGGATATGCAAAATGTTTAATTTCAATTTGATTTTAGGTAGCTCAAGAGGTATAACAAACCAAAGGACGCAGTTCCATAATTCATTTCTTGGTAAGTTTAGAGAAGAATACCAATGTATCATACCCTAGTGCGATAGAACAGGTGTCCACTGCAATCCCAACTAAGCCTACAAACACCAAAACAATACAAGGACCACTAAAATGTTCATTGAATTGACTACAGATACCACTACTTGCCATTTCATACTTAACTCTTCAACACATTACTTTTTGGTGTGGTGGCAACTTTGTCTAAATATTTTTCTATTTTAACATTTATCTTAACTATGGTGTCTGCGTCACTTTTTTTACCATTTTTGCGTACATTTTTGTGTTTAAAGTTATGTAAAATAACCAATTTAAACCAAAAATTTATTTTACATTACACTATTATGTATCAAAGAACAGAACATTATGACACTTATTACTTGTATTAACTTTATTTATGGTACATAGAAAATAGATATTTACAAAACACTTTAGGCCTACCTAAAATTTGTGGAAGTGTGGTATATTTTTAAGCATTTCTCTAAACACATGTACTAGGCCTATCCATTATCACACATTATTATAACACACCAATAAATACATTATAAAATAATTGTTAAAATTACCTAACCTAAACTTCACAAAAACACTTGACGTAATAAACACCGTATTACACAAATTATTATGATAAACAAAAATGAAAAACTTCTCAGATCTGATACTTCAGAAAACAGTAATATTTTTGCTAATCTTTTACAAAACGAAACTGCAATACACAAAATTAATTATTACTACTGGTGCCAAACTGTTTGTCAACAAAGAAAACAAGGGTAGAAAAAAATAACACTCCCTCAGTCTGGCATCTGCGTAGATGGTGAACGGCTGATTATAAGACAGACTTTCAGCATTAATATTTTTAGTCTCCGCAACTTGTAAAAATCGATAATAACCGAATCAGATTAATCGTTTAACGCACTTCACATTGATATACAATATCGACAGTATCGAACTGCAAAAATAACCGTCAACTTTCGTGTATTCGATCGCAAGTCACAGGACATACAGCATACGGTGCGATCCATTCTCAGTTAGGTAATGGCCGTCGCAGACCGTTTTAGGGTTAATTCGTAAATATGTTATAACTTCGCAAGTTCTAGGGTTTAAGTACGGTATTTATTTTAATGTTAGCAGATGAAAACATATTTAGCTCAGATAAAATTTCACCGTTTATTTCTTCCAATAGATAAGTTCAGTTGGCATGGAATGGTTATTTAAAAATAGTTCAGTGTTGGCAAATCCGTTGCAGTTTAATCTCAAGTTAGTTTTCTGCTAATCTCTAAACAATTTATTATGAGTAAGAAAGAAATTTAGTTACAATCATGAACTTGCAAGATATTTTTTGTTTTAATTTAATTCAATTTAGGGCTTTTACTTTTATATAAATTTCACAGTTACCTCTTGTAGTATGTTAAATTTTTCAGATAACAACTCCGATGATGAGAACCAACCAAGGCCTGGAAATTCTAATAACAGGAGAACAAACAATCAGGGAGCAAACAGCCGGCCGTCGTTTGGGACAAACTTTAATACCAGTTTCAACAACACAGGCACAATGAATGGTCATAACAACATGGGAACAACCAGCAACCGACCCTCCTGGGGAGGAAACTTCGACAATAGCGTCCATGCTGGCACTGAAGGTTATTTCTTACTAGGATTAAACTTTTAATTCATCAGCTATATACCATGATCCGTGACAGATGCACGGTTGTTTCTATAGTATAATTGAGTTTTGAAGGAATCAAATGTTGTCGCTCTAGAAATTGAAGCCCAACTTAAATTCAAAAATGGCCTCATTTGATCCCTTCATTAGTATATCTCACTTCAGGTTTACTGGGCCATGCTATACCCAACAAGCTATTGATTTTTTAGTCATGTATAATTTTTGCTAAGTTGTAAATGATGTAAATGAAATATTGGAGGAGAAAGCACTTCACACAAATAATCTTTCCCCTCCCCTCCTCTGGCGAAGAGCTACATCTGCCACTAGTTACGTGTATTCTAATATTCATTCTGTTAAGTTTATTAACTGAATTTCTTTATTTTCAGATGATGTCTGTTGCACTTGCGGCATTCCAGCGAGGAAGTGAGTGTTGCATTACCTAATACCTACCAATATGATTTGCATATTTAATATTATATTAGTATTACAGATTTACAGTAACATAAAAAACTTTAAAGAGGAAAAATTCCAGAATTTTTTTTATAAGCTATTAAAAACTAAATATTTCTCAAGAAATGTAAGATGTAAATATAGTAAGTCCTGTTTATCCGAATTTGAATCATCCGGATTACGGATCATCCAGATCGGATTTTGAAAAAAATTTTATGAATAACAGTTAAGATGTGAATTTTATCTCAAGCTTCTTCAAAATTTCAGACGCAACCGCAGAACTTTGCTGGACGCAGCAAGTGTTACTGACGATGAATGTGCAACATCATGAACGCACATTCTGTATTGGGGGTGGTTCCAAGCGGAGCGCTACAAGCACTTAGCGCATGCGGGAGCAGTCACCATTTGACATTTCATCATTTCAATACTGACCTGTCAAAGCGTAGCTGTTTGAATTTGAGGTTACATGTACAAGCACTTAGCGCATGTGCGAACAGTCACTATTTGAAGTTTCAATTTTACGATTGTTGTATATGCGACATGGATGTCTTAAAATGGTATATTTTCAGATCATCCAGATTTTTGCCTATCCAGATCGGGGTCCCGATCCGGATATTTCTATATAAATATTAATCTAGATAAACCGGACTTTACTGTATTAATTACTTGAAACAGTGAAAAACTTGTTTTATGCCTACTTGTGATGCATAACAATTCTAAAATGTCAAAGGGTTTAATTTTTAAAATAAATGTTTCAGATTAAAGGTCCTAAAAGAATCTGTGAACAAAGGCCGATATTTCTTCGCTTGCTCGAAGCCGATGGATGAAAAGTGTGACTTTTTCAAATGGGCAGATGATGACCCATCAGGCAGTGGAGGTGGTGGAGGCGGAGATGGGTGGGGTGGAGGGGGCGGTGGTGGTGGGGGAGGGGGTGGATGGGGAGGAGGTAGAGGGAGTAGGGGAAGTAACAGAGGCGCTAGTGGGAGTCGAGGAAAGTCAAGGGGTAAAACAAATACCCAGTTCAGGGCAAAACCATATGAGTCTGACTCATCACAGGGTGAGTGAATTTATTATAATAAATTAAAATAAGGTCTTTCAAACTCTTTACAATTAATTACAATCTACTCACACTGTCTTGGAATGCTTTTCAAACATGAAACTCAACAAATGTTTTCATCCTTTTAAAATAGACCTCTTTTCAAAATTCTGGATACCTTCTTTAAGTACTCCTAAATTTCCCACCTGCAGGAATCATAATATGCTTATTACTATTTTAAACTTTATTACCTTTTTATATTCTTCAGTGAAGTTCTGATTACTTTGAAGGATTTTTTTTAATGGAACTTGTTATTAAGTACAGTGGAACTTGGATAATTGGTATTCCAAGGGCCAGCTGAAAACGTTAAATAAAAAACAAATCATTTTAATGAAAAATTTTAATAAATTGACACTACTTTAACCCTTACGCTGCGGCTAGCGCCTTTAGATGCAGCGTAGTAGGGTCACACATCACGGTTAACGCCTTTAGGCGAAATCAGTCATTTCGCCATATTTACTATGCTGTAGTTCGCGAAACAACCTATAGGTTACATGGCGATGTGGTTTTTGCCTCAATGCATTCACAAAACCAATATGGCGGCTTTGTTGGAATATTTAGTGACTGAAATCTGTTGCTAGGCAACTTTGGCCAGTATTCGTTTGCTCACATACTGTGGCTACGCCTATAGTCGCGAGTCATTACCATCAGCTGTTTTCACTTTAGCTAACCTTGTTTGTTGACATTTTTGTTGACGTGTGTTTACTTACATTGTGATTTAGCAGTAAATAGTGTATATTGTGTGAACGTTTTAATGCATAGGATTTATTAACCAATTATTATTAACTGAAATGGCTCATCCAGACGAAAAGATTACTTTTTTAATACGATACCTAAAAATTGTCTTAAAATCTTCAATAAAAAAAATGAAGCAAATTTCATTATTCTACTTTATTCAAGCTACCTAATTCGAAAAAGAACATTGGGAAAATAATATTTTGATTTTTTTACACTAAATAAGCAGGGACCGTAATTTTTATTAGCGCTTTAAAGGCTAATATATAATTCAAGTCTTAATGCCTAATTTTGAAACAAGATACAGTAAAATTAGCTTTGATCTTCATTTACCATTGCGAAAATTCAAATTATCAACAATTTTTTTGCATTGTTGGAATACAAAATGATAGGACCATAGGAAATATTCAAATAAACACATTCACTGCGCATGACGCCTTTCGGCGCACGCACATGCCATGTAATATACAATATGAATAATATAATATAAAATATAAGTATTCATTTGAGTAGAATTTACAACAGAATAATTTCAGCACTGGCCATAATACTATACATTTTGACCAGCAGGGAACAAGTTAAAGTAGTTTTTGAATAAAAGGAGTTCTAGTTATCCATGTTCCAATGTATTCTGATATAACAGTGTCAGATATTGTTACACTTTTTGGAACTAAATTGAATTGAATTAACAATCAATGATAATAAATTATGATCAATCTCATAGGTCAGTGGTTCCCAAACTTTTTGACCCACGACCCACTACAACCTAAACATTATATTACTCACTAGCATTTAAGATATGCTTTAAAACACCAGGTGATCCCCCTTTAATGTTTACAAAACTAAAATGTTGTCTAGTGTTTTCACTGTTTCCTTTGATTTCAATAAAATTTATCCATTAAAATTTGACTAATAATAAACCAAATAATGATGGTATGGGATGAAAAATAGCAGTAAAAACTAAAAATGCATTAATCTTTACTATGAAACGTACTAAACTAAATGAAATATCAATAGGCCTCACAGACGGGAAAGTGATGTTCAATGCACATAATAAAGAATAAAAATATTTTTTAATTTACTTTTTATAATGTGATACTTACAAAAGATGCATAGAACTCTATATAAAGTACAAAAACATTCTAAGCTCTAAAAAATCCAATAGAAAAAGCTTAAAAAAGTTCTTTGAACATCAACTCAACAACGTGCAAACGCGAGTTTAGTCGCGTCGGCAGCACTTGGCCGCTGCTACTGCCGATGGTTATACTCAAGTTCAGTACGCGGTTTCATTTTTTCATGTTTTACTGTGTTCGGTTCAGTACGTGGTTTCATTTTTTCATGTTTTACTGTGTTTCGGTTAACCGACGTTTCGGATAACCAGGCTTCGGATAGTCGACGATATATATGTTAGATCGATAATCTATTTACTGTATATTTTAACTCAATCTCATATGTCCTCAGATTAACTGTAAGATAAATCGTAATTTTAGTTGTTTTAAGTTTGTGTATTCAGTAAATGATACATTTGTTTTTAAAATAAAAATTTACTTTTGTGCCAATGTCGCGACACACCTGTCACCCTTCCGCAACCCACCAGTGGGTCACGATCCACAGTTTGGGAACCACTGTCAAAGGTAGATAATTCAATGCTGTATCGGATTATAACAAATGGATTATAACGATGTGAACACCCTTGACAATCTGATCAGTTTCAGTGTATTGTCGTATTACAAATCTTATTTCTGAAGGGTAAGCTTTGTGTTTTAAAAAATTAAATAATTTACCTGTTAAAATTATTGTTTAATAATCAACCAAATTTATGAATTTTAAAACCATAAGATTTAGAAGCAAGAAAAATACTACTGCTGTGTCATATATGCATATAAATATGCCTGATCAATGAATATGCGATCATATTTGTTTTTCAATTGTATTTTCCAATTTGTAGGAGCAAAAAAAAAGGCTGGAGCAAGTGGAAAGAGATTGTGCAGTATGTGTAAAGAGCCAGGTTAGTATATTTAAAAAAAGATAATATCAATATAGTAATAATCAATACTTGGTTGAAGTGGAACAATGAACAATAGCCACAATGGAGCAGATTTACTAAATTTACATTTCAGGCATTTTATTGAATTAGGGTATCAGACCAGTAGCCTATAAGGCAACAGCAAAAGTGAAAACAATTTCACAATATTAGCTAAATAAAATTTTAAAATGAGTCTGAAAAATGTAAAAATGAAAATATATTTTTTTATAAATAAAAAACAATACCCCCATCGTAGCAGACCTGCGTCCTCAGCAAATTTCCAAATCAATAACAATATATAACAGGTTTGATCGATATCCTTAATAAGACCTTTTTATAGCACAAAACGTACAGTTTTACATGATATATGTACAGGTGCTTCGTCAGAAAAAAATTTGTGCTGTATTTTTATACAAAAATAAATATAAAATAACAGGAGATGAAACAGTAGATAAAATATTATAAACATCAAAAAAAAAAAAAATAACTAAATATAAAAATAAGTTCTAGATTTATGTAGAATTCGTGTTTACTTGTATATTAAGTTAAAATCTAAAAATTTAACATTACGCTTATGGAGAGTAAAATGTAAACAATACAAACCAAAACAGCTGTTTATAACCGTTTGACAGTTCTTGATTGAAGACTGCGGGGAACAATATAGAGGTTATGCATTAATATTTATTTTATGAATTAAATAAATGCAAAATTATCAGGTTACTAAACAATTTGTAAAAACTTAAGGGTTTAAGGAACTTAAGGATAGCTGTGCGAAATAAAAGCAGAAAAAGTATTTCCAAAATCTTCCGTGTTTTGATAGAAAACGTATTCGTTGTATTGCTTGAAGCCACTGTAACAAACTAATTAATTGATGTAAATTAAATTTCTCTTTTGCTTTTCAATCCTCATTCCGTTTATAACAAAATCAGTTGATCACAGGCTAATAATAACGGTATGGATAATTAACCAGTAAATGATCGGCTTTGGCTAAAAGACGTTAAACGGCATCGCTCAATTGACTAACGTCGTAGCCGAGTTGTAGCGTGTCGGCCTCAAGAACTATAGGCCGCGAGTTCCATTCCACCAGGGCGATACTTTCTTAGTGCTATATTAATTATGGTGTATTAAATCGGTTTATTTCAACCACATAAATGTTTTCATTGGGCAAGTTTTAATTTTGCTAATTAATTCAACAGTCTTATTATCCGAGCAAAGCTTCAATACTAAAAAATACAGCAGATGAACAGTTAAAATTTATAACAATAACAATAATAAGAAATAATAAATATATAACTTTTTTTATTTAGATCTGTCTTACTTAGTTAATTACCATAAATTATTAAAAACTCACTAATTTTGTAACGGTGACTTTGTTCGTGTCAAGACAGCACTAGATTATTGTGGTATTGGTAACGAGTTTATATGGCCACAAAATAGCTAGAATAAATTGTTTTTACTCTTTAGTCAAAATTGTTATTCCAAGAAGTAATAAAGCATTGAAAAATTCATGTTCTATACATTAAATTATCAATGATATTAGGAAAAAAATTTTATATTGTGAAAATGATAACAGTGTTATAAATAAACTTTTTTTAACTACATGTCATTGTTATTTTGTCTGTTTGAAAAAAATGAAGTTAGGTATCTTTCAATCTTGAGATCATGATAAAAAATTTTTGTCATGATAAATTTTTTCCGCGTATCCGGTTTAGAAATTTAGAAACATTGAAATAAAACCTTAACAGAAAATGTAATGACATTTTCAGAGACTAAATGGGCTACTACACAAACTTTGTGACTGATATCATTTTCCATTTAGCCCGGAAAATTTCCATTTTGATTTTGAAAAAAGCCCTCATAACAGTGTAGGAAACTGCTGTAGACTACTTCACATTAAAACAAGTGAAGAATACGCAGAAAATAGCACAGCAAAAATACATTACAGTATATGCTGTGAATCAAAATATAAATATAATCACACAATCACTATTCATATTTATGAATGGACGTGAAAAAATATAATAGAATTCATTTTCTTAGCAATTCAATATATTCCCATTGGTTAGCCTACAGGACAAATAGAATTTGGGTGACCTCACTGGAAAAATGTTTCATTTTAAGTCCCTGAACAATGTTAATTTTGTGACAGCATTACTAGCTACACGATAGTCGTAAACAGATGGTTGAGGAGTCAAATTTAAGGATAAGTGGTTATCTAGTGAATTACATTATTATTTAAAACCTTTTTAAATTTAATTACCTCGCAATTTCACTCGATAATTAATTGACAAGTCGCATCTAGTTAACAAAATAATGAGTGTAAAATAACAAGCTGTAAATCTTTTTTACGATAAAAATCTAATTCCTTAGATAATTACTTTACCTTTAATTTGACGCCTCAGCCATTTTTTACGACAATCAATTAATTAATCTGCACCGCTGTCAAAAATAACATTGTTCTTGTGGGACCAGAGTCCAAGATGGCATCGGAGATTGCATGATTTTTTTATGGTATTCAACTCATCGAAATGTCACTTATGTACCCAACAGTTCATACTTTAAAATAGGTTTTTACTTGTGGGTGGGGGGTATTTATATCCCCTCCCATGAAAAACGAGTATTTACGCCAATAATCACAAAAACAAAACATTTAAACAATACCATATGGTTGTAAGACCATATGCCATCTCACGGATGGATCTCAACCACATGAAACTATGTACCAAGTTTCATCCAAAATTAGAGGTTAATAAGTAAAATAATACTTTTACTTTATCCTCAATAAGATTAAAATTGGAGCCCCAAAATACAACGTACTGTGTTTGCACTTATGAATATCTCGGTAACCATTGTAGATAAGCAAAACTTTAAAATACTAAATTGTTTAGTTTTTTGAGCTGATTTTAATGGTACGAGAGAAAAAAAATTAAAAATTACAGTGTTTTTTGGAAACACTCCCATACCAAATTACACTCTGAAATTGCATTGTAGCCGATCTGCCCATAGTACAGGAGGTGTTGCTATCTGTGTGGGAACTGGAAGATACCATTTTCTGACCACATATGCACACTCTCATTTGTCGCTGGCGCTCAAAGGGTTTGATTTGATTTTTTCCCTGATTTTGTAAAAGCACCCTGAACGGTTAGCATCATACAAAGTTGTATTAACCTGGTTATAAATAAATTTTAAAGTGAAACAAATATTTATTGTATACCTTTTTTTGTATTTTTGTTTCAGGTCACACGAGACCAAACTGTCCATATCTCAGCTAACAAAGCATCAGATCCAACATTGTGCTGTTTTATTAACGTAGCTGCAATGTCTGCTGAGCTTCTGCAATGAGGCAAAGCTCAGGGGATTTGTGGAGGAGAATATTTGGGAATAATTTCGTTACCAAATGGCTTACCGATCAGCAGACCAATCTTGCCATACAGTTTCCCTTTTTAATATATAATAAAGTCTGAATTAATGTGCCTCAGTTGTGGACACATTTTAGAAACAGAAGCTGCAAACATACTGAGATGTGTTACAAATTTGGAGAAAGAAATACTTCAATACCTTAGCAAAAAATAAGTAACCTTCACTGTTTCACAAAATGTCTACATAAAGTGATTTAAAGGTGTTGTACTTTAAACCTGCTTCATTTCCCATCTCACAGGCATTCTCTCAATGATCGATAAAACCCAACACACCTCAACATCAATAACATTTTTACTTTTAAGCATACAACATAAAAAATTGTAAAATGCCAAGTAATAAAAATACCATTTTTGACCAATCATAATCAAAGGTATAAAAACCCAGAATAAACATGTTTTTAAATCAAGTTTTCTATGTAGAATGGTAATAAAAATACAGGGAGTTCCTAAGAAAGTAAAGTTGTAGAGAATTTTTTTTAATTGAAAAAAGCATAAAAAATAAACAGGATCCCCCATAAGAAATTTACCATTAAGACATGAAATAAAAAAGTTAGCCATTGGAAAACTCAGGGCTGGGCATCTGGTGTAATTAGAAGAAACCAAAAAAACTGGCATAAATAGATCTCATACTTACAAAGTAAATTTTAAAATTTACTTTGTAAAACGTTTGAGTGATATCCTGATTTTCAATGAAGAAATAATGCAGCCACACGAGGAGATTTACCCTAAGAAATAAAAAAAAGTATAATAATTGGCCTAATATTAATTAATAATCAAAATAATATATATAAATATAAATTTCAACTAATATTTTACATCTAATATTATTATTATTATAGTTTTAAAACCCTATTACTTGTTTTACTTATTAAAATAATTTCAATTGAATCAGTTTGTTACTAATGCTACAATGTAATCCTTAAGTACTAATGTTGCCTAAATATTTTGTATCAGTTTTAATTGCTATAAGTAAATGAATGGAAAATGAAGTTTTAACTAGATGAGGATAAAGTAAACTGTTAAAGAGATGAATTAATATTATTGTGTGTTTGATCAACTAACTTATACATCTGTGATATTAAATGGTTAAAAAAAGAAAAGTAGTTTCATTTTTCCTTGATAAACTTTCCTTGACTGTTTACTGTTACTATTAAGTTTTAACATATAATTAAAATTTACTCAATGTAATCATATTCTACAACAGAGTAAGAAATAGATAAAATTTAATAATCTAGATTTTTATTATAACCGGAATTATTACAATTTTTTTTTTATTGACATTAAGAGTCTACTTTTTGATAGCGAATTTTTTATTAAAAAATGTAAGAAAATGATATTTTCCTGTTTTTAAATATAAATCAGAGCTATCTGTTTTACACTGAAAACACATTCCCTGAAGAATATCGCACTTAGACTTTTTTTGGACAAATTTTTTCAGAAATTTCGATAATCGATTATAGTATTCGGATAATTAGTTCTATAATCTAGATTTTTTATATAACTGAGATGTATACAATTTATTTGTTTTGACATGGATAACAGTTTTGTTAAAATTTTGTAACAAAAAAAGAAAGATCCTGTTTCCATAGAAAGTGCCAGAGCTATCTGTTTAGATGAACTGAAAACATTCCCTTAGACATATCCGTGATCGAATCTATTTCCCACAGGGAAGTAAATACTTTTCTTAATTTTGTAAAATATTGTATTCGTTTCTAGAAATAAAAAGATTTGTTTTGATAGAAACATGTTAATAAAATAATCAGGGCTATTACCTGGATTATTGTATGATAACAGTTCAGGGGAAATCTAAAATTTATTTATTCATAAAAGAAAACCTTATCAAAAATCGCCACATGATTTAGTCGAACAACACACTGTTAAGTTCACATGTTAGTATAGCATATTTCAGGGAAATAGTAGGCTAAGAAAAAGAGAGAAAATAATCTATGGACAAATTATAATTAATTCTAGTCTAGATATTGATAATATTGATGAAAGAATACTCACCAAAAGAATAGTTATTTCCTTTACACTGGCATTGGGACACGGAAGTGTGCGATTTGCTTTTTAGAGTCCTCTGAATAGCATGCCTCGTGCTGAGGATTATGTATTATTTTTGGTATCTAATTCTTTCATTGTCTCAATCTCCATAAAAAATCGGGTGTTAATTATTTTTACCTGTTAGGAACACAATATCGATCATATCCAAGTTCTTAAAATCAACTATATAAGCCTAACATTATTTTAAATCATCATATTTTAGTTTTCACAGCTGTTCTTAAAAATGGTTTTCTGGGGAATTTCGTCATTAATCTTTCACACACATGCCGATGAATGAGCCAATAGCCATTTAACAGTTGACGGAAACATGAAACGTTTAACACTTTCCTCGTTCTGAAAGAAACGACCGGTTCGCGGTTGTCGGAGCGGACACTGGACGGTCACGTGGCCCCCGCGTGTGAGCGGTGGAGGTGACCACGACCACGACCAAGTGGTTGGAAGTGATGCGCCTCGTGCAGCTCTGGAATCTTGCAACCAGGCGTGCACTAATTACAAATGCGCACAAATAATGCGATATCCTGGTTAAGTTATGGCTATATGAAAACTAACTCTTTTTATCACTACATGCAAACACATAGTTGATGTTATTTGTTTTTTCTTTGGAAATTAGACCTAAACGTAGGCCTATATTGTCCCAATTTGCAGTTGGGCTTGTGCATATTCCTTTATTACAGAAATAAGATCGATGTAACCAGAAGCAAGTGGCGGATGGAGGTTTGTCCTATTTAAGTCTACCTGCCAGCATGAGCAGTGGTTTAGATGGTTAGGAAACAGCGTCAGAATAAATTACATTGAATAGAGGATAAGGATAACTTTCTTTACGATTTCAACTCCTTTTATTTCCCACTAATCAGTCTCTCCACCACTAGATCATCAACCTATTCCAGAGGCTGCTTGAGGCATCATCTGATGATCCGCTGGAGAGAATCATTGTCATCTACAGGATTTATATAAACTGTACTGAACGTCAACAGATATACTTGACTTACAAATAGGTTTTTATTTAAAAAAATACATTAAATCTAATTTCTTTCAAAAGTGTGTCTTAAACTCAATAAGTGTTGCTTTTATTATTTATGAGTTAAAAAATTATTCAGATAACGAATCCAAAGGTTCAGGCCTGGATAAATAATGTATATTAGTGTAAAAGTAAAAGTCATTTAGGCTATCTGATATGAAATAATCATTGTTGAGGTCATATCACTGTTTGTATTTGACTAAATTATGCATGTATAATTAGCCATAATACTATATCGTTTGGAGTTTTCACGGCCATTTTCTATGAAAACACTAACATTGCGTTCTAAAAGTGACGTCGCTATGGAGAAAGGCGTGCATTCTTATGCCAAGCTGTCCAGAGAATTTCGTATAATCAGAACAGACTCAAACATTTAAAAATATATGTTGGGAGTCAAAGTCTAGCAAGTAATTGCCATTGCAGGTAAGTAATTAGTGTGATTGTAGGCCTACCCCATGAATATCACTGCCATTATGTTATTTTGACTAGATGTCGTAATTTGCTTATGAATAAAGATTTGGAAAGCTAGAGCTCTCTTAGGATTTAAACTTCAGACCAAAAAGATTAATTTTAAATTATTTTGTGAGTGATTCATATCGCAATTAGAAATGTTTAGTAACATATACTATACAGTGAAAAACAGAAACTTAAAAGTTTTTCTGGTCGCGATGAAAAAATCCTTGAAGATCTTCTTTTCTTCCTTAGAAGAATTAATTTGTACCACGAAGAAAAAATAGGCAGAGGTAACTTTCAATGTCGCGCAGATGAATAAGGGTCTATCTTTTTATTCGTCATTATTGTATAAGCATAGTTTGGTAGGCCCTATACAATAAAATTAATGCTCCATAATGAGCAGAGCATTACTTTTTGGTTTGAATAGTGCGTGTGGCGGTGACTACTCCTTTCTTAAGGCCACTGAATAAGAAAGTAATCTTTAGTTGTTTCTGCTATGTGCAAACTGTATTTAAAGAAAAAGTGGATCGAAAAATAAATTTAGGTCGAAATAAATAAAATTCTGTGTTTATAATATCACGTTCGAACCTGCTTGCAAATGTTCTTAAGCCGCAAATGCCTGACGAGGCGTACCCGCAATCTGCATAGGAACGTGAATGGAACTATGTCTCAACGTAACCGATGTATGAAAGTCACTGGATCGCGTGTCACCAATACTTTTAAATACCGGTCCAAAGCTACCGGTAACATGTGCTCAGCAGGCGTTGACTCCCAGTTCAAGGTCGATTCCCTGACCTTGTCCATTGTTGTCGCGTGACGTAGGACGTGACTTCTTCTTCCTCTCGCTTTTCCGAGTTTTATACTCTTTTCGGCAAGGCGATCGCCTCCTCCATGTGTCAAGGGCGTGAAATCGCGAGCAGGATGTCTCCGGGTGGTCAACAAAAACCGGGAAAACGATCGGCAGAAGTTGAAGAACCGTCGGGGGAAGTTATAAATTCGCGTTAAATCTTGGTACGAGTTTAAAGTAAACCCTAGAATTACCAGACTGTGTATGGACTTTTTATACCTTAAATGATGGTTTGTCCTGTTATAAATTCTGTTTCATGAATTTAATCTGTTGGCAATACAACCTACAATAAAATAATAGGTTTGACTTGAAATAGAGTAGAGGAAATTTTTTATCACGACAAAACTTTTTAATTTGTTTTTTTAACTTAATGTACATTAAAAGCTATAAAATCAAAACCAGTAATGTTAGACAAATTTCCTCTGCTCTATTTAAAGTGTAACTCTGACTGAACAAAATAAAAAAAACTATCTTATGGTTCTTGAGATAAAGATACATTTAGGTTAAACAATATAGTTTTCAGAAAATTTTGCGTTTTTCATAAACGGAGTGTGGGAAAACTGTTTGATGTTTTTGAACTGAAATTTTAAGAACGTGTGCGAATAACAGACCATTTTACGTATCCTATTTGAAATTTTGAAATAAGAAAACAAATTCATATAGCTTACAGGAAATGATTTTTAACGCAACACTGGCCACACTTTTGATCCGATAGTCTTATATACCATTTTGAAGGTCTAAAGATTTATAAAAATGTGCAAAAAACTGAATTGTTATATTAAAAATTCTCTCCGGAAGCTTGCACGAAACGATCACATATGCGTAACTATTAAGCGACACTAGCGCCGACCTAGCGGATTTCAGTTGTCCCTAACGCCGCTTGCACCGCCCTAACGGTGGCTACTTTGCTGTTGGCTAATCTGAAATGGTAGGCCTATGATCCCCAAGTGCTTCAGCCACACTTGACAACTCCTGGCACTTGCGCAACATGAGCCTGTTTGAGACATTGCCGGCAGCAGCGGCGGACGAGGTCTCCTCGCCCACCACCAAGAACAACAACCTCATGGTTAATACATTAATTTCCACAACGCACGACGTCTATCTCGTTTGACGATTAGGATCCTAATTCATAATTCATTTAATGGTGCTGGATATTGACTCACTTAGATAGGAAACGTGTAATATCGTTGACGACATTTTATAGCTACAAACTCAAAACAGGATCAGGCCGGTTCTGATTGTCAGTCGCAGTCGGACTGGGAAATGGTGGAAGATATATGTACTTTGTATGTATTTTGTATAGGACTACTTAGTGCTCAGTCTGTCAAGTTAGAGATGATTTTAGTCAGGCTGACCTGTAAGATGCACCTGTCGTTATTAAACATAACGTCGGGGTTTTAAAAGTCAAAAGAATCATTTCTATAATTGGTACTTTGGTATTAGCCGGATGCCACTATTGCGTTACATCGTAATCTACGGGATATTGCCGACATACAGCGCTCTGCGGAGTTAAGTTATTTTATTGATATTTTTATCTCATTATAATATTTTATTCTTTCATTAACCAACCTAACCTTACTCCGCAGAGCACTGTATGTCGGAGACCAAGTGGCATCCGGCTAATACCGAAGTACCTTTTAATTTTGAAACCAGCTTAAAAACTAAACGAATTAGTATTTTGAATCATTAGTAACGATTGCAGAGAAAAGTTAATGATAATGTCCGTGGTAAACTCAGTACATTGTCTGAGAGCGCCTAATGTTTTTCTTAGGAGAAAAGTTCCATTCCAAAGAAAAGTTAAATTTACTGTCCGCAATTAACGCAGTACGTTGTCTGAAAGCGTAAAATGAAATTCTTATGGAGAATATAAAAAATCAATTTCTTCATTATTTCCCAACCGTTTTCAATAAAACTTGTGCCGCGTAAGGTCACATCACCTAACAAACTCCACTAAAAAAAACTTGTTATTACCATAAAATTGTAATAATTAATTTATCTTTGATTTTCTTGCCGTTATTTTCAGAATGATTATTTGATGATTATTTTTGAAACAATAAATTTTAAATGATATTTAGATAGACTTTAAAGATTATGATAGTTTTATTATGGATTGTCGTTTTTAAATTTACTTAAGAGAGAATTATGTGTCGGTTCGCTACTGATACCGTTTATTTCATTAACCATATACTTTGTTCAACTCAAAACAAATTACTAAAGAAAATATATATTCCAATTTCTTAACAATACTTTTAGTTTAAGCATGGCTATTTATTTAATGTACCGGTTTTTTGATAATTCTGGCCTTGATTTATTTAAATTCTGGTAATTTTATTTATCAATGTACTAATTCTAGTTAAATTTGGCCTAGCATGTTACAATGGCAAATTACTAGTATAGGCCTATATGTTACTCTCATGTCCGTCCAGATGAATTGGGTTGTAAAAGAATACAATTTAATTTGTTATGTCTTTATTTTTATTTTACGTTTTGATAATAATATTTTATTAAAAGGTATTTTAGTATAATCCTCTTTGTTGATATTTTGCTTATTTAAATACACTGTAAAAAGTTCGGATTTCCGCAAATACTAATTTGAAAAAAGCGTCTCCACTTTGGGTTTTCTGGATATAGAATTACCTCCTTCACCATCAAAGATACAATTGTAAGCAAGATATTACATCTTAGGATTTCTGCAAATACAAGTTCCAAAAGTTGTTGTCTTGGAAATTTCCAACAACGGCTTATTTGCATTGGCGTGCGTTTTGACTTTGACGTCATACAAACAGGTTTACGAATAAAAAATTCCACGACGCTTGCTCTAGATTAGTATATCTGAATTTTCTTATAAAAACTCTTTGTTTTGGTTTTGCGGACCTTTCAATTCTGTACTAGAAATTGAAAAATAATAGTTTTAGAAGAAAAAATAGACGTTGTCAAAGTAAAATAAATATCAAACAAATCGGGAAACACACAATAATAATATAGAGATTTTCGGAAAATTATGACCCATTGGCGTTTTCAACAGTTATTTTTGTGCCATAATCTGATCCATTGATCTGAGTTCCCCAAAAGTGCTACATGTTATAAAAGAGTAAGTTTTTCACAATAATGACATATGATACAACAGATTCTTCCGTTAAAGAAAAACTCACAATTTGCATAAGATATTTTAACACCAAGGAATGCAACATTGAAGATTTCATCAAGTTTATTGATGTGGTGGACCTGAGTGGTAATATTTAGCTCGCTAACTACCGCGGTCAAGCTTTCGATGGACCATCCAATATGAGTGGAATATTTAAGGGTGTCCAAGCCAGAATTTCCAAGATTCAACCTCTTGCAGTGTACAACCATTGTGCAAACCACCAGGCTAAACCTGGCTGCAAGCAAATCTTGCTCTGTTGTCAGCATCAGAAATGCCCTGTAAGTCATAGCTTCACTAAAAAAAATTTGCGCGACCCTGCTGCAAGGTTTAAAGCACTGGATGAAGAAATGGGTGAATCATTAGCTAAATCCAGGAAAACATGGGTTTGAAAAAACTGTGTGAAACAAGGTGGATAGAAAGGCACGAAGCCGATTTGACGTCCTACACTTCTCACTCTTCTAGAAATTGTTGCTAGAAGTAAGAGGCAGTGATGTATCTGCTTTCCTGTACTCTATTCTATCTTCAAAGTTTTTAATTAGTGTCTTAGTCTTGACAGAGATACTTGAGTGACTTTACGCTTGGCTCGTAAACTGCAAGCAGAATACATGGATGTGCTCAAAGCTTCTCAGCTTGTAGAGCATTCAGCACAGAGCATTCAGGAAAAACTAAATAACAGCATAGACACATTCAAGGAGCTTTTCAACAAATCTGTTAACTTGGCGGAGGAAATGGGCACAGAAGACTGAGGATAATCCACTGAGGACTACTATTGCAAGACAGTGTACATCCCACTTCTTGATTTTATTATAAACTAGCTGACCCGGAGAACTTCGTAACGCCTGACAGTAAATACATGTTAACTTTAAGATTGGCCATGTTCTGAAGTCGAATACCATTGGAACGATAAGACATATTAATAACATTCCCATAAAACAAATAAATCTGAGTGGATTAATTCACAATTTTCAAATCCAATCCAAACCCAAATCAACCTAACTGTAATACGGCTTTTATAGGAAAGATATACAACAGCTGATTGTTATAATAAACGTAATATACATAAACATTGTAATTATTTTTTATTTTGCCAACATATAAACACGTGGCTTTTAATCAGACAGAAAATAAAAATATAAATACATAATCCCCCAAAACCGTAAACTATTAATGTGGCGAATAAAGCTGTTAATTTTGTACAGCACATATTTACATCATAGTTTTACATTAATGAATGATTCATTGGATAGTAAAGCATATTGCTAATGGAAAGTAAACCAATCAGCTGTAGCTAAGAAATCAAATGTTTTCATTGTAGAAAATTTGTAAACAAACTTACTCTCCATAACGTTAACATTAGAAATTTAAAACGCCATAAAATTGACACTTATGGGTTTTTCGAAAATATGTTTTCACTAAAACCTTCCCGGACATATATAGAGCAACTTCCTAATTTCATGGCGATCGGATGAGTAGTTTGGCTACGCATAAAGAACATACTTACACACATTCAATTTTACCCCAAGAAGAAGATGGAATGCATAGGAAAACTCTAACATCTGTTAACACCAGATTTAAATAATGCCCACGTTAGTGAAATTCTTCACGAGGCAATCAAAAATACAAAGATTTTCCTTGTTTATCCGTGGTGTTTAAAGGTGAGCTAAAAATGTGGAAACAAATGTGGAGGTCAAATCCCGAAAATAAGATACATAAGCATCCAGCGCAAGTTTACAAGTTTGCAGATTCTCTACCAAACATCAGAGTACTACTTCAGCTTTTGTGCACTTTTCCCGTAACTACCAGTACATCAGAGCGACCTTTCAAGCTACCATTTCAACCTTTAAGTACCTTTTCAACTTTGCGTCACTTCAAAACATCTTTACGCATCATTACACAATGACTGTTGAAGAAAGACTAAATGGCTTGGCTTGGATTTACTGCAAGTCCACCAGGATATTTCCAACATATTGAAGGCTGAAGAAATCGTAGACGTTTACAGTCAAAAGCACAAGAGAAAATTATGTTTGAAGGTTCTGTGAATAATATACATGTAAAATTTATTATTTTCATATTTAAAGTTAGATTAATAAAATAATTTTTCCTACATTATTTATACTTTTTAATTTATCCTGTATTCATAAAAAATTGGGAAAATCATCAGGATTACAAATACAACCCAGGCGTCAAAAAATTACTTTGGGCATAAAATTTTTTGCTATACTGAATTTTAGTATCAAGAATAAATAACAGGCTCCCCGGTAGGCCCCCAAACGTAAATCCTGGATCCGCCCTCGTTAGTACCCCCATGAAATTCTAATTAAATTAATTTAAATTTGTTTCTGTTATTTTCAGAAATTGGATGATTATGTTTGAAAAAAAGATTGTTGTTCAAATCGACTTAAGGGAGAAAGTACGTGTCAGTCCACTGATACCGTTTATTTTTTTAATGGCAGGGTTTATAATATAGTCATTATTATTGAATTAAAATTGATTAGTTCAAAAATCAGAAAATGTACTTACTTATTTCCCAAATTTTCTTTCCAGAAAAATCAGACATACGGCATACTGATCCGAGAAAGAGTACGAAATAAAAGTAAGATTAACCAACCAGTCCGTTTATCCTTTACATGCAGCATTATTGTATTGCATTTCAGGAAACACCTTTCCCATCCGTGTTTGTGGTTGTCCAGTTTTCCTTGCGTCCACTCCCAACAAACCTTCAACGACCCAGCTGACTACGAGTTTTATCTTTGGATTTCCTACATTTAAAAACGTGATTTACCTCCTTGGCACGAATGCGTCGTTCTATTAAACCTCTATAAACTCACAATGTTCGTAAAATAGTATTGACAAATCATGTTACCAAGGAAATGACTACGGCGACACTGAAACTTAATAGACAACAAACGCAAAAATGAACAGAAGGGTTTTTCTGACTGGAACAATTGTACGATGATTTATGGAATTATATGAGCAATATATAGTATATAAAAGGAACTCGAAAACACCTTTACAGAAAAAAAGGAAGATAAAATAGCTGTGGAAAAGAAGCAGAGTAATATATTGTCAAAATATTTATTTTTTAACAGGAAACGATTGTTTTTGTAAAAATGGCGTCAGTTAAAATAACCTGTACGAATTCGCTCGCACGTCGCCGCGGCTCGATCGGTTGAGTGGAGGGGACAACATTACTGACTACATAAAGGTTTGCGGATTAGCGTTTGAATCCCACTCAATCTCTTGGATACAAGTTTAGAAAAATTAGTTAAAAATTGTTTCTTTTAACCGTTTAAATTATATAGCATTCTTTTTAATTCTTTATTTAGCTAAGTAAATGCATTGAACAATGGTTCAATGTATTGAAATGTTTCTACCGTAGGAATTATTTCTATTACAAGTTTCAGTAGTTCACCAAGCATCATTCGGTCACCGGGTACTTTTTCTAAATACTATTACAGTATTACCTCCATTTTAAGTGCTTAAATGACTTTCACTAACATTATTTGACTAATCATTTAAAATGTGTTTTACAAATCGTGATGGAAAATGTTCGCAATAAAAATTTAAAAACCTCTACCATCTTAATACGACAATTGAGTAATCATTAATGGTGTCACAAAATTAAAATCGATCTCATGATTTTTGTAGACTTGGACGGTGCCATTTCGTGTAATCCATCTACTTGGAGGTCACGAATTATGTTATGAGCGATGGTCAGCGAATGTGATATTCTCTAATTAATACGCACTATACGTTTATCCGCAAAGACCATTCTCGCTATTAGACCAGTTCGTAATTCAGAGGCAAAAGTGGTTCGGATACCGCGTTGAACTGTAGGTCCCAGATTCCATTGGATGTTGTTATAGAAGTTATCTTGGTATACTTCTTTAGTAATTAGTAAGACCGTCCTCGCAATTGAACCTGTTCGTGATTAAAATTCCACGTTAAACTGTAGTCCATTAGGATCTGTTTACTGTAGGATGGTTTACATTGGCTGTTGGGTTATTAATTAACAATCCTGTCTCTAAGGAACATGTCAGCCTTAGTCAGTAACTACAAGATCACGCCATATTCATTTTACACTAATTTCTCATTCATACTTGGCATAAAATACCTGCTTGGGTAGGTCGTCATTTCAAAAGTTAATAACAATAATAATAATAAATCCAAGGTGGAGAAGGTACTGCAGACTCTCAGCCATTTATTTTATATTAGCATTAATATTTTGCGTTACTCCAAAATATTATAGTTTTTTAGTAATTTAGCTCGTTGCCTGATAAATTGAATAGTTGCAGTTTTTCGATTTTGTAACGTAATATTTTCCATTTAACTATATTTTCGTAAATAAACAAACTAGTCGGTAATTGGTCATGTTGCAACGTGATCAATGTGGTGAGGAAACATTGACCGGTCGCAGCAGCTACATCAAGGCGAATGCCAACGACTCGTTACATTACTTTAATGTGACATTTCCTTCATGGAAGACTCATTTGGGATTCCCTCAAAACATTATATTCGGCCACGCCCAACTTGTTTTTCCGATTGTCCTCATTTGGAAGCCTTCCTTATTTTTCTCAAAGTGCATTTTTTACAATATATAGGTCCTACTCCAATTTGATTTCAAATTGGGCTCATTTATTTGTATTTCAAATTAATGGAATCATTGAGAGTGATATGTAATTGTGTACGTTTTGTAGAATATAGTTATTATTTTCTCATGTTTATTGACGAAGTATTCTATTGTTGGTGGATTATGAGTGATAAGCCGTTCAATGCCATTTCACTTTTTCAGTCCGCGTGTTTGTGCTCTGCTCCTTTATGTCTAGTAGCACATACAACCACTCACAATAGAAACTAAAGTCTGTGAGAACTACAGAATAGAAACTATTGTCTGCAGTTTACTCAGCATAAATCAGTACCGAAACTGCTGCGGGATTTTATCAATAGTGTACACAAATGTTTTACGTTTCAAATATAATTAACAAATCTGTATATACTCTTTTGAATGTATATACTGTTTTGAATTTTCTTAGAAATATGAGCATTTTCTTGAGACATCTAAATACAATTTTATTAAAATTCTACATTAAACTTGCAACACAAATTATTTTTATAAACCTTGGTACATATTATTATAATTTTTATTGATGATTATTATTATATTTATTTCTTCGTTTACTTAAGTTATGACGATGTGAATGTAAATGTACATTAACAGTTTATCTGTTCTTGAGGGGTAAAAATATTTATTGTGTATTTACATACAATTTATCCATGTTATCATGTTTCATCCATTACAAAAACAAAAATGCTCTCAAACATAAAAACTTTGACAGAGGTGAGTGTATCATTTAGTTTGAAAACAAACTAGTCGGTAATTGGTCATGTTGCAACGTGATCAATGTGGTGAGGAAACGTTGACCGGTCGCAGCAGCTACATCAAGGCGAATGCCAACGACTCGTTACATTACTTTAATGTGACATTTCCTTCATGGAAGACTCATTTGGGATTCCCTCAAAACATTATATTCGGCCACGCCCAACTTGTTTTTCCGATTGTCCTCATTTGGAAGCCTTCCTTATTTTTCTCAAAGTGCATTTTTTACAATATGTAGGTCCTACTCCAATTTGATTTCAAATTGGGCTCATTTATTTGTATTTCAAATTAATGGAATCATTGAGAGTGATATGTAATTGTGTACGTTTTGTAGAATATAGTTATTATTTTCTCATGTTTATTGACGAAGTATTCTATTGTTGGTGGATTATGAGTGATAAGCCGTTCAATGCCATTTCACTTTTTCAGTCCGCGTGTTTGTGCTCTGCTCCTTTATGTCTAGTAGCACATACAACCACTCACAATAGAAACTAAAGTCTGTGAGAACTACAGAATAGAAACTATTGTCTGCAGTTTACTCAGCATAAATCAGTACCGAAACTGCTGCGGGATTTTATCAATAGTGTACACAAATGTTTTACGTTTCAAATATAATTAACAAATCTGTATATACTCTTTTGAATGTATATACTGTTTTGAATTTTCTTAGAAATATGAGCATTTTCTTGAGACATCTAAATCCAATTTTATTAAAATTCTACATTAAACTTGCAACACAAATTATTTTTATATTTATAAACCTTGGTACATATTATTATAATTTTTATTGATGATTATTATTATATTTATTTCTTCGTTTACTTAAGTTATGACGATGTGAATGTAAATGTACATTAACAGTTTATCTGTTCTTGAGGGGTAAAAATATTTATTGTGTATTTACATACAATTTATCCATGTTATCGTGTTTTCAAAAAAATCCATTACAAAAACAAAAATGCTCTCAAATATAAAAACTTTGACAGAGGTGAGTGTATCATTAGTTTGAAAATAAACAAAACACAAAAAACACGTAAAAATACGTAAATATGGCGTCAGACGAATTGAATGTAATGCGGAGACGGAAGACGCGAGACGGTGAAAAAAACTGAGAAAGGCAGGCGCAAGGCCTCGCCATGCACGCTGCAGTGGAACAAACAATATCGGGTGACAACGCTTCCGTGTATCAGTCAGCTGTTTATTTATTAGGACCTACCTACTATATATTTCAACTTCGTACACTGTTATGGAGGGGGAAATCGAGCCCATGATTTCATAAGTTTACAATATATCAGTACAATATTTCCTCATTTTTCACTTTTACTGTATTTTTTTCTCTCGAAATCGTAAAGTAACAAAATATTTCGAGTAACTTACTCTTAGTTCAGAACATTTGTAATTACTGTCGTTTATGTCTCAAAGACAGAGGACCATTCAAACAAAAAACTAAAAGTCAGGCCACACATGTTTTCACCGAAGGTTGACTATCTTGGAAGTCTTGCTATCTGGACTATCTTGAAGGTTGTGTCAGCAAAGATTGATGATACAACATTAGTTTTTAAAATGAATAATAAATATTGTTATACTTACTATAAACCTTCAGATTGGAATACAGTTACCCTTGAGGCGGCGACGGATTTTCCCTGGAGCGAGAAGTTCACTAATTTTCCGGAAAATATTAGACGTGCATTTGAAGAGCTACTGTACTTAAAACCAGCAACAGCTTAGGCTTCAGAATCTTTTCAACCCTGATTTATCATTGGTCTAGAGTGGTTGCACGTAGAACATAAGTAAATGAGGGTTTATTAAAAATGCTAGTATTGAATAAACTAAAGTCTCAAAATACTGTTTCCTAGCAACATGTAGTAAATTATTGTTTTACTTATGAAGATTAAAAGAAATTTAATGCAAATTCAAACATCACTCTAAAACCCAACAAAACGTACCTCTGCACTTATAAAGTAGTGCTATGTTGTTTGGTACCGATGGGCCCAATCTATGACAGGCGGTGGTACATGTACACCCATGGGGGATGCGCGTGCTAAACACCCTACGAGTAACCTTTTACTGGTATTTTTTGTGTCGAAACAATAATATTTTTTACAACTAAGCGTACCAAGACCAAACGCCTCTAGTCGCTTCAAATTATAATATCTATCAAATATACACAAACTAGGTTAAATTAAAATGCCAAGCACATTAAATCGCATGGACGGAAGTGAGGTGAGGATTCAGGACCCCGAAACTGATATGTATATCTAATCTCAATTCAAATTCAAACATTTTGACGGAAACAATACTTTCTCCCACTTATACGTGGGAGAATGTAAAGGGATGGAATTCATTTGACTTATGTTAGGAGATATAATACATTCATAAAGTATTTTTTCATCAAATATTTTCACCAGCTGTATCATCTATCTAACTTTAAAACCACTAGAAATGGAGTCGTGCCTCCATATTCAATATTGAAAAGTGATAAAGCGAAGGTTTATGAAGTGAACCGGCGGGTTCATCTACCAACAGCTAATTGGGATTGCATACACCGTTTGCTTTTGTGGTTAATAAAACATAACTTTTTTTGTTTAAATTAAATATATTTTTTCTTTTTTTTATATTTGTTTTTTAATATATTTCAAGAAGATATTAGTAATTATTTTTATGTTACAGTTAAGAGTAAAAAGCTTGCCACGTCTAGGGTTAAAACCACTGGAACGTGTCCTCCATATTAAAAATACGTGAAGGTTTTATGAAGTGAACTGGCGGTTCATCTACCAACAGCTAATTTTGATACCTCGCAACATTAAATAAACAAAAACTCTCTCGTGAGTGAGTTTTGTTCAGTTTTTAACTGAACAAACACTATGAAACAACACTATGAAACTAATAAGGCTGTAGACTTAATAACTTAGTACTATTTACACTCAAATATAATATACCGTATAACTCAATATACCGTATGACCCAATATACTGTATAACTCAAAATAACTCAGTATACCGTATAGCTCGATATACTGTATAACGTAAACCCGTAAAATCTTGGATGAATTCCTATAGACATCTAGCACAGTTTCAATGTAATACTAATTATCTTTTGAATTATTTGACTACATTAAAATACCAGTACAATGCCCTCATTGTATTCATTATACTATGGATATCCACGTCTTATAGACGTGATCTTAAAACGTGTATTCGAAGTTGTGTGCGTTTGAAAGAGACTTATTGATAGCCATTCAATAACATCTTATCGATCTTTAGGGTCAATTTCGACCAGGGACTTTTACACTATCGATCTATGCCATCTATGTAATTATACTATTAACTCTCCAAGTGCTATGACTATTTAAATTTTGTCATTTGTATGCAACTTTTCATAAAATACAAAACATACACAAAAAAAACACAAAACATGCTCCCCTTTTATAACCACTAACCATAAAAGCAAAATAGGTGTCCACTGCAATCCCAATTAAGCCTACAAATGCCACAATATAATACTTAAATAAGTAAAGTGAGTACGTGGGTTAATCCAAAATTGCACGAAAACAAAAACACATCAGAATTTGTTGACTCCTTGAGTTCTGTAATGACGTCACCGAGCGAGAAGTGACAGTAGCAACACGTCATTAGAGAACGCTGTACGCAAGCGCCCTAGGCGGAATCAGTGTTGCCAACTTCCTAACAGGCATAGTTGTGTAACATAGCGGAGGATTATTATTTCTGGATATATTTTCATATAAATACTATTGAACCGTCGAAAACTCAACACTAACGAGGTATTTTACGTAACTACTTTTTAATTTGATCCGTACAACTATGTAAGGAAAGGGTGGGTTTCACAACCCCTATTATGGTTAAAATCCAATAAATATCAAGAATTCATAACCCCAGGGGGCTGAATACAGTCCGCTCTAGAAGTGAGTCCGCACTAAAAGCTAGTTGGCTGCCGCGAGCAAATGTAGCACAGTTTTATGTTGTTTGTTGGCACTCTCTACAGACTGTAATGACATTAACAATATTTAATATTAATCGTTAATAATAACGATAATAGTTTAAGAACATAACGCAAGAAAAATAATTTTTATTAAATATTTACGACTCTTAACTTTTATAAAATTTTCAATAAAGCAGTTACAATTAAACAGTGATTAACGATACGTCATTTCAATTTCAACTGTGTTGTGGAGGTGGTAGAGGTGTAAGTAAATTAGAGGTTCAGAATAGCATAAATAGTTTTTAAACGTGTGACACTCTAATACGACAAAAATAATGTGTTTCTCCTTTTTATAACAAAAACAATTTATAAATGCAGTATGTGATAGTTGTATTAAAATATATATACTGTATATATGCATCTTAAGTATGTAGGCTACACTTCTCAGTAGAATAAAACGAATCAGTATTTATTGTAATGGCAACAAATTTTTTACGTAGGCTATAATAAATACCGCTACGTTTTTATTGTACTGACAAGTGATAATTCGTTCAGAAAAAAATGTTTGTAAATACTTACTTCCCTGTGGGAAATGCGGTGGATCATGGATATGTCTAAATGGAACGTTTTGAGTTCATATAGCTGTTATTATGTGTTTATATTAAAAATTCAATACAACAGCTTTGGTAGTTTCTATGGAAACCTGTTACATATTTTCCATCTCACAAATCACGGAAACCCTGCAAAAGCGAAGACATATCTTTATCTATGTCAAAAACGTTTGTACTTACTTTCCTGTGGGAAATAGGTTAGATCATGGATATTTCTAAGAGGGATGTTTTCGGTTCTTCTAAACTGTTGTTTTTATTATTTAATAATTAAAAATCAATACAATAGCTCAAGTAATTTCTATGGAAATCAGTTTCAAATTTTCATCATACAAATCGCCAACACCTCCTCAGAGCGGCTTGACTTCGCCACACCGATGGAAATGAGAAATTTGTTCGCATTAAAAGGTTTATAAATGATATTAAATATGTCATAAATATCAACCGTAGTATTCATACGAGTAGTGATTAACTATTGTTGAGTTTTGAGTTTGGATTATTGTGAATGTGTTTAAAATGTTCACCAATTGTTTCAGCATTGTCATGGATGAGGATGATTGTTTTGTGATATTACAAGTTAAATGAGAATATTGCGAATTAAACCATTTTCATTAAGTAATCACGGTCAATTAATTATTGGTAAATTCGGTAAGAATATTATTTCCTGAAAATAACGTATGTAAAAGTCCTCAATTGCTCCAGAATTATGATTACACATCAATGCCTACATCTGAATATCATAAAAAGTTCAAATTATTTTTTTACATTATATCTCAGGAAAACTATTTCTTTCATCGATGTGTGGATTGTTAAAGATTGATGTTAATCAATCTTGCTAAAAATTACATTTCCAATTCCGGCTACATCACCTGAGCATAAATATCGTTTCTTATTTTACAAGGAAAACAAACAGTATTAGTAAACCTAGGTGGTTGTTATCACAGACAAACTATACGATACTGTTTAGTTTGTCTGTGGTTGTTATTCAGTCAAAGATAACCTTGCAGTTTTTATTCTTTAATTAATGTTTTGATCCCGTAGATGACGCTTGGCGCGACCTGTCCAGTGGTGGGGAACCTGTGGGCGCGCTGTCTGGCGGGTGACGGGGGAACCACGTCCATTTCGCGACTTGCTAATCGTCATCGCCGCCGCCAGATGTCAGTAGCAGTAGAGCGTTGAGCGGTGGTCGGGCGAGTCGGTGTTGTCTGTTGTGTCTTCCGTGCTTCGCGTCCCGGTGTCTTCTTGTGTTTACTTGTTTTATATCGTAAGTAATACATCATTTGAGATAATAATTAATTGTATTCATATTCATTATTCATGCTCTTTCATTAATTCTCGGCGTTTAAATTAATAAAATTTGTTTTGATAAAACTTAACCTTTACGAAAATGAATTACTTTCAATAATAGGCCCTAACACGATTAAAACAATAAACTTTCAGCAGACAATAATGTCTCATATTTACGTACATGCACATTGACTTAGATGATATTATTGTCAGTTAAATCATTGAAAATTGAGTATATGCTGGTTTAAATATTTACACAAGTGCAGTTCTCAAACATACATGATTGATTAATTGTTTTTACACACACCTCATTTCAAGTTTGGAATGTATAGTTGTGCGAAGTAAATTTACCTAGTAAGGTGGTCTGTTAACGTAAAAACAAAAGTCTTGAAAACAAACTAGCAGTTATAATGATTTTTTCTGACATTTAGCTCAAAATAAACATAGTTTTCCATCGGAATTCATAAAACACCATGTATTAAACTGCAAACGTGGCTACTTTATTCCACTAAAACTGCATGTGGAACAAGATAATAAAATTATCGTAATGTTACGTATCATTAATTGAACGTTGTTTATTGAAAACAACTTCGATTCATAAACTAGGATAATAAGTTAAAGGCGAAGTAAGACGTCTCATTCCCATTATTTTTGTTCGGTTTAAAACAACAGTTCACTAAGGTTAGTGTATTTGTATCTGAAATAAGTTTATAGTTTGAGTTATATGTGATGTATTTCTCCACAGTTCTATGATCCTAGGTCAGGTCAGAGTAAAATATTTATAACGTTATAAAATATTGAAATATGTTTGTAACGGTTAAGGAAACCATCAATAAATCTATTTTACAAAACTTGACCCGTCTACACATCTCTTTCAGCTTTAAAAGATAAAGAAATGCTTGTATAAGTTGTATAAGTTTTACTGTAATACTTAAAATATTCATGCTATTGCAAAATTGAGTTTTGAATTTGTGGTGGAAAAGGGTCTATTCCACTAAACATTTATATCATTATATTCCACTAACGATTTGCAATTTTTAGATGAAATGCCTATTTTTTTAATATTCACCTTAAATTTCGATAAAACATGACCTAAGTTACAGTAATAATCGAAACAAAATAAAATTAAAAATATTTGCTCGCATTAGAAAAATAAATTTAAAAAATACTGTCAAAAAATTTGGTAAGTCAACTAAAATGTTGGCGAAACAGCAGCGATGGCGGCACATTCACAAACCGACAGTGAAACACGTGTTATTGCCGTAGTTATTAACTAACTAGGTAATTATCATCAACCTGAACTCCAGCTGTAGAGAACCTACAGTAACTTGTTCACTGTCATTGTTATGTTGAGTGTTGGCTATTCTCGAGCCAACATAATATTGATTGAATTGGTAATTGAAGAGCAGTAACTCTTAACTCATTTACCTATTCGAGGGGGTTTACTATTTTACAATACAATGAATGGCTTGTAAGTACAGTGAAATAATTGTTCACATTAGTGGGAAAATGTTAATTTTAAGAAAGTATCAATCTGTGGTCTATACTCTTAAACAAGCACAGTCCCGGGCAAAGCCTTTTTCTGTCCAAGGATTTATGATTTTTTGTGTATTACTGTGTATCTCACCACGAGAAATCGATTGGGGCAGGTCTCAAGGCTGGGGGATATCCGGGGTTCCTCCTATAGCCTTTCAAAGTGTCTGTTATCATAATGCACAAAAAATCTAATGCTCCTCAAATGCCATCATGCAACAACCCATTTGATATGGAAATTGAAATGTGAAACATCTATTTATAAGGGTGTATTTAAACGTTTTAATTAAATCATATAAACTGTGTTTACAAAGAATTCATAATAAATGTGTTTTAATTTAGCTAATTAGCTTATATATTACATTGTTTATTCTATCCGAGCAAAGCTCGGTCTCCTGGTACTGATTTAATAAAATTGTCGAACAAAAATATTTATACTGAACCATAATAATCTTTAAAATGTTGTTCTAACAGTACTGGTACATTGATTTATTAATAACAAAGTATAATGTAATGTCAATAGCAATAATAATACTTCTTTTTAATTCTACTAATTATTTACACAATTAAAATTTAATGATGTAAAATCGGCTTTTCTATTATTGTTGTTAAGACAATGAAAATTTATTATAAAGGACCAATATATCATGAAAACTATATTAACTTATCTGTTTTCAGTAATTCGGATTCCAATGGCACTGTTTTGTAGATTATTATGAATTTAAGGAAGTAAGTCTTATTCCAGTTTAGGCTAATGGTTAAGTTAGAAAATTGAAATTTCTTAATGCCCGATGGCGTTTTTCTCATCTAGAAGAATTTAAATTTGACGAATTGTTTGAAGGGAAGTTACTACCTAAAGTGTAGGAATTCTAAAAATTATTGTTATTTGCTCCATGGTGTTAAAAGTGAAAGGGAGAAGATTTGGATTTAGTAAGTGGTTTGCAACAATCTCATATGCGTCAATATGATTTCTACATTCTGGGTGTCTTCTTCTTCTTCATGTACCGTCTCCATAACGGAGGTTGGCTATCATGATGGCGATTTTCACTTTATTATTCTGGGTGTAACTTTATATAATTAGGCTACTCAGGCCACACTTCCATACCCTTACTGTTAACCAATTGGCTTAGGATTACTGCATGAAAATCATCGTATTTTGAGCCTAATCTTGATTGTTTTAATTTATGAGAAATTCATTTAACCAGAAAATAAAAATACTGTTTTTTGGTCGTATCATTGTAAGGTTAATACTTTTCCCTCTATAATGTTGATGATAACCACTAACAAACCCCGGTTTTGGTGGAAGAACCTAACTTCACCCAAAAGAGAAACAAAAACTGTGTGTACACGCAGTTTATCTTTTCCTTTTTTCGATTTTGAACTATTTTTCCCCGACCCGAAATTTTTTAGAGATATTTGGGTTCAGAAAAGAAAGGGATTGCCAAAGGAAACAATAACTGTAGAAAACTGGTGATTTATTATGATGTCGTAGAAAGGTTTGTTAACCGGAAGTTTATTGGTCCATAGATAAGTCAGGGCTCTTATTGCCCAATAGCAGGTATGCCAACGTTTCGCCGGTGGAGCATTTCATTATGACGGTTGGCAATGCGCAAATTACTACGTTTCATTGCCCATTTATGAAAACAATGTGATTTAGTTTAATAATCTTCCAAGTATCAGTTCTTAATTTATGCGAGTGAAAATAAAATAAATTAATACATATTTTATTTTATTATTCATTGTGAAGTGATCTTCAAAAGTGCATCAGTATTAAAAATATAATTGATAAAGTTTCTTTGACAATGTTATTATTTCTCAGCGAGCAATCTGTTGGTTGTTAGGACAAAGGTTCTCAACGAACTACGAGCTTAATGTTCTCTGATTAGTTTATTAGATGCATCACAAGAATTGGCTGAAGTTGTGATACTGTAACATTATAAAACTATGCGTATAAACTATGTATTTAGTGAAAACTTTGTATTCTTATTCGTTAAACACCTGCCCAACCGGGTAGCAATTTTGAGGTATATAACTCTCAAAACTATGAAGTTTAAGATATTTCACAGAACATTAAAGAATTGCAACCCAGAAAAATTAGTTTACTTCAATATCCTGGTGACCGGTTATCGTTATGTTAGTTGATTTAATGACATTGACATTGTGACTTGGAGGTTAGGTATGGCGGG
The DNA here is from genome assembly GCA_023375725.1 of Nephotettix cincticeps. Lineage (NCBI taxonomy): Eukaryota > Metazoa > Arthropoda > Insecta > Hemiptera > Cicadellidae > Nephotettix > Nephotettix cincticeps. The sequence goes on along the minus strand of CM041786.1, from coordinate 128,060,652 downwards.
TCGTTTCTCCCGCGCTATTGAGAAACAGCTGATGTATGACCTTGACTATTCAGCTGATAGTAACAGGTAGAAGTAAACAAAGGTCCCGGCTACATGGCTTTCAAACCCCTAAATAACATTTCTATATATTTATTATATGTTTTATACTCAGATTTTTGTCGCGTGTTTTTTTTTCTTAAAAGCAACGAGTAGAGTTTTTTACTGAATAATCTCTTATGATCTATTCAAGTATATCATCGTGGTGTCAACCTAAATGCATTTCATCATTCCATTACGTGCTTTAAATAACCTTTCGTTACGACTAAAGAAAAAGAAGTTGGTTATATAATTGATATTGAAAGGTCGCCATTTTGATTCGTAATGAATATTGATTTTAGTCTCAGATAAGGGACTAATGTGCCCAGAAATAGTTGTAAATGACGTTTATTCGTTCTGTATCGCCGATAAGAAAGATATAATTGATTGATTAAATTTTAACTCAATAATTTTTATATATTTGATCTAGGTTGATGATTAGAAAGGTTGATTTTATTTTTTATAATGATTAAAAAGATAGTAGTACAGTGTAACAAGTATCGGAACACTTTTTATGTTAAGGAGGGTACAGACATGTATTTGTAAACTTCATCAAACTTGTCTTGATTTACTATTTATTATCATAAAATGTATTAAATCCAGTAAAATTTAGTTTAAACTTAAAACTAAATTTAGTGAATAGTTCAAACGACAGTAAAATAATTATGTTAATTAGTTTTTTTTACTTCTGATCGATTACGATTTACTGATTGATAACGATTATGATTTTACGTAAAACAAAGTTTCGCGACGTTTCGGGATCTGGAATTTTTACCCGTCTAGTACTTAAAAAATAACACAAATACATAATCCGCATTACGCGAGTATAAAGCTGAAAACAAAAAAGTTTAAAGCACTCAACAACCCTTGTTGCTCTTAGTTGGCTTTGTGACGAGTGGACGTGTTTTGTCTCTTCTGCGCCTAATTGTTAGTGAAAAGTATTGTTTGAAAGTTTTTGACTACTTTAAACTTTTTTGTTTTATCTTTATATCTGCTTAGTTCGGATTATGTAGTAATCGTATTATTTTTCAGGTACTAGCTCGCCTGAGGACGGGATTAGATTCCAGATCCAGAAACGTCGCGAAACTTTGATTTACATAAAAATCATGATGGAAAATGTCTGTAATAAATATCTAAATAAGATAAATTCACCGTCACCAATAATAAACTTAAAACAAAGTAAATAATTAGTTAACACGCTGCAATCCTGTACCAATCCTACTTTATCCTAAGAATGTACCTTTAGGAAAATTTGTCCTTTAATTATACAGCGATTTTGGTGGGAAAGGTTTTTAGTCTGCTGTTTAATTCAATATAGAATACCTAGTATTACGAGGTATAGTAAAATCTGACATTTCCAAGATCAAATAAAAAGCAAATTCCTAAAATTTATCAATTTTGCTTTATACGCCTTATGTACTGTTCTTATCCGATTAGAATAAAATAATATTTGCTTATACAACAGTAGGCTACATTTTTAAAGTCAAATCTAAGTATATAGTTGGAGCTATAGTTGAGAGAGATGTAGGACAAGCTGCTAGTAGTGGTTGAAGGCACTGCGAATGAGAGAATTTATTGAGGATCTTTCTATTAATTATTAGACTAATAATTGAATTTATAAAATGCAATTCAATTCAATGTAATGAGGTGTTACAAGTGTGAAAGCATATAACACGTACTACATCGAGTATCAAGTTAATGTGGGATGAGTTGGTTGCGTAAGTAGGACTCTCTTGCAGTGTAATTATTCTTGTAATAACTCACAATGCCCACACTCCAATCGTGTCAGATCTGTGTTTAGCGGTACTTGATCGTTGAAGATTTTCCCCAGATAAACATCAGGCAATACATCTTGAGAGGACGCAACACTTTTCCCTCGTGGGCGAACGACTTTCCCGCCATTTCACTCAGGCCTTTGAACTGAACAAAACTGAAATCTTATCTGTACTTATAAACTAGCTTACTGAACGACGCTGATGCAACTACACGTATATGAATGATTTAAAAAATTAGTAAAATTTAATTAACTTTAATTTGTAACGACTAATCAATTCATCGATCGTTACTTATTGATCTGGATTACGAACATTATTTTATATATTTCCAACAACACGAGGAGGTTTTGGCTACGCCATAGACTTATCGGCTGGGGCCGTAATACACAAATATAGCACGTTATAAGAGTTGCAATTGAAATAATATATTTTCAAAAGTAAGGTAAAGTTTCAGTTGAGTGTGTATTAGAATTAAGTTCGGAAAATTTACCAAAATGATGACATTTTAAATGGATATTGAACATTATTGGTTTTTTGAAAGGCCGTAAAAACAAATATCAAATTGTTCATCCTAACCAAACTATATTACTTAATAATGTTTCGACATATTCCTGCATTACTTGGATTGACTTACGATTTCACAACTAGGTAGGCCTAATTTCATAAATGCTATACTGATGAATTAAAACAAAAATACCTTTACACAAATTGTATTCGTATTATGCTCTAATGTATATATTATGTTTAATGTATATTTTTTTCTTTTTTCGTGAGACCAGTTACGGATCAGTGACGAGCCATTGTCATAGCCAGATTTATGAATTAGTTCGAGATCACAAAGATTAGCCTACATCACACAATTATTACACATAGAGGAGAATAAACTTTAAAGTTAGGTAACGATCTTGTCGGTGAACGTTCAGTAGATCTGCGGCTTCGGGTCGGGAAACATAAGTGAGGGTAGCAGAGATGCAATGATTTTTTAAAAAGAGTTCAATTATTTTGACATGGATTATCTTAGCTCTGGGGGGGGGGTACAGTAGTGAGTATTATTGAACAGTTGGGTGTAACGGATAATACCGCGATCAATGCAAGACGCGACGCGACGTTTCGTACGGCTCGGTTCATCCACCTTCGTCAGGCCGCGCGAGCCTCGTCAGCTGATACGTGGTAGTCGCACACTCAGCACAACCGCGGACAACTCTCGGGTTTACAAACTCACTGAAACCTCCTCCGCACCTTGGCATTAACAAGTTGTTATTGACAGTATTAATATTAAACCTCAACCGCTAAACACCTTGAGGGAAATGTAGATTTTGATGTGATCCATGTTAACCGTATTGGACCAGTGCCATAGCAACATGGTGAGGAATAAGGCAGCTCAGGTTGATGAATTCTGGTAGTGAGATAGAGCTACTAAATGGAGAAGATAACGTATTTGTTTACATAACAATAACCAGTTATCTACCTTTTATTTCTTATAATGATTTTACTTTTTATGGGTAATTATTAATTAATCATACATGTATCTTAGTCTAACCAAAGGTTGATGATCTCACAGCAGTGGTCACAAACCTGGAAATGTTTAAATGCCCTGAGCTACCGCGTCCGAATTAGAAATATCCTATAGAATATTTGGTATGGACATGTAAATATGCAATTATTTGATCAAGTTCGAAATCCAGTCAGTATATCCGAAGTAGGTAAGTGGGGTTTTGTACACCAAATGGCAATTTAGGGGTTTCACGTATAATTTATGAAAAAATTGTAATAGCACTATTCTAATAAAATAGCTAATATCTATTAAAAAAATAAATAATTCAGGTTGAAAAATTAAAAAAAGACGGTTAAATTCAACATGTGTCTTATAGAGCTCCAACGTCAATCTTAAGGAAAAGGTTGAAAATCACATCTCGCTTATTATTTTCAATATTATGATAAAACTTCGTATAATGGCTAGTAAAATTAGAATTGTTTCAGATTTAAGAGTCATCACGAGGAAATACTTAAATTATAGCCCCATAAAAGATAATTGATGTTAACTGGTTATCTTGGTAGATGGAAATAATATACCTTAATACATTACTAGGCTCGAAAGTGGTGCTTTCCGCACAAGCCTCAAGGTTAAAGAAATTTGAGCGAAAATACACCGTGGAACCGTGTTGTGAATTATATTTTCGTCAGACTGCATAAATTATTGATCTAACAACTGTGAAAACCAATGATTTTACAGACGAAAGAGTTGCTTCCATCTTATTCTTTCATTTGTAAACAATCAGCCGATTACCTGTCAATAAAAATCGATTATCGCTTTCGATACTACCGATAACTTGCCACTGATGTGCGCTAATGTATCCTTTATTTTTAATAACAATCAGCTGATAGCACGACATCAGCAGGCTCTTTCACTCCATATGGTAGGAAAGGATTACTTTCGACCCAAAAAGTATATATCATAATCGGTTATTTTCACAGAAATATGACGGAAATGTACTTTTTCCTCAACTTACTATTCTGCAAATGTTTGTCCGTCAACAACAAACAATCAATACAAATGATTCTGTAAAAAGTAACATTTAATGGTTTTCAAATGTTATCTAAGCTCAAGAAACGTTGTTTAAGTTAAGATTGTATATTTACGTAAAGTAGTCGGCAGCTAATGGATGTTTTATAATGTGTTAAGATTATAAACAATGGAAATCGACGTAAAAGTACTTAGCGACAGTCTCCTGATGTAAGCCCAAGTGCGTCATCAGACGGAGGCAGACAGTGCGTCGCGGACAGTGAAATCCACGTAGGCCTAATTCGACACGTAATTCTCAAAAAGGATGACTTCGACTGAGATTGATAGACTGCCAGTGGTAGGTGCCAGAACCACCAAGCGTCCTTTCCCTCCACCCTTCTCTGGTAACACATAAACACACGCTTAGCCAATTGTTAAAATCGTGTGGATTGCATTTGTGTACTTTATTTATTAGAAAATGATTAGTCCGTTACTGGTTGAAATGAAACTCGGTATGCATATGTAAAACTACTCAGGCTCTCACCAGGACCTACGAGTATCATATTCCAAAGGAAACAATTAAAAAATTTACGCGAAGAACTTGCAAAATTGAATTGCAATTTAAACTATTAAATCAACCACTAGAGTTGAACTAAATCGGAAGGGGGTTCAGTCTAAAATCTTGCCAAATTTCTCCTTAACTAGTTTGCATATAAATTTTAACTTAGCTTATGCCTACTTTTGGAAAAATAAAGACGAATTTTAAAGAAGAAATGGCCGGGCACTGGTAAAATGAAGGTAAAATGAGCACTGGCATGTGTTTTGATTTTGCATTGAATGAAATAACATTACAATATTTACGTCTACGTTTGTTGCTATGAATATTTTTATCCCGTGTAGTTTCGGGTTATTCGGCTAGTTTATAATATTACTTATGTCGGAACTTTACTTAATTTTAACTTTTAATATTACTTATGATCAAGTTGTTTTGTCACCATAACTGATTCATCATAACTTATATCATGACAGATGGCTTGTAAAAAAGGTAAACGTTAAGGCGCAGGGTTTATTATGGCCGAGAGGCGCAGTTGCAGCGTCTCCACCGAGACCTAAAATAGAGATAGCTCAGCAAGAGTAGAAATGTGAAATACCCTCTAGCAGCTAGCATGCAAGTAATACTGCGGAGCTCAGCGTTACTTGAAGCATCGGTCCCGATGCGGTTTGGCCATTTTTTACTTATTGCGACTTAAACTGTTAAACTTTACATAAGTCTGTGAATGTAGATTCACATTTTTTATCAATATAAAATTGGTCTCATTGGTGGATTAATTTGTAATAAGTTCTATTCCAGATTAAAATGTTCATTCAGTTACTCGTGCATAGAAACGGATTAGTTTCAATAGTAACATTTCTCTTAATTTTTACTAAAGATAATATTTGGTATAAAAAATCTCCTCCTACAGAATGCGTACTTTCATATAAATTATCGTCAATCCCAACGAATAATGCTTCATATTACGATAATACGCATAACTTTTTCAAAATATTTTTATAATTTGACAAGCACATCTCTTTATTTGTATGTGTGTACAATTTGTTTGACGGACATGATATGCGATGCAAATTTATTTATTTATTCATCGAAATTATTGCTGTTGATTTACGAGATAAATCGAGTTGGACATTTTTCAAAGAAATTCAGCCAGTAATTAAGTTAAGGTTAGGTGAAGGGCTTGCTCGAAACCGGAACAAGGTCACGGCGCAGCCCTTCGGCGTCAGTCGTTGGAGTTGGCCTGAAGAGGTTTAAAACGCAGGAGTTCTACAGGGCAGGAGTGCTCCCCGGTCAGCCCATGTAAGTTAAGTGGGGGACTAACAAACAATCAAATGTGCAACTTAAAAGCTTTTGTGTCTGTTAAGTGTTTACCTTTTTGATGACTCGCTTTATGAGGATAGAGGTAATGATCGTAGCGCTAGCTTTTCAAACCGAAGTTCTCAGGTTCGCTACCAAATGCAAAGGAAAGTCATGTAACAAAAGTTTATTTACGTTACATTCAATCTTATAACACACTTCTGGAACGATTAAAATGCATAGTACTAGATCTTAGTCAGGTGTATTTTATTTTATTTTACATCAAACTGTTCAAACGATGATAAAATACATGAATCTACACGGATACATATCCTTGTAGTTGCGGCATCGGTAAAGTAAACCTCTGTATATTTTTGTTCATATCAGAAACAAAAATACAATATCAGTGTAAATACAATAAATATCTCCATGGTTGGATTTTTGAAAATTTTCATGAAACACAAACAGTTATAAACAGAATAAAAACCCGTTACCACTAGATAGAAGTTTAGGAGCATAAAGCCAATGAGTATAAAACATATAAACAACATTACAGACGCCATACGTGCGCTATTAAATTGGGTTGATATTGCAAATTTAGACTGCCAAATGTGAAATTCTTATTGAAAACTATATTTTTAAACCATTGAAAACAATTCACATTGAAATATTAAAAATGTAAAAAGAGAATTAGGGAGTTTAACTTCAATTGCAGTAAGAGAGTTATTAGTAATTAATTAGTAAATTTATTAGTACGGTTTTAGGCCTATGTACAGTTCAGGTAGCCCAGGCATTGCTCTCAGATTGTTTTTTGGGCCTGGAGGAGTTTTCAGATCATGTTGAAGGCTTTCGATGCGGCGGGCCATAGTATTTTGTTAGATAAGCTTCATTTTTATAATTTTGACACTGTCACTATTAAGATTTTAGATCCTATTTGACAAACAGGTGGAAGTCATTCCATGTTAATGGTTCTAAATCTGCCTCTCTCAGAATATCACATGGTGTGCCTCAAGGTTCAATATTAGATCCTACCCTGTTCATATTGTATAATAATGACTTTTCATGAAACAAACACTAATGACCAGAATACTAAATGTTTTCTTTTTGTGGATGACCTAGCTCTCAGTGTAAATCCAAAAACAACTATTATGATACTGTTAATTTAAAGTCAATTACTATTAAAAACTGGTGTAAAGCAAACAAATTGTGTCCTAATGTTGATAAATTGCAAGAGCTAACACTTAGCCTTTGCTCTCACTCTGAGGTCTAAAATTTTCTTTCACTTACGGTTTAATTTGAAATGACGTTCATACAATGATATTTTAGCTTCTAAGATTTGTATGGAATCTTTCTACACACTTAACTCTTAGGTTAAGTGTTTCCACTGAGGTCCTTCTTTGTATTTATTATGGTCATATACACAGCTTTTTGACTTATGGTACACCTTTCTGGGCAAACAATTCTCATGCCAATAAAAGACTGTTTACACTGCAAAAAAGGCAGTTAGGATTATTTGTGGTGTACACATTAGGACACACTGTAAACCCCTGTTTGTATTCTTTGGTATCTTATATTACCATCGCTGTTTGTTTGAACATGTTTGTTGTTTTAATCACAAAAGCTAAAATATCCCATTTAGAAAAGATCAATGATGTGCAAAATTATCAGACTAGCTTTAGAGATAATGTTGTAACCACTAGATTCAACAACACCACAACACAAAATTGTTTTTAATACCAGAGAGTAAAACTATTTAATACTCTCCCTGCACATATTAGAAATTTGCCTGAGGCTATGTTTAAAAACGTTGTAAAGAAATGTTCAATAGAGATCTGCTTGTGTAAACAGGAGGAATTTTATCATATAAAGTTCTAGCTAGGTTGTGTTTAACCTACACTTCACGTTTGTAAATAACTGTATAGTTTCAAATGCAAATAAACATTTCATTACTTCATTAAGCTTCCTAAAATAGGTCGCAAAATAATATTACCTGCCTACTTCATACTGGAAGGGAACTCATGTTGTATTTATTTATGTTTTGCGTATTACCAAAAGTACCTGGTGACCGAGCTTTGCTCGTATAGAATAAGGCATGTATTATAAAAATTAAAACACATTTATTACTCATTGAAAACATTTATGTGGGTTAAATAAAACCGATTAAATACACCATAATTAATATAGCACTGAACAAAAAGTAGCGCCCTGACGGGGATGGGACTCGCGACCTTTGGTTTACGAGGCCGACACGCTACCGCTAAATCACGGCGTCTGCCAAATGAGCAACTCCATTTTTAAGGTCTTTTAGCCAACCTCAATTGTTCTAGCCGATCATTTAGGCCTACTCTTTGATTTTCCATACAGTTATTATTAGCCTGTGATCAACTGAATTTGTTAGAAACAGAATGAGGATTGAAAAGCAAAAGAGAAATTTAATTTACACCTATTAATTGTTTTGTGACAGTGGCTTCAAGCAATACAATGAGTACGTTTTCTATCAAAACACGGAAGATTTTGGAAATACTTTTTCTGCTTTTATTTCGCACAGTTATGTTACCCTTAAGTTTTTACAAATTGTTTGGTAACCTGATCATTTTGCATTTATTACATACATAAAGTAAATATTTATGAAAAACCTCTATTCACATATTGTTCCCCACCATCTTCAATCAACAACTGTCAAACGGTTATAAACAGATGTTTTGGTTTGTATTGTTTACATTTGATTCCCCATAAGCGTAATGTTAAATTTTTAGATTTTAAACTTAATATTACAAGAAAACAAGAATTTTCCTGGACATTAGACCTATCTAGAACTTATTTTCTACTCAGAAATTAGTTATTTCCAAAATTTAAAGAAAATCCTTAGTGCCGTTTTCGAGATCCGTGTGCAAATATATATATATATATATATATATATATATATATATATATATAAACCTTGCTCGTATTATAGTATTGGATATTGAAGTTTAAAATATAGTTTAAATATAGTATAAAATAAAATGTTCTTCAAGTTATACTGTATAGTGAGAATGAAACAAGTGTCACAGAACAAGTGGAAAACTTCAATTGTTTTTGTGGCACATTGGAAAGCTCGAGTTGGAGTATTGCTAAAGCTCATTTGGCTAGCCACCAGAGCTTTCACCTTCTCGATTGAATCCTAATGGTCATCTAATGAAAAACAAATTGTAAACATCTACAATAGGTTTTAAACCATTACAACTGAATAAACTTACAAAATCAAACACTTTACCCTGGTAATTTATAATCTTGGAAAGTGAATGGACTTGTATTATCTGTTACTGTACCACGATGTACGCAATCAATAATTACTATCTCATACCCCCTTTAAATGCGAAATTCTGAAATAACGTCTGATAGCAAATGCTGAAGGTACTATGAAATATAATGTTAGTAATTTATTCTATTTACAAAGTAGCTATTCTTTTATATCAGAATTAAGATGTCGAAAAAATAAATGGGATAAAAATTTAAACAAGTTATGTTCGTCATATGGCCATATATTTCCCTTCCGTGTGTCATCAACGTCTGTGGATCTGACCTCACTCTTGCCTCCCTGGTTCATTTTGCTCTTTTGAGCGTTGATAGGAAATGTCTTCGATGTTACAGTGAAAAATATTAATAGTCAAATTGTTTCTAGAGTATAGTAACAATATATTGGTTCTAGAATCCGTATAGTGTAAATCAAAAAGGCAGAACGTGTCTACAACTTAACATTCTACATTAGTCAGCCTACGTTCATAGGCGAAGGGCTAATGAATGAATGGTTTTGAGAGAATTTTATCTGAAATTAAATCAAACACTCCGTTTCAGGCGTTTAAATCGACGAAAAACGAGTAAGTGCGCCGGATCTGAGTAGACCATGTACTTCCTTTGAGGAATATCTTAGATAATGGATTTGTCTAAAGAGAATGTTAAATAGCTGTCCTTAAATCATATAACTTCGCTTCCGTTACAGTTTTCATATGACGCTATTTGCTAACACCACCTCTAGAGCTTGAGAAAACCCATGTCAAAAATATATTCAATCACCAGCATATCAGCTGTTAAATTAATTTCGTGATAACTTACAAAGGGTCCCATCTCAACTGTTCTAAAGTACTTTTGACATGGATACGTCGTAGCTCTGGCGGGGGGGTTGCGTTGTCTGCAATGTGTAAGATGAAAATTTGTAACAAGTTTCCATAGAAACTACTAGAGCTATTGTATTGAATTTGTAATGTATAAGAATAAGAACAGCTGTTTAGAAGAACTGAAAACGTTCCCTTTAGACATATCCATGATCTAACCTATTTCCCACAGGGAAGTAAATACAAACATTTTTGACATGAATATGGCTTAGGTCAGGGGGGCGTTGGCAATTCGTGAGACAAAAATTCGAAACATTGACGTCATTTGGTTAGTGACGTCAAATGATTCGTGACGTCAAAGTTTGATTATAAGAACAGCTGTTTAGCATAACTGAAATCATCCCCTTTGGTCATATCCATAATATCCCACAGGGAAGTAAATAAAAGCGTTTTCTCTCAGAACACTATTTAAAATTGTTTACCAGTTTACCAACCTTCCCCAATATACACAGTCATACAACATTTGTCTGTTTAACGCATACAATCGGTCCCCCTTTGTGCTTTGTTACACAACAAACACATCTGTATAATTTTCACATGCATAATTCTTTGACAAATCGCTTTCAGCAGGTCTCCCGACATCATTAGCCAATTACCCGGCGTGGGCAAGTTCCGCCAACAGCCAACATGTTGACAATTACCTCCGCTTGTTGGCGACGACCGGTCTCCACAGTCCACAGTCCCGCCGCACCTTCGTGGGCGGTCAACGTTTGAATAATTTATTTTAAAAGTTGCTTGGATTTCAGTCCAAAAGATTTTTGTCGCACTGTGCGTTAGCGTTCTCTGTTACAAAACACCGTAATGCGTCAAGTTTGTTTTTATTTTCATCAGTTGTTCGCCTACAACTTGTTGTGAAATCCCGTTAAATAATAGTAGTTTAAAAATGGAAATCAAAACTTTTATTGAAATATATGTTTCACAAAGCGTTTTAAATGAAAATCGTCATAGTCGCTATTCTTATATTATATGTGAAACCGATTTTGTAAACGCCATTTCTCCTTCATATACAGAGTGTCTATGAAAAACGTTTCAGGACTTCGGTGAGTGATTAGTACATTAAAAGGAAGAAAAAAGATCCAATGGAGGTATGGCCTAAAACGGTTATTTTCTCAGATATCCGCCATTTTGTATTTTTTTACAAAATATTTTTTATTTCAAAAAATTTCTAACTGATTATTTTCAAATTGTATGTATTTGAAAACGGCGGCTACTGTATTTTTTACCGTTTTCAAAGTATTTTAGTTTTAAAAATTAAATTTTAAATGGCCACCATTTTGAATTTTGAGCTTGGATCATGCTAGTTATTTTTTTAATGATACTACTAGTGTAAAACACATACAAAATTAAATTTGAAAATAATCCGTTAGAAAATGTTTAAAATAAAAAATATATAAAAAAATTAAATAATTATTATTTAAAATTTGTAGAAAATACAAAATGGCGGATATCTGAGAAAATAAGCATTTTAGACCATTCCTCTATTGGAACTTTATTCTTCCTTTTAATTTCTTCCTTTTTAAAACCTAATCACTCACCGAAGTCCTGAAACGCTTTTCATGGACACCTTGTATAACCAATTTTACATCTGAGACATCAACAAAATCGTCCCGGTTGTTGTTTTGCTTATAGGAATAGCTGTTTTTAACATGCTGGGTGTTTTTGTCGTTTGGACTTCGCTGAAAGTTAATTTTCCCCACAAGATTAACGTTAGGAAAGAGTCTAGTATTTGGTCAGCATGGTTATACGGAATCAATCAACACAATCTAAACTGAACATATTTGTTGTACAGTGTGGTATTATGACCGATGGATCGCAAGATCGCATACGAAAATGTGGGAAAAAGTGGAATGGAAAATACAGTTATTCATGTGTAAAATTATGTTTTTTGAAAATTTACCTTTTGTTATTAAGTGGAATTGTGAAAGATTTTGGAAAGTATTGGAAAATAAATTCTCAGCCATAACATCTATTCCTCTTGCGAAGCATGTAGTCGATACTTTATACTTTTAACTGAAATGGCGACCTACCCAGGTAGGTATTTTAAGCCAAGTATGAATAAGGAATGAATGTAGGATGATTGTGGTGCGATCTTGTAGTCTTGTTACTGACTAAAGCTGACACGTTCCTTAGACAGGACTGTTAATTAATAGCCCAACAGCCGATGGCAACTAATGGACCTACAGTTTAACGATATTATTATATTAGTTTTGTTTTTAATTAACTATGCGTCGGTTATTAAATTATTATTTAGTTTCTTTAGATTTATATAATTTATTTTACTGTAAACACCTGCTATACTAGCACTAGTAGCACTACTATACTAGCAGTGCTAGAATACTAGCACACTATTAAGGAATCAGGGTGAGGAGTATTATTGTAGTTATGTTCAGTAATATTTAAACATTTTACGTTCTAGAAAATTCCGACTGTAAGTAAAAAAAATCTCCTTATATGAGTTATACTTCCTACTTCACCAGGTAGCCTAGCAGTTGAGCCGACTGCCCGAGATTTCGCAATTTTATGGGGTCTTTCTATACAATATAATGTCGACAGATATTTTACTTGCAGATTATTTCTGATTTTAAATGGGTAATTTAGTTAAATCATTTATCATTGAAATCATCGTCTGTGCAATGAATATGTTGGGAATTGATGTGTCGCTACAAATATCGTATAGTGTGTACAAAACTAATCGATTCTCTAACTTTCGCATCCATTAACGCATGTAATCCATCGAGCATTCGTTACGTCATAATTGATACCTATTTCAAACCGTTCAATGACTCACGGTTCTTATGAAATCAGCTGATTAAATAAGCCACAGCTCATAAACAAAATATAATAATCTTAATATATAAAATTCAAAGCCCTCACTCACTCACTCATCACTAATTCTCCCACTTCCCGATTACCTAGGAGGCTGAAATTCGGTATACTGGTTTATTAGGCCTAAAATAGGAAAGTCTGATAGTTTTTGTGACGATTTTCCCATAAGTCTCTACCCTATACGCCTTCAAAGTTCCCATGTTAATCTTATGGGTAAATAATTTTGTTTTGGATTCCAACATATGTATCTTACCTTTTAAGATATAAACAGCAGCTGTTTTGATTTGAACCATTGAGCAAGCCAAAGGAGCAAGCATAAAATAGTAAGCACTCAATAGTATCTAACTACTGTATAGATATAATATTTCTCAGAACGAATTTTAGTGATTATGTTTTATGATTAAAAATAAAATGTTTATTATCATAGGTACGAAGTTCGCCGGGTCAGCTAGTTTGTATATACTTTCGAGTGAACATGGATGATATCCTAATGAATTGTAATTATTGCTATTTAGATTTTTCTTACGGAAATTTTCCATCCCTGTTGTAAGTAATACAAAATCGGAAACAAAGATGTTAAACCTTGTTTTACTTAAACCGTGATGGAAAATGTCTGTAGTAAAAATATAAATAATATAAATCCACCATCACCAATAATGTAATTTCAAACAAATAATTGTAACTGTATATTATCCTTCCATAATTGTATATAGTATTTTACAAAAATGTTTTGAAGCAATACATGATTTGTAATTACTGTGATTTGAATAATTCAAACTGTACGTGAATTATACAATGATGTTGACCAAATACGAGTATATTGTAAGTTAGAAAATCTAAAAGTTTACATTACTGTAGTTATTATAAATGGATATAATTAATTGCATGGGCTCTAAATTATCTATACTATACTTTTGTCATGGATAAGTCTTAGCTCTGGGGGGGGTGTTGGCGATTTTTAAGATGGAAAATATGTAACAGGTTTTCATAGAAACCACCAGAGCCTTTGTGTTGAATTTTTAATGTAAAAGAATAATAACAGCGGTTTGAAGTGAAAACATTGCCTTTAGACATATCCATGATCTAAAATATTTCCCACAGGGAAGTAAATATAAACATTTTTTATCTGTACATTGCCTGCAATTGTAAATGTTCTTTTTATCTTTACTTTTATACCCTGGGAAAGCCGAAGTGAGTCTTATTCCAATTTATTACTCTCTGGTGTTCTGTCTGTTTCTAAGAAGTCGTGTATTGTTCACTAACAATAAACTAACTAACTGAACTAAACTAAACTAGATATCTTATCTATTATAGGGATTTAACAGAGAGAAATATTTAGCTGCCACGGTAAAGTTACTTTTAAAAATAAATAATTCGTTTACATTGTTATTGATTTACTTATTTCAAAATTATACTACCGTATTAAACTTTTACTATTCTACTTATTCTATCTAGACGAAATTTAGCAGGGGAATTTTTTTGACCAATGGCAGAGGTAATTAATTTACTAATAAAAATATCTAATTTGATGAAATTATTATATTTTTTAGAATCTTACTTCCTCACTTTGAGTCATACTAAGGACGAGTACTTTGCTCGTATTAACAACTAAAGATTCAATAAAACCAACCGGTTCAGATGTTTTGCTTGATTTTATATTAAACGCCTAACAACTAACTGCTTTCTCCTAAGAGAAATATTAAATTTAAAAAAATACAAAGTATATTTAATATAAAAAATCCATTATTTACATTATTTCAGTCCATTACTATAAGGACAAGTCTATGTTTCGCCCTCTAAAAATTTGAAATTACTGAAATAAACTTGTTTTATTACCTCCACGATCAAAAAAATTACGTTTGGTAGACCGTTAACTGAAACTGAAAAACGTTTCTTTATAGTTTACACCACTAAAGCGATTTACACAAGGCTGTTCACATTTCGAATGTGTAATTTCCTAAAAAGATGTCTTGTGGTACGCCTACTTCCTGCCAGGGAGTTATACAAGATCTATTGTTACCTAGCGAGTAGTGTAAAATTGGGACCCTGCACAATTATATTTTATTTTTAGTGGTTTAGTTTTAAATTATATATTATATTACAAAGACTCTTTATGAGAGGAAAATGAAATAATCAAGCGACCTTAAAACCCTTTGACGCTGATGGTTGTATTTATAAATAATTTTGGAAACACACTTATTTCTTGTTGACAGAATATTTATTAGAGGCGGACGTCCCGGGGATGCCCGTTACACAAAACGTTATAATTTAAAACAATACTTGGTTAGTAATGTGAGTAGTGTTTATTGATACTTGTTTTATTTTCTGAAACACGCAATGTAAAGTAGTATAGTTGGGTAACTTTGTAAAAGTATAGTGACTTATACAATTTATTGGAACGTGATTTGTATAATTTATTGGATTTTGATATTATTTTTGATATTAGTCATCCAATAAACATTGCATGAAACATAAAATATATAACGTTTTATTAATCCCCAAAATATTTTTTTAATCAATGATCAACCAAAAGTCTCCAGCGTTAAAAACATTTTAAAAATCGATTTTCAAGTGCTGACAATTGTTTCTGATTTGTGTTTGTAAGTAATTTTTTTGTCCAAAATACGCGAAAGAGAACACCGAAATTAATTCCTGGATTATCTTGAAAGTTGCTGCAGATTCTAAGTAACTATTCCTTATTTTATTAATGATTAGTTTATAACAATATCTTCAGTATTAGTTCATTTTCCACTTTACTTACCCTTTTGTTTACATAGGCTACGAACTAGAAACCTATGATTCAAATTACCGATACCAGGTTTAGGCCTACGCCACACAAACAGAACAGAGTAGAGACAATTTATGTGTTTAGTTGGTTTAGTTAATTTACTTGGTTATTGCTCAAAAGTAAAGTTAGTTTTAATTATTCCCCAGAATTCCTTTGGAACACGTTGTTCTATGTTACAAATAATCACCCCTACATTCAGTAGAGAAAGACTTTTCCATAATGTCATCTTTGTTGCTTAAAGTACGAAATATTTAGCTATTTTTTATGGTTGTATTTAGGTAGTAAGCTACACGTATTTTAACCGTATAAATTTTTTGTAACCATACCTTTTTGTTTTTAACTAAGGTCAAGTATCTTAAGTTGTTATAGAAATTCTTTGGTATACTTCTTCAGTAAAACCATCCTCATAATTGAACCAATTCGTAATTCGGAGGCTAAATCGTGATTCGAATCCCACGTTAAACTGCAAGCAGGTCCCTTTAGATAGCATTCAAAATCAACTTACACTCATTTCTCATCCACTTGGCTTAAAATATATTCCTGGGTAGTTCGCCATTTCAGTTAAAAGAATTAGTGCATATATTATTCGTATTTATTTTTTCATTATCTAAAATATATCAGGAATATTGATAGAAACTGAAGAATTAGAAAAAATAAAAAACTATGCTAAAAATAGAGAAGGTAAGTATCAAAGAGATTAAAACGTTTGATCATTCTGTAATCGAGTATTAAAAGCTTCGCCTGGTAATAAAATAGAAATGTTATCAACTACAGTACTATTGTTACTATTGTCATGTATCACAAAAGAAGGCTATTTAATTCTTTTGTTTTTGTACCTATGCTTAATAAAACATTGTTTTTTTCTTAAAAATCCATTAATACTCGTATCATTCTATCTCATGGTTACTATTGTTGCAATTTTAAACTTTAGTTACATTTAACTGACAATTCAGTTTTTCAAAAATGAAAAGTGGTAAAAATGCATAGTTTATTCCAGGTTATCTCTTCAATATTGTACCCAACTACGAGTTGACAATTGACAATTGACAACGTTATAACCTCACGTTATAACTTATATCATACTAGCCAAAGTACCCGTTCTTCGTACGGGTAAAAATGTTTGTATTCATTTACTTCCCTTAGGGAAATAGGTTAGATCCTGGCTGTCTTAAGATAATGTTTTCAGTTAACAGCTGTTCTTATGCTTCAAGTTTTCGACTTAAAAATTGCGACACCCCTCCCCCTAGAGCTAAGACATCTCTATGTAATAATTCGATCACCAATTTCGATCCAGCAGTTTATCTGTAAAAGTGAATTTCATTCTTCTTCTTTCCGAACTGTCAAAAGGTAGAGTAAACAGATGTTGACATTACAAAATGTAAACATTTAAACCTAAAACGGTCACGGCAGCTCTTTTTTCTTCCTCCCGAACTGTCAAATTTTAGTGTCCACAGCTGTTGACATTCAAGTAATTTTTTGTTGATATAGTTTGAGAATGTAAATATTGAAACCTAGTTCATGGGGCGTAGGCCGAGGGGATTTTAAGGAAATGAACATGCCTATGAGTTGCATGAGTTTAAGATCTACCTTTGTGTAAAATTTCAAAGAGGTCGGTTCAGTATTTTTCGCGTTTATTTCTTACAACAAACAAAAATACTGAAGCCACCGATTCTTTATAATATTATAGATAGAAAATTTCACTTATCACTATCTAAAGAACGAAATTATTTCATACCCCTCTTTACGACTGTCTTCTGTGTGAATTCTGGGTTAGCCTGTTGTGCTGTGTGTTGTAGGCTATGTGTGCAGAGTAAAATGTGTTTGACACAGTTTATTTCATAGTAATAATGATTTTTAAATTCCACTTACACTTGTTTAAAAGTTAAGTTTTAATTATTGCAATCAGACTAGGTGTAAAAGGCAATATAATCCTATCTTTGGTTGGATTAAAAAAATTATTTCATTACAAAGGTCACATGCATTTGATTACCTGATTTAAAACTTGAAAATAATTGTTCGTAGAACAGTTGATCTCTGATGACTTGCCGTAGGCTGTTAGTATATTTGACGGTACCGTTGTTACAAAAGTTAAAAGTTCCATGTGACGAATTACTATTGCCTAATAAAAGTCAAAGTCGACGTGGACCTAAGCTCAACGGCTTCAGTGCGACGTTTCCGTCAACTTTCACCGGCCATCATCAGGTTGATGGCCAAGGTCAGCGCCGCCCAGTCGCGCTGACGCACTTGAGTTTCTCGGTAAACGCTGGAAACTGGTCGGGGGAACCTGCAAGAGAGAACTGGGCCGGTATACGGTACACGCCGCCACAGCCGCCGGCCTGCTGTTGTGGTGGCGGGAAATCTAGGAAAAGTCCGACACTCCCGGACTTGCAACAACATTTGTTGGTGTGGAATTTATATTTTATGATTCAGCAGTGTTTCCACGATGACGGAAAGAAGTAGAAAAACTTGTTTGAAACGAATTAAGTCATTTAGCAAAAGTAAACGTGAATTCCAAGAGGTAGGTATTCCCTTGAAATGAAGTAATTCATGAATTTATGATATGATTCAGTACTGTATTTGTTTTTCATAAAATTCAACAGGAAACACTCGTTTAAAAATAATTTTAAAAAACGTCTACGTGATGGTAACCAAATTGTACACATAACCTTGTTGAAGGAAAAAAATCTAGATCCTTTTGTTTTTCATCCTGGGAATCTTGCATGACGATCATGCTGTGTCCTTGGTGAAAATTAATTGTTATCTTACACATTAAGGAATGCTGTATTATTTAAGTAACTGTGGTATGCATGCGAAGCATGGTAACGTAACATATCTGGGGTTAAAAATATATTTAAAAATATTAGCTCTTAAACTGCTATCACCATAACTAATTGCCATCATTCATATTTGGACTCAATACTCTGAATTGTGTCACCCTTTCAGTGATTTAATTGGCACATAATAAACACATGTTTCTATTATACAGGGCGTTATAAAACTACTTAATACTCCTGCAATAAACTAATTATTAAAATACAAAGAAGATCAAAATTATTGAATTGAAGGTGATTGAATGATTGAAGATTGCAATGACGAATGCAAAAATTTAATTTCACCGATACTATTTAGAAATATATTATTTTTAAATTTTATAGGTTTATATTAGGCTACTCCTGAAGGGGCGGTCGAATTGGCACACGTTTTGTGAGCTTTGACTAAGGATATTAACTGGCATACTCATTAGTGAAGATTAAAAGGGATCAACTAGGAGCCTCCGAGAAGTGTTAAGTGTCCGACGAGGGTAAAAGGAATTTCGAATTCCCAGGCAATTCTCGTGTATAAGATTTCAGCAAATGAGTCGTTATGGATTTGTAAGCTCCAATAATGTATACGAATCCTGGTCAGGATAGTGTTGAAGAGAAGGAGGCGTCGGAATGACTCCGATGAATTTTCGGCCGCCCATTCCTGAATGAAGATGATGTGGGAACTTCATTCATAGAAGACTTCATGTCAAGCATTCCAAACAACCATAAATTTGCAAATTTGAAGATACTTCTCTTTGGGAAATAGCTTAGTTAGATCATGGATATGTTTAAAGGGTATATTTTCAGTTCCTCTAATCAGCTGTTCTCATACCCATATGACGTCACTTCCGTTTCAAACTTTGGTCTGACGGATTGTCAATACCCCAGGGGTTTAGTTGACCTGTACACGCCAACGAAACAAAACACAGCTGAGCACACGCAGCCAAATCAGTTGTAATGCAGCAGAGTTTCCTGGAAATGGGAGCAGCGCAGACATGCCAACTCACTATAAAAGCTGGACCTTGCTTCTGGGTAGTTACTACACTCGTACGAGAAAATAATTGTACTTCCAGTTTTCCGAGGTGTGGTTTCTCGGAAGAGGCCTCTACGATTGTTTACTGTTGCTGAAGTTGTTATGAGGAAACAGGAGAGAGATTGCGAGGAAACAGAATGGAGATTGCTCAGTTTTGAATTTTCAAGAGCAAAACACAGAGAAACAGTTCCAATTTTTCTAGTTCCAGAAAAAATACCAAATGTTCTTCTCATAAAACATGTTTAATAAGATGTTATTAATTATTTATTAATATTATCAGCGTGGAGCATCAGAATTATTTATTGCCCTATGGTTTAAGCACAGAGCTTTAAAACTTAAAATAAACCATCGAGCTTTTATTTCAAAAATTTCGTTAGTTAAACGCTAATTAGACTCCATGATGGCTGTAATATTACGAGTATATACCTAAAAATAATTCACCATTATAAAAACAGGCTTGTTGTAAATTGAAGATTCACAAAAAATAACATACTAAACAATAATGTACATAATGTTACATTTAATGGAAATCTAAAAACGTAGGAAAACTGTCGAACCTAAACTAAAAATTAGCTGTTAAGTATGTTTGTGTTTAAGAATTGTCTCTGAATTTATTATTTTCAAACGAAATTAAACCAAACATCGTAATTGAGTATACTAGTCAAATCTAAAAGAATTGAACAATAAGTGTATTTCACGCGTAGATTTGTATACTCTATAAAGGTTACTGTAACAGACAATAATTACGTAAAAGTAAACAATCTGGAATAGCAAAATTATACATGTGAAATATTAGAGAAGAATCTGTCAACACGCGCTCTTTATTCTTCTTCACCGTTTCGTCACAGCAGTTTAAAATTCCGCCGAGTGATTCATGCCTTTGTTTGGAAACCGTTACTCGTAATGGGCGTTAAATGTATTCGAATTTTACTTTCTTTTGACATGGATAAGTCTTAGTTCTGGGGGGGGGGGGGGGAGGGGGTGGGGGGGGGGGTTATTTTTGGCGGTGGGCGTGGGGTCTGGTCAAGGGGGGGGGGGGGGGGGAATTGGGTGGTGGGTCAGGGTGGTGATATTTAACAGGTTTCTATAGGAACTACCAGAGTTATTGTATTGAACCTTTTCTGCTCCATCCGAACTGTTCTAGAATCCAATAGTAGTTGGATTCTAGAAACGAAGCTACAAATCAGAGATATTAATCTTTGTTAGTGCCGTATTATTATTCACCAGCGTCTTACATAACCTCAAATTGACTCGTGCGCATTGATTGTTACGTGAAGTCAATTAGCTTACACATTAAAATATATTACTGTACTTATTTCATGCTTTGTGCTGTAGTTATAATACCAAGTCCTTGAGACGATTGATTTCTGCCATTGACGTTGTGTGTGTTGTGTGCCTACGTATTACTTTTATGATAACACAGCATTTAGTAAGTTCTTTTAGAAAACTAACTAATCAGTGTCATTCCACAAAATCATATTATAACTTTATTAATCCAGAGGACACATATTTGATTGTCCAAAAGATCCATAGGTTTGGTGGATTACTTGGTAAATGAAGTGATTAAATCATGAGTTATAATAATTATTTAATAATAAAGAAGGCATCACAAGTATATACTTTATATAATATAACGCAATTCCTCACTCATACTGTTACTCAGACATGCTCATATTGCTCACTGCTCAGCTGTGCCCATCATGTCTAGCGCGGCAACGCTTATGGCCTGTGTAAGTATAGTCTATAGTGTGTAGAGGGAATCCTCCAGAAGAATGCTGCATTCCAGATGGTGCAGTGACGAAAGATAAATGCATGACTCCAAGGTTGCAGCTTTTGACCGTTCACTGGTGGTGGTGAACCGTGCATTGTTGTTACGTTGCAAACCTGTTGTCCATTGTTGCCAACCGTGCGGTGTTGCCACCAAGTGAACATATATTTGGGAAGAAACTGTAATGATAGTCTATTGTAAAGTAGACATTTTTATTATCTTTCCAAAACATTTTTGGAAGTAACGCCATGTCATAATGTCAGGCAACTCTTAATCCCTCGTCCCGTAGTGATGTCATTACACTTTGGACCTGGAGCGACAGAATTATTTGCAATTTTGAAGTAAATTAGTGATAGATCTTAATTTTATTCTTATTTATGAGACAACCGATCCAACTATGTGAGTAATTTAGGCCAAAATAAGTGAAGCGTGAGCCTTATGATTGTAAAATGAATTCATGATAGATTTGTACTGACAAAAATCCGCTGATTCGTTTGCCAGGCTTATTAATTAATAGCCCAATAACAACTGGGTCCAGTCATAAAATTGTGTTAAGATTTGGTCCGGCAACCTTCAATTTGGTGGTATAAATCCAATGATATACCATTTGTAGTTATATTACTTCGAAAGAGCATATGGTTCATTTGATTTGGTTTATCTTAGTGAATGGTCATAACCAGATGAATCCATAATCGAACTTACACGTTTTCTAAATATTTTCCTCAAAAATTATCTCACTACTATTATATGGAGTAACAATCATGACCAAAGATTACCGTCCCATTAAAAATTAAACGAGCCATAACGTAAATACCGAATCAGCCTGTTGAATGAGCAGATGCTGCATGTTGTGTGAGGTTGAGGTTGCACTGTGACGTCACCGGAAGGGCGGGAAGGTCGTCCAGGGCGGGAAACCAATTTGTCAGCTGATTGCAAACAGAATGAATAGCCGCCAGCTGACTGCCCATGGGAGTAATTAAATAGGAGTATGCTTATCAGTATAAGTCAAGTATGACCGATGTTTCCTTACATGCTGCACGTACGTGAATACGGATACGGATACATGATGTTATTCAATATAATTTTTAGAACGTATGGTTTTGTTTGTCTTCAACTTTGGTTTTTCCATGAGAAAAATTGAAACGCTGTATTTCAAAGGATTTGCAACTAGTGGACTATATATTTTAATGTAATTAAATTGTTGTTATATTATTATTTTAACGTTATTTTCGCTGAATTTGCGTAAGAATGCAATCAGCCATGGAGTTTTGATAATAATTAAAGAACATCTATCGATAATGCAGAAATAGTGATAGGAACTTTACTGTAATTAGCTTCATAAATGTATCGTTATATGGGAAGTAACTAAGTCATTGTAGATGTTGAATGAGGTTCACATTGCTTTACATATGGCATATAACTCAAACTCACCAACGAAGATCGCCCATAACATACTTCAGGTGTAGTTTTGACGTACGGATTCAGTTTAATGGAAGTTGTTTCACGCAATACCTGTGACAACCGAAGTAACAACAGTTTCCTCGCGCTCAATTCCTCAAAAGTTGCTCGTTGGTTAAAGTACCGTCAAGGTCCCGGTGATGTCATCAACAATAGCACCTGCCTCTTCTTCGCCACGAGTCGTTGCTTGCAAGGAATCCCGGACTTAAACCTATTGTTTTCCAAACTAGGCCTACAAACATCTTGAGTTAGGTAACTTAAGATCCACAGGGGTTTTCAAACTAGATAATGATAGATTTCGTTCAATTACTTCCTTTCAATACAGATTTTACATTATGTTTTTGTTTGTTGCAGATACGGAGCTTCAACGCAATCATGGTTGGTCCCCCAACGGTTTCTCAATGCGGGTGAACATTTTGAAAACTTGCGGGAAACTTCAGTGAACAGATTTCACCACCACTAGATTAATACGTCTTTGAAGGGACTCTTTGAGCACAATATAACTGACTGTTCAACTTCGTCAAGTTTAACAATTTACAGTAGTATTTAAGTACTCACTCTTTGTACTATTGAAGTGATAAGCGATCAATTTTTCTATTACTAGTTCCTTTTGAGGTTGTAAATAAGTTATCAAATTGAAAAAAAACACTGGTAATTTTTTTCCTATAAGTTGTACAGATAATTAATTTTAGTGTTTTAAATAGAAAACGAATCAAAGGATTTTTTACGTTTGTAAAATCAAAGTTCCTTTTGTAGTTTGAGTTCGACATTAAACGGTTATTTCATTCGCATTCGACTTCCCAAAACTGCAAGACCAGACCAAAGGGAAGGATGACGCGGTTGTAGGACTTAGTAGATGTTCTCTAAGCAAGAATACAACATGTCGGGGAAAGGAGGCTATGGAGACAACTTGAGTCAGGTAAACTACCTGGGTACTTCCATTTGTTAACCATTATAGGTTTACATAGGTATTATACTCATAAATTGCTACTAATCTTTTGTATATTTTAGACTTAACTCCTAGAAAATAAAAATAAAACTAAATCAACTTTCAATGTCGTTTTTTTGTGACTCGATTAACACCGAACGGTGGGCACGCGGGGTATAAAGGATAGATCAAAATACACGTAAATTATGGATTTTTATATATTTTTTCTACAACTATTATATCCATAATTTCCAACAACAAAAAATAAAGCTATATGTAAAAAATATTTTTCGTGGTTCTAATTAAGTGGCGAGGGTTTTAGGCGCACATCACCGCTATAAGGAAGCGATCTGTTGTTATTTTTTAATGGCTGCATCAGTCTATTCCTAGTATAAATCCACCTCGAAACTATCCTACAAACAAATTTTGCAAGGCCTACAAATTAAAAATTAATAACCCCTTTTTGCCGATTACAATAACCGATATTTTAAAATAGTTTGTCTACAATATTAGAATGTAAGCCAGCAAATGAGAGATGTGTAACAACTCCCAGTCCTGTCCCACCGGATGGGCATGGAACAGCTATCACTCCACTCCGGAGTGGGACCAACCAATCCTGGAATTCAGACTGGGTACCTAAGTTCAATGGTGTCACACCCAAAGAGCCCAAGTAGGAAACGCAGGAGCATGGGAAGCTGTTCACGGATTACACCCACCTTTCATATTCACTTAGTGGTCATGTTGGTGTCTCAAGAATATGAATATGAATGACAAAAAGACCCAAAAATGTTGTGACTATTTTGTACCCAATCACCGAATATTGTGAGATGGTCAACGATATATTGTAGGTTTTAAACACTCTCTACTTCATTGAGTGACGAAATAGTGGTAATAAATAAATTATACGTGTTGTTTAATACTGAGAGAAACTAATCTCACAACCGATGATGATGTCCCTGCAGGTGACGCTGACGGGATTCCTACAGAACGAGGAGGACTCGCCGCCCACGAAGGAGAAGCTCCAGGGCCACGGAGGTGTGATCAACAAGAGCTTCGAGATGCCAGCGGACGATCTTCCGACCAACGGGCTCACAGGTCAGCTGTTGCCCTTTACTCCACTGAGGTTTTGAAAGTCGTCGTAGCTAATAATTAACTATTTACTTATCGAACCTTTTCCCTTCATATCCTCTAGACAAAAACATTTCTGGATGTAACTCCTCTCGTTTTCAAGTGACTTCATACTCGTAGTTTATTTAACAATATACAGATTAATGACCTCATCCAGTTTTAAAACCCTTTATGCAATGTCTGTACGTAGTTAAAAACTTAAAATTAAATACATTTTTATTTTACAGTTCAATATTTTGTATTCCTGATAAAAAAACTACAGCTGCCAAGGGCAGACACGATTTTTCCTGACCACTGTTCGACAGCATCTTCTATGGTAGGAAGCATTGAACCTAATATTTACATTCACACCAAAAGACTCAAAGAAAGGTGGCGAACGTTTTTGGTATGGCGAAAGTTGATTTATAATAATTTATACATCACATATATACACAAAAAATATCAAAACATTTAATACTACCGGTAAATCAATTCTTTTCAATGTAAACCAACTAATATTTATTTTAATTTGACTGCTAGTTATTTATTTACGTTAAATTACTTAAATAGACCACAATATCTCATAATCAGTAAAACTTAAAAATTTGTCTGATTCCACTCAAAACTGTGTGTTTGTTAGCTAAATACTTCATTTTAATAGGGCGTGAGTCATTTAAAAGTATACAAAAACGTTTTCACAAGCGATATAGCACGATGATTAATAATTTTCATTGATTGACTAATGGGTGATTAATTAACGGTTCTGTCTAAGGAACATGGCAGCTATAGTCAGTAACAAGACTACAAGTTCGCGCCACCCATCTTACTCTCATTCCTCATTAATACTTGGCTTAAAATACCTACCTGGGTAGGTCGCCATATCAGTACCGGTAACTTACTAACTGGATTACTCTTTTTGGATTGTAATCCAAGATTAGAACATTTTGACCATGTCATGTTTGTGTACTGTCATCATGTTGTACATTTTTGGCTGATTACCCCTAAATTAGATTTATCTGAATTGTAGCTAAATGTAGATGATTCTCCCAAAGTATTTACGTTATCCAAACAATTAGGTTTCCTCTATCTCTCATTACGAACACATCCACTCAGATTAGTTAGGGTAAACGATTCGCGCGCAGATCATTCAGTGGCCGGAAACAGTAACGACCGGCAGTTACCCGTCACAGAGCACACTTCCGGTGCGGCGTAATGTCTGTGGAAACATATCTAGACTCCATGAATATCTTTGACAATATACAAATGAAGGTCTCGAAAGTTATGCATAAACATTACTGTCTCATGATTTATATTTTAAATTATTAGTCTATCTATCCAATACTATAATGCGAGCAAGGTTTGTATATATATATATATATATATATATATATATATAATAATATATATATTTGCACACGGATCTCGAAAACGGCACCGAGGAATTTCTTTAAATTTTGGAAATAACTAATTTCCGAGTAGAAAATAAGTTCTAGTTATAGGTCTAATGTCCAGGAAAATTCGTGTTTTACTGTAATATTAAGTTTAAAATCTAAAAATTTAACATTACGCTTATGGAGAATAAAATGTAAACAATACAAACCAAAACAGCTGTTTATAACCGTTTGACAGTTCTTGATTGAAGACTGCGGGGAACAATATAGAGGTTATGCATTAATATTTATTTTATGAATTAAATAAATGCAAAATTATCAGGTTACTAAACAATTTGTAAAAACTTAAGGATAACATAGCTGTGCAAAATAAAAGCAGAAAAAAGTATTTCCAAAATCTTCCGTGTTTTGATAGAAAACGTATTCGTTGTATTGCTTGAAGCCACTGTAACAAACCAATTAATTGATGTAAATTAAATTTCTCTTTTGCTTTTCAATCCTCATTCCGTTTATAACAAAATCAGTTGATCACAGGCTAATAATAACGGTATGGATAATTAAACAGTAAATGATCGGCTTTGGCTAAAAGACGTTAAACGGCATCGCTCAATTGACTAACGTCGTAGCCGAGTTGTAGCGTGTCGGTCTCAAGAACTATAGGCCGCGAGTTCCATCCCCACCAGGGGCGATACTTTTTGTTCAGTGCTATATTAATTATGGTGTATTAAATCGGTTTATTTAAACCACATAAATGTTTTCATCGAGTAATAAATGTGTTTTAATTTTTCTAATTAATTTTTATAATACATGTCATTCTATACGAGCAAAGCTCGGTCACCAGGTACTGACTAATTATGGCCGATAAAACTGAAACTGACAGCTCGCGGTAAACATAGAACGTTATTTAGACCTTCCGAATATTTTTCTTATGGGAATTATTCTAATTGGGAAAAATCCAACATCTACTAATCATTTTGCATGGAACTTCTAATTCAGCTTGAGCATAATCAAAATTCCTAAAGATGTTGGAAGAGAATCTGTGAACGAAATATGGAAAATATTTACGGAACAATTGTTTAGAAGTATTCCAATGCAAAGGACTATGATAGTCTTTCTACGCATATACATAAATTATTTTATTTTATTTCCTTTTTCAGAGAAAATATGTGTGAGTTCACTGATAACGTTTATTAAGGTATTAGGACCTAATGTATTACACACGTCTATAGCAGCCCTAAGTTGTGAATTATACATAATCAAATATATATAATATTGTAAAGCCACCACCATATATGGTTACTGTAAAAAAATTACGTGCTGATGAAGTTGTAGATTGAAGCGATGGAAAAACGTTGGATTCTCGAGGTTAACTACTGCAGTGTGCCAGATAACAAAACGTTGGTTACAACGGTGTGCTTAGCAGCACTGGTATAACAGTAATTACGTTATCTCCGAGGCCTCTAAAAGAGACGGTAACAACCAATAATACCCAATAATAGTGTTTTGTTGACAATACTACACGTTGGAAACATAGAATACGCATTTTAGAACTGTCCATTCAAAAAATCTATTAATATTAAATTATAAAGTAAAAAATATATGACTCATGAAACATAACAAAAACATTAGCATTATAATATTATTATAGAATAGAAATAATTAACTGGCTGGGTGGTGTGGTGGTTATAATACCCGCCTTCAAAACTGAAGGACGCCGGATCGAATCCCGTAAGGGTCGAATCTGGACCCAGTCGCCATTTGTCATTGGGCTACTAATTAATGATGCTTCCTAACAACAGGTCGACGTTAGGTAGTAACAAGACCGGGGTTTGGACCGTTCCCCATCAAAACGTTAAAAATGCCACTGGCGTAGAAATACACAAAAAAATAAAAAAATCAATGGAGTGGTTCGTTTAAAAATATTCTGAAGTAAGAATCTTACAAAATCACACAATAAAAACCAAAATTTAAAAACGACTTTCCTTACGAACGACTACCTTAAAACAAAGAGTACAGTTGTAATGCAATACTTAAAGTTGCTCTGTACCATAATGTAATAAAACTGCTGAAAGCTTATAACAACTGACAAAACATGAACAAAAACTGGAATCAATAGTACTTCCCTCACTGTGCTGTAAATTTTAAGCATATTCCAATAAATATTCTCCCATTTTTTCAAATCTAGTGATATGGTAAGTTTTTTTTAAATTGAAGCAAAAGTGAGGGAATATAATAAAATACTTGCAAAAATGTAAAAACAGTTTGTCCATTAGATCATGTAACGGTTAAAACTTCAGTAAAACGTAGTTCAAAGATCACAAGTAAACACTCATAACCAGCATGTTCTTCACGCCATGATCCTGGGCAAGTCTTCCCCACGCCTCCTCCTCCTGTGGTCCACTCTTTGTTTGTCCAGTCTTTTACGAAGCATGAATTTAGGAAGAGAGAAAAGTCTTTTGAAGAAATGGAAATAAATAATTCGATAGTTTGTCGCAATGATCAATAATAACGGATAAACGAAGAACGCCATCTTGTAAAGGGATTTGGTAATAAAATCGTTCTCATTACTTTCGTCAGCCATTGTAATGTAGACAAAAACATTCGGAGAAGCAGCTGATTGTATTTTGTCAAGTTACTCCACATGCCTTTTAGATATTGTCTAAGATTATTTCTTACAATAGACTCGGTACTATACAATGTAAGGGAAACCGCCAGGTTTGTTAGTCAGTAAAAGAAGCTATAAAGACAATAGGGGAGAAACTGTTGAAAATTCTCGTAGGAATGGATGAGTTTTCTCAAGGTGTGTCACCGTCAGGTAAGGGTTAGGAAGTTAATAATATTAAGGCCTCTAGTAAATTTAGATACCTCATATTAAAAAGGTATAAATTTAACACCTAGTATAACTTTAACAAAATTAACATCTAGAGTTTTGTTTGTACATTGCTCAGAATTATTAATTTTTTAGTTTTTCTTACTTTTCGTGCGTTAGAGAAGCCGAAACCGGTCTTATTATCAAGCTTTGTCTGTTTGTCTGTGACGCTCCAGGAGGCATTTTACGCCGTCTTCTCCGAAAAAAACGGGAGAACTGATTACAATGAAACTTATTTAATGTATTCTCTACATTCCAGAGAAGGTTTATAAATGCTTGAAATCGCCCGCCGCCCCTTGAAAAGTAAATAACGAGCATTTAAAACCCCACTTTTACGCGATATTACTCGCATTTTCATCAGTTTTCAATGAATATCCTACTGGTAATAATCAGCTGTCTTTGTACTTTAAATATTTAATAGAAATAAAAACAAACAGCTGTCAAATCAATATTAGTTAGTTTATATTGGTCATTGATTATAAACCCATTTCGAAATCATACTATATTTAAGTATTAAAGTTATTTTAATGTATAACGAATTATAATAGTGGTATAAATGTTCTAATCTATTTAATTGTAAAGTAATGCTAAATAATAAAGCTGGTTATTGATTTATTTTCTTTGTATTGATTTGTTTAGGATTTCAGGTTTACATTTTGGTATGATAATCTTTCTTCTTTAAACTGATTCCTACAACCCGTACTAGGACGAGCTTACTGCTAGTATTACCTAAAAAATTTCAATATAAAATATTAGATTAATACATTTTGCTAGAACAGCTGCACTTTTGAAGAAACCGAACTATTTTAAAAAGCTTCAAATGAAAATGTAGGCTTGGCTCTCTCATGGAAGATTACGTCAACTATGGTCTTACCATAAGTAAGTCGTAGGCTTGGCTCTCTTATGGAAGATTACGTCAACTATGGTCTTACCATAAGTAAGTCGTTTGTAGAATGTTATTACTATAAGAATTATTTAGTTCAAAAACAATATAATCGTGTAAACAATAATCGTTTCTAGGCTACTTCCGGTCAATGCAATCCAAAAGCTAAATAATTCAAATATAAAAATATCACAAAAAATTAGAATATTAAAATATATCAAAATAATTTTTCTCTCAAAAATAACATTGCACATAAATTCAATGTGGGTATATAAAAATATAGTAGGTCTACCAACTAATATACAAAACAATATGTTTTTATATAATCTTTGATAGTACCAATGAGATTTCTTCACCTCACTCTACTTCTTTAACCCAAGGGTATTCATGAGAAAATTTTAGTATGTCAGTCCACTATATGACAAACAAGTAGTCAAATAGTATAAATTATCTTCACGCAGTTATTTATACGATTGACAACTTATTTGCACCAATTTAATAGGTTACAATACGAGTTACTTATATAACTTCGTCACAATGCCATTGTAGCAGCTCACAATTATAATTATTATTCTGACGGCCAGTTTTCTCTAATATCAACATCAGCTTCCCAACAGCTCGTTGCCGGCGCCTTGGTGTCTAGCGCTGTCTGCAGTGCTGCCAAATGTGATCGGAACAGAAAAAATATCAGTCTTCTCACTAATGTGTAATGAATGCTTTATTTACTGTATATCTACTGTATTTGTTTACAGTATTGTTAATAATTTGTAAAACACTTAAGACTAGGTTATTAACTGACAACTCTAAATTGAAAATTGAAACTCGAATCAATTTCAAATTGTAGGCTTAAAAGTGTTTGCATATATCACTATACCAAATATTTAAATTTTTCCATATGGTTACCCAATTAAAACTTAAATAGGAGACTTTGTTACCTGTATATGGTAATTTTCGTTGGTACAATACAATTCACGGTTTAATAAGTTTCTTAGTTGGCAACACTGATCATTTCAGTACAGCCCAGAAGTAGATCAAGGCAGGTAACAGCGTTCGTCGACCTGACCACAACAATATACTTTACCTTCTATACTTTCATTCCCTTCAAGGCTGCAAAAACTGGGAAATCTTCGGATTGTAATTGTCCCATTTCCATTCATGGCCTTCTGTCGTTCGAGGTCTTCAATAGCCTCCTAACTAGTGGGATTTACTTTTATTATTACCTATATTGAGTTTAATCAAACCGGATATGACTTATTTTTGTAAATTTTTTCAATTGCCTTAGCTGCACTTTTAGTTAAAAAACGTTATTTGTTCTAAATGGCGTGTGGTTTTTAGTAATTTGGCTGATTTAATTAAGGTTATCACTAATATATAAACTAACTATTTGAGATGTGGTCCTTGAATAATTGTAATTTGAAGGTTAACCATAATAAAATTCAAGTAATAAGATTAGACCACTGTGTCAATACATAATTCACTTTTACAAATTTTAAAGCATACTCAGATTGACATTTTTATTTTACTCGGGTTATTTTCTACGTTGCACAAATGAATTTAAGCTTATAATTATTAGAAAGTCGATATCAGTAGAAGTTTTAAGAAAGGCAGTGGAAATTTCCAAATCATTCATTGAACCATTTATTTAGTTTCCAGTTTGATGACGTATATCTTATAAACCTGTTATTCAAATTGATTTAATAACCTAGAATGATAATGTTGGCAATCATGCAAAATGGCGATAAACGTCAAACCTAACCTCAAACCGCCCGCGCTACCCGCAAAACAGCTGATTGTATATTCATTTTCATTTCCACCAGTCGGCCTCTAAATGAAGTGTCCCAGCCCATCAACCTATCTAATGACATGTAATTGTTTTATCAACGCAACAGACATTTTTCCTCCTTTGAGAAGATATCCAACACAGTAATTATTTGTCATGTTTTCACACTGCATGTTCGAATAATACAATTGGATAATTTATCTATTTTGTCATTAGATATCTATTAAACAATTTAACAAATAATCTTTAAGAAGATAGAAGCATAGGAGACCATGATTGTGGATAGCTATGTGTAATGGCTGATGGATGTGATATTCCCTGGTGTGGGTTAATGTCCGAACTGTTTAGTACTACCAGAGAGTATCCTCATGAATGGGTATACTCACTCTGGTTCTACGATCATCCGCAAAGATCGTCCTCATAATTAGAACAGTTCGTAATTCAGAGAAAAAATTGTGATTTGGATCCCACGTTAAACTGTGGGTCACTGATGCTATTGGCTAATGGGCTATTAATTAACAGTCATGTCTAACCAAAGACAATTTATATTTTTATATTAAATATAAATTGTCTTCGGTCTAACGAACATGTCAGCCTTAGTCACTAACAAGACTACAAGATCGCACCACAATCAGCTTACACTCATTTCTTATTCATATTTGGCTTAAAATATCTACATGAGTAGGTTGAAAGGAGAAGGATGATTAGGATTCCAGAAAGGTAATAAATAATGTTTTAAATGTAATACATAGTGAGAGTAATAAACATATGTAATTATTTACATCAAAATTGAAGAAAACCGCTGCAAAAGTGATCAAACCTCGTTATTCTTTAAACTTATGACTATCCAATTGATATACGCTAATATTCTATGGTAAAATTTTTTCTCTATAAAGTAGTTCTCATGTTAAAATATATGATCAAACTTGACTGTATCATAGGTCCAATTTTTACAATAAGCGGTTATTGACGACTACGATGTTTTTTTCCTGAAATTAATTCTTTGACATTCGAGGAAAACTCTACCATGTACAATTTTATCCGACAAATTCCAACAACTGTCCCTGATAAATTTTCCCTTAACTTAAGTGTGATTTATAGGCTGGAAAGGGGCAACACAGAGCACCGCAGAGGACATGTGCCGCCATAGAGTAAACAGTAAATAAACGGAAATGGCAAAATACACGTACACGCGCCTTTCCGGTTGAACAGCTCAACGGCCAAGTACAAGGTTTCCATTGTTAAGTTTTTCCTTAAACAATTATTCCCTCCACACTATTCGCTATTAAATAAATTATATGATTTAATTTAAACTGGTGGAACAAATACGAAAGGAACGATTTGTAATTGACTTTTTCGAACATTACATAATAATTAACGATCTGAATCGTATTGAAGTAGTTAAAGTATAAATGTTGACGATGATGAAAAAGCAAAGTTGTATTTGTGTAATTGCAAGGTTCAAGGTTATTGATTGTCATTTGTTCCACTTCCATTCGCACGTGTCTCATCATAAAATAACTTGAATGTCGCAAGACTGTTCTCAGGTCGTATGGCTGCTTTTTGCTACGCCATTACAGTGGCTGTATGAATTAATTCATCCGATCCATAATGGGCTCATTTTTAATAATCCATAAACTCTATGTTGCATAATTAAAACAAGGGATTAAGAGAACAAACTGTAGAATTTTATATTTCTATCTACGGCCATTGGAAAAGGTACCAATAAAGATACTGAGAGTAACACCATTAAGAGGCTCATTATTAAATGGAAATAGAAAACCGTTGCATTATGAGTTTTCATAACGATATAGATTTTTCATAACGATACAGGTTCTAGAACAATCAAAGCTCAGCATTTGACGAAAGTAATGTCATTATGGATATAATTAAATGCAAGATCATATTTGCAATCTTTATCCATAAATATAGTGCGTTTTAGTGGCTAACCTCAAATCTGAGTTTTGAAAAATTCACAGAATAAGAATAACGCAATTCGCACATCAGCTGATTACCCCAAGAATAAAATACATTCCATTTATTTTTCATTTTTATAAATGAAATATACAACGAACTCTTGTTTATAAGTCTGAATATTGTTGATAGTAGATAAAATAGTGTATGCGACGATTGTATTATGCCTTAAAGTCACTCGTGAGATATTTAGAACAGGCTTTAAGGTATTCATAATACAATCGTTACAAAAACTACTGTTACGCTTTTGATAGTTTTTCATAGAAGTTTACGTTGGCATATACAGTAATTAAAACTTCTAATAAATTTATAGAGGACTGGGAGTAAAAATATTATAATCTATGCGGAGTAAAGAGGGCAATATGTAAAAACAGAATTATCAGCAAGACCAGGGATTGCACCGTTTCGTAACAAATAGTTGCAAAAGGCCGCTGGCGGAAAACACATACAACCATATTTCTTTCTAGAATCACAAAGATTTCTTGGAGTCTTAAGTATATACATTTTGTATTTATAATACATTGACCAGATCCAGACTGCCACGGTATTCCATATATAAAATATCAAACATGGATAATGGACGATGTGCATTGCGGCCGAGGATATTGTCAAATTACAACAGATCAACCTTCATCAGTTTAATCGTTACATAGTTTAAGCCTCATATCGGTTTGTAGAGGACTATACAGTATAATCTCACAGGCCAATATATAAGCTCTATAATGGTATATACAGGGTGGTTATAAAGTCCCTTAACAATTTTTTTCCTCAGAATAAATAAATAACCTTTAGGAAATTATATAAACTTGACACAAAGTATTTTTTTAAGTTAATGACAATTTTTAATATCCTTAAAAATGGAGGATTTTGGGGACAACTCAAAATGTTCAAATGTAAAGCCACATCGTTATGTACTTAATTTAAAATGTCTTAAACTTTAAAGAGGATTGGCAAAAATTGGGAGTCTCTACCTTAACCCAGTACAAAATAGCGGCATTTTGAAAATTGAAAACCCCTGGGTTTTTAGTCCCTTCCTGCCTTGGTTATTGCTACAATTTACATTTAACGTAATTTTCAATGACGGGATTCGTTGTAATAGTTACATATTCTAACTGTTGTAGTAATTATCAATGTTGGGAGGTATCTTAGGGCTAAAATGTAGGAGTCAACTTCCGAATTCCTTATGAGTGCTATTTGACATGTCGCATGACTAGCTTCTCATAAGAAATCGAATTCTTTATGTAACGAATTTCCAATGAAATTCAAATGTAAAGCCCCTTCGGGAAAGGGCTTTACACATTGAGTTGCCCACAATACCCCGCATTTTTGGGAGGTACTCAAAATTTTCGATAACTTCAAAAGATACTTTGGGTTAGGTTTGTATGGATTCCCAATGGTTAGTTATTTCTTCTGACAAAGAAAAAATAATAGGAGGGAAGGGACTTCATAACTACCCTCTATAAATTTTTCATAAACTATATTTTTTATTTTTGTGAATCCAAAACATTGTTGAAATCTAAAAAATGATGGGTGCCGTGTTTTAATTAATGTAAGGCTTGCTAACGATGGTTGATATGATAATTTCACATTTGGTTGAGGTTTGCCAGGTCCCATGACTGCGATTATGTTGGTGGAGGTGGAGGACTTGGAAACCCTCCAATATTAGTTAAGTCCCCATATTCATCTCGTCAACATAAATAACCCGCACTGATGAACCATAAAACGCAAG
The DNA here is from genome assembly GCA_023375725.1 of Nephotettix cincticeps. NCBI lineage: Eukaryota > Metazoa > Arthropoda > Insecta > Hemiptera > Cicadellidae > Nephotettix > Nephotettix cincticeps. The sequence continues at coordinate 128,024,958 of CM041786.1, read as the reverse complement.
CCTCTTCCTACAAATTAGGTCACCATCTTACCTTACATTGTCATCCTTCATTACTGATGTTTTAGAAGTTTAATAGATGGATGAATGTAAATAAGATTAGTTATACCTATATGGCTAATCTTGATATATTTATGACAAAATGTGATTTCTTTTTACACAACCATCAGTTTAGTTCTTTTCAGATATTTTAGCAAAACTAAATAGACATGATTGATTTTCGCAAGGTTACTAACTCGTGGCATTGACATCTCCTCAACATTTATAGATGTGGGACAACCGTGCGTATATTAGTGTTTTTATGGTAAAAATTGCCTTTTTGTGGTGATCAAAGGAGTTACTGTGTTCAATGGGATTTTCAAACATTCATTGGTAGAGAATAGTTTATAAACCATGTCAATCAAGTCAATCGTGTTCATTTAGTTTTGCTCTAGTTAAAATATTTGAAAATATCTAAACTGATGGTTGTGTTGAGAGAAATCACATTTTGGTACTATAAGTTGTATAGGTGTAAAAAATCTAGTAAGTTTGAACGCTGCAATTCAAAATCAAGAGAAGTTTGCGAAGATACCTCTTATGTAAATACTAATTTACGCCCTCTATTATAATTTTGAAAAACCTGTTCATTTATCGGGTTAAGTTCTAAGGTTTATAACGGGAAAAATTATATATTTTGGGGAAACTAAGTACGTACGTTGGAAGTGAACTTTCCACAAATTGAACGACAAAAAATGTAATCGCGATCATGAAATATATACATAATGATGGAAAATAAATTACGCTTTTCTGGAAATAATTACAAATAATATTAGGGACTATTCTTTACCAATGAAAGTTAAGCGAGAGCATTGAACACAGTAACTTCATTAATCACTACAAAAAGGATAATTTGTCCATGATAAAACACCTTATAACACGGCTGTCCCACATATATAAATGTAGAGTAAATTTAAAAAAATGTACTCTGATAAATAATTGTTATGGACAAGAATACACTTTGTCAGTTACCTTTTAGGGACACATTTTAAAGTCGTGAATTCCAGGAACGTTTGTAAAAGGAATTGGCCCCAACCTGTTATCGGAGGTGAGTAAGAAGGTTTTGAAATATTCCCCACCTCCGCCCCCCGCCCTGCACTCACCCCTCCTATCGCCCACATCACTCCACTGGTTTTGTTTTTATCCTTTATTATCCTGACACCATCGTCTTACCAGCAGGTGATATCCATTCATCACTTGAGTGGAAGATTTCAAATGCGTAGAATCTACCTCCGACGTAAAAGACCCGGAAAGTCCAGTAAAAAATGGCCCCAAGGTTCTGTCTACATTCCAGGGTGGACGACGAGGGATTTTATCCCCTTGGGGAAAATTTTGGACTTTGCTCGGATTGAAAGTCCGTAAATCGTGTGACAAAAATGTACAGTAGCTATTTCCTTGAGGGAAATGGTTAGAACATGGGTATGTCTTAAGGGAATGTTTTCAGTACTTCTAAACAGCTGCCATATCAATGTCAAAACTATGCCATCTTATTTTCATGTTTTTATTTACTTATTAATAAATCATTTTTATTACATTTTGACATGGTTATATATTGATAATCGTGGTGTTGGCGATTGTAAAGATGAAATAACAGGTTTCTGAATGATGTGAATTTTTTTATAATAAAAGAATAAGAACACTGTTTTAGATGAACTAAAATTACCTTTTGACATATCCATGATACAAAATTTATTACAAAAGTAAATACAAACATATTTCGAACTAAGTAAGACGTTGTTTATTAAAAATTGACTTTTTTCTATTTTCTATTTTACTTATTTTCAGGGAAGTTGAGAATTTTCAAAACATCTTTGGATTATTTATTGAATAAAGTTTTATTAAAAACTATTCTTACCGTAACGTCACAGTAAACACATTTAACTTTAAGATTGGCCATAAAGTCGAATAGCAACGCTTCATTTAGTGAGTTTATAAATTCTGAGTCGCTGCATAGTAATAACAATACTGACGATAAAACATATTAATATCTTTCCCATAAAAAAAATAAATCTGTGTGATTTTATTTCAAAAATTTCAAATCCAATCCAAACCCAAACGAACCCTAACTGTAATACGGCTTTTATAGGAAAGATATACAACAGCTGATTATTATAATAAACGTAATAATATAAACATTGTAATTATCATATAAACACGTGACTTTAATTAGACAGAAAATAAAAATATAAATACATAATCCCCCAAAACCGTTAACTATTAACGTGGTGAATAAAGCTGTTCATTTTTTACAGTACACATTTACTTCATAGTTTAACATTAATGAATGATTCAGATGGCATAAAGGACATACATACATACATACATACATATAGACAGACATACATTCAATTTTATATATAGAGATTAGAATTCACTAATTAATTGCATAGTTAAGCTAAATATTTACTGAAAAAATATCCATCTTAAAAAAAAACACTACTCGTTTATTGTGTTAGTCCCACGATTTCTTTTGATAGTCATACTAATTTTACTACGAATGGCCCAATTTGTTGGATCAGCATTGATAAATTGGGTACTGGAGAAGGGATATAGAGGGAATTTTTTTGTTCAGGGAGGGATTTGTTTAGTTCCGAGTGCAGATAGAGTGCAGTGCCGGGCGACAGTAGGGAGCGAGAGACTTTGGGTGATGGGCTGTTGTAAAGGTTGTGTGACGTTAGAGAGTGTCCAATTTTTAAGGTATACATCGGGGAATACAAGGAAATCAGCCAGCTTGGAGGTTAACTATCGCTAGTGAAACATGTCCTGTGAGTAAGCAAATAGAAATACAGTAATATACTACAATATAGCCTACTGTCTAACATTAGTTTCCATTGAGCTTGTGATGTAAAAAAACTACATATATTTGGTAAATTACTATATTATGAATGCCTAGAATGAAAGTAAAACAAAGTATACTCGTACAATACAGTGTATTTTAAAGACTTCAGACATGAAGGGAGTGGGCTTATTCACTCCCTCCCATGACACCATTTAATTAAATCGACGTGGCTCTAGCGACTTTATTATTTTTACTTTTATGATAAAAAGGTTCAAAACGAGCTAAATGTATAACAATTTAATAATGGAAGGAGCGTTGCTCCCATAATTTGATGCTGATGAATTTGATAACTTGATAACGTTGAAGTCTCCACACCTCACGGAGGAAAGCTGAATGCAAACACTCAATAGGTTACTCGGACTTGTAATATTCACAGGAAACAGAACAACATGTTTGTCTTTTGCTCTTTACTTTCTTACTTCCGAGTCAAAAATCAAACTTATTATTAGTTTTAAATATATACTGTAATTCTAAATGAGTTATGATCATAATGCCTGTTTTCACGAAACTAACATTTAAATGTTAAATTGACTAGTTGGATCAACAACGTTCATTCAACATCAGTTTTGGTTCATCTCTAGTTAATGCAATTTAAACATAAACCTTTATTTATACGCGAACACCTTTCTCCAATACGATTATACTTTTTAATTTTGAAAATTACTCTTTCAAGATTGTTTTACTTTATGATTTCTTTTAGTTCAAAACTAATAGATCTAAAAAATATAGGGATTATATAAATTTTAATGATGTAATTAATTAGTCGTAGCCTTATCTCAGCATTCTGATGAAAATCTGGTCACTCTAAAATCCCTTAAAACGACCATTTTTTCTCAACGGTCGTTGCTCTTTCATTGCACAACTTGTTTCCATGTTTGTTTTCTTTCCTCTATATATGTTACTAATATACTTCCTCTCTGGAAGGAAACACATAGAGTAACACCTGCAGAGAAGGGCGCTGTGAAAGCTAGCGTGTTGGAATGTCGTCCAGATAGTATCGAAGCTGTCGCAACTTCTTCTTCTTCCATCAGGCGTGCCAATCGTCACTTCCATTCGTGCCATTCATAACTCTGTAATCGCTGTATGTGTGATGAAGGCCGTTGTAAAAATAATCGCTGTACGGATTAAAGAATGGTATTAGGGCAAAGCTATACCCCTGGAACATTCTTACCTCTTGAAGTACGCGTAACGTTCATCACTTTGAAACAAATTTATTTATTTTTATGAGATAAAAACGTATTAATTTTCTATTTCAACTAATTCAACATGATAAATCTTAATCAGGAGACAAATCAATCTTCGGTCAAATAGTTGTATATTTTAATCTTGATGTAAACTCCTGTTTGAATGAAGTCAATGTTAATAAAATAATTTAGTGTCCGTTTAAATAGCATGAGACATTTCGTGATCTTAGGAAAACTGCAACTGCTTAGTTTGTGTTCGAGGAAATTGGTTCTTCTCTTACCCTACAATCTATCTACAATAGAATTCAATTCTTTATCTTCGCTGAGGGATTACTGGCTGTTTAAAGAACACTCTTTAAACAACATAAAAAGGTTAAAATAACTTCTCTTCACATCTCTTAGCCAAATAAGGAAAGAACAAATGACATGCACTCCTAAACGACGACACTATCCCATGTATTTCAGAGTAAACGAGCTCCTAGCCAATGCCGTGTTTCTGTCTGCATCCATAGTAAACAGCCGGCCGAGCATTTGCATATTGCGGTTCTGCTCATGCGTATTGCGTGCGATGTCGTGCGATCACTACGCTTGCTCCGTTATAATCAGCTGACTGCTAAGTGATTATGTTGCGTCATTTACTCTATGGACCTTGGAGTTACATAAATGCAACTACGACTCACTGAATGAGATAATAATGAAACTATGTTTTTCAATAGATTTATATCTCGAGGTTGAGATTCTGTTCAGATTATAGTAGAGATTGGAATATTTTAAATTATGGGGTTTTGTTCCTATAATAGTGCATATACACAATTGTAATATGATTTTTCAATAATGTATTAACGCATATTCAGTTATATTTTAAATGCCAAGTATTAACTATTTGTCGGTAAAAGTATTGGTGTAGCTAGTGGTAAATTCACCAATATAAAATTGTACTATCTTGATGTTTAGATAAATGAACAATTATTAGTGTTTAATTTTTAAGATGCATAAAGTGCAGCCCAACCTGGCAAATCGCACGATTCGTGATTAGGCCTACTGACGAATTAGTGGAACGCCTAGTCAAATTATTCTTTAAGCATTTTCAAACGTTATTTCAGGCGTGAAATCTTCTTAACCACAAGTTCTTTCTTTTCAACTTATACTGAAGGGGGGGAAATTTCAATTACTTTTGTTTGGGAGAGGTTTTAGTCTTATTTTAAGTTAATTTTTTTATGAAAGAGATAAAAATCTAAGACGTACTTTACTTTTGTTGATTTTTACTATGAAAAGAATAAAAATTATATAAATTTTCAAAATAACACTCCAATGATGAAACTTTATTAGTAATTAATGTTAAAACATCGATACAATGTTGGCACCTAACAAAAACCCTTAGTAACAGTTTTGAACACAAAATTCTGAATTGAGAACGGTTTGTAATACCCAATCATTTTACTGGTTCTTTCCCAACAATACTCATACTCTTAAATTTATCATGTCAAAGTAAATTTTAATATCCATGCATTGGCGTGCGACTCCTGTCACGACCTGGTCACGACCGGCCCTCCTATGTAGAGTCAATGTCTATGTCTAGCTATGTCTTTAGTTGCGAAAAAATTGTTTTGGAAATATTTTGAATACAAGAATTCTAAACCAGTTGCTAATGTCTAACTCACGAGAATAATACTGCGTAATATAAGGATGAAGCGCCATTGTTCAGGACGCGGGAGGAGCTTGGTTCCAAACCAACGCGCTGACGCAGCTCAACCGTCCAATTAGGAGTTTTTATTGAGAACTAACAATTATAAGCCGGAAAAGTCACGGTCAAGGGTATTGGAGAGTGACCGATGTTGGACCTAAAACATAAAACTAAGAACGGACACGAACATGTTTGTTAACTTTTAATAGTTTCATACATACTGTGTAAAAGCTCAAAATACGAGAATGTGTCGACAGCACTGTCTACAGAACTAACAAAACCATTTGTGTACATTAAACTTTTCGAAAAAATATAGTTTTTTACTTTCTTCCCCTATACGATGGGATAAGTATTGTTTTCGTCAGCATTTTCGAATTTGATTTTCTATTTTTTTTTATTGATAAAGTGCCCCCTCAATCAAAAGAGTGGTTCTGGAATGATGTCTGTCTGTGTATGTGTGTGTGAGTGGGGGGATGTGCAGTTGCCTAGAGATTAGTGCCTTCTGAATCGAAAAAGTGTTTTAGTGATGTGTGTGTGTAGGGGGATGTGCAGAAGCCTATTTTTACAAATTTTTACAAAATAATAAATTTATTTTAGAGCGTAGTTTTTAAAGTAATCCATGGAACCCACCACCCAGGTCACAAGTTGCATCAATCCAGAGACCCTGGTGGCCTTATAATTATTTTCCTCAAATATACTAACTCTGAATTGGATCGTAACAGTATTTTTGAAATAAACATTTTTGAGTGTTAAGTACACAACTAAAATTAAATCGAATGTTGTAAAGATGTAGAACGGTGGAATTCGTCTTGAGACATGTGGTTTGGAATTTATATCGAAAATCATTACTGTTCCAAAGAATATGTTTTGTATGATAAAAGTGCTAGGTTTGTTAAATTTCGCGTATAAGCCTAATTCAGTCAAGGTAAGAAAAATTAATCTAATAATATTTGAATATATGGAGTTGCGTCTCAGGTCTCAGGTTCTCCCTTATTCCCAAAATATAATACAGGCTTTCAAGGGGGACAGAAAGGCGTGCTACTATATATGATATATTTTGTACAACAAATTTCAAAGAATCCCTAGTATTCTGTCCGATAATACATTAGGTTTAAGTTTAGATCGGGCACTTTCACAAATTTGTGATTACCACCATCGGTTGCAATTGATTGTGTCATGTGTAGGATCTATTAATAGATAGTATAGCATCTATATATATGTAAATTTATGTATGTAGTCTATGTCCTTTATACGTTGCCAAACTACTTATCCGATTGCCATGAAATTTAAGGAAGTTGTTTTAAATGTTTCCGGAAAGATTTTAGCGAGAACATTTTTAGAAAACTCCTTAATTTTCCATTTATGGCGTTTTAAATGTCTAATCCAATACTATAATACGAGCAAGGTTTGTATATATATATATATATATATATATATATATATATATATATATATATATATTTGCACACGGATCTCGAAAACGGCACTAAGGAATTTCTTTAAATTTTGGAAATAACTAATATCCGAGTAGAAAATAAGTTCTAGATAGGTTTAATGTCCAGAAAATTCGTGTTTTCTTGTAATATTAAGTTTAAAATCTAAAAATTTAACATTACGCTTATGGAGAATAAAATGTAAACAATACAAACCAAAACAGCTGTTTATAACCGTTTGACAGTTCTTGATTGAAGACGGCGGGGAACAATATGTGAATAGAGGTTTTTCATAAATATTTATTTTATGTATGTAATAAATGTAAGATTATCAGGTTACTAAACAATTTGTAAAAACTTAAGGGTAACATAACTGTGTGAAATAAAAACAGGAAAGAGTATTTCCAAAATCTTCCGTGGTTTGATAGAAAACATATTCGTTATATTGCTTGAAGCCACTGTAACAAACCAAATAATTGGTGTAAATTAAATTTTTCTTTTGCTTTTCAATCCTCCGTTTCTAACAAAATCAGTTGATCACAGGCTAATAATAACTGTATGGATAATTAAACAGTAAATGATCTGCTAAAACAATTGAGGTTGGCTAAAAAACGTTAAACGGCATTGCCCATTTGATTACAAACCTTGCTCATATTATAGTACTGGATAATACATGTCTTATTCTTTCCGAGCAAAGCTCGGTTACCAGGTACTGTTAACCTTATGAGGAGTAAGTTTGTTTACGAATTCTCTACAATCAAAACATTTGTTTCTTAAGCTACAGCTGTTTGGTGTACTTTCCATTAGCAATAATGCTTTACTATCCAATGCCTTCCGAATCATTCATTAATTTAAAACTATTAAGTAAATATGTGCTGCAAAAAATGAACAGCTTTATTCACCACGTAAATAGTTTACGGTTTTTGGGAATTCTGTATTTATATTATTTTTCTGTCTGATTAAAAGTCGCGTGTTATATGTTGGCCGAATAAAAAATAATTACAATGTTTATACATATTACGTTTATTATAATAATCAGCTGTATTATAATAAAAACTATATTACAGTTAGGTTTTGCTTGGGTTTAGGGTGGATTAGAAAGTTGTAGATCAATCCACTCAGATTTATTTGTTTTGTGAGAATGTTAAAATATAATTCTTATCGTTATAGTTCTTATTAGTTTTAGTACAAAGTATGTAAGAAAAATTATAATACAAAAAATCAATATTAAACTGGACGATAGTTTATTAAAACAACATTTCAAACAAATTATATATTTAAAAAGTTGTTTAGTAAATTTCAGAGAAAACCTATAATTTAAATATTTATTTTTTTGAATATCCATCCATCCTTAATTCCGAATCAGCGTTTACTTCGTAAAGGTTAAGGTACAGAAGAAAAGCAAAAGAGGAATCATCAGCTTTCAATAGAAAGTTGAATATAGATTCAGGCCCGTTCCACGGCCTTCTAGACTGCAGACCACCAACTGATTGTCATGGGGGACGACAATAGCGACGTTATCTGATTTAGAAGGCAGTGGCAGTGACCTGTCACCATTGCCACGGTGTCGCCGTGAATTTCAAGTTAAGGTTAGGATTTACCTTCTTCTTCTAGAAGGACGGGGTCGGAAATAAAAATTAGTAACGACTGATCACCTTGTAAAACCGATTACGAAGGCGTTCCCCAAGGTTCAATTGTAGACGCCACGCTGTTCTGTTTTAATGCTTCATAATCGCCATTGTAATCTATTGATTCTTATACTGTGTGTTACAAACTGTTTATAGGCAGCGAATATTTAAGTGTCCATGCTATCAGTCAGAAAGTTAGAGTAGCCTAAATCCACTTTGACGTAGGAGAGGACATTTTAAAATTATATTTACATCTTGCAATGCTTGGAATTAAACTTGTATTATGGTGGTTTGTTATGACATTATTAATAATTAAACCAAAACAAACATGAATTACAGTACAACTTCGATATTTTTTTACAAGAAGAAAATACTTTTTTTATACTTTCTATAAATCGTGCCTTATTAAATCGTGGTTATTTACTTAATATAAAGTCGATAAGCCATTATAACATGACCGCGAGGTTAGCTGGCATACCCACAAAGAATTTCGTACCTAAAAACTTAAAATTAATTTGAATCATTTTGCTTTCCGGATGAACAAGAAAATTCGGTAATAAGCTATTTTCGCTAATTTTCTTGTTTAGTGTAAATGATTCGTAGAGGGAAACGTATATTATGTCAATACCAAGGCGTAGAATGAAAGTTTTAATTACTGTTTTAAATTCTTGCAGTGTGAGGTTTAGATTGAATGAAGACTTTCCCAACCAGTCTTCACTCAGTCGTGCAAAAACAGGACAGGCAAGAAGTCAACAATAAATTACAAGAAACGGCCACAACGCAGTAAAATGTCAGTGACCATAAAACATGTGGCAATGGATGCGTGGCATGCGCGAACCGGTTGAGGGTACGTCACGTGACTCAGTGTTGCCAACCGTTGAAAACTCGATATTTTAGTTCTTGTTGTATCTATACTATAAATAATGTATTTCTTTTGAACTATTTAATAGTTAACTTTATTTGCCGTTTTCGTTTTACAGGCTATATGTGTCATAGCTTGTTATGCCTTATCATATATTTTTACCCAATTTTTACCAATTCAGTCTCTTGTCACTGATAACAAAAAATATTTATTCTACAGTTGATTAAACTAACATCATTAAAATCTCCATTAGTTCCTGTGAACCCTACTAATTAATCAGAGCGCATAAAACATCTAATCAGAATAACATCTCGAGGAGACAAACATATTCTATGCTTAATAGCTTGATTACTTAAATTAACTTTGTGCTATTGCGTTTATAAATCAAAGTTGAGATATTAAATTTGACGAGAAGTGTACTCATGGTGACCGTCTTGCTTTATCTTTTTGTCTAGTAGGTTAGGGTCCGATCCTTCACATAAACTTCGATTTTGGTATATTCTATCGCACCGGTTTTATCCTAAATGCCCCTTCTTTTCCCTGAAACCTCATACTGAAAATACTATAATCAGAAGATGAGAGAGTGGTGGGAATTCTGAGGGGGGAGATTCTGGGAAGGACTAATAGGGATGGAGTAGTTAATTTCGCGTGAGCTCGCGAGGACATTGACACTGGATGCACTTACTCATATCACGAGTTATCGCGTTTTGAAGTAAATAGGAAGAGGAAGTATTTAATTGGTTAGGATGTCGTAATTCTTAAAACGTATTCATATTGTATATAAACAGGCTAATATCCTCGACTTAAAAGTCCCCACAGAAAAGTCCGCCTCGTCGCGCTGGAATAACGTTGCTAAGATAAAATAAAAGAGCGTTGCAGAGGTTTTGAACACTCCTGATTTGGACGAATTAATTATGTAAGCAGTGCAAACTATACGGGATTTGATAGAAAGTTCAATTTGCAGGTTCAAACTATACTAGTATTTAAAATTTTAAGTAAGAGCGCATTTATTTACTAATTTATAATAAGTTACATTCATATAGCGGGAGATCAAAAAAACATGACAGTTTTCAAAATCAAATCGTTTAAGATGTCTCTCACGTGATTTCCATTTACGTCTTCCCTGTATCTACGACATAGGCTTCTCATATCTTATGTTAGGACTTGATAGAGGAATATCAGCAACCTCGTGTCGTATGCACTAGGTACTTAAGTTTAGTTATATTACGGGGATTCAACAAAACCCTTTACTTTTCTGATAGTATCATGGCCAAAAGTCACATATCGTCAAGGGCTGAGGATCGTGCAGCCTCTGAAGTGTCTTGATGTAGCAAGTAGTTCTATCCTGCTGAAACCAGAAAAGCTTTGGTGTCCATGCCTAAAAGGCGTAACCGGTATTTAGATAATAAATTCCCTAATTATTTAATAAATTGCCACATAGCAAGCTGAATTCACAGTCACCATTGTCCTAAAAAATACAGTCCGTGATTTAAAAATATATAAATCACGAAAGAACGATGATGTACTTGCCTCTGATGATCCATGATAATTAGCTTCAAAACGGCATTATCTAAACAGCAGCTGTCTGCAACAATGAACTCTGTGGGTAATATTATAACAGCTAAGTAATCACCGTATAAAATTGTATTTACTTCCCTATGGGAAATAGGTTAGGTCTTGGATATGTTTGTAAGGGAATATTTTCACTTAATCTAAACAGCTGTCCTTATAACCAAAATAAGACGTCACTAACATAATGACGTTACTGTTTAAAATTTTGGTCGCGAAAATTCCAACATTTCCCTCCCTACCACTTGCACCTAGAGACTGCAATCTACACTCACCCGAGTTCATATATCCTTCAAATCACTTGTATGTGTTTACGGCTATATATAATGGTCACAACTTAGCTAAAACACACAACATGAAATGAATAAAATAATACCACTGAGAGGGTTACTGTTGTAGTCAGGCTCTTCAACCTCTGACCCGCCTGTGTCTGAAGCAATGTAGAGATCCCTACCACGCACACCGAACTGGTTTAAACTGCTAATTGTTTTAATCGATTGTAATATTTTTCAATAATCTTTTTATCCATGTTCTTTGGTTATACTGTCAATTATTGACATAATGAAACTGTACAGATTGATTTAATTGATCTGCAGTCTTACTCGAGACAAAATCATTTTAATTTTAATACATAATATTTCTAAGAAAGCTAATCTTAAAACTAGGCGATAAAAACAATTCTTCTAACTGGTGTTAAGAATATTAAATCTGATAACGGTAAAGAATTTGTCAATCCCTCACGAAAGAGTTAAATATTAATCACTATCACACCTTCTCTACTACTAAAGCTGCAATGTTGCAGAACGATTGGTTATTTCGTGAATTTTCTGCTCATGGTTGGACGTGCTTCCAAAGTTAATTGAAAATGTATGTAGGACAATAGGTATGAAACCAATTACTGTGAGTGAAAATAGTCAAAGGCTCTACATTGGAGGTTGAGTAAATTGTACGAAAATAAACATGAAAACCCAAAAATGTAGAGTTGGAGATGTGAGGATTTGACAATATAAAAATGTGTTTAGTAAGAGGTATATACCCAATTGAACTGGTGCAGAAGTAAGGAAGACAATACCTTATACTTATCCTTATGGGAAAACACCTCAGTTATCATTTACTTTCATGTTAGAATTCATCTTATTGTTATTTTAAACCTTCTGTAGAGAAATAAAAATTGGGATATTCTAAACTTGAATTTGAAAGAAAAACCTCGACCAAAATCACAGTCCCTAAGACAGTTTGCTATTTGTCATCATTCAAATCGCGTAGTTCCCGATGTCATAACCTGAAACCAATCTGAAGACACCGATAAAAATGCCGAGACGAATCTCGGCCTTACTCCGTCTGTAGACAGTGAAGAGGAAGGAAACAGTTGATTCAGTGTCAGGACCACGGTGACGTCACGGTCACAGCTGATCGAGTTATGTCATTTTCCCGCCAAGGTCACCTTGTCTGACCGACCAGCCTGATGTAACCCAACCTAACCTTTCAAAATGTAAACATTGTAAGGCGTTGCCTTATTCTTGTTTGAACGCAGTGAATCAACTCTTGGCGCTATCGAGCGGTATTAGATTTCCATACAAACCACGTTTGTTGGTTCATCGTTTTTTCTTCGTAACTTTATATAGGGAAACCTTTAAATGACGCAACAACCCTTAACGCCAAATTAACATTATGTAGCCTATTTCTTTTTTTAATCTAAATTTAAGCTAAACACTTGTAACAACAATGGAGCACAGGTAGAGCTCTCTAGCTGTGTTGACACGTTCTTTCTCCCCCTGAGAATAACTGGCATAGTTACTCCTTGGTGAGTATATCATAACCCTAAAGTTTTCTAATTCCGATTGAATACCCTGTAAAAGGTTTATCTACTTAGAATCTAAATCAAAACTATTTCAAACTATTTTAAGCTTCCTTTTTATGAAATTAGACTTCCAATGTTGCTCTATTAAGAGCTTACCCTGAACTGAATTAAACCGGAGCCCATTCAACCATATTTTTTAATAGAAATCTGAACCCGTTGTAGGTTCTATCAGAATCTTTAAAAATATTTAGTTATTTCAATAAATTAATTCTATATACAACCTTTGTTTACAATTATTAAAGTGTAAACAAAATAGGCTAGCAGACCTAATTTTAGAGATATATAAACTCATAGATAAGACGACATGTTTTAATAAAATCACGCACCTGGAGGATCATTAATTAATTATTAATTTTATTATAAGATAGTTTAAGTAGAAAGGGAGTTATATTTCTTCGTTTAAAAATATTTCATTGTCACCTCTTTATTCTTAAAACAGAATGTTAAAACTGTATACATCATTTAATTTAACAGGCAATCATTTATGCTTTCTTTGCGTTACCTAAGCATAAACTATTATGAAGCGTGAACCAGTTATTCATCATGGCAGTCATATACCGGCACTGGAAGAGATAATCATGTTATGTATAGGTCATATTGGAATAAAGATTTCACTCATCGTAATGTGTTAATTTCTCCCCATGCAGGATATCCGTAAATACAGCTGTTTCTGAAATATCGTGGGAACGTGTGATTAATTCTGTATAACCAGTTTAATAATGTATCAGCTGATCATAATTACCAATAAACATGTAATGTATTTTAGTATAATTACATCACTTCGTAGACGCAACTAATGAAGTTGGTTGCTGAACACACCGTATTATACCAGGATGTTATCTACAACATCACAACACAAGTGAAGCTTCATTGTTGTGTGAGATTAGGGATTTGTATTTATTTACTCACCACTATAGAAGCAGTTTTTAAGTTAAATTTCATACACCTAATTTATTGACGGAATACAATTTATTGACGAACACTGTTTAATATATACTACAAGCACTAATATAACAACTTATACAATTAGTTAATACTGTATTATTTAATTTGCATATTTCCCTTCAGTGAATATTACTTCATTATATTTTTTTATATTCCATTAACATTGCAACACTATGTCGCGATATTATTCCCCAAATAGTGGCGGCTGGGTTGTTGTGGGTGATTGGTCAACGACCAATTATGTTCCATTCAACCTTATGTTATTGACCGCGTGTTTTCATATTAGTGTGGCTAAATACTAGCAATGTTGACTACTAAGCAGTAGGCTACATACACAAAGGGTTAGGCCTACTACACAGGTGACTTCAGATGAAGAGTTAGGATAATAGAATTGGGAATATTCAATTCTAAAATAAAATTTTCCGTAATTTCTATTGGGGTATTATTTCACGATTCCAGGATTATTATAGTTGTAGAATTATTAGACATTTAGTTCGATGATTTTTCCTTGCACCGAGAATACAGAAAACATCATCGTCAGGATATCGGCCATCTCACACAACGACTGCCGGCATCGAGCCGCGTGTCGTAATGGACCAAAAGAAATACACCTAAAAGTGCATATCTACATACCGGTGTAAACATAACATTGATTATCATATAGAGCGGTCTTAAAAATTCCACTCCGTCTAATTTTGCCCTAAAAATTACATTTAAATTGATTTTAATGATGGTATTTATTGTATAAGTACACCCTAACTTTTGTGGTAATTTAAAATGGAGTTATCTTAGGTTTAAGTGCGTGAGTTGATATAATATTTTCATGAGACACCAGTCATGCGAGACGTTAAATTACACTTACTTTCCCCCTATAAATAATGTGCAATTGAAATTCAATTGAACACTACTTATAGTAGATTTTCACCATCATAGATTTTTGAATTTAAAAACGTTGTACCGTTTCCAAGACATTCGCCACGATGTGGTGATCGACACAAAGTTTTTTAATGATACGTTAGCCATGCAACATGTCAAATAATACGGCAATTTGCTCCTAAAACAATGATATCATGTGAATTCGATATAAATATAAATGTAGTGTGTGTTAAGAGCCATTTGGCCTAATGGTTAGTGTCAAATAGTTGGGGAGGTTCGATTTCCGTTATGCCTAAAAACCTAGAGGAACTTCTCCAGCTTTCCTAGGGTACTGTTACTCTAAAAATAATGAAAAATGCAAAACATTTTTGTGTTTATATATTCTTTGTGTGTTTCTGTGTTATCTATTCTCTGATTACACCGGTATAATGATTTTCCCCTAGGTTAGGTAAATTTTCCCCTTATAGGTAACTAACTATAAGTCTGTAAAATAGTTAAGAATCTCGTATACGAGGACATTGCGGTCTTCTACAAACAGAAACAATCTAATTTATTGAAAGTTTATAAAACTCTGTTAAGTGTTAAGTAGTGGATTGGCTAACATATTTAGAGTTTTTATGTGTTTTCGTATGTGATTGTTCATTTCTTTTATTTCTGGTATTCTGTTGGAACTTTATAAAGCGCTCGATCATGCACTTAAAGGTGGAAACAAGTGAGAGATTTCAACCAGTACCGTAACACGTAATCTTAGGAGTCATAGGCTAATCAGTGCCGGCATATTGCGTATTAATCCCTCAAGAACAATGTTGATTTTGTAACAGCGTTCCCTGCCACGTACGACGGTCTTAAAATAAATCAGGTGTATATATCAAGTAAATAAAAATGGATTTATGTTTACATTTCTTTTAATTTTGTGAACATAAAAAAGATAATTATTTGTTAGTCTTGTAAGTCAAGTACTGTGGTAATTATATTTTTTATTTAAAATTTATCATTTCCATAGATAGCCACTATTATAATGATTTAATACCTAAAGTATTTTTTATAACTATCGAGTGCGGATTAAAGAAGAACACAATTTAACATTGTTATTACATATAAATAGAAACGACATAACGGTACGGTGGTGACTCCAAAGGTCAATCCATATACAGTAGTAGAGGTTGGCATAGGATACAACATGGCGTTTATAAGAACCTAAAGAGAAACACACTCGGGCTGAAGATATGTGTGACGGGCTTTTATGAAAATTATGTCCTTCATAGTTGTATATTTTGAGAAGAATTGAAAAATATTAAATAGTAGTGGTAAGAGTAGTCAACTAGAAATGTCAATATACAAATCATTGTATGTTTGAATAGTACTGTCATTGAGATTAGCCGACAGAGTAGTGCAAGAGTAGCGCTGTTTTGCGGTGACTTGAATGCGCGGAGAGTAGTGCAGACGATGCGTTGTGGTCAGCTGATGCTCGATAGAATAGTACTGTCATTGAGATTAGCCTCTGTGATATCCCGACAGCTCTGCAAGAGTAGCGCTGTTGGGCGGTGACTTGAATGCGCGGAGAGTAGTGCAGACGATGCGTTGTGGTCAGCTGATGCTCGATAGAATAGTACTGTCATTGAGATTAGCCTCTGTGATATCCCGACAGCTCTGCAAGAGTAGCGCTGTTGGGCGGTGACTTGAATGCGCGGAGAGTAGTGCAGACGATGCGTTGTGGTCAGCTGATGCTCGATAGAATAGTACTGTCATTGAGATTAGCCTCTGTGATATCCCGACAGCTCTGCAAGAGTAGCGCTGTTGGGCGGTGACTTGAATGCGCGGAGAGTAGTGCAGACGATGCGTTGTGGTCAGCTGATGCTCGATAGAATAGTACTGTCATTGAGATTAGCCTCTGTGATATCCCGACAGCTCTGCAAGAGTAGCGCTGTTGGGCGGTGACTTGAATGCGCGGAGAGTAGTGCAGACGATGCGTTGTGGTCAGCTGATGCTCGATAGAATAGTACTGTCATTGAGATTAGCCTCTGTGATATCCCGACAGCTCTGCAAGAGTAGCGCTGTTGGGCGGTGACTTGAATGCGCGGAGAGTAGTGCAGACGATGCGTTGTGGTCAGCTGATGCTCGATAGAATAGTACTGTCATTGAGATTAGCCTCTGTGATATCCCGACAGCTCTGCAAGAGTAGCGCTGTTGGGCGGTGACTTGAATGCGCGGAGAGTAGTGCAGACGATGCGTTGTGGTCAGCTGATGCTCGATAGAATAGTACTGTCATTGAGATTAGCCTCTGTGATATCCCGACAGCTCTGCAAGAGTAGCGCTGTTGGGCGGTGACTTGAATGCGCGGAGAGTAGTGCAGACGATGCGTTGTGGTCAGCTGATGCTCGATAGAATAGTACTGTCATTGAGATTAGCCTCTGACAGAGTAGTGCAAGAGTAGCGCTGTTTTGCGGTGACTTGAATGCGTGGAGAGTAGTGCAGACGATGCGTTGTGATCAGCTGATGCTCGATAGAATAGTACTGTCATTGAGATTAGCCTCTGTGATATCCCGACAGCTCTGCAAGAGTAGCGCTGTTGGGCGGTGACTTGAATGCGCGGAGAGTAGTGCAGACGATGCGTTGTGGTCAGCTGATGCTCGATAGCACTGTCTATCTCACTCACCGTTTATTATAAGTAAATGGACTACCTGAATCTTTAGCGTTATAGAGTCATTTTTACTACCGCGGTACCTAATTCACATGGATTGTCTAATCTCTGGGGGATGTTAACAATTCGCGAGACACAAAACTGTAACGGAAGTGAGTGATGTCGTATGGTTTATGAATACAGCTCTCTATAGGAATTGAAAACATTGCCTTAAGACAAATCTATGATCTACTGCTAAGCTATTTCCCGCAGGAAAGTAAGTAAATTGTTTATAAAAGTTTTGTAGAACTACTTGCATTTGGTCTGCTACCTAAAGACAAACTTAAATCCTCCATGAAACTTATGTATCATTACAAAAATATTTTTTGTCATTCTAAATTGTATAAATTCCCAAATATAAATTCTTCCAATTGATTCTGTAATATCTTGAGTTGTGTTTCTTATTTACAAGTTTTATCACACGACCACATGTTCCAGGCAAGTCGCAGAGCGTATCAGTGACCGTGTCCGAAGGCCACTGTGATCGTGGACCTCTAGACTCCACCCTGTCCTTCTGCAGCCACCGCCTGCGCCGGGCCTTCACGAGGAAGAACCTTTACAAGAGGGTAGGTATCTAGTCGTTACCCAACAAAGCGAAAATGGTTTAACAAATGTGCTAAAACACTCATTTTAGAGAAAATGTTAGCTAAGTAAAATTCATTTTTTTTACTAATTTTAATTTGTACCAATTATTTTTTATTTATTTTTAATATTTAATTAAACTAATTAATATTTGTCTATAATAGTTTTTGATGCCTGAAAACATTTCCTGAACAATAACACTGGACTTAACATAATTTTCTCCTAAATAGGCTATGAATTGATGTTGTTAACTTGTTCTTATATATTTTTTTCAAATCGAAATATACAAAAGAGGAAGTATATGTTTGTTTCTATGTATGTTGCCTATAAACTTCGGAATCTCTCTAAAGATTGTAATGAAAGGATGGTTTCTGTGAAGTTTTGTGCAAATCCATCCACTGGGCTCTGTTCCAGAGGACATAAAATGGTACAGTGTCAGGTTTTATAAATTGAGGGTGTACAAAATTAACAGCTTTGATTAAATATTTTGAATGTTTCTTTAAATTGTCATTTTGAAATGGATGTGTCTTATCTATGGAGGGTGTTAGCAATTTGTGGAGCCAAAATTTTAAACAGTGACGTAATTTGGTTAGTTACGTTATAGTTGGCTATAAGAACAGCTGTTTAGATGAACTAAAAATATTCCCTTTAGACATATCTATGATCTAACATATTTCCACGGGAAGTAAATAGAAACATTTTTTGTTAAAGTAAACAACACAATGTAAACAAATTTTCTGTAGAGTTATATTACTATAGTTTATTTAGGCTAGGAATATATTAATGTATTATAGTGTACTTAATAATAATGTAATAAAGAATCTCGTTGATTGTAAAACTTTATTTTTATCCACATGCCGCCAAAAAATGTTCCTATTTACTTCTCTGTGAGAAATAGGTTAGATCATGGATATGTCTCAAGGGAATGTTTACAGTTCATCTAAACAGCCGTTAATATAACCAAACTATGACGTCAGTGTTTCAAATTTTGGTCGCGCAAATGGCTAACACCCCCCAGAGCTAAGACATATCCATGTCAATATAAAATGAACATTAAAAATATAACAGCTGTTCTTATAACGAAAATATGACGTCACTTACCATATAGCCACCGTTTCAAATTTTGGTTGCACAAATTGCCAACAACCCCCACTCAGAGCTAAGACAAATACATGTCAAAATGTTTTATTTATATTCCTATGTGAAATAGGTTAGATCATTGATATGTCTTAAGAGAATGTTTTCGTTCAAATAAAGAGCTGTTCTTATAAGAAAAAATTCAATACAATAGCTCTGGTAGTTTCTGTGGAAACAGGATCTAAATACTTCCGCTGCACTTTTTGTGTTGTAAATTAATTTTAAATTTTTTAATCATCAAAATCAAAAGAAACTTCAGATAGAGCAGCTGAAAACGACGAAGAATGTGATTTACGGTTTCAAAACCTGTGCAGATCATACAATAACTCATACTTCATCTTCTATGTGTATTAAGATCATTAAAAACGATTAAAATAGCTTTATTTATCTAAAATTTCAATTTGTACTGAGCAACGGGTGGCGGGCTAGTATTTCGTAAAACGACTGAACCATATTTATAATTTTATAAAAACGTAAATTAAATCTTTGGATAAAATTAATGAATTTTGAAATTTTCCTTAAAATATTTATCTGTTCAACCAGTTGTGTTTTGGATGTATTGTTAAATTTAATTTGAAATTAATCAAATTAAAAACATTTTTATCCATAGTATTCTTATCTGCTATATTATTATAGTACTTACCTCTGATTAGTATTAAATTGCTATAATATTCAAAGTTTCCAGATAAGTTATTTGTAATCATTATAAATTTAAGGGGAGTCGGAAGGTGTCTCTCTTGCTTATATTGATTTTGCTATCTTTAGGTAAATGTGTCTCAAGAATCATAAGTTATATCTACATATGTTTTATTTTTTATTTATTAGATTATTAAAATTATTTTAAACAGAGGATTTCTTAAAATATTGTTAACTTTTCTTAATACAATTTGTTTAATGTTTAAATATTGTTAAGAATTTCAGAATAATAATTTTAATGTATTAAAAACCAATATTTTTTTGCAATTTCCTCTGCTTAAAACAAAGTGCTAGACCTAATGGACAAAACGAAACAATAATTATGCAGAAAACTCTTTTACTTATAATTTAACGAGTATCCTCACACATGTTCTCATGTTTATGCCGATGTCAATGTGCCTGTACTGAGATGTGTGCTGAAATCTTGAAACTCTTAATTTTCAGTGATCGTCAAAAGAAAACATGTAGGCATACTTTTAACTGCATTCCCATTCAGAGAAATTCCAGCTTGTAGTATTAACATTAACTAATTAATAAACAATTAACCTTCCAAATTGGAAGATGAAGTTTAAGGTATTGAATTGGAAATTTTAAAAAATGTATAAACAAAATATAAATATTTTATACCATATTAGCCAGCCATAAGTGTAAGTGTGTCAATGTTGACGCAGGTGCCGATCCTGGGGTGGCTGCCCAACTACACCAGCGAGGACGCCGTCAGCGACCTAGTGGCAGGCGTCACCGTGGGCCTCACTGTCATCCCTCAGGGCATCGCCTATGCCAACGTCGCTGGCATCCCGCCTCAGGTAGCCAGGATAAACTACTGCACAATCACAGTACTTGGGGATACCATATAACTTAATACCCGCGTTGCAGCAGACCTGCGTACTCAGCGAATTTCCAAATCAATAATATAATAATAATATACGACAAGTCAAGTGGTCAAAATCTGTTGATGAACATGAGAATTATTTGATTATTCTCCATAAGATTAACATGGGAAAGAGTATGCAGGTTTGCTGCTGTGAGGAACACTGAAATTAGGCATTTCTACCATTAATAATTTTTATCTTAACATTTATACCAACTTTCATCAACATCTGTCCATAAATAAAGGAGTTTGCCTATTCTCCATATGATTAACATGGGAAAAGAGTATGCAGGTTTGCTGCCATGATAAACACATAAACTATGATTTTTAAGCATGAATGGATGAACCTCAACCACATAAAGCTAAATATAAATTTTTATCCAAAAATATTGGTTAATAAGTGAAATATTAATTTTTCCTTATCCTCCATAAGATTAACATTGGAGTCTCAAAATACAACGTACTGTGTTTAGATTTTTTTATATCTCGGTAACCGTTGGAGATAGAGAAAAACTTTAAGGAACTTAATTGTGTAGTTTTTTAAGCTGATTCCAATGGTGAAATATAAAATTAGAAATATTTAAAAACTATATGTGAAAAACGCATTAAACCCCATTTTGGGGTACAAAACCCCCCCAAAATACCCGTTCCCATTGACTGATATGTCTGGTTTACGAACTCGTCCAAGCATTTGTAGGAATACACGTCTCTACCAAATTTGGTCTCGATCGCACCATTTTTACGCGAGTTATCGTGCTAACAGACACATATATACATATATATATATATATATATATATATATATATATATATATATATATATATAAATTTTAACGACTATTGTTTTTGGTCTCTGGGCACCTAAAGAAGAAAAAATAACATGGTCCCGGGCTTAACTCTTGCCATGAGACCTACGGTAATAGCTACTTCCCTATGGGAAATTCGCTAATATATAAAACAAAGTTGTATTAGTTACACCATTTATATTTACTCAAGAACGGCTGGACCGATTTTAATGATCTTTGAGTTTTTGGATTTGTCTCTGCTTCGAGTAGGCATATTCTGTTTAGTAAACTGAGGGCTAAGCCCCACTGGCCTGTGAAGTTTGTATATGTCAAACTTATGAGGAAAAGACGTGATGCATTTTGATCATATGCATACATCAATAATGTGAATATTTTATTAACAGCTGATTTTGTGTTGCTTTATATTCATTAGTCATTGTGATTCATTTTTAACGAATGTTTTTGATATTTTGAAAATCCCCATTTTTACTGATTGATTTGTTTGTCCCAGTGTAATTATTAGCTATTTTTTGTTTTGTGCGAGTGTAATTCATGAACACACGAGTATTATTACCATGACCCATAAGATATAATCTTTCCCAACACAGCTGTAGACCTGATGTTAATGGATTTTGGAACTAGACGAATCAATCCACTGAAGAAGAACGAGGAATTGCATGTGAACTTTACAGTTAGGTAGTACAAAGTTCGCCAGGTCAGCTAATAAAAAATAAACGTACAAGAGAAATGAAGTCAATAACGCGATTTTTTATGTTTTAAGGTACAATTCCCAAGCGACGACTATAGTGACTGCAGCAGCAGCAGTACAGCTCTAGCAGCGCAGTATTAACTTCCCTAAATGAGTGACTGCATCAGCTCAACATTTCATGCCCCAACTATTCTCATGTACTGTACTACAAAACTTGACATTATTAAGGGACAGATGCAAAATCAATGCTGTAACCGTTTTGCGTCAACTTCTCGAAGGAGTTTTCAAATATATGTATATATGTGTAATAAATAGTATACTTTACATGAATGTGTAAGCCATTGCTGAAATCATATACTAGTTTTATTTTGTACATGAAGTATAGTAAAACTGTTATAAGTTAACAGTTATAAAGTTATAACTTTAAAGTTATAACCAATTTTCAATTATAAAAATAACATAAAATTGAAACTCCAACAGTCAAGCAAGAAATAAACCAATAATAAATATAATATTATTATGACACATTTTTAATGTTTTAATATGAGTGTTTTTAGTCTTACATTCAGTAGATTTTCCCAAGGTTTTTAAAAATAATTATTTAACTGATAAATTCTATGAATCAGAATGAAGACATTTTAACTATAGTATCTGATGAACGTAAAACCAATTTAATTTCTAAGCAGAAAACTCAAATACAGGTATTGTAAAACAAACTCAACTTTTAAAATAGTTTATAGACAAAATGAGGCTAAAATATAAATGATATATAACTGTTTTAGTCATTTAAAGTTCAGTTTGTATTTCCATAACGTACAACTCGGTAGGTTGCGATAGACGTAGGCACTAGGCAGCCCCGCCCCCGCCCACAATACTATTGTGACCTGCTTGCAGAGAAATACTCAGCAGGGGGCTTATGATCGGGGCTACAGTTCCGGGTAAAAGACAGGTCAAAGTTCAGTCATTGGCTTTGACACGGCCCACACGCACGCACGTGTGTTCGACATAAACGTGTTGTCAAATGCAACTAGTAATAACCATTCTGTCATTTTATAACTTTGATCGTTAAAAAAAATCTGTGTGAGATTAAATAACAGCAATAAGAGATGCAACTTATTACTTTAAAAAAACAGTAATAAAAATTTATTTCACTTTAATGAGTGGGTATGATTAACACATATCAAAGAACAATTAATGTAGAATTGTTGTTAAGCAGCAGCGTGTTTTACCTTTGATACAAAACATTTTCTTTTTACCCTACCTTACCTTTGCCTCTATAAAAGACACAAAGTCTGTACATTCCTCCAGTTTTTACTAACAAAAAACCCATCACGTGTAAATTATTGCTATTACAACAAGATTTGATATTTGGTTTTAAATATTTATTTCACTAATAGCAGTAAGCCCGTCCTTTGTACGGGTTGTAGGATTCAATTTGAGGAAGAAAAATCATCATACCAAAATGTAAACCTGAAATCCTAAGCAAATCAGTACAAAGAAAATAAACGAATACCCAGCTTTATTATTTAGCATTACTTTACAATTAAATAGATTAGGTTTAAATCAATGACCAATATAAATTAACTAATATTGATTCAACAGCTGTTTCTTTTTATTTCTATTAAATCTTAAAACTACAAAGGCAGCTGATTATTGTCAGTAGGCTATTCATTTAAAACTGAAGCAAAATGTGACCAATATCGCGTAAAAAGTGGGTTTTTAAATGCTCGTTATTTACTTTTCAAGGGTCGTCGGACACTTTTAAGCCTTTAAAAACCTTCTCTGGAATGTAGAGAATGTATGAAATAAGTTTCATTGTTATCAGTTCTCCCGTTTCTTCGGAGAAGACGGTGCAAAATGTCTCCTGGAGCGTCACAAACACACAGACAAAAATTGAGATAAGACCAGTTTCGGCTTCTCTAATGCACGAAAAATAAAAATAACTAAAAAATGAATAAATCTGAGCAATGTACAGACAAAACTCTAATTTTATTTATATAGATTTTGAATATATATCAGGTACAAATACCTAAATCACATTTCAATAATGAATATCTGAGAAGAGTTGGGTTGTAGTTTTTTGGTTGTAGGTTGTTTTTTGGAACCCCAATGTTAATCTTTTTGGAAAAATACCATTTATTATTGGAAATATTATGTTGAAACTTAGTAAAAAGTTTCATATACATAAGAACAAGATTTTGTTTCGTGTGGTAGCAAACTTACTCATTCTTCATGTTAAACTTTTGGAGAATAAGTAAATTTAAAATTTATACAACTTCCATATACAAACTGTGATTAAGTTTAGTTTAGATCAAGCTCAAATCATTAGAAATTCACTTAGTAAGCAGGTATGCTGCAATACAAGCAAAAGCTGTAAAGTGCATATACAAAAGCAGCAAAACTAGTACAGATCAATGTCAAAATTAGTGTATAAATAATGTCAAGAAATCCTCTACTTGCTATTAGATACAAAGGTTTTACTGAAAGAAATGCTTTATTTAGATGAATTGGTTTTACTTCATAAATATAAATGGAATAGCTTCTTTGTTCATAAATTGTAGATGAAATATTTTCATGAGATTTGGTTATTTTACTGTTTAGTCAATTATAGATATATAAAAATTACCTATAACGTAAAAATTTCCAGTGTTAATTGAAAACCATTGTTTAAATGAGAACTTTCTAGCTTGTTTAAAGAAGCAAGCTTGAATTAACTTTTTATTCGAAAAGTACTACAGAAAATTTAAAGATATGAAAATTTGCTGAATAGGACTGCTGTGATGGGGTTTTTGATATGTGTTATTTTATTTGAAAAGGTTTGTGGAACAGTCCAAATTCAGGTCTTTTCCCTCATACAAATATGATTTTACTCCTTTAGTGATGCCAAGCCTATGTTGCAGTATGGCCTGTACTCCTCGTTCATGGCGTGTTTCGTGTACACGGTGTTCGGAAGCTGCAAAGACTCCCCGCTCGGCCCCACCGCCATCATGGCCATCCTGACTCGGGAGAACCTGCACAACACAGGTCCACACGGCGCCGTCTTGCTCTGCTTCCTCACGGGCTGCGTACAGCTCATCATGGGAGCCCTGCAACTAGGTAGGTCTACGCTCCTCAAAACATCATATAAACTAAATTTTAACAATACAAAAAAATTAAATTCAAGCTCCAATTAGAATTTAATGCTAGATTATTATATGGTGAAAAACACTTTAAAAATTCATACATTTAAAATATTTAAGGAATATATATTTTGGAAACCACATGCTAAGCAAGGGTGAAGTAGTTAGAAGTATAGACCCACTTATGGCTCATAAATACAAATAAAGGTATGAAAACGATATTGTGGCTCATCTCATAGATTGGAATTTTCCAAGTAAAACCCTCTAGACTAGCTAAAAAAGACATTTGACATTTCATAGACTGTCTTGTCAAGACCATATTTTGTAATTGAGTATTAGAACTCAATAGAGCCCTTGAACACTATATAAAGTGTTAATTATGTTTATTTTCTTTTACCTTAATTAATACTCAATGTGGCTTTTATGTGTTTTACACATAAATAATGAACGAAATACAGTATTTTACTTTGATTAATTAATCTTAAAACTTATTCTTTCATTCTCTAAATTTGGTTGATAGTACTATCTATTTTTATTTTACTTTTAGCGAATTTCCTATTGGGAAATAGAGTCCTCGTGGTAAAACCTAGGCTGGGTCTTTTTTTAACCAAACTTTTTTAATTTTAGGGACCCAAGATGCCAAAAACACCATTCATTAAAAACATTTATATGTCCATGAGCTTCAGAGCTTGATAACTCATAAAAATGGTCCGATCGAAAGAAATTAGTAACATACATGTCAAGGATAATTTGTGGGTTTTAATTAATACAGGCAAATTGACCTATCTGAAGGGGGTTTGTAAGTTGTCAATGGGTTGATTGACTGCCCTGAGTTGCTGCATATGGTTGGTCGACACATCCCTCAAAAAGAACCCGCATGGCACAGACCTTTGCAAAACATCACCACTTGACTGTGTATGCCTATCTAGTACAATGCCGCGATTTATGCGCTTGGATATTGCCTCGCAGAATGAATTCTTTGGTGTCACTCTTGAAGTCTTCAAGTAATGAGTCCTAGCTCCTGCAAATTGTATATAGTCTTCATTATGCTGGATCTCTTATTATGTTGCCTGCAAACATTTTATTAGCTACTACTATTTATTTGCACATACCTTATCAATCTATGTACCTGTGTTATGAAATGTATTGCACTGTTAGTTATATCTGTCTAGTCGCCTATGTTATCAGTATATTAGTTTATATTATTATTATCATTCATTTGAATGGCTATTATTTACTTGATTCATTTTAGTTTATCTCATTATTATTTTTTTTTATTAGCATCTTGCTATTATATACTTTACAGTCATGCTGGTTGCTACTATTGTGCACTTTGATTGTTAATTACATTATCACTCTACGTTACCTGCATCATTGCATTATTTTTTTATTTGAGCATGTATGTTTGCAACATGCTATTAGCTATTCTGTGTGCCTAATTTATTAAATACTTTTCACTTTGATTCTTAGTTTGCTTATTGTTTTTGTCCTATAGTTTATGATTGTTACATCATTTACTTCATAAATTATGGCCATATATGCCTTACTGTAAAATGGTGTATACCGTACATTAACAAAAAATGAGGTTTTGGGAGGTTTTCAATACGTATAATTTAACAAAACATTAAAGTTTTACTAACACCATTGGAATCAACTAAGAAATGATTTTAGTAATTACAATCTTCGCTCTATGTCAAACGGTTGCTGAGACATAGAAATTGGTAAACACAGTATGTTGTCTTTTAGAACTAAAATGTTAATTTTATGGGGAAAAACAAAAATCAGTTATGGGGAAATATTTCACTTACTATTTGAAATAGTGTAATGAAACTTTGTATTCAGTTAAGTTATAATAATTCATGCTAAAAAATTGGATTGTTTCATTCCTGATGGCAGCAAACCTACTTATACCTTTCCATCTTATTCTTATTAGAATACTTAAATACTCAATACTTACTTACTATCAATACTTAAATTTGAAATTTCTTCCTTATGTAGCTTAACTTAAGTTTAAGAATAGGTAACAGGTAATTTATAAATCAATGGAAATTCGCTTAGTATGCTAGTCTCCTGCTAGGGAGACTTGCAAGGTTATTTTATGTTTGAATTTTCTTCATTTTGATATTGAGTAATTATTTACAAATTGTTCACATTCACTATCTGAAAGTGCAAGATTGTTTTCTTATGCTCGGTGTTTAGGTTGATGCCTTCAATGAGAGTGTGTGTAGGAGTGTATCTCATGATAATATTTTAATATGGCTTTGTAAATAAAAAAGGTTTACCACTAACTGTTTAATTGCTCCTCTCAATCTTTTGATGATCATGAAACAAATCTACCAGGCAGATTTTTACCCTTTAGTGAGTACAGTCTAGTCGTGCTCTTCTACACAGTCACACTTCATCCTACAAGGTTATGCTGAGTAAATCTTTATGATCAATTAACGAAAGAACAATCGACAAGAAGTACAAGTCAAGAGCCAGGGCTGGTTACCTTGGCCTTGGCTAACCAAGTGACTGAACGAAGACAAAGAGAGAGGCGCCGTGATATTAATGATCAAACCAATGAATCTGGTCAGAGCAGATTGGTCATTGAATCTTTTTGGCTCTATCTTTAATCCTTCATTCTGTTCTGAAATATTGATTATATTCATATCAATGCCTTTATTTCTTTATGTCAATATAATTACTCAATTTGACTGTGTCATAAGAGAATGAAGTAAAGATATAATATTTTTTGAGACTATAATTTTTAGAATACTAGAAGGCTTATAATACTTTGATATGATAGACTCAATATCAATATAATCATAAACTTATTGCATAATCAAAAGCAGATGATCCAAGATTTTAATTTGGTTTGAAGCTTCCTAGCATTGGCATTTTTTATTCAACTGTCTACCATATAATAATTATATGTTACTTAGAGAAAATGTAAATTTCACTTTATTAAATTTACAATGGGTTAAACTAAACATTATATAGATCAAACCACTTCTCGATCTAAGTTTTGAAAGCAAAGTGTGAAAAATATTCTCCATTTAAGTGTTATGTATTTTATTTTTTATCTAGTAAAAAAATTTGTTGGTTCCAGGTTTTCTTATCGATTTCATTTCGGGACCGGTTTCGGTTGGATTTACTTCTGCCGCTGCCATCATCATTGCTACCACAATGCTCAAGGTACTTACAATGATTAGTTGCATTCATTCATTCGAAGGGGTGGATTACTCCCAAGGCACTTCAGCTGTAGCAGCTTTTTGCGCACCCCTGATTAGTTCCATATCTAGGTTTATTTTTAAGCGAATTTCCCATAAGGAAGAAGCTATTACTTAATGTTGTGTAATACAATTGTTAATATTGTGGATATTTAATCCCTTTTAAATTGCAATGTTATATTTCGTACCTAGACCAATCAAAATCACGCTGACATTATTTCTAGGACCTTCTGGGACTCCAGTTTACAGCTAACAAGTTTGTGGAGACCCTGGAGGGAGTGGTCACACACCTCGGTCATGCAAGACTCGGAGACGCTGTCCTCGGGGTCACGTGCATGGCTGTGCTACTGTTCCTTAGGGTGAGTGAACAGTGAACACCACTACCTGACCTTGCAACTGTGACCCATAGTGGTCACTCGATCACCAATATTATTTAGGAGAGAAACAAAATTAGATACTATAACTGGATCTTCATTTTAAGTCAACATTAAAAAGAGGAAAAACTGTTTGTATTTACTTCTCTGTGGGAAATAGGTTAGATTATGGATATGTCAAAAGGAAATGTTTTCAGTTCTTCTAAATAGCCATTAATATAATCAAACCATGACGTCAGTGTTTCAAATTTTGGTTGCGCAAATGGCTAACACCCCCCAGAGCTAAGACATATCCATGTCAATATAAAATGAACATTAAAATATGAAATATTATTTTCAAAAATGTATTGTATTTACTTTCCTGTAAAATATAGCTTAGATCATGGATATGTCTGAAGGGTATTTGTTCAGCTCCTCAAAACAGATGTTCTCGTAACTATATGATGTCACTTCCGTTACACTTTTGTATTCCGCTGTTAATTGCTAACACCCCTCCCCCAGAACTTACACATATTGACATCAACTATTGCAGGAAATGTCTTAGTTAATTAATTTTAAATACATTTCATTTATCAAATTCTGTGCTGTTTCAATATTATATATGAACTTATAAATAAGTTGTGGAAACCAAATTTTACATGTAGGGTTCAATGGTAAAATATAAAGTTATTGGTCCACTACCAGGAAGAAGGTATTGATGTCATTTATCACTAATTTCATTATTTACTTGAGTTACTATAGCATATAATATTTTTGAAACCTTATCTGGTTTAATATTCATCCCACCGCTTTTTGAAATAAAAAATAAATTGTAATATAAAATGTATATCGTCAATACAATAAATTATCATCAATAACCTTTTGTTTCGTGTTTCTATTCAATTTAAAAAAATTGAACTGCCATTAATTTTTTCATATCTAAAAATCTATATTAAGTTTTAATTGAAAATTTATGTTTGGTTTTGTCCTTGCAGAAAATTAAAGATCTACCAGTTGGCCCAGCTGACGTGAACAAACGAACTCCTTCACAGAGGTTCCTCGCGCAAACACTGTGGTTAGTCTCGACTGCGAGGAACATCTTAGTTGTTCTTGTCTGTGGAGTCCTATCCTATGTCTTTGAATCACATAATCTCAACCCGTTCATTCTCTCAGGTAAGAAGATTTGCAAGGATTTTTTTATTATTAGTGACTGAATACAGATTCAGGCACTTGTCTATAGAAGTTAGTGCAATTTTTCAAACACTTTCTTGTAATTAAACAGTTGTATCACAATTAATTTTCATAACAGGACAGTAGATGTAGATAGTAAAACAAGTAGAATTATTACTTACATTTCTTCATAGAGTTATCAAAGGAATTGCTTTAGAGCGTGGTGTAACATAGCACACATTCGGACATCAATCTACAATAATTGTTCATTCTGTGTAGTTTTCATTAGAATGGAAAATTGTAAGTTGTTTGTTTGTGACCTTTAAAGTGCAAAGTATAGTATTTTAGTCCTCATGTCACCTCACTTCTGATTATGAAAATTTCCTTTAATATTTTGTCCTTAAAATTTTGTAACCAAAGATTTTAAAATGGTAATAAAATGTCATAACCATCCTATAAACATAATACATAAAATTGATATTTATTAAGTAATGAATGTATATCCTGCTCTTTGCAGCACATGTAAAGGGAGGACTGCCCACATTCCAGCCTCCTCCGTTCTCCGTTACGTCGCAGAACGTGACATATAACTTCCTCGACATGACGTCTCAGTTCAGTTCTGCCATCATTGTTCTTCCACTTCTCTCCATCCTCGAGGATGTTTCTCTCGCTAAAGTGTTTTGTAAGTACTTATATTTTTATAATGTTTAGAGTGAATAGGTTTTTGTATGAAATATATATTATAGTAATATATCTAGTTATCATATAATGTATTAGCAAGTCTTGATAAGATAATATACTTGAGGTAGCTATTTCATACTGAAGATTCCTAAAAAGCAAGTCACGTAGCAGGACGTTTTTGTAGCCTTTTTGTAAGTTTTTTTCACATAACTTAACAAGATCCCTTACTTGATTTTTCTTTCAATTTTGGTAGCGAGTTTTTCCTATATATTACATTGGTCAAACCTCAATTATTATTGTCATACCTTCAACACTTAAATTCAGCAAAACTGAGAAATTTTCCAATTTTTTGTGACATTTAGCGGCATAAGAAATCTGACTCATTGATAAAATTGGGTTTAAATTTTGTATTTTTTTATTTATGTTAATATAACAAAATGATTATCGATAGCTTATAATAACAGTAATGGGAGTAATTTTTTTAATGTCACAAAATAAAGTAATGATATTTGATATAGGTTTGTGCTTGTAGCGACCGGCAAGAGCATTGATGTGACACAGGAGATGCTGGCTCTAGGTTTGTGCTAATGGCTTTTTGTGCTTGTAGCGGCCGGCAAGAACATTGACGTGATATAAGAGACGATGGCTCTAGGTTCGTGCTAATGTTTATCTGTGATTGCAGCAGCCAAGAAGACCATCAACAGGAAATGCTGGAACTAGGTTTGTGCTTGTAGTGGCTGTCAAGAGCATTGATGTGATACAGGAGATGATGGCTCTAGGTTTGTGCTAGCGGCCGGCAAGAGCATCAACGTGATACAGGAAATAATGGCTCTAGGTTTGTGCTTATCGTTGTTTGTGTTTGCAGCAGCCGGTAATAGTATCGACATAATACAGAAGATGATGGCTCTAGGTTTATACTTATCGTGGTTTTTGTTTGTAGAGGCCGGCAAGAGCATCGACGTGATACAGATGATGGCTCTAGGTTTATGCTTATAGTTGTTTTTGTTTGTAGCGGCCGACAAGAGCATTGATGTGATACAGGAGATGATGGCTCTAGGGTTTTGCTAATCGTTGTTTGTGTTCGTTGCGGCTGGCAAGAGCATTGACACGATGCAGGAGATGCTTGCTCTAGGTTTGTGCTTATCATTGTTTGTGTTTGTAGCGGCCGGCAAGAGTATCGACATAATACAGGAGATAATGGCTTTAGGTTTCTACTTATCGTTGTTTTTGTTTGTAGCGGCTGGCAAGAGCATTGACGCGACACAGGAGATGCTGGCTCTGGGTTTGTGCAACCTGGTTTCGTCGTTTGTGGGCTCCATGCCAGTGTCAGGAGCGCTCTCACGGGGAGCCGTCAACAATGCAAGTGGAGTGAGGACCACCTTCGGTGGAATATACACAGGCAAGTGTCATCAAAATCTCTAGAGGAGGTGCTGTTTACAACCCTCAACCAAATTCCAAACGAGAATAATTAGAATGATTCATGATTTTTTTTGTTAGTATCTCATCTCAGTTTGTTTCTTTTCATTTATGTTTATGTACAAAGCATCTGTTTTTTTATCATGGTTCAATCTACTTCCATAGCTACAATTAATTGAGACAGTTTAAATATGGAATTGATTATTCAAAAGTGATGGCTGAATGTGAATTTTTTACAAATTTTATCATTGAATGTAATCAACTTAAACATGAATATGTGCATGGAAAATTCCATAGGTATGAATTGAGGAGAAAGAGAGATTGGGAGGAAATTAATTAAATTATCTCTTATTAAATTATTTACTTTAGTAAATCATTTTTTGCCATATATCATTTTGGATTATTGAATAGCTGTTTATGTTATGATATTTTGTTTTTCATCTAGTAGAATTTGTTTAGTTCTTATAGATTTTAAGTATTCTAGTATAAGAAGAAATTACTAGGGTAGGTAGTTAGAAATTTATTGCATAAAAAACACCGTTCACCTTCAGCGCTATTTATAATTTGATTTAATATTTGTATGATTTAATTTATTGATGTACTTATGAGATCCCAAGGACAAATCTTGCAAGATTTGTTGGGACTCAGCCCTGTATTATTTTTTTCTATCAAAATAAATTTTCTAAACTTATCCATTATAAACTGGAAACGTTAATAGTATCATGTGTCTTATTTATTTACAATATACAGTTATAGCAGCTATAACTGTAAAATTTTAACACATTTAATGACGCTTTGTCTAATAAGATTTACCAGCCCTTACTCAAGAAAGGTTCGGTTTATATTCTCCTCTTATTTATATCATTTGCCTCACCATTAACTCAGTTGCCTTGAGAAGCAAGTTTTAAAGCACATCATAACTTATATATAAATTGTTTCAAGGAATCACTGAAATTATTATAAACATCCACTCCCAAATATAAAATCCTCTTTTTCCCTTAGTTTTATTTCTATTCCCTGAGGGGTGAGCGCAGCAATGCTTACTTATCAGTTTAAGTTTTACAAAACATGGGAGTTTGTAATAAATCGGCCTAAACTCTGAGTAGCTGTTCTTTGAGGTGTCATTAGTGGAGGGGGAGGTTGAGTCAGTCTATCTTGCACCTTTGTTTTGTGACGAGTTACAGAGCAAAGAGCACAACTGAAAAGGCCTTTTATTTACTAATAAATTATGTGTTTTGTATATTTGTTTGTAATACATTGAGTAATACAGTAGTAGCGTATTTTTAATAGCACCCTGTGTTTCAAATAATAAATTAACAATAGTTCAATTAATTTATCAACATATTCGCTAACACAATGTTAAAAAAACTGTAACCACAGACTTAAGTCAATGGCAGGCGAGTTCTTCTCCAAGCCCAGAGCCGCAGATCTGCTGCGGTTGGGCTCATTGAAATAGACTGCTGCCACAGATTTGCGGCGATAGTTCCTTATTGGCACTAAATACGAAATTTCTTTGGAACAGTCTATTTGAAAGATTGGATCGTTTAGGCATGGTCTGCTGGATTATCCGCCACATGTGTGCAGCGCTTGATCTGTGACTAGGACGATCACTGATGTCACTGGACAGTTGGCAACACTGACAAGTATCAACACGTTACACCATTCGTGGTCTGTGGCATAGGTCACAACCACTAGGACTGGTCTACAAGAAAGAAGTTCATGATTTTGTGTCTGGGCAGAAGAAATGGCCTGACTACCGCATATACGCGGCGGCTGGTAGCGAACATATTAAAAAGTTTATAGTTAGCTTTTTCTTTTATGAAATTAGTTATTTCTAGATTTGTATATAATTAAATGTTAGGAATGGTTAATTAATAGCTAAACAAAAGTGGTATGATATAATTTATTCGAAATATAAATTGTTAACAAGGCGTTTAAAAAGGCTCAATCCTCGACTATCCGCATAACTCATGTGACCTCTACCAACAGCGGGTTAAAGAGCATACATATGAACATAAATGGTACGTTTTCATCACACATTTTACATTCTCATTTCTAGGCCTGGACTCTTATCTCATGTTTTTATGACAGGTATCCTCGTGCTGCTGTCCCTATACTTCTTCACACCCTACTTTCACTACATCCCCAAAGCTTCACTCGCTGCCGTAATCATCGCAGCCGTTGTTTTCATGGTGGAGTTCCACGTTATAAAACCCATCTGGAGGACCAACAGTAAGCCTTAATAATTTTAATAATATCCATAACATAATTGCTGATATACTATAACACTAGATGTTTATTAAGTTTGCTGTTGTACCTCTATAAAAAAATTTTCCTGTGAAAGTATTAAGAGTTTTGTTTATATTTCTATTGCATTGGTATTGTCGTGATAAATCTTATTCTTAAAACATTCAACTTAACTCATTACTAGTTAACTTTAAGAATCAAAATTAAAATCTAAAAGCACATTTGGATCTGTTACTACGGTTTGTAATAAGGCAGTGAGTACCAAATGATGATTCATTAAAAATGTACAGTTATTTCTTTGAAGAGAAATGTGCTTCGTTAGGTGTTAGATTTACCTTTTCTTTCATACAATAATTGCATAAACATATTGATTTTCTAAAATCTTCAGATTATTTTTGTTAATGGAAAAAATATTGTAATTTCTAAATTTAGTATCAATTCTTCAAGGCTTATTTAGGCAACTAAGACCTATTGATCTATATTACCTAAAACTAATATTCGAAAACACCTAATGCTATTCTTTTAACTATATTCATGATTAAGGTGACGGTTTCAATAATGCTTCTGAAGCGTGAAAAATTTCCCACTTAAAAAATAATCCAAGTGATCAGTAGAATTTCCTTTCTAGAGATGGACCTTATCCCTGCCGCTGCCACGTTTCTCAGCTGCCTACTCATCCGACTGGAGCTAGGAATCGTCATCGGAATTTCTATCAATGTCCTCTTCCTTCTGTACGCTTCGGCTCGGCCTTCAGTACATGTGGAGAGGCATAAGGTTAGTTTTCATAACATTCAATTTTCATTTTTGTAATTACTTACTCTAGTGTGACAAATGAATTATTCACTCATTTTCAATATTTTTATTCAACAACTTAAAACTAGGATTTACAGCGAACATTTTTTTCTGGCTTGAGTCTTTCAAACTTCAAACTCCTTTTTAGATACCTTGAATTTTCCGTAAGTGGGAGCAAAGTTGCTAATAACAATAACTAGCTATATTTGTTCTTCTTTCTACAGACTGGATGTTAATGAAACTATCAAATTATTTCAGATATTTAGTTGGTTTGTTGATGGATGGATTCATTGCCTGTTTGACTAGTTTTGTTTTGTCTTGTCTTTTAACATTATTTTAATGGGGAACAGAGTCCAATCCCTGGACTTGTTACTACCTGTTATAAGGAAGCATCATTAAGGTCTTGTAAAATATGCTTGTTGTAACAGACTGATTGGGGCTACGACTACCTGATCATCACACCAGACCGCAGCCTGGTGTTCCCCTCCGTGGAGTACGTACGCAACACAGTGCGCAAGATTGGAGTCAAACAGGGCTCCAGCAGTATTCCGGTGGTCATTGACAGTCGGCATGTCCAGGGCGTTGACTTCACAGCGGCTCGGGTGAGTGACCTTACAGCCTGCTCGATGGCCCAGTTCTCAGTGGTTCTGTGAAGCAGGTCAGGAAGCTATTGCCATGGAGACACCCAGTTCTGGTAGGCGAGAGGCCTGTTGTTCAGATTTTAAGACATATGCTGTTAATTTGTCAGAATTGTTATATCTTTATACAAGACAGCTATTGAGTAAATTGATTGAAATACAAATGACACATTGAAGGCTGAAGTTTCCTGATTTTTGGAATACATACATAGAATAGGCACTTGAATGGGTGAAATGTCAACCAAATAATTTTGTTGAAGCTCTTGTAACTATAAGAATTTTACATAATCATGCAAAGATTTTACTTAGAAAAATATTTAACTTTCAATTAAATCTATAATTATAGATCCAATGTCTAAACATCTTGTAAATTTGATAAATTTTGTACCCTATGTACAGAAAAAAAAACATTCTTTCTTACTCTTACTCCTGTGATCATTGGAAATCCAATTGGTTTTTGGCCTCGTCAACCATATGGCTCCACACTTGTCTTCTGCCAGTTCCAAGTCTGCTTCCATCCTTCTTAGGCCCTTCATCGCCTCATCCACCCATCACATTCTTGGCCTTCCTATGTCTCCTGCCCTCTGGTGTACCTCTTAGCACCATCTCCCACTCACTTCTGTGGTTATGGCCCAGCCATCTTAACCTCTTGCTCTTGTATTCCCACAACAGGCGAAATACAACTAACCTAACTAACTATTTGAAGACAACTAACCTCGAAGTACTAGGAGTACAACAAAGATATATGTGTGTGTGTGTGGGTGTAATGTTAATTTATTTTGGCAAAGCTTACGACTCCTTGACAGAAATAAACTGTGGAAAATTATGAAATAACCCCCTGTCGCAGGAGACCTGCGTACTCAGTGAATTTCCAAATCAGCGATATAATAATAATAATAGATGACAATTTTTATCAATATCTGTCATTAAATTTGAGACTAATTTGTCTATTCTCCATAAGATTAATATGGGAAAGAGTATGCAGGTTAGCTGCCACGATAAACACATAAACTATGATTTTTAAGCATAAATGGACATATCTCAACCACATGAAGGTAAATAAATACCAACGTTTCATCCAAAACTATTGGTTGATAAGGGAAATATTAATTTTTCGTTATCCTCCATAAGATTAAGATTAGCATTGGATCCCCTAAAAACAATGTACTGTGTTTAGATTTTTAATATCTCAATAACCATTGGAGATATAGAACAACACTTTAAAGAACTAAATTGTGTAGTTTTTAGAGCTAATTCTAATAGTGAAAGATAAAATTTGAAATTTTTTAAAATTACATGGGAAAAACGCAAACCCTCCCAAACTACCCGATCCCATTGACGATATGTCTGGATTACGATCTCATCCAAGTAAATGTTGGTACACGTCTGTACAAAATTTGGTCACGATCAGACCATTTTTACGAGAGATATCGTATTCGCAGACACATATATATATTTACAGGGTGTTCATTAAGTCGGGGACAAACTTCGAGGGGTGATAGTACTCATCAAAATAGACAAAAAATTTCTATAAGCGTTCAACATATGTTGAAAAATCCTTTGTTTAGCCACTAGCCGCCATTTTATATTTTATACAAAAACCGTTATATATCAAAAACTATTTAAGATACAGAACCAACCTTTTCTCAAAGTATCAGTTAGTTTGCTTTTATATTTTCAAAATGGGTGCAGTTAAAAATCTTTTAATTTAAATGACAAAAAAACCATTAGCTTTATAAAATTTTTACAAGATATAAAAAAGGTTGCAATTTTAATTTCAAATCGAACAATTCTTTAGTGAACGACATTCGTCCACAGATAAGCAAGAAAATGCACTTTTAATGTTAGGTCCCATCCGCCACCGCGGTGCCGCCGTGGAGAAGGAGCTGCTTTGTGCTAACTGAACTTAACTTCTTCTCCAGCCTCTGGCCACCCAAAGACGAAAAAATAACATAGTCCCGGGCTTAAGTCTTACCGTAAGACCTACGGTAATAGCTTCTTCCCTATGGGAAATTCGCTAAAAGTATGATTTACCTAACAAAATAATCCAGTTGGCAAAAATGTATATAAGTGAATTAAAAACATCCTTAATTATCAAAAAAGAGAACTACATCAAGAATTTTGATGAAGAAATTTTCATTAGTCCAATGAATTAAAAAGAAACTAAATTGTTGAGCTACATAACTTTATTGCATTTTCAAAATTCTGTATGACTTAATTTTGATCCTAGTTTAAGTACGTGTTAAACGAATATTTATATAAATTTAATCTTTAGGCAAACAAATACTATCTCAAAATTCAACTCCATGTTTATTCCAGGGTGTTAAATCACTGATAGATGACTTTGTCTATCGAAACCAGCCACTGCTGTTTTACAACCTCAAACCGAGCGTGGTTGAGGTCTTCCAAGTGATGCAGCCAGTCCAGTTTCTGCACTGCAGCACTGAACAAGAATTACACACACTGCTGAGGGGTAAGGCACAAAACTGAATAATCTGTTAGGTTAAGGGATAACCAGAATGGAGGAATTTTACCATGGAAGTCATTTGAGTCACAAATGAACCTTACTTCAGATTTTGATTCTCAAACAATATTTTGATTGACAAACTATGTTTTAATGTCACTTATAAAAATATAAGAAAATATTTTCTCCCTTATTCAAAAATAATCTTGTTAATATTTCATTCACTCATTTAATTATAACACTGTAAATAACTTGTATTTTCTAGTGCTTTGAAGGTATTTTTAACAAATAACTTACTATAGGTTTTGTTTCAGAACATTGTACAAAAACGCCGCAACTGCCACCGAAATAATGAATGGTTCTAAGTTGTCAAAAAGACTCGTAATTTTAACGAACATTGTGATTTAGTGTAAATTAGCATAACTATTAGTTTGAACAGTATTTATTTGTTAATTAAATATTGTGTGTTTTACTATTACACGCTTCTTGTTTTCCCTATTTGCAGCAGTAGTTTCTACTGTACCTCTAGTAGCACATTCATGAATGTAATAATAGCTTGTAATATTAAAAGAAGGTTTAAATATAGTAAGTTCAACAGACAATAGTCAAAAATCCTTTACCCACATATTGGTTTTGTATATGTAGGGAATGTGGAAATTGTAATGTTATATATGAAATGAAACTAAAATTAAAATTTCTTCTTATAGAAAAAACCTAAAACTTATGTTATCGATAATTATAATTTTTAACTGAAATGGCAACCTACCCAGGTACCTAAGTAAGTATTTTAAGCCAAGTATGATTGCGAAATGAGTGTAGGATGTTGTGGCGTGATCTTGTAGTCTTGTTCTTGTTACTGACTAAGGCTGACTTGTTCCATAGACAGCACTGTTAATTAATAGCACAACAGTAAAATTGGTTTAATTTTGAGGATGGTCTTAGCGGATTAACATAGTATTAAATTGTGTGGATGTTAATCCACACAAAAGAACACTACACCCACTGACAATCGCTCACAACTATCCACAATTTGTGACCTCCAAGTAGCTGGATTACAGGACAACCACAGTCTCAATCAACATGACTCTCATCTAGCTCCTCCTGTATGTTTTTTAGTTTTATTTCATAAATGTGAAAGTAAGATTGGATTGAAAACCTGTAGATGAGTACCACACTTCTGGTTGTAGTATATAGTATATATTGACTTTTTTTAAATCCAAGGTTTAAAGGGCTTATTATGAATAAAAAACAAATTAACAATATCTTCAATATTAACTATATCTTTT
Source organism: Nephotettix cincticeps (assembly GCA_023375725.1). NCBI lineage: Eukaryota > Metazoa > Arthropoda > Insecta > Hemiptera > Cicadellidae > Nephotettix > Nephotettix cincticeps. The sequence goes on along the minus strand of CM041786.1, from coordinate 127,985,206 downwards.
ATTTTTAGTACAAGTTCTAAGATTAATATAAGATCAATATAATGTTCTTCATTTGATTTTTAATTGCACCTTATACAGTATCTTTACTTCACTTCAATAATAAATATTTTGTTAAATGAATGTATAAATATATCATGCTATATTTATCCTACTTAACTTAGGTATATAAAAGTAATAACGATAATAGCAGTATAGAAGTACGTGGTAACTGTTGTGTGAGTAAGTTATGACTTTTCTAAAATAGAGAAAATATTAAATTAATAAAAATATTTGTACCAAAAAAGAACACATAAATGCAATATATTTGATGTGGAGAACATTGAACTAAAACAATACTGGGATGTGCTCTAAACCCGTACATTGAGTCAATAAAACGTAGTGGTTGCTATCTCTTTTTTTAGCAAACAGCTAAACTAGTTATCAACAAAAGATTATGACACAACAAAGTGACAAGGAGGCAGGAAATATGCAGCTACCATCCCCAATATGAAATTACACAGAAGGTATGTTACAGTGTTATTTTATTTCAATGACGAATTAGCAAACATTTGATAATTAATAGGAATATTTTTACCTTTTTCAATTTCCATTTTAGTGGCGAGTAGACTACCAGTTTCTTGACGACATTCACATAATCAGGTCATCCTCGTCTAACGATTTGTCTTGTTTAAAATTTATACATTACACATGAGACACTCAAAACATTTAAAACACTTACACATATTACGTTAAACATTAATTTTTGGCTCCCTAAACGAACTTCTGTCGCTGTGCGTGCACACATTATCTTCCATCAACCTAGTAGACCTTCGACAGAACTCCAGTCGCTGCTGGTGGAAGATACTACGTGCAAGCAACGTCACAAAATCAATAGTCTTCTCGCTACTAAAAAGGATATTGAAAAAGGTAAAAATATTCCTAATTAGTTAAAATCAATATCCAGAAGTAGGAACATGAATTCAGAAACACTTGATAGTTTATATCCAAATCTAGTAGAAAATATTCATTTGAGTAGGGCCTACAAGAGTTTCTCTCACATAAAAGTCCCAAGTTATGTATTGATTACTTTTGTTTGCCACAACTGTCAGTTTTATCACAACTCTATTTTCACTTATATGGACGGGTCTTAAAATTTGCCTAAAGTTATAATCTTTCAAACCACAATTACACACTTTTTAAACCACTTTAGAAAAATAGTAAAATTTCCAGCTAAATAGTAAAATAATAATTAATAGTAAAATAATGAAGCTAAATAGTAAATTTATCAGTTTCAAAACTAAAATTACTATCACAAAGAATATGCATGATATTGAATACAAAATGGAATGAATAACAACTTGAAAAACAGACTAGCGAATTCCGAATGAATGACAAATTTCTTGCCATAATCGAAGGAAGGTAGGACTCCTTGAAAGTCCGACAGCAGCCAGCAAAACAGCATAAGCGACCAATGAGGCGACCATCTTGTTACGACCGAGCCAAGTTAAGAAACCGGACCTTCTTTGTATCAACCTATAAATAATAAAACACATTAAGCAAAATAATTCCATAATAGATCAGTTTGGATAGGCTAAGTTGAATTGTGACTTTGTAACTGATTACAGCAAAAGTTCTCAATAAGGGATTCACAGAGAGCTGCAAAGGGTTCGCAAACAGTGGAGTCTCACAAACCCAGCCTAATTTGGATCCTGAGGCGGTCAAGTTAGTGAAAATGCCTAATTATCAAGAATAATACATCTAAAATACTCTCGTAGATCATAATATGTTATTATTCATCAAATACACCATGGGAAACAGTAAAAATTTAAAAATAAAAGGATGTAACACAAAGAACAAGAAGTAAACAATCAAAAGAACTAATGGTAAAATGATAAAGTGACCTCATTTTATCATGGCTAGCTGATTTTCACTGGTTAGGTTAAATTCTGAAAATTCTGGTTTGATTAATTTATGTGGTTATTTGAAACCGATGAACATCCAACTACTGAACAGAAATATAAATAAATAGTTCAAGTGGTTTGGTTGTGACTGATATCAAAATTTTAAATAGTATTATTGAATAGTTTCCAAAATATAGATTCTGTTTGTATTGTACAAGCACAGTCTATAAATTAAAGCAAGTCTATAAATTAAAATGAACTTTTTTAGTCCCAAAAGAACAGGACAGGGCTCATTGAAATTTCCATGGCTTCTGAGGAATAGTAGGTGTGGAATTTTTCTAAATAAAATCTGGACCACAAACATATCTAAAACAACCCTGAACCTGAAAATAAAACCGCATAATAATAACAAAAAGGGACAATTTACTCCACTTAAAACACTACCTTACCTCTGATTGGCTGCGGAAGTGGGGAGGTTACCAGAGTACACCAGAAGGTACCTCACCCGGATCAGGTCACTGTTGGGGACCACATACAGCTTATGGGGCACTTCCCCCGCCATGCTGTCTTTGGCTCTTGCTCGCGACCTGTTCTCAATATTACCTGTCACACAATCAAACATCTGATTACTTTAAAATAAGCCCCCGCAACGGTTTATAACCATTAACCCACAGTAAATCTTAAATATTACAACAAAATTCCCCTTTATGATTTTCTGAAATAAGAAATGAAAACTGACACTATAACGAAATCCTTACAAAATTTTCTTTTTTGTGAATATAGGTTACTAGCTGACCCGGCGAACTTCGTAACGTTTGTCAGTAAATACATGTTAACTTTAAGATTGGCCATGTTCAGAAGTCGAATACCATTACGGCTTCATTGTGAAAGGTTATATATTCTGGGTCGCAGTATAGTGAATAACAATACTGAAACCCAAACCAAACTTAACTGTAATATGGCTTTTATAGGAAAGATATACAACAGCTGATTATTATAATAAACGTAATATATATAAACATTGTAATTATTTTTTCTTAGGCCAACATATAAAACACGTGACTTTTAATCAGACAAAAAATAAAAATATACATACACAATCCCCAAACCGTAAACTATTAACGTGGTACTATTAACTATTAACGTAATTTGCCAACAGCTGACATTTGACTACACATAATATAAATAACAAATTTTTTTCAATGCCAATGTCAAGTTTGCACTGTCTGCCGGATAGAGAATTTATTTTCCTGTAAAACTAAATAAAAAACAACCTATTCAGGTTTGTATAAGAGTTTCTACATCGAATTTACGAATCGACATATTATTACTCGATAGCACTTCACAAGGGGTCCGAATCGACACATTAAGCATCGATAGCACCTGGAATGTTAAAGAAATTCTCATAAAAGCTACAGACAATACGTGCGGAAGGGGTGAGCACTATGACCTTGAAGGGACGCTACACTCAGATCTTGCGCCTATAAAGCATTCAGCCAATTACCAATAATGCAGCGTTATTTATGGAGATTCAGGATCATGTAATGATTTATTCTAACACAATAGCTGTTGCCAGCTTCATATTTTAAGGTTTCAGGTGCCAGCTATATATTTAAGTGTCTTTGTTGAGCCCTTGTTTTGGCTCAATACCAGGGAAATGCTCAACACACAAACCTCTTTCCATTCCAGGAAAGAGGAACAAGAGTGAAAACTCACCAGGAGCTCGGTTTCCAGAGGCCCCTGCTGTGGCAAAACACTAAAACCCGGTGGTAGCACCACACCACTGCAATCGTCCCGAGCTATAACCTCACTGCGCCATCACAGTGAGTGGCCTCTGTTCTGCATCAGAATATCTTACTTGTTGCCTTACTCAAGGCAACCTTCCCTCTTTTTCCTTCGCAGTATGGACAACACGAAGTGGCTCTCAGCCTTCCATTTTTCGTCACAGAGCAACATTTTCCCACAATTTTCTCAGGGGTCAGATCACCACCAACTGTATCTGCAAGGGCAGTACGGTCTCCTTGAAAACGACGGCACACAAAAAAGGTGTGGTACACATCATGTTCGGTGTCTTCACAGTATCTGCACCTAGAACCTAGCACCTCATGTCCACCTTCTGGTTGTCCCCTCATCCCATTGACGCTGCCAAGTAGCCATTGTTTGGTCACGAGCCAGCTCAGCTGCTTCAGCTCGTTCTACCATTGGATCACGCACCCAGATAGTTTTCTTTTCTTGAGCTAGCAGGTCAATTGGGATGGCTCCCACAATAACCAGCACAGCTGCCTTAGAGACTGTTTGCTATGCAGATGCGATTCTGAGAGCACCTCGCTTCTGCACCGCAAGCATGTGTGGTCGGTATTTCTTTACCTTTGTCGCATCAGCCCAAATCTCCGCTCCATAGAGCATTATCGCCTGCACTGTTGTCATCAGTAGCCTCCGCTTCCCTTGTCTCGGTCCACCGACATTTGCCATCAGTCTACTGAGATTCAAGGTCACTTTGGCATGCTCCACTGATGTGGTCCCTGTAGGTAAACTTGTTGTCTAGCACTACCCTCAGATACTGGCTGTCCTCTGCATTTAGATCACTTCAGAACCCACCGGCATCGGGATGATTGTAGGTATCTGACGCCTTTTTAGCATAACAATCTCTGTCTTATCTTATCTCTGTAACCTCAGCAGATACAATTTTCATAAAAATAACAAATTTTCCTAAAACTAATAAATTTAATTATTGTCTGTCCACTGACTGGTATTGGTATTGTGATTTGGATATCAATACAAATGCCAAGGATTCAGAGGTGTCGAGAATCAACAAACAGACCCCTTACATCCCTTAAGCTCTTATTCATTACTTTATTCTTTATACTATTTTAGTATTCTACATGTACTTTTCTTTATTATACTTATGTAGAAAATATGAATGTACAAAGGCTGTGTTGTTTGTTGAACGAATAGATTCCTAAAATGAAGACATAATAGAACTGCTGGTTCTTAATGTGGTCATAAAACATGTAAAAAATTATTTTTACAAACAATGTTTGTATAATAAACTTCAACCATCTGATGTAGGTAGAAAGGCATCAAAATTTCAAAATATATTTTTTTAATCTAACCAAAAACATTTTTTGTGTTGTGAGTGCAGCCCCTCGTAGTAGCCGCCGCTCAGTATAGTAAGGCTTGAGGAAAATGGTTACATATGAGTTTAAGTTCAGACTGAATACGATCATGAGTCAACTGTACATGTACAACTATCCAAAATTTTTTAAATATTCAATAACTTTATTCCAAATAATCCAGAATCTGTATATATAAACGTCAAAGCCATCACTCACGCACTCATCAATAATTCTCCCACTTCCCAATTACTTAGGAGGCTGAAATTTGGTATAATGGTTCATTAGGCCAAAAATAGGAAAGTCTACTTGTATTTCATATTAGTAACTTAGCTCATACTTAAAAAAATGGTAATACTAAACATTACTTTATATTTCTGTTTACCTTTCTCATCCTGGCAAAATACCGTAGGATGATTGACAACTTGACACATTGCAACAATGCTACAGGCAGAGCCAAAACAGCTGTTCTTCCAGCCCAGCCCAGTACGGCTGTAAGGTAGGCACACCAGGAGCTCGCTGGACAGGTACACTCCTTGCCCGAAGAGTGCGTTCTACCAACAGCGCAGGCAAAACAATCAAAGACTCTACCTTCCTGCCTGCAGTGTGAAACCAAGATTGAAATCGAACTGGTGTTAGCTTATCTTTATAAACAATGTACTGCAAAAATGCATTTAGTCAAAACCATGCATTGAGAGAATATTTAATCCCTGAACAATCTCCAACTTCAATAACATGTTGAATGCATTGAATTTACATGCAATAACAAGATAAAATACAAAACTCGAATTTAAAATTGGACTTTGATGAGTCCCAGTAATCCAAACCCCGGTAACCAGAACATCCGGCTAATCTCAACTACCTTATGGGGAAAAGGTGACTGAGTTTGAGTTAAAAACAAAGCAATGTAATCTAAAACATAATACTTAGATCTAAAGCACGATTATGCTAATTGTAAAGTACTACCACACAATATTAATTAAATACAATAACATACTTGGAAACAAGAACTTAGTTATCATATTTTGATGTAACAGAGATATCCTGATAGCCAATGCAAAGTTGCGCCATCGTCTCATAAACATCAAGTATACGAATGTAGCGGTACATTATTACGATAGCGTAGGGCGGTGTCTAGCTACACTCACAGTACAGTACATCAAAATAGAATCAATTTTCATGGTCCAACTCTTTATTATCGCTTTTCAGCAGTTCAGAATGACCACAATTGTGTAAAATTAGGCCTACAGACAGCATTGTATTAGCATTGTTAGTTATTACATGTCACTAAGTGTGTCATGTTTTTTATTTAATTTTAAGGTCTTAATATAGTATTGCTGCAGCCAGAAACACAGCCGATATCAACTGTCAAATTCTTGGTAGTTTATCACGTTTCAATTTTATCATTATAACAAATAAAACCATTGATACATTCAATAAAATATAAATTATGATTCATTAATTTGTCCATGCTTTACATAGTTAATTTTTTGAAGGAATGTTAATTTAAAATATAAAATTTAGACGTTTAATTTATTATAATAAATTTCATCCATTATTTAATTTAATTTATGGATTATAAGGCATTTTTTGATTTCATTAACTAATTGCCGTGCTTATATCTTAAAATTTGTTACTTCTAACTTGACTTGTAGTACAGTAGTATCGGTAAAGTATTAATTTCAATTTTGATGTAAAGCCTAAGAAGAATTTATGATTAAATATGTCCAAATTATTAATTTTTATAACATTTTTGTTGAAAAAATAACTTTAAATTTTCCCTTCATAACCTTTTAAATAAAGCTATTATGGATTAATATTATTTGTTTTTTTTATACGGACAAAAAAAGTACTGAGCCTGAGTAATAAGCTTACACCTAAAAAAATGAGACTGGCGTTGATTTTTAAAATGTTTTTCTTAACAGTTAGTCCATCTCATTAGCCTATGTGAATGTTTTCATGTATACCTAATCCTACTAATGTTAAAAAATCAATTTTATCAAATAACAAAATTTATTTTGCATGAACTTGCACAGACCACAAACCTTGGTGAGGTGTTGTTGAAGTCCATGTTGCAGTATGGAGTGGAAATTGTAGACCCGGCTGCCGTGGAAAGCAAACAAGGAACCATGCTTCTTTTCCGCATCCAGCCAACGGTGCTCGCTAGCGGACGATGCTTGATAACACAACCGCAATACCAGTGACGGTCTTGGTGGTGCCAGCTCACACGAAACTAGGCCAAGTACTTCATCCACCTAGGAGAATCGTTTATGGGAAACTAATTCCTCAGTATCTTTATATCCCTAAAGTTCTGTATTGCAAAGCTAAAAGTTGTCTAGGTTCATCTTAAGTGTGAAGTTCCCAGACACAAATGTTGTTTATATTTTAGCAAACAATTTAGCTTTTTATTTACAAACCAAAAACATTATATCCCTTTTTAAATGAAATACTTTCTAGTTTGAGTCAAATTGAATGATAATAATTAAAAACTCTAACAACAATGGACATTAGAAGAATTTTACATGATTCCCGTAAATATTAAAATATGCCGCTAGTGTAAGGAAATTGTTTCATGTTTGAAACTGTTTCATTGATTTTATAATAAACCTTAAAGCATTGAGCCATATTTTGTTATGAGTTTCTAAACAGGGTCACTTTGGCATGAAGGGAATAAAATAAAGCAATGAAATAGTCGTTAATTATTAACTGGAATAAAACACATCCACTCCTAAAATTTTTGTTCTAATATGTGTAGTAATAAATGTATATGTTTTAAACAATGAATGTGATCATTACAAATACTATCCTACCTCAGATTTATCGACAGTTGACAATGATGGCTCTTTCAGATCTATGAGCACCCAGTGTAGAACTAAAATGGCAGGAGTGGACAACACACAGGATTCAAGCTGCTCAAAAGCTGGCACTGACTCTACGACCTTTATCTGTGAAAAATAAAGGTACTTTCGTATTATACCTACCACACCCGTACGATGTATCATTGTGCATTCCTTCGTCATCGCTCTGCGGAGTTATGTCAGGTTGATTATTGATAATATACATAAATTCATAGTATAATATTACCAACCTAACTTAACTCCACAGAGATACCGGGCTGGTAGCTCGGGTATAACGCTCTGGTCTAGTAAGTCAAAGGTGCTGGAACCAGCGGCTCCTGTCAGATCACGGGCGGTCACCTTTGGTTAGCCCATGTGACTAATGCCGCTACGGTACCTAGCCGTCTTAAATTATTCAGCAGACAAGCCTAGGCGATGGTGATGGGCAGTTAAGGTTATAAAAGAATGCATACTGATGGAATATACATTGTCAACGTACAGGTTTTGCTAACGTATGTTGGTTTTCTTTTGTAAAATAATATTATTAGGTTAAAAATATCAATAATCCACCTAATTTTACTCCACAGAGCGCTGGGTGTCAAAAACAATACAATATTTGAATGTTTTACTTTTGAAATCATAATTTCCACCTCACCATAAAGTTTCTTTATGGTGAAGTGGAAATTATGATAATATGAAATTATGATAAAAATTATTAGGGTACTCTCACCTTGTTTTGTTTTTTTTCTACTAATATTACAAAAGAAAAGAAAAAGAAGGAAAAAAAGAAAAAGACAAAAATTACAAAACAAGGTGAGAGTACCCTAATAAATTTTTATCAATATTTGAATGTGATTGGTATAATACGAAAGTACCAAAATATAAGGCTTACAACTACAGTATTCAATACTGTTAAGAGAGTTTATTTTTAAAATTCATAATGACGTTGTTTATTAACTATTCAATATATTTTATTGGACTTTTCCTAAGCGTCTGTCTTTTTAACCACACAAAGTTTCTGGAGGTAGAGAAACTCCTAATTAAGGCCATGAGCCATTAATTAAGGTCATGGCCTTCTGGGCTTACGCCATCTGGCCTTAGTTAGACCAGATGGCCTAAGCCCTCCAGTTTGAGAGTATTTTTACTATTTCCTTTAAAAAAATAAACAGAAACACTCACCAAAGCTACAAAGTCTTTGTTTCCATCTTTAATAAACATGGGAGGGAAAGGTCTCAAACATGAATCATGCTTATAGCTCTGACTAGCAGCAACAAACATGGTCCACTTAGCATCTGCTGCAACCAAATCCTTCTTCACAAAAGAAATAATAGCTTGCAACAAGTGAGAAGTGTCATCTCCAGTTGACGTTGAGATAGGAGAGATGGCTGAGCATGCTTGGGACCGTTTAGCCTCCAAGATATTGGTTGGAGCTTTTATTCCCGCTTTGTCTTCCATATTACCTAAACATTGTTATAAGCAAATGAGTTTATACATTCAGCTCTATATTAAAGCAAAATGTGATGTTATTCTCCAAAAACTGAATTTATAAGGTAAGAAGCAGCACATAAATTTTACTTTGCAATAAAATTTTCAGAGAGGATGTATTTTTAATGGGTAAAAAGTGTGTACGTAAAAATCTACATAGTTTCATTTTTACTGCAATGAAATTTTTTAACTGGGTCCCAGAATTATGTTTTTTCTAATGCTGCTGACTCAATTATTGTGGAAATAAGCAAAGATTTTATTTCCAGTTTCAAACTTTAATCTAAAAAGCTCTTTTTAAATATCAAACCTTGTAATGAATCTCAAGTCTTGGAAAACAATAACAGTCTCAGATAAAGTGGTTCTTATGGTATTGATGGCATCTTAAGAACTAACTTGTTCTGAGGGGACAAGCTGGCTAAAGCTGAAATTATGGATCAAATTTTTAATATTTCATTGGAAAATGAAATTATTCCCAAATCTTTGAAAATCACAGAAATCAATTCAGTTCTCAAAAAGGGAATAAGCGGAAAAGCTCTAACTACTATTCAATATCCCTACTACCCACCGCTTCCAAACTTGGGCTGAAAATGAAAGAGAACCAAACAACATAGGCTAGGCCTATTACATTAAATAGAACTGGTAGAGAAATATTAGAAAATCTGTGGTCAAATAACACATGTCTCATCATATTTGTAGCCATTTACCCCATTCTGACATTTACTATAGCTGTAAATAAATAAATAGAACATGTAAGCTATAACTCTTTCCCAATTTAATAAAAATTTGCCTGATAAATTGTTGACATTCGACATTACTGTACAGTTTGTAAATTAGATTTGAAAAATCTATTCCTAGCATTTAAACAAGCAGTTTATCAGGAAATACACCATAGGCCTCGGTCAAGAAAAGGAAAACAATAGTAAGTTAGGCCTAAGAAGTTAGCTCCTATTTCTAACCTCCTAAAATCCATGTTCAGACCAAAAGCGGTGATTACTCCCGTACAGTTGAAAATTTGTGATCTATCTTATCGTCTATTCAATTTGCATTTCTAAATATTCATATTTCCTAATGACACTTGTATCATTTTCATTTACTAAAAAACCCTAGTTTGATAATATACTATACACATATGATTTTTCGATTTTTCTTAAACGTATAAATTAAACGAACTAATTTGTAAAGATTTGACAGATGCAAGAAAATACAGAGAGTAGAATCATGCTACGTGTAATTCAGATAATATAGTATAAATAGTATTTTTTAAGTACCGTCATAGATTAATAATAATGGACGTAGACCTCCGGTTCTCTTTGTAAAGAATGAAGATGGGAGTTTATAAGTGAATAATCATACTACGTGTAATTCAGAAATAGTATAAATAGTATTTTTAAATACCGTCATAGATTGACAATAATGGACGTAGACTTCCCGTTCTGGAATGAAGACGGGAGTATTTTAATGGACAGAGAGACTTATGTTGGATGATTCACATAACACATTGATCACGAGTTCCTCAGAAAGTTATTAAATTTCTTGCTTAGTGCAAAGTACAATAAATTTGTATTCAATCAATGTAGGATACATAGCCCCAAAAATCAGAGGGACCTATAGTTTAACGTGTGGGATCCGAACCATAATTTGGTCACCTCAAACGATCTATATATTTCTTACAGTACGTAGTACCTTTGATTATGAATAGAAGCATGTTCTTCTATCTCTATGGTAGTACTGTACAGTACAGTAACGTAGTATTTATATAATAGCTTTGACTATACATATTAATATGTATAGTCAAAGATAACAGTGCGGACTATTTAATCGTCATCCTCACAATAAAATATCAAGTCTACTGACCACCGGACATAACTATAAACAATTCATGACCTCCAAGTAACTGGATTATAATCATAAGATATACCAGTAATGATGATTTTTAAATGAAGGATATATTTTTATCAAATTATTGTTCATGTAACCAATGATGATCACTATTCTGTGTAAGAAATTAACGGGTCCATGTTCAATTTAATCAGGTTCCGATTGTACACAGAGTATAAAGGAAAACTAATTTAACTTCAAATAGCCATTTTAATAGAGGTGCAGTATTTTAAAATCAGTCAGTTACCTGCTAACATGAAGTCCTTGAAATGGGCCGATTTTAAATGTGAACTAAAGAAGTGTTTCGTTCGAAATTATAGTTTTAATTAATGTTGTATAGGTCAACATATTTCTATTTTAATTAATTAAGTATCCTTATGCTTGAGGTAACACGCATAATCTGACAATGCCCATACATACTGTGTCATGTTTACGAACAACAAAGCATTTGATTTAACTTGACATCTGCCGGGTTAACTGAAGTACAATACCCCGATAAGTTCAATTCCTTATAATAGCATGGGATTTATGTGACTGTTAGTTAGCCTAGTACCACTTAAAACATATCCAGTCCAGATTATAAATAACTTAAATTATAATAAGGAATCATAATGGCGCTAAGCCGCTCTAACTGGTAACACCGGTTAGTTGCAAGGGCCATAGCAATCCATCGAACATCCGACAACATTAACTTTTGCGCTTCTTCGGACTCGCCGAAAATATATTCGGTGAACAACTTTATCTATAAAGGGATTTGAGAAAATGTTTGAGTTAAGACTGGGACGGTGGTGACGTCCTGTAATCCAGCTACTTGGTCACGAATTGTAGTTATGAGCGATGGTCGGTGGTTGTAGTGTTCTCTTGTGTGGATTAACGTCCGCACTATTGAATACTACGTTAATCCGCAAATACCATCCTCATAATTAGACCAGTTCGTAATTCAGAGGCCGTGGTTCGGATTCCACGTTAAACTGTAGGTCCCTTAGTTGCCATCGGCTATTGGGCTATTATTAACAGTCCTGTCTAAGGAACATGTCAGCCTTAGTCAGTAACAAGACTACAAGATCGCGCCACAATCATCCCACAATCAACGCTCTCATTCATACTTGGCTTAAAATACCTAGGTACCTGGGTAGGTCGCCATTCCAAATGGTAATCTAATCTAATCTAATCTATTGGTCACTTTAGATATTCATAGCACTCACTTATAAAGTGAGTTTACTGTGGCCGATGAAGTTTTAAGGACCCTGCAGAGGGTGAAATTAGATATTTCAACAAATTGATGCTCTGTTTCTCCCATAGAATATGTATACGATATCTCTTAATAATGATGCTTATTTTGTGCTTATATTTAAACATTTTAATTTTTACAAATATATGTTACTATTTCAGATCCAAAATTAATTTTTCTGTAAATAGTAACGAAGTAAACAAATAAGAATTTTGTTATAGTACAAAGTTAATGAATTTAGTTTTTTTATAGTCTGAGTAGTTGGTAAAATTTTAAAATGTCTTGTCAGTTTAGGTGACGTAGAGTTCTTTGACTGTGTTGTCGTATTGTTGGAAAAACCGTTAAGATTATGTCCCAGTCAGCTGTTCGAGCGTCGTGGCGTCGTCGGTGTGTGATATTTGTGCATAAATATTTTGAATTTTGGTTAAACTACTTAATTTTTTTACGGGAATTCTTATTTAGTGTTGAAAATAACTCATAAATTTCATTTACTACCTTATTATAACAAATCTCTTCCTTTCTACTTCAATTGGCAAGCATTTTGCTTTTATTTATTGTGATTTTGACACAAGCTGAGTTAGTGAATTTCTCACGTTTACTTTAACCATACGGATTGAATTGTTATATTTCCATAATGTCTGGGCAATGGGAAGTCGTTGGGAAGAACAAAAAAGACAAGCAGTCTGGAAAGAATAAAAAAATGTCCAAAGATGAAAAGAAAAAGTTTGTTGATAATGCCCCAAAAGTGGAAGATTTATGTAAGTACGACCTTGTAAGTGCAAGTAGAATACCTGTCATAAGCCTATCAGAAAAATATAAAAAGGCTGTGGGTAATAGTTTTAAATTAGATTATTGAAATGACAACCTACCCAGGTAGGTATTTTAAGCCAAGTATGAATGAGAAATGAGTGTAAGATGACTGTGGCGCGATCTTGTCGTCTTGTTACTGACTAAGGCTGACATGTTCCTTAGACAGGACTGTAAATTAATAGCCCAACAGCCGATGGCAACTAAGGGACCTACAGTTTAACGTGACATCCGAACCACAGCCTCTGAATTACGAATTGGTCTAATTATGAGGATGGTCTTTTCGGATTAACTTAGTATTCAATAGTGCGGACGTTAATCCACACAGTGAACACTACATCCACCGACCATTGCTCACAACTATCCAATTTAAAATACTTCAATTGTCACTTCCGGCTATTTACAAATGAGTAAAGTCATCATTCATAAACTCCTGGGTGGTGTGATAGGCTCTGGCCTCAATATAATCAGTCAAAACTCGAAACTAGAGATTTCCAGCTCTCTTACCCTCTGTGGCAGTCTATTGAAAAACACAATAGAAGAAGTGGTGTAGCTAGCCTCGGTTTGTGAGAGCCTCACTCTAGGAACATCAAGATGACCACGGAGTCTGGTGTTGTGCGTATGGATATCCTGCCTAACCACCAAGTAATTCAAATTCAACCTGACATGCATAAGTATTTAATAACTATAATAACGTGCATAAAAGTATTAATAACTAAGTATAATTTCTGATAATAGTTATATTGAAAAACAAAGCATGTACTTTGAATAACGCTAGCTTAATAAAGACGTTTTTATTCATTCATTCATAAGGCAGAGCAGGATATAATGGCCAATCATCGTAAACACCCCACCAAGTCTTGCAAAAAGGGGATTACAATGAGCACGCTGATCACTCTTTGTGATAAACCTAATGGGGGGGTTTCTGCATTTTGAGAACATCAGGTGTCCTGGATGAGTGGTACCACAGCAGAAGTCCATACATCACGTGACAGTGAAAAAGAGCATGGTAGGGCATCAGCAGGTAGTCTCACGTCACACAGCCTCTTAGCTGTAGAAGAAGAAAGCAATCTCTTGATAATCTATTTAAGTCGTCTGATCTACATGTCGAGGAAGGGGAGATTTTGCTCCTATGATGATAGGCCTAGGCTATGTAGGCTAATTTTTTAAATGGAATAGTTTGAATTGTTGAAAATATTTTTCTTCGTGTCCTAACACTTAGGCCTACAGTTTAAATTTGTATTTTGAATAATTTAACCCTCGAGAGAGCGCTTGCAAAGTTTTTCCACACATGTAGTTTTTTTAAAAATAAATACGCATATCGGGTATCGGCAGCCGTGACAGGCTCTGTACCTCACGCGCCTTATTCCAGGAATCCCCTGAAACTATTTACAACCCCCACACTCCTTTTGTTTCCTTGTGAGTTGCAGTGAAGCGATGTCAGTTTTCTGAGGCTTTCTCCATATGTGTGCCCTATTGCGTAAGTGGTTAGTGCGAAGTTTACTACCTGTGTTAGGGATAACTTACCATTTTAGTTGTGACTGTTTTTAAGTATACGATTATTTTGTGTTTCCATTTTATATTACACTAATTCCAAATTTAGAAGAGGAGAAATTACGTCAAATACAATATTTCAAAACAGAATAAACATACCGTAAACGTGTGTGTGAACCAAATAATTTTGTTTTTATTTTGTTTATAATACTGTCATTTAATATATTTGTTTTGCATCAATGTTCAATTTTATTATTGCAGGCCAATACTCCGCATACACCCTCTCCCAAAGCAAGGGACTCATTCTTGTATTATTACTCAACCTTTTATTATGGAAAGGGTTATAAGAAGGGTTACTCATTCTTATACTATGAAATTACAAACTATGTTTATTACTATGTATGTTACTCAAATTTAGTAATTGATTAACCAAATTAACGGTGGAACTTTGTATTTTATCAATTTATTTGACATCTAAATACAATACTATGTTATAAAAACAAGTAAGATGGGTTGAATTTGTGCGATTTAGCGTTGCGGAGTAAAACTCTGCACGTGCCCTCTCACGTTTCACCGGCGAAGCGCCCGCTCAAGGGTTAAAAAATATTATACCTACATTTCTTACAACTTGACTTAATTCATTTGTAGTGCCTCTGGCTCAAGTAAAGACTCTGTATGCTGCATTGGATTCAAACAAGGACCAACCTAAGCCTGTTGAGAAAGCTGTGAAGACCAAGGAAAATGAAGCAAAGAAAGCTCAAAAGAAACCAAAAGAGAAGAAAGAACCTGTTAAGGAAAATAAACCCCCAAAAACAATTGAAGCAGCTGTTGCATTGGTGAGTTGGAAATTAAGATTTTACATTTAATGAAGGGGTATTTAAAGGCCAAAAATTCTTACTTAATTTTTTTAAAGTAAGAAAAACTTTAATTGCCACCATCACCATTAGTCTAGGGCCTATTCAGTGAATTATAAACAGTGAGGTACCGTTGCGGCATAGTCACATAGGCTTGGCTAGAGGTACCTACGCACTCTTCCATGTAGCGATCATGAGCGACCCTTCCATTCTATTATCTTCCGCTCATAATCTGACAGGAGTCTCTGGTCGCTGATTTTGATCAAATTATCTTTGACTTACTGGGCCAGAGCAATACCTACCCCTGAGCTACCTATCATGTAGGACTTAAAAAAAGGAGGTTTATTACAGTACCTAATACATTTACTTAGATAAATCCAAAATTCAAAAAGGAATGCCATATATTAAAAAGTTAAAATAAACGTTTTGTCTAACCCATTGCTGATCAAAGACCCCTAACAGTACAGTTCAGGCCCGTGTTTCTGAAAGTGCCGTGTCAACGACTTGACATTGACGTTGCTGCTCCTGTTGTTAACAATTGCGTCATCCAAGGTCAGTGTGCACTGTTACAATGCACACAGATATTCCAAGTGCTTCACAGTCTAAATACATATGTGCTTAGCGTAAATTACAATAAAATGTGTAAACGTCGCGAGTGGATGAAGCCAACTGGTGAACGTACTAAAATGGCAGGTGCCATGCTGCTATGGTAAATTATTTTGTACCGCGAAGCCTGAGCGGGCGATACGCTTAGTGAACCACAATGGGTTAATGATTTGCTTAGACTTGGAATAAAAGAGAGTGTTCCGCCAAGAAATGGAACCCAATCCTTTCAGTTGGTAATCCTCCATGATACCAATGAGCCACTCATTGACCATGGAGCAGCCTGGATTAGGTCACTTTAATAGAACTCAAATGTTTGGGCTGATTACTTATACATTTACTTGTCAAACGGTTATTTCGGTTGTGCGAAAAAAACAACCTTGAAAACAAGTTTTCAAACTTGTTTTTTTCAGTAATTTTTACGGTGAACTGTGGTAGTTGTTGAAGATTTTTAGTTTTTGGGTTAGAGAGTGTAATAGAGAAATTAAATTAAATTTTACACTAATTTTCTTTTGGTTGCACTGTTATAACTTATGCAAGAAAATTATAGTTTTCTACTAAACCAAAAGATATTTGAAATATTATTCTGATTCAGTCAGTTATTTTAATGCCTTTTAGTTTCTCTAATTTGTTTACTAATTTGCTTTTTTCACTAACTCTTTAACACATTCCTGTCTAATGACGCACAGTGCACGTCCTCCGCCACTAGTTGTAAACTAACATCGTGCACGTGTAAACTGAAAATAAATGTGCCAAGTGAGATAAAGGAATCATTTAAAAACAAAGTCTCGATGAAGCGCCAGTACTTACTTCTTTCTAGGCCTAACGGTTGGATTTGTTGAAAAAGTATACCAGTAGTAATAATTATTTTCTTGCTAAAATTGATTATATACACAGTTGCAGGGTATATAAATATTGGCTATATAACTGTATTCTGTAATTAACTGTAATACCAGTAACCATTAAGTAGTAAAGTAGTATTGGTAAAACCAACATTTTTAAAAGTTATTCTTTTTTATGGAATATTTGAAAGCATATTCATAAGCAGTTTGGTCCTGTTAATTTTAGAAAAATTTACCAAGAACTACCAACCACCGAGAACTCTTTACTGCACTTTGTGCATTCCCTTTACTACAGCTGTGGCAGTGACAGACATAGCCCTATTGTTGAATCAAACCCACTCCTAACACTACGACTACCGATTGAGTTGTGATGACATTTTAACCAATCCCATTCAGATGAAATCACAAAAAATCCATTACATGTACATTCTCTTAGCCATCCTACAGAATGAAAAGAAGCTATAGCCTAGGTGATTCATGTTAAGTGTGTATCAAAACTTACTGATACGAAATGACATGCCGGTACATCACTACTCCTCAACGGAGTCATAGTCATAGTCATAGTCAAACTTCTTTATTCATATTTCTTGTACATGGGTGGTACAGTGAATAGTGTCATAAATGTACAGAAAAAGGTACCACAGTTAAAACTTAAACAAAATACATATAAATTAAAATTGCATCTATTATTTACCGCTTGTTTGCATCCCCTGCTTATAGGAGGTGGAAAACTCATCCAATGAATAAACGGACAAGTTTATTATATAATCTTAACATTTTTTTAAACTTTGGCAAATTATGTTCTTTTTTAATGTTTTCGGCCACACACCTGAGAAAGTGTTTATCTGAATATGAGGGTTTTTTCCAAAAATTTTAATTTATGAGGTTGAATAGTTTCATTTCTTTTTCTTAAGTCGTACTGGTGACTTGATTGAACTAAATTTGTGTCCATCTCCTGATTTCTGGCGATGGGAATGGTTTCAAATATATATTGCCCATATACTGTAAAAATTTTCAAATTTTTGAAATGTTCTTTGGCCGAATCATCATGTGTAAGCTTAAGCAAAATTCTAACAGCCCTTTTTTGTTGCTTCAAAATGCTATCCATATTTATTTATAGCATATACGTGCAATAAATTCCAACACAGGCAAACCGCACATAGAATAGAAATTACAACTTCCCTTCCTCAAAATTTAGGTCCAAAACTGTTCAATAAACTCCCCACACATTTAAAACAAATTGAAACCCACTCAGTATTTGAAAAACATTTAAGGCATTTCTTGGTGGAGGTGGTTTTTTACTCTGTCAATGAGTTCTTGGAATAAAGTAATTATTGTATTTATGAGTTTTTATTATAATTTACATCTGTGTTTTGTCAATTTTAATTTTTATTTAGACTCTTTTTATTTTATTATGACGTTGCAATACAATTGTAAAAAATTGTCAATCTGCAAAAAAACAAATTTTTATTTTTGTTGTTGAACCATATAACGCTATACCGAATGAGAGATAAGAATGAACATGGGCAAAATATATACTTTTTAAAGTTTCTAAATTATAATAGTATGACATTTTTGATAATGCATAGATTCCGGAATTAATTTTGGTTAAGATTTTCTGAACGTGTTTGTCCCAGTTTAAATTTTCATCCATTGTTAATCCTAAAAAGTTAATTTCCTCTTTTTTTCGATTGTGTTTGAATTATACATTACTGTTGGTTCTTTTGTAATTTTATTCTGTGTCGTTTTGAAATTTATAAATTTTGTTTTTTGTGAACTTAACAATAAATTGTGGTGACAAAAAAGTTTCCAATACTCTCCAATTCTACAAATGTAAAAATTTCTGCTTCCTCTGGACTTTAAGACAATACAATCAGATTAGAATCATCCGCGTATAGACATAGTTTTGAATTTTGCTTATAGGTTAAGGTGTGTTCTATGCCCCTAAGATAACACAAAAAAAGCAAAGGTCCCAATATTGAGCCTTGGGGCACACCAAACTTAATTGACTGATAGTTTGATGATAGTTTTAAAATTTTATTATGTTTTGTCAAATGGGTGATTTATACATACTGAGATCTATTTGTCAAGTAGGAAGAAAACCAACTAAGAGCTCTGTTAGATATTTCAATGACGTGATAATTTCCTTTATTTACCGACTCAATAATAGATTCGATAAATGAAACAGCAGCACTGACAACTGATCTTCCTCATAGTCTGTATTCCTCAAAGGGTTGGATATATTATGGACCATAATATCTGAAACCTTTATTCTCATACAGAAATACAATAGTTTTATTCAGCCACACTAATTGGTTGCATCATTTAGTAACATAACGATTAAAAAGGATCCACATAATCTTCAATAATTAACTTCTGCTTTAGTAGGTTACTCACCAAAACATTTTACCTTGAGTCCAGCAATTAACCGAAGCGGAAATTTATATAAAAAATAACTGGGACGGTGGCGTCGCCCTGTAATCCAGCTACTTGGAGGTCACGAATTGTGTATAGTTGTGAGTGATGGTCGGTAGGTGTAGTGGTCTCTTGTGTGGATTAACAATGTCCACACTATTGCATACTACGTTAATCCGTACAGACCATCCTCATAGTTAGACCAGTTCGTAATTCAGAGGCTGTGGTTCGGACTCCACGTTAAACTGTAGGTCCCTTAGTTGCCATCGGCTGTTGGGCTATTAATTAACACTCCTGTCTAAGGAACATGTCAGCCTTAGTCAGTAACAAGACGACAAGATCGCACCACAATCATCTTACATTCAATCCTCATTCATACTTGGTTTCAAATACCTCCCTTGTGGTATGGTTGCCATTTCAATAATAATCTAATAATCTAATTGTTAGCTTCCATACTTCATACCTTCCTTCAAGTTGCTTTTTGAGTTTGGTGGATTCCCATTCAACCATGTGTTACCGATCAGTACTATCAGTGAGAGCAGCTGAATAAGATCATTGTTTTCCTTTTTAAATCAACATCTTTTACTAATAATAAATCAGCTTCTTTTATTAATACCTGTTTGGTTTTCCTTATTTTCTTCTCTGAAATCAGTTATTTCTCAAATAAAAAGTAATTATATGTATGTGTGTTTGTGTATGTATATGTAATACAGTTTAGAATTAGTCCTTCATATGTGCATATTGCAACGAATAGTCTACTTGAGTGAACAACATTGCAGATCACGGCGGCCGATGTGCAGAACGTCCTGGAGGTAGGTCAGGCAAGATTCCCAGAGGCGCCGCTGGTCTGGTTGAAAGGTTTTGCTTCCTGGCTTAATACCAAGCTGCCTGTCGACCACACAGACAACACATTCACTGCCAAAAGCTGGGAGTACCCCCTGTGTCTGCTGCATCCTGAGATTAGGTGAGGTTGATGACAGTGTCAAAATACCCCCATCGCAGCAGACCTGCTTACTCAGCAAATTTCTAAAGCAATAAATAATATAATAGTAATAATATATGACAAGTTTTATCGATGTCTGTCGATAAATATGAGAATTATTTGCCTATTCTCCAAAAGATTAACATTGGAAAGAGTGGTGGTATGCTGCGGTGATAAACAAATAAACTATGATTTTTAAGCATGGATGGATCTCAACCACATGAAGCTAAATATCAAGTTTCCACCAAAAATATAGATTGTTAAGTTAAATATTAATTTTTCCTTATCCTCCATAAGATTAACATTGCAACCCCAAAATACAATGTAGTGTTAAGATTTTTTAATATCTCTGTAACCATCAGAGATAGAGCAAAGCTTTATGGAACTTATCTGTGCTGATGAATTGCTGTGAACTTAGTTGATTCTAATGGTGAAAGATAAAATTAAAAAAAAATTTAATGGCATATGAAAAATGCAAAAAACCCAATTTTTGAGTACAAAATCCCCCCAAACTACCCGTTCCCATTGATTGATGCCTCGATTACGAACTCATCGGAGCAAATTTAAGAATACACATTTCTACCAAATTTGTTCTCGATTGGACCATTTTAGTGAATTTCCCTAAGGGAAGAAGCTATTACCGTAGGTCTCATAGCAAGACTTAAGCCCGGGACTGTGTTATTTTTTCGTCTTTAGTGCCCAGAGACCAAAAATAATAGTCGTTAAAATTTATATATATATATATATATATATCTGTCTGTAAACAAGATATCTCTTGTAAAAATGGTCAAATCGAGACCAAATTTGGTAGAGACTTGTATTACTACGTTTGCTCGGACAAGTTCGTAAACCAGACTTATTATCGGTCAATCGGAATGGGTAGTTTGGTGGGGTTTTGTACTCAAAAATTTGGTTTTTTTGCGTTTTTTGTATGTAATTCGAAAGAATTTTCAAATTTTCAGCTTAAATAACTACATAATTTGCTTCTTTAAAGCTTTTCTCTATCTTCAACGGTTACCGAGATGTGAAAAAATCTAAACAAAGTACGTTATTTAGGATAAGCAAAAATTAATATTTCACTTATCAATCTATACTTTTGGATGAAACTTGATATTTAGCTTCAAGTGGTTGAGATCCACCCATTTATGCTTAAAAATCATAGTTTATGTGTTTATCATAGCAGGTAACCTGGATACACTTTTCCCATGTTAATCATATAGAGAATAGGCAAACTCCTTTAATTATGGACAGATGTTTATGAAACTTGGTATAAGTAGTCAAAATAAAAATAGTTTATGCTAGAAATGCCTACTTTCAATGTTCCTCACAACATCAATCCTGCACACTCTTTCCCATGTTAATCTTATGGAGAATAGGCAAATAACTTTTATTTATCGACAGGTATTGACCAAACTTGTCATTTATCACTATTATTATTATTATATTATTGATTTGTAAATTCGCTGAGTATGCAGGTCTGCTGCGACAGGGGTATTATTGCTTGATTATTGTTCCATGTAATTTTGTAAATAGATTTTGTTCGCTAAATGCTATAGGTCTAATTACTAGATGGATAATTAGGGAATTGAAGAATATGAATACATCAGGGAATTTGAATATATCAAGGAAAAAGTTTAACAACTTATAGTAAAATTTTAAAAGTGTAATAACTGTAAACACATAAAGAAATAAAACCTAGTCCTATGGATTTTTTTACAATCAAGTTCAAAATCAAATAGATTAATAATAAAAAAGTGAGCATATTACAAAAATGGTAACAAGTTACCAACTCTAAATTCAAAATAGTTAACATGAAAAATGGCTTTCAACAGTTATCTAGAAGGTGGTGATTGTTTAAAAAAATTGTAAACTAAAATTTTACCCCATTTTCAGAAATATAAAAGTCTGAATGTGCCAATGTTATTTTAATCATGATAATTTACCTTATTAAGTCAGCAATTTTTTAACGAAAAACAATTAAAATTATGAAATTTTGAATCATTAAATTAAGATTAGACCCGAATGCAGTTGATTGTCTCTGAGATTTGGTAAAGAGTGTCGAGAAAATTTATTGAACAACGTTGTTGGGATTATGATATAACAAAAGTACGTTTTTAAGAGTTTTCTGGGTGTGATATTATCAATATAGTTATGTACTTTGTGAAAAAAATAATATGACTTTGTATTCTCAGGTCTATTCTAAAGAAAGCTCTGAAAGAAGTGCCAGAATCAGCAGTTCAAATGTTCTATGACTACTGCCTGACCTCAATGGCTAACGACATGACCAAGGGTATGTAGGTATGGTCTTATTTGGCTCTCAGTTCAATGTTCAACACCAATTATAGCAAAAAGAGAAGATTTCAGATTCATTGAAGATTTCACATATTTTCTTAAGGAAAATCTGAAAGATTAATACTTAAGCTTTCATAAATATATTTATTTTAAATATAAAATGAAATCTTTGTTTGAAAAATTTCTTTCAAATTCAAATCGCTTTATTGTCACAAAAACATTTTACAAATAAAATTCACTTGTAAAAGAAACTAGGTGACATTTTCATAAAAATCAAAGCTAGACATGTAGCCTATGTTCAAAAAAAAGTAATACCCCTGTCGCAGAAGACCTGCGTACTCAGCGAATTTCCAAATCAATAATAATATATAACAGGTTTGATTAATATCCGAAATCAATAAGAGAGTTTGCATGTTCTCCATAAGATTAACATGGGAAAGAGTATGCAGGTTTGCTGCTGTGTGGAACGCTGAATGTAGGCATTTTTACAATAAACTATTTTTATTTTGACCATATACCATGTTTTATCAATATCTGTCCATAAATAAATGAGTTTGCTTATTCTCCATAAGATTAACATGGGAAAAGAGTATGCAGGTTATCTGCCATGATAAAAACATAAACTGATTTTTAAGCATAAATGGATGGATCTAAACTACATGAAGCTAAATATCAAGTTTCATCCAAAAGTATAGATTGATAAGTGAAATATTAAAATTTTTGCTTACCCTACATAAGATTAACTTTGGAGCCCCAAAATACATTGAAAATTCTGAAACAGCATGTGCGTTCGGCGGATGTGAAGCGTATGGGATACTATGTCTCCTCAATTCATTCTCCCGCTTTCCAGCCTCCTGATGCAAATTTTGTTGTCGTTTGATAATTCTTGAAAGCATGAGGGCTAATAATCATTTTCCAGTTTTGTTGTAGTGAAGCTTGAAGTTGTAGTGGCGTGTGAAATGTTTTCTCATTAGCACTCCATTTACTGATCCAAACACTAACTTTGTTTTCCCCATGAAATTATTAATCATTTTAGAAACCATTTGATTAATGTATAAGATTTCATCATTAAGTGTTGAGTCGTCATATCGGTAGGGGATTTCATTAACTATCATCGCAGTTTCAATGTCCAGTGATAGTAATTTACTCAACCCTTAGTTACAGAAAACGATCCAACATCATGGTGCCCTATGTCATTTGAACCAGCTAAAATTATCAAGAAATCATCTTTAAATAGTGATTTTATTGGTTGCATTCCATTGTCAATAATAGTATTAAGTTTGGCTCCCGGTTTGGCTGATACATACAGCTTGTAATCTTTGTCCCACTCAGAGAGATCCGAGAACATTTTTGTTTCCCCTGACTGTCCGAAAGAACAATAATTTTATTCCTACATTCTGTATTTGTATTTAAATCAGGTTTTTGTTTCACTTTACATCTCTTTTTTGGAGGGGGGAGTCGCAGTGTGATGGACTTGGACTGTCACTTATATCTGCTTAAACGGTGAGGAGACCGGGGATGTATAGCTATTGTCACACAATGGAGAGACATGTTTTTTTGTGTGTCGATAACAAGTTCCTTATTATTCCTCCTTAGATTATCTTCTGTCAGCGCAGTATTAGTATTCTTCATAGTCACCAGCATGCGAGATGTACAGCAAAGTCAATCACTTCATTGTTGATAAGGTCATATTTTAAATTGCTGAAATCTTTCTCTGCATCACACATTAAATTGTAGCGCCCTTGTCGAGTCATAACACCAGCCATTTTCCCGGTTATTTAAGATCAGGATACCAACGGAAGGTAGATATGCACTGCGGGTTTGCCTTGTTGCATATGCAGGCGCACAGCCACCAGTGACAGTAATAGTCAGTCAAGGTCAGTTGTGCCGGCTGCCGCTAGGAAGCATGAGGATGTACTACTGGCCGTCTCCCGCACACTACAGTAGTTGATTACAACATTTGCAGGTTTTCAGTCCACGGACAGGTTTTCTTTGGTACAAAAACTGTGTGGAGTGGCTTCAAACATTCTGCCTCAATAACTATTACAACTAAGTTTGTTGAATAATATAGTTTTATTTAGGAATCTGCCGTTATAAAATTATTCAAAATATCCTTGCATGAGCAAATTTGAAACTGTGAATTAAACTGCAAATTATTCTTATTTATTAGTAGAACAAAATTGAGTTCGTAGCAGGTTTCGAATCACAAGGTATCATATAAAATGCAATACATTGTCTTCTAGAGATGATTAGCCATATCTTTGAGTGAAACATAATATTGTTTTGTCAAATATAAATTGTGTAATAAACATCTCCTGTTGAGTAGCTTACCGATATGGCTAATCATCTCTAGGAGACAATTTATTGAATTTCATATGATACTTCATATGAACAGCATGTAAAAACTTTATGGTTCCCTTCATTATCCTTCCTGTAGATTAGTGCCATATAATAGTTTTTTAAGATGAACTATCAGCCTATGTAAATGTTTGTTGTTAACGTAATGTATTTTCTTACAGGAAGTCCGGTGACAGGGTATAAGATGTTGCTGCAGTTAGTAGCATCACAGACACCAGCTGTCGCGGTGGCAGACCTGACTAAGGCTGCCACACTTCGACACTCATATCAAAATCGTCCTGCCATTGGCTGCTCGGTGATGTGGGCCCTAGGACAGGGTGGTTTCAAGGATATCTGCACAGGACTGCAAGGTAAGCAAGCAACAAGTAAGAGCTATCAGGACTATGTTGAATGTTAATATTAAGACTCACTGGAAAGCATTATTTAAGCAACTTGGCATACTAACCATTACTTCATTGTATATTTTTCATTGTTTATTATATATTAAAACTAAAATTCTTGATTTTCAGAGTAATGATTTAGTACAATCACTTTACAAGACTGTATAGGGCATGCTAATCTCTGTTTAAATCAATGTAATTTTCAGATAACTATTAACAGTTTCAGTGAATTTTGCAAAATATTGTACAATAATTACCTTGTCATATAAAATGTGTTGATAAAAAAATTTTAAATTAGGATTAGGAATACGTTACATGACTGTTGTGCTTATGAAGCTAAGGATTTTATAGATAGATAAATTAGATCGATAGATATTATATGTTTGAGGGCAATAGGCTTATTGTGTTATTTTAGGATTGTAATTTTTGACATGCCTATACTACTTGATGGGCAATAAATGAATTTGATTTGATTTTGATTTAATGACCAATTTTTAAATTTTTGTAGGAACAGCCATATTATGAAACTTATTTATAGATGTAGCCAACCACGTTTATCTGTCTCATTCTTGTCCATTCTTAACCACTTGTTTTCTCATGACAGCCTCATTGATCAAAATTTTCAAGTGGGACCAATAAAAAAATAAAAAAGGTTCTCACAGAAGATTAAAGAAAACACATTAATAAACAGAAATGATACTAATATTATATTAGTTAAACATTTTAATACGTTGTTTTGACCAATAAAACACAAGCCTAGTGAGCTGTATCAATGTAGCCTTATTACTTAAAATCTGTATGCTCCGTACAAAAGATATATTCATCGGGAGCACAATAAGGCTCATTAGACTACATTAATTATTTTAAATTTAATTTTTTTCATAAATGTTTTGGTTACATTAACAAATCAAACATAATTTAAAGCCCGTTAAGCCAAACTTTCAGTGTGCTGTAATAATATTGATAAAAGTTAGTTATATTTAGTCAGTTTTGTAAAAGCTTTTAGCGAAATTTTCTCAGGGATCTAATATCCTATTCTGTCAAATTTTCAGTCTGGCAGCATGTCATGTTCCCTGTGTATCAATTGAGGCATTACACACACTTCACAACCGATTACCTCAAATACCTACTGGCCAGGCATTCCACCAGCAAGACGGTTACGCCTAAGCACTATCTTGATATTTTGGATGCAGTTTTGTCATCCCCCCATCCAGCCAACCAAGATCTGAGAAATCACGTCAAAACTCTACAGGTAGGCTATAGCTGTTTTAAAGAACTAAGTGTCTGGACTATCTAAAATTGATTAGTAGTAATAGGTTTACGTCTATCATTCAAACACTTTTTGTCAAGCTATTAACTAAACTGTGTTTTGGAGTCAATGTTTTTGCTTAAGTAAACATTAATCTTATTTATGGAAAACCATATGTGTTAACTGGTGAAAACAAACATCGTATTTGATTGAAAAATTATCATTCTTTATGAGTCTAAAACGTTACATTAAAAAAAAGATTTTATTTCTGTTTAAACTCCTTCCAAATGTTTAATTTCAAGTTGATCACACGATCAGCTGGCATGGACTTTAATGATGTTTACAGTCCAACCCTTAAGAATCTAAAAGGGCGTTTTCCAACCTCCACAGTATGTTGCGCTGAGTGCTCCATGATTCAGCTCACTGTGTCGCCGGAATAACGACCTCTATTATAGTATTCAAACACAGTGGTCTCAATCACAGAGCACAAAGCACACAACACAGTTAGAAACTAGTCGCGCACTGCGGAGGTGTGAAGACGGTCTCATTTGATTCCAAAGCAACTAGTAGTGTCTGCAATTGCGGAGCATGCAATGCAGTTAGCTTATTCATGAAAAAAGCCTGTTAAAGTAATACTAACGTAACAAATCTTGTCATTTATATTTAATAGACATTATACATTGTTGAGTGATTAAAGGCGGTTGGTCTTGGTTCCGTACTAATATATCTCTATATATAAAATTGAATGTATGTATGTCTGTATGTATGTCCTTGATGCGTTGCCAAACTACTCATCCGATCGCCATGAAATTTTAGGAAGTTGCTCTACATGTGTCCGGGAAGGTTTTAGTGAAAAAATATTTTCGAAAACCCCATAAGTTTCCATTTTATGACGTTTTAAATTTCTAATGTTAACCTTATGGAGAGTAAGTTTGTTTACAAATTGTCTACAATGAAAACATTTGATTTCTTAACTACAGCTGATTGGTTTACTTTCCATTAGCAACATGCTTTACTATCCAATGCCATCTGAATCATTCATTAATGTAAAACTATGAAGTAAATGTGTACTGTAAAAAATTAACAGCTTTATTCACCACGTTAATAGTTTACGGTTTTGGGGGATTATGTATTTATATTTTCATTTTCTGTCTGATTAAAATCACATGTTTATATGATAATTAAAATGTTTATATTATTACGTTTATTATAATAATCAGCTGTTGTATGTCTTTCCTATAAAAGCCGTATTACAGTTAGGTTTGGTTTGGGTTTGGATTCGATTTGAAAATTGTGAATTAATCCACTCAGATTTATTTGTTTTATAAGAATGTTAATATGTCTTATCGTTTCAGTATTGTTATTCTCTATGCCGCGACCCAGAATATATAACCTTTCACAATGAAGCCGTATTGCTATTCGACTTCAGAACATGGCCAAACTTAAAGTTAACATGTGTTTACTGTGAGGCGTTACGAAGTTCGCCGGGTCAGCTAGTAATAAATATAAATAGCCTATTCTAATTAATTGATAGAACAAATTATTTTCTGCAAAGAAGAAGTTGTTGAGTTGACATATTTGTTTGTAGGGAATCATGTGTAACTGCCAGCCTGACCACTGCTTCCACAGCCTGGTGGAACCTCTGTTATCAAGGCTAAGCTCCAACATCACACCAGCTCTCAGGGATGAGGTACCTGACTCCATCTAGGCATTTTTTTGCTAATTCAGGAAGTCTAGTGGATATAGACATACCAACTAATCTATCATACCACTAAAATTGAGTCTTGTCATTTAAAAATTGATTTGAAGATTAAAATATAACTTCCACATTTCAATTATAATTTATATTATAATGGTTTGATAACAAAATTAATAAGATATAATAACTTAGCGCATGCTTTGCTGAAAATATTTTTTGTTTTTGAGAAGCAATAATTAAATCCATTTTGGGACCTTTATTGGAAATTTGTTTTCAACCAATACGCCAATTTATTGTTGTAAATAATAATATCACATTGATGTCATGAGACATACTTACCATCGGGTTTTGTTGACTCATTCAAATTATGAAATTGCAATTATTTTGGGCAATTGTATTATAAAACATCATTGGTTAGTATTTTACTAAATTTCTCTGTTTTACTAAAGCTAGTCAGTGTGATACAAAATGTCAAAGCAAATATCATCACCTAGGATTAAATGAAAAATCTGAGACTCTGATTGGTTTTCCGCAGTTGGTCAGATTCATCACACACTGTTTGGCCACGGATCCACAGAGTTGGTCTGAATGGCGGAAAGACTACACCAAGCATCTGCCACAGTCTGCGATCCTCCTTAGGCATCTCAGTGAGTACATTAATACTAAACTGTGAAAGAGACTAAAGCCTTAAAAGGATGTAAAATTTATCCATCGTAATAGTCAAATAAAGTGTTGAAGAAAAAAGTAACAACATGACAAAAATTTGTTGAATAGAGTTTTTCTAAGAGAAAGTATTCTTTTTATGATTCTTTAGCTGCAATTGACTATTTTAATTTTATTAATAAAACTATTTATTGTAGTTGGTATACTTTGTATAGATCAATCAGAGTAATACTTAACACTGGTAAACAATTATTAATTTTTAAGAAGCTACAGTCAAATCTTGGTGAAACTAACCTCAATATAACAATTTTTTTTAAATCCCTTAACTTTGTATAACAAACAATGTATATTACGAATATACATCCATATTACGAATGAACTGTGTATATATAACCTTAATATTACAAATTTGTAATAGTACTGGCAAACTTAAATTAACCTCTATATAACTACTTTTATAGTATCAGACCATATAATGTATTGTCTATGACTCCACCTCGATATAACGTACGATCAAAACGTGTCCCAACCTGAATCTTCTGTCAGACAGTTTGCATCCAGTTGGTCTAGCTACTGTCGCACGTATTGTTGCTCTAATTACTGTTGCGAGTTCATACTAAACTGTGTGCATTGTGCATGTAAAATACAGTTGTACTTATGGGGTGTAAACCGAAACGTATTTCTGTTCAACAAGTAAGGAGCACTATTACTAATTTTTTCTCATTAGAAGAAGGTTGAAAATACTGAAGTTTATAATTCAGATGACAATTTAGGCTTAGTTATTTGATTTCACTTCTTGTATTTTACAACTTAATACATATACGTAACTTAATCAACTGTACTTTTATTTTCTTAATTCAGATGTTATTCATTTAATTGTTCTTTGCTTTTTTAATCATTCTTTGTTTAGTTTTTGAAACGTAGAACAATGTGTTTTATTTTGATTTTTTTACCACCACATATCACACCACATTATCATGTGTTTTATCATGATTAAATGCACTTCAATGCATTCAAGAAGTTCACAAGAAGAACTTTGAACCTCTATACAGCGAAATCTTAGCTGATATAACTTTTTCCTTGACATAAGAAATTTTTTATTCCTTCCGTTCCTTCAGATTCGTTATATCAAGGTTTGACTGTATTTTTATTATTCCATAAAATTTTAAATATTGTTTATATTCAAAATGAGCATCCTTTTATAACATTTGTTTTCCATCTATAGACAACGGAAGACTAAACTATTTACTATGAAATTTATCAAACTCAGCTCAAAAATTAACATGTTGTTCGCTAAGGATTACATAGTAAGTAATTTAGTCCTACATTCTACATTAACCACACATCTTAGGGGCTAAAAATAAAAACATGGATAATTATTATGCACCCAATGTATCATCAGTCTTATTATATATAAATCTTCTGTACATGTGTTTCTAATTGAACTCCTAAAGGCTGGACTGATTCTGATGAAATTTTTTGTGTGCATTCAAGGGGGTTTAGGAATGGTTTGTAGTTTAAGTTTATAAGTTTAAAGTTTATATATTACATTTATTATAATAATCAGCTATTGTATATTTTTTATATTATCTTTTCGCAATCTGAAATGTATAATGCCCCAGTCGCAGCAGATCTGCTTACCCAGCGAATTTTAACATCAACAACATAATAGTAATAATAATATATAACAAGTTTTATCATTTTCTGTCGATAAATATGAGAGTTGTTTGCGTATTCTCCTTAAGATTAACATTAGAAAGAGTATACAGGTTTGCTGCAGTGAGGAACACTGAAAGAAGGTGTTTCTAGCAAACAATTTTTAAAGTGCAAAACTTTTAAAGTAAAGAATGTAACTAAAATAATTAGCTCACGAAGGGGTAAATAGATTGTATTGTCACTTGTGGAATTCAGATGTGTATTTCAGCTTTGGCAGGCACTTAGCTAACCAAAAAATAAAAAAATTACCATCAATTAACTGAAAAAAAATTGGACTTTTTTGTGCAGATGCAGACTGGAGCTCAATCAGTTCCCGGCTGTCACTGAAGACTCTCAAGGAGACATTGAGGACATTCAAGGTGACCAACGACGATCTTCACAAGCGCAAGCAGAAAAGTGAGGGACTGCAGGAGTGTGCGAGGCTGAGTGAGGTGAGTCAATGCTGGCAAGGCTAGTCCTCTGCGTTGTCCACCCACTTGATTGTTGATTAGAGGGATTTGTTGGCCGTCTTGTACCCCAAATCTTAGCAACATTTTCTTTAGTTAGACGTTAACTGAGGCTTATTGTGCAATGAATGGAAAGTAAGCCACTGTTGATAACGATTGACAAAGTGAGTTAGGAGCTTGATTGCTACATAAGAAGTAAGTTATGGTTTAGGTGGGTGAGGATCGGCTGAGAAGTAGGCTTCCCGCCCTGCCAAGCTCCTAGAGCTATCACTACCATGGTGGGGAACAGCTATATAACTGCTTCTGATTGTGACAGCATGCTTTAATGTTCTACAGTATTTGTATCTAAACTCACAAATGCCAATTATATTATGAGGGATTTTCACATATGTAGATCAGCGGATGGGAAATATCAAGTAAAGAGATGAGCACACAATAATCAGATCAAATAAAATTCATATATACTTTGAATTTTATCTTAAAGTTATATTAAAGTTTATCTTAAGTTATCAAAAATGTATAAACATCATACATGCATTTGATTTTACATTATCAATGCTGACGTAATGATTGCATCAATTGGGGGATTTCATTAAGTTGGATCAATTAGTTAATTTGTTGGATCCTTACAATATTAATGTTCCCAATAACTCTTATCATTTATTAATGTATTAGTTATTTGTCAGTACAGAGACCCAACTACATAGGTCATCTCACCTTTTTCAATTCACCGAATGCTTTGTTCCATACACAAGCTACTTTCTAGGTTATATTGCTTTTAAAAAAAATGTAATGCACTCATAATTTAGCTCACTTAATTTTGTTAAAGTTTATTTTTAGAGGATGAAGGTGTCAATTCAATGATCATGTTTTTACTGATGTTATTTCATTCAAAATGGTTTTGTGTTTTACACCTTATTTAAAAGAAATATATAACTTAATACATTCCAATATGATGTTTTATTTAATGCTAAAATTACTCTAGTAAATTCTCTATTGAACAAATTAAAGAAGACTTTTTAACTTGTAATGATTTCAGGCTCTTCTTGCAAAAATGTCTGAATCCAAGAAACCTTTCCCATGGAAAACAATTGTTTTTGTTGTTTTTCTGGCAATTGCTGGTGCTGTTGCTTTCGATTCAAAGGCCCACAATGGTTTTAAAAGTATGTATGTCAAAATTATATTTCTGTTACTTTAAGTTCAGTTTAAATGGATTTTTTAGACATGTTATGTTTCACTTATAAGTCCATATAAAATCCCCTTAACATGTTCACTGCTAATTGTCTTTCAATTATGACAAGTTCTTCAGGTGTTTTCATACAAACACATTAGCCATCTCTGGGAACCGAGAGCGCCACGTTGAAACTACCAGTTTACAAAATCTAACCAGTAGACAATGCTACACCGCGAAGAACATTCCTGTGCCAGTGCTACCGGCAAAGAAAAGCAATAATATGTTGGTTACAGAGCGTGAAAATTCCCGCGCGCCGTGTACTGACGGCGGTCAGCCACGTGGGATTTCCCGCACGTAGCAGCAATCGTGTTAAATTTAAATACCCCCGTCGCAGCAGACCTGCCTATTCAGCGAATTTCCAAATTAATAATATAATATGACAATTTTTATCAATATCTGTCGATAAATATGAGAGTTGATTGCCTATTTTCCATAAGATTAAAAAGGGAGAGAATATACAGGTTTACTACTGTGAGGAACACTGAAAGTAGGCATTTATACCCTAAACAATCTTTATTTTGACCATTTAAACCAACTTTCTTCAACATCTGTCTATAAATAAAGGAGTTTGCCTATTCCCTATATGAGTAACACGGGAATAGAGTATGCAGGTTAGCTGCGATGATAAATAGATAAACTATGATTTTTAAGCACAAATGGGTTGATCCCAACCACATGACACTAAATACCAAGATTCATCCAAAAATATAGATTAATAAGTGAAATATTATTTTGTTCTTATTCTCCATACGATTATCATTGGAGACTCAAAATTCAATGTACTGTGTGTAGATATTTAATATCTCAGTAACCGTTGGAGATGGAGCAAAACATTAAAGAATTAAATTGTGTAGTTTTTTGAGCTGATTCTAATGTAATAAATTACAATTAAAAATTTATAATTATTATTCGTGTGTGAAAAACGCAAAAAACACATTTTTAGTGTTCAAAACCCCCCAATTTAACCCTTCCGATTAACTGATATGTCTGAATTATGAAATCATCTGAGTAGATGCAGAAATACGCATCTATACCAAATTTGGTCAATTTTTACGAGAGTTATCTTGTTCACGGACACATATATATTTATATAAATTTTAACGACTATCGTTTTTGGTCTCTGGGCACCTCTAAACGTAAAAGTAACATAGACCCGGGCTTGAGTCTTGCCATGAGACCTACGGTATAATGGGTGGGTTTCACAAACCCGAGTTTTCACTACGCCGAGTAAGGATAAAAATCTAATAAATATCGAAATTTCACTACGCCGAGGTTTCACAAAACCGAGTACGTTATAAAATTCAACTGTTTCACTAAACCGAGTTTCACAAAACCGAGTAAGAAGTCCGCTCTAGAAGTGACTGTAGAAGCCTGTGTAGCGTGCAGTATTACGTGCTTAGCAGGCACTCGCTGTCCATGCGGGGGCATGTTGCATGCGGGAGGGACACCGTTTGACACTTCTATACTGAACTGTCTGTTTAGAATTATGGCGAGCGGTTATTATTTGACTTTTTAATACTGAACCGTCACGTACAGTAGTTGTTTGTTCCAGATTTTTACTGTCAATTTTTTCAATGGTGATACTGTGGTCATGAGAGGTTGTAAAAGGAAGAAGGTTGTTTTATCGTCAGAAGATCGTTTCATTTCCTATTTAACTGATATTTATTTACTGAAAATATTAACTTCTTAACGTAAAATAAAAAAAGTTAACACATTTAAACACATGGGATATTTCGCTGATATGTTATTGAAAAGAGGTTATATGCAGTATGCAGTACTAATACTGCAGGCGCAATTCAGGGTTGTTGTCTACATGACATGGATGTCTATAATGGTATATTTTCAGTATAGTTTCAGATCATCCAGATTTTAGGCTATCCGGACCAGTACCCAGCCACATTAATCCGGTTAAACTGGACTTTACTTTATAACAATTTATTGAAATTATGACTTTTAAAAAATGTGCCATCTGAGAATGTAGCCAACCTGTGATGCAAGCCAACGCAATAAGTGTTGTTTTGTTTTGGCATTCACATAGGCTACTAGAAAGATTTCTCGTTCACTTTGTTCACCAAGTCATCAGTGGCCTACCACTCCGGTATATTAAAAAATCAATTTCTTCCTTATTTCTCAAGAAACTTGAGTTATGAAACTTGGTATGTAGTGTAGAGTCACATCACCCAACGAAAACCGCTCAAAAAAGTTTGGTTTCACCTGGTGGGGGGGCGGTTGGTTGCCCCAAAAAGTTTTAACAAGTATCCCAACTTGATTTCTCTTGTTGCTAATTTAAGAAATTGGATGATTATTTTGAAATAAAGAATCTATAAAGGATATTTTTAAAAAAACAACAAAGCATATTATGTAGATTTATTAAATGTTGTATTTTTTATATTTGACTTAAGCAGAAAGTATGTGTCAGTTCACTGATACCATTTATTTACTAGGTTATTAAATTTACTTTTTTATCTTTAGCCTCCAAGACTGGAATTTTCTTGAGAGATGTGGGAGCCTTGAAGTATGGTGAACAGGCCTACAATAGAACAAAGGAAATATCAGTGGAGGTTTACAGGTAAGGGATGGGGATGTCATTGAACCCTATCTTATTTAATACAACAATCTGTCTCTTTGACAGGGCCTCCGCCTAATACACATCTGTTTTGAAATTTGCATAAGTTAAGTACTCACAAGAATCAAGAATACAAAGTATTAAGCATCTTTGCTTTGAAGATTTGCCTAATTTTTTTATTTTAAATTTTTGGTTGGTAGGTCTAACCGATTACCTCGATTTTATAAATGTATATATATATATATCTTTCTGTATCAGTTGTAGATAAGCTTTTAAGACTCTTAAGATTATGACATTAACGCTTTGCTTTTCTTTCTTTTTTTTTCTTTGAGCTTCAACTCAAATAATAATGATACTGTTTTAAGTAAATCCTTATGTATTATGAAATGCATTTTTTTAATAGAAGCAATTTTCATTACAGAAAAACAGTTATGTAAATAACCAGTTTTCAGTTTACTTTTTAGTTACCAAGTGATGTTTTAGGTGGGGAGAAGTGAACATTCCTGTGTACACCGCAAAAGCACGCGAGGTTCTGGGTCCACACGTGTCCGTGGTGTTGGACGCGATATCTGCAGCGGCTCTGCAAGTAGTCGCCACAGTCAAACTCGCAGCTCAGTACTGCTTGGACAAGAAGCCTCTGGTTGAACATTGGGTATGTGGCTATTTTAAACTGATAAGGAATAATTCAAATTCATTGGTTCAAACAACTTTGTTAAATTAATCAGTACCATGGCTGGTAATTCAGCAGAAACTCAATAAACTGGACATTCCAAATATTTTGATGTGCAGAAATTTCAGACTTGGTTGTCAAAACTCCTGAGATTCCTTGGGACATAGCTCTAAGGATATAAACAATTGACTAGACTGGTAGGCATTTATTCTTCTCCAATGAAACTCTTTGTGTCTATAAACAATACCAAAAACATAAATCATTAATACCCTGTATCACTAATTGATTGAAATGGATCTCTATTCCAAATCAACTATTTTCTGGGGCAGAAAATCTATCCACCACAAATGCTTGAAACAATATGAACGTAAATATTTATATAAAATTTAGCTATTAAATTCCCTTGATTATTAGCCTTTAAAATGCAAAGTAATCCTTTGTTAAATTGACTGAATTAATAAAAATTCAATCTCTTCAAATAACTTTTTTTTGACTTGATTTTTGAACCGTGTTCAAATGTTAATATAAACATCTAACTCACAAAACTAAAATTGTGAATTTTATAAAAAAAATAATCTTGCAGTATATTTAAATTATTTACATACTACACTAAACTGTTGTCATTCATTAAGTCAATTCCGGGAGCACGCTGGTCTAGGGGCAGAGTGTGGGGCTTTGGTGCCCAAGGTCCCGGGTTCAAATCCCGCCAATCACCAATGGTTTTTTGCTATGTGATAATGCCACAACCCACACAGGGGTGCGCAAAAATCCGCTACGGCTGAAGTGCCTTAAGGTAATCCGCCCCTTCCAATAAAAAAAGTCAGTTCCTACTCATTTCTTTTTATAAGAAATAAAATGGTTTGTAAATTATTTTATTTTTTACCATCACTTGCAGCTATGGTCATTATTGCACTTCTTTGTGTATAAACAAAGGAGTGTTTCCATCATTATTACTGTTTGTATCATCGTCATTTGAGCCTTATTTTCATTGCAGATCAACCAGTATGCCCCAGGAGCGATGGAAGCACTGAGTCTGTGGGCTCGTAAGACTTTGGAGCTTGCGAGACATTATGGGCTTGAGGCCGGAACTTTGGCATTAAAATATCTCTCTTTGACTTCTGCATGGCTCAAAGAAAATGTCTTTGTGTAAGTGAAAACTTGTATGATTGAGTTGCAAGTTGATTATTAGTGTTAAAATCCATCACAAAGACTTTTTGTGTTACATAAATCTGCTAACACTATTTTAACTATTAACTATTTTAGTGACTGACTTTCATGCAAGTTGTGATAAGCAAACAGCAGTTTCTCTCAGTTTTTGAGCTTTTCTTTTTTTTAATCCTACCTGCAGAAGCAGCCAAAATACGGTGATCAGTGTAACCATCCTGAACTATGGAAAATCCCCACAAAGACTAATGTAAAAAACAAAAATCCCTCTCTATACTTTGTCCTTATTGACGTATAAAAATTAGGTTATCAATAGCATATCATTTGACAGTACCTGTATCACCTATTTGCACACAAGCGGCTATAAAAATTAGATTTTAATGACTTATCAAAGTCATAGACAAAGAAAAACTAAATCTAGCCCCACCACATTCGTATTGTTAGATAATATTAACCATTTAAAAATTAAAAACTATAATTAATATTTGTTTTGGTTTATAGGGGAAAGCTGTCCCCTGAGAACCTTCAACGGGTCACTCTAGAGGCTTTGAATACAACCCAGACATTAGCCATACAGACGATGTCTTGGATTAACAGCAAAGTGGTCACTGCCGGAGCGGAAAAGGTGTAATTCCACTGAGAGATTCTGGGTCATGTCACCTGTACGCTGTCCTACGGACGTCATCACTAACAGCACTGTCCACTGTCATTCCACAAGACTGCCTTACAGTTATTGGATTAATGCATTTTTAAGTTTATATTGTTTTTACTGTCTATTTACCTTGTAAAAATTGTATATTAAAACAAATTAATAAAATGTTGCTTTTGCCATTTTTATCTTTGGTTTATCAGGTAGAGGAATGAAGTTATATTCAGCAGAAAATTGTTACTTACTCATAGCCATGCATATCCAATAGAAATATATTTGGCCGCACCCACAATGCCCCTCCAGCTCTCTCTTCTTTATCTTTCCCAGTCTCCCCTAATTGCTCCAGGTCTATTCTCTTGGCTCCATAATTTTTGCTTTAGCCTTCCTCTCAGTTGTCTTCCTTCTGGATTCCTCACTAACCCTATTAGGACCGAGCGGGCGATCCATCACCCACACATACCTATGTGAGAAAGACGGCGCGGGCGATCCATCTACGATATGATTTATTTTTTTAATACTTATTTGTTTCTTATAGCTGTTAGTTTCGTCACATTGTCTTTCATATATCCTTATTGATACTAAGAGTGTATTTCATTATCTGATGTTGACAACACCAACATCAGATTGACTGAAAATTGAGGATAAAACACTTAACTACTGCATAGTGCTCTGTCGTCTGCACGATGTTCTGTTATGTTGCGTTCTATTTGCAAACTTATATCTTTTATGAATTTCACTATAACTAAATAAAACTTTGTACCATAAAAGAAAAATATCTAACAAATAGATTGAGCACATATTCTACGGTAAAACTTTTCTTAGTTTTTGAGCTACGGTATATCGATTAAAAAAATTGTGAAAATAAAAATATTATGTATTTTAAAAAGCGGTTGTTATTTTTTTTTGCTTGTGCTACAAGCATAAAGTACACTTAATTACAAATAAAATTACATAAAAATTATGCTTATATCTTTGTAATTAATGGTTTTATTGGTGAATTAATAAAACTTTACAAAAAGTCCTTTTTTGGTGCAGTATTTTTCAACTGTACCTATGTAATGTAAGCAACAAAAAAAGTGTGCACCAAAATTGTTGAAAAAATTTAGCAGTCCTAAAAGGGTTAAAACATGTTTCAGATTACGCAATCTATAGATTATTGTGATTGCGATCAAGATTTAATTTTTATGCACTATAGATAAACTCAGAAAAGAGGACGCTGGGGTGGGAGAGGGCGGGGTAGAAGAGACCAGGGGGAAGAGGCTGGGGCGGAAGAGGAGGTCGAGGAAGGTACAGTAGAATTAATATTATATATGTCTATAATAATCGGACGTAGTAATATTATTATTACTAAAAGATATGTGATTAAATACATTTATTCTAATGAGAATAAGGAACAAGGACGAACACTACTGAAACCAGAACCAGATAATTATAATAATCTATAGTAATTAGTGTAACTTAACAATGCTAATATTTTTTAACGAATTTCCCAAAGGGAAGAAGCTTTCCGTAGGTCTCATGGCAAGACTTAGGACCAGGACAAAAACAATAGTCGTTGAAATGTTTATATATATATATATATATGTGTGTGTGTGTGTGTGTGTGTATGCCTGTGAACAAAAACACAAAGCATTGAACCTTAGTTTTTGAGTTAGAAATTTTTTTTTTAAATATATATTTTTACCTAAAAATTTTGTTCATCATTTTCCTTTACGTTACCATAAATGTTTTACATTTGCGCATCACTTCACGTCAGACAGTTGACTACAAGGGACAGCTGATTACATCAGCAGTATTTCATTTTTTCCTCGTCACTTTATCTTATATTCTTTAACCACAAATGTTATCGGTTTTGGTGTTACAACTAATTTAGATCCAAACAATAGCTCTATTACATGTTGATGTATGTAATATAATTATATGATTAGAATAATTTTGCAAATTGCACAACTACGAGACAACCTCTTGGCTTTGGATCTGCAGTGTTGAAGGATTGTCCCTGGGGAGATGATGGTTTTGTTGGCTGCTCTCGGATTGATTGGTCCACAGGTCTAGTTCTTCGGTGGGCAATAGAGAGGACTGAAGAGACTGAATCACTCATATGGGAAGAGTTACACATTTCATTGTTCCTCAGATTGGAGGATTCCGAGACACTAACCTGCTCTATAACAGCTTCTGCTGAGTAAATATTTATTGTCCATATACTGTAAAAATTTGCAAACGCTTTTAATGTTCTTTGGCCGAATAATGGTTTAAGCTTAAGATAAATGCTAATCACCCCTTTTTTTGCATCAAAATGTTATCCATATATTTTTATACCTTGTTTATACCCCTACATTGTTGACATCAATCCATGTTTCGTTTGATAGTAAGTTAGAAAAAAAAATTCCTTTTTCTATGGAATCTATTATGTTTATACTGTTTGTTAGGGACTGAGACAAATTTATAAACATGGGGATACATGATGTATATACAGCTACAGAATTGTATTAAATATTTATTATTTAAACATTTACAAAATCAGAATTTCGACATCTATTCATTTGTTATCGCCGATTTAGTAATTGCTTTAAAAGAAATTTAATTTTTGTTAATAATAGATATGAGCCTATAGGTATTGTTCCTCGTATCTTTTTGAATACATAGACAAATTTTCATGTATTTCCATTCCCTCATATTTTTGTGAGGACTTGCACAAATTCACATGCTTTTACCCAGCCCGCTCTGCCGGTTCGACGGGACCGATGTAGTAATTGCTTTAAAAAAAATTTAATTTTTGTTAATAATAGATATGAGCCTATAGGTATTGTTCCTCGTATCTTTTTGAATACATAGACAAATTTTCATGTATCACCATTCCCTCATATTTTTGTTAAGACTTGCACAAATTCACATGCTTTTACCCAGCCCGCTCTGCCGGTTCGACGGGACCGATGTAGTAATTGCTTTAAAAAAAATTTAATTTTTGTTAATAATAGATATGAGCCTATAGGTATTGTTCCTCGTATCTTTTTGAATACATAGACAAATTTTCATGTATTTCCATTCCCTCATATTTTTGTGAGGACTTGCACAAATTCACATGCTTTTACCCAGCCCGCTCTGCCGGTTCGACGGGACCGATGTAGTAATTGCTTTAAAAAAAATTAATTTTTGTTAATAATAGATATGAGCCTATAGGTATTGTTCTTCGTATCTTTTTGAATACATAGACAAATTTTCATGTATCACCATTCCCTCATATTTTTGTTAAGACTTGCACAAATTCACATGCTGTTACCCAGCCCGCTCTGCCGGTTCGACGGGACCGATGTAGTAATTGCTTTAAAAAAAAATTAATTTTTGTTAATAATAGATATGAGCCTATAGGTATTGTTCCTCGTATCTTTTTGAATACATAGACAAATTTTCATGTATTTCCATTCCCTCATATTTTTGTGAGGACTTGCACAAATTCACATGCTTTTACCCAGCCCGCTCTGCCGCTACGTTATTTAGACGTAATTAGGTTTACCGAGCATAAAAATTACTTTTTCTGCTTCTTATTACCTTTTAGAGATAACTCTATTCACCATAAAAGGTTTATTATATGTAACAATAATAATCATATACATTTATATATATATATATAAAGTCAATATTTCTACAAGTAATTTGCTGCTGAACTGGTCCACAGACAAGTTAGTTTGCATTTGTTGACGCTGCAAGTTAACGGCAGATTCACACTAGAGATGTATATTATCGTTATTTTCCAGTATTAGTTATAACGGCAACGGAGCTATCCAATAACGTGTTATCGTAACCTGTTATTTTGACAACTGTTATTACTACTGTTATTATAATACAGCCCCGTAATTCTGAGGTAAACTTTAGTGTCTACATTATCATTGCTTCCATATCCATATAGATTGCTTCCATATCCATATAGATTTGGATTTTCTTTTGCTTTAGCTACACTGCATGTATTAGAAATATTTGTTTGGAATACGAAGGTCAATAAATAATTTAGTATTATAAATAGGATAATATAACGTTTTATTGACCGGTATTATATTTAATTTAACATAAAATAACAAAGATTAGTAGTACTATCATAATAGTCATTTCTACATACGTGGCGTTACTTATGCAATAGGTAATTGTTTGAATTTAAAAACAGTAATTGTTGAATATGTTTTGATTTCAAACAAGAACGACGCTCGGTTACAAAGGTACCTGCTTTTAAAATTTATCATCTAATAGTACCTAACAAATATCACAGCAACTGTAAACTTGATCAATAAAAAATAAAATACACTCACTTTATATTATTTTAATTAATTATCTCTTTCACTTAAATAATAAAAATAAAGTATGTTAGTAGTTTTCTTTACTAAACTAGCTATGAACGCTATGGTAACATTCGTGAGAACAGAAAGCCAAATACTGTAGCTACAACTATTCTTTATTTGATTTATAAATAGGCCTATTCAAAATTGAACGGCTAGGTTTCCTCTTAAAACTCTTTCCTGTCTCAACCAACAGGATTCCCCCTCCACCATCGGCAGCGGAAATCGACAACAGTTATTAACAACAGTTGGTGGGGCAACCACAAAAATAGTGAACAACGAGGCTTCTTGAATACAAATTCAGGCCGCCCAAGTGGCAAAAGAAGAAAAAAATCGTTATACCTCAAGAACTATTTAAGATACAGAAACCAAACTTTGCACACATCTATAATATTATAAAGAAGAGGTGGTTTCTGTATGTTTGTTTGTGGGTTTGTTGCGGCAAGTGAATGCGAAAAATACTGAACCGACCGGTTTGAAATTTTAGGCAAAGGTAGATCTTAAACTCATGCAACACATAGGCATACTCATTTCCTTAAAATCCTCTCGGGCTACGCCCTGTGAACGTCCTAAGTTTCAATGTTTACATTTTTAGAGAATGAAAACATAAAATTACTTGAATGTCAATAGCTGTGAATACTAAAATTTGACAGTTCGAGAAGAAGGAGAAGAAGAAGAAAGAGCTGCCGTGACCGTCTGAGGTTTCATGTTTTCTAATGACAACATCCGTTTGCACTATATTTTGACAGTTCAGGAAGAAGAAGAAATAAAATTGGTTTTTCAGATAAACTGCTGGATCGAAATTAGTGAATTATTTGAAATAGCGGAATGGTAGATTTAAAGTTTTTTTCCGACGACTGTCTCTATTACATTAATCCTTATCCTTTCCCAATATTTGACATATGTTACTTTGAAATTTTGTAGACATTCCTGTTTTGTCATTTTGTAAACAATGAAGAATTAATTAACAATACCTTAAATGTATCAGTAGAGCCTACACCTTTCAGCCTTTTTAGCCCGTGCGAAGAACGGGTACTTTGGCTAGTCTTTAATAAGGGATTTGGAGTTTGGACTAACGAAAGAATAGCCTTCTTCGCCACGGCAATACTCGATCGAGACGAGAGTGGTATCATTGATTATTTATTTATTTATTTAATCGATATTTCCCCATTAGGAGAGCGATTGAACTGAAATACATGATTTTAATTTTGAACGTTTTCCCTCTTCCTCTTCCAGAAACTCTTCATTCTCTCAGAATGTTCTCTCTTCCTTTCTTCTGTCCACTTTTTGTTAGGTTGTTGCGTTGTTCTTTGCTCGAACTTCACATTCATGATTTTATTCCGGCACTCGTTGCGGTCATCGAGGTTTTCTATCTTGATCTCTTGCATGTCCTTCTGAACCTCCTTTAGCCAGGTTTTTATCATTGATTATATGAATATAAGTTCTTCTATCATCTATGGTGGTATGTTTGTGTAAAGAAGATAAAAAAAAACAGAATTATTTTACCATGAAAAAATATGAATTGGATTCTGATAGTTGTTGGTGTTTGAATTATCATATCATTATTAATGTTATTGATTGGTGATCCGTTATCTCTCATCCACCACTAGTTATGATGACTCAATAATTTTATGATGAGTCATATGAAAATCATTGACATCACGAGACGATGTCATAATTTAAAACTTTGAATTATTCACACGTACATGATAACACACTTACTATCGTTTGTCTCATTTACAACAAGAATATTTTAAAACAAGGTAATCTTTATTATTATTAGAGAAATCTGGGGTTAGACACATTTTAAAGTGATATTATTTTCTTTTCAATCATTATATATTATAGGTTACATATATCTTTAACATTTTAATGTTTTATTTTTCATTTACATTGTTTTTTATCAACGAATTTTCCAATCAATGTCAGCCTGCCAATATGACAAATTTTGTTGAACCGTAACTTTGCCATTGATTAGATTTGCCATTAATAGTATAGCCTCCTAGTTTTATGCTAGGCTAGGCCAAGTTGTAATTTGTCAACTAAACAATTATGCAAACGGGACTGTAAATGCACCACAATAGCAGAATTTAACAAATTGCTGACAGGTGGTATTGGAATAATTGTTATTGAATCTGAAAGCAAAATCCTAATAGTTTTGCTAAGGATGTTAACTTTTAAAATGTAATTCAAAGAATTTAAAAACTGACTATACTCAAAAGTTTGTTGAAAGTAAATTTACCAGCCATCGGTTGAATGGTTAACACTCCACTCAATTTCACTAATCACTCCACTCAATTTCACTTTTCTCAATTTTCCACCAAAAATTCAGTACGGTATTTGGTTTGGGAGGTGGGGATGGCGAGGCAGGTGTCTATTTTTATATTAATAGACAACATTCTTTTTTCGTGTAATGTAAACCAAAGCATTTTA
Organism: Nephotettix cincticeps; assembly: GCA_023375725.1. Lineage (NCBI taxonomy): Eukaryota > Metazoa > Arthropoda > Insecta > Hemiptera > Cicadellidae > Nephotettix > Nephotettix cincticeps. The sequence goes on along the minus strand of CM041786.1, from coordinate 127,940,938 downwards.
ATGAAAAAGTATCTTACTCGTATGAAATAAGTTACTGTTGGATATTTAAGTTTTAATTGTTTTATTTTATAGGCCCTACTTTTAGCGAATTTCCCTTATGGTATAAACTATTACTGTAGGTTTCATTGCAAGACATGCCTAAGGGACAACAAATTTTTCGTTTTAGTGGAAAAAAAATAGTTGTTAAAATATATATATGTCAGTAAACGTTTGGTAGAATTGGTAATTAAATTTGGTAGAATTGTGTATTCCAACATTTACTCGGACGAGTTAAGATTTTTATTTCACTTACCAACCTATATTTTTGGATAAAACTTTGTATTTGGCTTCATGTGGTAGAGATCCATCCATTTTAAAATCATAGTTGATGTGACTGGGACCGTGGCGTGTCCTGTAATCCAGCAACTTGGGGGTCACGAATTGTGGATAGTTGCGAGTGATGGTTTGTGTGTGTAGTGTTCTCTTGTGTGAATTAACGTCCGCATGAATGAATACTTGTAAAAATGGTCCGATCGAACCCAAATTTGGTAGAATTGTGTATTCCAACATTTACTCGGACGAGTTAAGATTTTTATTTCACTTACCAACCTATATTTTTGGATAAAACTTTGTATTTGGCTTCATGTGGTAGAGATCCATCCATTTTAAAATCATAGTTGATGTGACTGGGACCGTGGCGTGTCCTGTAATCCAGCTACTTGGGGGTCACGAATTGTGGATAGTTGCGAGTGATGGTTGGTGTGTGTAGTGTTCTCTTGTGTGAATTAACATCCGCATGAATGAATACTACGTTAATCCGTAAATACCATCTTAAAAATTAGCAGGCCAGTTTGAAATTCAGAGGCAGTGGTTTGGATTCTACGTTAAACTGTACGCCCCTTAGATATGTCATTGACTATTGGGCTATTAATTAACAGTTCTATCTAAGGAACATGTCATCCTTAGTCAGTAAAAAGACGACTATATCACGCCACAATCATCCTACACTGATTTCTCATTCGTACTTTGCTTAAAATACCTACCTGGTTAGGTTGCCATTTCAGTATATAGTAAGAATAACATGACAGCTTTTTTCAACAAGCATGCCCTTTTCCCATGTTAATCTTATGGTGAATAGGCAAATTCCCTTATTTATGGACGGATATTGATTAAACTTGGTATATGGTCAAAATAAAAATAGTTTATGGTAAAAATGCCTATATATAGTGTTCCTCATAGCAGCAAACCGGCTTCTTTCCCATGTTAATCTTAAGGAGAATAGGTAAACTTTTATTTATTACCCACGGATATTGATATTAAACCTGTTATATATTATTAATGATTTGGAAATTCTCTGAGTATGCAGGTCTGCTGCGAAGGGGGTATTTTATATGAACAACTGCAAAAGATACTTTTCTTATAATTAAGATAAAAATCCTTTCACCCTTCAACAAACGGTGTTCTTTTAGGACGTAAGGGTAAGGAATGTTATTGAACAAGTAGCAGTTGCGATACTTAACAAGTTGTAGGCTACCCTTAAAAAACATGAGTGATTATGACTGCTTAGCCTTAATACCTATCTGTTAACTCGGGTCAAAAAATATGGTATTAAAATAATAATACAGTAGAACTCTGGTTATCATAACGCCAATAATCGGAATTGTCTCGGTGTGAAAATGAGCATAAATACAAGGATGTATGTGACGCAACACTAAAGTGTGGAGGCGTAGCAGAGGAAACCAAAGGACAATGATATGGCTCGGCGATTTCTTTACTAATAAAAAATTAGTAAGGATAAGAATTATTTAGTAAATTAGCCATAAAATAGTATTAATAGTAAGAAGTATTGGCCATCATGTATTTCTATTTCAAATGCAAACATCCTAATTTTTAATTATTTGAATCAACTTCAGTCCCAATTAATTTTACTAAGCAGAGTTATACCTACTGTAAAAGAAAACAAGGATAAGCAGTTTTAATATTTTTATTAGCGAATTTCCCATAGAGAAAAAGCTATTACTGCCGGTCTCATGGTAAGATTTAAGCCCGGGACCATGTTATTTTTTCGTCTTTAGGTGCCCAGAGTCCAAAAACAATAGCAGTTAAAATTTATATACACACACACACACAATATATATATATTTATTTATATATATATATATTTATGTGTGTGTGTGTGTGTCTGTGATAACTCTTGTAAAAATTGTCCGATCAAGACCAAATTTGGCAGGGACGTGTTCCTACATTTGCTGGGACGAGAAACCAAAATAATCGGTCAATCGGAACAGGTAGTTTGGGGGGTTTTGTATCCAAAAAACAGGGTTTTTGCAGTTTTAAAAAATTTCAAATTTTATATTTCACTATTAGAATCAGTTCAAAAAACTACAAAATTTGGATGAAACTTGATATTCAGCTTCATGTGGTTGAGATGCATTCATTTATGCTTAAAAATCATAGTTTATGTGTTTTAACATGGCAGCTAACCTGCATACTCTTTTCCCTTGTTATTCATATAGAGAATAGGCAAACTCTTTTATTCATGGACAGATTTTTATGAAGCCTAAGGTATACTTATAAATGATCAAAATAAAAATTGTTTACGATAGAAACACCTACGGTACTTTCAGTGTTGCTCACAGCAGCAAACCTACATACTCTTCCCCATACTAATCTTATGGAGAATGGGTAAATAACTCTCATATTTATCGACAGATAATGATAAAACTGACCACTTGACTTGTCGTATATTATTATTATTATGTTATTGATTTGGAAATTCGCTGAGTATGCAGGTCTGCTGCGACGGGGGTATTTTAGTCCTTAAATACCCCATAATATTTAAACCTTATTACAATGCTGTTTTTACATGATTAAAAAACTTTCAATTTTAACCAACTGTATTTTGTTTGTAGACACAACAGTAATCCTTACGAGATGGCAACAGTATGGAAAATACTAAACTGTTTTGATGGCAAGAAGCCATTGGACATAGGTTGTTTTGCCATTATGATTTTAAACCGCCCTGTATCAGTTCCTAAAAAACATATTTTAAACTTTTGGAATAAAGGTTTGTTATGCTTAAAATAGTGGTAATTCAGTTTTTAGTAAGGTATTTTTAATTGTACTCTCTTAGTTTGATAAGCACACCCTTTTACAGTAATATATTTTTGATTAAAGTTAGTTTTAATCAAAATAATTATGTGTGCTTATAATAGTCACGTTAAAATCCTGTTAACTCAAACCTGAAGAGACCAATTGAAATTTTAAAAAAATTAGAAAGTTGAATAAGTCTAGGCCCATTGAATTTTTAAACCTAATTCCTAGAAATTCCTAATTAATTATTTCTATCAACACTTTTACTGAAACCCTTTAGGTTTCGCTGACCACCAATGGCTTAAATAAGCTTTATTTTGAACACTTGATGGCAATATATAATAAAAATATATCACTGTACATACTTGTGGACCTAATTTGTATTCACATCATCAGAAGAGGCAAATATCTCTTTTCAACACCATTTACCTTGGTTAAATGGTGTACCTTTGTACCTTGGTAAAGTATTAATAAATACTTAAACCATGTAAAATAGTAATATAAATAATATAAAATAATAATACAATACATAAAACTTGTTTTCCTTTTAGCGAATTTCCCTTAGGGTAGAAACTATTTTTAATCATTACAACTTGGTCAGAGGAAGCATAGGCCTCTTCAAAAACCATAAAAGAAATACTGAAACCACTGGACTCACTAAAGGAAGAGAATATTATTATAATATTTTTTTTATAAAAAAAAATTATTTTCAAAGTAATTTTTTTTTAGAATTATTTTTTTAAGAGTTTATCGTAAAAAACAATTTTAGGTGCTTTGTGCACATCTATTTTTGTTTCATTGCAGGTTCAAGCAGATTGGTTTCTTGCTACTTACACACAAGTATGATGTTTTCCCCACACTTCTTTCTTCATAGACTGGTTTCCTAAGGAAATGTTGGCTGGTCCTTTCAATCCTGGCAAAAATCTGAAATGTTTCTAGCAGGCGTTCTTACTTTTCTAGGTAAGAAAAGTAAGAAATATTTTTTACTTTTGCATGAAAAATCAAGAATCTTTTTGCTGTTCCAAGCATTAGAGACAGTTTATTCTGATTTTTTTTGTTCATTCAATACATAATATTTTCTCACATGTAATTTCATTCATTGGTTCATAGTCTCATAAACTAGATCAAAAAATGTCATCCTTACCTGAACTAGATTCTTCACTACATTAATATCATTCTTCATATTCCGATAGAACAAAGTCTGTATCAGCATTCGAATCATCAACAGTTGATCCGCTCTGTCTATCCAAACGCCACTCTAACCATTTCGAAGCCCTCAGCATGGGAGACCAGCAATTCACACAAAAACGGACTTCCAAGGATAAGTGACTACCCGAAACTAAAAAAAGTTGGTTTTGGCCGCTTATAGGGGAGGTAGTGGAAAGGTATTAGTAGGATGGAAGGTACTGCTTAAACAGTTTTGCTAATAGTAAATAGTAAAAAAATAAAAATCTTCTGGTACTTGTGAGACTGGGGTTTTGGTAAAAGTGTCGTTAGTGGTTATAATTTATCATATTTAATTTTAAATATAGAACTATTCCAAATATGTAGAGTCTATTTTACTAATTTTGTTTCCAGCCAGCTATCGAGCCACAGTGGATGGTGGAACTGACAGGTGGTATGAATTTGTTTCCTCCTTGTCTAATGAAAATTCTGATCCACCGGAACTGAAGAAGATTCATCCGGATCTAGTCTCAGGAGATTTTGACTCAGTTAAACCTGAAACTCTTCAAAAATGCAAGAAAAACAGTGTAAAGATCATCAATACTCCAGACCAAGACAAAACTGATTTTTCTAAAGCCTTGGAAGAGATTTGGAGGGAAAATAATGGGCAGGTATGTTGTTACTGTAGGAAACGTTGTGGTAATATTTTAATCTTAATATCATCAAATTACTTTTCACTTTGTTTACAACGTTAATGCCATATAGGCCCGATACCACTGTGGTTGAAGAACTAACCGAAGGACTGATGAATGTCACATGCAGTGTTTTCTATTTTTGCCACAAGGATGTACGAGGGTTGTCCAAAAAAGTAAGCTCAGTTATGAAATAAAAAATAAACCAGTTTTATTATATACATCTTAAAACTACATATTTTCTCTACTCTTCAACATATGCATCAAACAAATTCAAGCACTAATCATATCTCTTAACAGTTTTATAATTGTCTTAAAAAAATCTGCCCTGTGAGAACGCAGCCAACCTGTCGTAGCATTTTGAAGTTCTTCATCAGTAGCAAACTTTTGAGATGCAAGCCACCACTTCATTTACCCATGGGAAAAGATGGAAATCATTCAGAGCCAATTCCAGGCTGTAGGGGGATGGTCAAAAAACATTTGAACTTTTTCAAAAGTTAGGTTGTTCTTTGAGCTGCGTGAGGGCAGGCAACAAACAAACACAACACCAGATGTGTAAACCATGACGCTTGTTCTAAATCGCTTGTCGTAGCCGTTTCAAGATTTCACAATATAATAAGCTGCAGATGTATTGGTCACACCAAGTTCCATAAATTCAACGAGCAAGATGTTCTTAACATCCCAAAAAACTTTAACCATAAATTTTCTTGCTGAAAGAGATAAGCAAGCTTTCTTTGATTTGCTTGGCGAATCGGTATGACCCCATTGCATTGACAGTTGTTTTGTTTCGGCATTCACATAGCCTACCCAAGTCTCATCTCCGGTAACAACCTTGTTCACAAAAAGTTTCTCCTTCAACTTCATATCGAGTAAGAAAGTCAATGGAAGAACTCATTCTTTTCATTTTGTGATGGTCGGTTATTACTTTTGGAATCAAAAGAGCACAATACTTGTGATAGCCAAGTTTTTCTGTCAACCTGGCTACCCATACCACCTATCTCGCCACGCCCAAAGGGAGTTTAATTTGTGGATTGGGCTCGGATGAGTATTTATAACTTGTCCTGTGCACTCGAATGTCCAGCTGTACTGACCATCACCATTTTCTCGCCGCAGTCGAATTAATTTTTATATGAGCTGTCATATAAAAACAGCTCGGATGGCCAGTGGTACTGTACGAGATTATATCCGAGTTGCGATTAGAAGGCCAGCAGTACTAGCTGTACTGCTGTATACTGCCAGTACTGGCAGTACTGGTTGGTATGAGACTCATTTCTCATTCATACTTGGCTTAAAATTCCTAACTGGATAGGTTCATTTCAGTGAAAAGTAATGTAAACTGTAAAGTTAAGTAAAAGAATTAGAGAACATGCAATATCTTATTAAAAACAAACCGATTACTATCCACAGTAATGATCAAAATTAATCATTACTTTAATATTGAGAAGATATTTAGTATTATAATAGATCAATGGTTATTACCAGGTACACTATTTTAATTTTTTCATTATAATATTTAAAGTAAAGATTTTAATCAACGTAGAGTAAGTTTTAAAATTTGGTATAATTTTTAACAAAATCAAATGTTTAAAAAATAAGTTAGCATCAGGTATCACTTATGACCTTAAGATTAATAGTTCAGTTTGTAAATAGTATGTAGTAAGTAGATAAAATAATAGTTCATATGTAAATATTTCATTATTTACTTACTCTTACTCCTGTGGCCATGTAAACCCAAGATGGTTTTTAACCTCGCCAACGACTCGCCTCCATTCTTCTCTATCTTCTGCCAATTCCACTGTTGCTCCCAAAAATCTTGTGTCCTTTAAAACTTGATCTCTCCACCGCAGTCTTGGTCTTCCAAGAGGTCTTTTACCATCAGGCCTGCCGTTGTAAACCTGTTTTATCAAGCTGGAATTGTCTCTTCTCAATATGTGGCCCAGCCACCTTAGGCGCTTGCTCTTTATTAACGCAACTATGTCCGGCTCATGATAGCTCTCTCTTAGTTCTCTATTTTTCCTAATTCTCCAAACTCCTGTTTCATAAATAGGTCCAAATATTTTTCTTAAAACTTGATTTTCAAAATTTATAAGCTTTTTTTCTGAAGATTTTGTAAGTGCCCAAGCTTCACAGCCATACAGAATTATTGGTTGTAATATGGTCTTATAAATTCTGATTTTTGTCGTCTTACTTAGTAGTTTGCTGCTCAGCAGTTTGTTCAAACCCCAATAGCACCTGTCAGCTGTTTTCATTCTATTAAGAATTTCATTTTCTTCCCTATTACTACTAACTATTGTTACTCCTAAATATTTAAATTCTTTAGTCAAATTAAAGCTATAGTTCAGCACTTTTAATGGTGTTGCCTTATTCACCTCTTCCCTACATATCTTCATATACTGAGTTTTATCTTCGTTTACTACCAGTCCCAACTTTCCTTGCTACTATTAATAGAGTTTCCGCTAAGTTATTTAAGTCTTCTCTATTCTCTGCAATAAGTGCAACATCATCTGCATAGGCTAATATATTTATTTTCCCATCAATATAGGCACCACCAGCTGTCTCTTTCACTTTTCTTAGGGCTTCCTCTAAAACTAAATTGAATAATAGGGGAGATAAGCCATCTTCCTGCCTAACCCCTGTGCTAACTTCAAAACTGTCTGTGTAATCTCGTTCTACCCTTACTTTACATCGTGATCCCTCAACACACATTTTAATCAAATTTATTAACTTGTGTGGTATTTTGTATTTGTTAAGAAGCGACCACATTTTTTGCCTTACTGTCATAGGCTTTGCTGAAGTCAACAAATAATATATAAACATTCTTATTAAATTCCCAGTATTTACTTATAATATCTTTTAGAACAAATATTTGATCTGTGGTTGACCTTCCCTTCATGAAACCTGCTTGGTGGTCTCCAACTATTTCTTCAATATACTTCTTCAATCTGTTCAACAGGATTTTAGAGAGTATTTTGTACGCTGCTTCCAATAAAGATATTCCTCTATAATTCTTACAATCTAATTTATCTCCTTTCTTATGAACTGGTATAACCACTGCTTCTTTCCAGTCATCTGGCATCCTCTCTGTCTTCCAAATTTTGACTAACATTTTGTGCAAATATTGCTGTATTCTTTCGCCTCCATGTTTTATCATGTCCATTGTGATTGAACTCTCCCCTGGGGCTTTGCCATTTTTAAATGACTTTATACCTACTATAACTTCTTTAAACATTTTTGCCTCCTGGATTGAAAATGAACATTAAATAATATAGGTTTAAATACCTTTCGTCTTCAATCCAAATATGTAGTATAGAAGCTACTAGTTTCGGGAGGTTATACTCCCATTTTCAAGCTTACAATTCGTCATATATAGTTGCTTCAAGACACATCGTCTTCGTCAATCTTGATGTTAAAAAAAATACATTTACACTTATACAATTTAAAACACACGAAACATTAAAACGTTGGCCGGCCACGAACGAACTTTGAGTACACATCCGGCGATGCATAAGACCACGACACGACTCAGTCGAGTCGAGACTCAGTTGAGTCGTGTCGTGGTCTTATGCATCGCCGGATGTGTACTCAAAGTTCGTTCGTGGCCGGCCAACGTTTTAATGTTTCGTGTGTTTTAAATGTATAAGTGTAAATGTATTTTTTTTAACATCAAGATTGACGAAGACGATGTGTCTTGAAGCAACTATATATGACGAATTGTAAGCTTGAAAATGGGAGTATAACCTCCCGAAACTAGTAGCTTCTATACTACATATTTGGATTGAAGACGAAAGGTATTTAAACCTATATTATTTAATACTATAACTTCCTCGGAGGTTGGTTCAGGTACAAGCACATCTTCTGGTACTTCAACTGTTCCAATCCTACTATCTTCATCTTCATCAATTAAGTCCCCATTCAAGAGGTTACAAAAATAGTCTTTCCAAACAGCCGTTCTTTCCCCCACCATCGACCCTGATTCATCTTTGATCCCGAAAGATTTCGGTTGGTAGCCTTTTCTGAAAAACCTTACTGACCTATAGAAATATTTAGAGTTGTTTTTAGGTCTGTCTTCTTCTGCTATTAGCAATAGATTTTTTATGTACTTCCTCTTTTCTTATCTAAGAAATCTTGTGACTTCTCTATTCAGACTATTATATTTTTCTCTTGTTTCTTGTGTTTCATGTGTCAATAATTTTTGTTTCGCTTCTCTTCTCTGTTCTATGAGTTTTCTGCATTCCTCACGAAACCAAGGTTTATTTGGTTTTCTTTTCTTACTAAAGACTTTAGTGGCTGATTCCTTCAATGCAGTTTTAAAATTTGTCCACATATTTTCTACTTCTTCTTCATCATCATCATTATACTCTTCTTCCAGTATTGCAAATCTTTTTGACAGTTCTAACCTAAATTCTTTGGCCTTTTTTTTCTTCGAACAGTAACTGAGTTTCAACCTCTTTGTGCGTTTTCTTTTCAATCTTTAATTAAAAATATTTCATTACCTTAAAAAATTTAACTCCCAATTATCCATGGATGGATGGATTGTGAGGTTTCAGTGGGCTGAAGGCCCACTGCGGCTGTTATAGGACTACGTCCTCTTCAGCCAAGGATAGGTTTTGATGTTAGGTTTTGGTTGCGGGTTGAGTGAGGTTTTGGTTGCGGGTACTGTGGTTATGGTCAGTGAATGGATGGTTTCGGTTTAGGAACACATTAAGCTATGGTGGGAGGTTGGCTAGGTGGTGGATGGTGAGGCTAGGACGGTCGGTGAAATAAGGATCGAAGAAGGGTTGTAGGATGTCAGAGGTTCGGGCTCGGTCGAGGTACTTTGTGTTGAGGTGATGGAGGAAGTCACGGAGGGGTGGGATGGAGTGGGCGTCGTATACCGAGGCATTGCGGGCCCAGGGGGGGAGATGAGAAGCCAGGCGTAGTGCCCTTCTCTCGGTGGCTTCCAGGCTGGAAAGGAGTCGGTCTGGGGCGGTAAGTAGTTGAGGATGGGCGTAGGTGATGACTGGACGGATTATGGATGAGTATAGGGTTGCTAGGGTGGAAGTGGAGCAGGGGCGGGTGCGGTTATTTAGAATCCGGAGGGCACGTAGACGGGAAGTGGCACGCTTTTTTGCGTCTAGGATGTGGGAGGAAAAGGTAAGGCGGGAGTCGAGTTTTACCCCGAGGTAGGTACATGTCTGGGTAAGTGGGAGGCGGACATTATTGAGGAAGATCGGATTGGATTGGAATTTACGGAAACGGCGGGCACGAAAGTTGAAGAAACAGAGTTGGGTTTTGGATGGGTTGATTAGGATACGCCACCTGTTGCAGTAGGATAGGTAGTCGGAAAGGGTTTGGTTCATGCGGCGGATTGTGACATTGTGGTGTCGGTGGGAAGTCCAGAAAGCCGTGTCATCAGCGAACTGAGCCAGGCCACTGTTGGTGTCGGTGGGACCACGTGGGATGGGGGCGGGGAGGTCACGGACATAAAGGATGTACAGGAGGGGACTAATAGCTGAACCCTGGGGAACCCCAGCGTTCAGGGTGAAGGAGGTGGAGAGGGAACCACGGCAGCGGACTTGGGCGGTGCGCCCGTCAATAAAGTGGGAAACCCACCTTATGACGGGTGCGGGGAGCTGGAGGTCAAGGAGTTTTGCCCTAAGGCCATTGTGCCACACGGTGTCAAAGGCCTTTTGGACACCCATTAGGGCGAGGAGGGAGGGGTTGTAAAGGGAGTTGTTCGTCTGGAGGCATGTAACGACCCGCAGAAGCTGATCGTACATGTTTACCCCAGGGCGAAAACCGGCTTGGGTAGGCGGAAGGAGGCTCAGGGAGTTTAGGTGGAGGTGGATTCAATTATCTATGTTTTATCAGTGACCAATGGGTTTACATTGCAAAATACCCTAAATAATTGATATTTTACTGTAAATATAAACTGAGACTGTCTGGGTATGTTATATAGTGTTTTTGTAAATATTCAGTGATTAAATAATGAAATGCTCAACAGTTAGACAGCGTAATAGCGGTTGTTGACAATTCTGGAAGATTGGACCACATCATGTCAAATCTCAATACTCTCTTTGAATCCCTCCATCATCATCTTTACTTATTAGGTAGGTTCTAAGTTTGATAACGTATTATTATTTATTTTAAAATCTTTTGAAAATTGTTGTTTGATTTCAATGTAACCAGTAGTTGGTCACTGTTGCGGCGATGCAGTTAATATAATAACGGAGCACACTGTGCAACATTCTGTGCAAATAGGAAAACGCCCTTTAAGCTAAAATATGGGTTCCTTAGGTCCTTATAGGCATATGGTATCCTATAGGAATACTTTTTAAAATAGTATTTTAAGTTGTGGTAACTTATATGGCCATGGCTTGAATATAATTTCAATTTTTCCAAAGAAAACATTTAGCATTAATTATTACTTTCTCTCATTATAGAGCCCAAGTAAAACCTTGTTTATTAAAAAATGTTCTTACTGTTTTTAATTTTTTTTATTAATTTGTTTCTCATAAATGTAAAAGATAACATCCCATCCATCCTTTGAGATTTACACTCACAAACATATTTTACTTGACCAAAAAATAAAATAGATGACCTTTTATCAGATTAACTATGTCATACTATGTAACTCCTTTTTTCAAACGAAATCTGAGGAAATTTCGTTTCATCACCTGAAAGACGTTATGCAAGTTACTTTTAAAGTGAGGAAGCCTATGTTCCATGTTTCCATTTATTTTATATTAAACCTCTTGGTGGTGGACCGATTGTTGCATGTGTTGCGGGGAGTTGCCAGCTCATTTTGAGGATGGTGCAGACTATTTAAAAAAAAAATTATATAAAATCCAATTTTAATACAAACATATAAATATTCATATCCATTTTTGTAGAAAAACCGGACAATTTGAAGATGCTAAGATAAAAAAAAATCCAGGAGGGTAAATTTTTTATAAAAATTTAAAAAACTGAAAAGTGTTAAAAATTTGTTTAACTCGCGAACACGTAAAAACATGACTAATGTTTTTATGTTTATTATGTTTGTAATCAATATGGTTTTTTGTTGTTTGATTTCAATGTAACCAGTAGTTGGTCACTGTTGCGGCGATGCAGTTAATATAATAACGGAGCACACTGTGCAACATTCTGTGCAAATAGGAAAACGCCCTTTAAGCTAAAATATGGGTTCCTTAGGTCCTTATAGGCATATGGTATCCTATAGGAATACTTTTTAAAATAGTATTTTAAGTTGTGGTAACTTATATGGCCATGGCTTGAATATAATTTCAATTTTTCCAAAGAAAACATTTAGCATTAATTATTACTTTCTCTCATTATAGAGCCCAAGTAAAACCTTGTTTATTAAAAAATGTTCTTACTGTTTTTAATTTTTTTTATTAATTTGTTTCTCATAAATGTAAAAGATAACATCCCATCCATCCTTTGAGATTTACACTCACAAACATATTTTACTTGACCAAAAAATAAAATAGATGACCTTTTATCAGATTAACTATGTCATACTATGTAACTCCTTTTTTCAAACGAAATCTGAGGAAATTTCGTTTCATCACCTGAAAGACGTTATGCAAGTTACTTTTAAAGTGAGGAAGCCTATGTTCCATGTTTCCATTTATTTTATATTAAACCTCTTGGTGGTGGACCGATTGTTGCATGTGTTGCGGGGAGTTGCCAGCTCATTTTGAGGATGGTGCAGACTATTTTTAAAAAAAATTATATAAAATCCAATTTTAATACAAACATATAAATATTCATATCCATTTTTGTAGAAAAACCGGACAATTTGAAGATGCTAAGATAAAAAAAAATCCAGGAGGGTAAATTTTTTATAAAAATTTAAAAAACTGAAAAGTGTTAAAAATTTGTTTAACTCGCGAACACGTAAAAACATGACTAATGTTTTTATGTTTATTATGTTTGTAATCAATATGGTTTTAATATTGTTAATGTTTTATGGATATAATTTTTAAGTATCCATACAAATTATATTGAATGAAAGCCTTTCATGCAAGATTTCATGCCTTTTGCAATTCCCCAGCTCACATCAACCTGCAATCGACATTTTATGTCGGTCTACTACTCAGGGGGTAATGAGTAAAGATAGAGGTTTTTAAAAACCTCCAAGGGGCGGTTATTTTATCAATAAATGGCAGTAATTTTTTCCCAATCGTGAAAACTCAGATTTTCAAAAAAATCTAAAAAATACTTCCCAACATAAAATTGTTAACTTATAATGTATAAAATTAAACATTACAACATATAGAATACAAAAATACCTTGGAAAAACACTTAGCTAAATAAATCATCATACAATACTATAATGAGTTGAATCCAAATAATTAAAATCAAAAAGTTTTTTAACTTGGTGAAAGATTTCATTGTATATTCACACACAAATTGAAAAACCATTAAAGCCATTTTGTTCAAAATGCAATTATAAAAAAGAAAATAACAATAAAAATAAACAAACATCCAGACACGGGCTAGCGACATTTTGACACCTGGTGTCTAGCGTCAGGTTGTAAGTTGTGAGGAAATGAATTGATAGGTTATTAACAAACAAAAAGCCAAATACAGGGTGTTCAGTAAAGTTGGAAACAAACTTTGAGGGATGATAGTACTAATCAAAATAAACCAAAAATATCCGATAAACATATGCCTATAACTCCTTAGTTTAGCCGCTAGCCGCCATTTTGTATTTTTTACAAAAATCATATCTCGAGAACTATTTAAGCTACAGAAATCAAACTTTATGGCTGTCTTTGACATATGACTGCATTTGCCAGGCAGTGACTCGGTGACGTGGCTCCTGACTCCTGGGCTGCATCATATACTTGTCCCTCATTCGCTGGTAGAGGCCAAGGTTTCCTGTGGACTCATCCCCATCGGCCACCCATCCACCGTGACCACTACAGGACTCAAGTGGAACTTAGGTCTGTGTGGACTCTCAAATCTGCCCAGTCAAAACACTGGAACACTGCAAACTCACACAAAAAAATTGAGCCCAGATCTGAACCGAAGAAAGTCTCATAAAAAATAACTTGGGAAAATCAATTGTAGCAGAAAAACTGACCTTATCAATTCAGTAATTTAGGTTGGGTATCATGTCATGATGAAGACATCAACAAACATTGTTCTAGACTGATGGAATCAATGCCAGATATTAGGCTTCAAAAATATCTATTTGGAAATTAAAATATATACAATAGGAGCGTATGCTTTTGATAATTAACAGTGCTCACCTATCCCCCAACAATAATTGGGAAACACTCTTTCCGAACTATTGGAAAAAATTAACTTTGAGCCAAGCTAAAACCCGGAAGGAAATTAATTTTGAAAATTGAAAACTTATTCCAAGGTTTCAAACCTGTTAAAATCGGCAACAATTTTGAAGGGGAAGTAGCTTTTCCAAAAAAATGCTTCACATAGATATAAGGATGATGAGCAAGAAATATTTTTTATTCTTTTTTACAAACTCACTCCATTAAACACTCTCTTGAGGTATTACAAATTTACTAAAGATGATTTTTCACATTTTTTTCCAGATAAAGATAAAATGCAGTTTGGTGGGTTGATAAGCTCATGTAACACTTACAGTGAGGATTGCAACGGACTAGTAACAATCGAGACAGACGGCCCACTGCTTTGGACTACGACCCTCGCCACTGACAATTCTTAATACAGGAAACAAAGAGATACTGGTTGTACCAGTCTTGCTTATTTTTTTAGATGAAATACTGAATAATATTTGTATTTATTGTGATCTTTCGCAATCCTTTACATCTTAAGCTCTGCTATATATTAATAGTGAGAAATTATTAGCTTTGTGGTAAGCTTACATTTTTATGCAACGTGATACTTGTGTGTATTACCACCACTACACTATTGTATTGTTATTATTTTACTGAGCATAGTATTGTTATATTGTATTATTTTAACCAGATGTGCCTTTTTAATGTGTATTTTTGAAATACAAACAATGTTATTTTAATATGCCTTTACTACTTTAAATACAGAGTGGTGAAAAAGTAGCTATACGTTAATGAAACATTTGATAAAAAAGTATATTTATTCATACAAAAAAACTGATCCAATTTATTTGAAGAGTATTAAGAAACATAAATCAACTCTTAAAAAGTTTGTACTTAACAAAAACACTCACTTCATTTTGTGTTCAAACTTTACCTTCACAGTCAACACACCGTGAAATTACATTTGTAATTACAATTTAAACACAATTTTTGGCAAAATTATTTATTTTCATGGATGTCTTAGCAACGTTGGTGAAGGAATTCTACCATCTGATTAACATCACTAGGTTTCTTAGAAAAAACATTATCTTTGACAACTCCCCAAAAGAAAAAATTAGCAGTGGTGTAGTGCAGCCGAAACTCAGATTTTTATACTTATACTTCGCCTTTTTATAGAGACTGGAAGGTAAGCGAGTCGCTTTCATGATCAACACGCAATATCGAGGCAATTTTAGGCGTTTTACATTAAACCTAACCTAACAACATCGTAACACCAAAATCAGACACTAGGGCTTACTTGAAGACCACATATATTTTTATAGTATCTAGTTTTTTAATTCAAAAATATATTTATTTTTACAACAACCTTGAGGCTGATTAAGAATTGTGATTATTTGTATTTTCAGACTTCAACCATTTAAATCCTATTCATTTTAACCTCTGTCTAAGATATTTATTTCAACACAACCTCTTCCTACAGAAGAGCCTTTAATTTCGATGAATTTGCGATGTTTTTTACAAAATAAAAGTTTGAGGATTTTCCTCCGTATTATGTGGTGAGTAAACTCATCTATAAATATGTTCTTCTTCCTTGACCTGCACTCGACAGTTTAGGTTGAAAAAGAAAGAGAACCCTTACTAAAAAGGGACCGTTTACCTACGATTGCAATACTTTGCCTGAATACAAAAGATACCCCAGGAGCATCACTAGTTGCATTAGCAAAATTAAACTTCGGTTTATGTAATTCTTTTTCAAAGAGATACAATCATCGTACACAATTCCTCGTGTTTAACCACACAATGACCTTCCTAAGGAACTTGCAGGCTTTGACTACCCGTTATACCCTCCCCCAAAGAGTAATGGCCTTCCTGGGAAGCACTGCTACACCACACACCGCTCCGGCACAGCTTTTTTTAGCACTGTATTAGTCAGATCGGGCAAACTTGCTAGCCATTCAATCAATCCTCTGTCCTTCAGTGTTATGAAAAATTACGGGTCTAATAACACACAAAATTCTAGCCCAAACTATTACTCCAGGTTGATTCAGCTGTTCTTCGATTGTCATGTGTGGATTATCAAAAGAGAAATTGACATAGTTGTGTCTATTTACGGCACCTGAAAGCTTAAAATTAGCTACATTGCGCCAAACAATTTTTAAAAAATTCCTCCACCTCCAGCCTCTTATCGTCGCACACCATCTGTGCTTAACTGGTTCCTGAGGTATCAGAGTTAAAATGCACCCAATCTTTAATGGTTTTTCACTGTGTGGTATGTCACAACCCACTAAATCTGAACTATACTTACTATAATTTAGTAACTTCCCACAATTAGGCAGAAGGGACGATTACAATGCGTTAATTTAATAATATTGCATATTTAATTGCTGCTAATAAAATCATTTTTAACATTTTTAGCAAATTTCCCATTGGGAAGAAGGTATTACCATAGGTCTCAAGGCAAGACCTAAGGCCGGGACCATGTTACTTTTTCATTTTGAGGTGCCTAGAGACCAAAAAAATTGTTGTTAAAATTGTATATACTGTATGTATATATATATGTCTATAACTTTGAAACCACTTGAAGTATCAACTTAAAGACTTGGTACCGGTACTTGTATGAGTACTAATAGGACCTATTTTGTACATAGTATCAAATTTCTACTTTTTACTACAGTAAAGCCTTGATCAACTGTCACCCTTTTAACCATCACCCTGCTAGCGCAAAAAAAATTATGTTTCCGTGTCAGCACCGAGCCGGGTCGTCTGTTGAGGCTCTATGATGAGTAGTGACGACTGTACTGCACACCTGCAATGGGCGTGAATCATTGGCGGCAAGGGTAGTGACCCAGCTGGTTAATCCCTTAGACTGTCTTCTGAATTCCACTGCTACTGTTTCATTTCAGTTCAGTATGGTGCGTGGCTACAGTGATCTGAAGTTATTGCCGATTTCGAGTGCAATGCCTCCTATTGTTTTATGAGCTTTACAGTTTATTGTTGACAGTGCTGTTTATACGAAGTGTGTAATGCTCTTCTGTTATGGCTGAGAAACGAAAACGTGTAGTTTTGGGACTTGACAATAAACAATAAATTATTAAATGCTGGTGCTTCTTCTCAGAAAAATTAGAAACATGAGTGCTTGAAAAGCTAGACGGGGAAAGAAACAAAAGAAAATGACGGATTATTTAAAAACTAAATACAGTACCGGAAATAAACAAAGTTTTGAGAGTAAAAGTATGTACATGTACAGTTGATATTTCATTGTTTTCTTATTAAAATATTTTAATGAAGTATTTTCCACTTAAACTGGCCTAGTTTTGTTTTTTCTCATTTAAAATAAATTCACATTAAGTACTAAACAGCAATCATGAAAATTAATTAGGACTTACAATGGCACCGTTATAACATGCAAGGCAGTGAATTGCGATGTTGCCACACCATACACTGTCTAGGTGCTAAGTTGTATCGGCACTATTATTTTTTCTGTTATCCGTCTATTCGGTTATCCGTTAAAGTCTCGGTCCCGAGGGTGACGGTTAATCGAGGTTCTACTATATTTCGAAATGGTAACCATTTCAATTTTATAAAGCACAATACCTCAAAAAACTAAACACAAATAAGATGTGAATTTAATATTCTTTAAGAAAATAAAAATTTTAACAGGGTTGTAACTCAAATAAGGGAGAAAAATACATTTTTCTAAAACTACTACTGTCAATTTTGGCTTTAATGGACAATTTAGGTAAGTACTGTAGTAATTTTACTAAAATTCAATTTTCTTCGTTATTTATGTTGTAACTCTATTAAAAGTTTACATTATCTTAAAGTAAATTTAATCCCGCAACTTTTTGTCTTTAATTTTTTTTGTAAAAACCCATGAATTATTGGACTTAGAAAATTTTAAATGGACGTCATTTTGAAACGGTACAACTTTGTACCGTTTCAAAATGACGAAGATTAAAATTATATTAGAACTGTTAAGATTGGTAATAAAAATTCAAAAACTTTTAAGAGATCTGGGAGGGCATTGTCCCTCATGCCCCCCTTACCTCCACCCATGCTCCATCGATATATGAGACAATGACAAGTACGGGACAAATGAAAAGGTGAAATGCAATTTAATTATTTTACCCAAAAAGCCCAATTTCAGTAGTTTTTGTGGAGTGAGCCCAGAGTTTTAACATACCGCACCTGCAACCATTCTGTGCATGGGCCAGTACATGCTGAGTAAGTATTGAAATACTCTCGCATTTATTTGATCTTTTATAAAATCAGGATGAGAGATATGAGTCTGACTAACTCTCTAGAACCACCCTTACAAATTGGGACAGTCATTCATCAGTTAATAGAATTTCAAGGAAAAATCCTTATCTGAAGTATTGATTAATGTCCCAGGAGAGGTAACAATTTTTATGTATATTTTCTTTAAAAAATTAACTTGATACTCTTGTCCATATGGTTCTTTATGCTGCATTACATACATTTGGTACCTGGACTGAGCCTGTATTATTCGTCACCACTGCAGACTACTTGGTGTACTTCACCTTGGTTCACTCCTTCAGCTGAAGCTAATGTTGAAGTACAGGGGCAACTTGTGGCATAGATTTAATTTATCATCTTACATTTACTCCTTCTCAAGAAATACATATGATAAAATATCACATTTTGACTTATATATGTATGGGTCCTATTATTTATCACTTTGTTGCGGATTTTATAGCTCGTACGGCTCCCAGCCCCCACAATTTACTGTTGGCACAATCTCAGACTTAACACCCTCTCATTCCCTTGGCCTCGTCTAGACCGTCCTTTTTTCCTCTTCAAGGTGGAACCCATTCTAAGACTTGTCATACTCACTCATGTATGTGTCCTATTACATACAGTCAGTACTGTTAACAAAGGATGATCCACCTCGGGTATATTGATTAATATTTGCATACAAACTGAATTTACACCTAAATCCCTTATACAGAGTAATAAGACCAGTTCGTAATCCAGAGTCAATATTGTAGTTTGGATCCCACATTCAAGTGTAGGTCTCTTGCGTATAATAATTATGTCATTGACTGTTACTGTCATTGACTGGTGTTAACACTGTTGTGTCACAGGATTATATCGTGAAAGCAGGAACTTGTCAGCCTCAGTCAGTGACAACAACAAGATTACAAGATCGTGCCCGATTTTCATTCATACTTAGGTTAAAATATCTATCTGAAAGGTAAAAATAATAATAAAATACTCAAGTAGCATTAATGTTTGGATTTATAGATTTACACTAACACAACACCAGAGGCGAAATAGATTGTTACTGGTACCAATTGTCAGCAAACATCCTCAATGTTTGTTTCATAGATCGGCTTATCTAATTCTAATTTCTAAAATCATTGACAGTGGTGAGATTAAAAAAAAACTTCAAGCAACTCTTGCAGTAAATTTATTTGCGCTCTAGGAATTGTTTACGACAGCAGATGTCTCGCCATTCAAATTTAATTAAAAGCGCATCCATGCAGTTCAAGGCAATTATTGTCACTTCATACATTATTTGGCATCAATTATTAGAGTAATCAATGTATGCTCAAAATCCTAATTTTATTGTATCTCTGGACACAAAAACCGACATATACACTGCATTATTTTCAGTGTAACCTCTGGCCAATATCTAGTTTCAAAATTTTCAGTCCCCACTAGTGCCTCTGCCGTAGCCTAACAACTGCTTATATAGCCAGGACCAACGGCTTAAAGTGCCTTCCGAAGGTGGTAGTCTGTAATATAAATTTCATATGTGTAGCATGACCGGGAATCAAACCGGCTCTTTTGGGTGGTAGACCATTACTCTACTCACTTAGCGATAACTGCCAGGAAACAAGGTAATCGATCAAATAACCTCCTTAGTTAGTCTATAACATTAACCAACCATTTTTTATAGTATACCTTTTATCTTTTTGAGTTCTTGAGATTCGCGTTGAGTGAGGGTATTTTTTATTGAAGTCACGTGGTAGCACTGTGGAACACTGAAAACGTAAAAGCAAACAAGCAAGCAAACTGTAAAGCAAAGAAACAGCAAGCAAGAATCAAAAAGCAATTGCTCAAAGCAGAAAGCACAAAGTACCAAGCAGAGCAGAAGCAGACCTATCAGCCAAGCACTGGCATTGGCATTACTGGCAAACAGTTGAGTTGACGAGTTAAGGGGAGACGATCAGGTTCCGTTCGGTCGGCTGCATTGTGTTTGTGTGTGTCAAGTGTGTTATGGTAACTTTGTCATATGCTTGTGTTTGTGCTTAAATAAAATACTCTGCAGTGTTATTCGTACTTGGATTGCAATTTTGTAAAGTAAGTATTTCAGTTTTCCCTAAAATATTTTAACTTATTACTCTCAATAATCATATGTGTTATGACTGATGAATAACTTATTTTATTATGGTACAATATCCTGGTGTTCAATGTTTTTGTTTGAATTTGGCAAATTATAATACACTGGCGTTTTTAACTTTCACGAATGTAGTTTTTGGTTATCAACAACTGAAGTATAGCCTATCCTTTAATATAATATTACATCATCAAGATGACTATTGCAGCGATCAAAATTATTTTGACATTTACCTTGTTTATTGATGTTGCATTAATGTCTGTTTATGATGGTAAATTGGTTAAATGTCTAGTCTGCAAGACAGTTGTTGAAGAGATGGCCAAAGATATCAACAATGTTAGTCCAAATCTCAAGTACAATGTTGGAAGTTATATTTTAGAAAATTCCAAGATTCTAAATAACCCAAGTGAAATGAGGAGATCGGAAATATTTATTTCAGAGTTGATGGATCAATTGTGTAATAAAATGAATGATTATGTTCGTGCTTATCATAAAAAAACAGGAGAGATAGATGTAATTCCTCTAGTTATCAATGGAAACATTAATCCTGTTCTTGATGAGTATGACTTGATCAGAGATGGAGACATTGAAAGTCTGGGGTTTTATTGTCAGTCAATTCTGTCAGAATATGACGAAGAAATTATTAAATTATTTAAAGAAGGGTCCACAGATGTTGAATCAGACCTTTGTTACTCTTCAAACATTTGTGTTTTGCATGTTAATGAAGAATTATAAATTGGCAAGATATCAAAATATAACATAATTCACATAAGTTACCTTAAGTCTTTTTTTATCTAATGAAAACTAAATTAATGCCAATCAAGGCTTATTGTTTTGTTTTCATATGGCATTGAAGATACCGATAGTATGCTGGCTTAGGAATTATTTATATACATTTCTTAAATAATATAAAATTTGGATCAAATTTTATCAGTCTATACGCTAAAAATTAAATCCTTTTTGTTTCAATTTCAAAATAATTGAAAAATAAAATTATAGAAATAAAATTTAATCAAAATTTGGAATTTTAAAAGTTATTTTCGTAGATAAATTACAGGCCTGTAGGCTAATGGAGAATACCAGCTCGCCACTTTCTTCAATGCGTTTTATAGGTCCATACATTGCTGATATGAGTTTATTTATTTATTGTAACAACCATTTACAATTAATTAATAACAATCATTCTGTTACAGCTCATGATTTTCATTAGACATAAGAACCTAACATAATATATTTTACAATGAGATTATGAATGGGTATATATACTGTTATAATAAGTTAAGCCAGCACACAAACATATAAATGATATAACAATAAAATATATAAATAATAACAATAATAAATAAATATTTTAGAAGAAACAATAACAAGTTCTATTAGACATAAGTATAAAAACCAATTTTTTGGAATATGGGTTAGTTACATTAAAACTCTACATTGCTACAATGTAGAGGCCTATTATTAATACAGTATAATAACAAATGTGTTATGATTTTTTACTTAATTCAGAAGAACTTAATTGATGAAATATATTGCACACAGCCCTCTGTGGTAATTTTAGTCAGGTACATTTTTATAGTAGGTCTAGGCTACAATTTGTAAATAGAAAAATAATCCTTTACATTGACCCTAATGCAACCTTTGTTAAAACAAAAATATGTCTATATTCATTGCTAATCTTATTTTAATAGGAAATATGGTAATTTTAGCGAATTTCCCATAGGGAAGAAGCTATTACCGTAGGTCTCATGGTAAGACTTAAGCCCGGGACCATGTTATTTTTTTTTCTTTAGGTCCCTAGGGACTAAAAACAATAGTCGTTAAAATTTATATATATATATATGTCTGTGAACACGATAACTCTCGTAAAAATGGTCCGATCGAGACCAAATTTGGTAGAGACGTGTATTCCTACAAATGCTCGGACGAGTTCGTAAACCAGACATATCGGTCAATGGGAACGGGTAGTTTGGGGGGGTTTTGTACCCCAAAATGGGGTTTTTTGCGTTTTTCACATGTAATTTTTAAAAATATCTAATTTTATATTTCACTATTGGAATCAGCTTTAAAAACTACACAATTTAGTTCCTAAAAGTTTTTCTCTATCTCCAACGGTTACCGAGATATTAAAAAATCTAAATACAGTACGTTGTATTGTGGGGCTCCAATGTTAATCTTATGGAGGATAGGGAAAAATTAATATTTCCCATATTAATGAATATTTTTGGATAAAAATTGATATTTAGCTTCATGTGGTTGAGATCTATCCATTTATGCTTAAAAATCATAGTTTATGTGTTTATCATAGCAGCAAACCTGCATACTATTTTCCCATTTAATCATATAGGGAATAGACAAACTCCTTTATTTATGAACAGATGTTGACGAGAGTTGGTTTAAATGTTAAGTTAAAAATTATTTATGGTAGAAATGACTACTTTCAGTGTTCCTCACAGCAGCAAACCTGCACACTCTTTTCCATGTTAATCTTATGGAGAATAGGCAAATAATTCTCATGTTTATGGACAGATTTTTATAAAACTTGTCATATATTATTATTATATTATTGATTTGGAAATTCGCTGAGTACGCAGGTCTGCTGCGACGGGGGTATTTCTTTTTAATATGAAACTTGATTTAATACCTTATAAAATGAAACTATTAGGCCTACTTGCAAAATATTATGTAGTTACAAATAATTATTTTTTAAGGAAGATTACTAAGTATGCAAGTTTTCTTCAATTAAGTGTTATTTGAATTTCACATTGTGATTTTTATGTGTGTGAGTGTTCTCATGTATTCATTTGTGAGTGAAATTTTAACTTGTCTGAAGATGTTCAGTGCATGTAAAACAGCTGAAGTGTTAAAGTAAACTGAAGATAAAAGATAATTTAAATCAATAAAATTATTGTTTATGTAGGCCCTATGCCTTATTTGTCATTGTCTAACTTGGTTGACGGTTAGGATTGCTCAGTGGCCTGAGTGGTTAATAGTTTTCACTTCATAACCTGTAGGTCTCCAGTCCAATCTTGTGTAGGCCTAACCTCATTTTGTGATGCTTGATACTTTTTAGGGAATTCCCCTAAGCAGGAAGAAGCTATAAATAATCTAGATGGTAGGCTATGGTATGAGTTAAGCCTGGGACCAGAGCGGCTGTAGTAGATTCCATGCCTAAGAAAGTACTGTGCAAACACTATTTTTTTATTGCCAGAGACAACAGAGGGAAAAATGTAGTTTTGTGGGTATTCTTGGATTACTCATGCTGTATGTTGTCCTAAAAATAAATACTGAATCATACTTTTGGTTAAATATCAACCCAACTGCACCAAAGATAACTAAAGGTCCAAGATGTAGCATACGACCGAGCAGTTAATACCCTCTGTCACTGTCAGTAGCCCACAATGAACATTTTTTATTTAGCTTATTTCACTGGTGCTATTTAATTTTAATTAATTTAATTTTTTAAGTTACGTTAGTTAAGTTTTTCTGTTTGAATACCCAATTTTCAAGTTCAAAGCCCCTCTTCAGAGAATCTCAATCATGTGGTAAAAATCTTTTTTCTCCATCATTATTAATGATTATCCTTTTGTCCTTTAAGATGGGTATCCTGAGATTGTTCAAATAAGTGTTCAGTACATACAATTCACCCATGAAAACTATTGAACTCCTCTGATTTTTTGCCAATTTGATTTCTCTTACATGTTTAATCTGGGAAGCTTTCCTTACTTCATCCTTTTGTAAGATTTTCTCATCATACCTAGTTATCTTTAATCTAAATCTTAACTTTATGAAGATTTCTTTGAGAATTGTGCTATAGCCTTTGAAGTTTATTGTCTGGTAAAGGTTTAACTTCAGTCTATGACATTATGGAGACATTTTTCTTGCAGGGTGAATTTTGTATAAGTACACTTCATATTTTCGACTATTTTTAATGTGAAATTTGTTGGAGGTAGGAACTTAATTAGTGAAATTTGTTGGAGATCGGAAATTAATTAGTGAAAGTTGATGGAGGTAGGAAATTAATAATTACATGATGATTTGTTTTCACGTTTGTTTTGTATTACTGTAGTGAGAGACATATCTGTTGCGCACCATCCTATTTTCAAATTTGGTGGTAGCAGTTTGAAACCAATGAATAGAAAATTTAAGAATATCACACTATTAAAAAAATGTTTGTATTTACTTTCCTGTGGGAAATAGGTTAGATCATCCATATGTCTAAAGTTAATGTTCATCTAAACAGCTGGTCTTATGTTTCAAATTTTCATCTTGCTAACGCCTCCCCCCCAAGAGCTAAAACATATCCATGTAAAAATATTAGGATAGTTAATTTCTGATTGAAGCATTTATTAGAGATCAACTAAAATAAACACTAATACAATAAAAAAATATAAAAAACAATTTTTTTCTTGTATCTACGCCAGAGATATTTTAATCAAATCAAGGAGTGAAATCACATAAATGCTTTTTGGGAAAGTGGTAAAAATCCTAATGGGCATCCCGGTATTTGAACCTATAACCTCATCCACTTAAGTCCAAGAGGCTAGTGAGACACCCAACCTCTATTTAATCCTGAAATAAATCATTTAGCGGCATTGTTGGATGTCAACGGCCATGCAACTCCAATTTTATTTAGAACAGTACCCGTCTCCCCATCACTCCTTCAAATCACCAGTTTTGGTTAAAGTAGGCTACACAACTAGTAGAGCCCTTCAATGAATTGTATTTTTTACTTACCTGGCCTATTATATAGAATGTACTTAATGGTAATAAATGATTTAAATTGAAAACTGTAACTTTGAATAGCTTTGGTTATTTGGAAGCTGGTAATAATCAACAAAGAATTAAAGGGATGGATCTACTGAAAACTCAAATTAGAATTTTTTTACATGAATGAGATCCAATAAAAAGAAAACCGCAGCAACATTCACGTTTTTTAATATCCAATACTATAATACGAGCAAGGTTTGTATATATATTTGCAAACGGATCTCGAAAACGACACCGAGGATTTTCTTTAAATTTTGGAAATAACTAATTTCCGAGTAGAAAATAAGTTATAGATAGGTCTAATGTCCAGGAAAATTTGTGTTTTCTTGTAATATTAAGTTTAAAATCTAAAAATTTAACATTACGCTTATGGAGAATAAAATGTAAACAATACAAACCAAAACAGCTGTTTATAACCGTTTGACAGTTCTTGATTGAAGACGGCAAAGAACAATATGTGAATAGAGGTTTTTCATAGATATTTATTTTATGTATGTAATAAATGTAGAATTATCAGGTTACTAAACAATTTGTAATAACTTAAGGTAACATAACTGTGCGAAATAAAAGCAGGAAAGAGTATTTCCAAAATCTTCCGTGTTTTGATAGAAAACGTATTTGTTGTATTGCTTGAAGCCATTGTAACAAACCAATTAATATGTGTAAATTAAATTTCTCTTTTGCTTTTCAATCCTCATTCCGTTTATATCAAAATCAGTTGGTCACAGGCTAATAATAACTGTATGGATAGTTTAACAGTAAATGATCGGCTAAAACAATTGAGGTTGGCTAAAACACCTTAACCGGCGTTGCCCATTTGGCAGACGCCGTGGTCCAGCGGTAGTGTGTTAGCCTCGTAATATGTAGGTCTCGTGTTCTAACCCCATCAGGGTCAATACTTTTTGTTCAGTGCTATATTAATTATGGTGTATTAAATCGGTTTTATTTAAACCACATAAATGTTTTCATTGATTAATAAATTTGTTTTAATTTTGCTAATTAACTTGTAAAATACATGTCTTATTCTATCCGAGCAAAGCTCGGTCACCAGGTACTAATAATTTAATCCGACACCCTGTGAGTGTTGTTGGGCACACAACTCTAGATGAGTGACGATTGCTAAGAATGTCGCTTTTAAGTGAGTAATTGGTAACTCTATACTCCTCCTCCCCTCCAATCATAGTAGCACTGAGCACAGTAGCGCTTGCGTATGTCAAGCATCAAATGAATGGGTGAGATTTTAATTCTAGTCAGTGATCAACTATCATAATTAATAATCTGCATAGTTTATTCATGGCAAATTAGTCTGTCAATAATGTCATTAAACTAACTGTGTGTAAATTTACTTAATTATCATCAATAGTGACAGTTTTATATTCATAATATATCTATAATAACTTAAATTTTGAACAAAAATACAACTTACTGAAATAAATACCATTAGAGGAAACATGCATAGGCCTATGTAATAAATTCCCATGGATTTAAGTATATATGTTGATACGGTCCAGGCTTCACTGGTTTATTTGTAGAAAAACTAGTTATCAGACTGTTGTAAATTCATGCTATGATGATCATTTTTATTATGTTCTAAACTATTGGAACAGACACTCACTACTATTAAAAGGTTTCATTGGGACTTCTTTTCTCTGTTTTACTACATTAAGAACGAGTGTGTAGGGTTTCCTGCAACTAAGATTATATTAAGTTATGCTTTAAACATAAGGTACCTTAGTAAACATTAACATTGGACTGTGTTAAACGATGTCAGCCAGTGATCCGATGAAGTTCCTACAATGACTCGGCAGGCAGATTCTTCTGGGAAAGCCATATTAATAGCCCAACTGCAAATGGCAATTGAATCCGGATTTGAACCGGGGACATTCAGATCTTGACATTAATTAATTTTTACATCTGAGCAACCAATTATTATTTATTATAATAATTTCTAATCTATATAAATAAAATTATAGTTTTGTCTGTACATTGCTCAGAGTTATTAATTTTTTAGTTATTTTTACGTTTCGTGCGTTAGAGGAGTCGAAACAAGTCTTATCTAAATTTGTCTGTGATGCTCCAGTAGAAATTTTACACCGTCTTCTCCAAAAAGACCAGGAAAACTTATAACAATGAAACTTATTTCATGCATTCTCTACATTCCAGAGAAGGTTCAATTTCAAGCTTTGAAAAAGCTTGAAATTATTCGCTGCTCCATAAAAAGTAAATCACGAGCATTTAAAAACCCACTTTTTACACGATATTAGTCAAATTTTGCTTTGAATTATCAATGAACCACCTACTGGTAATAATCAGCTGTCTTTGTAATTTAAAGATTTAATAGAAAGAAAAACAAACAGCTGTGAAATCAATATTGGTCATTGATTTTAAAGCCATTTCAAAAGCATACTATATTCAAAAGTTATTTTAACGCATAACTAATCATAATAATGGTTTAATTGTCAAGTAATGCTAAATAAAAAAGCTGGGTATTGATTTATTTTCTGTGTACTGATTTTTAACGACTATTGTTTTTGGTCTCTGGGCACCTAAAGAAGAAAAAATAACATGGTCCCGGGCTTAACTCTTTCCATGAGACCTACGGTAATAGCTACTTCCCTATGGGAAATTCGCTAAAAATATCTAAAAAATATATCCAACTATATTTAGCAAGACTAACCAAAAATAAAAATGTAGGCTGAAACCAAGAGGCTCTTTTATCCCATTTACTACTATATTATGTTAAAAAAAAACTTTTGAGTCATCCCACTAAATTCAAGATTCAAGATGTTTATTTCCATAAAAAAATACAATGTTGATCAACCATATTTATACAAAGTGGAAAAATCCTTGCAAAATTACATATCTGTGCGAAGATGAGCTTAGCAGTCTTTCAGCTCTGATTTACATCTTGAAAAAAATAAACATTACTCTATAACAACCTTAATGAATGAGAAAAACAATATAAAAGGAATTATATCGATTAGCATTTTAGAATAGTTTAGTAATTTAAATATCAGTACTTTCCTTACTTCTGGTTTCATATTGGTTGCGTTGTTGGAATGAAAATAGAATTTATGTTTTTCTTTAAAATAAATTAATAAATTTTTCAAGTATAGTTGCCTAATACTATGAACAGAAAGTTCGAGGAAAAAGTAATTTGTAGTTTTTCTTTGGTTTTTGGAATTGATAGTTTTGATAATTAATAGTTCTCTGTCAATGGTTCCAACACTGAGGCAGAGGCCCCTCTCCAAGCCAGAATTCCATCCTTCAAAAGACACATAGGCGTAGTACACGCTCCTTCAGCGATCCAGTCAGGACCTCACTTAGTTGCCTGAAGGCATAAGTCTTTGTGTATTGAACATGTGGTTTCCTAGTAAGTTTGTGATCAGTTATTATTCAGAGATAATTACATTGAGATATTAAAAAATCTAAATACAGTACGTTGTATTGTGGGGCTCCAATGTTAATCTTATGGAGGATAGGGAAAAATTAATATTTCCCATATTAATGAATATTTTTGGATAAAACTTGATATTTAGCTTTATGTGGTTGAGATCTATCCATATATGCTTAAAAATCATAGTTTATGTGTTTATCATGGCAGCAAACCTGCATACTCTTTTCCCATAATAATCATATAGGGAACTCCTTTATTTATGGACAGATGTTGATGAAAGTTGGTATAAATGTTAAGATAAAAATTATTTATGGTAGAAATGCCTAATTTCAGTGTTCCTCACAGCAGCAAACCTGCACACTCTTTCCCATGTTAATCTTATGGAGAATAGGCAAATAATTCTCATGTTTATGGACAGATTTTTTAAAATCTTGTCATATATTATTTTTATATTATTGATTTGGAAATTCGCTGAGTACGCAGGTCTGCTGCGACGGGGGTATTATTAAATTTGTTTTGGGTGAGAATGAGATATTATGGAAAGTATTTACATCGATGAGGTCGGCACTGAAAGTGTTGACTTAGATATGTCTTAGCTCTGGGGGGTGGGGGTTTGGCAATCTGTCAGACCAAAATTTTAAACGGAAGTGTCGTCATATGGTTATAAGGACAGCTGTTAAGTCAACCATGCAGACCTACGTATGCCAACCCGATTGGCCTCAGTGTGGTACTTAACATGTTCATTTTGACTGCCAGTATTCATGAAAATAGAAAATATTTCTAAGATTTTAAATTTATCTAGCCATATGATACACATATTCACTGACTTCAAACAAAATTTTTTTTTGTGGGTGTAGTCTGCACACACCCACAAAGGTACTTGTTTTTACATATTTTCAATCTTTAATTCTACTGTAGAAGTGGTTATGTTCCACTCTGTGGCTTCTCGCTGCCCGTCATGGCCGTGTCTTCTCATGTTACCGTCCGTCTTCATGCATCCTTGCACATTAGAAAGTGAAGATAAATAATTTGTTTTATCATTAATAATATCAATGAACCCTTTCCACTTACTGAATGAAGTAAACTGTTCACTCTCACTTGGAAAGAATCCATTTTTGTTGCACATTAGCATTGAAATATGTGAGAAATTAATCTTTTTTGTTTTAGTAAGATGCATTAAAAGTAATTAAATTTTAAATAATATATAATAATAATATTAAATAATATTTAAATTTTTAAATTAGTAATTTAAAAATTAAATACTTACAATACATTTAAATTGATGAAATATTTATTCTGTGTAATAACATAATAAATTATTAATGAACACAATAAACAGTAGGGATTTTTTTGTGATTGATTAATTGACTGATCAATGAGAAAATAGTAGGGCTTATGTGTTATGAGAACAAATAAAAAAACGAATAATAAACCACACATATCATTAAAAATAAATTAAAGAAAATATTGTAAAATACTTCTCTCATTTCTTTTCCTATTTTATAGGTTTGTTTTTCTAAATTCTTTTAAAAATAGTATATTGTGTACAGTATATTGAAACATCTTCTGTATTTATAAACTTCAAAGCCCTCAATCCCTCACTCATCACTAAATATTCCACTTCCCAATTACATAAGAGGCTGAAATTTGGTAAACTGGTTCTTTAGGCATAAAATAGGAAAGTCTAATAGTTTTTACGACAATTTTCCCATAAACCTCTACCCTATTTGCTTCAAAGTTCCCGTGTTAATCTTATGGGGTAGTAATTTTGTTTTGGATTCCAACATATGTTGTCTTAAGGTATAAACAGAGCTGTTTATATTTGAACCATTGGCAAGCCCAAGAAGCAAGAATAAGGACTAATCAATAAGGAACAATGGCATCTAATTACTCTATAAATATAATTTTTCTCAGATTTATTTCATTAATAATTTAAGTTTTAAAGAAAATCTAGAAGTAGATTGTAGTGTGAGCCATTTTCAATAAAAGAATTACATTATAATAGATTAAAATATTTATACAGCAAATGTGTACAAAGAGAATCTGTTTATAATGTTTGTTTATTTATTTGTTCTTGTAAAACTTTACAAACAGATGTATTTTATAGGTATACCAATGTCTTTTATTTGCTGTAGTGAAGGCCCAGTTTAAATGATAATTTTTAACATATTAAAATTTTCTTTGTGTTTTTGTAGGGATTACAACATTTTACTTTATTTTGTATATTAGTTTATTAAAAACTTGATACAGATATGCAACTGTGGTTTTAAAGACGAAAAGATTCACTGTTTAGTGCTACGTGCATGCCTCCAGATGGGTTAACTCATGGTTCGTGCCCCTTTCTGTTTTTATTAAGTGTTTTAAGTTTTGATTTTCTTAATATTATAATGAAGTCATAAGGGGCGAAGCCCTATGGCAACAGCTAGTTATAAATAAACTAAGAGTGACAAATAGTTTTTTTATAAAGATAACACACATCAAAATAATTTCAAAAAACGAAACATGTAAATAATACCATATAGTTGTATAGTTGCAAGACCATATGTCAGTATTTAATAGACCTGAGTTGTTATCTAAGTATTTATAGTTTTAAAAATTTTCTGTATAATTTCTTCAAAACAGATGGGTATACAGTAGATTTGTGTAGTCTATTTGAGCTGTAAAGCTTGAATGTTGAATGTTGAATGCTTGAATGTTGGAATCACCACCCCCCCAACCCCTCTAAAGCTACGTCCTCTCACTCCACCTATCTTTGATTGTTCATACACATATTGTCTCAGAACTTCCACCCAGACATTGTTTCTCTGCCTGCGAAAAATTGGTAATTGGTCAAAAGATTTTAAAAATATGTTTGGCGGCTTTACTTCTGTTTATTTTCAAAATTCATCCTGTTGTAAGGTACAGGTAGGCTAAGTTATTAGAAAAGGGCCATTTATTTTGTCAATATATCTGAATTAAATATTACTTTTGAATTAAACCCCCCAATTTTTGAAATAGGGTAAACAATGTTTTATTAAAACTAATTTATCTACTACGACATCATGGATTTTACCTAAAATATGACTTTTTTAACGAAAATAGAATATATCACCACTTAGGTGTAAAAATATTTGTATCAAGTATGGTTTGCAGGTAAATATCAGATATCAAGTAAGGTACTTTTGTAAATTATAAATCAAGTATATAGTAATAAGCAATAAGTTAAGTATATATGTGTTAATATTTGAAGTAGGGAATATAATGAATGCAATTGTGATATGCAATGTGTTTGCAATATTTTCATAACTATTGATAACCCTATTGATTTTACTCGTAAAAGTATGAAACTTAGTAATTATTAGGTTTCTGAACCCAACATTACCTATTATAGTTCCACTCTCAAGCATGAAAATTACTATGTAAGTTTTAACTACTGCTCTGAGTCCATTTACAAAGCTTATCGTTAATACCCTAGGGCAGTGTAAAGTAACCTAAATTACCCCCTTCTCCACCCTCATTCCTCCTTCCCAAATTCACCCTACCCAATTCTCAGCGTCGCTTTACCCGGGGCAGGAAGGGGTCTTTATGGTTTCCGATGACACCAAAAGGGAAAAGCTTTAAAAGTAGGCTCGTTAGAGCCAAGTAGAAATTAGTTTACTCCGATGCGTTGACCTTATTAAAATGTTTTTTGTATTAATACCTTCCAGCTGTTTTTATTAAAGATAGGCAATCTCAATTCAGATTATTATGACTTTAACTTGAAATACTTTAATAGCGTATTAAGTTGGCCATATCCTTTTATCTTTTTCTAAAACAGTTTAAAACATCTTTGTAGCTATAATTGTTTATAATGATTTCTACAGTATTTAGTTATGTTGTTTTAAATTACATCTTTATCTTATTTACAGAAGACATACACAAATGCTTGTAAATAAGCTCAAGGATTTCAAACCCAAAAATTTGTTTAGGCATATATTCTAAGAATGAAAACCCTCAGTTTGACACTCATTTTATGAATGCTTGTGACTTAAATCACTCTTTTTATCAATGTGTTTAGAGTGAAAATGTACGTTCGTTTTGGTTCATGACAACTAATTTTCTGATTTTACTGTATTTAAACTGTTGTTGTTGTAAATGTGGAAGAATCTGTACTTCAAGACCACTTTATTTTAAAATGATTTTGTAATATATTAAACTGCAGTAGTCTTAATTATAATTTGAACAAATTATACTATTAGGTCAAAGATCCATTTGTTGTTCACAATGTAGTTCAACATGATCAAGTTTTAAAAGAATCCTAGTAATTAGGTCAATGATGTTATTAATTATGTGTTAGTTTCATATTTTAGTTTAACTTGTTCAAAACAAATAAATGATCTAACCTTTGGTAAATATAACCTGATTCTTATTGGGTCAGAAGCCAATAAAATTATTTTTTAAATATTTTAACTCCCTGTAACTAGCCTATTAGTTTAAAATGAAATCATGGGAAGAGATGAATGAATGTCTCCTTTGAAGCGACACCACCAAATCATAAGATGTTTCAGCAAGGTGGAAATTTTATAAAGAGGGTCTTCTATTAAGCACCCTCGATAAATATGTACTATCAACCAATCTTTCTTCATACCTTCACCCTCCCCCTCACCAGGACCATTCCTTCAGATCCATCCCTTCCTAAATAGTATTAGTGGGGTTCAAGTGTAAAATTAATTTCTGGCCCATTTTCATCCTTTTGTAAACAAGATTAAATCCATGTTCATTGAAAAAAGTTTATTGAATTTACTTGCAAGGACTTTCAACTACCCATTGTTTTCCTTATTTCAAGTATAAAAATTCATAGTCTTAAAACTAAATAAAACTTATTGATTTTCCAACTGAAAATTTACCAATACTTTACAGTAGTTTAAACATAATTCCAGTACAATTTCATTGTTGTATGGTTTCTTTTTTGGTTTATTTCAGCCTACATCACTTGTATGTTTTGTGAGTGAAATAAATTAATAATGTCAGTCAAGCTTAGGCCTATACTACATTTTTAGCGAATTTCCCATAGGGAAGAAGCTATTACCGTAGGTCTCATGGTAAGACTTAAGCCCGGACCATGTTATTTTTTCGTCTTTAGGTGCCCAGAGTCCAAAAACAATAGTCGTTAAAATTTGTATATTAGCGAATTTCCCATAGGGAAGAAGCTATTACCGTAGGTCTCATGGTAGGACTTAAGCCCGGGACCATGTTATTTTTTCTTCTTTAGGTGCCTAGAGACCAAAAACAATAGTCGTTAAAATTTATATATATATATATATATATCGAGACCAAATTTGGTAGAGACGTGTATTCCTACAAATGCTCGGACGAGTTCGTAAACCAAACATATTGGTCAATGGGAACGGGTAGTTTGGGGGGGTTTTGTACCCCAAAATGGGGTTTTTTGCGTTTTTCATATGTAATTTAACAATTTTTTAGATTTAATCTTTCACCATTAAAATCAGCTTAAAAAACTACACAATTTAGTTTCTTAAAGTTTTTCTCTATCTCCAACGGTTACCGAGATATTAAAAAATCTAAACACAGTACCTTGTATTGTGGGGCTCCAATGTTAATCTTATGGAGGATAGGGAAAAATTAATATTTCCCATATTAATCAATATTGTTAGATAAAACTTGATATTTAGCTTCATGTGGTTGAGATCTATCCATTTATGCTTAAAAATCATAGTTTATGTGTTTATCATGGCAGCAAACCTGCGTACTCTTTTCCCATATTAATCATATAGGGAATAGGTAAACTCCTTTATTTATGGACAGATGTTGATGAAAGTTGGTATAAATGTTAAGATAAAAATTATTCATGGTAGAAATTACTACTTTCAGTGTTCCTCACAGCAGCTAACCTGCACACCGTTTCCTATGTTAATCTTATGGAGAATAGGCAAACAATTCTCATGTTTATGGACATATTTTTATAAAACTTGTCATATATTAAATTATTGATTTGGAAATTCGCTGAGTACGCAGGTCTGCTGCGATGGGGGTATTTTTTTATTTGACAACATTAACATTTCAGAGGGCGGGTTTCAAATTTACACTTAGCCTAAGTCTAGTATGTTTTTGTTTAGTGTGACTGTACTACGAAAATACCCCCGTCGCAGCAGATCTGCGTACTCAGCGAATTTCCAAATCAATAATATAATAATAATAATATATGACAAGTTTTATAAAAATCTGTCCATAAACATGAGACTTATTTGTCTATTCTCCATAGAGAGATTAACATGGGAAAAAGTGTGCAGGTTAGCTGCTGTGAGGAACACTGAAAGTAGTCATTTCTACCATAAATAGTTTTTATCTTAACATTTATACCAACTTTCATCAACATCTGTCCATAAATGAAGGAGTTTGCCTATTCTCCATATGATTAACATGGGAAAAGAGTATGCAGGTTTGCTGCCATGATAAACACATAAACTATGATTTTTAAGTATAAATGGATAGATCTCAACCACATGAAGCTAAATATCAAGTTTTATCCAAAAATATTGATTAATATGCGAAATATTAATTTTTCCCTATCCTCCATAAGATTAACATTGGAGCCCCACAATACAACGTACTGTGTTTAGATTTTTTAATATCTCGGTAACCGTTGGAGATAGAGAAAAACTTTAAAGTACTTAATTGTGTAGTTTTTAAGCTGATTCCAATGGTGAAATATAAAATTAGAAATATTTTAAAATTACATGTGAAAAAGGCAAAAAACCCCATTTTGGGGTACAAAACCCCCCCAAACTACCCGTTCCCATTGACCGATATGTCTGGTTTACGAACTCGTCCGAGCATTTGTAGGAATACACGTCTCTACCAAATTTGGTCTCGATCGGACCATTTTTACGAGAGTTATCGTGCTAACAGACACACATATATATACGAGTACATATATACATATATATACATATATATATATACATATATATATTCATATATATATATATATAAATTTTAACGACTATTGTTTTTGGACTCTGGGCACCTAAAGACGAAAAAATAACATGGTCCCGGGCTTAAGTCTTACCATGAGACCTACGGTAATAGCTACTTCCCTATGAGAAATTCGCTAAAATTTACAAATCTTATAACACCATTCTGTAAGCTACACGTTTTCAACGAATTGATATAAATTGATCACTAAAAAGTTCATTTACGGCATTCTTAAATCATTGGGTAATTAGGCCATTTCTTAATTCAGCTGGTAGTTCAGTCCCAAGGTTGCCTAAAGAGATAGAGTCAGCTGTACTTTAAGCACACTACTGAATATTGTCAATCTAATTGTGATTATGTGTAGCATTAAATATGGTTTACTAAATTTTCTACTTAGTTTATTAATTTGTTTAGTAATAAATATTAGAGTGGATATATATTAAATCAAACTACTAATAAAAGGTTTATACAGTGATATTAAAGTATTGAATTATTTTTGTATCTTTATTACTTCAGGTATGCAACTACATATTTAGGGATGATTCAAAATGTAATGAATAAAATTTCATAAAATCCAAAACATTAATTTTAAAACGAAAAATATACACTAGAGTTTCCAAATGCAGTAACTGGAAATACACACATTTAAAATTTCATATATTCACACATTTTAAATCAACATTTTAAAATTTCATATATTTAGTACACCTATTTATTATTTATAAGAACAAAGACATCTTTTGAAATTTAATCAGATGCAATGGAAACAAAATTAGAGACGCTCTCCCAACTACATAGTGACCCAATTAGAAACACAGCAAGTGTTGCTTCCTTCTTGTTCTACAAAGCATGTGAGTGAGAGATGCTAGATCTAGTCTGTCAGGTGATTAACTTGAATATTAACAAAAAATATGTTTACGTAAACCATCATTGTATTGATATTTATTCCAATTTTATCATATTATTCAAAGTAATACAGTATAATTAAATCTATTATGCAATCTCGGAGCTTGGTTACGAAACTGTTGACTTCAATTTAAAGTAGATAAATATATATTTCATGCTGTTCTAAAACCCATCTAATAAGGTTTGAGTTCCTATGAATATTTTCTCTTCCTGCAACTAAGTTAAAAATAACACAATCTTTTGGCGGGAAAGATGGGTCCTTAAATCACTACAAATTTTCCGCTCATAAAATCTCAGCTTTGGGCATAAATTTGGAGTGGGGGAAGTCGTTAATTTGA
Source organism: Nephotettix cincticeps (assembly GCA_023375725.1). Classification (NCBI taxonomy): domain Eukaryota; kingdom Metazoa; phylum Arthropoda; class Insecta; order Hemiptera; family Cicadellidae; genus Nephotettix; species Nephotettix cincticeps. The sequence goes on along the minus strand of CM041786.1, from coordinate 127,904,030 downwards.
TGTTTGTCGAGATATGAAAGTCCCTCTCTTTTTTAAAATAACTTAAAGAGTGCTTATCAGTTAATGTAACGTAAATTTCCTTAAAACTTAGAATATTCCTCATCAATTATAAAAAATGTTATAATTGATATACTTCAAAAACTACATTTAATGTAGTTTTTGAAGTACTGTATATGTAATGTAGTTTTGTGTAGTTGTCATATAGTGTATTTTTTTCTTTGGTGGATCGACACATTGACATTTTCTGAATTTAGGTGTGATGGCACTTGATTAAAAAAAATAGATAAAATTAATTAATATTTTTAATTAAATCTTTCATTTTTCTGAACCTAGCTTGTCTCAGATAAATCAGTTCATTGCCGCCTCATGACTTACTGAGGTGATATGTATGCCAAGTGATCTAAACTATGTAACAGTAATTCGTTTTACATATCAAAACTATCTCATGCTGTTTCTTATATGTCTGCATACATTTTAATTTAAATCAATTATATCTAAGGAACCAGAAAAGCTTTTAAACAAGATCGTAATCAGCACAGCACACTGGACTCAGTAGTGCGTACTTCATAGTACTTATATTATTCCCATGATAGATTAGATTAGATTAGATTATTTGAAATGGCGACTACACCACAAGGTATTAATCGAATAGTACTGAGTATGCAGGTTCAGATTCAGAGTGCAGTATCAGTGGACTGACACATATTTTCTCCCTTGAGTAAATTTAAAAATTACAATCTGTAATAATACTATCATATTCTTCAAGGGTGTTAAATTAATTGTCCCCCCCTTCCCCCGGTAATGGGTGGGGTTTTTGAGTGGGTTTTGTTGGGTGATATGACCTTACGCTGCGTACCAAGCTTCATGGAAAACGGTTGGGAAATAAGGAAGAAATTGGTTTTTTAATATTCTTCATTACAATAACATTGGGTGCTCTCGGACAACATACTGTGTTTATCATGGGCAGTAAACTTAACTTTTCTCTGGAACATTAGCCGTGGACAAATAATCCAAAATACTAATTTGTTTACTTTTTTAAGCTGGTTTAAATGGTTCAATTCAACTTTATATTTATTGTTTTTGGCGGAAAACTTAAAATTTTTTTAATACTTAAACACATAACTTTTGAACCCTAATCTTTACAGACATGCAAGTGGTGTCATATTATTTAGTACTTTATGCACTATAAACTGTCAAATTTTAATCAAAATCGTTTGAGCCATTTTAAAAAATTTGATGTTTTATGTATTTAAGGGTTTTTAGAGGTGAATTAATCTTAAAAATAAAAAAATGCCTGGAGATATGATGAATATATACATTCAAAATTTCATCTAAATTGGACCAACGGGGTAGGCTGTGGCTCTGACACGCATACATCTAGACACACACGGACAGACAGACATTACGTTAAAACCCACTGTTTTGGATTCAGGTGTCCCCAAAATGGATACATCCACTCTCAACTCAAATTCAAAAATTTTGAAGAAACCTATACTTTCTCCATATACTATGTACAATATAAGGGGAGAAAGTAAAAAATATACCAAAATTGTTTAAAATTATGCCAATAACTAAGCGAGTTGTACAATTTTATCTGTTCTCCATAAGAATTACAAGGGCAATGAGTATGTAGGTTTGCTGCTATAAGAAAACATTAAATTTGGCAAATTGATGAAAGTTAAATTTTGGAGGAATATTTAAGTAAATAAGTGAGTTATTGATTTTTAGTTACTCTCTATAAGATTAACAGTACCTGGTGACCGAGCTTTGCTCGGATAGAATAAGACATGTTTTTACAAGTTAATTAGCAACATTAAAACAAATTTACTGCCCAATGAAAACATTTATGTGGTTGTTACAGTGGCTTCAAGCAATACAACGAATACGTTTTCTATTAAAACATGGAAGATTTTGGAAATACTTTTTTCTGCTTTTATTTCGCACAGCTATGTTATCCTTAAGTTTTTACAAATTGTTTAGTAACCTGATAATTTTGCATTTATTTAATTCATAAAATAAATATTATTGCATAATCTCTATATTGTTCCCCGCAGTCTTCAATCAAGAACTGTCAAACGGTTATAAACAGCTGTTTTGGTTTGTATTGTTTACATTTTATTCTCCATAAGCGTAATGTTAAATTTTTAGATTTTAAACTTAATATTACAGTAAAACACGAATTTTCCTGGACATTAGACCTATCTAGAACTTATTTTCTACTCGGAAATTAGTTATTTCCAAAATTTAAAGAAATTCCTCGGTGCCGTTTTCGAGATCCGTGTGCAAATATATTACAAACCTTGCTCGTATTATAGTATTGGATATATATATATACAAACCTTGCTCGTATTATAGTATTGGATAGCACAATGTACTGTGTTTACCATTATGAATATTTCAGTAACCGATTGACCTAGAGTCATGATTCAAAATACTAAATTGTGTGTTTTTTTAGCTGTGTCCAATGGTAAAAAGAAAAATTAGATTTTTTCAAAGATTATACACAGAAATACCCTCGTCACAGCAGACCTGCGTACTCAGCGAATTTCTGAAGCAATAATATATGACAAGTTTGATCAATATCTGTCGATAAATATGAGAATTATTTGCCTATTCTCCATAAGATTAACGTGGGGGAGAGTTTGCAGGGTTGCTGCTGTGAGAAACACTGAAAGTAGGCATTTCTACCATAAACCTTTTTTTATTTTGACCATTTATAAAAAGTTTTGATATCTGTCCATAAATAAAGGAGTTTGCAGATTCTCTAAGGGTTAACATGGAAAAAGAGTATGCTGGTTAGCTGCCATGATAAACACATCAACTATGGTTTTTAAGCATAAATAGATAGATCTCAACCATGTGAAGCTAAGTACCATGTTTCATGCAAAAATATAGATTAGTGAGTGATATTAATTTTTCCTTTTCCTCCATATGATTTAACATTGGAGCCTCAAAATACAATGCACTGTGTTTAGATTTTTTAATATCTCTGTAACCATTGGAGATAGAGCAAAACTTTAAAGATCTTAATAAATGTTAAAAGTTAAACAATTCTAAAATTACATGTGAAAAACACAAAAACCCAAATTTTTGTATCCAAACTCCCCCCAAAATTAACCGATAAACCCGCCTTCCAATTAAACAATATGCCTGGATTAAAAACTTGTCTGAGTAAATGTAGGAATACACGTCTCTACTAAATTTGGTTCCGATCGGATCATTTTTGCGAGAGTTATCGTGTTCACGGACACACACACACATACATATAATCTTTAACAAGTATTTATTTTTATTTTTAGCCACCTCCAAAAAAAGTTACATTGATCTGGGCTTAAGTCTTGCCATGAGATCTACGGTAATAGCTTCTTTCCTATGGGGAATTTGCTAAAATTGAAAACTAAATTTTTGGGGTAAAAACCCCACTCCTCAAAAGTGTAGTTAATGTAGTCCGATCGGGTTGCCAAACTAACGTGTCTGAGATATTACAGAAAGAAACAACTCCACTGAATTTTATGATAATCAGACAATGATTGCGGCTGTTATCGTCTCAACAAGTATATATGCTTTTATATATAGTATGTACAAATTTGAATGACACCACAAAACTTGTTCAGGGGGTTGAGTTATAAACTTCTATCATGGTCCTCGTCTTAACTGTGACCATGAGGGTTATGTAAATAGCTCACTTTTCCATAACAAATTTGCTAAAACTTAAAGTGGGTGCCATTTAAAATTTTTAAACCTATAAGTATCAAATTAGATTATTTATAATATCTGTATTATAATTAGATATTTATACATAAATATTCATTAGCAATATATTCATTGAAGTATCTATCATGGTTCTTGAGATACATTAAATTACTTGAAGCACACAGTACACATACAGACTGAAAATGAGGTAGATCACTTTATAGACTTATAATTTTTGTTTTGTTTTAACTGAATAATATTGACAAGTTTTGAAACATTTGTCACTCACTGTATGAGATCATGATCTAACGTCTCCGTACTGATACTTAGTTAAACTATTTACAACAGTGATAATTAGTTTAAATAGTATTTTGTATTAATCTGTGCTATAGATACTGTAGTCAAATAACAATAATTTGTAATACATTTGTGAATTGTTTAAGCTCTAAGACTTTTTATAAAATATACATATATAAAACTGTATTTTAATTAAATAAAGAGCAATAAGAAGGTGAAGGCCAAGTAGGCAAATTAAGTAATAGTTTGTGTATGCATTTTTTTCTTAATGAATATATATAAAGTTGTGTAGCAATTTACATAGCACGCATATTTCTGATTATTTATATTGGCTTTACATGACTAAAACCATTTACTGCAATGCAGTGGGTAGTGAATTACTGTCTTTATAATCACGGAAATTTCTAACCTGAAATTCTTGGATAGACTGTTAAGGTGGTTGAAGTTAAAAAAAATGTATTGTTGTAGTGGGACAAAATTTCAATATGTTTTTAGTTCAGAGAAACTTAATTCTTATCTAATGAATTACCGTTTGTAATAAAATTCACATTAAACATTCTGGTCATCAGTCCCTTTGATGGTTTTGACATTGATATGTCTTAGCTCTGCGGGGGTTGTTAGCAATCTGTCAGACCAAAATTTGAAACGGTAACCTCATATGCTTAGTGACGTCAAATGGTTATAAGTACAGCTGTTTCGAGGAATTGAAAACATTTCCTTAAGACATATTGATGATCTAACCTATTTACCACAGGGAAGTAAATACAATCATTTTTAACCATATTAAACTGTTACAAAATTATTCATAACTAAGTGGTAACAATAATATTACTTTGTTATGAATTTAAATTTACAAAATTGTTAGTTACTTATAAAGTGTAAGTGTATAAAGTGTACCAAATATATGAGTAATTCAAATTCAGCAACATCTAGATAAACTTGATAATTTATAGGCCCAATAAAAAGGTGTATTAATATAAAAGAAAAATATTTTTATCCCGTCTATTTTATATCTGTAATAATTATTTCAAATGTTTGATAGTGAATTTCAGTGTTAATTATGAAATGAGCATCGTGTAGAAAAATTAATTTTTACATAATTAATTATCTTAACGATAAGCGCTTAGCACAAAACCGCCAGACATACAATCTTGAAACTCTATTTTTCTCACACATGGGGAGGAGAGAGGTCATATAACCCAGTTTTGGCAAGGACATACAGTAGATCAATACACTCAAGGTCACTCTAGTTCATTCATGCTTATAACTGCATTCTGCAATACCATTGGCCTTAGCTGGAATTTTTATAAGAAAATAAATTGTTATGTTCATAACCGCTTGCTTGTATGCAGGAAATTCCTGCTCCTATTTCTTCACAGAATGTTTTATTTGAACCCTTTAACCGCGGCTTAAGTTGGCGTGCCGCAGTTCAATAGCACAGGGTTTTTTTGCAGCCTCGCAGTTGTTTTTATTATTCAGAGAAACGCTACTTTAAAACACATTTCAAAGCAAATGACCATAATAAGTTTAGTATTTAACATTGAATAGTATTCAACAATCAATATTTTGTATAAAACAAAAACCGATAACACTGATTCAAAGCAAACAACTCTTACATCACAGTGCAAAGAAACAAACTACACTCCTAAGAGGGACATAAGATACTTCAGAGCATTAGGCATGGATATTGTTTCATAAAAATCAACTAGCAGCCTGTTACTTCTCATGGTCAGTGTAACAGTCATAGCTTGAGAAAAACAAGCGAATGACTCGTATTCATAAGGGAATCAGCTGAGAACATCAAATCTGAGTTAACTTGGGCATTGAGGTTGCCGTAACAAGAGCATTGCACGAGTATACTCGGGCGTCGTGGGTAAGGGGTTAGGACGAATAAAAAAAATCAAAAGATTACAGTTTTTTTTTCACTATGTGAATTAATATGTTTTTACGTGTTTACTGAAAAAGAAGTTCCTCGTGGCTAATTTGCTGAAGCAACTCATACTTACTTGTGAAAGTAACTCTTAATACGTAGGTAATACGAGAAAGCCTCTCTGCCAATCAAGGGTGATTATTAGATACCCAATTAGACCTCTACCTGCGTGGTCTGGAGTAGTAATATTAATGCTATTTTTACAGCCATCTTCCTCATTCCTACAGTTATTAGTTGCGTTCTATCCTCACATGATTGTCCCAAAAATCACTGGACAGACAGGAACCACTGTAATTCTGCAGTTTAGAAAGTGTTTCTTTTTTATAGCCAATTGAGTTTTCCACCTTTAAGGTAAAATAATTATATTTGACCTGTTGCCTTAAAATAAGAAGTTGTATTCATATTTTTCATTTAGAGGAAAATTTCTAAATGAAGTGTTGTATTCACTTTGTTCTTTGACAACCATTCATAAATAATTTTTGAATAAATGTTAATAGGTTGGCCTTGTGATTCTTGTTGAATAGCCTGAATTATTTTACAATGGCTTGTAAAATGACCATGTTACAACTAATATCATAAGTTAGATTTTCGTCTCTGGGCAATACAGATTGACTAAATGAGCCTATTAAGTTATTTTGAGTAAGCAAAGGACAATATATATATCTCTTGATACAGTTAGAAAGAAAAGTTTGTGTATTCATTCTATTCTTATAAAAATTTTCTTGCGATGGTGTAGATTTTCAATGAGTATCGGCTCATTAGGCTGTCAAATCAATGACCCCTACATAATAATCAGCTGAGTTTTATCTACAATAAAGTTACACTCTGCATCTCACTCATACTTTACTCCTTGTTCAGTTCCCATTCCATATAACTAGCCTTCAAAGTTCATTACTATTTTATCCGATACTATAATATGAGCAAGGTTTGTATATGTATACAAACCTTGCTCATTTGCACACAGATCTCGAAAACGGCTCTAAGGAATTTCTTTATATTTTGGAAATTACTAATTTCCGAGTAGAAAATAAGTTCTAGATAGGTCTAATCTCCAGGAAAATTCTTGTTTTCTTGTAATATTAAGTTTAAAATCTAAAAATTTAACATTACGCTTATGGAGAATCAGATGCAAACAGTACAAACCAAAACATCTGTTTATAACAGTTTGACAGTTCTTGATTGAAGATGGTGGGGAAAAGTATGTGAATAGAGGTTTTTTATAAATATTTATTTTATATATGTAATAAATGCAAAATTATCAGGTTACTAAACAATTTGTAAAAACTTATGGGTAACATAACTGTGCAAAATAAAAGCAGAAAAAAGTATTTTCGAAATCTCCCGTGTTTTGATAGGAAACATATTCATTGTATTGCTTGAAGCCACTGTAAGAAACCAATTAATAGGTGTAAATTAAATTTCTCTTTTGCTTTTCAATCTTCATTCCGTTTCTAACAAAATCAGTTGATCACAGGCTAATGATAACTGTATTGATAATTGAAAAGTAAATGATCGGCTAAAACGATTGAGGTTGGCTAAAATACCTTAAACGGTGACTCTCATTTGGCAGACGCTGTGGTCCAGTGGTAGCGTGTTGGCCTCGTAACCCGGAGGTCGCGAGTTCCATCCCCGTCAGGGTCAATACTTTTTGTTCAGTGCTATATTAATTATGGTGTGTAATCGGTTTTATTCAAACCACATAAATGTTTTCATAATAAATGTCTTTTAATTTTTCTAATTAATTTGTATAATACATGTCTTATTCTATACGAGCAAAGCTCAGTCACCAGGTACTAGTATATTAATGATTTATTTTAATACCACATTTATTTGACTGAACCATACAAATTAAAAGTCCAATAGATATTTTTATGAAAAACCTCAACTTCTCTAATAACAAATAATCTTCAGTATATTATAATGAGCCAGCCGCCACAGTGGGCTTGGAGTAGAATTCGTCCACCGCCAATCTTCTGCTGCATTGTGTTATTACAATTTTTTTTTTAACATTGTGGTAGTGAACATGTTAATCCTTCCTTCCATGCTTCCTAACAACAGGTCGAAGTTAGATAGTAACAAGACCAGGGTTTAGACCGTTCCCCATTAACAACATTAAAAAAAACATTAAAAAGTGCAGAAGGTAGTACAAAACTCAAAATAAATAGATGGTAAAACTGGTTGAGTAATAGGATATAAATGTTAGTAGTCCTAGATGGGATCCTTGAAATTCATCAAAGTACTTAATTTTGGAAGTTTTCACCCATTTTGTATTTTAAAATAGATCCATTAACATATTTTGTAGACACTCTAGACAGTTGTGTTTTACAGGTGTTGAGTGTATGGTGAGGCGGAGTCACGATGGTGTACGATGAGAGGACCCGCCTCCGCACCAGCTGACCCGACAGCCTCGGGCTCACCATGAGTGGGCCCCGCCTCCCCTCTGCTGACCCGCCCCTCCCAGAGGTAAATTAAATTAATTCATATTTAGTTGCTCAGGGATAAGTAAGCCAAAATTCTTAGCTTAACACACTAAATAACTCAGTTTAAATCAAAATTTGTATACAAAACAAAAAATATATACAATTTAACAAACATCTGCTTAAATAACTACTTTCCTGAAGAGACTGATGAGACTAAATTTTTCGGGATATCTGTGGACAGCTATCTTTACTGGAATTCTCATGTTGCACAAGTATGTACAAAAGTAGCCTCACGGACATTTTGTTTTAAGAAAAATGTCATCAATCTGTGATATGAGAATCATCAAATCAGTTTACTTTTCTTTTGTACACATTCACATTTCATTTGGTTTATCTGCCTATAAGAATATCTCAACAGAAAATCTAAAAAAAAATTTAGTATTAAAAAAGAAAGCCTTAACCTTTACCTGGCAGCTGACGCCATTTCTCGCAGCACAGTAGGGTCGCATGGCGCGGTATACCGAGTTTTTTCGCGATCAATCATTTTGCTACATTTACTACACTGTAGTTTGCGAAACAACCAATAGAGTGCATGGTTATGTTGCTTTAGCCTCTATGCATACACAAAACCAATATGGCGGCTTTGTTGAAATATTTAGTGACTGAAATTAGTTGCTAGGTGACTTTGGCCCGTATTTGTGTGCTCACATACTGCTTATGACGAGAAAACTCACGAGTCATTACGGCCAGCTGTTTTAGCGAACTTCCCATAGGGAAGAAGCTATTACCGAAGGTCTCATGGTAAGACTTAAGCCCGAGACCATGTTATTTTTTCGTCTTTAGGTGCCCAGAGTCCAAAAACAATAGTCGTTAAAGTTTTATATATATATATATGTATATATATATGTATATATATATATATATATATATGTATATATATATATATATATATATATGTATATATATATATATATATATATATGTGTCTGTTAACACGATAACTCTCGTAAAAATGGTCCGATCGAGACCAAATTTGGTAGAGACGTGTATTCCTACAAATGCTCGGACGAGTTCGTAAACCAGACATATCGGTCAATGGGAACGGATAGTTTGGGGGGGTTTTGTACCCCAAAATCAGGTTTTTTGCGCTTTTCACGTGTAATTTTAAAAAATTTATAATTTTATATTTCACCATTAGAATCAGCTTAAAAAACTACACAATTAAGTTCCTTAAAGTTTTTCTCTATCTCCAACGGTTACCGAGATATAAAAAAATCTAAACACAGTACGTTGTATTGTGGGGCTCCAATGTTAATCTTATGGAGGATAGTTAAAAATTAATATTTCCCATATTAATCAATATTTTTGGATAAAACTTGATATTTAGCTTCATGTGGTTGGGACCCATAAGTTTATGCTTAAAAATCATAGTTTATGTGTTTATCATGGCAGCAAACCTGCATACTCTTTTCCCATGTTAATCATATAGGGAATAGGCAAAGTCCTTTATTTATGGACAGATGTTGATGAAAGTTGGTATAAATATTTAGATAAAAATCATTCATGGTAGAAATGACTTCTTTCAGTGTTCCTCACAGCAGCTAACCTGCACACTCTTTCCTATGTTAATCTTATGGAGAATAGGCAAATAATTCTCATGTTTATGGACATATTTTTATAAAACGTCATATATTAAATTATTGATTTGGAAATTCGCTGAGTACGCAGGTCTGCTGCAACGGGGGTATTTACTTTCGCTATCTTTGCTAGTTGACATTTTTGCTGTAAATATTTATTTTCATTGTGTTTTAGCAGTAAATGGTGTATATTGTGTGAATGTTTTTATGGAATAGGATTTATTAACTAATTATTATTAACTGAAATGGCTCATCCAGATGGAAAAAATACTTTTTTTAATTCCAAAAATAGTCTTAAAATATTCAATGATTTAAAAGCGAACCAAATTCATGTTTTATACTTTATTTAAGCTACTTAAATCCAAAAAGAACAATGGGAAAATAATACTTTGATTTTTTTACACTAAATGAGCAGGGACCGTGATTTTCAGTAGGGCTTAAATGATTAAGTGTAATTTGAATGAAAATTAAACTGGATTGAATCCATTAAGGATCATTTTTTCAAAAATAGGAATTATGACTGTCAAACTTATTTATATTTCAATTAATTTTGTTAAACTAAATTCTATCTCTGCACGGCAATTAGGATATAATCACAATTACAATACAAGACATAGAGCCACTTTGGGATATGATAACCACAACTTAAGATGTTTTGAAAAACTCTTCTTATGCAGAAATTAGATTTTTTAACTCATTGCCTTTAGGTCTAAAAAATAACATATTCTAATAAATTAAAAAAATGAGTTTGTTAACTGCATAACTAAATTGACTTGCCTCCCCCCCCCCCCGGGTTTACTAATAGCTGCTAACGACCTCACTCGTTGATGGAACATAATTGTAAAATGGAACATTTTGTGACTCGCATTTCATTCAGCCAGAATAATGTGTTGTTTTCCTGTATATGAATTAAAAGTGGTACAGTATCTACATGGTTTCTGTTTTTATAAATCATGGTTATGTATTATCCATTCCCATTATCTATGACAATCTCAAAGCAAATTTTTTCAATGTTTCAATGGCATGGTTCTTATTATTATTCTTGTCTCCAACTAACTTACAATTGTTGAATTTGGATCTTAATGGCAAAATTCTTTTAAATACATATTGTACATACACATATACGGTAATACATATTGTAGAAAGTCACTGTTTGGAATTTAAAAAAATGCTCTTCCACTGAAATGTCTGGCTTTAAATAAATTTAAATTTCTGAAAATATTCTTCAATTTTAGAAAATCATATGGATTATTATGTTGTTTAAAATAGCAACTAGATTGCTCCTGTATGTTGTTTCGTATGTGATGAACAGATTCAAATTATTGAGTGAAAGTACTGTACTGTACTCATAGAATGAATAGTATTGAAAACGTATAATAATTAATTTAGTTTTATAAGGGATCCTATAATTAATTATATATTGTTAATAATATATTATATATACATATATATATATATTATAATATATTATATATTATTATACAATATTGTTTTAGAGTAAACAAATATGATTTGCAGCCAAAAGTTTTTTTAATGGATGTTAGTTTTCTATAGAATTAAGAATTAAAATGGGCCTACTACTCTTCTTTAAAGGATGAAAGTGTGAAGATCAATTTGTGAGTTAGTTTGTCACTCAGTTGATCAGTGAGTCAATTAAATCAGAAATAGCTCCTACTGGTCGCAGCAGACCTGTGTACTCAGCGGATTTCCAAAACAATGATATAGTAGTAATATATAACAAGTTTTATCAATCTGTCAATTTAATATGAGAGTTATCTGCTTATTCTCCATAAGATTTTACATGGGAAAGAGTATGCAGGTTTGCTGCTGAGAGGAACACTGAAAGTAAGCTTTTGTACCATAAGAAATTTTTATTTTTATCATTTATCCCAAGTTTCATCAACATCTATCCATAAATAAAGGTGTTTGTCTATTCTCTATACGATTAAAATGGGAAAAGTGTATGCAGGTTAACTGCCATAGTAAACATGTAAACTATGATTTTTAAGCATAAGTGGATGGATATCAAAACACATGAAGCTAAACCAAGTTTACCGTATTGTGTTTCCACTATTTTAACATAAATACTATTTGAATATTTTAAGTATTTATTATAAATAAAATACTGTATATAAATTTAACCTTACTCATGTATCAAATTGTTTTCATATAACTTTGGTTTGTTAACAATCTTGTTGTTAAATAAACATACGATGATAAAATAATGATGGAATGAATGTGTTTTTACTTGCTAAATTAGAATTAATTTTCATTTTGATATTTTAATTCAATACCACTTTTGTAGACAATTTTAGTGTGGTAAATCCTTTTACTGTAGAATATTATCACTTTTATGTCAATATTTTTCAACGGTTTAAATAATATTAGACCCAAGAAGGACAGTTGTTTTATAAATGGTGGCGAGAGAAAGTTTCTTTTTCAGAGGATATCCAGTTCAAATTAAGTAAATTTTAGTCCAATGTTGAATTCCACTCAACGTTTTTAAATGTAACAAATTTATTGTTGACACCTAACAATGACCTATTGTCTCATGTCAAGGGATGTGAACCCCCTCTTCATCCCCTTTCTCCCCTTTTCCCTTCCGCCTGTCCTATCCTCTTAATCAAGATGACATAAGAGTAGGATTTGTAACATGCAATTTTTCCTTATGAAACTTTCTAGCCTACTTTGTGATTTCTTCCTTTCCTACAAACATGATTTTATTCTAAATTATTATTTATTTAAACACATTTTCCAGAGATATTATTTTTTGTTTAAGGTAGTAAAAATCACTGTTAACATCAATAATTATGTCATTAAATAATGGAAACAATGTAAAAATATTGATGGAATGAAACTTATGTACTGATTGATTACAATTGTCCCGACACAAAAATCAATACAAAAGTCCTAAAAAAAATCTGTGAAAAATTCACAGACTAAAAGAATCCCCGGTCTTAAAAATTAATCATATCACTTTTAAATCTTAGTTTTCAATATTTTAATTATCATGAATATTTTAATGTATTAAAAATAATATTTTTGGAAGTTCATCATTGTTTTTAGCTTGTTAGAAAATTTCAGTAGCAAAGAAGATATTTACCTTAGGTGGCATGGTCAACACGCTTGTCAAAACTTGTAAATGTGATCCGATTGAGACCAAATTTGGCAGAGATGTGTAATTATACATTTATCAGGGGTTTAGGGGGCTTGTACTCCAAATTGGATTTTTTTGAGTTTTTACATATAATAATTTCATATAAAAAATTGAGTTTTCATCAACATCATTTAAACAGCTAAAAAAACAAACAATTTAATGTCCTGAATCTTCGCTCTATGTCAAGCAGTTACTAAGATACAGAAATGGGTAAACAAAATATGTTGTCTTTTGGAGCGTTAATCTTAGGGGGAAAGTTATAAAACTGATATCTCGCTTCAGTAATTATTTGGAATATTGTGATGAAAATTTTTATACAGCTTCACACATTTAAGATCTTATGAATGAATGAATGCTGAAAAATCTAAATCTAATACCTCATACCAGATTAGCTACTTACTCATTCCTCTTATTATTTTATGGAGATTAAGCAGATTTTCATAAAAGTTCCTAATTTAACTTACAAATAAGCTTAGTTTGAATCATCGCATAATTTCAAAACAATAAATCTAATGCAGACATAAGGCGGGAATATTTTAAAATAGAAAACTCATGACAAAAATGTGCTAAATATGTATTTACATATATTAAATGAAAGTGGCAGTGATCATAATACTAAAATATAAAATTATTATACTGTTTTTATTTTTATCATTTACTAATTACAAAAATTAAAATTGGGCTTCAAATCAATAACTAACATTAAGTAGAAGCGGGAATATAAAAATGAGCTCTGATAAAAACAAAACTCCATCGCAATATCTGACGTTTATAATGCAGTATCGATTCATTATTATTGCCTTCAATGTTCAATTTATTTTTAAAATTGACATTGTTAGGGGAAAAATTAAAAGGTCAATAATTTAAAAAGGCAAAAAATTTAAATAATTAAAGAGTCATAGATGAAAAATAATACTAGTATTCAGTATTTTATAATAATCACTAGCTTTTAGTACTCATGGTTTGATTCAAGGTTTTGAAATATTTTTATGACCACAATTACTATGGGGTTTTCTACTGAATTTTAGAAATAAGAAACTTTTTTGATATAAAACAAATTAAGTAATAAGTACTGGATTTTTTTTACAGTTTAACAATCACAATAACTGTTATAAATTAGTTGTATAATTTAACTTTTAATAGCTGAATATCTCTTTGATACATTTGAAAGTTAATATTTTAGCTTTAAATCAAAAGTAGTAAAGTGCTTGCGGTATTTTGAAACTTATTTGTATTGTTAGAACTATTCAACCTGAATACTAAGCCAGTACTGTATTAGCTGTCATCGCACCTTGTTACAGTAAATAGGACTTTAAATAAGGAAACAAGTTTAGTTTCTGATTGATTGCTGTGACCTTTAAAGGTCAATAAAAGAGTATCGTCTCTGTTGGATTCCCGTACTTGTATTAAGATTACAAATTCAGTAACTTTTAAACTGTTTAGTTATGGTGATTCTATTGACTTCACTTGTTATTTTTTAATACATTAAAATATACTACTTGGTTATTGAATAAATAGCTATTTGTATTTAAAAAAATTGATATGCTGCTAAGCTTGGGCTTGAAGGAAGAGATTTCCAAACACAAAGAACCATGGTGTCATTGGTGCCGCTTGATGACATAATGAAAAGCCTCTCTGTGTAGAGATGCCCTTCATTTATTAGGACTCCGGGTTGGGTTAGCTAGACCACAATTGCTTGGGTCTAACTATTAGCCAATTAATTCATGTGATATTTCAATATATAATATGATGTTAAAACTTCCTACATTAACATTGAATAATTTATATTTTAAGATTTTATGGTGACCCACATTAAGATTATCCGCAAACGAAGGAGATATTTTTATATGCGTAAATTTCTGCTCATTACGTAATAAGTTATATAAGTAAAACTGTGTTAATAATATTCCCATCGCAAGAAACCTGCATTCTCGGCAAATTTCCTTTTCTGTAATATTTGTCTTCTTGTTGCTCCCATTATAACCCAGGAATTATCCCTCCTCTACTTAAATCATTGATTGTCTTTCAAATTGTTGAAAAAAACAGAATTTTATTCAAAATTAGACTTGGAATTAGAAAATTAATTCTTTCAGAATATCTTAGAGTGATACATAATCTTTTAGAATCATTATCTTAAAAATACTATCTTACCTTCAATGTATTTTCTCATCCATACACAAATGACATAAAATTATTATTTAGAAGTGTGGAAATTATAAAAGGGGTTTTCATAAGAATTAAATATAATTCGGATGTTGATCAATCAATGTAAACTGATCATAGTTAGCTGTGATATTTAAAGGAATATTTAAAAATATTTTTTAAAATCCTCAATTATCTGAGTCTGAAAATTTGATATTATTTTGTACATTAATGTTACTTTTGTCATTACGAGATCATAAACAGTTGTTTTATTTAAAACGCACATACACAACGATAATTGGTATGTCCATGTAGATAGGTCTGGTTTTTATGTTACGCACACATTGTTTTTTATTTATTATAACTTCTTTCAAAGTATGTGAAATAATATATGATGTTTATAGACTGTTGAAATTTCTGTGGAGTTGTGAGGGAATAAATATTGCATACAGTAGAGCGTTTTTATATACATTTATAAATCATTAGTGTTTTTTTTATATGAAAACTAGTGGGAACTAAGATATAAAAATATTGTCCATTATGAATTTTAAAATGTTTTTTTGAAGGACCCAAAAAAAAACTTAGTAAGGTAAAACAACTACTTCCTTGTTTATCAAGTGGATCTATTAGACTTCTCAGGAAGGAATGGTTTAAGATGTTAATTTACAGTTTATATCATTATCACATTTTTGAACCCCGACCCTTTGATTACGGTGCAGTTTTACAGAGTCTAGGTCCTCCAAGAAGCCAGCTTGTTAGCACTGTACAAACAATGCAATCTTATCTTCAGTGTTCATTCACTACACTGACACTATGTTGTATTATAGTAATTCTTAACAGTGAAATTACAGACCATTGAACTTTTAACAAGTATCAGACATAACAATTTAAAATTATTTTTAATCAAGGCTAAACGTTTGTTAGTGGTTGATTGATAAATTTAGTGGTCCAATATTTTTTGTAGTGTTTTTATGCTTCAGCAGTATTGCAATAGATAAGAAACAGTTGTTTTAAGTTTTAAAAGACATAAGAGTGATTAAATAATGAGGGGAGTAGAGATTTAAAATTATTAAGCAGTTGCCTATCTTTCCGCATTTATGAAGTTCTATTATAATCAGTAAATTATTGGCATCTATAATCTATACCTGAAATTTTTGCTATCATTTTGATGTACAAAAGTTTTGTGTATATTGTTTTACTATATAATTTTGTTAAATTATAAAGTAATCTGAAATTTACTAGGCTAATTTAATCGTACTTGATTAAACTTACTTACTGGGCTATAAAAATTAAAAAGTTCTTTTGTATTATTCGATTATTTTTTCATTTGAGTCAGAAATTCAAGACTGGAAAATGTAATTCCATTTACTGGGTACACAGAAAATATGATCATAGCAAAAAAATACATATAGCGATTATTATATCACTTAAAAGATACAGAATAGACATGCAAATGTTCTGATGAAAAAACAAACAGGCTTCTGAAATTCACATTAGAAATCATTATGCAGAGAAATATTGGGTACAGTCCAAAGGGAAATAACGATCAGGGTCACCAGAGAACAGAGAAGTGTCGGGTTCAGTCCAAAGGAAAATAATGATCAGGCTCACCAGCGAACAGAGAAGTTTTGAGAACAGTTCAAAAGAAAATAATTAGGCTCACCAGCAAACAGAGAAGTATTGAGAACAGTCCAAAAGAAAATAATTAGGCTCACCAGCAAACAGAGAAGTATTGAGGACAGTCCAAAAGAAAATAATGATCAGGCTCACCAGCGAACAGAAAAGTATTGGGTACAGTCCAAAGGAAGATAGCGATCAGGGTCACCTGAGAACAGAGAAGTTTCGGGTACAGTACAAAAGGAAATAACGATCAGGGTCCATGACTGTAAACTTTTAAAAATGCTCTCCTGAAAAATTCAAGTTTTTAGACCATGATCTTATTCTGTGTACCCTTCATATTATATTTTCCAGACTGTATCCAGTTATTTATTTTAGGCATCATTGTTATTACAGGAAAGGTTTATATAGTTGTTTTTGCTGTTTAAAGACCCAGAAAAAATAATGTGGCATGATTAATAATATTTTCGTACTATTTTTAAAATTTTGTAAAAAGTTATGTTAAAAAACTGTATAATATGAGTAGATTTATTTACAATAAATTACTGTATGGCCTGTTATAAATATAAACTTTCATATCACAGAAAAATTAATCCATTCAGACCAATGTTTTTAGCTGATTTACATAATTAATTATTTGTGTATTAAATTCTGTTGGGGATGGGGACTAATGTGACGTGAGTGTGACAATGGGTTTGGGTGGTTGCTGTTGCTGAAATATCTTTTGTGGCCCAGTGGTGATTATTATTGCCTTTTATTCATGCAAATATTATTCTTTTTTACTTGACAAACAATTTCTGTTACAATATTTTGTTTAAATAAATACAAATGTTTGTTTAAAATATAATTTAATTGATCCTCACATAAGCACAATATTCAACACTTCATTGTAGAAGATATATTGTTATTCCTCTCAGAGGAATTCTAGAAAAATCTAGTTAAGATCATTAAATATGATGATCCTTTCATTATGTTACATGTGGTTTTAATATTTTCTGTGTATATTCTATCCCATAAGTATTTTTTGTTTTTGATAAGGAACGGTCCAAACCCTGGTTCGTTACTACCTTATGTTGACCTTTTGTCAGGTAATTAATAATTAGCCTAATTACTACAAATGGCTACTTGAATCCGGATATTTTTAATACCATAAAAATGATTATTTGTTTTAAGAAATAATAAAAAACATTAAACTAGAGAACATGGTAACACAGCTATTTTGAAATGGCAAGCCATCAGTGGATTTTTCTGGTTGACATTGCTACCACTTTTACGACGTTAAAAATATAAATTTTTGAAACTAATTGTTTGCTACAATACATTGCTGCTGTGCTATTTGAATGGAACATATTCTGAAAAATTCCAAAACCTTTTCTTAATTGTGCGGCATAATCTTTGACAGGTGGAAAATATGATGTTTCTTAAATTTTGAATGATGTTTTGATTTATGAATAATGATGGAACTAACTTGTGTCATTGAAATAAATAAAATTGCAATTATGGATCGCTGTAGCCACCTAAGGTCACTGCCAGGGGATCAATATCCTGGTTGGCACGCACGACAGCCGGCAACTACCGCATAGCATTAATACGGGCTCCATTATAGTAGTTTTGTGTAAATTTGTGTTTTCAAACGGTTTTAAGCAAAAACTTCTTTTTATAGCAACTTTCCAACAAATTAAAAAAAAACTATTTTTGAATATTAAATTAAATACTCATATTAACCTTGTTTACCTGTTATAAGTTTTTATGAAATGTCAAAATATGTTCTACTTAATTCATTAGTGTTTACATTTACAACCAAAAAACTAGAGTTAGAATATTGACCAATTAAAGGAATAATTATTTATGATGTAACATACAAGATACTTGTATACTGGACTGTAGGACTGGCAGAACATAACTTTAGAAGGAATACAATATTTTTAGAGATGACATTATTTACGAAAAGAAATAAATTAAGTTTAATATCTTGTGTGAAGATAAATTCAATTTTGTCCGCCTGTGAGTGTAAAAAATGAAATTTTAATTTTTAAATTTTCTTGTGCGCTGATAATAATTAAGATATCAGTATTCCAAAAATTTTTGAAATAATTTTATTCAAAAGGCAAGCTGTAAAACTTGTTAAATGCATGGAAAAGTTATTTTTGTTCCAGTAACAAAGCTGAACTAAATAATGTAAAAAGTAAAACAGTAAAATACTATTGATTAAAATATTTGTTTTTTTAAATACTACAGATAAAATTCAATATCGGATGCATTTATATATCCATGATATTGATAGATAAATTCTTTTGTTTATCAGCTCTAGATACAGTATTAAAACTGGGATGAGAAACAATAAAGATACAAATATCAATTCTGTACGGTCAAGCAATAAATTTTTACTTTGGAGGAAATCCTTGAGAAAGAGATTCTCGAGGGAATCGAGGTTAACCAACCCCTAACACACAACACGTGGATATCCTCTGTCTTAATGTTGAGTTACCAAGGAAACACCTTGCACCTAACTCGGGTAATTGTTTAGATTTGGTTATTTATTACGTGACACCAATATTGTGCACTTTCTATCAGTTAAATATAAAACCAAACAAATGAAGGATTAATTAATTGTTTGATGTAGTTATAGAACATATTTCAATTTTTGCTCACCGTCTATTTAAGGTGGGCTCCCCTCTCCGCTATACCATATATTTGCAAGGCAAATTGGGATTGCTCATGGTCAAAATTCGAACCCTAGCACTTCCAAATGGCTAGAACGTTACACTCGTCAGCCCAGCGCTCTAACCACATAAGAGTAAAAAGCGCTTACTTGGTTATAAGACATACCCTAGTGACAGTTTAGTGAACTGTATGAGCAGGTTAGGTTGCGTGCCCCCAGAGGGCAATAAGGTCACGAAGGTGATAAGTTCACTAAATTGACGACAGATGCCTCCACCTGCCACTTCTTATTGAATTGTAAATGTGTCGTGAATTACGACTTTACCACTTCTAGGGTTAAGGACTGACAGACGATGATATATCATCAACAGTTAGTATAGTGAAAAAACCCTGCTGACAAAATATCGTCAGCTAGTAGTTTTTCATATATTACTCGTACATGCGCCAAAGAACATTTTAATACTACTCATTTCATAAAAGATGTATTTGGTTTTCTCTTTTGCTGTCTGAATGGTTTTGTTGGTGTAGCCACAGCCAGAAATAAATAATGTGTTTGTTTGATTGTCTGTTTGTTTACTATTGTTAACGAAAATGATAGAATTTTTATTTTTGGTCAAAATCCCATGAAAAAATGTACACACACTCTCTATAATGTAAGTAATAATTTAAATGTATTTCTATTACTAAAATTAATTTAACTTAATTAACTAAATTTAATTAATTAATTTTTAATTCTACTTTCCATAGATAAGAAATTAAGAATAAAAATGAAAATACATTTCAATTACTTGATACTTACTTACTTACTTGATACGTGTAAGTCTCCCATTGGAAGCTCGGATGTGCCATGGTCGTCATATTCTTGCTTGCCTACTCATTATAGAACTCCTCCAAAGAGTAGTATGGCCTATTAAGTAGATAGCCCTTCTGTTCCTTCTTGAGTCTATCTATGTCTTCTAAGTTCTTGATCTCACTTGGTATTTTATTGAAAATTTTGGTGCATAAGAATCTTGGACTACTTCTTGAGAGGGTAGAAGAAACTTGCTTTACATATATATTTTTCCTATGGCGGGTATTGTAGCTGTGTACATTTTTTACTTCTTGTAAACACTTCTGGCTTGGTATTCACCATCATTGTCGCCTCAAGGATGAGAAGTGATGGCAAGGTTAGAATCTGTGACTCAACGAACAGCTGTTTACAGCGGGCAAGATAAGGTGCCTTACAGATAGTACGAACTATTTGTTTCTGCAATAATTATAATTACTATATTATTTGCAGTTCAGACATGTATATTTTAAAATATAACATTAATATGTATTTAGTAGTTTCTAGGGTATCTAATTATAAGCATTTTAGTAAAAAAGTCATTAAGATATCTTAAAAATAGGTCCAGTACAAACCTTTTTATAAACCATTACAAAAATGCTGATTTCAAATTGTACTTTTTAACTTGGATGGTTATTTTTGAAACGATAAATTTTGAAATGATATTTAAATAGCTATTCAAGAATTTAAATGGTAATGAAAGAATATGATTGTTTTGTTATGTTTTTTATATTCTTACTAATATTACTGTATAAATCTTTTATGGTAGCTAAATTGTATACTCTTTTCCCATGTTAATCATACAGAGAATAGACAACCTCCTTTATTTATGGACAGATGTTGATAAAACTTGGTATATGGTCAAAAGTAAAATTTTTATGGTAAAAATGCTTCCTTCCAATGTTCACAGCAGCAAACCTGCATACACTTTCCCATGTTAACTTTATGGAGAAAAGTCTCTCTTATTTATTACTAGATTGTAGTGACATTATTAATAATAAGAAGTGAATCATGACCATGGAAGGTTCATGTAAGGTTGAGTTATTAAAATAAAAAAAATTATTGTATGCAAACAGGGTTATGTAAACAACAAGTAAGGCCTCGTTTGACACCTGGAGGCATCGGTCCACCCATCAAAGCCTTGTAAGATATTGATTAAACTTGTCATATTATTGATTTGGAAATTTTCTGAGTAAGCAGGTCTGCTGCGACGGGGGTATTTACAATGGCGTCGTCCTGTAATCCAGCTACTTGGCAGTCACGAATTGTGGATAGTTGTGGTTGTTTTCTCTTGTGTAGAATGATGTCCGCACTATTGAATACTACATTAATCTGACCTCATAATTAGACCAGTTCGTAATTCAGAGGCAGTGGTTCGGATTCCACGTCAAACTGTAGGCCCCTTAGATTTGGACTTTGATTGTTTAGCTATTAATTAACAATTCTGTCTAAGGAACATGTCAGCTATACTACGGCAAGACTACAAGATCGCGCCACAATCATCCTACACTTGTTTCTTATTCATACTTGGCTTAAAACACCTACCTTGTGGTACGGTCCTCATTTCAATAATCTAATAGTCTGTGAGAGAAAATTATAATTTTTTTATAAGCAGATGTTTAAAAGTATAGATATCCGCTACAACATTGCAAGATAAGTCAGTCGGAAGTCAATTTAACTTTGATACAACACATTAAACTTCACTCTACGGAGAGGAAGCTTCTTCAAACTTTTCTATATTTACGTTTCATCTACAGATGCAATTTGAGTTATAATGTATTTATAATACCCCCGTCGCAGCAGACCTGCATACTCAGCGAATTTCCAAATTAATAATATAATAATAATAAAAATAATATGAAAAGCTTTATAACAATCTGTCCATAAACATGAGAATTATTTGCCTATTCTCCATAAGACTAACATGGGAAAGAGTGTGCAGGTTAGCTGCTGTAACACTGAAAGTAGTCATTTCTACCATAAATAATTTTTATCTTAACGTTCATACCAACTTTCATCAACATCTGTCCATAAATAAAGGAGGTTGCCTATTCCCTATATGATTAATATGGGAAAAGAGTATGAAGGTTTGCTGCCATGATAAACACATAAACTATGATTTTTAAGCATAAATAGATAGATCTCAACCACGTGAAGCTAAATACAAAGTTTCATCCAAAAATATTGATTAATATGGGAAATATTAATTTTTCCCTAGCCTCCATAAGATTAACAGTACCTGGTGACCGAGCTTTGCTCGGATAGAATAAGACATGTTTTTACAAGTTAGTTAGCAAAATTAAAACAAATTTACTGCCCAATGAAAACATTTATGTGGTGGGGATGGAACTCGCGGACTATAGTTCTTGAGGCCGACACGCTACAACTCGGCTACGACGTTAGTCAATTGAGCGATGCCGTTTAACGTCTTTTAGCCAAAGCCGATCATTTACTATTTAATTATCCATACCGTTATTATTAGCCTGTGATCAACTGATTTTTTTATAAACGGAATGAGGATTGAAAAGCAAAAGAGAAATTTAATTTACATCAATTAATTGGTTTGTTACAGTGGCTTCAAGCATAAAACGAATACGTTTTCTATCAAAACACGGAAGGTTTTGGAAATACTTTTTTCTGCTTTTATTTCGCACAGCTATGTTATCCTTAAGTTTTTACAAATTGTTTAGTAACCTGATAATTTTGCATTTATTTAATTCATAAAATAAATATTAATGTATAACCTCTATATTATTCCCCGCAGTCTTTTCTCTACATTCCAGAGAAGGTTTATAAATGCTTGAAATCGCCCGCCGCCCCTTGAAAAGTAAATAACGAGCATTTAAAAACCCACTTTTAAGAGATATTACACACATTTTATCCAGTTTTCAATGAATAACCTACTGGTAATAATCAGCTGTCTTTGTAGTTTTAATAGAAATCAAAACAAACAGCTGTAAAATCAATATTAGTTAGTTTATATTGGTCATTGATTTTAAACCAATTTGGATATCATACTATATTAAAAAGTTATGTTAACGTATAACTAATTATAATAGTGGTATAAATGTTCTAATCTATTTAATTGTAAAGTAATGCTAAATAATAAAGCTGGGTATTGATTTATTTTATTTGTATTGATTGATATGTTTAGGATTTCAGGTTTACATTTTCGTATGATAATCTTTCTTCTTTAAACTGTATCCTACAACCTGTACAAAGGATGGGCTTACTGCTATTATATACATTCATATATACATATATATATATATATATATATATATATATATATATAAATTTTAACGACTATTGTTTTTGGACTCTGGGCACCTAAAGACGAAAAAATAACATGGTCCCGGGCTTAAGTCTTACCATGAGACTTACGGTAATAGCTTCTTCCCTATGGGAAATTCGCTGAAAAGAGACTGCAGACAAAGGCAATTAGGATAGAATGAAAAATACCATCATATATCTACACTTTATACACAGTGTGTTAAAAAAATCTCAACTAACCTTTTAGTGGTATTGTCTCTGGGTCAGTATAAAATTGAAATATCACATTTTTCCAAAAATATTTTTTCTCAAAAACTGGGTAGGTGATTTTTCATGTAAGTTAATTTTTTCTAAGATGAAAAAGTCATCTACATATCCACGCATCACAAAAAATGTAATAACTTGTTTGTTTTCATTCGATTATTTTAAATAAGGCATTGCTATGTTGACATGGATATGTCTTATCTCCTGGGGGTGGGATGGTGTGTTAGTGATTTTTAACTCTAGAAGTGGTAAAGTCGTAATTCACGACACATTTAAAAATTCAATAAGAGGTGGCAGGTGGAGGCATCTGTCGTCAATTTAGTGAACTTGTTAGACACTAGCGCTTTTGTGACTGTGTTGCCCTCTGGGGGCAAGCAACCGAACCTGCTCACGAAGTGCACAAGACTGCTGCCAGGCATGTCATATAACCAAGTAAGCGCTTCCTACTCCTATGCACTTGTGGCTGAACCGGCTAAAGCGCTGCGCTGACGAGCGTAATGTTCTAGCCATTCGGAAGTGCTAGGGTTCGAATCCCGACTATGATCAATCCCAATTTGGCTTGCAAATGTGTGGTATAGTGGAGTGGGGGCCCACCTTAAATAAACGGTGGTCGGCTTGGGTGGAAGTGACGGCATTTGTAGGCTTAATTGGGATTGCAGTGGACACCTGTTTTGCTTTTGTGGTTAGTGGTCATAAAGGGGGGGCATGTTTTATGTTTTTAGCGAATTTCCCATAGGGAAGAAGCTATTACTGTAGGTCTCATGGTAAGACTTAAGCCCGGGACCATGTTATTTTTTCGTCTTTTGGTGCCCAGAGTCCAAAAACAATAGTCGTTAAAATTTTTATATATATATATATGTATATATATATATATGTATATATATATGTATATATATATATATATATGTGTGTGTCTGTTAGCACGATAACTCTCGTAAAAATGGTCCGATCGAGACCAAATTTGGTAGAGACGTGTATTCCTACAAATGCTCGGACGAGTTCATAAACCAGACATATCGGTCAATGGGAACGGGTAGTTTGGGGGGGTTTTGTAATTTCACATGCGTTTTTCACATGTAATTTTTAAAAATTTCTAATTTTATATTTCACCATGGGAGTCAGCTTAAAAAACTACATAATTAAGTTTCTTAAATTATTCTTAAAATTGGGGTTTTACATTTTTCATATCTAATTTCAAATTTCTTAAATTTATCTTTTACTATTAGAATCAGTTTCAAAAACTATACAATTTAGTACTTCTAAGTTTTTCTCTATCTCCAACGGTTACCGAGATATTAAAAAATCTAAACACAGTACGTTGTATTGTGGGGCTCCAATGTTAATCTTATGGAGGATAGGGAAAAATTAATATTTCTCATATTAATCAATATTTTTGGATAAAACTTGATATTTAGCTTCATGTGGTTGAGATCTATCCATTTATGCTTAAAAATCATAGTTTATGTGTTTATCATGGCAGCAAACCTGCATACTCTTTTCCCATATTAATCATATAGGGAATAGGTAAACTCCTTTATTTATGGACAAATGTTGATAAAAGTTGGTATAAATGTTAAGATAAAAATTATTCATGGTAGAAATGACTTCTTTCACTGTTCCTCACAGCAGCTAACCTGCACACTCTTTTCCCATATTAATCATATAGGGAATAGGTAAACTCCTTTATTTATGGACAAATGTTGATAAAAGTTGGTATAAATGTTATGATAAAAATTATTCATGGTAGAAATGACCTACGGTACTTTCAGTGTTGCTCACAGCAGCAAACCTACATACTCTTTCCCATACTAATCTTATGGAGAATGGGTATATAACTCTCATATTTATCGACAGATAATGATAAAACTTCTCATATATTATTATTATTATGTTATTGATTTGGAAATTCGCTGAGTACGCAGGTCTGCTGCGACGGGGGTATTTTTGTTTATACTTAATATTTCAAGAAGATATTAATAATTATTTTTATGTTACAGTTAAAAGTAAAAAGCTTACAACTTCTAGGGTTAAGATGGAAAATATGTAACAGATTTCCATAGAAACTACCAGGGCTATTGTATTGAATTTTTAATATAAAAGAATAAGAACAGCAGTTAAGATGAATTGAAAATATTCCCTTTAGAAATATCCATGATCTAACCTATTTCCCACAGGGAAGTAAATACAAACATTATTTATATTAAAATTATATAAAAAAAGTTATTCTTGTAAAGCTTTTATAATAATACCAGCTTGAAATTAATTCTTATTTGAAGTTATTAAATGGTTGTGGTTTTGAATTTGTTTGTTAGAAAAAATGTACATTTTTTAAATTTTAAAAATGTATGTCTAATAATTTTGAGATTTTTTTAAAATCAAGTTGTTACTCTATGAGTAAATTAAGATTTCTGGACGGAATAAATGTGATAAATTTTACTCTAAAACAAGCAATGTCAAGGCAACATGTTTTTTCTGTGCTAGGATTTATGATATTTTTGTGCAAAATGGTGTATTTGGACACGAGAAATCGATTGAAGCAGGTTTTAAGGCTGGGAAAATTTCGGTTTTCGTCCTACAGCCCTTCAAAGTGTCCAAGTTATCGTTATGGACATTTATGTAGGTGTAGTTAACCAAAACAGCTGTTTCAGGATTCTATTTTCCTAGTAATATTCGTAAACATTGGAATTTTCATTTTTAAGTTAGTTTGAATGAAACGTTTTAAATGATAGTTATATCAGAGAGGAACGGATTATAAGGAGAGGAGAGGAGGTTTAGTGAAGACGATAAAATCTCAGGACAAGTGTTGCCATCTGTCGGATCTAGCGGTGAACTAGGCCTCTGTGACGCCGTCAGGTGTGTCATTTGTCA
This sequence comes from Nephotettix cincticeps, assembly GCA_023375725.1. NCBI lineage: Eukaryota > Metazoa > Arthropoda > Insecta > Hemiptera > Cicadellidae > Nephotettix > Nephotettix cincticeps. The sequence continues at coordinate 127,877,245 of CM041786.1, read as the reverse complement.
TTAGTGTCATTTGCGACACTAGCGCTATCTGAGGATGGCAGTACCTACTACGTCAATTGGCGGTACGATGTACCGTCTTCATCCTTAACATGGGCGTGCACTATCTACTTTACTATCCGTTCATCTATGGTTATATCAAGTTAACTTTAGTTTCACAGAAAACGTTATAAAGAATAGTTAAATTTAGTTGACATGGAAGTTGAAATATAAAACCATTAATTATTAAGATGTATTAAAACATTTTGATTTAAACCATATAAACTGTTTTTGATTTAAACCATATAAACTGTGTTTACATTGAATACATATTAAATGTATTTTATTTAGTTAACCCTTAAAGGAGTGTGGACGTCATATGACGTCCAAATTGATTTTGCCTAGAGTAGTAGGCCTAATGTTTTAAAAATCTAAATAATTATTAAAATAGTATTTTTTTACAATAGCTTGTTTATTTAATATAAATAAGCCTTAAACACATGTCTTCTTTTCTCATTATAAAAGAAGTTTTTTTTAGTTTTAGTAAAGATATCCATAGCAAACTATTGAAAGGGTAATTGACTAATACATGATTTATTCCATCCAAGCAAAGCTCGGTCTCCTCGGTCATTTAAATTTTAAACTGACTCAGGAACAATACCTGAAAAGGTTGATTCAGATATACAAAATATGTTAAATGGCTATCAATTACAACGGATACAATCAGGCCTAATTCAGGCCTTGTGTAAAATAGTTGTAGATTGAATGACCTGTGGAGTGCTATTGTGAGTAGACAACGTCTGACTGAAGACAATGGTCATACAACTTGTTCACTTTATACATTGAAGCTCATTTCTGTCATTGTTATATTTTCTCGTCAATTTTAGTATTAATGAACCAACAATAAACAATAATTGCCTTTTGACAAAAGGACCATTTGATGACAATACCCTCCCTCTCCCTCACCACCATTACCACCCAACCTTCACCTGTATTTCAGGATGTTATAAGGAAATTAAGATAATACCAATTATCTCAAAATAATATTTTTTTGCAGGCAGGTGCCATTTAAAAAAATGCATTTTATTAAAATTACAAGACAACATTTGTGTCAAAAATTTTTTTAGGAAATAAAGTATTATATTTTAAAGATAGTATAAGGATGACTTTAAATCAAATTTTCCTTAAAATTGGTATTTTTTTACTTTCAAGTCAATTATAATACATAGATTACACCCGTTGCAGCAGACCTTCGTACTCAGCGAATTTCCAAATCAATAATATAATATTATTATATGTCAATCTTTATCACTATCTGTCGATAAATTCTCCATAAGACTAACATGAGAAAGAGTATGCAGGTTTTGCTGCTGTTAAAAAAATTAAAAGTAGGCGTTTCTATTATAAAATTTTTTTATTTTAATCACTCATATTTCATAATATCCTTCCATAAATAAAGGAGTTTGCATATTCTCTATATGATTAACATGGGAAAAGAGTATGCAGATTAGCCGCCATGATAAACACATAAACTACGATTTTCAAGCATAAATGGATAGATCTTAACCACAAGAAGGTAAATATCAAGTTTAATCCAAAAATATGGATTGATATGTAAAATATTAATTTTTTTGATGTAAAATATTTTTTATTATTAATTTTTGATATCTGGGTAACCGTTGAAGATGAAGAAAAACGTTTTTCATATCTAATTTAAAATTTTTCTAATTTTATCTTTTACCATTGGAATCAGCTTCAAAAACTACACAGTTTAGTTCCTCTAAGTTTTTCTCTATCTCCAACGGTTACCGAGATAATAAAAAATCTAAACACAGTATGTTGTATTTTGGGGATATATAAAAAAATATAATTTTTTTCTTATCCTCAATAAGAATAACATTGGAGCCCCAAAATACAAAATACTGTGTTTAGATTTTTTTATATCTCGGTAACCGTTGGAGATATAGAAAAACTTAGAAGTACTAAATTGTGTAGTTTTTGAAGCTGATTCTAATAGTAAAAGATAAATTTAAGAAATTTTAAATTAGATATGAAAAATGTAAAACCCCAATTTTTTAGTACAAAACCCTCCCAAACTACCCGTTCCGATTGACAGATATGTCTGGATTATAAACTCGTCTGAGTAAATGTAGGAATACACGTCTCTACCAAATTTGGTCTTGATCGGACCATTTTTACGAGAGTTATGGTCTTTACAGACATACACACACACACACACACACACACACACACACACTCACATATATATACAGGGTGTTTAGTAAAGTCGGGGACAAATTCGAGGGGTGATAGTAGGCCTACTCATCAAAATAAACAAAAAATTACCTATAAACATTTGTCAAAAAAATCCTTCATTTAGGTAATTTTCAAAATGGCGGCAGTTAAAAATCTTTTAATTAAAATAACAAAAACCCCATTATCTTAATACAATTTTTACACAAGATAAAAAAGATTGCAATTTTAATTTCAAATTGGAATCTTTTTTACTTAAGTAAAATTTTTATAAATTTAATGGTTTTTTTGTTATTTAAATTAAAAGATTTTTAAACACCACCATTTTGAAAATATAAAATCAAACTAAATGATACTTTGGGAATTGATTTTTTTCTTTGGCCAATAAATGTGTGCAAAGTTTGGTTTCTGATCTTAAATAGTTCTTGATATATAACATTTTTTGTATAAAATACAAAATGGTGGCTAGCAGTTAAACGAAGGATTTTTCGACATATGTTTATAGGTTAATTTTTTGTTTACTTTGATGAGTACTATCACCCCTCGAAGTCCCCGACTTTAATGAACACTCTGTGTGTATAAAATTTTTAACGACTATTGCTTTTGGCCTCTGGGCACCTGAAAACGATAAAATAACATGATTCAGGTCTTAAGTCTTGCCATGAGACCTACGGTAATAGCTTCCTTCCCTATGGGAAATTCGCTAAAATCAATCTTGGATATTAATACTCCATAACTTACATGCAACCGTATCTTAAAAGTTATGTTGTGATACAAATTTTATTACTATATACCATTTTAAGGTTTGCGGTTGAGAAAGGAATAGATGCAGCTGGGGGACACATGGGACTAAAGTAGGATGTTTAGAATCACAGTCTAATTTATAGGGGGCTGCATGCCTCATAGGAATACTCACATATTCTCTCCCGTGTTTCGTTGTTGTGGAAATTTATGGAATCCCTTTACACTAGTTTCGTTTTGCTTTTGCTGATTTTCATTACTATTTTCTGATCGTTAGTCTTTTCTGTTTTATTTTCGTTTTAAGACTAAAACTTATCTTATAGTTGTTATACAATGCTCATTGGTTTATTGCCTGTATTTATGATTAGGTATATGTTGAGTCTTTGTCATTAAGTCTGGTCCATTTACAATATCACCACTTCATTGTGATTCCTCACTTTAGCATTATTCTAGTTTTTAGTTTCCAAAGCACGTTTTATAAAATATGTTATGACAATTCCTTTTTCAGCACAGTACTCTTTTTTCAATTTTGCCATTTTATCCTGATGTTATATAATTTGTATATGTGATCTAATTCTAATAATATATTAATAATTGTTCAAAAATATCAGTAAAATTTACTGATATTTTTTAATAACTATAATAATTTACCTTTGCCTATTATTTAATAATAAGCAAAGGTAAAAATTATGTTAATGTTAAAATGTTAAAAATGATTTACTGATCATGAAAATGATGTGTTTATGTTAAGAACAGTGGATATATAAACATCGATAACATTATTAAAACAATTTTATTTAATGTACTCAATTTTTTGTAAATATTAAAAGGTGGTACGGTATGATGAAAAGTACCATTCGTGACGTCTGAAAGTGCCACATCGGTACTAAATCAACTCAAAATTACACATTACTTACAGGTACTTAATTTATTTAAATGATGGTCTCAATTCTAAACTCAAATGCCTTTTTACAATAAAAATTTAATTTTACTTTCAATACTCAGCTTTTACTTGTAACTGAAACCTTACACTGGTATCCAGCCACTTTATTGACTAGTATTTTATACAAAACAATATTTTGTCAAACTGCTTGGAAAACAGTTATTTACCACACATGCGATGATGTCAAAAAGGTTGTATTTTACATCCTAGGTTAAAAATAAATCAGCTCGTATTATGAGGTCAAAAAATACATGTTTACCATCCTATAAAATTCATAATTAAAAAAATTAATAAACCTGAATCATTTGCATTTGTTTGAAATAGCAAGTAAAAGTAGACCATTTTATGAGCAAAGTTCTCAGGTGAATGTGTTTTTTCTCTCCTATGTTGGAAAATATAAAAAAACTGTAAAATGTTAACGTGGCGAATAAAACTACTCATTTTGTAGAGTAAATGTTTACTTAATAGTTTTAAATTGACAATTGATTCAGAAGCCATTGAATAGCAAATCATATTGCTAGTGGAAAGAAAAATAACAGCTGTAATTAAGAAATCAAATGTTTTGATTGTAGAAAATTGTAAAAAACTTATTTCCTATAAGGTAAACATTAGAAATTTAAAACGCCATAAAATGTAAAATTATGGAGTTTTCGAAAAAAAATTTCACTAAAACCTTCCCGGACACATATAGAACAACTTCCTAAAATTTCATGGCGATCGGATGAGTAGTTGGGCAACGCATGTAGGACATACATACATTTAATTTTATAGAGATTATCAGAACAGATTAGATATTGGTTTTAGAGAGTAGTAGGACCAATTGAATTGTATAATATGTTACATAGTTCTAAAGGCTATGTGATCGAACTTCTTTTGGTTCTTTTATTGAATTTCACATACGTACTGATATATAAAAGTTTATGTCAATTTTTATATGGCAACAACTTTGTACTGAAGTTAAAGAAATATAAAGGAAAATGTAGTCACGTTATACATAAAGTTTGATCTACCTTGTTGAAAAACTCAGCTGTAATCTGATTAGGCCACGAGAACTTGAGGTATTACATTGTCCAACACGGCAAACTTTGTCTAACTTCTCTGCTAAATTTGTTTTGCCGTGTCCTGTGGAGATTCTTTAATTCCTTTTTGTTATAACTGTAATTGCTTTTTGTAGAAGTCACTGGTCATATTGCAGTGGAAATTTAATTAATATAAAATTAAAAGTTTGATTATTATATCATTGCAAATATATCTATAACAAATTCTTTAAATAAAATTTTATATGTTAAGGGGACATATTCTTTCTGGATTAAGTTGGCGGGACAGTGATATGTCGTGCGTTAGGTTGGCAACACAGTAAATAATACATGTAACTGGCACGACATCACACATCTTTGCAATACATATTTTATCTGGCCTTACAGCCAATATGAATCTAACCTATAAATTTTTTTACAACTTTTCTTTGGGTCAAATTTTTGCAATCACAGTAAATAAATTGTTATACTTTTTATTAAAACAAATACATGTTAAAAACTTAAAAATAAATTTACAGAAACATAGAAATCAGTGTAACTTTTGTTCCAAATTACAACTGATCTATTTAGTTCAGTCAGATTCGTATTCAAACAGTATTATAACATTAGTAAATAGCTGGTGTCCAAGGGGATTATATCAAGTACAAATTAACTGTTTGTTTTCATTAATAAAATAATTTCTACTTGAGATAAAAATCTTCAATTTAAATTAAATAATTCATGAGTAATTTTCTAGTAGAACTTTGTTGGACTTTGGTCTTAAATTTGTTTTTGAACTTTTATTTTACCAATTAAAAAATTATAGTTCAAAAATATCTTTGCACAATAATATAAAATATGAGAAAACAGCAACGTAGTTAGGAGCCATAAAAGTAGCAAATTTGTCAAATGAAGGTACAAGTTCTCCGATTTCATTAATATTTTGTATTTCTGTATATAAAAGTTAGCTTGTTATCATGATTATTTTTCCCTCCACAAATTTTAAAATTAAAACAATTTATTTTAACTTAAAAAAATTTACTTAATGTTTAGAACAGTAATTATTTTTCACGCTTTAAAATACTGTATGTCATTTTCAGTGGGTTAGAATGCACTATTTAATCAAATCTGTTTGACGTCGATATTTGTTTGGGTGTGAACGTCCCTCCACCGCCTTCTATTGCATTGTAGGCAGCCGCTTTACTCCACACAAGCATATAACTCAGCACAGAACTAAAAAAATACCTAATTTAAAAGTGTTACCAAACATATGGATCAGAATATATATTAAGTCAGTAAATTGTAAATAAATAAATAAATATAGATAGACACAACCATGTATAAGTATATTAAATATTAGTGAATACGATACATACCCATAACACAGAAGACCTGCATACTCTGTGAATTTCCAAAGCAATAATATATGACAAGTTTTATTAATATCTGCTGATAAATATGAGAATTATTTGCCTATTCTCCATAAGATTAACATGGGAGGTATGAAGGATTTCTGCTGTGAGGAACACTGAAAGTTGGTATTTCTACTATAAACTATTTTTATTTTGACCATTTATACCAAGTTTCATCAACATCTGTCCATATATAAAGGAGTTTGCGGATTCTCTAAGGGTTAACATGGGAAAAGAGTATGCAGGTTAGCTGCCATGATAAAAACGTAAACTATAATTTTTAAGAATAAATAGATAGATCTCAACCACGTGAAGCTAAATACAAAGTTTCATCCAAAAATATTTATTAATAAGTGCAATATTATTTTTCTTATCCTCCATATGATTAACATTGGAGCCTCAAAATACAATGAACTGTGTTTATATTTTTGAATATCTCGGTAACCATGAGATAGAGCAAAACTTTTAAGAGCTATTTCGTGTAGTCTTTTGAGCTGATTCTAGTAGTAAAAGATAAAATTTAAAAAATGTTATAACTACATGTGAAAAATACAAAAAAAACTATTTTGGGGTACAAAACCCCCCCAAAATACCCCTTCCGACTAACCGATATGTCTGGGTTACAAACTCGTCCTAGTAAATATAGGAATACTCATCTCCAGTAAATTTGCTCTCTATCGGATCATTTTTACGAGAGTTATCAAGTTTACGTACACACACACACACACACACAAATATATATACATACAAATTTTAAGGATTATTTTTCTTTATTTCTAGGCACCTCAAAACAAAAAAGAACATGGTCCCAGGTTTAAGTCTTAACATGAGAGGTAATAGCTTCTTCCCCATGGGAAATTCACCAAAAATCTTATAATTGTCTTCTCAGCAGCATGATTGGCGATTTCAGAAACCGCTATCACTGGTCTTGTCTGCCGTCGAAACAGCCTTAAATTTATATGAAACTTTGTACGTAAACTCGTACTATTAATCTTAGAGATGAGATGATGCATCTAATAGTAGGCAAGGTAATATTACTGTTCCCATTAAGATTGATATTATGCTTTCATGATGACTACGGTTTCAACCAATTTTGATATCTCAACATTCATTTGGCTAAGATTAAAAATTTTAACCTTTTTTGACTTTCTTTAATGATGCTAAAGGATATTAGATTTTTCCCACAAATGTATGTACAAATTTGAAAACTTAATTTTATGTTTTTTTTCATGTGTTTTACAGTTTTGCAACATTTATTTTTTTTTTTTTTTTTTTTTTGTTTTTTTTTTTAGCTCTTTTCCTATTTTTTGTTTTTTTTTTATTTTTTTTTTTTTTTATTTTTTTTTTTTTAATATTCAACCTCATTATATTCTATTTTTTAATCTTGTCTGTTTGTCAGCTGTTTATTTTTTCCATTTACTGATACTTTTTTTTTTTTTTTTTTTTTTTTTTTTTTTATTTATTTTTTTATGTATATTTTTTTATCTTTTTTGACATTGTAGTGTTTTTTTGCGGTTTTTAGTTGTTGCATCGTTTTATGAAAAAAAATGTATGTACAAATTTGAAAACTTAATTTTATGTAAAAACCCCTATGAGTGAAAATCCCTCAGGAATACATCTACATTATTTTGCAACATCAACCCCCAAATTATATTTAAAATGTTTTAGCAAGTTTCATCAAGGACAGACATTTTTTTTCATAGTTATAGTAAAACATTTGTAGAGATTTTAGCGAGCGAGGTATTAAATTGTTCAAAGTTGTTTTAGAGCGGTCAAGATATTTAGTGCTACTTATGCTACTTATGAAGCCTTTCCAAAGATATTGAAAGGTGTAAATGTCTGTTGCAGAAAGAGCCTCTCAAGTTTGAGACGTCTCATCTGAGTGGGGCGCCGGAGGAGGTTGTTCAGCTGGTCAACAATATCAAGGAGGTAAACCTTCTGGACCGTCAGTAAACTTAGTTTGTATTAGAGCTATAATAATACTGAATTGGATGTGAGTGCAAACAACTCATTTATCTATTGAGAATTCAGCAATGATAAAAATTCAGGAAGTAGTTCCAGTTGAAAGGAAACAAATAAGTTTACATGTGTGAACTACATAAAAAATGTAAATAATCAATGTTCAGGCTTGTGATTGCTAACAAACAAGGTTGGCAACACTGATAGTGTAAACATCCAGCTGATGGCATCACCTATCAGCTGTTTATTGTGCCCATTATCTTGTCAGAGCTGCTTCCTGTTTCCGGCTCTATACTAGTTGAAACCAGATTGTTAAATTTGAATGACATTGTGCTTATATTATTTAAACAAGTTATTATAATCAACTTATTGCATAAAGTAAGTTTTATTTAGTTTTAATTCATGAATATTTTGTAGAGAAATTTAAAACATTATTAAATAACATTTTACATAACAGATTTTACCTCTCCTTGGGCAATGTAATATCTATTACTCTTTTACTTCTTAATTTACGATACAAAAACTGTTGCAATATATTTATAAAAGAATAGAATATACTAACCATTTGAAATTCCATTGATAATGGTCTACATTTAGAAATGTTAGGGTATAATCTTTAAAATTTTTTATTGTTTTTCACATAATGGGGTAATTTTGAATAAGTAAATATTTAAAAATGAGCAATTCCTTGGTTTTCTTGAGTCTAATAATTTTTGTTCAAAGGAACTGTGATGTACTAGATAATTAATTTAGATTTCGTTCATATTAAGTTAAAAGAGCTTTTAGAGAAAAACATAAAAGTAAACTTTGATTTAGTTTTTAAGTCCTTACTAACATCATAGCAACTCAATAATTCATACTCACAGTGAAAAAAATCTCTATATATTTAAAAACATAAGTTCTGTTTTCATATGTAAATTTATTTGTCAACAAAATAATTACAACCTTCAAACAAAATAAAATTAATAGGTGAGAAGCGCTTTTGAATAAACAATTTAAGATGTAAATGAAGTTTTCTGTGTAGCAGCACTTTTGAAACATTGGTTATTCAGAGTGGGTAAAGGGAAAATGCTTTGAAAAACTGTAAGTACTCTGAGTGTGAAGGGGGAGTGATGGGCTGGGAGGAGGTTTGAGGAATAATTAACAAGATAGGAGAGATAGTAGGGGATGAGTGGAGGGGGTGAATAAATGACATTCTTACTCACTTCAATGTGCAAGGGCCTGATTATGGTTATTGGTTAATCGTTTAAAACATTTAAAATTTATAATTCTATATGCAGAGCATTGTGTAATATGTATATTAATTTTGTGTCTTATAATAAATAAAATATTTATTAGTAGAAGTTACAATCTTTTTTACGAGTTGTATGGTTCAATGTTCGAAAGTAAGTTACTTATCATAAATCCAAATAAATTAATTTCACATCTCATTATTTATTTCTGATATCGCTTTAATAGGTGACATGTTTAGTAATACTTAGAAAATATGTCGTCAATATACCTACATATATACTTACAATATACGGAGAAAACCGTGTTTTTAGAGCTTATTACTTATGTATATTAATAGTGTGTGGTTCAGCGTAAAGTATAAAATTATCTTATATATTGTAAAGAATAAGGAAAAAGTTACTTAATAATAGGCAATCTTGTTTTCATGGAAAAAACAAATACAGATGCCTTCTGCAGCATTACACATGGACAAACAGGTACAAAAAAATTGAGATAAGACCCATTTTAACTTTTCTGATTTAGATAAGTGTAATAACAAAAAATATTATAACTCCAAGTAGTGTGCAGACAACACTCTAAATTTTATTCATTATGTTTTTAACATTTTGTCTCACAGAGCATTGATTTCAGAGCACTTTTTGATTTTCTCAAAGTTTGGCTAAAGCTAAAAGGACAGAGTTTAGGGTGTTTTAAAATAAACAGGTACAGTACTTTAGTTTATTAAATCTATAATATTATAAAGAAGAGGTGGTTTCTGTATGTTTGTGGGTTTATTTGTGTGTTTGTTTGTGGGTTTGTTGTGGCAAGTGAATACTGAACCTACCGGTTTGAAATTTTACACAAAGGTAGATCTTAAACTCATGCAACACATAGGCATATTAATTTCCTGAAACTCCCCTTGGACTGCGCCCCATGAACGTCCTAAGTTTCAATGTTTACATTTTCAAAGAATGAAAACATAAAATTACTTGAATGTCAACAGCTGCGAACACTAAAATTTGACAGTTCGGGGAAAAGAAGAAAAAGAAGAAAGTTTCAATGTTTACATTTTCTAATGTCAACATCCGTTTATTATTTATTTTGACAGTTCGGGAAGAAGAAGAAATAAAGTTGATTTTTACACATAAACTGCTGGATCGAATTTAGTGAATTATTAGTTCGAAATAGTGGAATGGTAGATTTTTAATTTTCTCCCGATGCCTGTCTCTATTACGTTAATGCTTATCCTCTCCCAATATTTTACAGATGTTACTTTGTCATGTTTTAGACATGTGTTTTTACATTTTGTAAACAATAAAGAATTAATTAACAATAAATTAAATGTATCAGTAGAGCAGAGCCTACACCTCTCAGCCTTTTTTACCCGTGCGAAGAACGGGTACTTTGGCTAGTTATTAATATTGTTAAAGGGGTTTCAAGACTTGAAGTGTGACCAATATATTTGAAAAACAGGTTATATAATGAAATTGGTTTTAATTTGCTTTTACAGGTTGGTGAACAGTTCTTGTACCATTGGAAGACATTTCCAATCATCCTGCCAGCTCCTGTCAACGCCACAGGAGCCGCCCACAGTCATACCAACTCTAACAATGCTGATATCCCTTACATTACAGGTGAGGAAACTGTCTAAACAAATCAAAAATTTCAAATATGTTGTGATCAGTTACATTATAACTCATGCTTGAATTAAAAATTCCCAATGGTTCTGTATCAATCAGCATTATAAACCAACAAGAGTTTATCACATACCTTGGGAAATGTTGGAACTAATGATACATTTAGTATTTCAAAATGAATTTTAACCTTAACCCAAAGCCTCGTGTCTTTGCATCAGATTATGTTTATTTAGGAAAATGTAATTAGTATGATATTGAATAAATATTTATTTGATATGAAGTTTGCCAATTTACTATGCATATAATGTTTTCCAATAATTAAATAAATGGTACCAGTGAACTGACACATACTTTCTCCCTTAAGTAAGTTCAAGAAAGACAATCTATAATAAAACTATCATGTTCTCCAAAGTTCATCTAAAAACGTTAGCATTTTGGGATGCTTTTGTGTTGGTGTGTGTAAATTTAGATAAGAAAGTCAAGTTCTGGGATATATACCATAAAGTGATAGAAGCTCATAAAAATTAGAAACATGATGTAACTTAATTCAAGAGATTTATTTAATAGTTTAATAAATAGTTTGAAAACACAAAATCCATATATTGTTTATATGGAAGCAAATGAATGTAAAAAAATAAGTTAAAAATTTATCTCTGATCTGCCCTTCTCCAGGAGGTGACACTTGCTGCACCTTGGCCCGCAGGCAGCACCGTCCAACCAACCTGCGGGACTTGTTTGTGGCCCCTAGTTTTGACGAACTCGATGCTGTTGCTGTTGATTCGAGTGGTGAACCTCGACGACTCACAGGCAAACAGCTTGAAAGTCTACGAGAAAGAGGGTGAGTTGAAATTGAGCTTTGTAATTGACTACGAATGGAGAAGCCGATAGTGCTGCAAGGGTATTTGTTGGACCTATATTTTTTTTCAAAAGTATGTTTTGACATTTCTCATGTTGGTAATGAATGAGAACAATATCAAATTTTTTAGTCAACCCTTCAAGATGATGACAGCGGTTTTGTGACTTACAATCCCTACACATCTCTTGTATTGTTTAACTAGCTGATACAGCCAACTTTGTAACGCCTAACAGTAAATACAAGTTAACTCTAAAAATCCCCAAAAACAAATAAATCTAAATGAATTGATTCACAACTATCCAACCCAACTTAAACCCAAAACAAACCTAACTGCAATACGGCTTTTATAGAAAAGATTACATTTTCTGTATCGCAGCATTGTTTATTATACTGGGACAAAAAACCAACCAGTGATCTATAACTTATACATTTTTTAAAACAATCACAAATATTTGCTGAAAATGACGCTCAATGACGTTAGCTGTCGTCTGATGAATTTAAAGCACAACATTATTGATGTATGCATATGATCAAAATGCATCAAGTCTTTTTCTCATAAGCACAACATATACAAATTTTACAGGCCAGTGGGGCTTAGCCTAAGGTTAAATACAAAACTGAATATGCCTATAGCCTGCTCGGAGCAGAGTTGAATAAAAAAAATCTAAGATCATTCAAATCGGTCCAGCCTTTCTCGAGTTATAAGTGTTGTAACTAACACAACTTTGTTTTATATATTTAGATATTTACCTCACAGATCTGTAATCTATGTGGATAAGCAGAGTCTAGGAAAGACAGTGTTAACCTTTTGTAAAACTGTAAGAGATATAAATTTAGTATGGTGTTTCTATTATTTACATCTGTTTTAATCAACTCAAAATATGAGAATTAAATGAGAAGAATCTATCCGCAAATTACTACAAATTACTATGAACTTATTGCTAAAATGTACAAACTGAGAGGTTGTAGCAAGTTATGGGGCCCAGTGAACTATGATTATACTGTACCAATAAATTTATAAGACCATGGACAAGTGGCCACATTTTTGCTATTTATGTACATAAAAAAAATACCTAAATGGTTCAAATGCAAATTAGGTTGGTGTAAAATTAAACAACATAAGAGTAAAATTTGACATGGTAACAGTAATATTGACATTAAAACTTTAAAAAATTGATATTAAAATTTTTATGATTCAAAAGTTGCTAAAAAGTGTGTATTATAACCATACCACCCAGCCAGTGTAGTTAACAGTTTAACTGTAATTTAAATACTTTTTACCCACTAGATACATTAACTGAGATCAATACTAAGTTAAATCTAAAGGTGCAGTTTTATTTGACTAAAACAAAATTTTATGATTTAAATTGTGTCTTGGTTGAAATCAGTTTAAATTTTGAAAATAATATATTTAAGAATAGCTTTGTCGGTCAATAATTTATCATTAAGGCCAGATTTCACCAAATTCATGCTAACGATAATTGATAATTCTCTGTTAAAACTGACTGATTTATTTAAACCAAAGTTAAACAGATCCAATTTCACCAACAAAAACATATCAAAACTAACACTGTTTTCTTAACCCTTAAAGCACTACTGAAAATCACACTCCCCGCTCATTTAGGTTGAAAAAATCAAAATTATATTTTCCCAATATTCTTTTTGGATTTAGGTAGCTTGAATAAAGTAGAAAACAGAAATATGCTTCATTTTTATTTATTGAACATTTTAACACTATTTTTCATGTACCGTATCTAAAAAAGTTATTTTTTCAAAAAATTCTGAGCGCTTGATATAAAGCTTGTAGGCTTACATAAATAGTCAAATAAATGAAAAATTACTGATTCTAAACATGAAAACAGTGAGAAAAAACATGTAAATAAAGTAAAAAGATATTATATACATTACCACTGAGCATAGTTTTGCATCGTATGATACGCCTCGAAACAGTCCATTCATGAACTCATTAAATTTTGGATCGTCTGGATGAGCCATGTTTCACTTTATATTTTATTATTTAGATTAATAAACATTCACACTACATTATCTGTTTAAACAAACGTCAATGGATGTCAACAAACAAAGATTGGAACAGTGAATACAAAAAGCAGTATGGGAGGACTAGAATACAGGCCAAAGTCGTATAACATCTCATTTCAGTCACTAGAAATTCCAACAAAGCCGCCATATTGGTTTTGTGAGTTCATAGAGGTTAAAGCAACATTACCATGCACTCTATTGATTGTTTCGTGAACTACAGCACAGTAAATGTGACAAAATGACTGAAAGTGAATAAACTCGGTTTCCGCACTGTGTGACCCGTGTGTGCTGCGAGAAATCTCGTCAGCCGCCCGGTAAGGATTAAACTAGAGTTAAGAGTAAATCAAGGTGACAATGAACTGTCATGATTGGCTGGGCTGTCATGTGAACAAGTAAACAGAACCGCAAAATAGTTAAGAGTTGATGAGGAAAAAACTACGAGTAATGAAAAAAGGAGTTTTATTATATTGTTGGAAAAAATCGTTGTTGTAGTTGAATGCAAAAAACATACACTCTTTCGAGCATAGCTAACGAACAGTTCAAAATTATCACCAATCATATAGGTAGGTACCTAACACTGCATCACCTATCACTAAAATCCTTAAACCCTTTCTTTAAACCCCCTAGTTGATCTTCCAAGGGAACAACATTCAAACATAACACTATCATTTTCAAATACCAATTTGTATATTCTTTCTAGCATTTTGTATGGCCATATTAACTTAAAACTTCAAATTCTAATCTAATATAATAATAAAATAAATTGAAATACTAAAATAAAAAATGGCTCATATTATGTATAAACGGACAGACGTTTTTCAACCCAACGGTAAATAAAACGCTACCAGCTTTTTACGTTATGAAGATTATGCTTATTAGCTGGTCAAAATTGGCCGTAGTTAATTTCTCTTGCATTAGTTCATTTCTAACAGTGAGCGGGGGAATCCGATTTTGTCAGTGATGGCAACTAACTACGGTTAAAGCTAGGTATACCGGCGGTTTTAGTTTTGGTGAAATCCGGCCTATCTGTTTAGTGATCAAATTGAACAAATAAATAAAACTCTTGTTTACTAAATTAGTATAATTTTAAAAGTGTTAAGAGTTACTGCAATTTGAAAATTGTTTCCTAGCTAAGGGTCTCAGATGTTTTGTTGCCAGTCACACATCACCCATTCATGGTTACTATTGTACAATAATGATCACTCACTTCCACTAGTGCAGTATTCGTGCACTCTCACAGGCTTCTAGTAGTGTAGAAGAGCACTAGCAAACAGTTGCATATGAAATACAGGGATCGTTCCTAAAGTAATGAACTAGTCTTGTTAGACCTGAAGTAAGATAAAGATTACATCATTTAACGTTAACTGCTTCAAATTTTTACCGTAAATTCTTATTAATAAACAAAATTGTGTTGAATTTAAATATTAGTTTAAACTAGTTATCAATTTTCCTGTAACTCAAGTCAAATTTAACTGAAATATAGTTATCTTGTTAAAGCTGATTTTACTTAAAAAAGGAAAAACTGAGAAATAGGCCTACGTTAAAAAAATATATTTTTATTATTGTTTGAATATTTTAAAATAAAATTGATGCTTCATTAGCACAGTCAGTGTTTACAATATTTTATACATGATAAATCTTTATCCATAGTATATTTTTACTTATATCCCTTAAAATTTCATCTCATTCTTTGAGCCGAGCATATTTCGCTTAGCCTTAGCTGAATGATTCTCAGCATGGAGAATTGCTGATAGAATAGTGATTCATTTTGCATTTTTAAATAGATAAGAGTATTTTAATGTTACCCAATTTTTTTATTGTGGGTTTTCCAATTATTTCTCTACTTCTAAGAGATTAAGGCACAAAGGTAAACTTTAGTCAGTTTAAAAAAAATAAAACTTGTATTTTATAAATTTATATAGACTTGTTATGTAAATACAGTATATCCATAAAAATTGTTCATTTATTTTTCGTAAGTGAAGGAAAGAAAAAGTAATTTTACACAAATTGTTATGTTGCTAACAACTTCATACTTTAGTACTTTTAAAATCATATAATGTAGGAAAAGAAAGCAATTTGTATGAATAAGTGAGATTAAGGAGTTTAATGGATAATATTTCATTTTAAAATTTAAAATATAAATAAAAAACAAATGAATTACAAAATGGTCAACTTCAGATGTGTTTAATGGTTGATAATTGATTGAGTGTAATTCACACTTCAATTCATTAGTAGTTTGCTAACTGTAATTATCTTTAGGATATAATGTATTGTTTATATTTACTGAGATGTATTATTACTACAGTGGAACCACAATTTAACAAATTTCAAGGGACTAAGAAATATACGTTATTAGGGGTATTCTTAAAAACGAGGTTTTTTTAAATTGAGGTTGCCGAATTTTGCTGAAATTCATAATATAGGGGTTAGTCATAACCTCAAAATAAAGAACATTGAACACGTCCAATCTGTACTTAAAGTAGATTTTTAGGCATATGTTATTTTTGTCATACTGTATGTTTTACTGCCACAGATTGGCTTAACCAGCTT
The DNA here is from genome assembly GCA_023375725.1 of Nephotettix cincticeps. NCBI lineage: Eukaryota > Metazoa > Arthropoda > Insecta > Hemiptera > Cicadellidae > Nephotettix > Nephotettix cincticeps. The sequence goes on along the minus strand of CM041786.1, from coordinate 127,860,650 downwards.
TTGCTTGCTCAAAAACCATTATATGGCTCAATTGCTCGGCCAATTTTTGAGCTTTTTCCTGAAGTACAGGTCCCAAAATGGATATATTTTTGTCACGGTATTGTTTCATCCATAACATGACAGACTTTCAACTTCCTGTAATCGGGCCATTTAGCTTTCTTGCTCTGACCAGGAAGTCCACCTTCGTCTTCATATTTCTATTTATTTTTTACTATTGTTTGAAGATTTATTGGCGTTTTTTAAACTCCTTAGCAATGCCCACTTTCTTCATATGCTGGTTTTCCTCTATGGTTTTTATTACTTCACGTTTGAACTCCACACTAAGAGCCACCAACGTGTTAATCACAATCAAAAACTAAACAAAGTTACGACATGCAACATGATCTTAACACTGTGATAGATGTGCACCTTCTGTGAATATTATGTGTGGTGGGCAGAAATAAGGGAAATTCCGCTCAAGTGATGGCCTAGATAAAAATAAAATACGTAATACAGGGGTCTGGACCGTGGGAATACGTTACATAGAGTTATGTTTGTTATATAGAGTTATGTTCGTTATATAGGGGTTTCTTACTTTGGGTATTCGCTATACAGGGGTAAGAAAATTACCAACAAACACACAAAATATACATTACATAGAGGGTTTTATAAGTATTTTGTTCGTTATATAGGGGTAAATTTTCTATTGAGTTATATGACATTTTTAAGGGGATTGAAAAATAATATGTTATACCGAGTAATACGTTACATTGAGGTTTGTTATAGAGAGGTTCCACTGTATTACTATTACACGATAAATTTTACAATGAGGTTGTGTTTTTGTGGAATTGCATGAAGTCATTTGAACACATTATTTTTATTTGATAGATGCTTCAGAATTAAAAATATAGATGTATTTTTATTAAGGTTCTTGTATAGAAATAAATCCATTATGTTTTTTAAACACAAAATTTTGAAACAACGTTGTCATCGATATTAATTTATAAATTGTAATGTGATCATTCAAATAATTCTTCACATCCTACATCAATTAAAATATTCAAACTTAAAATAAGAGAAAACATTTAAAATTTTGGATAGCTTAATTGTTTGTTACTTGACCTCACTCCTGTGGATGTGATCAAGTGTTAATCAAGTGTAAAATCTGTGGCTATATTTAGTTTTGTAATCATATTTCATCATCTGAAGATTAATCAATAAGTTATTTAAGCATGAGAACTTTTATCTTGAACAGATGTATATAGAGAACAAAGTGATTTTTAATGTAGTCTAATTCTAGATTTAGGGTAAGATCCTGACAATTTGAGTACTAAAGTATATGTTTAGGTTGTTAATGAGAATTCAAAAAATCATATATACTCTTTGAATGGCTGCTATATATAACGGTTAAGGAATTTTAGAAATAGGTTGGGTTTTCAATAATTACCCTGTATCAAGACTATCAAAACTGTAAACTGTATCAGGGTCAGAAGTTTCAGCTGTTACCTACTGATTTCATTATTTACAAATAAAATTGGTGAAATTACCGTGATAATTATGCCACCGTGAGCTTCATCAGGCTTGTTCAATTTGGCCCTGTAATTCCACTAGAAAATTTCCAGCTCTTAACCCTTCGACTGGTGAAAGAAGTTGCAGCGTTTTTTTCCGGGTGTGTATAGTGGCAAAGACGCTGTAGGGTCTATTTATGTAAGCCTTTTTTTTATGAATATTTTCTGTACCATTACTTTGCCCGATCATATTGTTTTTGGTATTAATAAAAAGAGGGGATTTCATATAGTATAATCATATACTGGCTTTTAGTATGTCAATAACTGATGTGGTTATTTCCTTACATCCTGGCGCTAGACAACATATGTTTTAATGACACTAGCCGCTAACCTATGTTGTGTGGATGTTTGTTTATATTGTTTTTCCAATAGTTTATATAAAGTATGTATTTTTTTTATTTTTTGAACAAAGTGGCTATAATAATTTTTTTAGGCTGTGTATGCATATACAGTGAAATCCTTCGCAAAGTACAAAAAACTTTTTTTATTTTTATTGGATTCACCTCGTCATAGTTTGATCATTTCTATTGGTAAGTGTTTTTCCAAATTGTTTTATATTCTGCATGCTATAAGGTTTAATGTGATATATATTTCACAATTTTATCTTAGGGAATATTTTTTTATAATTTTCTTAATCCAAGTTTACACGATTGGAAAAAAATTGCTGCCATTTAAGGATAAACTACTTGCCACTGGGAGGGTTGAAACAAGAGAGAAAAAATAGGGAAATTAGACTGAATCTCTTTGGAATAAGAGGCCAGAGAAATTTACTTGCTTTTAGCAAGATGTTAGTACTGTAAGTCAGATGGTGTTTTGTCCACAAGTCTGCACAAGGATAAGTACGGGAAACCGAAACGTCTCACGGGGAATCAATTGGAAACCATCCGTCGAACAGGGTACGTTGGGAATGACCTGCACTGATTGGCAATCTCGTGCTTTCCATCACATGAAGCATGTTCTTCTTATCACTATTTATATGTTATATTATTATTTCGATAAAATTTTTTTATATTTAAAGTTTTTTTAAAGTTATTCTTGAGTCTTGAAAAAATTTATATAAGTTTATTATTTTATTCTTGCTGTCTTTTCAATATTGAGATTCAAAATTATGTTTATGTAATGACTTGAAATATTAAGAAAGTATTTATATTATGAGTTGAAATTCATATTGCAAAACAAGATCTATTTGAAAGAAGTCCCTTCAACATTAAAAAAACTTATAGCAAAACTGTCGGTGAATTGGCTTCAGATTAATGACTCATAAAAGCAGTTGTTGTTTTACAGCAATAAAATCAGCTGTTTTTGAAAAGGCCTGTGAACCTAAAATAGTACAATACCAAAAAACAGAAAATATTCACTTTCAAAACAATTTTCAGATAGTTGGCTAATACTTTTGTGTAGAATATGAATTTGCAGTCATAAATCTGAAATAGAATCATGAATCATTATTTTCCAAAAAAATTAGTTCCCACAAATCGTGTTTGCTGGTTTTTCCTCATATATTCTCTTATACACTCACACATAGATTTACTCTTATCCTCTAACTATGATTTATAAAAATAAATGTTTTTCATATAAAAATTGGTTATACATTTACGTTTTTTTACCATGAGACCGCGATGGCATTACATTCTTCTTCCCTTTGGGAAATTGGCTAAAACTAAAACTTGTAATAAAACTACCATATTTTCTTATGTTTATTTGAATATCATTTAAAAATGTATTATTATAAATATTATTATCCAATCTCTTAAACTAACAACAAGAGAAAACAAGTTGAAATATTTGTTAGCAATTTTTGGGGACAAAAATTACAAAATATAAAAAATTTTTATTTTGAATATTTGCATTATGTCAATTGAGTTTTGAGATATAGAATCTGGTAAACATAGTACAATGTCTTACGGAGGGAGCCCCATTGTAAAATTTAGAAAAACATTAGGGAAGGAATATTAGGGGAAAACGTAAAAATATATATCTCGCTTGGTAAAATATTGTGTACTTTGTTTACAGCTTTAGATAGTGAATGTCTTGTACTTATTTTGATAAATCTTAATACGTAAAATGAACCTATTAAGAACGGTTTGTGTCTTAACAAGTAATTTCTATGGAGATTTTTTTCGTATGCAGTTCTGTTGTTATGGAGTTATAATTTAAAATACCTCGTTAGCGGCAGTACCTCTTTCCTAGTGACTTATTTTACCCTCAAACGTTTATCTTTTCCAAGAAATTAGATAACCAGTTGAAAAAAATATATATCCAGAAAAAACCCCTACATTATTCAGTTTCTATTATTTGGTTCCTTTTAATTAATCTTATAGTAAATATTTAGTTTTCCTTTATTGTACCCAGTAGATTGTTGTATGGTACTTTGATGTTAGCTTTTAGAACCATTTCATCTCATTCACTTTTCATATGTTAATAACTTTTAGGAATTCTCCACTGCATTTTTCTCATCAGGAAATGGTTTGGTGAAAAACTAATCTGAAATATCACACCTTCTACTTACAAAAGGACCACGTAAGATGATTTTTCTGAACAGAAACAGATTACAAGAGTGACGTATAGAATTTTTGTACATAACAATACTTAGTGACTGAATCACAATTTGTATAGGATCTGTAGTTGGGAATACAAACTTTCAGAATGTTTCAAAGTAAGGAAAAAACTATAAAAAATATTTGTACCAACTTTAAAGTCTGAGTAAAGTAAAATAAATATGAATACTCTTGCTTATATCACTTAGCAGTATAAACTCTGCCACAGTACAGTAATAAGTCTGTTTTAACACTTTAGTAACTGTAAATCTAAAATCAAAGAAAAGTAAAATGTTAACATTTATGACCTGATCTGATAGGACAATAATGGTTCAATGGACTGTTTTGTGTAATAGTTGATTGTTGAACATCATGTTTGAAAAGAGTAGGAAATGGTATATTTAAAACACAAAAGTAATTTGTTCAATTTATACAATTTTTTTGTTTTTGTGATAGTGCAATTTATGTTTGTTTTTTATCACACTGATAATGTTGTTTTCACAGGGAATTTGAAGTTCCGAGTCTAAACTTTGCTGGACAGACTCACAAATGGAGACTGAGCTGGATGTTACAAAAGGGATGTGAAAGATCAAGGGCAACGCTGTTGGATGACTTGGCTCTAGCTCTGAGGTAAACAGCGAATACCTTCCATCTTATATTTAATACTAACTGAGATACTGACAAAAATTCAAATTTAAAAAATAGTTACATTAGTCTACGTTTGGGATTTAAGTACTGTAAAGGAGTTATCCAGTGATAATGTATAAACAGGCTTTAATGATTGAGTAAATAAAATGTGGTTTGAAGTTTTTACGCCTCCAAGAATCAGGCAAATTAGTTTTTAAAACTATAATTTATTTATTTAGTAACCCAATGGCTCAGTAGTGTCTAAATTCTGTGAAACTAATTTAATCATTTTCAATCTTCAACAAAGAATTTTCTTTGTTATGATATTTACAAGTAATATGTTTGTACCATCCCAAAAATTACCAATTTTTATAGTAGCTAAAACTAATAACTTTACTCTAAAATACAATTTAAAACAAATGAAACGCTTGTGTTTGATGAGGCTTTAAAATGACTCTTGAGAGTCAAAACTGAAATCACTGCAAGTATGGAATAACTACTGACTTATATTGATGTTACTGTCTAATTATTGAGTAATTAGTTTTTATGGTTTAAAAAAATCTCTTACCATCCAATTTCTTTATTTTCTCCGATTTATTTGTTGTAAACCAATCCTTTTCACTATTCAAAGTGTTAATTTTACAACTGTATATTCGTTTACTTTTAGGTGAGATTAATAAAAATTATACCCCAGTCAATCTAAATGTTTCAGCTTAAGAAATTTCACTCAGCTTATACCTAATAAAGGAAATATATGTTACATCTCTGCATACGGGTTAGCATTTGAATGAGTTACCTTTTTTGAGCTAAGCTCACTCCCCTTATCGCAGGTTCATCCTGGTGACTGCCCGGGCAAGGCTGACGAGCCACTTCTTCAGTGTAGCTCAAGCGGTGAAGAGCCTTGTCACTGGAACGCTGAAACTGCTGGGTGAGTGATGAGCATATGCTGAATATATTTACTTTAAAATTAACCCTCGCCAAAATGAAATGACTGTGAGTCTCTGTATAGCCTTATGTACTTTAAATGTAAAGTCTTCAATTAAGGTTCCTAATTTATGGTATTGGCAATTTTTTTAATACGACACTCAATATTGCTGGGACCTTTAATGTTCAATGCTTCATTTTGCAGGTCCCAGAAAAGCCAGCTAGGTACGTGTGCGATTGGACTGAAAAACCTCCAAACCAGTCCAGATCTGGGCTTGGGCTAAATATATCGAGACTTGCTGAGGAACTTTCTCAAATTATGAGTTGTTACATTCATTTCATTCACCGCTAAAATGGGTTTTCATAAAACAACTCTGTTCTAAAATCAGAATAATATTTGCTAAGCCCTCTCGTATGCATTTCCTGACTTTACATGTTCAGTGATATACTCTTTATTTTCTTACATTTCAGATATTCTGTTAGGAGTGCCATCTCTTCAGGCTCATAACTTAGAAGCCAAATTGAGAGAAGAAAGATGTCGATATTTAGTTGCAGAGTTGGTTTGCCGGGTAATTAAACTTTTATTTAATGGACATTTTATATATACATTTTATAGTGAAATAAAATTTTTTTTATTTGTGATCAATCTAGTTTCATAGATTTAGAGAGGTAATTAAGTCTGCGTCTTTCCAAGTCCTGAGATTTTTTTATTTTATTTTATTTTAACATCTTTCTTATAAACACATTTAGACTAGGTATAAATGGACTTCATTTGTTTCTATAACCACCACTAAAATAATCACTTATGGTGAAAATGTCTCTAAAAATATTTTGTCTAATATTTGTTTTCCTAAGAACTTTGACAATAAATAAGAGCTGTTTATTTTGTCCAGCCCGAGTTTGAAGACTCGCTAGAGTCGTTATGTGGGTTCGTAAGGAGACAGTTGCGTCGAGCTGCGACGGAGAAGTTTGAGGTGGAGAGGGAGTCTTGCCATCCTCCTGTGCCAATCCCATATTTATTCCTTACTCCCAAGGTAAGTTTTACAGATTAATAACTGATGTACTGATACTAATTCAATTGCTAATTAAGTTACAAAAGACATTAATCTTAATTTTCAATATGTTGTTTGCTACAGTGAACCCTATTAAAAATATTTTAGACATATAGTTTGATTGAACCTCTTACGAGGTTAGTCAAAGTAATTTAAACTATTTACTTATATCCGTTTACCTGGCAGAAACTGTCTGAAAATTATAGGGTACTTTCACCCGGGTGTAGTATCCTTTTCGATGTATATAAATAGTGTTATTAATTTTTAACATCAAAAAATAAAAGTGCTTTTGGAATTCATCTTGAAATGTGTTGTGAATCATGTAGTTGTGTAGTGAATTGAGTCACAGCAATATGTTGAGGCCATTATGGTTTCTCATTGGCGCTAATCATTTATAGGCGGAGGAACACTTCACAATGAACAACGAAGCCAACATCTGTTTACTTCAGGCGAACAGAAATCACACATCAGAGAGATACAGATCGTAAAAATGCTTTTGTAAACTGGTGCACATCTAATTTTGATATTTGGAGAGAATTGACAATTAATTTTGTCGAGTTTAGGCAACAATCAGTGTCATTGACTCTTTGGACATCTTCACACTATCTATGTCAGAATATAGGAGTAGGAGTAAGTGGTGGCTTCATAGTTACCGAATACATCATGGTAGCCACATACTAAATTTACAGTGCTGTCACTACATCCAAACGTAAGTTCCCCTGCGAGTTTCAGACTGTTCCTTCCAGACACTGAGATTCAAGAAAATAGGGTAATTTACTATGACAACAATTTACTATGAGAACTAAGGTATTTATCAGCTCAAACTGCTTGTGCTTGATTCATGTTTTGATTTTGTTTGATTTAAAAATCTTAATAGAACTATTAAAAGTTATTATTGTATAGTATATCAGTAATTTGTTTGAATTGAAGAAAAATGTAGGTTTCACTTTTTTACATTATTTTACCGTCGATTAGATCAGTTAAGAGTCTTCTTTATCAAGAAATACTTAGTTTGGTGTAATTATATAAAGGTACTAGCTTCAATAAACATGGATACAATAAAATAACAATAAACATGTTTGGGACAGTTTAGTTTTGCACCAACCGGTTTCTTTGTCTGCAGGGCTGCGAGCTGGACTTGCGCCTTTTCAGCAAGGACATAATGAAGCGAGCGCTGCCCATCCTGGTGACCATCCTGGAGAGGGAGACTAGAGGCTGGTTCCTTCACTTTCGTGAGCGGCTCATCTCCGAACTGCGTGCCCAGAAACTGCCTGACGATGAAATCGAAAGGGTGAGCACTTGGAGAGAAAATACTGTATATGGGGAATATTCATCCACATTGGAATTAAAATGATTTGTTCAACTTTGTTTCATGAATATTAGAAACTCTCAAATTTTACAATCAAAAACTATAAATGCTTTCCATATATTCAAATCTGTCTGTGACTATTTTCACTTTTCTGACCAGTGCTTGAAAATCTCAATTTCCAAGCACTGCATTAATCAAAGAACATTTTTGTATGCAAATGTAAGTTTAATTTTTCGAAGAAGATTGTTTTCAGGCCTAACATTACTCTACTCCAAATCTTTAATTTTTTTTAATTTCCACTATTTATACAATGTTGTATGATTAGTTCCTTCCTATTATTTTTAAAAATTTACTTTTAAACATTTTGATTTTCAGACTTTTGGTTCACATCAGTGGCATGGAGACATTTTCAAAACTGTATGTTTTGTGTGGTTTTAGAAATTTTATAATTTATTTGTGTGATTTTGAAACTTGAACAAACATTATAACTTCCCTGTGTATTTTTAAATTTTCCAATGATATGCAGTTTTGAGCTTTTATTAATTTACTAAATATAATCACTATTTTTGTTTGGATATGTTATATTTTTAATGTTAACTTAATAATAACATTGCAGGTCCTTATTTTTCAGGATAATTTTTTTATCATTTTAAAACAGACCCTGGTGAAGGGTATTATTGTATTCATAGAATTTATTAATTTTATTTTGTGTCTATCAACACCAGTGACATTTTTTAAACTTTTCTTATAGGAAACGGTCCGAGCTCTGGTCTTTTTACTACCTAACCTGTTACACCAACCTACCTGTTGTTAGATCAGGAGTTAACATAATATTTGCATTAGCTTTTAACTTAGCGATTTGCAGATAATTTCGATAAATTCTTAAATATAAAATCTTTTTTCCTGTGAATACGTAAAAATTTCCTATAAGGAATATTTCATTAAGTTGTATTATTTTGTTATAGTTGAAAATGTAAACCTTTATAAATCATTAGACTCATTTGCACATTGAATTAAATAAGATCATTGTAAAACAACAAAGAATGTAAAAACTATTCAAGATTAATATGCAACAATTAGAATTTCGCTGAAAAGTTATCATTTTAGCGAATTTTCTATGAGGAAGAAGCTATTATTGTAGATCTCATGGCAACACTTAAGCCCGGGATCATGTTAATTTTTTGTTTTGAGGTGCCCAGAGGCCAAAAATAATAGTCGTTAAAAATTTTGTACATATGAGTGTGTCTGTGAACCCGATAACTCTCACCAAAATGGTCCTATCGAGACCAAATTTGGTAGAGATGTACATTTACGTGGATTAGTTCGTTATCCAGATGTATCGGTCAACTGGAATGGGTAGTTTGGGGTTAAAAAATAAAATTTTTTAAGCAAGAAACGCCTACTTTCAATGTTCTTCATAGCAGCAAACCTGCAAGCTCTTTCCCATGTTAATCTTATGAGGAATAGGCAAATAACTCATATAATTATCGACAGATATTGTTATAACTTGTCATATATATTATTATTATTATATCATTGATTTGGAAATTCGCTGAGTATGCAGGTCTGCTGTGACGGGGGTATTACATTAAGTAAATCATATTATTGGTAATACTATATGGACAAGCAAAAAGGAATTTAAAAATAATTTCTGACATAAATTAATAATGAGGGCCAACTTGTGTCTGGATATACCCACGGTTGTTACTAGAAGTAATCAAGGATTGAAAGATCATTTTACATTAAAGTTCCACTGTAATAAGTGTCAAAATGAAAATTAATCTAAACATTTTGCCTTCCGGATTGATTAATAACTAGGTTATAAGGTTACAATACCTGCCAAACTATTGAACTATCGACTATTGAATCCAATAGTCTTTTCAACATGACTAGTTTCAGGAACAAAATGTTCCCACTATCAAGTGTACATTAGTCCATTTGACTAGTCATAGTCATAGTCATAGTCATATTTCTTTATTCATTTCTATGTACAAATGGTACAAGTAATAGTGTCAGCGTATAAATACAAAATACAGACCTACCATAGACAGAAACAAAATCAAAATCGAAACAGAACACAAAATGTTTTGTCAATCCTGTATCACATTCATATAAAATAATGTTAAAAATAATACAAAACAATCATCTTGACATATGAAAGCACTGTAACACTGAAACGATAGTGACTAAAAAATAAATAAATTAATGAATAAATAATTTGTTTACAATTTTTTTATTTGTTTTTATTAAACGGAGGTAGAAAGTTCTTCAAGAGAATAAAAGGCTTTGTTTATCAAATAGTCTTTTAGACTTCTGACAAATTTAGTCTCACTGGGGATTAATTTGATATTTACAGGGAAGTACTTCAAAAATTTATTCCCCATGTAGTTTGGGGTTTTTTCAAAAAATTTAAGTCTGTGTGTGCTAATAGTTTCATTTTTTCTTCGTGTAAAATAGGAGTGTTGAGGCTGCTTAGAATTACTCATTGTTTCCCCTTTTTTTGCTATCAGAATGGTCTCAAAAATGTATTGGCTATAAACAGTGAAAATTTTCAGTTCTCTGAAATGTTTCCTTGCTGATGCATCAGGTTTTAATCTCAACATGATTCTTATAGCTCGTTTTTGTTGTTTTAAGATGTTATCCATATTAGTTTTTTTGTTGAACCATATAGTCCTATACAATATGAAATGTGCGAATGCACATGAGCAAAGTAAATGTTTTTTAATGTTTTTAAATTACAGTAATATCTCATTTGAGACAAGGCATAGATTCCAGAACTTATTTATTTTATTATAATGTAGACATTAGTCATTAATCATTGTTAGTGAAACTAGTCACGTTCAAAAGACTATTGGATTGAAGATGACAGGTATTGTAACCTTATAATCTAAAAATTATTTTCTCTAGGACATATTAACCTCATTCTAGGGTAATAAGGGAAGGTCTACAGACTAAGAAAGAAAAATAATCCACAACAAACCATCACATTATCCGTGATGCTCAGTGCTGGCCTTACAGTCATCAATGACGGACGCTACAATCTCCGTCACCGCCAAATGTGAACTACACGCTGTGACTCAATATTTTAATACAAAAATGTTGGAACCTGTAAACATTTATCGGAGATCTACTGAGAAAACCTTATGAGTTTCCATAAAGTCTGCATGTGGTGTAGAGCATTCAACAATGGGCGAACAGATAAACAGCAAAACAGGAGACTGTCGCTTTGCTATGATGCTGCCATTGGAGATTGCAGATTGGAGTCACGATTTGTGGTCTTGTTTCATGTGTTCCAGAGGTTATGTCTGTTCTGTTCACAAAATTATGACAGAAAAACTGGGCTACAGTAATGTGTGGTGCAGTGGGTGCCACGCATGGTCATCACTGCATCGCGTGGATTGTTTCCACCAGTTTTCATAGAGTTTTCTCCGTGTATTTCACAAAACCTACGATAAATGTTTACAAGTTCCAACTTTTTCACATTCAAAAATCTAATCACAGCACATAGTTCACATTTGGCAGTGTTGGAGATCGTAGAGTACATTGTCAATGATTCTCAGGCCAGCACTGAGCATCACAGAGATGCGCTCAATACAGGGATTGGTAGTGGGGGAAGTAACTTACACTGTTCGTTGATAGGTAATAAAAAAATGATGGTGTAATACAACTGAAAATGTTTCATAAATATAATAATGTAATGTAGGCCTAGTTGATTTTTACATTTGAAGACTAAAAACCAAAATATTCAAATAAACTGTTGAAATATTACTGCATTCTATTATGGTTCACTAATACTTTCTCCCCATTTACGATAGTAAGGAGAGTATTGTTTTCGTCAGTATTATCAAATTTGAGTCTTCTTTCATTGAGTGTCTCGTCAATTTTAGTGCCCTCTGAATTGAAAACAAGTGGTTTTTAGAGTAATGTCTGTGTGTGTGTGTGTGTGTGTGTGGAGGATGTGCAGAAGCCTAGAGACGAGACTATTGGTCCGATTTTCATGAAATTTGGTATGTACGTGACAATCCACAGTATTTCAGACATTTTTTATTTGTGATTTTTGATTTTTAAGGGTATTTCACCTCTCAACAAAAAAAAACAAGTAAAATGTAAATTTCTTAAAAACAATTCTAACGATTTTAATGAAAATTACACAAATAACACCATCCATATTTCTCAAAAAATCAGGGTGTAAAAGTTATGGGCTGTTAAAAGTAAAAAATTCTACTTTTCTTTAGTTGTCTGTGAAAACAATAAAGGTAAAGTATAATTTGACTACCACCATTGAAACCAGCTTGAAAAACTAAACAAATTATTATTTTCAAATATTCATCCACAACTAACAGTTTCAGAGAAAAGTTAATTTTATAAAAATTAAATTTACTGTCCCTGATTTACGCAGTACACTGGTCAGAGAGTGTGAAATGTTATTCTTATGGAGAATAACAAAGAAATATTTCTTTCTTATTTATCAACTTTTTTCATGAAACTTGGTATGCAGTGTAAGGTCACATTACCACAAAATCCACTCAAATAAGCTTGGTATTACATACAGGTGGATCACCCTCCCCCTCAAGCTCAATTAATTTAACTTGGTTCCTCTTCTTGTTATTTGAATGATTGTTTATTAAACAATAAATAATACAATGATATTTAGATACAGTTTTTAAAAATAAATTATTGATTATAATGAAATTTCTATTGAAAAAAATAATTGATATTGTCTAACCTATTGTTTTGGTGCAGGAAGTGAACCAGGCAGTGATGCGGGAGTATCTGCAGAGGGTGTACTCCAGCATCCTGGGCAACACGGAGCTGCAGGAGCTGGGGGAGGGAGTTCCGCAGCTGCTGGTCCAGCAGGCACAAAGTGTTGTCCTCATGTACAGGTAGACACCTTGGCCTATACGTCCTCAAGGCAAATAATGCCATTTAGGTTAAAAGCTAATTAAATTGTATAAATAACAAAAAAAAAGTCTCTCAGATATGCTATGGTCTGAACAAAGACAGTGGTACGACAGGTGTTCGAGTATTTGGGGTGAAGTCTGATTCTGTGTGCAAATGCAAATGATGTAATAAATAGAACGATCAGATTGTTTAATAAGCTCCTTAGCTTATTTAACACACACCCTTTTATGGTATGGTAATAGACATCTCTTAACGACAACTGTAAGTGTTAACGGTCTGGAAATATGGGTGGATGCAATGAGGACAGTAAGTGTAAACGTTTTAGCAAGTTTTCCATAGGGAATAAGCTATTACCGTAGGTCTCATGGCAAGACTTAAGCCCAGGACCGTGTTATTTTTTCTTCTTTAGGTGCCCAGAGACCAAAAACAATAGTCATTAAAATTTATATATATATTATATTTGTTTTCATTAAATTGTTGTACATTCTCAAATTGGTATATAGAGAATATGTAGAAACATTTTTATTTTTATTCATAAACCAGATTATGAAAAACATAGAGAAAGGAGTTTAAAAAAAAAATATAAAATTAAAGAAATATTTTACTGTACTATTTTTAAACTTTCCTAAATCATTAAAATTAAAAAAAATCTTTAAACACTTGAAATTATAATGATTAAGATCATGTAAAAATATTTATTCAGCATAAACAAATCACACTGAAAATAAATGATCCATCCCTGTTAATATAAATGGTTTATTTTCAGGTGCAAGGTCACTGTTATGAATTTAACTGTTCCTGAGTGACGAATAATACTGTTTTTATTTTAAAAATATAAATTGTATAATGAAAATAAAAATTGTAAAAAAATAAAATTATTTATTTCCTTATTCTAACAAATTATAATTTTTTATTTATGGTGAAACAAAGAAAATGATATACGCAAATACAGCATACATAAGCAATAATAACGAGTTATATTTGAAGTGTTGACATCCTAATAACATGTCAACATGCAAGAAAAAGAACGTCAATTAGAATTAATCAAGATTTTAATTATAATAAGTTTTTATTTGAACACACAATGGTTCTGGTACTCAATTGTTGGAAAAGAGGAATCGGTTCTGATGGTAATGCAAAGTTAAAAATATTAAGATCAATGTTTTAAGCCCATTCTTTGCCCGATTTTATGAAGTCCTGGTGTATTTTATTTAAATAATCATTCCACAGCTAGTGTTATTATATAATTTTGACAGGCAGTTGTAATTCTAATAGAATAAGCTTAACGGTCGTTTTATTTAATGTATGTTATAGTTATATTATGGTAATGGATGTGTTAATTTTTCTTTATTTGTAGTTACCAACGTACAAAAAAATAGTACGATCTACAATAATAATACATTTCTGCAGAGATATATTATATAAGTGTGTGTGTGTGTGTCTGTGAACACGATAACTCTCATAAAAATGGTCCGATCAAGACCAAATTTGGTAGAGACGTGTATTCCTACATTTGCTCGGACGAGTTCATAAACCAGACATATCGACCAATGGGAACGGGTAGTTTGGGGGGAGGTTTGTACTCAAAAATCAGCTCAAAAAACTACATAATTTAGTTCTTTAACGTTTTTCTCTATCTCTGACGGTTACTGAGATATTAAAAAATCTAAACACAGTATGTTGGGGCTCCAATGTTAATCTTATGAAGGATAAGGAAAAATTAATATTCCCATATCAATCAATATTTTTGGATTAAACTTGGTATTTACGTTCATGTGGTTGAAATATATCCATTTATACTTAAAAATCATAGTTTATGTGTTTATCATGGCAGCAAACCTGCATACTCATTTCCCATGTTAATCATATAGGGAATAGGCAAACTCCTTTATTTATGGACGGATGTTGATGAAAGTTGGTATAAATGTTAAATATAAAAATTGTTAATGGTATAAATGCCTACTTTCAGTGTTCCTCACAGCAGCAAACCTGCACAATATTCAATATTCAATAATCGTTATTCATGAATGCACAAGGTACTCAAGAATAGTGTCCGCAGATTTGCATAATAACATAACCTCTATATTCAATAACAATAATAATAACATAACATAATATAATAACATACATATATTCAATGAGGGAGGTTGAAAAACTCTTCAAGTGAGTAAATAGCTCCATTAATCAAGTATTCTTTCAATAGTTTTTTTAAATTTAATTAAACTTTTTTTGTTTTAATTTGTTCTGGAATAAATCACTC
This sequence comes from Nephotettix cincticeps, assembly GCA_023375725.1. NCBI lineage: Eukaryota > Metazoa > Arthropoda > Insecta > Hemiptera > Cicadellidae > Nephotettix > Nephotettix cincticeps. The sequence goes on along the minus strand of CM041786.1, from coordinate 127,845,492 downwards.
TTTCCACACTCTTTCCCATGTTAATCTTATGGAGAATATGCAAATAATTCTCATGTTTATGGACAGATTTTAATAAATCTTGTTATATATTATTATTATATTATTGATTTGTCATGCTCATAGTTTAGCTTGCAGCAGTGCTTGACGTTGCTTGTGCTTTCCATACTAACTTCGGGTTTTACGATATTAGTTTGTTTTATTTATCTACTGTGTATAACATTTTTTTAATTTTATTACAGAGCTGTAGAAAACGTCCAATGTAAGCTAAGGAAAACAAAGGAGACATTGATGCAGAGCCTGCAGTACACCCATCCAATCCTGAGCCGTATTGGACCGTGGATGAGGGACAAGCAGAGGGCAGCTGAGGTGAGTTCAGGCAAGGGGCAAATGTCAGCTAAGGAAGACGAAGGAGGCATTGATTGAGCCTGCAGTACACCCATCCAATCATGAGCTACATTGGACTGTGGATGAGAGACAAGCAGAGGGCAGGTGAGGTGAGTTCAAGGGAGAGGCAGGGGGAAAATGTCAGCTAAGGAAGAAGAAGGAGGCATTGATTGAGCCTGCAGTACACCCATCCAATCTAAAGCTGCATTGGACTGTGAATGAGAGACAAGCAGAGGGCAGGTGAGGTGAGTTCAAGGGAGAGGCAGGGGGAAAATGTCAGCTAAGGAAGAAGAAGGAGGAACTGATTGAGCCTGCAGTACACCCATCCAATCTAAAGCTGTATTGGACCGTGAATGAGGGACAAGCAGAGGGCAGCTGAGGTGAGTTCAAGGGAGAGGCAGGGGGAAAATGTCAGCTAAGGAAGACGAAGGAGGCATTGATGCAGAGTCTGCAGTACACCCATCCAATCATGAGCCGTATTGGACCGTGAATGAGGGACAAGCAGAGGGCAGCTGAGGTGAGTTCAAGGCAGAGGCAGGGGGAAAATGTCAGCTAAGGAAGACGAAGGAGGCATTGATGCAGAGTCTGCAGTACACCCATCCAATCCTGAGCCGTATTGGACCGTGGATGAGGGACAAGCAGAGGGCAGCTGAGGTGAGTTCAAGGCAGAGGCAGGGGGAAATTTCTCTAGTTTTGTTATAGAATTTCACTGATTGTTTTGGGGGATTGTAGAGTACTCCAAAAGAACACTTCTGTAGTCATTGATCTGCTTCTTCTAATATTAATTTCTTTCCGCAGGAGAAGTTTATCGAGGAGTGCAAGTGGAGTGCTCATGAGGAAGCTTTGATGTTGTGTAACAACCAGCACCTGCAGCAGGCTGTATACTTCTTGCACAGGGACCTTAGCTTCATGAAGGAGGTGACTGGCTTATAGTGGTAACACGCTAGAAAGTGAAATAATAGTTAGCAAACTAACAAGTCCAGTCCCTTGACACAATAAAAACTAAAAAGTTAATGAAATATTAAACTGAAAATGAAAGTTTTAAACTATATATTTTACTGTGCACAGTAAAAGGTTTAACAATATAAATCCAATGCTATAATACAAGCAAGGTTATTTCGGATAAGCAAAATATCGGATAAACCGTTTTTACTAATTTTTTGAGAGAAAGTGCTAAATAAACACTATCAGTTATTTCAATACTGTACCTGCAATATGTGAGGGCATTGGGCATTGCGGTTGCGTTTCTTTGGTAAAGTATTTACAGTACATACAATTAATTTTTATAATTTTTTCAAACCATAATTTTTACTTAAGTCCTATTTTTGTTTCCATATTTTAAAAGTTTGAAGGACAAACTAAAAAAAACACATTGTTTTACTGCCGAAGATCTTTTTTTGGCTGAATAATCTTTGAGACGCTTCATCAATAGTAACTCTGCCGGGCTAGTGTCTTCTTGGTGCTCTAAATGTCACGAGCTTGTCGCACGTTGCCTCCGTATGATTTATGGCTGTGCCTGTTGTCGGGTCTTCTGCGTCGTCATCGGAGCTCTCATCATCTCCATCCTGCCATGATCTGCCTGTAGCTTCTGCCACAATCTAATCTTTTGATAAGAGTTGGTATCCTTGGTCGTTCTGGTCAATATTCAGCAATTCTGTTACTTCTTCATCTTTCATTCTTTCGCAGCCTTCAACGTCTCTAAAATTTCTCGAATTCTTGCTTCGTTGTTATTGGTTCTTCGGCCTTTAAAGAATTTTTTAATTTTCTTGACACATCTCATGCGGCAGCAGCCATATAAATGACACTTTATATATTTTTCAGAGTGTCCATTATGCTTTGATTAGTTTTTTTCCTTATTCTTTAATCAATTCACTTAGCAAGGCCCGACAGTATCTTCGCTTCATTGTTCAATAGGACCCTGGTCCATTGGTTGAATTAACAATGTTGCATTAGGCGGCAAAAATATCACCACTCATCAAAATGTCTTCTCCGGGGTGGGTTGGCGCATTGTCGATCAAGAGCACAGGTTTTTCAGGTAACCTCTTTTCCCTAAGGTGTTATTTTACTGACAACACAAAGTCTATCAAAAACCAGCTCTTAAACAAGTCGGGATTCATCCATGCCTTTTTCTGTGATCTTAATCCCCTTGCAGATAGTCGGGAGTCTACTGTAATATATAAACGTATATGTAAGTAAACGCTCAAAAATATCTGCTAAATATACTGCCATACAAAGCCGGTCAAAATCTAAAAGTTGATTTGAAAATGTTGTTTCAAAAAGAGACAATCGAACTTCATCTCTGAGCTCAAGAACCTTTCCCTGCTACAGCCACCACATTTTGTGACTTCTTCAATTCATTAAGCTTAAGTTTAAATTATTTGACTGACTTACTTTTATATTTAGGGGGTTTTGTTTCGATGTGACAACGTAATTTGGCGGGCTTCATTCAAAAAAACCTCAAGACAGATTACACAATGAGGCCATGGCTCGTATTCAGATCCAAAATATGTAAATCCCAACTCTAAATATCCAATACTATACTTCCTACTATTTTACCTTTTTTAAATTTTTTCTCTCATTGCTGGAGCTAGAGCTAGTGCTAGGCTGTTGACAGTTCGCAACTAAATTTTTTGTTTTTGTTACACTCACATCAACATTCGTACTCGGTGTTTCTTGTGACGCATGATCTTCTATATCTACACAAGTTATTGTCCTCATTTATACTTTTAGTTTAACTGTTTTATTTTATTTTAGGTTAATTATTGGTACTTTTTGATAATCTTTTGCAAGAAATAACCAGATATAGTTTTTGTTTTATTTGTTTTCGTCATTTGTAAAAAGTAGAACTGAAGTGGACTTTAGCCTAGCCTACTGTAAACTCGTATTTTATCATGAATCATGTGAATAGGATGTCTCATAGTGAAGATATATATGTTTTAGTAATTGTTTGCACAAAAAGGTCACGAGCGCCAATAAATACCGCAAAATACTGTTTATTACTGAAAATAAACAGTGCCGCGTTGAAGGGTTGATAGATCACACAGTAATTGATCACTGATGATTATACACAATTCGGGTCTAAAATAATGGTTTACAACTTGGTAATCCAAGAAGAAAATTTGATCGGATTACCGGGACTCTGGTGTATTTCAACTCTTCGTCTCAGCCACCAAAGGTTTGATTGAAATATTTTGTGATTACTGCAACACAGTGAACAACAAGAACTTTGTCCACAGAGAGAGCCTGTTCTGCTGAAGGAGTTGCGGAAGGTGAAGACACCTACAAGGGTGTTCCAGTGGCGCACGCAAATCTGGTTCCCGCGCAACTGGGTCGTCCGGAGATGCTTCCAAGGTACCAGTGAGGTGGTGCCGACCGTACTTAGCGGAACAGCTACCAGCATCACCACGCCGCGCAGCGATCCCAGCCAGGTAATGACGAGTGTCTAGAGTGTTTAATGTCTTAACTCCATTTGCTTTTGAATTAAAATAATATATTACACTTGATATATCGATTATGCAACGGATATATGTTGTTGAGACTTAGCTATATTAGAATATAATAGTATAATTACAGTTGTGGTTGTTTTTACTCATTAGTTGCTCATATCATGCTGGGTAAGATCTCCAAAATTTTTTTAGAGCAGTCTTAGGCCTTTCCAATACTTTTTTTACTAGGGCAGCACCTCCAGGTCTGAATTAATTCTAAGAAAGTGAAGCTGTTTTTAAAGTGGGTAGACAATTACCATGTTTCTGATGATTAAACTGCATTATTCCTAATATTTCACTTTGAACTAACCTATTATACACTATTTACACTTTAATCACTTGTATTTTTTGCGAAGCCATGTTTATAAACTAACCACAAGATCGTTAACAAGATTGCGCCACAATCATCCTATACTCGTTTCTCATTCATACTTAGCTTAAAATACCTACCTTGTGATATGGTTGCTATTTCAATAATCTAATCTAAACCAGCTGATGGCAGACAACCATTTATAATTTCATAAACTAGAAACAGAGATATATTTCAAAACGTACTAAAATAAGTGCATTCTAATGCCATCTATCGGGAAAACACGGAAACAACTCGAGAACGATCGGTAAAACAGTTTAAACAGTGAAATAAACAATAGGAAACTATGTCGAACTGAGTCCGAATATATAACAGAAAATATAAAATAAAATCTCTTAACTCTTTTAGTAATGTGTCGATTCTCCTTTAATATAGTACAACTAATTAAAAACTGGCTAGTATCAATGCAGAATGCTTCCAATGACGTCAAAGTACTCGATTCACTCGCTGCTTTGATAATAGTAGTATCTCGATATTTTCAGTTCTTTGCAAACTCATGTTATTAGAGAAAACCATACAAAAGTAGTCCGATGAGAGTCAGTGCGGTGTTGCCAAATAGCCCTATTCTATTATAGCATATGGTTGCGTCAGCTGATAGGCTAAATGAAACATGGCAAACATTACATTTTCACGAAAAACACTGCGGCACTCTTTCCCAAGAATTATGGAAAAGGCTGCGGCACTTAAAGGGTTATCATGCAATATAAATATTGTATACAATAAAATGGTGTCTACGTATTCCTTAGTGGCTGACTTATACTACGAGAGAAGAAAACTATTAATTTACTTAATAATCCATATTAATTTTAGTAATAAAGCCATGAGCGAAAAGAGGAAAAGTATTCCTCTAAAGAATATAACGTTTTATGTATGAAATATTGTTTTAGTTTCTTTTTAAATTTTTTATATTTTCCTCATTATTTAATATTAGTGGGTAAATGTTTCAAAAACTTCAGTCTCACATATGATTAGATTAGATTACTGAGATGGGGACTATACTACAAGGTAGGTTTTTTAAGCCAAGTATGAATGAATTTGTTTTTAGTTTTAGTGTTATATGGGTGAACCTCTTCTATGAAATTTTCATTATTTTTTGCAATAATTATTGTATCAAAGATATACTGATCATATATGGTTAAAATATTGTATTCTTTTAATTTGTCTTTTGTTGTTTCATTAAAATAAAATTTCAATTCTAATTGAATTCTATTGAATGTGTAAGTGTGGTTCTTGTGACAGCCTGTGTTCCTGGTGGAGAAGGAGACAGTCCGCGCCACAACCACACGCTGGCCCCTCTGGAGGTGGATCAACTATTGCCACCGCACCTGGAGCTGGGCATGGAACGCCATGTTCTTCTTTGGGGTGTGTACATCATCCATCTTAGGATAGTAGTGATGTAACTGGCAGTTTTTGCTTGGGATAAAAGTTTAAAATATTTCTTAATTTAAATTTATGCAAAGAGATTCATTTATCTTAATCAGGCATTGTGACTTAAGTTTAATAAAGATACATAAAATGGACCTAAAAATATATAAATATGTTGGGCAGGTATCAATTATTTTTCATAATAGGTCTTCAATGTTGTTTAAAATAATACATATATTAATCTATTCAATTAAAATAATATATTGACTCTAGGGTTGAGCTGATAACAAACATCGATTCTCGATTCCACCGATTCTCAGAGTTGTAACCGAAATAGAAAATGATTGTCTGGAGTCGATTCCAATTTTATCGATTCCAGGCTTTTGTTTTTCCACTGACGACAAACAGCGAAAGTAAGAATTATGTTGGTTTTCCTCGTTGCAATGTCGTAATAAGAACCAGTCTTCATTGTTTTGATGAAACTTCGATTCGGAAACCAATCGTTGCTCTGTAGACTCAAAATTATCGTGCACTTTCAGTTTATTGTCATAGCCGTGTAAATAAAAACCAATATTTCTTTTCAAAGCAATTGGGTATCCGGCTCCGACACAAAAGTCTAAAAGTATCCGGTAGAATTCAATAAATATCCTAAATTACTGATAGACCTTATAAAATGAGCATTAAACTGCAATTTTTGGTTTTAGATTGCATTGTCAATATGGAACATCTTTGCTTGAACACAAAAGTGCAAACAGTGAAATGACATAATCCATATCCTTTTGTAAATAATGCAAGAGCATCATTCTGGTGTTGGACCTCCAGTTTCCACTTTCGTTGTCGGTGGAACAACGAACGGCGAAAGAAAGAATTGTTGGGTTTTCTTGTCAAACAAGGTCCATGATTGCAACATAAATATTATTCTTATTTCAGTTTCTGTACTGAAAAACTTCAATATCAGGATATTGTTATTTTTATTCTGTGAAATAAACTTTTTTGGCAACATAACTTAAAAACAAAGATGTGTTTACCGGCTGTTTCATTTTTGAATAGGTGGTGGTTCCCTGGTGTAGCCCAGTTTCCCTAAGAGCCTTGTTCTGCCTCTCTCCGTTTACCCCAGACTTAGAGCTGTCACAAGTGAACGGGACTCTGTTCCCTCGTAAGAGCTCTCTAACTCCAACCTTGGCATCTCGTCTGCTATCATTGTGGAGACACATTTCAAAAAGCCGAACACATTTTGAGACTAAACCAGACACAGGTGAGAATGACACTGATTATTTTCTTGTTGTGCAGGTAAAAATATCTCTTGATAATTCAGAAAACATCCAACCTAGGATGAAACAGAAATTAGCTAATGTTTATAGGTCAACAGTGATGAATAAATCTGAATCAGCTGTTTATTTGTAATAGCAAGAAGATGTAGGAAGCCTTTGTGAGTAAAGTAGGAAATTGCAACATTTTTTTAGTTTAACATTATGTGCTTTAAGACAAAAGGACAGTCTGTCCTGTGGAACAAAAATGTCTTTTTCATCCCTGCTCATTTTCCGATCTCAGCTAAGCCTCCATTGTTAAATTTGTCCTCGAATGAAAAGCTCACTTTAGGTCCTAGTGACAAAATATACTATTTTTTTAAGTTGTCGAGTTTACTATATAGAGTTCACATTGTATTCTTGTTGAATTGAATGTAATGTCATTTAAGTTGAATGACTCGGGTTGGTATCATAAAAATCTTTATTTTTTCAATTATTTCTCCAATTATTTTTTATTTACTTTTACTTTGTTTCCAATCTTTCATGAAATATTTGTATTAGATCAACTTAAGTAATATGCACCGTTCTTGTAATAATTTATGAATTCCCTTCACTATTCATTAAATCAAAGTCAATAAGGTTTTTCTACTCCTTATAACTTAACTATTTAACCAGAGAATTAACCCTTATCAAGCGGCGGCCGCTCAACTACACAAAAAAATATTTTGGTTGTGGTCAAAATTTATATTTTGAAATTTTTATGTTTATCCACTTCCAACTAATAGTTGGAGTTGATTATACAAACTTTTAGTAAAAATATTTTTTTACAACTATTTTCAGATCTAACAGTTCTATTATGTCTTCTTCAAAATTCGGATCATTCAACCTAAAGGTCATTTTCACTAAACAACCCATCACAATCACAGTCTAATCCACTGAATATACTTCACTAACCTTTATATCCCTAGATGTAAACAAATACTGTCTGAGTGTGTGAAACAATAATACGAAGATGACTCGGCCGGCCGGTAGAACAGACGTTTTGAGATCAGTGATGCCAACCCATGAAATAGAAATTAACCAAAGAAATAAGAATGTAATATAACAATAATATTTATTTATAGCCGTTTTAACTTTTTGACATGTATGTATGTCAAAAGCTCGTTAACTCCAGATTGAGTTGCTTTTAAATATACGGAATGCCTGCAAGTGATTGGTGGTGTATATTTAAGTCTAACTTTCGGAAAGGGTTAAAACTAGATCTTGGAGATATTAGCAGAGTAAAAAATAGTAAGTAAAAAGTAAAAAAAGACTTATTAAAAGAAATTTATATTTCTCACTTGTAAAATAAATTTATTTAGGTGGTAATAATAGTGGCCATCAGCTGACGTGGTAACACTGGTTTATTGTGCAGGGTTCATAGGCAAAGGCCTAACCAGACAGCTGAACAGGGTGTGGAACTACGGTGTGAAGGGGTTCATGGGAACATTGGCCCTGGCTGTGATATTTCCCGCCGTTTGCCTCGCTGTCAGCTTGCTCAGTCTGATGGTAGCTGTCACTGCATTTCTATGGTAATTATTTTGTTATTAGTAACTAATAACCTAAATTATTAAAATTAATTAAATTATTAAACCTAAATTATTATAATATAACTATAACTGTTATAGTTATATTATAATAATTTAGGTTTAAAACACACTTTTAGAGCAATCTTTTTGTAGATATTCAGTGTGGTTTTATATATGTTTGAGTTGTAAATAAATAACAGCACAAAAAAATATTACAGCTTTTTTATTCGTATGAATTCTGTTGATCTGAGTTCTGAATTCTGTTTTATAATTTTTTTGTGAATTTTAAATAAGTAACTAAAGGCATAATCACGTATCAGAGTTTGTAAATTATCAAGTAATAAAATCATTACAGTTTGGTTGATTTTTTACTCGGTTATCTGTTGGCATACTAACCGCTATGTTGTTGCCAGGATGCCTGTTGCAGTACTGTTGCTGCACCTGGGGATGGTGTTGATTTGGGATGTCGATTGTCCAGTTACAACAAGACCAAAATATCTCGTTATATTACAGGTAACTAATTAGTAAAAATTAAGTGAGAAAAAATAGTTGAACATTACCAACAAACCAGATGCATGTGAAGGATAAGTAAGTCCTCCCTTGCCTATTCCAAATACTTGTACAAGTCCTAGGAAGTCTAGGATTAGAGGAATAATCATTATGCCCATGATTTTGAGAAGGCACATTTTGTCTATCAGGGATTAGGAAGCCAATGCACTCAACTTATCTTTGGTTTTACTAGCTATTTTGTGCTAATTTTTAGCTCAGCCTCCACTGTTGGTAAACTGAAGTTTATTTTTATCCAGTTTCAAGATCAATTAATTATAGTACCTGGTGACCGAGCTTTGCTCGGATAGAATAAGACAAGTATTTTACAAGTTAATTATCAAAACTAAAACATATTTATTGCTCAATGAAAACATTTATATGGTTTAAATAAAACCGTTTTCATACACCTTAATTAATATGGCATGACACTGAACAAAAATGTGTTTCCCCGGACGGGGATCGAACTCACGACCACTGGTTTGTAAGACCTGAGCACTAGCCACTGTACTACGGCATCATTTGTCGTATTAGAGTTTTTGGCCAACCTCAATTGTTTTCGCTGATCTTATACTGAATTTAACTGTCCATACAGTTATTATTATACTGTGATCAAATGATTTTGTTAGAAAAGGAATGACAGAATGAGGATTGAAAAGCAAAAGAGAAATTTAATTTACACCAATTACTTGGTTTGTTACAGTGGCTTCAAGCAATAGAATGAATATGTTTTCTTTCATAACGCAAAAGATTTTGGAAATACTTTTCTCTGCTTTTATTTCGCACAGTTATTTTACCCTTTAGTTTTTACAAATTGTTTAGTAATTTGATAATTTTCATTTATTACATACATAAAATAAATATTTATGCAAAACCTCTATTCACTTATTGTTTACCACCATCTTCAATCAACAACTGTCAAACGGTTACTAACAGATATTTTGATTTGTATTGTTTATATTTTGATTCTCCATAAGCGTAATGTTAATCTTTTAGATTTTTAACCTAATACTACAAGAAAACCGGAATTTTCCTGGACATTAGACCTATCTAGAACTTATTTTCTAGTCAGAAATTAGTTATTTCCAAAATTTAAAGAAAATCCTTAGTGCCATTTTCGAGATCCGTGTGCAAATATATATATATATATATACACAAACCTTACTCGTATTATAGTATTGGATACACTTTATTTACCTACTATTTTGCCTTTAGTTCTTGATGGTTATTTTCTTTGTCTTTATACGTATTTCAGCATGAGTGTGGCATCGCCAGAAGACATTGAATCACCCGAAATAACCTAAATTGCATTACTATAGGTTTTATTCTGCAATTTAGATTATATCAGTGATGTCTACTGATGATGCCACATGATGGTGAAACATTTTTATAAAAACCAAAAAGTTGAACCAACAAAAACTAAAGGCAAACATAGTAGATAAATAAGATAAATAAATCTCCATAGTTTCATAAACATCAAGTATGAGGCAGTTAATTCAGTTGTTGACATTGTACATTAATTGATCTAAATATACAGTTTTGGTCTAAAATAATGGATATAATTCGTACTGTACTATTAATGCAACTTTATTTTTCTGGATAATCCTAACAACTCAGTAATTCAAACGAGGTTCGGTCCCAATTAGTTCAAATCACTGGGACTTTGGTGTACTTTTAATGTAGCTTGATACAGTATTTCTGGATAATTACACTCAATCCTCATTCATACTTGGCTTAGTTACCTACCTTTTGGTAGGGTTGCCATTTCAATAATCTAATCCAATCTATTCTATCAATTAACCTTTGGACCAGTTACTTTTTTAAAGTTTTGGACAGAGTATAGTGTTTGAAGGTCAGCACGAAATATAAGCTGCTTTGCCTGAAATTATTCATAGTCTGCTATAATTTAAGTTTTATTTTTGTATGCATTTTTTTCTTTTAAGTATAACAAAAATCTTAAACATTTTTTATAATGCAAAAGGATAAAATTAATAATTAATTTTGAATCTTGTGCAATCTTTAGCAAGTTTCCTATTAAAAGTAAGCTATTATCGTATACCTGTATGACAAGTATAAATAAATACAAATATTCTTTATTTTCAAAATACATCAAGTATTATTTATTCTTATGTACATGTGATTCCACTCTGAAATTATGGGTATCCAAATTCAAACATTTTCCAATGAGCAAAAAATTATTACTATCCATACACCACCTCTATTCAACATGCTGTTTGGTGGATTATAATAAGTTATTCAGTTAAACCTATTATAAGTTTAGTCCAGTCTTATACCAAGCGTAACATGGTAATGAAGTCCCTATCTTCCAATGTAACTGACTCACTGATTGTTGTGAAATAAAAAATATAAACTTGTACTTGATGTAAAGTGTGAGAAAAAAACCTACTGGTATGGAGTGCACAAGTGTAAAACATTGGTTGTTCTGCAGGCCCTGTTATGGGACATCAGCATTCTGGGTTTGCTGCAGCCAGTCGCAGCACTGACCGTAGCTCTGGTGATCTGTCCCATCATGTCCTTCAGTGTAGCCACTGGTGAGTGGTAATCTAGTGTTAAAAAAATGAAAGTGAAAAACCTGAAAAATCTCTCACAAAATCACTGTGTTCAACAATAAACAAAAAACCAAACTCAATATATTTTATTGATTTATAAATATGAAAAGTGCTGCATAATCAAGTTTTACATTCTTTTAACTCTCTAAGTGTTGATCGCCCGGATTCGAGTCAATCTATTGGACCACCAATTGTCAATCGCCTGAATTCGGTTCAAACCGAAAGATAAATGCTAAACTTTCCGTTTGAGAAACGTCAACGATACGGATCAACATAAATGTTTAAGCAGATGACGAAATTACGCAATTCATAACCTATTGGAATGTAAGAACGTCCTTGGGCGGTCCTAGGATGCGGTATGATTATTCGATTCTTCAACTATTTATTTAAGTTACCCATTAAGTTCAACACGATATTGCATTTTGAAATACAAAGCATAGGGTCATCGATAGTTGCACCGAAAATCAGATTGCGGTTTGATATTATTTCGCATAAAATATGATTTCGGCTACGAAAAACCATGAATTGTCGATTTAATATTTGGTAACAAAGCTCAACCATCATAATAGCTCTGGTATTTGCCGCAAAATATATACTATTTAATTTTGATCCTCTACGTAGTTCAATCGTCTGATCGAATTAAACTTTAAATATTTTGACATAATGGACTATTTTTTGTTATCGCATTCTCAAGTTCTCTGGGTTTGAGTAATACGATAAAGTGTTGTCAAATTTACATTTGGCCTATTTCGTATTTTAGTGTTTACATAACCAACAAATTTTCCACTCGTTTTCATTCTACATTTTCTATTTGTTGAATGATATTACGCGTCATTAGTTTTTAAATGGAACATTTTATATAATTTTAATATTAATAATTAACTAGATTACGACAAGGTACCACAATGTCACGGGTTTAAATATTGTTCTGCCCATAACTCCAACTCTGCTCCTGCGCAGAGTCCTTTGTCCAATAGTCAGCGGCAGCGCTTGTTGCTGTTACTGCTTTTTCTAGTTCCTTGTCACAGAAATATCAGTGCAGAACCATAACGGTGACTCCGTCACCGGTACGAAAATATTGCATATCCCTACCGATACGCAGATAGCCGATGGCAACGAGACGTCGTCGTCTGTCAAATCTTGGTTCTTTGTTTATGGCGATTCTTTTTTGTCATTTTAATAAATAAAATAGTTGAATCATTAAATAAAATTGAGAATTATTATTTATCAATCTATCCATAGTTTTATATAACTAACTTTAAGAACTGTTTATGTAATTTATTGGCGAATTATAAGGTTTCTGTTGATTTCATTCCGTGAATAAAATGGCGTATTTTAAAATTTGTTACTTTTGAATGCAGTGAAGTAAAAATTTTAGTTTTGTTGTTCAGCCTATGACAAATTTATGATTTTTTAGATCCAATCTAGTAACTTTGATAACATTGTATCGATTTTTTCTTATTTATTCTTAGATAAGTGTGATTCCACTGTGTTATTACAAGTATCCGAATCCGAAAATTATCCGATTCGAACCCTAACTATCCGATCCGAACTTGAGCTATCCAATCCGAAAAAAATTCACTATCCTCACACCTCTAGTTACAAGTTGAATCTTTAGTTAATAATAATACTATTGTGGAAATATCTTTGTCGCTATATTCAAAAAATTCACAGTTGTACAACTGCTTAGTTGATAATAATTTAAGTCTTTAAATTTTTCTATTGGCTCAGGGCTGAAGCCGGAATTATATATATGTTTGTTATTTTGGCAGTGTGTATCCTGAGGTATTGGCTCAGGTTGGCCTACGACTCTCTCATGTTTCATCTTCTGATCAAGAAGAGAGCTCGAGTGCCAGCCTGCGATGGATTCCTCATCAAGAGAATTGCTGGACCAGGCCTTACATCTGATTATTATTACCAGGTATTATTTTTTCTTTAATTTTTCTATTAGAAATTAAATGGAGATCTTTAAATTTTTAAAAGCAAGTCAAAGCTTAAATTCATCATTTATATATTTAATGGTTGGAGAAAAGATTAATGCTCATTTAAAGTAAGGATACCAGGATACTTAATTTTACCCCATCCCACAATTTTTGTTTTTAAATTGAATAATGTTAAATAGATAAGGACAGAGCAAGCATTGGCTGCATTTGAGGCGAAACTGGAGCTAGACGAACTGACAGCATACCAGCACCAGATGGAACAGAAGATCTTGCAGCCTCAGAAGGACTTCAGGTTTGAGATTAGCAAAAATATTTTCCTGCTAAATTACAAACATGAGAACAGTTGAATGATGTACAGATACAATCAGTTAATGATATGCTTAGCTATTCATAAAAAATCATGAGAAAAATAGATATTTACAATTTTATTGAAGAAAGGTGTGACAGTTTAGAGATCTAGTTTTTAAAGATAATAATTTTTGCCTTCTTGTGAAAAGAGGTAAATAATATTTGTAAAATGTTTGGTTAAATTGTTGTTTTTCCATAATATTCTAACTATGATTTTTTGAGATTTATTTTTACCAACACTTAACAAAACAAAATCAGTTTTATGTGAAACTTTCCCACTCCTGACATCTTCTTGCTGGGTAGTTAAGTGCCAATTTCATAATCTGCATGTCACCAAATTGATCATGAGCAGAATTCTGAACACAATTTGTGATGTTTTGATAGTGGCCTCTCTGACTTTCTTCGCTGCCATTAAATGTTTTAACAAATGGTTATCCTTAAATAGGTGGTCTTTGCTAATAAATAACTTATGTTTTGTAATTGGTCTCATGAAGCCTTCCTTCACTCATAGTCATTTAAAAATATACACTGTTGTTTTCTCAAGTAAATTATTAAGGGAAGTACAAAGAACTATCAAATTGCTTACACAGTGTTAGAATTAAAGACAATTTAAGAGATTTCCTTTTAACTTGTCTTTTGCAGCCAGTTTGTGGAAGCATGCTTCGGTCCGTTCTCGGCCACGCTGGCTCGCACCGGCCCGTACAAGACGTTGGAGCGTGAGGCGCAGGATCTGCTCACGTGTCTCCATGAGAAGCTCGACAAGCGACGGCGAGAGCTCAGCTGCGGCCTGGCGCCGACCGTAAGGGCCAAGCTCAAGCTCACCAGGCTCGACTTGAAGGTGTGTAGCCAACTCAGCAAAATTACAATACCCCGGCAAATTAACCCTTACCAGGCAGCTGACGACATTTCTTGCAGCACAGTAGGGTCGCACGGCACGGTAAACGAGTTTATTTGCGATCAATCACTTTGCCACATTTACTGCACTGTAGTTCGGAAAGAACTGATAGAGTGCATGGTTATGTTGCTTTAGCCTCTATGCATTCACAAAACCAATATGGCGGCTTTGTTGAAATATTTAGTGACTGAAATTAGTTGCTAGGTTACTTTGGCCCGTATTTGTACTCTCCCGTACTGCTTTTATCGAGAAAACTCGCGAATCACTATGGCCAGCTGTTTTCACTTTGCCAAACTTATTTATTGACATTTTTATCGATATATGTTTATTTTCATTGAGTTTTAGCAGTAAATAGTGTATATTGTGTGAATGTTTTTATTGAATAGTACACTACATCTTGATGAGGCACTAGCACTCTTTGAGCTTTTTATTGACACTTTTATCACTTTCACTATTGTGATGTGCATGTGGAGGGAAGCCACTCATGCAAGTGAAGGCTGGAAGGTCTACCTCGGTATCTTGTATTTTTGTGCGGTTGATAGTTGGGTTTGAGTTGTAAGTCAGTGATGGTGATGAAGTGGTGCAACCAGTAGGTAGACATTTCCGTGAGGATGATATTGGAGTTTCTTGATATTGAGTAGTTTGCAGCACTCTCTGCCTTCCGATCTCGACTCGTGGTCTGTTTACAAAAGCTTAGTGTGTGAGACCATTTCTTAAAATACGAGCAGACTGTTGGTTATATGTGATGATAACTACTTTAGCACCAGTGCTGCTTTGAAATTTCACTATATTTTATATAAATTGGTGTGACTCAATTAAATCTCGCACACAGCCCATTGGTGAACAAAATAATGTCCTCAGTTTTCTTGCATTGAAATGATCTGTCAACTGTGAAAAGTGGGCCCTTCATTTACAACCTGGCAGGTTAATTTATTGTTTACATAGCCTGTAAGTTTGGGCCTGCCAAATGTTTTCCTGAATTTTGTTCTTTTGTAACGTCTACATGTTTTGTTGTTATTTACAATACATAAACGTAACACAGACTATATTGGAATAAAACGTGAATATTGACCTTGGATGACGCAATTGCAAGCAAGAGGTGCAGCAATGTCAACATTGAACTATCAGTCTACTCGTGGGCATGATGTGAAATTTATGATATATAAAAAAGTTGACTCGTGTTAGTCTGACATGCTCAGTAATACCATACTGTATCTAGCCACAATTTGAGTCATCAGTCTAGACATTTGTTTATAGTGTACAGATTTTCGTGTTGTGACAGGATTTTCAAGTCTTCCTCTTGTTAGTTGCTCGGTCTCTACTAGTAGTAATCACATCGTTCGCACTGTTAGCAATACTTGCGTGTACTGTACAGTGTTTTGTGTGAAAGTAATTGGGTGTTCAGTGAAGTGTTAAGTGTCAAGTGATGGCAAGTATAAGTGGAATAACTATAAAACATAAACATAAAAACATTCAAGCAACACATCTCATTTGGAGATGACATCATTGCATTACTTCATAGTTTTTTTTCTGTCTACCTTTCTCTGTGTTGTAGATTGCCATCCAACAAGCTGCCCTGATGATGGAACGGCTTTACCCTGGAGGTATCTGCAGCCGATGGGGTATCGGGAACGAAGAGGAGTTTTGGGAAAGTAAAGGTAAAAAAATATTAATTAGTAACAAAGGCGTGATTTAAAAATTTTCACATCAATTAATATTCAAATGAGTGATTCTTTTGAAAACAAATTGTACATATCTTATGAAAAATGTGGTTATTTAGGACTGAGTGCACACGATTGGCCTGGACTGGCTGGCCTCATATACACAGATATCTTCAGCCTTGACTTCCTGACTCCTCTAGACGACCAGGACACCAAGTTCAAACTGGAGGTGAGAAAAATCAATTTACCATGGGAACAGTCAACTATCCTATCTGAATCGTTTTGGAACTGTCTCTAAAGATTATAGGATACTAGTAGGCTATTGAACAAAATTTTAGAATGAGGGATACATAAAAAGTTTTTATTTTAAATCAAATATTTTTTATTTTAAATTAGGTTTTAATCACAAATAAAACTGTGAAGAAGCTTTAAAAAATTTAAATATATCAGTACTTCTCTATAATAGAAAAGTTGTTATACTGCATTTTAAACTCAGCAAACCAAACATGAAGACCCTCAAAGAAACAATAGAAGAAACATTAAAACTTTAAAATTCAATTAATTTAAACTAACAAATTCATATTCATAGACAAGACTCCAACACATTCTCATAAGGATCCCAACAATTAATTTTCCTAACCATCTCAGGAGGGAACTATCAAGATTTCAAGACAGCATCTCATTCAAGGGCAAATGATCCCCTTACGATGGACCATGTGGTTTACAAATATAGTGTTGACTTTGAAAACTTTCAAACGATCTCTCTCTAAAAACATAATACAAATTATAAGCCATCTATTTATAAATACTATCTAATTATAAAATTATTACGTCCTGTCAATAGCTGTTTACTTTGTTGTGGTTGTAGCCAGCGACACACGTGGACCTGTCACGCTACGCGGAGCTGGTGCGGTCGGCGGAGCTGGGCGCTGGTTGCCTAGATCTGCTGGGACCGGTGTACGCACCACGCGGCAACATACAGGTGCACTCCCCCTACCTGGATGTGGCTGCATTCAATCCCCGCTACAAGCCCGGTGCTTCTAGCAAGCAGAGGTGAGGCACCAGATCAGAGTTGACAAGCAAGCATGCTAGAAAACTAAAAAGTCTTGGTTTCTGTACTCTTCCATATTGGGTTATTTTTGTATGTAATGACCTAAAATCATAGTTTGGTTTTTACAAACAAATCAATCTAAAAATATTTTACTTTTGAAATAAAAACCATTGATGTTCTATACAGCAGCTATAGTTTTTAAATAAAAAAATCACTAAAAAAATTTAATATATAAAAATGTTTGAAAAAATAAATTAAATATTTTATCACTATCACTACTATTTCCAGAGAAACAACATCCTGCACTCCCAGTTCCAAGCCAAACAATACCAATGGTGCCAGAGCAACAGAGGCTAACAGTTGGGAGTGTTGGCACCCATGGAAGCGGCACTGCCAACCATATAATGCTGAGAAACTGGTGATCCCACTGCCGGTGCCTCACCCGGCACACATTGCCGTGGCGATACACAACCGTGATACCGACGACGTCATTCCTCTCGATTCAGAGATCTGTCAAGAGATATTGAGGTGAGGTTAATCAGAAATTAGTCTAGAAATGGCTCTGTTTGGTAATAATAATCATTTAGAATATGATGTTAAAGTTTTATTCTTATAGTCATTCGTAAGCTTATTGTGTATCATTTTGACATTTTACCTTGTTTTTCCCTCGAGACTCAGTATTCTTGACTTCTAGGTCAGTTTTAAGAGTCAAACAGACTGTTTCTTACCACACTTTATTTTCCATCTGCATCCAAAAACGGCATAATATCTTAAAGAGGTGTGTCTAGCCAATTTTACTGGAGTCTCCTAATTCTTTTGACATCTTGATGTATTTTTGATTATTTAATATGAATAGCCTTTGAAGTTTATATCCAGTTTGATGTGGTAATAGTCAATATTCAATACTCTGTTGAAGAAACAATCCAATACTATAATACGAGCAAGGTTTGTATATATATATATATATATATATATATACAGTAGAACCTCGATTATCCGGGGTAATCAGCGGGAGAGGGGGCACGGATAACTGAAAACACGGTTAATCCGAATGAAGAAAATAATTCAAAGTATTCACGTAAAAACCGCCCTAGTTTATTATTAATACATAATTAGTTGTCAGCACGCTTTAAACAGATCTTCTTCACTGATAACTTCGAATGCGGGCATTTTGTTATCGCATACGAACCATTATCTGACATTTTTGCAAAGATTATAAACAACTTAATTTTATTAAAAATATTACAATATACAGACAAACAAACAGTTAAATTGAAACAATAGATTTAATGAAATGAATTGAAAAACTAGTTCAAAACTGTAACTCATCGACAGAATAATCAAAACTGGCAACTAAAAAATCAAGTCAGTTGAGCTGTTATTCAAACAAAACACGGCTGAGGGGAGGGGTGATGACTCATCGACTTCTGGCAGTCTCCTTCCTTATCTCTCTTCCTTTGTCGTCTTCTCACTCCCCGCTCACACACATGCGCAGTATCTATTGCGCAATCTAGTGCATGTGTCGTCATGGCCACGGGCCAATCAGATACCGAGTTGTGTTGTGAACAGCCGTGTAATGAAGAAATATTGATAGTCTGGCGCTTGCTTATTTTGTCAGAATGTTGATCGATATTTTATTTTTCATTTAAGTTCGTGTTTATCTACTCTTTAGTTAATACCCAGAATATTTTCAGTAAAATTATTATAATAATGTACAGTTTGTTACAAAACTAATTTGACGTTAGTATAGAGTATTATTATCACGTATTTTGAGATTAAAAAAGTTTTCATGAGAAAATTGACGATGAAAAACTTCTTTTTAAAATAATAATTTTTTGCCAGTTTTGGACCCCGGTTAACCCGCCGCCCGGTTTTGCACACGGATCTCGAACGGCACTAACGATTTTCTTTAAATTTTGGAAATAACTAATTTCTGAGTAGAAAATAAGTTCTAGATAGGTCTAATGTCCAGGTAAATTCCGGTTTTCTTGTAATATTAAGTTAAAAATCTAAAAAATTAACATTACGCTTATGGAGAATCAAAATGTAAACAATACAAATCAAAACATCTGTTTATAACCGTTTGACAGTTAGTTGTTGATTGAAGATGGTGGTGAACAATATGTGAATAGAGGTTTTTCATAAATATTTATTTTATGTATGTAATAAATGCAAAATTATCAGGTTACTAAACAATTTGTAAAAACTTAAGGGTAACATAACTGTGCGAAATAAAAGCAGAGAAAAGCATTTCCAAAATCTTTCGTGTTTTGAAAGAAAATGTATTCATTTTATTGCTTGAAGCCACTGTAACAAACCAATTAACTGGTGTAAATTAAATTTTACTTTTGCTTTTCAATCCTCATTCCGTTTCTAACAAAATCAGTTGATCACAGGATAATAATAACAACTGTATGGACAATTAAATTCAGTACAAGATCAGCTAAAACAATTAAGGTTGGCCAAAAACTCTTAAACGACGGCTCGAACTTGGCTGTCGCCGTTAGCGTAGTGGCTAGCGCTGTAATCTCGCGAGCCGGTGATCGTGAGGTCGATTCCCGTCCGGGAAACTACATTTTTGTTCAGTGTTTATGCCATATTAATTTAGGTATAAAAAAAAATATTATTTAAAACACATTCTATACGAGCAAAGCTCGGTCACCAGGTACTATACATAATATATCTCCTCTTTCACAAAAAACAGATAAGCAGACAACATACGAACTTGAGAATTATGCAATTATGTTAAACATGGACAACATACAAAAGCTAAAACAACACAAAAAAATCTAATAACATGTAACCATCGGTACAAAACCAAACCTCAAAAAAAATCACAGTCTGAAAACTAATTTTTTATACTTAGGCTTTGATAATAAAAGGCAATGTTAATATCCTTTTTAGTGATGAGTAATAAAAGCTATTTGTGATGGGTTAAATATCACAGGATTTTTTTAAACATCTGACAATTTCTCAAACTATATTTTGTTTAAACACTTTGACAAATGTTTGCAGAGCCGTCGAGGACAGCAGCCAGGAATGTGTGGAGGGTGTGGCAAGATACCGTGGGGGCGGAGTCGATAGTAGCTTCGACTCCGTGGAATCCCGCAGTTGTGACTCTGAGGAGCCTCCTCCACCCCCCACCCCATCTGCACCTCCTGCCCCTCCCACTAGCTTCAACTGGCGACAGGTAACTGAATCTCAATGTACAGTAAACCCTCTCATATCTGGACCCTCCGATATTTTTTATTTTTTATTTATTTATTTCAATTAAATTGTTTACATAATGGCCTCGATAAGTGAAAACAAATACTTAACATCGAGGACCATGTTAACTTAAACACTATCAATAAGTTATAAAAAAAACAACAAATATACTGTAATAATTTAAAAAAATTGAACTTATCCAAAAATATTAATATGTGGCATGAGGTGGGCTTAAAGGCTGTAACTACAGAAAACAAAGGTGGCAAAATATTCCTGTCCGGATGTGATTTTGAAAGAATGCAAAAATTTAAAATTACCGTGGTCAGTGTTGCCTTTGTTTTGCTTCAGTGACCTAGTCTTTCTTGTAACGGTTCGTTTTAGTTTCGGGTTAGAATTATGCCGGAAAAAGAAAAAAGGTTGTCATTACGATGGAGGAAAAACTTCACGCATTGAAACGTTTGCAAGCGAGTGAAAGTGCAAAGAAGATAGCAAGTGAGATGGGTGTGGGGACTAGTACAGTGAGTGACTGGAAAAAATCCCGTGAAAAAAAAATGGTGTTTTAATCAGGCATCAAGTTCCGGAATGAAAAAGTGCAAAATGATGAAAACAGCCCTGAACGACAAAGTGAACCAAGCATTGTTTTTGTGGTTTACGCAATGTAGATCAAAAGGACTGCCCGTGTCTGGACCAATTTTCCAAGAAAAGGCTCTTTAATTTCATGAAGAAATTGGCAGTGAGCTCAATTTCAAAGCTAGTGAGGGATGGTTAGAAAAGTGGAAAAATTGATATGGAGTCAGAAAGCTTCAAATAAGCAGAGAAAAGTTGTCAGCAGACGAAAACGCTGTGGGAGAGTTTAAAATATTTTGGCACAAGCTTATTGACGAGGAAGGGTAGTTATCGTGTTCACAGACACACACACACACCATATACACACACACACACACACACACACACACACACATATATATATATATATATATACATAACAATTTTAACGACTATTGTTTTTGGTCTCTGGGCACCTAATGAAGAAAAAATAACATTGTCCCGGGCTTAACTCTTGCCATGAGACCTACGGTAATAACTTCTTCCCTATGGGAAATTAGCTAACAGTCAAGAAGTTTTCTCTGTTGATGTTGGATATTATTTCAAAGTATATTCTTTTTTATTTGATTTACACCACTAGTACTGTTATCAAATTACAATAATTTTGTTAGAGTTTGTTGAGCTGAATTGTCTTTTCAGGGAGAATGGGCAAATCCAACACGGCGGAAACGCAACTCGGGAACAGTACGAGTGGATCTTGCATCGCCCGAGGATGTCTCCCTTGACACAGACTCGTCCAGAGTGGTTTTCAGCAGCTATGGAACAACAGTTTAGTGAAAACTATCCTGAGTGGCCTAAAGTTCATCAACTCAAAATGTAAACTATCTAGACTACAAGTTGTTGCTGTTATAAACCATAGTCCAAAGGAAAAGCTAGGGATCAGCTTGAATTTGAAGTGTGTAGTAGAACACCTCATTTCCAAACCCTCAAGCTGTTACAGTAATTGCAAAAATCAGCAGTTTAATTGCTAATTCGAAATTAAATTTAAATTTTCGTTAATTCTCCACTAAAATTCATGTTCAGGACCATGGTTGGATAGTTCAAATATTATTATTAACTTATGTGTGAGTTATGACAGTCTCGCTTTACAAGACACGGTGGAGTCAATAGACGAATAAGATACTCAACATTTCTAGCATTTTACTCACTAGTAGGAAATATTTTTTCGTAGAATATCATTAAAATCACATGGAAGTGATGAGATTTATAAAAATAGTAGTCCAAGTAGGAGAAATACCAACTATCACATCTGTCCACTACTATATAACCTAGGAAATGTTGAGTTCTAATACACATTTTTGTAAGTTTCACATGCAATAACCTTTTTTTAAAATTTAATAGAGGTTAATTTAAGGATCTGAAATGAAATATAAATTAGTCAATAACCACTTCACAAGAATACTAAATATTATCTGGTTGATTCTATTACTTTCCCTGCAGGTAGAGAAAGTTAAAGTATGTTGGTGCATGATAATATTACCTATATATAAATTATTAAACAACCAAATTTATGTATTACAACAGAGCTTTAGGCCACCAAATAACGAATCCAAAGTAACAAAACTCGTCTTGTAAATAATCGTAATTTTCGTATGTTTCGCATCATAACAACAGTCAAAGCTTTATATTTAATGTTCTAGATTAAGCTGTAAATTAAGCTAGCATTTTAAATGAAGGGTTGTTCGATATATAATCTATGGATTTGATCTACACATAATATATAATCATTAAATAGACCTATATTAGGTTGATAAACTTATTTATTAATTAGCATTACTGGTTGAAATTTTTTTACTTTTTGACTACTTGAAGTTGTTTTAGAATTTAGTTGATAACAAATCAGGGTAGTGTTAAATTAGTGAAACTATTATCTAATTAGTCAATGTATTCCTAAAAGCACTCAATTCAAAGTTGTTTTAATTTACACCTGTCTGAAATCACCGGTTAAACAGTGGCCAGAGAACTGGATTATTGTAGTGCCAGGTTCTTGAGAGTCTATTGTTATCAATTTGATTACAATGTTTTCCTTTAACCAATAGAACACTGATAGCTTTACAAATATCCAGCTATTAAACTTTTTTTCACATGAATAGTTATGTTGATATACTAACATTTAAGTCCTCTGAGATGTGTTACTTCATTTCTTAATAATTTATGTAAAGTAGATTTTGATTGCTAATAAAAAAATGACATAACTGATAGCAATAAACAGAAATAGTAACAACTTCAATGTGAATTTTGGCGTGTTCGCTATCCTTGCATGTTATAGCGGCGCCATTTTAAGTCATAATTAATTTTCATGATAGACTTAATGTGAATTTATTTTAAATGAGAACAAACCAAACTACGCCAGTTCAAGTGAAAAATAATTTATTGAAATATTTTATTAAGAAAACAATGAAATATGAACTGTACATGTACGTATTTTTACTCTCAAAACTTTATGTTGCCGGTATTTAGTAATTAAAATAATCCGTCATTTTCTTTTGTTTCTTTCCCCGTCGAGCTTTTCAGGCTTTTCTAATTTTTCTGAGAAGAAGCATCAGCGTTTAATAATTTATTGTTTATTGTCGAGTCCCACAACTACACGTTACCGTTTCTCAGCCATAACAGACGAGCATTACACACCACGTATAAACAGAACTGTTAACAATAAACAGTAAAGCACGTAAACACTAGTTGGCATTGCACTCGAAATCGACAATAACTTCAGTTCACTGTAGCCACGCACCATACTGAACTGAAATGAAACGGTAGCAGTGGAATGCAGAAGACAGTATAAGGGATTAACCAGCAGGGTCACTACCCTTGCCGCCAATGATTCACGCACAATGCAGTTGTGCAGTACAGTCGTCACTACTCATCATAGAAATAATTTTTGTAATATTATTATTAAATAGTTTATTATTATTTTAAAAGTTTAGTGTTATTCCTTAGGATATCTGATGTATTACTAATTTTGATTACCTGTGCTTACATAGTTTTTGTAAAAAATGACAAACTGATAAGAGATAATATGAGAACAAATAAGTATATAACATTTTTCGGCATTCTATTTTAACTGTAGAATATATTGTTTATGTTAGTCTTAAATTAATATCATATTTATTTAATGATCACAGATGTTCATGAATTCATTTATTTAACATGAATAAATGAATTCATAGTAGTTAGTTTTATACATTTTTTAAGGTAGCTTGAGCTAAATCATTCTTTGAGTTTAGACTTTTTTAAATTGTTAATGAAACTAATTTTGTTTAACTAGGTTTGTATATTTATATTTAATGTAAGACGCTTCCACTTTTTAAATGCTTTATTTTTTTCTTTTTAGGACTTTATCCACCTTCTCTGACTAATCAATGCAAATTTTTTTACTAATTTTTAAATATTTATTATTTAATTCTTAACGTGATGACTTCAAACATTCAAGTTTTGTTATTGTGTTTTACGTGCTTGTATTACGTTATTGTAAAATTATTTTCTATATTTTTTCTATGTTTAATGTTTGTAAATGTTTAATCTGTAGGTTTGTATTTATGTAATTTCCATCCCTCATGTAGTTATGCCCATGCCCTTGTTTAGTTGCAAATTGGAAGAAAGTTATTGATAGGGAAAATATTGTTGCAAAGTTACTATTTTACTTATCTTGATTTCCAATTATTTGATATGTTTCTGTTTTTTTCAGCCAACATATCAAGCTACAATGTATTTTTATGTTTATTTCCATAAAGGAGCTTAAATTTACCTTCAATATTTTCATTGTAAAATTTTCTGAAATATTACTGGTACCCTCAGAAACTATAAGGTTCATTCTCCGTAAAGGATTCAATATAAATTTCAACAGTTTTAAGGCTACATTAATTTATAAAGATATTCCAATCTTTTGTTCTTAAACATATACGACTAATGTATAGAAAAAGCTAATATAAATTTAGAAATAGAATTTTATATTTGTTGCCATGAAATATATGTAGTATTAGATATATTGTAGGTATAGCAAGATTAAAGAGCAAATACAGAACCAACTGTGTAAAATAGCAACATTTACTGCATAATGGTGCTGCGGCTGCATTTATCCCTTTTCAACAAAAGTATTTAAAAGAAAATGTTATATTTTTTTAGTTTTGTTTTTTACCTTTACTTTGTCCTCTGAGATTTTTACTGTCATTTCTTAAAAATTATACGTGGAATCATTGCTATGAGGAAAATAAACATTGTTGCAACTTAAATGTGAAACTCCTTTGTGTAACAACTTCAATGTGAAGAAGACATTATGGGTGTATAGCTAGATTCTTAAAAGACATTAATATAATAAATTCTTAAGAACTAGGCCAATTGATCAAATAATTTTTTAAACTCATGAACAAGTATTCATCACAAAAAAATGTTATTGAAAAAACCCGTGATCTCTCTATCATTGTGTTATTAGTGTATTGGTAATTTACAAATGATTTTAATCACTTTTTTGATATCATTTATTGTAATATTTATATGTTTATTTATGTGCATTTTACCATATTTTGTATGTTTTTACGGCTTGTATGGACGCGTCACTGTCTAAATAAATTATATCGGTAATGTAAGGGCTTCATTTCCTTTCCAATTTTCTATCAAAGATACAGCTGGTAAAAAAATACTTCCCTGTTGGAAATAGGTTATATCATGGATATGTCTAAAGGAAATGGTTACAGTTCATTTAAACAGTTGTTCTTATTCATTTATATTGAAAAGTCAAAACTATATATCTCTGGTAGTTTCTATTGAAACCTGTTACATGTTTTCCATTTTAAAAATCGCCAACACCCCCCCAGAACTTAAGACATATCCATGTCAAAATAATCAATTTTTAAACAGTGATTAATAATAATTTTAAAGTATTATTTCAACATTTTGAAAATCCTTGTTCAAATTGAGAGTATATTGTACATTAGTAAAAAATTTTATCAAATCAGCTTCTAAGGTTCCAATTCAATACCAATCTAATTCCATGGCTGATATTGGCTTGGAAGTAACTGGAAGAATAAATTGCTCTGAGAACTATACTATGTTGTCATCTTCATTCATTATACATTAGAGCTTCTTGCAAAACAGCTGGGTGTTCTTCAGGGTAGTAGCCTGGTACCTTCCTTTCATACATTATACTCAGCTGACTTATCTCAATTTTTACCAAACCGCACAGAAGAGAGGCTTTTAGGCAACTCAACACTTATATGGATAAGATCTTGTAATGGTGTTTTTTTATGGTTTCAAACTCACTATGCATTATTTTGCACATCACACTACTCTGCAAGGTGAACATTGAAATTCAGCATCAGTGGGATGTGGAGTGAGTGGGTTGATGGATGGAGTTGGGCAGTTTGTGACAGGACATGGTCAATAAATTGTAGTAAACCTTTCCTTTGAAATAATGCTTTATTGAGTAAAACTTTTCAGATTATAGTGTTAGTAAATAACTTTTATCTACGAATATTGCAAAAAGTACTAATAAAGATACTGTAGTAACATCATTAAGAGCTCATTATTAACCGGAAATTGAAAACCGATGCAATATAAGTTCATAACAATAAAGATTTTTCATATAAATACAGGTTCTAGACCAATCAGAGCTCAGCATTTGATGTAAGTAATGTCATTATGGGTATAATGAAATGCAAAATCAGCTGATTTATCCATAAAGATAGTGTGTTTTAGTGGCTAACCTCAAATGTGAGTTGTGAACCATTCACAGAATAAGAACAATGTAATTCACATATCAGCTGATTACTCCAAGAATGAAATACACAACAATTATTTTTTGATACTCTGTACATTGCAATGGTGATAGATAAATTAAATATACAACTCTTATTTTAAAAAGTCTGAATATTGTTGGCAGTAGATAAAATAGTGTATGCAACAATTGTATTGTGCCTTAAAGCCACTCATGAGGTATTTAGAACACTCGCTTCACTTGTGTTCTAACTTACATCTCACTTGTTGCTTTAAGGTATTGATAATACAATCGTAGCATGAACTACTAAAAGATTACAAAATTAATCATTAAATAATATAAATTAAAACAGAATTAAATCCACTACAGTATTCCTTGCTTGACGCTTACATTTCCATGTTTAAGATTGTCAATCAGGATTTAGTTAATTATTTGACGTAGTCC
Organism: Nephotettix cincticeps; assembly: GCA_023375725.1. NCBI lineage: Eukaryota > Metazoa > Arthropoda > Insecta > Hemiptera > Cicadellidae > Nephotettix > Nephotettix cincticeps. The sequence continues at coordinate 127,818,092 of CM041786.1, read as the reverse complement.
ATAATATATGATTTTAGAAAATTTCTTCATTTCTTAGAATTATGATATTTTGGTTACTTTTAAGTTTAACTAGCCAAAGTACCCGTCCTTCGCACGGGTAAAAAAGGTAGAGAGGTGTTCGTTGGCTCTACTGATACATTTAAGTTATTGTTAATTAATTCTCCGTTGTTTACAAAATGACAAAACTCGAGTAATTTACTGACACACATAAAACATGACAAAGTAACATCTGTCAAATATTGGTAGAGGATAAGGATTAACGTAATAGAGACAGTCATCGGGAGAAAACTTAAAATGGGAAAGAGTGTGCAGGTTTGCTGCTGTGAGGAATACTGAAAGTAGGTGTTTCTACCATAAATAATTTTTATTTTTAACATTTATACCAACTTTCATGAACATCTGTCCATAAATAAAGGAATTTGCCTATTCCCTATATGAATAACATGGGAAAAGAGTATGCAGGTTTGCTGCCATGATAAACATATAAACTATGATTTTTAAGCATAAATGGATAGACCTCAACCACATGAAGCTAAATATCAAGTTTAATCCAAAAATATTGATTAATATAGGAAATATTAATTTTTCCATATCCTCCATAAGATTAACATTGGAGCCCTCAATACAACATACTGTGTTTAGATTTTTTAATATCTCGGTAACCGTTGGAGATCAAGTAAAACTTTAAGGAACTTAATTGTGTAGTTTTTTAAGCTGATTCCAATGGTGGAATGTAAAATTATAAATTTTTAAAAATTACATGTGAAAAACGGGAAAAACCCCATTTTGGGGTACAAAACCCCCCCAAACTACCCGTTCCCATTGACTGATATGTCTGGTTTACAAACTCGTCTGAGCATTTGTAGGAATACAAGTTTCTACCAAATTTGGTCTCGATCGGACCATTTTTACGAGAGTTATCGTGTTCACAGACACACACACACACACACACACACAATATATATATATATATATATATATATATATATATATATATACATACATATATATATAAAAATTTTAACGACTATTGTTTTTGGACTCTGGGCACCTAAAGAAGAAAAAATAACATGGTCCCGGGCTTAAGTCTCGCCATGAGACCTACGGTAATAGCTTCTTCCCTATGGGAAATTCGCTAAAATGAATAATTCTGAGCAATGTACAGACAAAACTCTAATTTTATTTATATAGATGGATATTGATTAAACCTTTTATATGTTATTATTAGTTTGGAAATTCGCTGAGTAGGTATACATGTCTGCTGTGATGGGGGTATTTTGAGCCATATTAGACACCACATTTTCCCTTGGTGGTAAGAAAGAGTTACTGGATAGAATGTTATGGAACATGTGCTCTATTTGAATAATTTTACCAAAATAAATAACCAGCTGTCAAACTAAAATTAACATTAGTTTGTTTACCTACACTGATTTTTAACGTATTTCAAAATTAATTATACTACTCTATCTTAAAATGATATATTAACATAAAAATAAACGGTATCAGTGGAATGACACATACTTTCTCCTTTAAGTCAATTTAAAAAAGAAAATCTGTAATAAAACTATCATATTCTTCAAAGTTTATCTAAATATCATTTAATAATTTATTGTTTCAAAAATAGTCATCCCATTTCTGAAAATAAAAACAAGAGAGACAAAGTTAAATTAATCGTTCGAATTGTATGGGGGGAAAATTCCCCCCCGATAATACTAAGCTTTTTTGAGTTGGTTCTGTTGGGTGATTTGACCTTACGCTTCATACCAAGTTTCATGGAAAACGGTTGGAAAATGAGGAAGAAATTGGTTTTTTTATATTCTCCATAAGAATAACATTGGGCGCTCTCAGACAACGTACTGCGTTTATCATGGACAGTAAATTTTTACTTTTCTCTGGAACCCTTAGTCGTAGACAAATAGCTCAAATTACTAATTTGTTTAGTTTTTTAAGCTGGTTTCAATGGTGCCAGTCAAATTATTCTTTATTTTTATTGTTTTCACTGAAAATTAAAAATTTTTTTTTCTGACATTTGAAAGACCATAACTTTTGAACCGTCATTTTTACAGACATGCAGGTGGTGTCAAATTATTTAGTACTCTGTGCACTATAAACTATAAATTTTTAATCAAAATCGTTAGAGCCGTTTTTGAGAAATTTGGATTTTTTACAGGGTTTTTAGGGGTGAACCACCCTTAAAAATCAAAAATTCAAAAAAATGAAAAAACGCCTGGAGATACCGTGAATATATACATACATGCCAAATTTCATCTAAATCGGACCAACGGGGTAGGCTGTGGCACTGTACACATCCAGACACACACACACACACACACACACACACACACACACACACAGAGAGACACACGGACGGACGGACAGACATCACGTCCAAACCCACTTTTTTGGATTCAGGGGACCCCAAAACAAATATATCCACCCTCAACTCAAATTCGAAAATTTTGACGAAAACAATACTTTCTCCATATACTCCATATAAGGGGAGAAAGTAAAAATTACTAATGATAAAAGTTTTCTAATTTACACTAATCTAATATTAAGTAATTTAGTTAAGAATTTTCTTTGTTTATATTTGTCAGTAGCTCTCAATGAAAATCTTTCAAACTAGAAATATCAGTTCTCATGACCTTGAGTTATGGCTTGGAACTGAGAAGGAACACAGGTACAAAAACAAATAAACAAATATATCAAAGTCAATATCTTGATACTATAGACTGGAAACCTTCATTTTCTATAGAATATGATTTTACAACATGGGAACCCATGGGTCAGAATTAAGTTGGGAACTATTATTTTTACTTTCTCCCCTTATACATAGTATATGGAGAAAGTATTGTTTTCGTAAAAATTTTGTGAATTTGAGTAGAGAATGGATATATCCGTTTTGGGGTTCCCTGAATCCAAAAAGTGGGTTTCGACCTGATGTGATGTTTGTCTGTCCGTGTGTCTGTCTGTGTGTGTGTGTGTGTGTGTGTGTGTGTGTGTGTGTGTGTGTGTGTGTGTGTGTGTGTGTGTGTGTGTGTGTGTGTGTGTGTGTGTGTGTGTGTGTGTGTGTGTGTGTGTGTGTGTGTGTGTGTGTGTTTGGATGTGTACAGAACCACAGCCTACCCCGTTGGTCCGATTTAGATGAAATTTGGCAATTTTTTTAATTTTTTTTAATTTTTTGGTTTTAAGGGTAGTTTCCACTTATTTAATTAAAATTTGATCGTTTATAGTGCACAGAGTTCTACATAATATGACACCACCTGCATATCTGTAAAAATCATGTTCAAAGTTATGGGCTTTTAAATGTCAAAAAATCAATTTTTTTAATTTTCAGTGAAAACAATTAAGGCAAAGAATAATTTGACTATCACTATTAAAGCCAGCTTAGGAAGTAAACAAATTAGTATTTTTAATTATTTAAACTAATTACTAAACAAATGAATTATTATTAAAAATAATTATTAATTAATTATTAATTTATTATATTAATTAAATGGTTAATTATTAAACATAAGTTAATTTTAGTGTCCATGATAAACACAGTACGTTGTTTGAGAGTGTCAAATGCTATTCTTATGGAGAATCATTTAAAAAAATCAATTTCTTCCTTATTTTCCAACTTGTTTTCCATGAAACTTGGTATGAAGCGTAAGGTCAAATCACCCCACAAAACCAACTCGAAATGGAATTTTCTGGGGCGGGGGGTGTGGGATCTCCCATAAAATTCTAACAATTAATTTAACTTTGTTTTTCTTGTTTTTATTTTCAGATTTTGGGTGATTATTTTTGAAATAATAAATTTTAAAATTATACATTGTTAAACTTTAAGGAATATGATAGTTTAATTACAGATTGTCGTTTTTAAATTACTTAAGGGAGAAAGTATGTGTCAGTCCACTTATACAGTTTATTTTGTTTTAAAGTCCCCAGAGACAATCTTTAATACATATTAAATGTTATTATAGGCCCATTGAAATCAGCTTTAAAAGCAAACAATTGAGTATTATGTGAATCTGTACTCTTTGGCAAAAGTGGCTTCTCTTAGAGTTCCAATGTTAACTCATAGGGAAAAAGTTAACATTGATATCTCACTTATTATTTGAAATTTTGTGACAAACTTTGTAAACACCTTCATATAGTTATAGATATATAGTTTCTTATTGGGGCAAGCTTAATTAAAGCATTCATAATGTAATAATCTCCATCCTGATTATCATATTGTAAAATATTATATACTGTATTAAATAATTAGTAAAATTTACATACTTTCGAATTTTGGAAATAGTTATTTTGTTTCTAAAAATATGTTTTTACTATTTTTATGAGACCCATGAAGGATGAGTTTTGTTTTTATTTTCAATTGGAACTTGATTATGTAAAGAAAAGTATTTATTATTTTTATGATGACCCTTTTGTAGTTAATAATTTTTCTAGCCACCACACAATTCTGACAAGTAAATTATATTAATTTATGATGGAATCCCTAATCTGGCATTGCCTTTGGGACCCTATTTTCCTCAAAGATTGTATGTTTTTGTTCAATTAATTAAAATTAAATGTTAGATGTTATGCTGATATGTTATAAATGAAAGATATTATTTAATTTTTGTCATGTAAATATGTTTTTGAAGGAGGAAATAAATCATTTATAATTTTTTGTGCAGAATAAATAACTCATATTTAATAAATAAAATAATAAATTTAATAAATAAAACTGGCTGGGTGGTGTAGTGGTTATAATACCCGCCTTCAAAACTGAAGGTCGCCGGATCAAATCCCGCAAGGGTCGAATCTGGACCCAGTCGCCATTTGTCATTGGGCTACTAATTAATGATGCTTCCTAACAACAGGTCGACGTTAGGTAGTAACAAGACCGGGGTTTGGACCGTTCCCCATCAAAACGTTATAAATGCCACTGGCGTAGAAATACACAAAATAAAAAAAACTAATATTTGATAAATTTATATAACTTCCATATTTAACCAATGATTAAGTTCCAATCATCACAATTACTTTTGTGTCTTTCTACAACGCCTCTAGGCATTTTGTTTAAGGTTTGATAGGGAACGGTCCAAACGCCGGTCTTGTTACTATACCTAACGTCGACCTGTTGTTGGAGAGCATCATTAATTAAATTAATATCCCAATGCCGAAATCGCAACTCGGTCCGGGATTCAATCCGGCGACCTTCAGTTTTGAAGGCAGGCACTATAACCACTCAGCCACCTAGCTGATACATAGTTTGATACTTCCTATCAAAGGGAATTCTCATACGTTGGTTTGATCCGATCGTGTTCTTTGTCTGTCGGGATGCAGAGTGTTACAGCTTTGTACATTATAAGACTATACCAAAGACCAACTATCATAAAGTAGACATGCTTTGATAAATCTATGACGATATTACTCCATTCTCCAGAGTCCAAGATAATTGGCTATATAAACCGACGAAAAATATTTAGATGTGTTAACTTACTTTTACTTGTGAGGAACGATATGTGTTATATAGAGCCCAACCAAAGTTGGTCCATTAATCTGAGAGATTTTATAGGTACTGGAACTTCTGAATTTCCTGTAACCTCCTTCCCGTTTTCCGGTGAGGTTACCAGGCAACAGCTGTTTCCAGAAAAACATAAAAGCTCAAACCGAAATGATTTGAAATCAGATGCGCATGTCAGCTTCGTTTCCGAATTTCTAGCCATTTTGTTAGTGCCCCGTCGTCCGCTTTTCTGTGTGTTTATTATTTGGGTGTTATCTGAACCTTTTTAATTTAATTGTGGTAAAATTAATTGTTGTGTATCGTGAAATAAACCGAACATTTAAATCTAATTTTTCCCTGATCGGCCTTTTGTGGTTTTAGTTAATTTAGCCTGTTTTAAGTGTTTCTATTAGGTTTTAACTGAATACCAATGCAAAATAATTTATTGTAGGCTCAGGCTTCTTTTTATTTAATAAATCTTCAGTTTATAATATTTTTCGCAATTTTATTCATCTACTGGAGTTTCAACAGTCATGGTACCATTTGTGGTTTTTTAGCATTTTGGTAAGTTGGAATGTTAGTGGAATTAAGCTTCGCTGAAACTTAGTTTTAATGAGGTTAAGATAATGAGATTCATTTACTAATCACCCCAAAATTTTTTTGTAGAAGTTTTATCTTAAAATTGAAGCCTAGACCTATTTAAGAGATTCCCTATTAGTTAACTTACTAAATAGTATACTTCTAAGGGTGTACTGGAGTAATTATTTTACATAGGAAGTATAAGCATGATGATATCATTTTTACTTGGGCTTATTCCATCAATATTTCATAGGTCAATAGGTATTCCTAATATTAGTTATGTTGGATAGCGTGTTCTGAACTTTGAAACTATTATTAAATTAATCAATCAGGCAGTGACATTAGTTGGGTTTAATATTCTGCGGTTTAAGATTAAAGCCATTGAAAATTGTTGGCCTTGGCTTTTAACTTCGAAGAAAACATATTCTCTGCTTACAAACTTACTTCTGTAAAATTTTTCAAGACTATTTCAGGGTACTAGCTCTTATAGTAGGCCTACTATCTATATATAATACGAACTTTTGGGAAGATAGAAATATTGTACTGGTAGGCCTACTTAGAGAAGTTTAAAAATACCTCCTTTAACAATTTTTGAATTAGGCCTACCGTTACAATGTTACCTTATTTTTTATGAGCTTTTCAGTCAGAGTGTTTCAGTGAAGCTGGAATGAATTTTTTTAACATGTCCGGTACAAGTCAGTTCTACTAGTAAGACGGAAAGCTAGGCCTAATCTACATAAATCAGACTTTTTTATCTGTCCGCTTATTCTCAGTGGCAAAGACATTTTAAAATTCAATAAAATTCTAAAGTGAAATTAAATTAATTTACAAGATAATAATAAATGAAAACTTAATAAATATTCATAGTAAGTTATACGACAGTACCAACAATAACTAAGATATCAATAACAGTGATATCACTAAAGTAAACAAATTAATATAAAGAATGAACATGTTATTACCTCCTCTTCGTCAATGACCAGCCTAGGCCGGATTGACAGCGTCAAAATTTAAAATTTACATATAAAACATATATTTAAAACTGGGACGTTACTTCACCTAAAACATACCTTAAAAACTGCACATTTTTGTGGCGGTAGGCAGCTACTTTATTTTACCCACACTCACAAAATACTTCTCTATGGAGTAAAAAGGGTTAGCCATTAATAGTTTCTTGGACTCGGTATTAAACTTATATAGTCGAGTTCCCTCATTTTGCTATGCAGAGCAATGTATATTCTGACAGCCACGGCAGGAAACCTGTCCCTCCTCATAGATAGCCTGCACTGTTCTATGTTTAATATTTAAAAGGAATATTTTTACTTTTTCAATATCCTTTTTGTAGTGTGTAGGTTATCAGTTTCGTGACGACAGTCACGTCATCAGGTCATCTTAGTCTTTTTAAAATTGAAATACAGTCAAACCTTGATATAACGAACCTTGATATAACGAATTCCTTGATATAACGAATTTTTTTAAATCCCCTACAACTTCCCATAAGACTCAATGCTAATTTCACCTCTATATAACGATTGAACCGTATTGTAAACCTCGATTTAACGAATTTTTGAAGATGCCAGAAAAAATAAATCAACCTCTATATAACGAATTTTTCTTAATAAAAACCTCTATATAGCGAATTTTACCTCTATATAACGAATGATCTCTATCCTCCCTTGATATAACGAACGGAAACAAACTTACAATCGTGTCTAAACATGAACGCCCGACCACGGATGTGTCCCACGGTCCCACGGACTGTCATGAATTTCATTCAGTTCATTGCGTCTGTCTGTGGTGTGTAGTCTGTGCAGTGCAGTGCAATAAACATGGACGAAAAAACCAAAAGAAGCGTAGCTCGTTAACCGTTGATACCAAACGCAAAATTATTAAGTTTGTTGAAGAGAATCCAACAAGAAAAAAAATTGAAATCGCAAAAGAATTTGGTGTACCGCCCAGTACTTTAGCGACGATTTTAAAACAGAAAGACAAATTCGAAGAAGGAAGTGTTTTATGTACGGATGTAAAAAAGTTGAAGTCATGTGAGCTGAAGGATGTTGAAGAATGTGTTCTGAAATGGTTTAAACAGTGTAGAGATTATTTTGTATCAAGTAGAATGAGACTATTTATTTTATTCTCCATTTACTTAACAACAGAGTATCCAAGCAATTACAGAGCGTTTTAATGAGGTTAAGCATTGCTAGATGTTGGCCTGCATTACGATGTCGGTGAACCTCGATATAGCGAAATTCCATCAAACCTAACCTCAATATAACGAAACTCGATGTAACGAAAACCTTGATATAACGAATATTCAGTCCGGTCCCTTGAGATTCGTTATATCAAGGTTTGACTGTATTACATTCGAAACACTTAATATGATGACACCTGATGATGTGACTGTCGTCACAAAATCGGTAGTCTACATGCTACAAAAAGGACATTGAAAAGGTAAAAATATTCCTTTTAAATATTTAAAATCAATATCCAGAAGTAGGAACATGAATTCAGGTACGTTTAATATACAGGCACCTCTGATATAACGGTCATGTATTTCACCCCTTGTTTCATGAGTGTGTGTACCGTATTTTCTTTAATATGAAGAAGGCAGCTATATATAAATTGATTTAAAATAGTAAAGACATTCAGGAGTTTAAAAAGTGTTCCGCAGGGTTCTACTTTTGCTACTGGTGATGATTCTAAGGGCTTTTTTTTGTAATTTAAGAACTCTTACACAGCCGGATGCATGGCCCCAAAATATGATACCGTGATTGATATGGCTATGGAAAAGGGAGAAATAGACCATCAGAAGGTATTGTTTCGTGATCTGTTGCTTCAGATTTTTTAGGAGGTAAATGACTCTGCCTAGCCTAAGGCAAATCGTGTCTATATGGCTCTCCCATTAGAGTTTAGGGTCTAAGATAAAACCTTGGAGCTTAACTGGGGCATCCTGAGATGGAGATGCTCTGCTGAGAGTGCAGAGTTACTTGAGTGTGCAGAGTATTTCTCCTCATTCAATTTGAGTCCATTTAATCTGAACCGTTCAACTGCCACCTCAAAGAGCTGGTCAGCTTTCGCATTAGCTTCATTGGGGGACTGTTCCCTGCCACAGTTGTATCATCTGCATAAAGCAGGGTTTCCCCTTCACATCCAAGGTCATTCATTAAGATAAAAAAAGGGTAGGCCCTAGAATTGATCGCTGTGGGACGCCATGATCCACAGTGTCTGGGGCTGAGAAGGCTCATCCACCGATACAACCTGACATCTATCTGTGAGATAGGATTTAAATGTTTTAAGGACAGTCCCTCCAACACCATATTGTTTTAGTTTTTCCAACAACAATTCGTGGGAGACTACGTCGAAGGCTTTCGACAGGTCGCAAAGAACCAGTGACATCGACTGTCTGTACCAGTACCATCGAGGCCTGCCACCACCTGAGGACAGACCAGTAGTCTGTCCTCAAAGGCCCTAAGTTTATCCGTCACCCGGGAACTAAAAGCAGTTGTTGTAGATTTGCCCACACGAAAGCCCTGTTGTGAGACTGAAATATAGTTACAATATAGTTCTGCATAATTTCTCAATAATTTTAGCTATTGAAGGTATTATTGATATGGGTCAATAGTTTAATAACTTAAGTTATAATATAATTCATATAAACATGTTCATAACTAAGTTATAATAAATAATTCATAATAACTTAAAATGAATTATTTATTATAAAATTAAAGTTACTCATTCTAGACATGGGTAGACAAAAAGTGTAAAATAATTTAAACTGATTTCATGTATTCTCTACATTCCAGTGAAGGTTTGTAAATGCTTGAAATCGCCTGCCGCCCCTTGAAAAGTAAATAACGACCATTTAAAAACCCACTTTTACGCGACATTACTCACATTTTGATTCAATTATCAATGAATAACCTACTGGTAATAATCAGCTGTCTTTGTTGTTTAAAGATTTAATAGAAATGAAAACAAACAGTTGTCAAATCAATATTAGTTAGTTTATATTGGTCATTGATTTTAAACCCATTTTGACACACACACACAAACACATACATATATATATATATTTATATAAATTTTAACGACTATTGTTTTTGGACTTTGGGCACCTAAAGACGAAAAATAACATGGTCCCAGGCTTAACCCAGTCTTACCATGAGACCTACGGTCATAGTTTCTTCCCTATGGGAAATTCGCTGAAAGGAAGTTTTAAATATAAAGTTAAGAATCTACCAGGTTAAATACCTACAACGTTTTCGTGTGTATCGATCAACACATGTGTAGCATTTTTAACATTTTTATAGGAAACGATGCAAACCCTGACCTTGTTACTTGAATACCTAACATCGACTTGTGGTTAGGTAGCTAATTAGTTAATAGCCCTATCACAAATGATGACTGGGTCTGGAATTTAACCAATTTGGAATTGAATAGGTTTTGTTAAAGTACCATCTGTTTTTGACAACAGGTGAGTTATATTGAGTCTTATTGGATTTTTTGGATATGTATATTAAGGTATTTTTATTGAATTTGTTGAGTAAAATTTATAAATTAGTACCATTAATTTGATTTAAAAAAATGCCTTGATATTTTTAAATATAACACTACATAAGACTCTAAACTAACTACTGTGATCACTCAGCACTCTTCCCAGCACATCAGTGCAGCGTGGAAAGCATATCAAGCAGTCGCAAATTGTCACAATCCGTCTTTTGTCAGCCAATTGATACCAGCACGGTGGACAATAGCAGAAGATTGTCGAATTGTCATTTCAACCTCGCCAATGATATTGTTAGTTGTATCACTGAACGATCTCCTCCCTGCCCTCAAGTCGTTTCACCCTAACATAACTTGCCAAATACTGTTAGGTAGGCCTACTAATTCAGTTTCAAGTAATCTCCTTACTTTAATCTCTATATATAAAATTGAATGTATGTATGTCTGTATGTCCTTTATGCGTTGCTAAACTACTCATCCGATCGCCATGAAATTTTAGGAAGTTGCTTTATATGTGCCCGGGAAGGTTTTAGTGAAAAAATATTTTTGAAAACCCCATAAGTTTCCATTTTATGGCGTTTTAAATTTCTAATGTTAACCTTATGGAGAGTAAGTTTGTTTACAAAATGGTTACAATGAAAACATTTGATTTCTTAGCTACAGCTGATTGGTTTACTTTCCATTAGCAATATGCTTTACTATCCAATGCCATCTGAATCATTCATTAATGTAAAACTCTGAAGTAAGTGTGTATACTGTACAAAATGAACAGCTTTATTCACCACGTTAATAGTGTACGGTTTTGGGGGATTATGTCTTTATATTTTCATTTTCTCTCTGATTAAAATCACGTGTTTATATGATAATTAAAATGTTTATATTATTACGTTTATTATAATAATCAGCTGTTGTATATCTTCTTTCCTATAAAAGCCGTATTACAGTTAGGTTTGTTTTGGGTTTGGATTCAATTTGAAAATTGTGAATTATTCCACTCAGATTTATTCGTTTTATGGGAATGTTATTAATATGTCTTATCGTTTCAGTATTGTTATTCTCTATGCCGCGACCCAGCATATATAAACCTTTCACAATGAAGCCGTATTGCTATTCGACTTCAGAACATGGCCAAACTTAAAGTTAACATGTGTTTACTGTCAGGCGTTACGAAGTTCGCCGGGTCAGCTAGTGATTTATAAATTAGGCTAAGTATGTAATCCAACATTCATAGGACTGTACTACTATTGCAAATGATAACTCCCGAGCTACTCGAATATTGTTGTGAGCCAACTGGAATATTACAGCAAATATAACAGCAATATAACAGCAAACAAAACAAACAGACACAATTTGTAATAACAGTTCCATTATTGTCACAACTTGTCTCTTCTATTTACACCCCTTATTTTACACAATTTTATAATAATAATAATGTATATAGATTTCAACTGCCCATTACCATGGTTTAGAGCCTGTGTGAAGAATGAAAGCCAGCGAGGTGCGTGGTAGCCAGAGGAGACTGGTTTTGACCCAGCCACCTTTTACTTATTGGGTGAATGTATTACCCTGGAACTCCCATGTCAGTTAATGAATTAATTAGATTATAAAATCAAAACTCAGATACGGTGTAAAAAACTGTCAAAGGAATAATTTTGCTAACATAGGAAAGTAGGCTAAATGCTGTTGCACGAAATATTGAGGGTAACTAAATTTAATTTGCTGAGGAAACTTATGATTGACATGTTTTATGATTAATGTTTTTTATATTTATGGGAACATCAGCTAGCTGCCACTGATGAGAGCTCACGTATTCCTGGGACATGATCAGTTAAACCTAAGGGTGGTTGATTAGAACTTACTTAAAAGACCTTTTCCATGAGTTCTGAATCTATTTTTAACTAATACTGATGAATCTGTTTGATTTTTAAAATATTATAAGGGAGTAGATAATCAGGAAGTCCTGCCTATTGAGACAAGGCTTGGTGTTTGAAATCTAAACATATTATCATGAGCTAAATCATGAATTACTGAGTTAGCTGAAAAGGTAACAGACCCAATTTGATTTTAATCTAAAAAATACAATACATTCATTTTGAGATTCAAAATAAAGAGCTACTTTTAAACAGTTACAAACATGTGATAGCTGATTTATTAATAATTAACTTAATTTATTAATAATTAAGTTATTTAATAATAGTTAAGATTTATTAATAATTAAGTATTACATGTCAGCTGCCATTTCTGACACTTGGCAATCCCCTCAAGTGTCACGGGCCTGCACACACGACGGGAACAATGACTTACGGAAATTTCTTATGAGGAAATTGCTTTAGGGAATGGGATTTTGTATCCCATTTTGGGGTTTTTAGAGTGATGGTATGACACTAAAATTTACTCTCTCTGATCTAGTCTCTCTTTCCTGATTGAAAGTTTATACCACATATAAAACTTATGTGTCATTGTTTTATAAGTTGTGTGTAACTGATAAGACCTGAAGTACCTGATAAGGTGTAAACCTGATAAATTTGTTATACAAAAATAAAAAAAAAACAATGTAACCCTATACAAGTTTTCTTCACTGGGTAGGCTACTAAGGTTAAACATTTCTTTTGTTAAGGTCTTTCATACTCTGTCACTTGCACTCATAGACATTGCAAAATAGTATGACAAAATAAAATACAGTTAATAAAATTTTAATTGTAGCAATTTACTGCAAAAAAATGAAGCTATTACCGCAGTCCTCATGGTAAGACCTAAGCCGGGGACCTAATTTTATTACGTTTATGTAGGCCTATATATTCAGCTTCAGAGAATTTTTAATGAGTTTCCTAACAATAAGGAGGTTTAAGTAAATTTGTGTAAATAAATATACAAATAAGTTTAAATACCTATTATATATGAGATGCAAGCCATTAGATAAAATTTACTCGCCAATTTTAATTCACTAGAGATCTACTGAAAGCTGTAAATGAGTTCTAGCTAGAGCAACTTTTTACGACTCCCCGTTTCGACCATTTATCTTGACTAATTCAATTATCTTTGCCCCACCAAAGCTTGGAGTTAGCACTTCTTATTTTCTCCTCTATGCTTTATTTAGATACATTATGCCACATAGCAGTGTACAGGTTGTGACAAAATATTAATCTGAAATTGTAAATAAATATAAAAGGAAACACTCGGCTTGATTATTGTGTGGTCTAAACATTTTTCTTAGAAATTTTCTCTTATCGTTTTACATTGATTTGGTCATTGATTTTAAACCCATTTCAAATAATACATTATTATACTTTCCACACATGATAAATATTACTACTGATAGAGAAAAACTTGATTTCTACTAATGATTTATTTATTGTCTAAAATGTGTAGAATAATAGAAACAAGATCGCACACAGCACACTGGCATGAATTTCATAGAACTCACTGGCATGGTGTGAATTTCATAGAACTTATATTTTTCCCAACATAGTAATCGAATAGTACTGAGAATGGAATAGTATGCAGGTTTGCTGCAATAAGGGTTGTTTTACATGGTGTATATATGGCTATTAATTAAGGAAAAATAAAAAGCAAATTTTTGGAAATTATATTTATAATTATGCAAGTTATACCAATTAATGTATTCTCCATAAGAATTACATAGACAATGAGTATGTAGGTTTGTTGCTATAATAAATGTTAAATTTGAGGTTCTTATGTCTGTATTGCATACAATGGTATCTTTAGACTGGACTTACCTGAAGAATGTTTTCTGGTGGGTTATGCAGATGACATTGCGGCGGTTATTGTCGCTAGAAACGTCCAGCGCGCCCAGTGGAGACTTAATGAAACGATGAGATGTGTCTCTTCTTGGATGGAGGATCACCACTTGAGCTTGGCAACCGAGAAAATGGAGATTGTCATGATGACAGGACGTCAGATTCCGACTTTGGTAGATTTTCGTGTCAACACGGAATATATTCGTTCCAAGCCAGACGTGAAGTACCTGGGGGTTAGACTTGACACCAAGCTTTCCTTCAGAGAACAAATCAAGTATGTGTCAGAGAAGGCGGCAAGGATTACGACTGCGCTCAGTCGTCTTATGGCGAATGTTGGCGGCCCATCAGCGGAGAAGCGGAAACTCCTTCTGTCCGTCACAAACTCAATCCTTCTTTACGGAAGTGAGATTTGGGCGGACGCTCTCAAGAGGGAGTGCTACCACAAACAGGTGGGAGCGGTGCAAAGAAGAGCCGCGTTGAGGATCTCCTCAGCTTACCGGACGGTGTCGGAGCCGGCTGCACTGGTGGTAGCTGGTGTTGTCCCGATCGACCTGTTGGCCCAAGAAAGGAGAAGTGTTTATATCACCAAGTCCGAACTTGTCGCCAGGAAGCGACACGGGTGGCCAGGGAGGCCTCCATGCACCAGTGGCAAGAGAGGTGGCGAAATGATTCTAGAGCGGCTTGGACGCGTAGACTCATTCCGGACCTGTCTGTGTGGGTTGATCGTGGGTTTGGGAAAATAAATTTCCTCATCACACATTTCTTCACTGGACATGGGTTGTTCTGAGCCTATCTTCACAAGATGGCCAAAGTGGATAGTCCGGCTTGTATTTACAGGGACGGTGTCCACGATGATGTGTTTCACACTTTCTTCCAGTGTGACCGGTGGGCAGTTCTAAGGAGGCAGCTTCTGCTGGAGATCGGGGAATTTTCGCCGGAGACCGCAGTAGAAAAAATGGTGACATCTCTTGAGAACTGGACTCTCATCACGTCCTTTGTGGAAAAAAGTTCTCAAGAGAAAGAAACTTGAAGATCTGTAACATCCTGGATCTTCCCTCAGAAGGCTAAATTGGAGTTGAAGTGCATTGTGCTTTAAATACGAGACTCCACTTTGAGGTTCATGCCTTAACAGGTTATTCCGAAGTGGTCAACAGCCTGGGCGGGGGGTTTTAGTTGGGTGCAAGTCCCACACACCGGGGAGTGCACCATTCTCCTCCCTGATGGTGCATGAGAGCATTTCCCCTCGAAAAAAAATGTCTGTATTGATAAAAGTTAACTAGATGGACTTGTTTACCAAATTTTGAAAGAATATTAATTATATTTTGGTAAATTAGTGAGTTATTGATTTTCAGCTATTCTCCATATAGATTAAGTAGTATATCAGTGGGAATTTGTTGTATACATACGCTTCAGATCAAGACTAAGTAGTGAAAAATTTAAAAAAATACCATATGCCGTTAACTAGACTCAAATTTTATTGGTGGGCCTATTTTTTAGTTTTCAGAATCCATACATTAATTTTCATTTATTGTATGATGGTTTGATAAAAGTCATACATTTATAACTAGTTAACGAGAATACCTGATCAAACTTCTCAACATGTTCTACAGAGCTTTAGTATAATGAACATATACTGCATGTCAATAAAAAGTTCCCAGTCTAATTCATGTGAATATAATGTTTATTATATTAAAACTAGCAATAAACCCGTCCTTTGTACGGTTGTAGGATTCAGTTTAAAGAAGAAAGATCATCATATCAAAATGTAAACCTGAAATCCTAAACAAATCAATACAACGAAAATAAATCAATATTCAGCTTTATTATTTAGTATTACTTTACAATTAAATAGATTTAGAACATTTACAACATTTTTACCATTATTATTATTAGTTATACGTTAAAATAACTTTTTAATATAGTATGATTTCGAAATGGGTTTAAAATCAATGACCAATATAAACCAATATTGATTTGACAGCTGTTTTTATTTGTATTAAATCTTTAAACTACAAAGACAGCTGATTATTACCAGTAGGTTATTAATTGAAAACTAAATCAAAATGTGAGTAATATCGCGTAAAAGTGGGTTTTTAAATGCTCGCTATTTACTTTTCAAGGGGCGGCGGGCGATTTCAAGCATTTACAACCCTTCTCTGAAATGTAGAGAATACATGAAATACTTTTGATTGTAATCAGTTCTCCCGTTTTTTCGGAGAAGACTGCGTAAGATGCCTCCTGGAGCGTCACAGACACATAGACAAACATTGAGATAAGACCGGTTTCGGCTTCTCTAACGCACGAAAAGTAAAAATAACTAAAAAATGAATAATTCTGAGTAATGTATAGGCAAAACTCTAGTTTTATTTATATAGATAAAAGAAACTATAAACATTTAGTTAAACTTTTGAATTTTGTATCTATATTTGGGTTTATGATCAATTATATTTTATTTACTGAATAAATAACAATTAATAAGTTAGATTACTATTCGTATCAGTAAAATAACTGTAGTAGTTATTTCTACTAAAATTTAGTAACTTTATCGCAAAAGGCGTATTAAGGGTGGGGATTAGTCTGAGCTGCAGAATCAGCTGATTTTTACACGTGATGGGGGAGGGTGGTTCTGTGGGGTAGTTGGGGGAAGGGTTGGACTGTCCTTGACCTTGATTGGAATTCCGGGTTTCAGCATAAAACGTATTTTCATGCGATTTTTATTTAGCCTAGATTATTTCGCATTTTCACTTAAAATTAACTACAATTGTATAAAGAACTAGCTGACCCGGCGAACTTCGTAACGCCTCACAGTAAACACATGTTAACTTTAAGATTGGCCATGTTCTGAAGTCGAATAGCAATACGGCTTCATTGTGAAAGGTTATATATTCTGGGTCGCTGCATAGTGAATAACAATACTGAAACGATAAAACATATTAATATCATTCCCATAAAACAAATAAATCTGAGTGGATTAATTCACAATTTTCAAATCCAATCCAAACCCAAACGAAACCTAACTGTAATACGGCTTTTATAGGAAAGATATACAACAGCTGATTATTATAATAAACGTAATAATATAAACATTGTAATTATCATATAAACACGTGACTTTAATCAGACAGAAAATAAAAATATAAATACATAATCCCCCAAAACCGTAAACTATTAACTTGGTGAATAAAGCTGTTCATTTTTTACAGTACACATTTACTTCATAGTTTAACATTAATGAATGATTCAGATGGCATTGGATAGTAAAGCATACGGTATTGCTAATGGAAAGTAAACCAATCAGCTGTAGCTAAGAAATCAAATGTTTTCATTGTAGACAATTTGTAAACAAACTTACTCTCCATAAGGTTAACATTAGAAATTTAAAACGCCATAAAATGGACACTTATGGAGTTTTCGAAAATATTTTTTCACTAAAACCTTCCCGGACACATATAGAGCAACTTCCTAAAATTTCATGGCGATCGGATGAGTAGTTTGGCAACGCATAAAGGACATACATACAGACATACATTCAATTTGATATATAGAGATTATTATCAGCAGGCAAGAATAACGAAAATTCAAATGTCTTAACTTCAAAAGTAACAAAAAACCCCTTGAATATGACAGAGAATTGTGGTGTTAATATTTCACTTAGAGATTGACGGAAAACATTGATCAATACACAGAAGTGTAAATTTTATTCCTTGTATTTTTGAAATTTTTATAATGAAATATTATTCAGCATCAAATTTGAAAATTTAGACTTTAAAATATTTATTACTTACTTTTAATGAAGGAAATTAGAAAAAGTTACAAACACAAAGTACAGTACAAGAAAATCAACTAAGATCAGTGTGTACCAATTAGTATACAATCGTGGTGATGCTATAATTTTGCAACAATAAATTAAGAAGTAATTTTCGAAAACAGGTGAAATTCGAACAGGTGTCAAATCTGAGAAAAAATGTGAAGTATTTACTTTATACTTACTTTACTTTATACTTTTAACTGAAATGGTGACCTGCTTCCCTGTGGGAAGTCATAGATATGTGAAGGGGATGGTTTCAGTTCCTCCAAACAGCTGTTCTCATTACCATAAGACGCCACTTCCCTTTTCGTCCCCAAAGTTGCTAACGTTCTCAGAGCTGAGACATCCATGTCAACAATTAATTTGTTTACAACAATAATCACCTACCTTTTATGTATGGAGCCTTCTTAAGAGTTAACATTTTGACCACATCTGGGCATCTCAGAAAAAATACGATTGTACACTTAGTGCAAAAGTCCATTTCGAGGCTTCTGAACCCATAAAGTGGTATTCGGACTGATGTCTGTCTTATCTTTGCGCGTACCAACCCCGTTACCATATCGAAGGTTCACTTTAAACACAAACTATAAAAAACTTCTTGAAAACACTTTGTTTTCAAAGCTAATGTAAAAAATATGCTTTTCTGGAACATTGGCCCTTAGAAGGAGCGGGGTTGCATTGTAATAGATATTTTCACAAAGGTGAAACGGACAAAAGAAAGTAGTGACGCTCTCCAAAGTCTAAAGTAACCCAGCGAGGATGGGCTGTCCATTGTTTAAGCCTACTTACGTATTCATTTCCCAAAGGTGGAGTGCATGCCGACTTTACTTGTTCATTATCTTTAGTGTGCGCTCTTCTGCTCTTGTTATTTTTTATTTTTTACTTTTTATAATGGATGAATTTTGGATGAGCAGTGTTTAGGAGAGACCACTTTGTGTTTTAAAAAAATAACTAATTGTGGTCGCAATACTTAGAATTGTTACTGAAAAAAATTGTTGATATGTGAATGGATATTTCGATATTGTTGTACTTGGTTTTATAATGTAAAAATACGAAACACCTGCAAATAAGGGTACAGCTACATATAAAAATTAAAGTGAAATTTTGAACAGCCGTTACAGGGTTGCTTGGGAACCCAGACGAGACTCTACCAATCTGTGACTTTTACTCGTAATTATTAATATATAATTTCCCGAGAATTGTAAACATCGTCCTTGAACATCTTGTTTTTGTATAGGGTAGGAAATAATTAATCTAGAAATCATTGTTGTCACTTTTCACGGGAAACAAAGTATAAAATAGAAGTAAATTAATTTAACACATCACGGAGTTAAAGTATGTCCTGCAAACTTTCACAAACAGAAAATATTCGGCAGCAGTCGATAATCAATTTTGCTCTAAAAATTAAAAAATCTTAACAATATTTAAAGCAGACGCCTCAACAATACGTTTATTCCAGGGTTATATACGACTTATCGCTAAGAACCATGAAACTACGAATACTTACTGCATAAATACATAGTAGTATTAATAGAATTTTGTGGGTAAAAATATTAGTTCTGTATATACAGCTAGTAGTAAGCCCGCCCTTTGTACGGGTTGTATGAAATTTAGCAATAGTTTATAGCGTAGCGTTTACAGTTTATTTTTATTTGAGTGATGTGGTATAGTGTGTTGTAGTGTATAGTGTGTTTGGTGTTCGAAATAGGTTTAAGGTCAATGATAAATTTAAAAAGTAATATTAATTTTCAAAACTAACCTATCATGACAGTTGGTTATTTATTTATGCTAAAAACACTTATACATTACATAATATTCATATATTAGTAGAAAAGTGGGAATAATATAATTTTAAACTGAGGTTTTTAGAGCATAAAAATATATAATTCCAAGAAATTTATAGACAAAATGATAATTTTATGTATAGTGTAATATAAAAGTATTCCATATTTCTCCTTTTCTCTGATCGCTCGCACCCTCAACTTCCCAAGTCCCAAGTCTAACCATGTTTCAAAGGTATATTTTAATGTCTAAATAAAATTTTTGGTCATTTTAAATATATAAGCCTAGTTTTTATCGGGTTGTATTAACGATAGTTAAATAATTATAGTAACATTAGGATATTTTGATTCTCCAACACATAACATTTTCAAAATTAAGCTAAAGGATTGGTTATTGACAATCAGCGATGAGGAGGCCGAGTCTCTTATCTCCACTGACTGCAGCAGACCCTCCAACAACTGACTTGGACTGACTGACCCATATCCGTCGCCCTCCATGCGGCTCAGAACGATATTGGTTTTTGGCATCATCACTGTAGCAGCTGGTTATTTATTTATGCTAAAAACACGTATACATTACATAATATTCATATATTAGTAGAAAAGTGGGAATAATATAATTTTAAACTGAGGTTTTTAGAGCATAAAAATATATAATTCCAAGAAATTTATAGACAAAATGATAATTTTATGTATAGTGTAATATAAAAGTATTCCATATTTCGCCTTTTCTCTGATCGCTCGCACCCTCAACTTCCCAAGTCCCAAGTCTAACCATGTTTCAAAGGTATATTTTAATGTCTAAATAAAATTTTTGGTCATTTTAAATATATAAGCCTAGTTTTTATCGGGTTGTATTAACGATAGTTAAATAATTATAGTAACATTAGGATATTTGATTCTCCACCACATAACATTTTCAAAATTAAGCTAAAGGATTGGTTATTGACAATCAGCGATGAGGAGGCCGAGTCTCTTATCTCCACTGACTGCAGCAGACCCTCCAACAACTGACTTGGACTGACTGACCCATATCCGTCGCCCTCCATGCGGCTCAGAACGATATTGGTTTTTGGCATCATCACTGTACTCGAATCATATCTATTTTATTAAGTTATTCTTTATCTTTTGCTTTTTCTTTTTCTATATATATTTCACTGTGGAAGATTAGTTTTCTTACGGGATTTTCTCTTCTTATTTCATAATTTATATACATTTTTCATCTTTTTACCAAATCTAAATTTAAAAAATTCACATACATTTTATTTTTAATAAAAACAACTCGGGCCTACGCACAGACCATTCTAGGTCCATGTAGGCCATTTCCTACTTTTTAAGTCATTTTTCTTATTTTATTAATATGTCTACGAAAAGAATTTTTTGTTTAATTTTGTTTATAATATCTAACATTTCAAAAATGTGCACAGTTTAATTTGTAATATATTTTGTTTTTTTTTAATAAATCTGATTTTGACTTTGACTTTGAATTACATTTCCATTAAAAGTAGGTTGTTCTAGAGAAAGAGCGTGCACAGAAGTTTTAATTTCGTCCTTTAGATCTCTTTTAATACTTTAAAAAGTACTGAAAACAAACACTTTGTAAGCTATTTATTCGTACATCTTCTTTTTGACGTGAGTAAATGGTTGAAATAAATTAACCGTTTTGAAACTACGATCGACATAAACGGTATGAGCAGACACGTACTGTCTCCCTGAAGTAAACTACGTAAAAAACTCACGTCGTTTAATGTTCATTTAAATACAATTTAAAATTTTATCGTTTCAAAAATAATAGTCAAATTTCTTAAAAATCACCCACTTCCTATGTGTTAACAAGAGTTGTTGGAGATTTTTGGGCTGTACTCCCCCCTGAGTAAATACCAAATTTTAATATCTCGGTAACCGATGGAGATAGAGAAAAACCTTAAGGAACTAAATTGTGTGTTTTTGAACTGATTCTAAAGGTGAAAAATAAAATTTAAAATTACATGGGAAAACACAAAAAAACCATTTTAGAGGTACAAAACACCCCAAATTACCGGTTCGGATTGACTGTTATATCTAGTTTACGAACTCGTCCGAGCAAATGTAGGAATACACGTTTGTACCAAATTTGGTCTCTATATATGTATATATATATATATTCATATAAACATTTTAACGGCTATTGTTTTTGGACTCTGGGCACCTAAAGACGAAAAATAACATGTTCCGGGGACTATGAGACCTACGGTAATAGCTTCTTCCCTATGGGAGATTCCCTTAAAGTAATGTGTACCCTAAGGATGTGTTTTTGTAGAAATATAAATACATTTAGAGTATCCTCGCAGCTGGATTAGACCGTAGAGGATTAAGGTACTGTATTATTTAAAGTGAGAGATAAGCCGTCCTCGTCCTGGATGTCTGTCTGTCTGCGTCGCGCGGCCGGCAGCTCGCACCTCGCAGATCGCCGCTCTATTGATCTTAATGCACAATGCCACTATTGTTGTCCTAGACCAACGCAATGCAGGTGTAACACAGCTAATACTAACCGCTCTGTACTCTCTCCAGTTATGAATATCTCTCGTATTATGTGTAACTTTACAAATGTGTATAGGAAATAATTCACTGAAACTGATTAAATAAAAATAGTATAAAGTTAGACTAATGAATTTACTTTTGGAACATATCATAAACGTATAATTTTGCTGTTTCGAGCCTAGGAAAACTTGCCACACCCTAGATTAATTTTTGTTAACAACAATCAATGAACCTTCGCCTCATAAGGGCAAATTAAAGGCTCGATACACACGCTCTCCGTCCTCATAAAAAAATCATGCACAACTTGAAAGTATCCTCCACAAAAACGACAACGAAAACCACCCTTCTACAATAAACCCCACAGAAAAAACATAAAAAACAAAAAAAAGCAAAATAAAAAAAAAAACATAACAAAAAATTAAAAAAAAAAAAAAAAACACTAAAAAAAACAAAACCTACAAAACTACAACAACAAAACAACAACCAAAAACACAAAAACAAAATCAAACACAACTTTTACAAATAAAAAACGGAAATTCAAAAAAAATAAAACAATGACAAAATAAAACTTTACAACATCAGTAAAAAAAAAAACTGAAAAAAAAAAAGAAACAACGACCAAAAACCAGCTGAAAATGTGACATTCACAAACAACTAAAAACTAATAAAAATAATACAATACATAAAAACAAAAAAAGAAAACCGAAAAAAAACAAACAACAAAACTAAACGCTCAACCAAAAAACCAAATAAAACAACAACCAACCTTAAAAACAAAAAAAAAACATCCAAAAAAAAAAAACAAAACAAAAAACAACACACAGAAAACAAACAAAACGCACAAAAACAAAAACCTAAACAAACCAAACCCCACAAAAAAAAACAAAACCCCAACCCAACCAACCAACAATGAAAAAATAACGCTAACTTCAAACAAATCACTAAATATCTCCTGAACACCCCCCCCCCACACAGACCTCTAAAATTGATTTTGTTCAATGATCAATGAAGTCATAAAATTGTCGTTAAGTCAAGAATTTTATGTTGTTTTTATCGAATATTTAAAATATAGGGAATTTAATCATGCACAACTTGAAAGTATCCTTCGTGTTTTAAAAAGGGGTTGATCTGGTTATCGTAATTGATTTTACATAGTTTTGGAAAATATTTTTTCTTCTACAAGTATCATTTAATTTGATATAAACTGTCAGGATGAATCTCACAGAACTTATTAAACATCAGAAAAATTAATTTAAATGCATTATATGTAAAAAGATAACAAAAAATTAATAATAAATACAAAATATTTTTTAAACAATTATTACTTATTGGTATATTTAGAACGATGACTAAAATTCCCTGATACATGATTTTTATAACTACAATTATTCTTATCACGAGGTAATTTTCAAACATCCTAAACTAAAAATGACTCTAAATACATTTAATACATTTTTAATAGAATTTTAAACACAACTTTTATGGTCGAAATAAAAAACGGATTTTTCTAATTCAAGGATTGAAAATATATAAACTAATGAACTCACCATATATATTTAATTTAGGCTGGTTCCATAATGTAGATGTAGTGAAAATTTGGTGGTCATAGCTCAATTACTTTATGAGCTATGACTATGATTTAAAATGTAAAATCTAAACACAGTTTCAAGATATCGCTACAAACTTTGCCTGCGAGGATGAAATTTTGTGACATTCCAATAAACTTTAAGTTATAACTCAGATTAAAAATAGTTGGAGGGTAAAATTTACACTAATCTAAAAGAACTTAAGAAATATAAAAATAAAATTGGAAAATTATTATTTTTTACTCAGTCAATCTTTTTAAAATTATGAATAATAATTTTTTATAATCAAAATCGATCTAAGTTGCACGTTTTTAGTGTTGGACACCCTGATGAGTAGGTAAAAAAATCATGCCTTGACCCTTTTATCCAGGTAAACGTTTTATTTTTGTCAAATCTATAATAACGGTTCTTCTCATTTCAGGTAAGGGCTTCACTTAGCTGTTTCATTTCACCGGTAAGTCTATGATTTCCTCGCACGTTGTGGAATAGTTACAGAGAAGCCTAAAGTTTACCGCTGGAAACATTCCTCTCCAAAGTCAGTGTAATTTATTTAAATTGAGTCTCAAGACTTTGATCTCACTCCGGTATTTTCCTTCCAAGTCCAACTATTTTCTTTTTCGCTAATTAAAAGTAAAGTTAATGTTGATGTAATAGTAGTATATTAAGTTGTATTTCTTTTTTTGACACAACAGGACAGAATAATATTTAATTTATCTTAAAATTTTAACGGCAGAGTACTTGACCGCCTAATTCAGCCAAAAGCATAATCCACCCACAGCAGCAGATCTGATTACTAAGAGAATTTCCGTCTGATAAAGGAATTAATTGTTAAGATCAAAATGTAACGAGATCGCACGCAGCACGCTGGCGTGAGTAAAGTGAATTTCCCCCCCCCCCCCCCCCCCCCCCCCCCCCCCCCCCCCCCCCCCCCCCCTCCCCCCCCCCACCCCCCCCCCCCCCCCACCCCCCCCCTCCCCCCCCCCCCCCCCCCCCCTCCCCACCCCCCCCCCCCAAGGTAGTGTGTTTATATCAAGGATGTTCACTTAGTAAAAACGCATACAAAAGTTTATGAAATCCCCCCCCCCCCCCCCCCCCCCCCCCCCCCCCCCCCCCCCCCCCCCCCCCCCCCCCCCACCCCCCCCCCCCCCACTACCCCCCCCCTCCCCCCCCCCCCCCCCCCCCCCGAGACATCCCCCCCCCCCCCCCCCCCCCCCCCCCCCCCCCCCCCCCCCCCCCCCCCCCCCCCCCTCCCCCCCCCCCCCAACCCCCCCCCCCCCCACCCCCCCCCCCCCCCCCCCCCCCCCCCCCCCCACCCCCTCCCCCCCCCACCCACGCCCTCCCCCCCATTGCACAATGCACTGCCCCCCCCACCCCCCCCCCCCCCCTCCCCACCCCCCCCCCCTCCCACCCCAGCACCTTGAAACAGGCTTAAAAATACTTAACTGTCCCCCCCCCCCCCCCCCCCCCCCCCCCCCCCCCACCCCCCCCCCCCCCCCCCCCCCCCCACCCCCCCCCCCACCCCCCGCCCCAGGTTGCCCAACGAACTCATCCCCCCCCCCCCCCCCCCCCCCCCCCCCCCCCCCCCCCCCCCCCCCCCCCCTCCCCCCATCCACCCCCCCCCCCCCCTCCCCCATCCCCCCCCCCCCCCCCCCCCCCCCCCGCCCCCCCCCCCCCCCCCCCCCCCCCCACCCCCCACCCCCCCCCCCCCCCCCCCCCCCCCCTCACCCCCCCCCCCCCCCCCCCCCCCCCCCCACCCGCCCCCCCCCCCCCCCCCCCCCCCACCCTCCCCCCCCCCCCCCCCCCCCCCCCCATTCCTCTATAGGGACCTCAAAACTTAAAATTTTCATAGTTCCCAACCTAAGTCACCTACGGGAACAGATTCACAGATTTGTTGACGAACGTAGTCAGTTGCCCCCCCACCCCCCCCCCCCCCCCCCCCCCTCACAAGAAAGCCCCCCCCCCCCCTCCCCCCCCCCCCCCCCCCCCCCCCCCCCTGACGCAGATGGGTATTGAACCTTTATTGTGTTTTTGGCCGTTCGACAGGGAGGGTCTTTGTTATCTGAATGCTTACGCAGCACATCTCGGCTTTTGTTCCTTCATTCATGAAATCTGCAAACTTTTTCCCTGCGAAATTCTTGGCTTTGTGGCTAAGCTTTTCAAGAGAGAAGCATTATTTTCTATATTATGTTTCTCTCAGTTTTCCATTAAATACTGGTTGTCGAATTGTTTATTTGTATCCTTCACAACATTTTCCCCCCCCACCTCCCCCCCCCACCCCCCACCCCCCCCCCCCCCCCCCACCGCCCCCCCCCCCCCCCACCCCCCCCCCCCCCCCCCCCCCCCCCCCCCGCTCCCCCCGCCCCCCCCCCCCCCCCCCCCTCCCCCCCGCCCCCCCCCCCCCCCCCCCCCCTTTGCCGACTTCCAAGTCTGTGTTCGAGTCAGAGCAGTGGAGACGTGATTTCAAAACTTCCTTAATTTTGTACTTCTTTATTATAGTACCACATTACTTGAAGAATATAAGATTTAAAATCTTATCTTTTGAAACCCCCCCCCCACCCCCCCCCCCCCCCCCCCCTCCCCCCCCCCCCCACCCCCCCCCCCCCCCCCCACCCCCCCCCCCTCACCCCCCCACCCTCCCCTCCCCCCCCATAATTTGCCACTATATTAATAAAATCGTAATTGTTTCAGAGAATTAAGCCACTGACCCTTTTATCTACAGTACTGTGTCTGTAACCGTCCCCAATGTAATTCCAACCGTTGATCATATTGTTTTTAACTTCAAAAATTAAATCAATTGCATTATTGATTCAGTTTAATAAACGCAATTGGTTATCATCGATTTCTGAAGAAAACTGGTTTGAATTGATAATTTAATTGGCTCCCAATCAGCATGGCATTCTCCACGATTCGATTGGTTCCAAACTATTGTATTAGTTTTCGAAATGGGGGTTTTAGTGATTGATAGTTATTACTACTGAATATTATCTCTATATATAAAATTGAATGTATGTCTGTATGTATGTATGTATGTCCTTTATGCGTTGCCAAACTACTCATCCGATCGCCATGAAATTTTAGGAAGTTGCTCTACATGTGTCCGGGAAGGTTTTAGTGAAAAAATATTTTCGAAAACCCCATAAGTTTTCATTTTATGGCGTTTTAAATTTCTAATGTTAACCTTATAAAAGTTTGTTTACAAATTGTCTACAATGAAAACATTTGAATTCTTAGCTACAGCTGATTGGTTTACTTTCCATTTTGCTTTACTATCCAATGCCATCTAAATCGTTCATTAATGTAAAACTATAAAGTAAATGTGTACTGTAAAAAATGAACAGCTTTATTCACCACGTTAATAGTTTACGGTTTTGGGGGATTATGTATTTATATTTTCTTTTCTGTCTGATTAAAGTCACGTGTTTATATGATAATTACAATGTTTATATTATTACGTTTATTATAATAATCAGCTGTTGTATATCTTTCCTATAAAAGCCGTATTACAGTTAGGTTTCGTTTGGGGTTGGATTGGATTTGAAAACTGTGAATTAATCCACTCAGATTTATTTGTTTTATGGGAATGATATTAATATGTTTTATCGTTTCAGTATTGTTATTCACTATGCAGCGACCCAGAATATATAACCTTTCACAATGAAGCCGTATTGATATTCGACTTCAGAACATGGCCAATCTTAAAGTTAACATGTGTTTACTGAGAGGCGTTACGAAGTTCGCCGGGTCAGCTAGTATTATTATATTAATAATAAGAAGAAGAACATGAACGTACCCTAGCCGTGTGACAGGAAACCTGGGGATCTGAGTCGCGGGGCCGGTGGACCGCGAGGTTAATCCCGACCGTTCGGCCAGATTACCATGGGAATGAGCACGCAGGTTTGTTGCTGTGAGGAACGCTGAGTCGGCATTTTTACAATAAACTATTTTAATTTTGACTATGTACAAAATTAAACAATATATGTCCATAGATAAATGAGTTTGCCCATTCTCAGTAAGATAAATATGGGAAAGTGTATGCAGGTTTGCTGCTGTGAGGGGCACGTCAACTATGATTTTTTTAAATATGCACACTGTGTAATTTTGGTTTGTTGAGGGACAGTTGGCACTACTGAGTATCACATGTTAACAACTGGATACGGAAACCCTACACAATATCAGTTGACTTCTATTAATTCTTAGAGATATTATGAGATTAAGAAATCAAGTAATAATTATGAAATTTTCATATTATTTTAACTGACCACAAACGTAAACCAAAAATAATACCCTTGTACAAAATAAATGTATAAGAAAGTATGCACATTAGTAAACGAATTTAACTCCTGAATTTCACCAGTTAGTCGAACATGAAACAAAGCATGGTGGATTTCAAACACGTAAATGTACAAATTTTCATTCGAAATTTTCAAATATGTAATTTTTTAACTATGGCATTTATTAACAGATGACATTTATTTGGACACGAAATAAAAAATAGGTACATAAGCCTCCAAAACTGTAAAGTATCAAACTTGGCAATTAAATTGTTCATTTTGTACAGTATTTATTTAGGCCCACTTTAACAAATTGACGATTGATACAGAAGGCATTAAATAGCAAATCACGTTGCTTAAGGAGAGTAAACCATATTGTTGTGATACAACAGCTAGCTGTAGATTTAGAAATCAAATGTTTTGATTATAGATAATTTGTAAACAAACTTATTCCCCATGAGGTTAACATTAGACATTTAAAACGCTATAAAATGGAAACTAATTGAATTTATGGAAACTGAATATGCCTAAAGCATGACCGGAGCAGAGACGAATCCGAAAAATCAAAGATCATTAAATTGTTCCAGCCGTTTTTGAGTTATAATGAGCGTAACTAACACGACTTTGTTTTATATATTTAGAAAATTAATCGTTTAAAGGGACTGTTGCGAAAGAAGACATTAAAGATCAACATGAAAGTTTACATTAAGGGTCATCCAGAAGTATCAGCATTATAAACGTGTGTTGAACGTCCGCCCAAACAAACAGGTCTGTTTGTTTGTCATCAGACGCCTCTGTTTGTAAACCAACGGCCAATCTCTGGTGGTTATACGACTGAGAATCACCCTATGATTATTATTTAATAGCTTTCGTTTTAATATGATGTAGCTGGTAATGAGGTCTTTTTTAAATCGTTTTAAACATTAATTTTACAACCTCATTAATTAATTAAACTATTTAACTAATTAGACGAATTTATAATTATTGGTGCTTATTCCGTCGTTAAGGCCGTGCATTTAATTTTTTTAAATTTTAATCCTTATTAACAAGTTTCGATTGGTTTATGGTGGGCCACAGTTTTTTAACTTTTAACTAACCTATACTAACCAGCCGTAGTGGATTTCTGTGTATCCTTTTGTCCCCCCCCCCCCCCCCCCCCCCACCCCCCCCCCCCCCACCCCCCGCCCCCACCCCCCCGGCGTTCGAGGCATACAAATATAATAAATTAAATTTACTAGCCCCCCCCCCCCCCCCCCCCCACCTCCCCCCCCATCAAAACGTTTAAAATGCCGAAAGGCGTAGAAGACAGAAAAAAAGTGCAGACACTCACTAGTTGTCACTCTGTGGGGAACACGTTTTTGTTATAATAAGCAAACATAAATAGCGCTATACTTGCAAACAACCAGTAGGCATTGTGGTTTTCATTTTAGGACACCAGCCAATAAGTTTTGCTTTAAATTACCATTTTGAATATTTCGTAAAGATAACATCCTTCCAAATCACAATTTAATCTCTTTTAGTTACAACATTACCTCGTGTTTTGAGATAACACTTTTAACCTCGTTCTAAAATAATTCATCTTACATACATCGACAACTCTGGATTTAATCCACGTGAGATAATAAATAAATATGAATCATGCCAAATTATAAGTATAAATTCGTTAAGGGTCGATCGATTAGTGCTGTGATAATTTGGCGGGATGCTTGGTCGTATTTTGGTCGCGTCCGATATAAACGGCGGAGAGTTTGGCGAAAGCGGAAATCATACAGGAGGCCCGGGCCAAGAGTCTGTGTCGCCTTTTGGCAACGAATCCTCCATTGGCTTGTTGGCGGCTTGCACCCCATCTTGACAACTATTTTGATTCAAAAGTTCAACCTTTATGAGTTTTATAAGGGACGAAACTAACATAGGAAACTACTGAAGGAATATCAGATGACGATTCAGCTCTACGAGACTTGTTTGTTGTATTTTTAGTGTCATAAAAATATATATTTAGCGCAACAATACGATATGCGTATTTAAGGGGAGTCCGACGCACCATAAGGCCACATATTAAATTGCCATATTTTAGGTGCATATCTCTCCTAGACTACTTTTCTTAGACAGCTCAAATTTTTCAAAAGTGTTATTCAATATCTAAAAGTTTCTTGGTACTGGAATGATAAAAAATTGTGAATACATGTATGGATTTTTGCCAAAACATATTTTTTCATATTTTTTAACGCGCCCCTCCTCAGACCAAAATTGTGAACCAAACATAGTACTTCAAATACCAAAGCTGCAATACGCAATAAATTTAGTGTGACAAAAACGTCATAAAAATATCTTTAACGGTTTTCAAGTTCCTTGATTTTCTATTACTGGAGCAAATTTATCTCCGGATACGTAGTCATTGGGAAATGTTTAACTTTTGAATTGGAGGTGTTAAGCTAAAAATATATTCGTATATTGTTCTATATTCGTATATTGTCCGAACAAAACCAGCTTACCAGGTAAATTCGAGATTTCGTGGTACTCATTAATTTTTTTTATTCTTGAAAGTTATATTTTTATTGGTAGATTTTGTTCAATCTAACTAAAAACAAGTGGACTAAGGCTAGTGGTTGAATATTATAGCTCGAATGGCTAATGATATATAATCAATCAATTATTTAAAAAAACGTGCGGACGGTAAACAAGCCAACGTTTGCACACTGTACGAGATACATTGTACTTCTTCAAATTCTCTGATTTTGACAATGCAGCGGTTTATTTCCTAGTACTATGTTTACATATGATATCAATAAAAACAGATATTCAAAAAGCTTATGTACGTAGAAATATTTATTGGACGTTATCTAACGAGGGTGTAGATTAGAAGGTTAGTATATTTATAGTATATAAAGAGGTCATTGATAACATTAGATAGGATATCTAAAGCCTGTTTAAAAACTTGAAAACAAGCATTTTATAATATGATTATTAATGAAACCCAAGGGTATTGGACCTAAGCTTTGACTCTAATGAGTTTTAGATTATGTTTGTTGGAGATTCCAAAAAATATTTCATATCATTATTACTTAAAGTATGAATATGAAATATACATTATTCACCCTTGACACAGTGACTTATGTCTGTTACAATAGTATTCCCTGACTAACTACAAAGAAATATGTGCAGAAAACTCTAACATTACTGAAGGAAATGATTTCTTTTAAAATACAAACTTTAAACTTTTTGTGGATTTCTCTGTATTAGTTTCAGTAAGTCTGTGGTTATAATCATTCGTTTTGCGTTTTCGGGATAAAAGTAATTCTTGACGTAATGCCAATCAGTTCAAGTGAGATTTTCTCTTCATTGACGAGTGTCGGAAGTAATTAGTTATTAATTTTGCACATATACTAACACAACCTCGCTCCTAGACACATATGTTATATATACTATACTACAATATACTACAATACTAGTACTACAATGGTATGGTTCTATAATATAGTATATTTCGCAACTAGGGCCGAAAATGATGTTTTACAGACCCGAGATCTTTTTAAGTTCGAGACTTAGTAGAGAACCTGAAAAGGTCGGAAATCTGCAAAACATTTTCGGCTCGAGGTGCGAACACGATACTTTTCACCATACTACTACTCTAGCTTATAATCATTACAAAATTATTACATTTTAAAAGTTAATTCAAAAAATAAAAAAAAACCAAAAAAAGAAACATCAAGCTTATAAACGGAATGGCCCATCAGCTGTCATTATTTTTACTTATGTAAATGTTGAATGTACAGCTGTCTTTCCCGGGCCAAAAATTACGCCGGCAAATCGCTACTTTCGGCACTAGAAAACAAGTGATTACATCGCAGTATGGTGAAAAAGATATTTTCAGACTCACAGTCTTTGTAAAGTAGTTAAATAGCCATGACTCCGAGCTCAGTCTTTGGTATAGTTTAATACTTTATACTTTACTTTTAACTGAAATGGCGACCTACCCAGGTAGGTATTTTAAGCCAAGTATGAATGAGGAATGAATGTAGGATGATTGTGGCGCGATCTTGTAGTCTTGTTACTGACTAAGGCTGACATGTTCCTTAGACAGGACTGTTAATTAATAGCCCAACAGCCGATGGCAACTAATGGACCTACAGTTTGACGTAGAATCCGAACCACGGCCTCTAAATTACGAATTGGTCTAATTATGAGGATAGTATTTGCAGATTAACGTGGTATTCAATAGTGCGGACGTTAATCTACACAAGAGAACACCACATCCACCGACCATCTCTCACAACTATCCACAATTCGTGACCTCCAAGTAGCTGGATTACAGGACGTCGCCACCGTCCCAGTCTTAATAACAATGGTTCCTTGCTCAGTCTTTGGTATAGCAGTTTAATAACGATGTCTCTGAGCTAATGGTCTTTGGTTTAGTTAAATAGCGATAGTTCAGAGCTCAGTCTTTGGCAGAGTAGCCAAATAAAGTTTTTCCGAGCTCACAGTCCTTGGTAGAATTGTTATAGTTTAATAATAAGTTTAAATAATTAGTTATAATTTATAATTAGTAATAATTAGTTTAATCGTCAGGCTTACAGTAAATGCAGCACCGTTTCTTGAGATATTGTCAGTTAGCACGAACAGTCCTGATGCAAGGAGTGCTTGTGACTTTGACCGTATTCGCGGTGTGATGGTGCGATGTGTGTAGGCCGGGTTAGGGGTAGTACAAGGTTGAGAATTGATTACTCCCCCCCCCCGATGGTGGAGGGGCGTGTTAGGAGGGGTTAGTCATTTCTTGGGCGGGTGCCAAAACTTGACATTGACTTTTCATCAGCTCACAATCTGCTTCGGCTAAGCCCTGTAACTGTAAAGGGATTCGAGATAAAGGGATAATCTAATGGAACATGTTAAGAAATACACACTATCTTTTTCCGTTACAAAATAATAATTAAGAAATAGTTACTCTTATTTGCAGATCTATTCAATTTTGTAACAAAGCTATTGTTATTGAGAAAACAATTAATTTGTAAAACGACGTTCATTTATTAGGGTTATATACCTAGTGTTGGGGAGCGCGCTGGTCTAGGGGTAGAGCGCGGGGCTTTTGTTCCCAAAGTCCCGGGTTCAAATCCTGCCAATCACCAATGGCTTTTCGCTATGTGATAATGCCGCAACCCGCACAGGGGTGCGCAAAAAGCCGCTACGGCTGAAGTGCTTTGGGAATAATCCGCCCCTTTCAATAAAAAAAAAATAAAAAAAATACCTAGTGTTAAGTAATAAAGTATCTTTAGTGTAAAGCATCTGAAATATATAACCATTTCTAAAAAAACTGAGCTGTGATTTTGTTAAATAATACCCTGAGAGTACATGCATAAAGTATGAAAACTTTCGTGAATACTCCTTCTACGATCCCTGAAGTATTCAATGTTTTGGTGTTTGGTTATTTAAAAATAAAATTAAAAAAAAAGAAAAAAAAAAAAAAAAAAAAAAAAATAAAAAAAAAAAAAAAAAAAAATATTAAAAAAAAATGGTTAAAAAAAAAATAATTTTTTTTTAAAATACAAAAAAAAAAAAAAAAAAGAAAAATAAAAAAAAGAAAAAAAAAGAAATAAAGAAAAAAAAAAAGAAAAAAAAAGAAAAAAAAAAAAAAAAAAAAAAAAAATAAAAAATAAAAAAAAATAAAAAAAAAAAATAAAAAAATAAAAAAAAAAAAAAAAAAGAAAAAAAAAATGTGCTAGATAAAAGGAATTGAATAAATTTGGCTCTGTGGATTAGTTTAGGAATTCGAAAGCCAACATTTTCCTTCCTCCTGGTTTCATAGTGATGCGTAGTTAAGTAAGAAATTTGGATTTTTTCACGTTTTTTTTTTTAAGGGTTTGTTGGGGGGTGGAACTACCCTTAAAATTCTAAAATTCAAAAAAAATGAAAAAATACGCCTGGAGATACCCGTGAACCATATTACAGACATGCCAAATTTCATCTAAAATCGGACCAACGGGGTAGGCTGTGGCACATCCACACACTTCCAGACACACCACACACACAACACACACTCACACACAACACGGACACACGGACGGACAGTCATCACGTCTCAAAACTAACTTTTTTGGATTCAGGGGGATCCCACAATAACGGATATATCCTCCACTAAACTCAAATTCGTTAAATTTTGACCGAAAACTATACTTTCATCCTTTTACTATGTATAAGAGGAGAAAGTAAAAATGCAGTCTGTGATTTTGTTAAATAATACCCTGAGAGTACATGCATAAAGTATGAAAACTTTCGTGAATACTCCTTCTACGTTCCCTGAAGTATTCAATGTTTTATTTTATTTTTAATTTATTAGGTAGAAAGTGGGAAGATTTTATTTATTTAAATTAGTGAATACTTAATGTCAAATATTACTATTAATATCAATGACCTAAGCTATTTCCCAAAGAGAAGTAAATACATTTTATATGGTTGTGTGATTTATAATGGTGTATATTATAATAAAGTATTCAATATTTTGACATCAAAATTATTAAGGGATTGTTATAGTTAAAACACGGAGGTCAAGTTTTTGTTCCGATGAACAAAAACGTTAACGTTAATGAATTCCTTTTTGAATAGGCCTACAAAAGCAGTATATTTTGATCTCTTAAAAAAGTAATAACAAAACTCTAAAGAAAAAAGTATTCACACTGAATTTAACTATTCGAACATCAAACATACCTAGGCCTATATCCGTCTAATGTTTGTATTTTTGTAAAACCTAACATTTGAACTATAGGTAAACTATTATACATTTAGAGTTTTAAAGGCCTTATCTTTAGAGTGGGTCTCAAGATTCATTTGCATATACTTCTTGAATTAGCTTTCTATTAATTTTAATTCTATTTTCTTAACCAGATTATATAACTATTAAAGTCTATTTATTAAAAAGCATAAACGTAAAGTGCTCAAATATTAAGTGGTTGCAAGGAAGTTGTATTTTTAATCCCGGATGTTTCTAGAGTGGCCAGGATCAGCTGGGGCGTAGCTTTGTACTCCCTGGGCGGCTGTTTTCATTAAAAAGTTGTTCTTTCAAAATTTTTGAAAATTAAAACGCCTCTTTCGAGTTTGTACGAAAAGTATCCTATTAGTAACACTTCTAAACACTAAACATTAGTGTTGTCATTATGATAAATTCTTTTTAGGAATAATTAGATGAAAATTGCAATAATTTTCTCATGGAATGAAATAAATTTACACGTATTAAAAGGAATTAAGAAGGCTACTTCTCCATTTACGTAAAATGAATTTCGTGAGCAGAAGCTTTGGTTATAAACATTATTCATAATGAACAGCAGAGGCTCTTTAAAACTTTGTTAATGCTTATGAGCGTTTGACTTCATTCTAGGTAGTTGCAAGCGCATGAGTGGAATAAGCTTCACTTTTACAAAATACTGTCACAAGTTCCATAACTTTATGCAACACAATTCAACACTTCGTTATATGTTCTTCCCGTGTTTTCTGAGAACAGAGAAGGGAATCATATTTATATATTAGGCACCGACACAAGTTGGGAATACGAGTGACAAATGAACTGATGACTGATGTCATGGATATTGTTGTCACTGACAAAAAACTGGATTATTACTTTTCCAGCAGCATTAATTGTCATGTGGAATTTTACATTTATTGAGAAATTATTTGATCGTTGTCTTAATGATGTCATATAATAGACTTTTGAAGATATTTAATGTTTATATTCCTTTAAAATATTTAAAATTACAGTTAAATTTTAATCCACATAAGGGAATCAAAAATCCAGATTTAGTTGGTGGAACTATAAATACGTTGGATCTAAAACATCGGAATGATTCTGTTTTGAAATGCTATTCTAAATCATCACGATCAGAAAAGCGCCGCCTTCGTCACTCCAACAAGCCTACTTCGTGTCGGTTCCAAATTACACCACAGTACTAGAAAAGCAAAGAATATTCATAGAATTAACCGTTGAAACTTTTAAAAATAAAATCTTTATATGAGTTCTTTGATCCCCTCTTCGGTTAAACATGTTTATAGTTTTCTCTCTCAAAACAGGTTTAAACTGTCGTTTAATATGTTTATAGTTTTCTCTCAAAAAAGATTAAACTGACGTTTAAAGATTTATAAATTTTGTCGCTTAACTCCTCTTCGATAAAACATATATATAGTTTCCACTCTAAAAATAAGTTTAAACTGACTTTTTTAAGCATTTATATGATTTTGTCGCTTAACTCCTCTACAGTGAAACATGTTTATAGTTTCCAATCTAAAAACAAGTTTAAACTAAAGTAATTGGCATCGCGAAACAAAAGACAATTTTGCTGAAGTAGTTATTTGAGTTGTTTATTACGCGAATTTCCCATAGGGATAAGCTTATAACCGTTTGATAGCAAGAGTAAAGCCCGAGACCCTTTTTTATTTCGTTCTTTAGGTGCCCAAGACCAAAAAAACCTTATCTAGTCTATATGATATATTGTAAAATGATCAAAGTTTTTGTTGTGTGTGTAATGTAATTTCAATATAAAACACAATTTTTAATGTAGTTTTTAAACATTCAAGTGCAAATTTAAAAGTCTTAATCCACATCAATAAGAAATTTGTAAATTTTAAAGTTTGAAAATTCTTAATTGCTTTAACATGCACCAGTTGTGGAGAGAAGAGGAGCTGCGATTCGGAGGAGAGCTATTCACACTTGTTAAAAAACACCCTTTCTTTTTCTTTACAGCCCATTCATAATTTAAACGTGGGTTTAGTTTTAATAATTATAATTATTATTCGTTAATGGTTAAATCTAAACTATTGGTTTGCATTTATTCAGTGTATTTTTCTCCTTAACCTTTCAAGTAATTGTTTCCTTTCCAATACTAGAATGTTTTAATTATATCAATTAATTCAGGTGACATTTATACATATCATATCGGTATAAATAGTTCATTTAATCGCATTAACAGATAATTCCAACCTCTTTCATAAAAAACGAACCCGGAAAATTTGATGATCCTTTAACCCGAAAATTAAACTATTAAACTATTGTATGTGTTAATTATAATATAATAGGGTAAGTGTACTATCGGTTTTTTAAAATATTATTTTATTTTTTACTATCATTACCTATTTATTAAAGTTTGTTTCGTGTGTTAACGTAAATCTATTGTTCATAAACGCCGCATGTTGGACTCATAATTTAAATCGTGGGTTTACATAAACGATCCGAGTTCATTCGCCTGCTCGTATATCAGCTGTCAAGAGCTGGTCGAGAGTAAGAGAGCGCTAATGACGTCAGTGGTCAACTGATCAGCTGATCCGTTGTCGTCTGGCCAATGGGGAACAGCTGTTGTATCAGTCAGCTGTTCGGTCCGTCTGCACTACATTCAGTGGTTCCCGCGCTTCGCGATCTGTCACCAGACGTGTCTTAGGTTATGTTTAGTTTTGTGTCACTTTTTCAGTTCGTGTATATGTTTACGTTGTGTCCAGTGGATAATTGTTTTGAAATATGAGGTGAGGTTTGACTTTATATAACTTCTCTATACATTTTACTTGGGCAAAATTTGTCTGAAACTGTATTACATAATTGTTTTAACTAAAACTATCTTCATTACTTCCAAAATGAAAATACATGGTACTTGATATAAAGAAAATAATTTATAATAATAATTATAATAATAGTTATAATTTTTTCATATGAACTAGTTATTATCAAAAATATATATTTCGTTAATTTTAGTGCATTAACATGTAGTAAACCTTATTTTTATTAAACAATGAAAACGTGGTCCTTTTAAGTAGCTTGCTTTTGATAGAAATCCATGAAAATGACTATATATGGTTGTTATTTTATATAATGTACCTAATATCATGTAATGTATAATGATATGTTTCTTTTTCTTTGTAAGAATATCTTCAGCACGTGCATTGACCACTAATAGCACATTCATGTAAGATTTCAGAAAAAAATCCAACGTTTTTTAAATAATTGTTTTTTAATTTTAGAAGGAAATTTGCTTATCTGCCTACACTGACATGTGGTACAGTATATAAGTAACGTTTTATATTCACTGTAAATTTAAAGCTTGAAAATTACTTATTTTCCCTTATTGTGTGCCACTTTCATAACTACAGTTGAATTCCAAACTGCAAGGGCTTATAAAATCATTTGACGATTAATATTGAACCACAACGTCGAATGTGCTGAAGTCCGATTTTGCGAAGTGGATTATCACAACATCCATAATGATACTGAACAAGGGGGCGTTGCAGTGCCATTTGTGAAAAAGTGAACAGGGGTGGTTATAATATTGTCACTAACTCTGCAACAATGGTTTTTTTAATGTTTCCAATCGTTCCCAAAAGCCTTATTCGTTGTTGGCGGGGACAGTAATGTGCTTTGCAGCAGCGCGGTAGGGAGGAACGTACCCTTAACAGAGTTGAATGACGTGGTTAAATGGTATTTGTAGTATCACCGCGCCTCCAACTCGGTTAAAGTGGGGTTAGCCGGGTCACAGACCGACCGGGTCAAGGCGCTGCAACAGCTTTATGACCGAGAAAGTGACGATGGCACTTGTTATATAACCCTACCAGTTGAACTGGTTCCGCCAAAACATTTTGGCTGTTTTATTGTTTTGAAATATTTGAATATAGTCTACGTAATATAATTGACATTCAAGAGCACTTCCTGATATTGCCTGCTGTGTGACAGGTGTCTCTAAAGTCACGCAATAATCCCATACGAGGTTGCTAACCGGTTATGTTTATTCATAAAGTAACCACGGACTTTGAGTGTGATAATTTGCTAGGCTTCATGTACATGTATGCGATGAACTTTCTATGATGGCTACTAAAGCAGTGGAATAATAACGAGGGCAATATCTATAAAGAGAATAATGTACGAGTAGATTATTGTGTGAAATATGCTTTAAAGTGCCCGATAAGAGATACATTAAAACGGAATGGTCCCCATTACAATGCAAGGTGATAAATCAATAGCTTATAGGTTTGAGAGAAGTATAAAACTACGCTTCCTTTAATTCAGGGTGTAAAATAATTCGGAAAAGCTACATCAGAGCTAAACTGTACTTTATTATACTAGGACATGTATGTTTTACGATATCTGTATATATAAAATTCAAAGCCCTCACTCACTCACTCATCACTAATTCTCCCACTTCCCGATTACCTTGGAGGCTGAAATTTTGTATACTGGTTCTTTAGGCCTAAAATAGGAAAGTTTAATAGTTTTTGTGGCGATTTTCCCATAAATATCTACCCTAAATAATACCCCCTTCAAAGTTCCCATGTTAATCATATGGAGAAATAATTTTGTTTTAGATTCGAACATATGTTTCTTACCTTTTAAGATATAAACAACAGCTGTTTTTATTTGAACCATTGAGCAAGCCAAAGAAGCAAGCATAAAATAGTAAGTACTCAATGGTATCTAATTACTGTATGTATATAATATTTCTCAGAACCAATTTTTGTGATTATGTTTTATGATTAAAAATCAAAAACTATCGGTACGAAGTTCGCCGGGTCAGCTAGTTTTTATATAAACAAAAATTCTAATTTTATGATTTTGCAACATTGTTCTGCACATCGCACCAACAATGCGGTTGATTGGTGCCCGACCACCCCTGGGCCTAGTTACCCGCCACTTGTATTCAAACTGTTTGGGGAGTGAATTCTGCCCATAAAACATCGTTGCAAAACACAATGTTCCAATATAAAGTGTTTACTTTCGGGTTTATCGATTCAAAAACCGCAAAATTAATAAAGGTTTCTACGACTTTTGTACTAAACATATGTTGTAACTTTTAACGTTTTACAATCTCAAAAGTTAAAAACATATACAGTAGTATAGACCTATAATTTGTTTGACAGAAAACAGAAAACTGTCATCTTTCGAAATAAAAGTTGACCAATCCATTCCAATCTCTGGAAGTACAATTGTATGGTAAACAAGACTGACGCACACTGTGGTGGGTGAGTGTAATGAGTGTAATGATCGTGATTAAGTGGCAAAGATCGACCGAGTCATTTGCCAGGAGCAATAATAGTTCAATGAGCAGAGGCGGCTGGTCCAGTGACGAAATACAAAACAATCTTAGTATGTTTCTCAGGGCTGAGCTGGCGGGAACTGTGAACACCGGCTGTGTATTAGTACAAGTCCTGTCGTAAACATGAGTAATACAAACAGCTTATGTTATTATGTTAGTTGCAAAGTAAATACTGTAGCGATAAGCAAATGGTGTGTGGTACATTTTCTTAAATACTACTGAAACTACAATCTGATTATTGAAACTCATCTAGCAAAACTAACTAGATTGTAACTGATGGAAGTTGCAGGTAGTGCTGGGAAAGGAAACACTGAAGATATAAGGGGGAGATTCCCCGTTGTTTGTAACCACTACCGAATAGGACTCTAGTGCAATGGCAATGGACTAGGGCGGTCACGAGAAATCGAACTGAGTGTGACTTTAGCGCATTAGCATTGTTATTATAGTAGATAGTATATTAATGAATCCTGGAAAAACCACTAATTTGATGTACGAGTTTATTGTAATAATCTCAATTAGTTAAGATAATTGATATAATTTTTATAATACGATTTATAATTATTTTTATTGATTTATAAATATTTTTGAAACCAAAAATTATACTCATTGATTTATTAATATTTTAGAACAAACCATTATACTCATTAGATAAAACCTGAACTATTTTTCTTCATATAATAATCCTTACTACTTGCAATTTCATCAAATATAAAAATAGGGATGTGTCACATCTCTGGGCCGATCATGGTGAAACTTTATACACAAATTCTTGAATATAATACGAACATTAAAACCCAGTTTTGAGCAATATTATAGGTAAATATTATTCTATGTTTTATAGAACAAGTGATCGATAACAATGATTTAATAGAAAGGAATAATCATCAGCTGTAAAATTAAAATCAATATTGGTTTGTTTACGTTGATAATTTATATTATATATATTTCAAATATATACTATATTAAATGTTATTTTACGCATAACGAATTTTAATAATGATACAATTGTGAATTAATGGTTTATAATTGAGCTAAGAATTCTTTGTATTTAGAATGTTTGCGTTAAAAATATCAGGATTGTATTTTGTTGTGTTTAAGTTATGTCGCTTCTTAACTTACTTTATACTTTTAACTGAAATGGCGACCTACCCAGGTAGGTATTTTAAGCCAAGTATGAATGAGGAATGAATGTAGGATGATTGTGGCGCGATCTTGTAATCTTGTTACTGACTAAGGCTGACATGTTCCTTAGACAGGACTGTTAATTAATATCCCAACAGCCGATGGCAACTAATGGACCTACAGTTTAACGTGGAATCCGAACCACGGACTCTAAATTACGAATTGGTCTAATTATGAGGATGGTATTTGTGGATTAACGCAGTATTCAATAGTGCGGACGTTAATCCACACAAGAGAAAACTACATCCACCGACCATCTCTCACAACTATTCACAATTCGTGACCTCCAAGTAGCTGGATTACAGGATGTTGCCACCGTCCCAGTCACTGAATATACAACCTGTACAAAGTTATTATTGCTTATTGCTGGTATTTAATGATTTCATAGTATTTATTATTGGTTTTGTGGCATCATTAAAAATTCAGAATTACGTTTCATTTAATTCCGTTAAAAATTATGTTACGACGACATAGAATTATAGGACGATTGGCAGCAAACTCAGTAACGTGGAACTATTGAAGTGACGCCATGCAAAGTGGATTGGCACAACATCCAAACTGATAATGAGCAGGATAGTGTGGCTTTATGGCTTTCAGGAAACACGTTGTAGGCTAATTAAAACCCACTCGATAGACAAAGTGTAAACTTTGTAGATAAGATAGTTAAGTTGAACTTTGAGCTTCGCAACCTCATCCGACGCGGTCATCACACTGTTAGTGGAGACCGGCGCAAGAATATATATTACATAGTATAATAGTACCTGTACAGAACTTACAAAACAGGAAAATCTAACGAAGACAGCAATATTGAAAACTGAGTTTAGTTGTATAGATTGCGGCCACCATTCCTTCTTCTTTCTACTCATCAGCGAGCTGGTTTGGAAGTGAATGAATAGTGATTGTCGACATATACTGGGTATTTTTCTAGTTCGCTCTCCAATTAATATGATCCTTTTTATTTGTACATTTTAATCTAACAAATTGATTTGGTTTGTGAATGAGTTCATTAAATAGATACTGATTTTGTGTTTTTTTAATGGTTTCTCCATGTTGTTATTAAAACTAAGCCGATAGTTACACATATTTTTAGTCAGGGAAAATGCTGCATCTAATATGAAAAGTCAGGGGAAGATCAGGGAATTTCCTTATGATGACTTGTTAGACACCCTGTAAAACCAGAAAGATGACTCAAAACTAACAAAAACGTTATGCACAAGTAAATCTCGCCTTGTTTCGGTTTGTGAGTAGCCTCAGAAAAGAAATGTGACCTCATTGCAGAATGTTTACACTTATTTCAACGTACTGTATCTTATGGGTATAATATTTTTAATTAGTGACAATATAAGTTAGTTGTCAAATTTAAATTCATGATCATTTGTAATATTTAATATAGGCTAATATAGAAACAAAATTCAATGTAATAAGATACAACAAAATATTAAGACATTAAAATATATATACGTGTAAATATAAAAGAATATTTAGTTTTAACAATTTTTATTTGTTGGAAACTAGACGAGATAAACAAACACATTTAATGCAATTTAATTTTAGGTTTGGAATATACGTAGTAGAGCCTCAAAATGAGTCATGGTAGGCCTACACGATATACGTTAATATGAATGACCTTTTGTCAAATCCAATACTATCAATATTTTTCAAGCTTTATGGTTTTTCGTCGTGTCGGATTTAGATGAGCATGTTAATTTATAAATTATTCCCGTACAATCCTATTAGCGTTTCGTGAAGTATTTTAAATTTTCGCCAAACATTTTGATTTTCTATGTTCGAGTTCGCGCTCATGTTTTCACTGACTATATAGTGGAGTATTCTACAGGGTGGCTGAATAATTACTACTTATTTCAAATGATAATTATTATAGTTTACATAGATCTATAAAAAATTTATATTTATGCATTGATTAATACCATTTATTATTATATATTCAATATATATATATATATATTCAAAATTTATTCACTGCGTACCTGGTGAGTGCACTTTCTCTTGCTCCTGGTCTCACTGATTTTGTCGGGCTTCGCTCAAACATAGCCTGAAGAGTATTAACGTTTTCTTCTCGATTTGTTGTTGACCGCCTTCCGGATCTCTTCTTGTCTTGCACATTGCCACTTTCAAACAGTTAACTATGAAAATTTAAAAATTTTTTATCGTCCTTACATTAAGAGAGTCATTTCTTTGCTCTCCGCTACCTATGGACCTGAACAACAGAATGCCACACCTCATATAGTTAGGCAATTTTTGCCCTTTTTTCAATACTTAAAACATCAACCATAATTTGACACTTAAAGAGCATCAGTCAGTTTACGATAGAAATAACAACAATGGGTTGCTTTAAACAGCTGATAATATGACTTCAGTAAACCATATGGGGTTTCGGCGAGAAACTTAAAATTATTTACATACTTTCTAGCCACACTCTTGATTCCTTAATTTCCAAGTGCATTTTCCTCTCTTCTGTTGCCATGGACAGGCGTGGTAGCCCGATTCCCTTTGCACCACATTATGGTGCACTGCTTCATCTAAGATTTCATTACCTCAAACTCGCCGAATTTCCCCTACTGGGAAGTAAACATCTCCTTCAATTGTTAAAACACTGACCGTTACATTATAAGAAAATCTCGTAAACCTGTTTATGTTTAATGGTATACCGTATGTCAATGTATATTCAAAAGAAAATTGAAATATTACATAATTAGTAAAGCGTTTTATTCGTTTGATGAATATCTAATGCTTGATTATGGTGGAAACTAAACTTTATTTTATATTAATTTATATTTAATATTAAGTGTGACGCCATTCTAATCATGTAAATGTGATATAATGAATAAAGATTTTCTGATTCTGAATGTGTATGATGAATATAATGTCCTTTTAATTAATTAATTTTTTATTATTGTACGACTCGACCAATTTATACATTATTTATACATAAAATATACCATTTTATATTAAACTGATAGAAGAGATTCCTTTTTGGAAATTAAGTAAATTACTAAACTTTATATGCTTAAACTTCATAAGTATAATTAACTGTATTCATAAGTTAGGGCTGCAATAAATTCTTTGTTGATTACTTCCACGTGTCAAGCTTCCGTAGGCTCTAATACTTTTTTTAGTTTTAAAGTTAAGATAAACTTAAAGTTTTTTTTACATCCATGTATGTCATTTACCCCAAAAATCACATAAATGTACTCTTATGTAAATATCTGTGTATTAATAGGTC
This sequence comes from Nephotettix cincticeps, assembly GCA_023375725.1. Taxonomy (NCBI): domain Eukaryota; kingdom Metazoa; phylum Arthropoda; class Insecta; order Hemiptera; family Cicadellidae; genus Nephotettix; species Nephotettix cincticeps. Next base: position 127,773,334 of record CM041786.1, on the reverse strand, counting down.
GTCCTTAACTGGGTCTGCACTACAGCAGTAACTTATAAAATCACTCTAGAGTTTTACTAAATTTACAAAAATCTTTGGTGACATTTTATAAAACACGTTTGAATTTACTTCCCTGTGGGAAATAGGTTAGATCATGGATATGCCTAAAAATGTTTTCAATTTATCTAAACAGCTGTTCTTATTCTTTTATATTAAAAATTCAATATATAGCCTTGGTAGTTTCTATGGAAACCTGTTACATATTTTCCATCTTTAAAAATCACTAACATACCCCCCACCAAAGCTTATACATATCCATGTCAATATATATGTGCAACGGTTGTGTAAATAGTAGTTCATGAGATTTTGAAAAATGTCGTGTTTGTTATATTATAACCATGTCGTTAACCAAAGAAAAGTTTTATTCTATTTCATGAGTGGTAGACCAAGAACTTGATTATTATGATTTATTTACGTGAAGACAGAATCATCCGGTCTGGCCCTCTGTAAATAATTCTTCATTAGAACGTTCATAATTGTGAGGTAGGTATGTAATTGCTACGCTGAACGTAGTGATTATACCTGCAGTGACTGGGCTACATGTATGAAATATAGGCTACACGGCGAAGTTTGCCTTCCCAGGGGGCCTCCCTGCGCCTGCGACAGTTCCAGCTTGTGTAATTCATCTCAACCGTTCAAATTGCTCCAGCTTCCTTGACAAAACTAATTAATGCCTCGCAAACAATTGCGTCAGTTTTTGACATGGATATGACTTAGCTCCGGGAGGGGGGGTGTTGGCGATTTGTAATATGGAAAATATGTAACAGGTTTCCATTGAAACCGCCAGACCTATTATATTGAATTTTTAATATAAAATATTAAATAATCATTGTAAGAGAGATCTGAATATAAGTTTAATCTCAAGGACCAATACAGAATTTATGTTAACTATGTGCTATCATTTATACAATTGGATTTTAACGTTAACAATAAAAGTAAAGTATGTATAACTTGATCATTGCAACCACCATTGAAACCAGCTTAAAAAAACTAACCAAATAATTGGTATTTTTAATTATATGTCTGCGACTAACGGTTCCAGAGAAAAGTTAAATTTACTGTCCATGATAAACGCAGTACGTTTTCTGAAAGCGCCCAATGATTCTTATGGAGAATATAAAAAATCAATTCCTTATTTTCCAACCGTTTTCCACGAAACTTGGTAAATTAATTATTAAATGATATTTAGATAAACTTTGAAGAACATGATAGTTTCATTACAGATTTTCTTTTTTAAATTTACTTAAGGGAGAAAGTATGTGTCAGTCCACTGGTACCGTTTATTTTTATTTTAGATGTTTTTAATGAGGTCAAAATTATCATCTTAGCATGATAATTTTGCCAAAACATAACCTTAGGTTAGGTTTGGATTCGTGTTAATTGTAAAGTCTTAAGTATTGTAACAAAAATAAATTTTAGACGGAATAAATTTGTTCATAAATTAATAATTACAATGCAGAGGATTGATGTACAGTAGTAAAGTTACAGGCTTCGGTGGATGAATCTCATTGTGGTGTTTTAATGGATAATGTTAAATGGGCACTTGTGTTTGTTGTAGCAACTACGTTACACTCGTGCTGTCATATATTCCTTCACGTTTAATGTATTGTTTTACCTTCACGCGATTTTAAATGTTAAAGAAAATTTTAAAGTCTTCAAAAACGAAGTTGACTTTACCATTGTTTTTCTAGTCGTTGAGATGAATATCTAATCCGCTTTGGAGGAGTAAATTATTACCCACTTCTCACCCAAGTTACTTTTCAATGGATGATCTCTTCTCTCCCTGCACGACGTTATTGCGTGGCTTTCGAAGTCATTTTCAGTTTAAGCCATTTTCTAGGGCTTCAAACGTACATGGTGCAGAAATTTATGAATTTCAAAATTTTCATTTTATTTGTTTTTAGCGAATTTCCCATAGGGAAGAAGCTATTACCGTAGTCTCATGGTAAGACTTAAGCCCGGGACCATGTTATTTTTTCGTCTTTAGGTGCCTAGAGTCCAAAAACAATAGTCGTTAAAATTTATATATATATATATATATATGTATATATATATATGTATATATATATATATGTGTCTGTGAACACGATAACTCTCGTAAAAATGGTCCAATCAAGACCAAATTTGGTAGAGACGTGTATTCCTAGAAATGCTCGGACGAGTTCGTAAACCAGACATATCGGTCAATGGGAACGGGTAGATTGAGGGGGTTTTGTACCCCAAAATGGGGTTTTTTGCGTTTTTCACATGTAATTTTTAAAAACTTAATTTTATATTCCACCATTAGACTCAGCTTAAAAAACTACACAATTAAGTTCCTTAAAATTTTTCTCTATCTCCAACGGTTACCGAGATATTAAAAAATCTAAACACAGTACGTTGTATTGTGGGTCTCCAATGTTAATCTTATGGAGGATAGGGAAAACTAATGGAAAATTAATATTTCCCATATTAATGAATATTTTTGGATAAAACTTGATATTTAGCTTCATGTGGTTGAGATCTATCCATTTATGCTTAAATATCATAGTTTATGTGTTTATAATGGCAGCAAACCTGCATACTCTTTTCCCATAATAATCATATAGGGAATAGGCAAACTCCTTTATTTATGGACAGATGTTGATGAAAGTTGATATAAATGTTAAGATAAAAATTATTTATGGTAGAAATGCCTAATTTCAGTGTTCCTCACAGCAGCAAACCTGTACACTCTTTGCCATGTTAATCTTATGGAGAATAGGCAAATAATTCTCATGTTTATGGACAGATTTTTTTAAAACTTGTCATATATTATTATTATATTATTGATTTGGAAATTCGCTGAGTACGCAGGTCTGCTGCGACGTTGGTATTTTTATATATGTCAATTATTTTTATTTTTATTCCATGCAAATTATATAATACATACACATTAAAAGATTTCTTAGTTTAAAAATATTTTATCCAATAAACAGATTTAATTATGCAGGTAAATTTCCTTTGTAAAAAAATTAGGTAATTACAAATTTTTCATATTGAAGGGCAATACCTTTGACTATACATTATTATAGTCAAAGGCAATACTGTCCATGCAAGCAAATAAAATTCAAAAACTGCTCTCTCTCCGTGCTGAACCTCTAACATGAAAGCATCTACAAATTAATGCCAATGCCAGTATACATTTTTCAAGACCAAACAGCAGAAGTATATCAAATTATTAAATTGAAGATGGAAGAAAATTATTTATTTTAAAAAGGGGCCCCTAAGAGATAAAGAAGAAGGTATAATTTGTTTCATTAAGAGAAGATATGTTTAGTTTTCAAACCATGGTGCACAATTAAACAAGTAAGAGATTAAATGAATTCTAGTAATACAGTCCACAAAATCAAGTTTCTAGTTAACAAATGTTGTGACAATATAAAATAAAGGCAGATTTGCGCGAATACATTTTTTGCATGATAAGTATAAGCCTATTATGGATGTAGTTACCATAGTTTGACCGCAATTTCCCGCTTGAACATTTTTTCATTATTTCCTTATATGGATGCAACCGTAACTCAACTATGCTGGATAGGACCTTATTTCTTTTAAATTTTAGCTAAAACTAATACCTATACACTGCGGTATGTGTTGAAGCGCGTGGTATTAAGTAGTGTTCTTAAGTAATTCATTTGACATTTTTCTTGAAAATTTATAATAACTTGTCTGGACTGTAATATTTGTGGTACAGTTTCTTATTTTGCATACCGTACTACAGTTTTTAGCTTCAGTCATGCCCTTACAAGGTAAAATATATATTTGAACATCCCAAATTGTAACTTGATTTATGATTGTTTTTGTAACCGCCGGTATTTTTTTATCCAAAGGATATCTCCCTGGGAGAGGGGATCGTTTTTACTTAGGGCACTAAAATTTTACCCAACACGTTTGTAAAACGCAATAAATTTTTCGGAAGTTCTTTTGAAATTTTAATGAAACAATAATTATTATAATTCTGGGATGAACGCAATAAATTTGTCGGAAGTTCTTTTGAAATTTTAATGAAACAATAACTATTGTAATTCTGGGATGAACGTTAGGTTATATGGGGAATTCCATTGATGTCAAATCGCATATCACAATTTTCAGGGCCGGCTAATCTGATACTGGCGTGACTTCTTAAACGATGATTGATGTTGATCAGGAGTCATGGGTCGCGCCGCTGTGAACGTCAAATCTCATCATGCCACTTTTTCTGGCTTTTCAGCATGTATATTATCCCATCTTCCAAATTCCTCATCCAATATTTCATGTTGAAACAAATAATCGGGATTGTTTATCGACTATATGGTACAGCTTTCTTTCAAACATGACTACATGTATGACTTCATAATAACTTTTTAAGATTTTTTAAGAAACCTAAAAATTTTATTTGCGTCATTTTATGTTTTTATAATTTCTTAATTTCTACTACAGATAAGTGATTATGATAGTTGTTCCTTTCTCGAAGGTTTCCCTCTTACTTTCTCCCCTTATACGTAGTATATGGAGAAAGTATTGTTTTCGTCATTTTATTTATATTGGATATATTTTTGGGTTAATCAAAAAAGTTTTATATGTCTGTTCCTGTATTTGTGTTGTGTGTGGTGTTGTGTGTGTGTGTGTGTGTCTAGTACAGTGCCACATATTGTATTTAGATGAAATTTGTAATATATTATATTAGTATCTAGTTTTTTTCATTTTTTGAATTTTGATTTTTAAGGGTAGTTCACACACCATAAAACTTAAAAAACTAAAAAAATCCAAATTCTCAAAAACGGCTTAGATTTTGATAAAATTTGATAAAATACAGAGCACTAAATAATGCCAACAATGTCTTAAAAAAAGTTCAAAATTATTTTTTAAATGTCAAAAAAATCATTTTTTTTTCAGCGAAAACAATAAAAGTAAATATATGATGGTACCATTGAACCACTTAAAAACTAAACATTAGTATTTTGAATTATTTGTCTACGACAATAAAAAAGTAATTTCCACGTGTAACGCAGAACGTTGTCTGCAGCGCCAATGTTATTCATGGAAAATGTAAAAAAAATCAACTTCCTTATTTTAGTTATGAAATTGGTATGAATTGTAAGGTAAATCAAACAAAACCAGTAAAAAAGCTTGGTATTGTGTTATAATTTGAACATAAATTAATATGTTTAGAATTACTTTGTAGAACAGATTTTTATTACAGATTGTCTTTTTTAAATTTACTTAAGGTAGAAAGTATGTGTCAGTCCACTGGTACCGTTTATTTAGGTTACCGGTGAACAGTACATGATATACTTATTTGGTAACTTATTTTGGTATACTTATATGTACTTATTTGGTATACTTATTTGGCATTTGGTAATGAGATCGTATAATAACATCATTGAGATATTTCGGGTCAGTACAGAGTCGCAACTCACCATTAGGTTTAGTGACAATGACTAAAGAATTCATCCGCTCAGTAGGTTCCTCAACTTGCTCTATTATCTTAAGCCTAACAAGTTCATCAACAGGCATATTATAAAATATGTCGCCTTTGTGTTTTTACAAAGGTTAGGGAGCTGAAATTTTCCCAGAATATTTTTAGAACCTACTTTGAAAATTGTGTGAAATTTAAAAAAGTTCGGTGCCTGTAGTGACACGTCATATAATTTTAAACGTTTAAACCGCTGCGTGGGGCACTGTGTATACTCGTATATTGGTAATTATATTTTTATTCATAGTCATGGGCGATTTAATGAATTGTGTTGTTTAAAATAACTAATGAACTTATTTTGGTTGCAGGTAAGGTCATCTTTCAATCTCTGTACTGGTAAGTTTTAATAAGTGTTATTATTTTGTTAGAATTTGGCTATCTGTATTTTAACGCAATTTGAAACACAGAAACTGCTGTCAAACGAGTGACGCTGTCAGTTGGGGGATTGTGTATCTGTAACTGAGTTGGTCGAACGTTTCATTTCCCGTGGCTTCAATTTTGTTTAATAAGTCGCAAATTCAGTAACCAAGTTCAAAATATTGAATTGCTTGTAAATGGTTGTTATAATTGTATAAATAGATTTAAAGCGTATTTTAGTACCTTAATTTAGTTCACCGCACAGGCAGTACAACCATGATCATGGGCAGTTGATGTTAAAAAGAATATGTCCAACTAAATATATTGAAATACTAAAGTTGTCAAAGAAAGCATCCGCAATATAAAAAATAGAGCCCGATTTTCGATAGAAAATAATTTTCCCAACTCAACAGGAACGGTTTGTTTTTAGCGAATTTCCCATAGGGAAGAAGCTATTACATTAGGTCTCATAGCAAGACCTAAGCCCGCGGCCATGTTATTTTTTTTCTTTAGGTGCTATTTTAAGGTACTTTTTAGTTTTGAGGTGCCTAGAGACAAAAATAATTAGTTAAAAATTGTATGTATGTGTCCGTTAACACAAATAACTTTCGTAAAAATGGTCTGATCGTTATCACATTTGGTATAGATGTGTAATCCTACATTTTTATTCGAATAAGTTGGTAATTCAGGTATATCAGTTAATCGGAACGGGTAGTTTGGGGGCTTTATACCCCAAAAATGGGGGTTTATATGTATTTTTTAAACTTAAAATTTTATCTTTCACCATTAGAATCAACTTAAAAAAATACACAATTTAATAATTTAAAGTTTTGCTCTACCGATTGATTACCGAGATAAGGGAGGATAAGGGAAAATTAATATTTCATTAATTAGCCTATATCTTTGGATTTTAGCGTCTTGGAGGTCACGAATTGTGGATAGTTATGTGCAATTTCCCTGGCGAGGATTAACGTCCGCACTTTTGAATACTAAGTTCATACTAAAAACTATCCTCATACGTAGACCAGTTCGAAATTCAGACGTAAAATCGCGGTTCGGATCTCATAACATAAAACTGGAGGTCCCTTAGACACGAATGACTGTTGACTATTAAATAACTGCTCTGCCTAAAGAAAAATGAGAAATTCTTCAGTAACAAGACTTAATAAAAAAAGTTATTTCTTGTATTTTTTACCGTTTTCAAAGTATTTTAGTTTTCAAATTGTAAATGGCCGCCATTTTGGATGTTGAGCTTGGACCATGTTATTTTTTAAATAAATACTACTTTTTAAATAATAGCAATCAACTAGAGTAAAACACATATCAAATTTGAAAATAATCCATCAAAAAATGTTTGAAATAAAAAAATATTTTGTGAAAAATTAAAACTGGAGCATATCTGAGGAAATAAGCGTTTTAGGCCACATCTCCAGTGAATCTCCAGGAACATTTTCTTCCTTTTAATGTACACCTAATCACTCACCGGAGTCCTGAAACGTTTTTCATGGGCACCTGTATATTAAAAATTCAATACAATAGCTCTAGTAGTTTCTATGGAAACCTGTTTTAAATTTTCATCTAACAAATTGCCAACGACTGCCCAGAGCTAAGACATATCTATGTCAAAAAACTAATTAGATAGAGTTTAACCATCTTTAAAATGCCATCTGATTGAGTGTCTACTGCATATATATACTGCGTATATATATGCAGTATTATGGTCCCTCGTAAGAGCTGATCCTCCCAGCTTCAGTGCTCACGGAGAGGAAGCAATGGCTCGCCGTCAATGTAAGGCGCAAGGAAATAAAACTGACAATAACCACCTGTGAAGACCTTGTGGACGGTGATTACTACAAATTGCAGGCTTTTGGGTGAGCATTTATCATTATCGAAGGAGAAGTCATCAGGGAGCTATATATTTCCGATCGGAATGTAATCTTTTATCTGAGGTAATGTTGAGGTAAGATGTTGGATTGCCAACAACGTTGACGTCGTGTGGATTGATGGCCGGGCGTACAGCCGCCTCTCAGATACAGTACTCGGTTATTTTTTATTCAGATTTGCTAAATGTATTCCATTTTTACTTTCTCCAACTTATAAGATAGTACATATATGGAGAAAGTATTGTTTTCGTCAAAATGTTTGAACTCGAGAGTGGTATTGGGGTACCAATAGTGGTATAGAGTGGTATTAGGGAATAAAAATAGTTTGTGGTAAAAATTCCTACTTTCAGTGTTCCTCAAAGCAGAAAACCTGTGTACTCTTTATCAACAGCTATTGATTGATCAATCTTGTCTACTTGTATTATTATTGCCATATTATTGAGGTGGAAATTCGCTGAGTACGCAGGTCTGCTGCGACGGGGGTAATTTTGTAAAGCAAATCGTAATAAATATAATTATTTTTTCCAGACCAGTATTATCAAGTAATTCTTGGTAATTATATTTATAAATTGCACCTACTTAAAGCCAGAACAAGAAAATCGAAGGAATCGCAATTGAATTAAAATCGCATTACAATTAATTAATCTTCATTCGTTTGCCTCGCGAGACGTCGGAAGTTATTGAATCCATTGTAAAAATAACCTTTATAGAAATTTTAATTTTATCGAAACGATTGAAGAATTATACTAATTAAACGTCCTATTGAATTCCAATGCATAGAATATTTGTTATCTATCTATTGTTAAATACGGTCAAACGTCATTACTGATATAAATTAATTAATGGTGTATCTCTAAAATAGTTCGAACAATACACACAAAATATAAATTGTTGTAAATATTCGTTTACATAGATGTAAACAGCTTTTAACCTGGACCCCTTACTGTAGAGCCTGACAAATTTTGGAGGATATGAAAAATGGAAGTCGAGGACTGAATTGAGCTGTCTTCACAGTGAGACGGCGGTCTCCCAACCATTTCACAACCTCGTTTATCTCAGGAGAAATATCATTATTTGATGTATTCGTTCCGAGACACGTGTTGTACGTAGTCGTAGCTGAGTGGAAGTCCGTCCAATAATACCAAGTTCGATTCCCGGAAATATCAGGAATGTAATTTGTACGTCACACTACCACTATTTTCCAGAAGGAATCTTAAAGGATCTCTTTACAAGAATCTTCGCATTTTTTACTAAGGACGTTTCGTTGGTTGGATTCATTATTTAAAGAGGGAGGTTCAGTAAAGTAATGGCATTATCTCCACTAGAATTTTTTGACCCAATGTCAAATCTAAAAAAATTACGTTATTTATTGAAATAGTTTTCTCAAATTGTCATCTATGTGCTGTTTAAAATTTTCCAGAGACGTATTTTATTTATTCGACAATTAGACGAGTTTTGACAAAAATTACTAGAACTCCCTCTTTTAAGATTGCTCATAATAATTTCGTTAATTTAGTATTAAGATTTATTTAAATACCACCAGTAATGTCATGAATTTTTCTAGTTTAAACTAGCTACTAAGTTATACTAGATTTGGGGAAGCGGCCCTAAGGATAAACGATGTACCGTAATAGATTACGCCATGGTAAAAATCCCCAAATTTTTTATCGACAGTTTAGCTACAAAATTTTATGTGAAATAAATAATTATATTTTTGAAGAAGCTCTTTGACTTAAAAACTTTTTGTTTAGGTTTTTATAATATTCAAACGAATTCCTCGAGTTAACCGACTCCGATGTTTGGCGACGGGTGAGGTCTGTTGTCTTGTATTATCTCGCATCTCAGGTCCAAGTTCAGTCTATTATTAGTGGTCAGATGTTCAGTTGGGTCGTTTGGCATTCCAACTCGCTATTCACTTTCTTCCTCAGGTTACTTCCGGGAAAAGTTTTGACGGATTTTCTAAGTGATATATTTTAGTAAAAATATATGAGAAAACACTTTTCACAAATACCCATGCGGCTATGAATAGTATTGATAACCTAAATCGAAATATTGTATTTTAATTTGCTTCATGAAGTATATTTCTCCATCAACTAATGGTGAAAGAAGGGTTTAATATTCAACACGAAAGCGCTTCTCGTTTTAGCCAAGAGACTTGTGTGTGTAGAGTCTGGTCAACCCGTCCCCATGGCCCCCATGATAGAACCCCGTAAGTAAAAGCTCTAGTCTTTACGACTTATCATATTTTATATTCTTGCAAAGAGTGCCGGTAATTTTAAATATGTTCATTTGATGTTAAATGATCTAACGACCATTTTTATTTCAACAGGTTGCTATAGTTTGTTTTTTATTTATTTTTATTAAGTTAGTATAAGTTCTGCAACAATATTCCAGCGACGATTACTGCTAGTGAATGGAGTTATTCATTTCATTTTTGATTTCTAATAAACAATAACCAATTTATACCGATTGCCCAGCCTTTTCCAAAAGCTAACTTTTTAATTTTATATCTGACAGTAAAGTTCTTATGATGGATCCCATTTATTTTTTTATGCTGCTTTTAGGTAAGTGTTTTAATTTTTAAAATTTCTCGCCATAATAAAAAACAACGTCCGCAATGTGGAAAATGGCGAGAAATTTAGAAAACTGAGATACATGCTTAAATTAGCATAAAAATAAAGGGGTTGCTCATAATCACGTTTTCAATTTAAAATCATAATTCAAAATACAGGGTGTTCCATAACAAAAGAATTGTCCGCCATATTGGATAAATGGCGATAAATCAAAAAAATTCAAATACTTACCTAGAAACAACATAAAAAATTAGTGGCGTCTCTCAAAAGAAATTTACTGTCAGATTAAAATAAAAAAGTTAGGTACTGGAAAACTTAAGGCTTGACACCCATATAGAGGCCGAAACTGTTATCCAATTTTTTGCAAGGACCATCTAGGAATAACGAATTGCGAATTGATTTTGATAATCGATTATAAACACTAATCATGGTTTCAATCTTCTAAAATTGTATTAAATTTGTAAATTTTTAGAAAACTTCAGGGTGGGGTCCCGACTGTGATGGTTCTTGGTTCTTGCTACTATCGACTTGTATAACGTAGAACACCTTTGAGGTAATCAGCTCAATACAAACGGCATCGGGTCTGAAAGACGTTACCACTAATGTACTCCACAGTATATAGGCCTACAGGCGTAAATGATTTTGAACATTTTACTTTAAATGATTAAGCCTGTGTTGTGGAAACTTTTACGAAAGTTGGGCGTTAAATTTAATCATTTCCACACGAAAAGTTCACCAATGCATCATCTTGGTTGTAGAGTGTGATAAGAACTTTCTGGAATCTTATTTTTCCGCTTTTATCCTTATCTAAGATATTTGACGTGACTCATCATCACTTATGTTTTTGATTAATATTTTCGCAGTTACTATGATTGTGGTTATTTTTTAAGCAAGGAGTTCGATAATAGTAATACCAAACAATGCGTATATGACTTTCATATTCCTTGGTTATGTTCTCCGCCAGCACTGATTCTTACCGTTAGTTTACTCCGTCAATATTTTTTGATATTCTACATACTTTTTACTACACATTATCTTCAAATTAATTCTAATTACGGTGTTTACAAGTCTTCAGATTAAGATAACTAAGGCTAAATGTTAATGAGAATGATATGCATAGAGTTACTGAGTGGTCGATTGTAATTCCGCATTAGCGTCGCCGTCGAGTACTCGATAACTTATCGGTGTTAATGATCGATCGATCAACTCATGTTTATCTGTCAGCATTAATTAATTCAAGTGCTCCATATGCGGTGTATAATGTTATCGCTTATTGGATAATTTCTCCAAGTGACATAACTTGCAATATTTTCTCATTTTAGTTTGTACTAGTATTACGCGCGTACTTTGTACGGGTTGTAGGATTCTGTGTTAGGGAAAAATATACATATTAATATGATAAAAATGCGACTAATATCGCGTAAAAAGTACGTTTTCAAATGCTCTTTATTTACTTTTCAAGGGGTAGCGGACAATTTTAAGCATTGTAAAACCTCTGGAATGTAGAAAATAAGTATGAAATAAGTTTTATTGTTATCAGTTATCCCGTTTTTCGGATAAGACGGAGTGAATGCCTCCTGGAGCGTCACAGACAAACAGACAGACACAAATTGAGATAAGACTTGTTTCAGCCTCTGTAACTCAGAGCAATGTACAGACAAAACTCTAATTTTATATATATATATATATATATATATATATATATCAATAAAGTCTATTAGGACTATCATCATGTAAATATTTATGATACCACAACATTTAACGGATTTTTCACAACTCTCTACCAACCTTTTGTAGTATTGATCCTGAGTCAATGTAAAATCTAAATCTCACAAATAAAGCGTTTGGAAATCCTCATTCACTCATAAAGCCGCCATTTAAAAAATATTTTTTCCCGTAAACTACCGTAAACAATACCTTGGTGGGTTAGTAGAGAGTTCTGAAATGCACTGTATTGTGTATATATTTAATTGTGGTGATGTGGTTGTATAGTTAATTGGTGGTGATGTGGTATGTACGGTGTATTAAATTTACATTAACTTTAATGCGTAAGGAAGAAAGTACAATCAGTTGAAGAAGATAGGTTAAACGTTATTAGTGGCAAAGTTACGCGTATCGGGATCAAAGGCTTGTTATCAGTCAATATGCGTGTATGTTATATAACTCGTTTTAAACTAGTGATAAATCTTCAAGTGTGAATTCTTAGTCCTTCGGGCCAGTTTGTGTTGTTATCTTACTTTAAGTCAATCCCATTTTGTTGTTAGTCTCATAGTCTAGTCCAATTGTTATTCCAAGAATCGCTTCAGAAATGCTTGTGAGGTCAGGTTTTATTCTCTCGTTTTCTAACATTAGTTCTTAGTTTATAGTTATCGTTAAGTGTTTTACTTTTAAGTTTTAGCGAATTTCCCATAGGGAAGAAGCTATTACCGTAGGTCTCATGGCAAGACTTAAACCCGGGACCATGTTATTTTTTCATTTTTAGGTGCCCAGAGTCCAAAAACAATAGCCGTTAATATATATATATATATATGTATGTATGTATTATTAAATTAAATTAACTTGTGCTCCCTTTAAAAATTTAATTTTTACATAATACACGACACGTGTTTCGAATTTTAGTTCATTTTCACAGTGTATTTTCGATAAATACACTGTGAAAATTAACTAACATTCGAAACACGTGTCGTGTATTATGTAAAAAATAAATAAAATGTTTAAAGGGAGCACAAGTTCATTTAATTTAATAATAACTATATTAGCTGCCCTTACTTGTGAACTACATAATCAAATATATATATATATATATATCTGTGAACTCGATAACTCTCGTAAAAATGGTCCGATCGAGACCAAATTTGGTAGAGACGTGTATTCCTACAAATGCTCGGACGAGGTCGTAAACCAGACATATCGGTCAATGGGAACGGGTAGTTTGGGGGGGTTTTGTACCCCAAAATGGTTTTTTGCGTTTTTCACATGTAATTTTTTAAAATTTCTAATTTTATACTTCACCATTGGAATCTCATTAAAAAACTACACAGTTAAGTTCCTTAAAGTTTTTCTCTATCTCCAACGGTTACCGAGATATCAAAAAATCTGAACACAGTACGTTGTATTGTGGGACTCCAATGTTAATCTTATGGAGGATAGGGAAAACTAATGGAAAATTAATATTTTCCATATTAATCAATATTTTTGGATAAAACTTGATATTTAGCTTCATGTGGTTGAGATCAATCCATTTATGCTTAAAAATCATAGTTTATGTGTTTGCCATGGCAGCAAACCTGCATACTCTTTTCCCATATTAATCATATAGGGAATAGGCAAACTCCTTTATTTATGGACAGATGTTAATAAAAGTTGGTATAGATGTTAAGATAAAAATTATTTATGGTAGAAATGACTACTTTCAGTGTTCCTCACAGCAGCTAACCTGCACACTCTTTCCCATGTTAATCTTATGGAGAATAGGCAAATAATTCACATGTTTATGGATAGATTTTTATAAAACTTGTCATACATTATTATTATTATTTTATTGATTTGGAAATTCGCTGAGTACGCAGGTCTGCTGCGACGGGGGTATTTTTTGTCGCTACAGCCTTTCGTTTGATTGTTTTCTGTTTTGATTGACGAAAAATATATACTGCTTTCGGTAAATGCGATGACATATTTTGTATACAGGTTAATCAAATCGATGAAGCGTGTTATATTCTCAAATATACTATTAAAAATTCACACATATACACATTTTCTTTTACGCTATATCCCGTTGTGTAGGGTCTGATACATCTCTGTAGAATAAAAGCCCCCTAAGAAAATTTCTAAAAACCCCCTAAAACATCTCTGATTGCCCTATTGGGACGCACTTGTATTTTTAAGGATTAGATTCCGTGCGGAAAATTCAATTATTTCTTCCCACTTTGATTTATTTTTTAGTTGGTTGAATTCTGGTCCTCCGAGCCGGATATGGGCGCCAAGGTTTTTGTTGGTGGTTTAGCGAGTTATTTACGGCAGTTCAGTGCTCGCAGGTAGCCCAGCTCCGAGTCGTACACTTCGTAGACGACCTGGTACCGTAACATCAACACAGTCTGTTGCTACGTAACTCGATAAAGCATTGTTTTCTCAAGTCCATATTCTCTTACATGGAAAATATATTTTATAAATCCAAAACTCATTATATTTCGTTATTTATGTTAACACAAGCCCTTTAAAACTTATCAGACCAGTTAAATCGTGTTTACCAGATTTTGGAAAAGCTAACTACATATTGATGGATTAGATAGGGAGGTGACAGGTTAGTTAACGGTAATTTTTGAAATAATAATTTAAAAATATTAGAAAAATATTGAATATTTAAAACTGATACATAAATTGAATTTCATGTATTTACTTCCATTGGGAAATAGCTTAGATAATGGATAGGTTTAAATAGAATGTTTTCACTTTCTCTAAACAGCTGACCTTATAATTACAGTATATGACTCACCGTTTCAAATTTCCTGTGGCTGAGGGATTGCCAACACCCCTCCCCCAGAGCTAAGACGTATCCATGTCAAAATTTGCAGCCCTCTAAAAACAATCTTGCTCTGTGCCAACACTATATTATAAAAACGTTTATCTAGAAAGTGATCAAATACGTAGGTTTTCATCCTATAAATTAACAACTTTTTACTTCGACATCTAAACACGAGTGAACTTTGTAATCAAACAATAAAAATGAACCAACGCCTGTAATATGTATGTTCGCAACAGACAAAGACCAGTCTAAAGTTTGGCTCGGTCATATATTGGCTTTTCACCATCCCATTCATTGTCGAACAATGGCTCATGTCTGCTCGTGATAGCGCCACATCAGGATAAGCGGTGACGATTCCGCTCCGCGTGCGAACAAAACCAGTAGACCTACAGTACATTTGCTCACAGTATTGTATTTGTTTAATGCTTATTTAATTAGCTTACGCATTCATAAGAACATAACTGATCGGTTTTGTTGCTAAAACTTTGAAAATGACAGGTATTTTAACAAATTTATCAACACTATTACGAAACTTCAAACATTCCGGCGTTCGATTTTTAAGTCTCCAAAATGAAAGAGTACAATTTTAAGTGTCGCACAAATACTCTACCTAGTTGCACAACCCCTGCCTCAAAGTAGAGAAATTTTGTTGGGTTAAAAGAAAATGATCATTCTTATTATCTCACATAATCTGGCATTAAGTGTTTTAATAGAGTGTGTTTAAGTGAGTTTTTTTTCGAGGGGAAATGCTCTTATGCACCATCAGGGAGGAGAACGGTGCACTCCCCGGTGTGTGGGACTTGCACCCAACTAAAACCCCCCGCCTCAGGCTGTTGACCACATCGGAATAACCTATTAAGGCATGAACCTCAAAGTGGAGCCTCGTATTTAAAGCACAATGCACTTCAACTCCAATTTAGCCTTCTGAGGGAAGATCCAGGATGTTATGGATCTTCAAGTTTCTTTCTCTTGAGAACTTTCTCCACGAAGGACGTGATGAGAGTCCAGTTCTCAAGAGATGTCACCATTTTTTCTACTGCGGTCTCCGGCGAAAATTCTCCGATCTCCAGCAGAAGCTGCCTCCTTAGAACTGCCCACCGGTCACACTGGAAGAACGTGTGAAACGCGTCATCGTGGACACCGTCCCCGTAAATACAAGCCGGACTATCCACTTTAGCCATCTTGTGAAGATAGGGTCGGAACAACCCATGTCCGGTGAGGAACTGCATGATGAGGAAATTTACTTCCCCAAACCCATGATCAACCCATACAGACAGGTCCGGAATGAGTCTACGCGTCCAAGCCGCTCTAGAATCATTTCGCCACCTCTCTTGCCACTGGTGCATGGAGGCCTCCCTGGCCACCCGTGTCGCTTCCTGGCGCCAAGTTCGGACTTGGTGATATAACACTTCTCCTTTCTTGGGCCAACAGGTCGATCGGGACAACACCAGCTACCACCAGTGCAGCCGGCTCCGACACCGTCCGGTAAGCTGAGGAGATCCTCAACGCGGCTCTTCTTTGCACCGCTCCAACATGTTTGCGGTAGCACTCCCTCTTGAGAGCGTCCGCCCAAATCTCACTTCCGTAAAGAAGGATTGAGTTTGTGACGGACATAAGGAGTTTCCGCTTCTCCGCTGATGGGCCGCCAACATTCGCCATAAGACGACTGAGCGCAGTCGTAATCCTTGCCGCCTTTTCTGACACATACTTGATTTGTTCTCTGAAGGAAAGCTTGGTGTCAAGTCTAACCTCCAGGTACTTCACGGCTGGCTTGGAACGAATATATTCCGTGTTGACACGAAAGTTTACCAAAGTCGGAATCTGACGTCCTGTCATCATGACAATCTCCGTTTTCTCGGTTGCCAAGCTCAGGTGGTGATCCTCCATCCAAGAAGAGACATATCTCATCGTTTCATTAAGTCTCCACTGGGCGCGCTGGACGTTTCTAGCGACAATAACTGCCGCAATGTCGTCTGCATAACCCACCAGAATACATTCTTCAGGTAAGTCCAGTCCAAAGATACCATTGTATGCAATGTTCCAAAGATCTGGACGAAGGATGGAACCCTGAGTGGCACCAGCGGTGATAGTCTTCCGAGCGTGGCTTAGCTGAGGCGGGGAGTAGACTAAACAGTGAACACCATCAGACAGATCAGATGTGTCAGTCCTCATGACACAGCTGTGTTGAACCCCTCATTTGACGCGAGCGTGACGTAGCTGAGGCGGGGAGTAGACTAAACAGTGAACACCATCAGACAGATCAGATGTGTCAGTCCTCATGACACAGCTGTGTTGAACCCCTCATTTGACGCGAGCGTGACGTAGCTGAGTCGGGGAGTAGACTAAACAGTGAACACCATCAGACAGATCAGATGTGTCAGTCCTCATGACACAGCTGTGTTGAACCCCTCATTTGACGCGAGCGTGACGTAGCTGAGGCGGGGAGTAGACTAAACAGTGAACACCATCAGACAGATCAGATGTGTCAGTCCTCATGACACAGCTGTGTTGAACCCCTCATTTGACGCGAGGGTGACGTAGCTGAGGCGGGGAGTAGACTAAACAGTGAACACCATCAGACAGATCAGATGTGTCAGTCCTCATGACACAGTTTTGTTGCACCCCTCATTTGACGCGAGGGTGACGTAGCTGAGGCGGGGAGTAGACTAAACAGTGAACACCATCAGACAGATCAGATGTGTCAGTCCTCATGACACAGCTGTGTTGAACCCCTCATTTGACGCGAGCGTGACGTAGCTGAGGCGGGGAGTAGACTAAACAGTGAACACCATCAGACAGATCAGATGTGTCAGTCCTCATGACACAGCTGTGTTGAACCCCTCATTTGACGCGAGCGTGACGTAGCTGAGGCGGGGAGTAGACTAAACAGTGAACACCATCAGACAGATCAGATGTGTCAGTCCTCATGACACAGTTTTGTTACCCCTCATTTGACGCGAGGGTGACGTAGCTGAGGCGGGGAGTAGACTAAACAGTGAACACCATCAGACAGATCAGATGTGTCAGTCCTCATGACACAGTTTTGTTACCCCTCATTTGACGCGAGGGTGACGTAGCTGAGGCGGGGAGTAGACTAAACAGTGAACACCATCAGACAGATCAGATGTGTCAGTCCTCATGACACAGTTTTGTTACCCCTCATTTGACGCGAGGGTGACGTAGCTGAGGCGGGGAGTAGACTAAACAGTGAACACCATCAGACAGATCAGATGTGTCAGTCCTCATGACACAGTTTTGTTACCCCTCATTTGACGCGAGCGTGACGTAGCTGAGGCGGGGAGTAGACTAAACAGTGAACACCATCAGACAGATCAGATGTGTCAGTCCTCATGACACAGTTTTGTTACCCCTCATTTGACGCGAGCGTGACGTAGCTGAGGCGGGGAGTAGACTAAACAGTGAACACCATCAGACAGATCAGATGTGTCAGTCCTCATGACACAGTTTTGTTACCCCTCATTTGACGCGAGGGTGACGTAGCTGAGGCGGGGAGTAGACTAAACAGTGAACACCATCAGACAGATCAGATTTTCAGTCCTCATGACACAGTTTTTGCCCCCATTTGACGCGAGGTGACGTAGCTGAGGCGGGAGTAGACTAAACAGTGAACACCATCAGACAGATCAGATGTGTCAGTCCTCATGACACAGTTTTGTTACCCCTCATTTGACGCGAGGGTGACGTAGCTGAGGCGGGGAGTAGACTAAACAGTGAACACCATCAGACAGATCAGATGTGTCAGTCCTCATGACACAGTTTTGTTGCACCCCTCATTTGACGCGAGGGTGACGTAGCTGAGGCGGGGAGTAGACTAAACAGTGAACACCATCAGACAGATCAGATGTGTCAGTCCTCATGACACAGTTTTGATGCACCCCTCATTTCACCAGAATATTGTTGCCTTATTCCACGAGTCGTGTTCATCGACAGCATCGACTGAGCTCTCTAGATTAGTTCAGCCCCACTGAACAAAGCTCTTTCTTCCAACTAATCTTATCACCCGCCGCTCCGTGTGGTTCAAGATAATGATGGTGCTTAGTTTTGTTTCGTATCATTTCCTAATTTCGAACTAATTGTAAATAATCTAACGCTACTCGTGTTTCGTTTTTGAAATTTCAATCATTTTAAGCTTATTTCGTATTATATTCATACAGTTTTAGTTGTCGGTGTATATGTCATACATTTAATTTGTTCTTTATTGGGCCGATATTTGATTCTATTCAGTACGATTGTAAGGGAAATTCCGTTCAAACATAAAAACATTGTTTTGTAATTTTATTGGCCCCACAGTCTTGAAACCTAATTTTATCTCGTAATTTTTATAAATCTATCTACTCAAATTATTTACTACAGCTGTAGGAAATGAATTAAATTTTTTACAAAATAGTTTAGAACAATACATTTAAAATATAAATAAATTCAGTGAACCATTATATAACAACTGGATACCATTTCTTCTTCTGTTAATATCCGTGTATTATTTTGGGTGTGTTGATTTAAAAGTTTTAATCCAATTTCAATCAATATAAAAATAGTTTTTAAATGTTATGAGTATACGATAATTATTATTAATTTAATGGGTTGCAATGGTGTTAATTGTTCCCGAGCAAAAGGTTTGGTGAAAATTGACAACGACGGTTATAGTGTGAAGTGATGTAAAATGAACAAGGTTTTGCATCAATGAAGTAGCCGGCGCTAGGAGCTCTCGAGCCAACCCAGTTCCTTGTAGCACTCTTCTACCTCCAGCACTCCAGTAGTCACTGCGCGCTGTCTCCTTGTAAACTACTCTGAATAAGATGCATCAGCCCGATTAATGCATGCTTCCTATTCATCGCTTACCTTGAAGTGGTCTATAAGATTCTCATGGGGGTTCGCTAGGTACTTGCCAACTTTAACGTTCAGCACCATTTAACCAAACTTGAGAACATTTTTGTAATCACTGACAATGTAACGTAATTCTTTTGTGACTAATCAGATTGATTCATTGGAAAATTTATAAAATATATACAAATATAATATACTCATTTTTTTGCTTTGCTTCAAAAATTGGAAGAAATTTAGGAAGAGATGTTTATGCTTTAACTACAATATAATTATCATTTACGTAAATCAGATTTGCTCAAACACTGTATTTAATTGGCCGAGAACTACAGCTGAGAATACACGTGAATATATTTACACCTAATTATCTCGTGCATTTTTTAAGCTGAAACATGTGTTTCTAAAGCCGCGTTTTATTTGTCCAAAACAATGAAATTAGTTTAGTAAAATTTTAAATTATTGTTCATGCATAATCATTTTTTCCAAAATATAATATTAATAGTATGATATTAAACACACATATTTTCGTCATTTTAATCCTTCTGTCACTAGTTCCGAAAAATGTGGGTAACGATGAAAATGGTGCCAATGTGGAATGCAAATACAAGCCTTGTGGCAGTACGCCGCATACGATGTGTAAATATCCTGCAGTGTTAGATAAGAGTAAATCGTCGTGCAAAGCGCCTGAGTCAAAAGGAGGATTGACTGCGGAGCAGAGAAGAGGTCTGTTGGACAGTCACAACAGGAACAGACAGATGATCGCTCAAGGTAGGGCTAAAGGACAACCGAAGGCCGCCAACATGATGAAACTGAGGTGGAACTTCGAGTTGGAGGAGATGGCTCAGAGGTTCCTCAACAGCTGTCCGGATACCACCGCGCATGACACCTGCCGGAACATGCTGAGCGGCATGTCCGTGGGGCAGAACTCGGCCTGGGGGCCCTTCAAGTATAAAATTTTCCCAGATAACAGAGATTTGGGCGCGATGGCAGTGAAAATATGGTACGACGAGGTCAAAGACATGAAACTGAACTACATTGAGGATATATCTACGGCATCAGACGATGAGTTCAAGAAGATCGGTCACTATTCACAGATAGCGTGGGCCGCGTCAGAGGAGCTAGGCTGCGGCTACATCTCCCGCGAGCACGAGGACGCCGTCTACCAATACTACACTTGCAACTGTAACTACGCGCCCGCCGGCAACGTAATGGTGAAGGGGACCGAGATCTACAAGATGGGAGAGCCCTGTAGCCAATGTCCGGAGAACACGAGGTGTAGCCAGAGGTATCCGGGGCTGTGCACGGCGGAGAAGGACGAATACAACGACATCTCTAACGTCTCCACCACTGAGGCTGCTCCGCATCACAAGAGGCACAGGCACGGCAGGAGATCTGCTGCTGGCGCCCTTTATCCACGCCTCTCCACTCCCGTTTTCGCAGTAGTCTTTTCAACTTTAGCTTATTTTAATCTAAATTGAAACTAAATTAGTTTTACTGAATTTGTATACAATAATATTATTTTATTTTTACATCTTGATCGTCGTTTAGAGTGTACACACATATTTGAATAGCGCTAAAACTGTAACTGTAACTCAAAGAAGAAAAATATTTTACGGTTATTATATTATTGAGTGCAGGAAGTAATAAAAATTATGTTGAAAATAATAACAGCGGCCATCTTACGATCTATTGTATGTTGTGAGTGTATATTGGTAACCATAGCAACATAGGTGTACCACGTCAGGATAAGGCTTATTGGAGGGCGGAGTGACGCGGCCGTGATCAACAGTGACTCTTATCACTGGATCCAACAACCGCGGCCACCGTGACGGTCTGTTGTGGGCGGGTAACCATAGCAACATAGGTGTACCACGTCAGGATAAGGCTTATTGGAGGGCGGAGTGACGCGGCCGTGATCAACAGTGACTCTTATCACTGGATCCAACAACCGCGGCCACCGTGACGGTCTGTTGTGGGCGGGTAACCATAGCAACATAGGTGTACCACGTCAGGTTAAGGTATATTGGAGGACGGAGTGACACTTGTCACGGAGACCAATAACCGTGGTCACAGTGACAGTGGTGTGAGCGCTGAAATGGCTGCTGGAATTTCATAATGCGCCTGAACCAGCCCTATTGAGTCAGGTCGGAAAGGTAATGGAAAGGCGAAATGGAATTACACCGACCGAGAAAACTAGTTTTCGCAGTCGGACACTTTACATTGCTTGTTACATTTGCAATATTAAAGCTTCTTTAGTGTGATTACTTGGTGAAATACTTGTATATTATCGCAACATTTAGTTTAGAAAATTAACTTTATAAATTTCATTTTGGTCAATTTAATATTCTGTCGTCGGTGGAATGAATAATAATAAACGGTATCAGTGGACATACACTTTCTCTCTTAAGTCAATTTAAACGACAATATCTAATAAAAACATCAAATTCTTTAACGTTTTTCTAAATATCATTTAATAGTTTTAATTTTAATCTTTTTTGTTTCAAACATATTTATCAAATTTCTAAAAAATAACAAGAGAAACAAAATTAAATTGATTGTTAAAATTTCATGGGGAGAGTGATTGAGTTATTTTGTTGAGTGATGTGACCTCACGCTGCATATCAAGTTTGACGAAAAATGGTTGGAAAATAAGGATGACATTGTTATTTTAAAATTCTCCACAAGAATAATATTGGGCTCTCTCAGACAATGTACTGTGTTTACCACGTACATTAAATTTAACTGTTCTCCGGAACCGTTAGTCGTAGAAGAAATGATTCTAAATACTAATTTGTTTTGGTTTTTAATGGTGGCAGTCAAATTATATTTTACCTTTATTGTTTTCACTGAACAATTAAAAAAATACATTTTTGACTTAGAATCCTATAACTTTTAAACCCCGATGTTTTGAGAAATGCTGATAATGTCGTTTTATTTATCTCATAAAGGACTATAAACTATATCATTTTAATTATTTTATGTGTTTTTACGGGGGTTTTAGGCGTAAAATACCCTAAAAAATAAAAAATTCAAAATAAGTCCTGAGATACCGTGGATTGTTACTTACATAGGTACCGAATTTCATGAAAATGGGACCAATAGTCTCGTCTCTAGACCTCTGTACATCCACACACACACAGACATCACTCTAAAATCACTTTTTCGATTCAGGGGGCACTAAAATGGATATATCCACCAGAGACTCAAATTCGACCATGCTTTCGAAAACAATATTTCCTCCTTTTACTATCGTATTGAAGGAGAAAGTAAAAATCCATTGGTTATTGCATAAAATATTTCCAGTCCGTAATGTTGAATGAAGAACGTAAGTAATGAAAATTTCTGTTCTAGTCTCACTAGTGTGAAGTTTGGAGCAATGGACTCACTAGTGGAGTTTAATTTTTACACCACATTAGATCACTAACACCAGAGGATCACTACTGCACGTAATCATTTTGGCGCCATAATGAGTTATCCCTGTCTCAGGTTTAATATCAATAATGAATTATTGACCTAATTATTACCAATTATTACCTAATGTGTAAAAGTTATAGAGTAGAATAACTATTTAGTGTCATGGGAGTTGAGTGGCTCGCGACCAGTGGATTAGGAACGAGGTTGGTTAATTCACGTTCGTAGTTTCAGGGTAAAAATCGTAAACCCTTTTCCAATAGCGATGACATAGAAATTCCACGTATTAATTGGGGAATTATTTTTTAGCCCGACACCACTATTGTAAGTTCATAACTCGATCACCCGTATTCCACGCTTTGGGCGTCATTCAAGTTTTTTAGAATATATATATATATTAAATAATTATGCATAACTTAGTACCCTTTTTTGTGTGAGAAATTATTTTATTTAAAAAATTCAAAACATGTTTCAGAACTCAGTCCATTATCAAGTGGTGTATTAATAAGAACATAACCTTGATGTAAATTAAATTTATAAATGTCATATGGTTAATTTTGAATATAATATATATATATATAAAATATATATATATATATTTGTACGAATATATACGATATCTATATATATAATTTTTATTAACACCATTCTTTCAATGCCAATTCGGTTACTTATATAGAAACTGTTAAACATAGTACGTAATGATGCCACGTATTAATTGGGGAATTATTTTTTAGCCCGACACCACTATTGTAAGTTCATAACTCGATCACCCGTATTCCACGCTTTGGGCGTCATTCAAGTTTTTTAGAATATATATATATATTAAATAATTATGCATAACTTAGTACCCTTTTTTGTGTGAGAAATTATTTTATTTTAAAAAATTATCCTGGCTTATTCGTTTATGTGATAATTTGTACGAATTATATACGATATCTATATATATAATTTTTATTAACACCATTCTTTCAATGCCAATTCGGTTACTTATATAGAAACTGGTAAACATAGTACGTAATGATCTGGAGCTCCAGTATTATTCTAATGGGGAAATCTAAAAAATTATCCTGGCTTATTCGTTTATGTGATAAACTTGATATACAGCTTGTAAATACAAGCTTTCTCAGAATACAATTAGACTTTAAATAAAGTCTAATTGTATTCTGAGAAATATAACATTTTCCCGTCATGGTAGAAACTCTGCTTACTCATTCTCCATGTACAGTGATTCTTTTGGAGGATAAGCGATTTGATACAACTTGCTTATTATATGAAATATTGTAATAAAACTTCAAATACAGCTTCATGCAATCAAGGTGTCAGTTAGGGTGTCTCCAATTGACCGTAGACAAACCTTGCGAGATAGAAATCATCTCTTGCTTAACTGACCTCTAAGAACAACATACACACACATGTTTTCAACCATTTCCATGGCCGAATAGAGGGTTTTCCAGAAACTGAGGATAGGCAACAATAATATTAAGATGGGCATTCTCTATCCCTCACGCCAGCGTGCTGCGTTCAATCTACTGTAGTCTTAGTTGTAGAGTAGGATAACAGTGGGATGAAAACTAAAAAACTGAAGATTGATGAAGCTAAATTGATGGTCCTACCTTTAAAAGTATTTCCTGTTGTTTTAAGAATTTATTGTGAATTATATCAGTTTGAAGACTATAGTTTTAACTAGAATATTAACCTATTAAAACAAAATTAAGTATTATCATGGAAATTTAGATCCCAGTTTATCTAAAATACAATGTAAATACACTGTACAATATTAAACAATTAATGGAACTTCATGGTAAAGTTTTGCAACACTACATTTTATTATTAAAAATCTTTTACGTGAGGGTGAGAAATGCTATGACCAATGTTAACTATGAAAAACTGAATAACGGCAGAATCATTGACGGAATCTGGTTTGTAATTAAAAGCTGTGGACTAGGACGGACGTGACCCTTGTTGTCTCACTTTAATTACCGCGCTTATTGGGTGTTTGAGATGTTGACTTTGCAAGTCAGCTGTGAGAGAAGAATTGCTGTGGAAGAATAAGAATATAGATGACTACTGGAGAGGTGGTGCAGTCATCATCATCAGCCTCAGACGCTTACGTACTTCTTCCATGGCAAAGTGTGTGCGTGTGCGGGGATGGGCAGAAGTCAAGAGACGAGACTACTGATCAGATTTTCATGAAATCCGGTATGTAGGTAACAATCCACGGTATCTTGGGAGGTTATTTAATTTTTTATTTTCGGTGTATTTTACGCCTGAAACCCCAAAAAAACACGTAAAATGAAAATATATCAAAAACAGCTTTAACGATTTTGATTAAAATTATATTGTCTATAGTCCTTTATGAGATAAACAACATTACACCGCCCGCATTTCTCAAAACATCGGGTTTTAAAAGTTATGGACTTTCAAAACAAATTTTTAATTTTTCCGTGAAGAATAAAGGTAAAGTATAATTTGAATACCACCGTTAAATCTATATTAAAAATCTGAACAAATTAATATTTTGAATCATTAGTCTACGAAAGTTAAATTTTATGTCCGTGGTTAACTGAGTACATTGTCTGAAGCGCTAAATGTTATTTTTATCAAGAATTTTAAAAAGGTTACATCACCCAATAAAATCACTCAAAAATTTGGTATTACTGTGGGGGGTCCGAATGAGTTCGTAATCTAGACATATCGGTCAATCGAACGGGTAGTTTGTGGGGGTTTGGTGCTACAAAATTTGATTGTTTGCATTTTTCATTTGTAATTTAATTTGTTTTAATTTTATGTTTCACCATTAGAATTTGCTTAAAAATACACAATTTAATTCTTTTAAGTTTTTCTCTCTCCAACGATTACTGAGATATTAAAATATCAAAACACAGTATGTTTTATTTTGGGCTCTAATGTTAATCTTATTGAGGATAAGGAAGAATTAATATTTCACTTATCAGTCTATATTTATGAATGAAACGTGGTATTTAGCTTCATGTGGTTGAGATCTATCCATTTATGATTAAAAATAATAGTTTATGATTTTCTGCGGATTGGCAGCTCCCGCATACTCTTTTCCCATGCTAATCATACCAAGAATATGATTATGGGCAGATTTTAATGAAATTTGGTATAGTTGGTCAAAATAAGAAAAGTTGTTTACGCTTTAAATGTCTACTTTCAGTGTTTCTCAGAGCAGCAAAAACTGCATACTCTTCCCAAATGAATCTTAAGAAGAAAATGCAAACTCTCTTATTTATCACATATTTTTATAAAACCTGTTGTACATTATAATAGATTCGGCTGGTCTTGGCCAGTAACAAAGCCACAGATTATCAATTGTTTTGCACTCATCACTGTCACTCTTTTACCTCCACCTCACCTCAAAATACTCACTTAGTGTTTGGGTCAGTGTCTTATATAGAAATAATACAAATAAAATAATAGGAAGATATCATGGTAATTTTCTTCGTCGTTAATAAAATAAACTGAAATAATAACAGCAATTATAATTTATTATTCTCTACGCTAAAGTTTTCACAGTAATCCGAATCTACCGTTTAACTTGAAAGTGGAGAGTGTATGAAGTCCTTAGAGAGTGTTTAGTGTTAAAGATAAATGAAGAGTCAACGTTCAGAAGTTAGTGAATAGCTTTTGTAAGCCGTCTTTTCAGGCTTGATCGCGGTGTCGTCAAACTTGTAGAAGGTTATTCATGAATTCGCCATGAAGGGTGAAGTTGAATGAAAAATCTAGTGAGGAAATGTGTCGAGTCGTGGTCACCAGTGGTGGCTATAATACAGTTGGACCTCGATATATCGAACTTTTCTAATTCCCCTTGAACTTCCCTATTCATGTAATGTTATTTTCACCTCTATATATCGAAGAAAAAGTTTTTATAACCTTGATATAACGAATTTTCGCTGATATTTCTGTGTAATTTTCACCTCTATATATCGAAGTTACGATTTAAAAACCTCTACATATCGAAGTCACCCTCAATATATCGAAGTATGTGTTGAGAAATCTCTATATATCGAAGTTATTCAAAACAACGGCATCTGTTATTCGTGTTATAACCTGTCTACTGCAGGTCTGCACCCGCGCGTTTCCAGTCACACGTTTAACTTCGACGGGTATTGTTGACAGTTAGTTTCGCGCTATAATAAGTAACTTTTAACGAATAAGTAACTTAATTTTAAGTGGAATTGAAGTTTAGTCGGTGCGAGTGTTTAGTGGTGTATTAAAGTGCATGTGTTTGTACAATGGCGATTTGTGTGTAAAACTATATGTCTGTCCTTTATTACATATTTAATAAAGTACCTATAATAATATTTAATGAACAATTTTTGTTTGTACAGTCCTGTCATAACCTTACGATCCAAAACTACTACAGTACAATATACCTACTGTTCTTAATAAACAACTGTTTTTTTATTCTTTCTTCCGTTTTTATAATTTTATACTTTTTAAATTAACTATATTATTCTTATTAAGCCAACTTCCTTTTTTGTAGACTTTTCAACGTGTATTGTATACTGTATTTCAATAAAAAGCCATTAACACAATTTGTACAGGTTTTCTTTAATTCCCGTGCACCTCTATATATCGAATCGGGCAAAAATCACCTCGATATATCGAACCTTAGTATATCGAAATCTTCGATAAATCGAAGTTCCTTAATTCCCGTTTCGATTCGATATATCGAGGTTCAATTGGATTCAACTGTATACAGTAATGCTTTCTGCTACAATCAGCCGTTCTGACTGTTTGGTTTTGGAATAAAGTGACATTTCATATTACCACCACTGTTAGTCCATTCTATATTCGGTATTTAAATGGTGCTTGATCAAGTACTTGTCATCTAACGTTTTTATCCTTTATATTTTAAGTATTTAATACTTTATCAAACCTTACTTAATAGAGGTCAGTTAAAACATGCTTGCGCCTGAATTGATTGTATTTTCAAATTCTAATGTCCTTGATTTCTTACAGATGATTCAAAGTTTAAACGTTTTACTTCGTTTAAAAACCTATCCAGAGTCTCTACTTTTAACGGGAAAATCGTTAATTTTAGTCACAAGACGATAAAGTAAATACAAGGTAAAAAAACTGTCTTCCGTCAAAGTTATCTCGCCAGTATTAAATTCAATTATAAATCGAATTTTTTTCCCGTTTATGATTCATTATTATATTTTACTTTATATAGAAATTGATTCTGATACAATCAATTTGTTTGTTTTAAAAATAAATATAACTACATTATTCCATACATAACTGACAATACAAGTCACCAATAACTACCAACTATTATCAATTATATTTAAATATCAAATATATCTTAATTAGTTATTATTATGAAAGGGTTCATTATTTTTTAATTATAAAATTCAAATTTAATATGTTAGATTTGTAGTTTTTTAGATTTAAAGTTCATTTTTCGTTAAAAGAGATCTTCTTTAATGTGTGTTTTTCAACTATGATTTAGTGTCAAAAATTCTCTTCCTTTCTTTTTTATTAACTTATCTTTTCTTTTTTTTACATTTCACATATAACTAATATACATCTCATATTCTTTGGTATTTAATTTAATTTTTTTTTATATATCTGAAAACATCATCCTTAACTCTGACACAAAATTGGTATTAACCAATTAACTATTAAAAATATCGGTAATTAATATTTTTATTTAATAAAATTTTTCATTTATGTTAGATCTGTTTAGTTTTGTTTGATTATCACCTTGTTCAGTTAACTGCAACTGGTGTCAATCTTAGTTGTGTGTGTATAGCAACACTTTTTACTTAATTAATTGCTGTCAGCTGTTTTTAATATATAAATAAAGTGCATTGAGTTTGATTCAATATAGAGGTGCCATTGCTACAAATTATACAACTCTTTTCTTTATTTAATTCATACCCTTTCCTAAAATTCTGAGTTTAAGTGTTCCTGAAATTCATTCATTTGATATCTTAAACATTAAAATACTTCCACCCTTCTAGCTAAAAGAACAATTTACGTAACAGAACAAATATTAGTATGTGTGTACCTTGCTTCAAAGTAGGAAACATTGCAACACTTGTCTTGGTCATCAGATTTTATTAATGGAAACTCTTTAAATTGATAAGATAATAAATAAGACTTTCCTTACACAGGGCCACATCAAAAAACTCTTTTCTAGACAAAGTGTTACAAATGTTTAATACTCTGATACAATGTATCAACTAAATCCCCACCATAATAAAAACTATAACTAATATTATATGTATTGCGCGCTTATTTTTTGAGGTAAAAAGATGTTGAAAATGTTAAGAAATATTTTTAAAAGCCAAGAATTTGAGAAGTGCAATTCCAGTAGACCCCTGCTATTGCACCATTCATTAATCACTAATCACTGTAGCAGGATTTATTCAGTTATTTATTTATTATTTTTTCACATACGGGTTAATCACGTCTATTGTACGCGGTAACTCTTATTTAGAACTTGATTGTTTTCCTCCCCACAGGTTTGTGCACACTCATTGTCTCATAGTCCGCTCGTATAAGTTTCACCTCATCATTCGTATAAAGATCGAAATACGTAAATATCAAAATATGAATATTTTTATCATTCTAAAATTGAAAGCCGTATCTCCGTTAATTTGAAAAATGTAATTCAACAAGAAGTGGTGTCAAAAACACGTTTTGTCTAGCGATGCTACAGTGATTCTCAAGCTTAATCATAATAGCAAGTTTGACTCAACATCCAATACTATAATCACAAGATTTATATATTATTTATATATATATATATATATAATATATATTTATATATATAAGCACACGGATCTCGAAACGGCACCGAGGATTTCTTTATATTTTGGAAATAACTAATTTCCGAGTAGAAAATAAGTTCTAGATAGGTCTAATGTCCAGGAAAATTCGTGTTTTCTTGTAATATTAAGTTTAAAATCTAAAAATTTAACATTACGCTTATGGAGAATAAAATGTAAACAATACAAACCAAAACAGCTGTTTATAACCGTTTGACAGTTCTTGATTGAAGACTGCGGGGAACAATATAGAGGTTATGCATTAATATTTATTTATGAATTAAATAAATGCAAAATTATCAGGTTACTAAACAATTTGTAAAAACTAAGGATAACATAGCTGTGCGAAATAAAAGCAGAAAAAAGTATTTCCAAAATCTTCCGTGTTTTGATAGAAAACGTATTCGTTGTATTGCTTGAAGCCACTGTAACAAACCAATTAATTGATGTAAATTAAATTTCTCTTTTGCTTTTCAATCCTCATTCCTTTTATAACAAAATCAGTTGATCACAGGCTAATAATAACGGTATGGATAATTAAACAATAAATGATCGGCTTTGGCTAAAAGACGTTAAACGGCATCGCTCAATTGACTAACGTCGTAGCCGAGTTGTAGCGTGTCGGCCTCAAGAACTATAGGCCGCGAGTTCTATCCCCACCAAGGGCGATACTTTTTGTTCAGTGCTATATTAATTATGGTGTATTAATCGGTTTTATTTCAACCACATAAATGTTTTCATTGAGTAATAAATATGTTTTAATTTTTCTAATTAATTTTTATAATACATGTCTTATTCTTTACGAGCAAAGCTCGGTCACCAGGTACTTAAATATAATCACAATACCACACACATTATCAGTTATAAAAACACGTGTGTATTGTATACACGTATATGACACTGAACACGTTCTGTAGACCTATCTAATATACATACGATGGAGTGCACTACATATCCTACTATGGTACATCCGCTGTGATACGATGAACGTATCACGTCTACTGTAAAAATACTTCCGTCAAAAAATGCAAATAAAAATACTTGCTGTGAGGTCACTTTTATTCAGGGTCCGTCCGATGGGTTGTTCAAACACAGTTTATAACTCCTAAGAGCAACACGGAAAGTTGATTCTGCACAGAGATTAACATTGATTTTAAAGTTTGTTGTGCTCTTCATATTGCCAAAGTTTTTAAGTATGTTAACTTAAGTGTGTTTTAGTTACCTCGAAATCATGTAGAGTTTTGAGTGTTATAATATCGTAAATTTCCTGTTTAATTGTTGCCATAGTTTGCATTTTGTGCTTGATTATTTTTATACGTTGTAAAATAATAACAATAAAAATGATCTTACCGTACGTTCTAAATACAATAGTGTCCGAGGAAATTCAACGTTTAGACCCAACAATGCAACTGCTCACAATACAGTTTAAACAGTTCCTAGAACACAAAGGGCTATTTAAATAGTCGTGTTTAACATGTGAGTTGTATAAAAGTTATAATTTCTGCGGTCCTTCGTGTTCTTAAAAAATAAACAAATCGTTTAAAAGTCTTTCTGTCGAAGTGATCTCCTATAGTAGTTTTTATAGTTACAGCAAGGAAGATTCAAAATTATAATTTTAGACCATTAACCTTTTTAACTATAATTTATAAGAGTTGTGCGGTAGTTTCGTAACATGAGGCATAACCGTGACATTCTGTACAAATGACTAACTATTGTAGTCTTTGCAAGATTATCACTCTATTTGGTCAATAATGTTATGACTGGAAACATTACAGGGAACCGTGAATAAATAACAAATATACGAGTACAGTATATCTAGGGCGACTAAATATTTCGTGTTTGTATGCATGCAACTCTTTTAAATGCAAAATCCTAAATATGATTTCTAACTACAAGATCTAAAAGTTAAAAAACTATAGGATAGTTATATATAAGTTAAATTTATGACTTAGCTTACAACTTTATGACAAGCTTATTACTTAACTTAGTTCTCTTGTGTAGATTAAAGTCCACACTATTGTATATTACGTTAATCTGTAAAAGACCATCCACTTAATTAGACCAGTTCGTAATTCAGAGACAGTGGTTCGGATTACACGTTAAACTGTAGGTTCCTTAGATATACCATTGACCGTTTGGCTATTAATTAACAGTTCTGTCTAAGGAACACAATCATCCTACACTCGTATCTCATTCATACTTGGCTTGAAATACTTACCTTTTGGTACGGTCACCATTTAAATAATCAAATCTAATCTACATAGAGGTAAGGTTACATAAAGACTAGGACCGTGGCGTGTGCTGTAATCCAGCTACTTGGAGATCACGAATTGTGGATGGTTGTGAGCGATGGTCAGTGGGTCTAGTGTTCTCTTGTATGGATTAATGTCCGCTCTATTAAATACTACGTTCATCCTCAAAGACCATCCTCATAATTAGACCAGTTCGTAATTTAGAGGCAGTGGTTCGGACTTCACGTTAATACTGTAGGTCCCTTAAATGCCACTGACTGTTGGGCTATTAATTAACAGTTAAAGAACATGTCAAACTTAGTCAGTAACAAGACTACACGATTGCGCCACAATCGTCCTACACTCGTTTCATACTTGCCTGAAAATACCTACTTGGGTAGGTTACTATTTCAGTTAAAAGTATAAAGTATAAAATTTAATTAATTTTAATATTTCTATTCAACCAATACAATGTCAATATTGAAGCCTACGTTTAATTTTCTTGCACTTAATTTGGAAATTAAAACGTATAATTTACTAACCTCGCATGCTGGCTGCCACTCGTTTACGGTCCATTTCCTGTGCTTATCTCTGCAACGACTTATTGTCACTGATTTACGTCGTCAGAGCCGATGACTTATCCGCGTTCTTTAGATTGTAGAGCTCATTTGCCAAAGCTATCAAACGCTGGTTTTTCTCTAATAAACCCCTAGACAACATCCATTGTTGATTCTGTAACTGTAGTCTACGATAATAATTGTTGCCAGTAAATTGGTAGCCATGTTGGCGGTGTTGTAGGCAGAACGGTTAACACGCCCACGGCTCCATGGCGGCTGAGTCAAAGACAGTTAAACTGCAATTGCCAAACACCTCCACACTCCAGTAATTGTCAACGGGACGAGCTATTAACCCTTGCTCTTCCGACCGGCTGGGCTTGCCGACCGTTTCTGTGTACCGTTTACTTACTGTACTGCAATAGAGGATCTAATTCACCTGTATAAATACTTTAGTAGTTTTATATTCTCTCCTATAAGGGAGAATACGTTCATTGAATAAATTTTGAAATTTCTACATGTAATCAATACGAAAACAAACTCACTATTTATTAAAAAAATACAGTTCAATTATGTTTAAAAATTATTATGAAGTCGTACTGTAAATTGCAAAATTACTTTTGGTATTTTAGTATTTAATATTAGATTACGTGTATTACATGTTTGCGACGATTGAATGGAACCTTAATTTGTGCAAATTTTTCTAAGAAACGCACTATTAAACCTAATATTGATGTCGTTAGGCACTTATTTAAGAAATGAAATGTACGTATTTGTATTCCATGAGAGTATTACTGAGGGGATACTGGTCACGAAGCAACGCAGTATCGACAGACAGTGTAGCCTAGTATTGCGGTATCGTTCGCATACAATTTTATATATGCCTACTCTTGTCCAAAACTAAGAATGTATTTATTTCCCTTTGGGAAATAGCTTAGATCATTGATATATGAAACCTTTTAAGGCAATATTTTTAGTTCATCTAAACAGCTGTCCTTTTCGCAGGACACTAATAGTTAACACCCCCCGGTCCTCACCAAAAACTTAGACATATTCGCCGCGACAGTAAAATAAACTGAAATGTAAAAAAACTAATTAAAAACTGCCGCTGTTTTGTTGTATACAATTTTTATGCTTTTTTACCTAAAGCTAAAGCTAATGATGTGTTATAAGCATTTTAATGGCTATCTAATTTAGTAATATACTGATGTGCCATAAGATGGAACTTCATTTAATTCAACTTTACTGATATTAGTACAAATATTTTGAAATATATCTTTTCAACAAATAAATTCACTTTGAAATTGTGATGTTCGGTTTCATTAAACACGTAGACTGGGTGCAATTGTAATTGCTAGTTTACGAAAATATAGTTAGTAGTTAACATTTTCAAAATTGTAAAACTGTTAATTATTCTTTTTATTTTAAATGGACGAGTGTAGAGAGCGGTGGCTTGATTGAGTTATCAATTTTAAGGTTTTTCATTTAAATTGAACAATTAAAATACCAAGTACGGTAACTACTGTATGATCGCACTCGGTTGTAGATGTTTCATCTCAGCGGTGTCGAGGTAGGGCAACAGTTCTGCCAACACACCGGACCGTTGGTGTTGGCAGCGTGACAGTTGGTATTAATATTGCCATTAACGTCAGCCCTGCTCTGTACTCGTATCCGCTCTCCGGCAGTTCAGCTGTTTGGCCAGATTGGCGGGAACTTCCCCTCAGAGGGAGGGGGTTCAATATATTATTAACAAATAATCATCACACGTATTACTTAACAGTAGATAATTAAATAGTTGTATTTTATATAATACCATTAATACGTATAACAATACCATATTAATAATTAATAAATAATTATCGTATTGATAAATTAATTCAATGGTAAAATATTAATCTGAAATCGTAATATTAACCTAAATAAATGAATAAAAAATCAGCTAAATTGTTTTTAGTAACAGTTTTAAATTTGATCAAATAGCTTTACCCTTCCATTAGAAGAGTTTTTCGTGTTATAATAAAATAATTCAAAATGTGTAAAATAATTGAAAAAGGTTTTATCATAGAGGGTTATTCTTGTTTTAATGAAGAAGCCCAGCACCAATGCTTTCTTCAGCGATATAGGAAAGATAACAAACAGAAGATAAGACCCATAAATAATTGCCATAGAACTTTGTTAATGTATTATTAGAGTTCCATGTTGAATAATCTAGTAATTGGTAATTTAAGTAGTCGTGTAAGATCTGAGTATTATTTTATTTAGTTTAACATTTTCTTAATAAATTTAAGGTGAATTAGGTTAGGTAAGGAAGGTAGACTTTTTGTAGCTTTTATGTCGGGAAACATAATTATCAAAGCCCCATACGCACCTATACCCCATACCCTCATAGGCACCCAGTTCAATGATTCCTTATCACATCCAATTTGTTATTAAAATCCTTATGATTTTCTCTAATCTGTCCGGGTCCGGGGGATATTGTTATGTAACTTAAGCTCTCAAATGATTTAGTTATTGTTTAATGTGATCGATGCAGAATTCTGCAATCGACATAATGATAACGAAAACAATATCATATACAAGGAAACAGGATTTTACAAGAAACACTGGAAAATCATATTTTGTCAAGTCGCATTGCTAAGGAAGGTTTATAGCTGTTAATGCAAACTTTTAGCAAGTTGTCGACTGTTTGACTTCTGTTAACTTTCTCAGACAGCTGGACTGCTGAACCCTAAAGAGATGAATTAGGAAGCTCTTTGTTTGAGGGTTGCATTTTTAAATCTTCAATATTTCTTATTCTAAATTTCTATAGGAATGTAGCTCTGAAATGATGAAAAGAGTTAATGGTCCATAGGCGCCGCCTCATGTTAATGTCAGTTCATACGAGTTCAGTATCTGCCCCACTTCCGCCTGTGTTTTCATCTTGTTGTCTAGTATTTTAATTCATTAACGAATTCGCGCATAAAAATCAATACTTTGTGAGGAACATAAATTATATATTGGTTTTTACAGAAGATTTCTTTTTAGGCATCCATGTTTATGTTGATTTTTGGGACGGTGGCGTGTTCTGTCTAAGTATCATGTCATTCTTACTCAGTAATAAGAATACAAGATCGCGCCACAACTATCTTACACTCATTTCTCATTCATACTTGGCTTACAATACCTACCTGGATTGGTCGCTGTTCTAGCGGTAGAGTGCGGGACTTTGGTGCCCGAGGTTTAAGGTTCAAATCTCGCCAATCAGCAGTGAATTTTCGCTGTGCGATATCATCAACCCATTAGGCATATCCCGAATTAATAAAAATATCGCACACTACGACATAAAAATGAATAATAATTAAATATAAATGAATACTGGTATTTTTTGATAAGACTCTTTTACATAATTTTAATCATATCTTGCATGACATGCTCAAAACCAGTTTAATGATAAGCTGTTGAGATGTAGGACAAGTATCATGAAGGTTTGGTCGATATTTCGATAGATCGACCGCGCCCTGCCCCGTCACCATCGGTATATTCAATCGTTTGGTCGATATTTCGATAGATCGACCGCGCCCAGCCCCGTCGCCATCGGTATATTCAATCAGTTGAGTTATCAATACTGTTTACAATTCTTAAGAATATTTACGAGTAATAATTGTGATTACAGTTTTCTGACAATCGATTTTATTTTAAAGATAAATATTTATCAGCCAAAATGTTTAAATATATATATCAACACCATATTTTTACCTCCATCAGTTCCTGGAATGTTAAAAATTACATGAAACATAAATAACATATTGGAAAATGGGATAAATACGGTGTACCTTGAGGATATTATTAGCTAGTTCTATTTGAAGGTGAACGCTGAAATTCAGATAGATTTAATAATATTTAAGATTTATTTACTTGGATTTATTTTGGTGCACAAGTATTTTTCGTATATTTAAGTGATGAAGCGGAGCGTTTTTAGAGGTGGAGGGGTTTTCCCCTTGAACCTAATTATGTTAATAATATGTTGACAGTATCTGAGCGGTAATTCAGGACACTAAGTGTTAGAGGTACGAGTTGACTAATAAGGATGCAATGGTAACGGATCATTGACGCGATGACAAACCGATCCCCGGTATTATTATTATTTATAAATTATTATGAGATGCGTTAGATCCATCTCAATATAATACGTCATGTCCTTTAATCCTAATGTTACCTTCTTTACAGTAGTTTATTAGTTAGGTGGAGCAATTTTATCATGTATTTCTTAGTTCCTTGCTAAACCATTTCTACCGCAAGTAGCCAATTAAGGCGACGTAGTACTTCGCCGTAAACTCAACATTGCTCTGATGTTGAGTTTACATATAGTTTTTACTTTATATATGACCAAATAACATATCGAGACATTGAAACGAACGTTGCAGAGGTTTAATTGTGTTAGAATGGTTAGAATGTTAGAATGGAGTAAACGGGATTTTATGATAAATTATTAAACTGATAAAATAAAGAAATAATTGCAATTTTCATTGCGTATTAATTTGACTGTATTTACCGCACTATTGAATAACATACACAAATCACAGCTGATGGACTCATAAAGAATTCGACAGAGAACATAAAACACATAAAGTTACACACATAAAAACTACGCACAAGACTTTCACAAAACTAATAACTCATATGTAGTCTATCAACTCTTCCCCTCTAAACTTTTCTTTTCAATAGCTGGAAAACATGTCTTATCCAAACACTTCTATAGTCCATTTTAACTTTGTACAGTAACAAAATTCTTTTTCTATAATTGTTCCGAAGCTCCGCTTACATCCTGAGTTGGTGTTATCTCCAGCCTGTACTTTGTCTCCATCGATAAACTTTCTACGAACATTCTTTCTAACTTCTTGACCATTTTTACCATCCGGTAGTTGTAGGCTCAAGTTAGTTCGAACACTTCTTCCAAACATTAATTTTAATTAAGTTGGAGTTGGATCCACTTGCGTTGGGAGATTGACGAAGTTGCATCAGAAACCGATAGAGTATAACATCAATTTGGAGAAGACATGTTATCCAGCTATTGAAATGTGAAGTTTAGAGGGGGAGAATTGATACATTAGTTACATTAGATTTATTAGTTTTGTAAAGTCCTGTGCTTGTGTTAATCTTTAAGTGTTCTATGTAGACTACCATGTTATCTGTCAAATTCATTACGAGTCCATCAGCTGTGTTCTGTTAATGTTATCCAATAGTTCGGTAAATACAGTCAAATCAATACGCAATTAAATTTGTAATTATTTCTTTATTTTATTAGTTTAGCAATTTATTAACTAACGATGGTCTATAACGATTCAATAAACCAATTTAGGTAGTTAGGCTGGGGTAGACCAGCCCCAGCTGTTGTTGCGGGGCCTCAAAACAACAGCAGTGAATTATAATTATTCACGACATCGTATGACATGAGTGAAGTCAACTGATTGTAACAAGTTAGACACAATTACTTTCTTTGCTTTAAAAATTATACATTTTAAGTGTTTTACTTAAGTCTTTTACTTAATAGAAAAAATACATAACTTCACACATGCTTACCGGTGATAGTAACGCACGCATCTGCCCAATTACCGACCAGATAACTTCTTTGGGGGACGGTCCACTAGGGGTCAGAGAGATACAAACATTTTATCAGTGAAACAAGAGATTATTAAATTTATCAACCGCTACTAAAAAGTTAAAAGCTCACCCCAACCTGACTGTTCGACAACAGCAACGCTGTATATAAATTTAAAAGATGCTCAGTATTAGATCTGCCTCATAGATTCTAATTTTGTGTTGTTGTAATATGTTAATCCTTGTGCTGGCTAGGGACAAACCAATGTGATTTATTTTGTTATTTTTCTTAACTAAATGTTCTACTAACTTGAATAGATTGTAAAAAAATTATTGTTTAAGAAAATATTAAAAAATCGTAAGACGTTACATAATAATTGATATAGGCCACCAAAACAAAACATGAATGTGAAGACATATGGTGGGGCTGTGATAAGTGATAACCCCCCATGATCCCACGATACACCAGTGATAAGCTCAGTCTATCAGCACTCCACGAGCTGACGCTGCTGCATGTCTGGGTCAAGGACCGCCCTCTATCTACACAGATTGCTCTAAGGTTCATGTTTACTTTTTTTGATTCTATGATGGTCTTACGAATGTTATTGATGTTCCGTATGGTGGGGTTGGTTTAATTTATTTTTATTTTCCGAGGTAAACCTCATATTGAGACACCAAGTGGTCGCATATAGGCCGGACCATTGCTCTTGACACATCATTTAGGTGGGGTGTTCCTCTGGTTCTCCTGGGAGTGTCTTTCTCAACTTTTCATCTAGAATGAAACACCTTGATTCAGACTGCGACAGTTGAAAACCAGGTTATTTACTGTTTCGTCTAACATAACACTCAGTACTTATGCTTGTATTTTGTTACACTTGGATAAGATGTTCTGGCTGCGTGGTTTGGTACCCACTCAGTAATCTGACGGTCGCCGGTTAGATCCTGAGCAAAACCGTAAATCTTTGTTTAAGATAAAAAATTATTTCAAATTTAAATAAATTCAAAGCAAGAAACATTTAATATTTAAAATATAATCTTCAAGCATTATTCTGAACAATACGACGGAGAACAGGTTGACACAAAAACATGTGTCTCTGAATCCTATTAGAAAACATTGGGGCTTCTAAAAGACTCAAATCAGTCCTCTCGGCGATTGATGGTTAGGCAGACGAAATAACAGCAAATAAAATAAAATACATAGTTTAATACACTCTCTGCTCAAATTAACCTTTTTTTGGTTGACTTTCAATGTGACTATTTTTAGTTGATATGGGCACTTGATGAACGAGCATTAAGTCTGAAAGAAAGTTTTCAGAAATATGTTTGTAGGGTGAAAATATAATTTAACTATGTTGTTGCTTTCTTTTCAATAGTAGAGTAATCTGTATTTCCTTAGTAACATTATGGTCGTTGTTGCAGGAATCGCATCGATAGTGGGGCATGGCCTGCTGTGACACAAAACTGATGACCTTAACAAGGAACCTGACGTTGAGTGAGCTCCAGACCCGCTTCAGCCGAGACCTCGCAGAATGGAGGACGAGGAGGCAGCAGCGGCAACAACGACGACCTCTAGTGACAAAACGGACGAATCCCCTCGCGGTGTGAATGTGAACGGGGTAGTGAAACAACAAGATGGCTGTGATAAGTTTACGCGGAGCGTGGCGTCGCGGAGCAGCTCGTCCTCGCTGCTCTCCATGCGCCGCCGGTCCATAGTGATGAGCCCGACCAGCGATGTCGCCGGCAAAGCGAGTTTTAATAGTAAAACAGGACTACATGTACAGTTCCACTCGAGCACCAACACCAACGGCGTCGCTCCGTCGGACAAGAAGGCGAGGGCCCCCTCCTACACGTCGACCAGCTCGGGCAGCTCCAGCTCCAGCTACGAGGACGACTCTAGCTCCGGTATGTCGGAAGTGAAGGCCCCCGATGGTGGCTGGGGGTGGGTCGTCGTCTTCGCCGCCTTCATGGTCAACCTCATCGCCGACGGGATCACCTTCTCGTTCGGTGTTATATTCGTAGAGTTCCTCCATTATTTCGGTGAGGGTAAGAGCAAGACGGCGTGGATCGGGAGCTTGTTCATGGCCATGCCCCTGCTCTCCGGGCCGGTCGCGAGCTTCCTGACGGACCGGTACGGGTGTAGGAGAGTGACAATAATCGGCGCGATATTGGCCGCCGCCGGGTTCATAATCTCGTCGTTCACCAACAGTGTGGAGTTGTTGTTCCTGACATTCGGCATCATCGCGGGGTTCGGGCTGTCGCTGTGCTACGTGGCCGCCGTGGTGATCGTCGCCTACTACTTCGACAAGAGGCGGTCGTTCGCGACAGGGCTGTCGGTGTGCGGCAGCGGGATAGGCACGTTCGTGTTCGCCCCCCTCACACAGTTCCTGCTGGTCGAGTACGGCTGGAGGGGCACCACCCTCATACTAGCCGGCCTCTTCTTGAACCTGTGCGTGTGCGGCATGCTCATGAGGGATTTGAAGATCACCCCGGGAATGAGCAAGGGGAAAGATATGAAGAAGCGGAAGCGGAAGATACGTCTGAACACGACTTGCAGCGCGGACTCGTTCTCCGCTCACAACTCCACACAGCAGACTCCCACGTCGTGTCCCAGCAGCGGGGAGCTACGCAAGCTGCTGCAGAGGCCAGGTCAGTCAACCACAGGCTTACAGTATCTCATACCGTAACTTATGTAAGGTAAACATCACTAGAACATCACTAGCGCTATCTTTTGACATGCGTTAGTAATTCGATGTCGCTGCTAATTTTTAGCTCAAAGAAAAGTTTTATCGTGTGGTGGGTATCTACACTTAATTATACAGGGTATATCTGAAATACACCAAAAAACTTTGGGATACTGTTTATGAGGTCAAAATAAACAAAAAACGACCTGTGAACATATGGCCTATCTCGCTCCGTTTTCCGTCTGTGTGTATGTGATTTTTACATAACTTGCCTTAAACTAAGGAACCAAATGAGGTTCCTTTAAACTAACTAACTTCTAACTGAGTACTAATAGGATCTATTTTTGTGTATACAGTAATATCAAATTTCTACTTTGTACCATTTCAAATGGCATCTGTTTCAATTTTTTCAAGCTCAAACGGAAAAACGGAGCGTGATAGGCCATATGTTCACAGGTCGTGTTTTTATCTCAGGAACAGTATCCCTATGTTTTTCGGTGTATTTAAGATACACCCTGTATACCCATGGCTATGACAATAAATTACAATTAAATTATTAAGACCATAACTGTTAGTTATTTATTTACTGTAAAATATGCTGTTGAAATTATTCTGTCATTGCTAAAAATTGTTGTGCCACCGAAAATTATTTTAATATATTTTGGGCTGTTCGCAATCTGATTAAAATTTTTTTTTAATTAACTTCTTTCTGGCTGAGAAGGTAGAAAAATACTTGTACTTAACATAATGGTTTTTTTATTTTTGACATGGATATGTCTTAGCTGGGGGGGGGGGTGTTGATGATTTTTAGGATGGAAAATATGTAACAGGTTTCCATAAAAACTACCAGAGCTATTTGTATTGCATTTTCAATACACAAGAATAAGAACAGCTGTTGTGATGAACTGAAAACATTCCTTTTAAACATATCTATGATCCAACCTATTTCCCACAGGGAAGTAAATACAAACATTTTCTATTTTATATACATTCAAGTTCTTATTTACCTTCTATAACATCTTAAGTTTGTTATCTTTATTTTATCGCTTAAAGTGTGTAGAGACACACATAGTTTTCTTCTTTCAATCCTGCGGTCTATAGTGAAATACAAACTCCGTGCATGCTACTACATACGAGTATCAAATCATGGTGAGGAAACTGAACTACTCTTTCTTAAAATGGTTTATTTATGTGGGCAGTACTCTAAATTCAAATTGTTTCTGTTTGGATACATTTTTTTACATGCATTACATGTATATTAGAGTAAATAAAAGTAATTAAACCCCGTTTTAGTAAACTGTATTTAAAACAACAGCGATTTTTTGCTTCAGAATTTCTTGCGTGAATTTCTTAGTTCTGTGCACTAGTACAATACATTTTTAATTTACATACATTTAATACATTTACAATACATTTAATTTGAATACAATAATTAGAAATACAAATGATACAAAATGATTACAAATTGAATACAATTTGTTTGGTTGAAACAAAGATAGCTCAAGCACATTGTTTGTATAATTTGTATAGTTGTAATGTTTGTATGTTTTAAAACAGTAAAACAAATTTGTCACAACATTGTATCTTGCAAAACATTCACATCATGTTTATACAGACAGATCTGAACCATGCAAGATAGGAACGAAATTTGATTTTCTAATGTAACTGAAAGTAGAAGCTGTTTTCTCTCCCAAGTGGAAGCTGTAAAGGATCTCAAAACAAAGGACCCATCACAATGTTTTTAGTTTTTATTCCGCTCGAGCTAATCGTTTATTTTCGGACTTATTCTATCTCTTATGTAAAATTAGTTTAAGTTTTTCTATCGTCAAAATGAATTATTATATGATAATTACATTGAGTCTTTATAAATAGGATTTTCCATTAAAAACCAACCGTAGTAAAAATTAATTACAGTTTAAACAATCATAGCTTTTAAGGTAGACTAAATTTAGATCAAGCTTGTTGTTTAATAATTTAGTCAGTAACTGTTATAACTTAGTTCATTAATTAATTATGTCGTACCCAATAAATTGAGTAAGTGCTTTTTTGTGCTATATTGGAATGAATGAACTAGAGTATTGACAAACCTTCATGAACAATTACTGTACGTGATAGAACATACAGGGTGATAATTAACTCTGGAACCTCTTTTTAATTTTTAAAGCAAAATAAGAAAAAATACCTAACCTCACACATGTTTACTGGTGATAGTAATGCACACATCTGCCCATGTACCTATGATCTAAGTACTGTATGTGTTTAAAATGTTCCCGTCCCATCAGAATAACTGAACCCGTGGTAAGCTTCATTGCAACTGAATTACCTTCCTAGCAAAATTACATATTACATTTTGTTACAGTCAAAGTTCAATTCGTGGTAAACCCAAAGAGCTACTTTCACATTCTAACAGTAGTTGTGTTACTGGTAATAATTATTGATGTTAAGTTATTCCTGGCTTTGATTGGTACAACGGCGCTTCGCCGTTGTACCCTCTCAATAAAACAATAATACTGTTGGTGGGGTGACCATACAAGGATGCAGTATCTTAAGTGTGACCTGACTATGCTGCAGTATAAGATTTTCAGGGCATGCAGGTTGGTAAAAGTTCTTGATATTCTGGAGAGTAATCCAAGCATCTTCAATGCTCTGTTACACATTTTATGTACTTGGACTTCCCAACCCAAAATGGAAACTAAGTGTTATGCCTAAGTCTCCAAGCATCTTCAATGCTCTGTTACTCATTTTATGTACTTCGACTTTCCAACCCAAAATAGAAACTAAGTGTTATGCCTAAATCTTTTGTTTCCTTTACTCCTTCAAGAGGTGTTCCCTTTAATGAGTACTCATAGACAATGGGATCTGTAAGATGCGGTGAAAAGAAATATATGTGCATATGTTGTGTTCACTGACATTTTGTTCTCAGTGCACTATAGTTCAATAACATTGATGTTCTTCAGTAAGAGGGTCACATCTTCAATGGAGGTCACTTCTATAAACATCTTGATATCGTCAGCAAATAGAAGGTGCTTATTTGCTATTTGAGCTAATTGAATGTTGTGACAATGTTGTTGATGTAAAGGTTGAAAAGTATTGGACCAAGATGCGATCTTTGTGGTACACCAGATGGAGCTTGGAACTCTTTTGATAGGGTGTGGTTGTACCTTACAAGGAGTTTCCTCTCAATTAAATAGCTTCCAAGCCATTTGAGAAAAGGCCCCGACAGCCTGCAAGCTCCCAGTTTGCATATGAGGATGGAGTACAAACCTGATCAAACACTTTTGAGAAGTCAAGCTCAATTGAGTCTAACTGCTTTCTTCCGGCAAAGGCTTCCAAGACGTGTTTGGAAGAGAAGCAAGTTTGTTGCTGTGGATCTTTTTGAGAAAGAGCCATGTTGACTGGGTATCAGGGAGCTGCCGATTTTGAAAACAATTTCACTCAGTACTTTCTTTTCAAACACCTTTGCTAGTATGGGTAATATTGTGATATAATAATATTGTAATATAGGTGACGGTTTTTTATGTTGCTTGCTGAGCCTTTCTTGTGGATCTGGACAACGTAGCCTATTTTGAAGATATTGGTAGTTATATCATCAGGCAGTGATTTGTTAAATAAGAATGTTAGTGGTTTGTCAGCATGTCTGCGCAATACTTGAGAACTGAAGGCGCTATAGAGTCTGAGCCAGTTCCTTTGTAATATCCAGGCCATAGAGTGCTTCAAGAACGTCTTTGGTGTTCATGAGACAATTGCATATGACGTCATGAGAAGTCGTAGTCATGATTTCTGTGCACAGTGGTCCATCATTAGAGGAAAACACAGATGAGAAAAATTCCAAAAACATGTTGGCAGTGTGCTGATCAGACTGAGATTGAACACCATCAAGCTGCATTAGATTTGGGATTGATGAAGAGCCATTTACTGATTTCGCGTAGCTCCA
Source organism: Nephotettix cincticeps (assembly GCA_023375725.1). NCBI lineage: Eukaryota > Metazoa > Arthropoda > Insecta > Hemiptera > Cicadellidae > Nephotettix > Nephotettix cincticeps. Next base: position 127,728,451 of record CM041786.1, on the reverse strand, counting down.
GAATATTTTTGGGATTTTCCAGTATTGAGTCTTGGACTTTACCGGTGTAAGTTTGGAAGAAGGTCGTCGAAAGAGCCTTGCACTGTGCTCTCACTGTTGAAAATTGGATATAGTAACAATGTGTTAGGATATCTTTGTATCGTTTGTGCAAAGTTTTTTTTTCAAGATTGTGAGATGGACTAGTTACTTTGAGAACCATACTGGAAAGGATGAGGGACCAGTCCTTGTCATAAAAGAGTTCTTTATTACACTATCACCAATCGCATGGACCAGAGCTTATGTCGCAACATCAATGTTTTCATGTGATGTCGAACATCACAGGCATGTAAAAATGAACTTTCTTTCTTCTTCTTTCCAAACTGTCAAAATGTAGTGTAAACAGATGTTGACATTAGAAAATGTAAATATTGAAACCCAGAACGGTTACAGGGGCTCTTTCTTATTCATCCCAAACTTTACGGAATTTTAATGTTCACAGCTGACATTCAAGTAATTTTATGTTTTCATTCTTTGTTAACGTAGCCTGAGGGGATTTTAAAGAAATGAATATGCCTATGTGTTGCAAGAGTCTAAGATCTACCTTTGTGTAAAATTTCAAACCGGTCGGTTCAGTATTTTTCATGTATACTTACCACAATAAACCCACCCACAAACAAACATACAGGAACCAACTCTTCTTTATAATACTATAGAAGATAGATAACTGGCTTGGGGTATTATGCAGATGAGGTGGCTTGTAGTCTTGTAGTGGTTGACTGTAGTGGTTGGTTTAGCCGTATCGCCTGGCGTGGCAGCTCTAGGGCTGGAGGCTTCTGCCCCGATGGACCTCAGAACACTGGCCCGCTTGCTGCTCAAGCTGCCGCCGCACGGCGACAAAATAATCCATCTAGGTAACTCGAAGACTGCCTCGGCTGCCTTGATGACCCCTCTAACTTAGTGCAGCCTTCATTAGCAATTTACTAACTATTTAACAAGCACAGTATTTTATTAACAGTTTAGTTTGTGAATTTCTTTTTTACAAATAGAAGTTTGGTGATTCTTAACATTATTTAGCACTAGTAGGTTGACTAACCTAGCTAATTTAGATTGCATAGTTATGAATGCCATTGAATATTTGCGAACTGCTAAAATTCAAGTGACTGATGGACAGGTTCAACGTGGTGCAAAACACCGATGATTATCTGTGGTTACATTTCTCCTCTTTCTTTGTTTCCTGTTCCTTTACACCCACATTAACAAAAGGGAAGTGTTTTTTGTAGCTACTGTACTGTGTTATCCTTGAAATAAATGGAATCACATCATGACGTTATACATATCTATGTACGCATACGTGTAGAGATTTATTTTAAGTATTGCTTAAAAAATTATTCTAAGATAGAGTACCTATTTTGTTAACATACTTAGTACCTAGGCAATAATACTTAAGTTTTAAATTATATCATAATAACTACTGTAAGATTCCATTTTAACAATGGCCTAGCAGGTATGAATGAAATGACTATTTTAATGAAATGCATTTACTTCATTTTATAAATTCAATCTAAAAATATAAAGGTATCTTACAAATTTTTGGATCTTGTCCACTGACATTACTTTTAAATACGTATATATAGTACTGTAGTACCAAAATTTGCCTATGGTAGGTAGTACTATGACAAAAACTAGCTGATCTAATATTTCCAATAACATATAGTAGGCATCAATTAACTAAACAATTCTAATTTTCTAATTGCAAAGACAATAATAAACGAAGAGGGTTTTTTATTTTAATTATTCTTGGTTACTAGTGGGCTCCTTCACGTGAAGAGATGTACTCCGCAACACTCAGCTGTGGCGCGGGTAGTTTCTCATAAACGGAGGCACAACATTTGTCTGTATTTTTGTCAAATATATACATATTTTAGTAAAACATGTTCACTAAAATAAAAAAAAAAACAAAAACAAATTCTAACATAATTTTTTTACATTTCTGGAATTCGAGGTATCAGTAAGCCTCGAAAGAATCAAAATAAATCTGTCTTCTCCTATGGATTTTATTTTAAGAAGGATACCTAGTCAGTCATAGCATTTATTTAAATTCTTTCCTGAACGAATTATCACTAAAAGAGACTCTTTCCTCAACTAGGAATGAAAGCAAACCGATATAATTAACCATTCAATGCAGCTTAATCGAAATTGATTGCTGCAAAACAAATGTTTGGTTTGGATAAAATTCAGCCACTAGAGTCAAACAAGCCCAGGGTTGTATGTCATTGTCGAGTGGTTTTGATTGATGCCTTGGTCGTGACGCCAGGCTCTGGCTAATTGGGGTAGGTTAACACTCGGAATGGAAATGAAACCTCAATATATATGGAATTTTATTATATAATCAAAATTTATTATCTCTCTATATAAAAATGAATGTATGTCCGTTATGCATTGCCAAACTACTTATCCGATAGTCATGAAATTTTAGGAAGGTGCTCTATATGTGTCCGGGAAGGTTTTAGTGAAAAATATTTTCGAAAACCCTTAAGTTTCCATTTTATGGCATTTTAAATTTCTAATGTTAACCTTATGGAGAGTAAGTTTGTTTACAAATTTTCTACAATGAAAACATTGATTTCTTAGCTACAGCTGATTGATTTACTTTCCATTAGCAATATGCTTTACTATCCAATTCTATCTGAATTATTCATTAATGTAAAACTATGAAGCAAATATTAACTAAATAATATAAACAAAGTAATATTATTAAATAGTAACTATGTGCTATTCAAAATTAACAGCTTTATTCGCCGCGTTAATAGTTACGGTTTCGGGGGATTACGTATTTATATTTTTATTTTCTGCCTGATTAAAAGTCACGTGTTTATATGTTGGCCAAATAAAAAATAATTACAACTTTTACATTTATATATATATTACATTTATTATAATAATCAGCTGTTGTATATCTTACTGGACACATTGTCGTCCGGGAAGGTTTTAGAGAAAATATTTTCTTGAAAACTTCATAAGTTTCCATTTTAAGGCACTTTAAATTTCTACTATTAACCTTATGGGGACTAAGTTTGTTTACAGATTTTCTACAATCAAAACACTCAGATTGTCACACAGATATGTAGATTTCTTAAGCTACAGATGTTGGTTTACTTTCCATTGGCAATATGCTTTTCTATCCAATGCCATCTGAATCATTCATTAATTTAAAACAAAGAAGTATATATGTGCTGTACAAAATTAACAGCTTTATTCGCCATGCTAATAGTTAACGGTTTTTGGGATTATATATTTATATCTAATTATTTTTATCTTCTATCTAATTAAACATTACTTTTTATACTAGCCAAATAAAAAATAATTACAATGTTTATATATGTTATAATAATCAGCTGTTGTATATCTAAATATATAAAATAAAGTCATGTTAGTTACACCAATTATAACTCTAGAATGGCCGGACATGTTTTAATGAACATTGATTTTTCGGATTTAATTTTGGATATTACATTCCGCGAGTAAATTAAAAATGCCGTGATTCAGAAAATTTAATCTTTCCTATAAAAGCAGTATTATAGTTAGGGTTTCGGTTTAGGTTGGATTATAAAACTGTCTATAACTGATTATATAAACTGATTATTAATCAATGTCTTATTGTTTCAGTATTGTTATTACCTACGCTGCGACCCAGAATATCTAATCTTTCACAACAAAGCCATAATGCTATTCGACTTAACCTGTAATTACTATTGGGGACTACGAAGTTTGCTGTGTCAGCTAGTATTAAATATAACATAGGGAAATGTGACAATAGTTTAAGGTTCTTATACATCATTTTAAAGCTTATTTAATGAAAAAGATTACCCAGTAATTGAAGCTTTCACATTTTCAAGGTTAAAATAAAGAATGTTCTTATCTATTAGCTTAAAATCAACAAGCTAATCTTATTTAATATTTAACAACTTCAATAATAATAAAAATTAAATAATGTAAAAAAGGGTTTTCGAAATAATATATTCAGTATTTCTTTCATGTCACCATTATTTTGAAAAAGTTGACCTTACTCCTATACTTGTGGAGGTTTTAACACTTATAACTAAACACCCTGTATATAAAGATTGTATTTACGAATGTATTCAAATATGTTTTTTGTAATCAAGTTATTATTTATTTCTAGATCATTTACGCCAGTATCATATATCTTTAAACTTTTTGGATAATTTCAATCACTTAACTATAAAACACAAACGTTTTAAAGGAACGTACATTGTACACTTGTACATTTGTTTACCATGCTTTTTTTATTTAAGTTTGTACCATTTGTTAATTTTTTACTAGTAAAAACATTTCTGTCTTCAGCTTTGCACTTTTATAGACTGAATTATGCTGCAAGCTCTTGAAAGCCGAAGATAGAATCAAATTCCAAATGCTAATGCATCATCATATATCATACTACCTTTTTCTAATAAGTTTTATTGTTACCTCCATAGATTTTTTTAGTTGCCTAGATGTTCCATTGGAAGTGCAACATCTCTCATAGGTATGTCAAAACATAAAAATATAAATCGCAAGACCTTGAAACGTACAGTGCATAAAAAACATCCAAATAAATGATGGGACAATCATAACAGCTAGTACCCTATCCTTAATAGAAGACTTTTTTTGAATAAAACATGAAAAACAATTTCAAAAAGATTTCAAATAATAAAACTGTCCTTCCCCTTTAACTTTTTTATTTAGTTGAGAGTATGCATTGTAAATTTTACTTGTTTGTGCAAATAGACGATACACAAAACACACCAAAAGAACACTCATTCAACCTAATCTGATGGTTATTTGAGATATATTATTTTGTTTCTTTGGTGATTTTGCATTAGTTTCTGGTGGTGAAAGGAAAATCAGCTAGATATTATGAGCTGATATATAGAGTATATACGAACTATATATGAAGTATAACCAGGAGTTCTGCTTGGACTGCTAGTGTTCTCCATGTTGACGCTGTTTCCCTGTGTTTACAGTGTCATCACCCATCGAGAGCCCGAGCGGTGACGGCGAGATGATATCTCGGCAGTGCAGCTCGCTCGTCAGCCTACCCACATTCGTCCGCAATGAGGAGAAGGTTCCGCTGGAGGTGCTGGAGATGCTGACCACGCACAAGCACCTCTACGCCGTTCTGTTGCACAACTATCCGAGCCTGCTGATATCCAGTCGCAGCTTCAGTGATAGTGGGCGGCTCCATGAACAACAGGTACAAGATTCACATTAAATGAAATGAAAACGATAAAAATGGAACATAGCACTATAGAAGCAAGTACAGTAGAACCTCGATTAACCGTCACCCTCGGGACCGAGACCATGACGGATAACAGAAATAATAATAGCACCGATACAACTTAGCACTTAGACAGTGTTTGATGTGGCAACATCGAAATTCACTGCCTTGCATGTTATAACGGCGACATTGTAAGTCCTAATTAATTTTCATAATTGCTGTGCAGTACTTTCTAATTTCTAATGTTTCTAATTTTTCTGAGAAGAAGTACCAGCGTTTAATAACTTATTATTTATTGTCGAGTCCCAAAACTACACGTTTCCGATTCTCAGCCATAACAGAAGTCCATTACACACTACGTATAAACAACATTATCAACAATAAACGGTAAAGCACGTAAAACACTACTAGGCATTGCATTTGAAATCGGCAATAACTTTAGATCACTGTAGCAAGCACCATACTGAACTGAAACAAAACAGTAGCAGTGGAATGCAGAAGACAGTGTAAGGGATTAACCAGCTGGATCACTACCCTTGTCGCCAATGATACACGCACATGTACAGTACAGTTGTCACTACTCATCATAGAGCCTCAACAGACGATCCGGCTCAGCGCTGATGCGGAAACATAATTTTTTTGCGCTAGCGGGGTGGCGGTTAATAGAGACTGACTGTTGAAAGGGTGAAGGTTAATCAAGGTTCTACTGCTGATAATAATAATACAGTAGAGAGTCGATTATTCGAACAATAGAGGATTAAGGGTTTTTGGATAACTGAATTTTCGGACAGTCGATCACAGACGGGAAATTGATGTTCATTGCACATAACGAAGAATGAAACGATTTTTTAATTTACTTTTTATAATATGATACTGAACTCACAAAAGATACAAAGAACTATTTATAAAGTAAAAACATTCTGAGCTTAAAAACAATTCAAAAGAAAAAAGTTCTTTGAACATCAATTCAGCACTCAAATGCGAGTTAAGTGTCGTTGGCAGCACTAGGCTGCTACTACCGCCAATGGTTTAATTCAAGTTTGGCGTGCGGTTTCATTTTTAACTGTTTCGGTTAACCAGCGTTTCAGATAACCGTGCTTTGGATAATCGGCGCTCTATTGTATATTGTTTATTCTGTGACAATGTATAAATTTCATAGAATGCGTCAGATAAAATAGTCAGGGGCAGTGAAAATAATGAAAATCCGTCCCAGCAATAAACAGATTTTTAGTTAACCTAAGATTTAAGAAAATGAGATTAGTTTGTTTGCAATAACTTTTCCAGCAACTCAATGGTCGTCCACGGGACCAATTGTCAGCCAGATTTGTTGCAAATAATGCCCCCGTGAGTCCTCTGGCACGCACCCCTGCTACAGAGGGAACTCGCAGCCCCACTACAGCCCACGCCGATGATGGTATCACTGAGGCCAGCCCCCTGCGAGGCAATAAGCAGACGACGCGGCTACCTACAGCCAGCTACCTCAAGGATCTCAGGGTCCATAGGTGAGAGAGATCTCTTAGTTACCATCGGGAGTATTTGATTTAAATTTATTGCGCCAGAGGTGCTTTTAGATGCCGATTGAAGATCCAATTTTTTTAGTTCTTGAATGAAGTAAACTTTGTAGTAGTGGAATGAACTTTTTGTATTCAAGAGTCTTAATCTTAATATATGATGATGCACCTGTTATTATTTTATCATATATTTAGTGAAATAAATACAGTATTGCCTGTTCATTGACTGGCAAGGTGGCTTGTCCTGTAATCCAGCTTCTTGGAGGTAATGAATTGTGGATAGTTGTGAGTGTTAGTCAGTGGATGTGGTTTTCTCTTGTGTGGATTAATGTCTGCCCTATTGAAAACTACGTTCATCCGTCAAGACCATCCTCATAATTAGACCAGTTTGTAATTCAGATGCAAAAGTGGTTTGAATTCCATAAACTGTAGGTTCTTTATATGCCATTAGCTGTTGGGTTATTAATTAACAGTTCTGTCTAAGGAACATATCAGCCTCTGTCAGTAATAAGACTACAATATTGTGCCACAATCATCTCATAATTTCTCATTCATACTTGGCTTAAAATACCTACATAGGTTGGTCTCCATTTCAGTTAACACAATCAGTGGTGATAATATTTTTGTATGCCAAGCCCTGTACTACTTTTAAAAATTAAATGAATGTGATGAGGATCTTTCAATTACATTGTGAAGGAACAACTACATACAACATTCACGTCAAACATAACCTTGAAACTGCTTCAATGGGTCCATAACCAGTGAAAATTGGTGCACGCACTTACGCATCATCTGCATATGGGATGAACACGAAGTGACGCTTTTATGTGTGATTCGTGTCAACGCTTTAAAAGTATAAGTAAAGTTTTGCCTACAGTGGATATAATGTATAATCCACCCTCAGAATTATTTTCAATTAATGTAAATTTATTATTTTTCTCAGGGAATTTATAAGATCCTAAACTGTGAAACATAAATCTTATCTTTGTATCATAACATCCAATTTCTTAAGAAAAGTACTGTCTGGTTAATAATTACAAGACAGCTAGAGTTGTTTCAAAACAGAGTGTACTTTTAGACCTCATGAAAGAGATCCTTTATTCATTATATTCAAGTCTAAAATCCAGAATTATATATCATATGAAAATATAAATATTTGATTTTATTTTGAGTCACAAACTGTAATTGAGCCAAAAACCTGAAGGATCTGGAATTGGAAATGGTCATCCCAAATTATGCATACTTGTACTTATTGTTGGCAGGCACTCACTAACGTACCGTGGTGCCATGTTAAATATCAACCGATACCGGCTGAGGGCTTCATCTTGCCCCGACATATATCGAAACTCAATGACAACCATAGCCAAAGAAAAATCTGAGGTAAGATCATTCATTGCTGCTAGTCTTAGCATACATGTATAGATTTACATATTGCATTTAAAAACTTAATAAATCATGTTTTCTTACCCTATTAAGATGAACTAATTTTAATAATCTGAAATCATTTATGGTCAAAGCGTTATTTGACAAAAACCCCAAAGATACAGGATATCTCTTGTTTGTGTGTTCTTCCCGCTGAGCTGTTTAAGCTGTATAGAATGAGTGAACTGTATGGCTTGTTCGCAGCCAGCTTATTTGATTCTCTTTTACTTCATTGAAATGATTAGTATACTACAGTTGACTCTCAATAAGCTGACAGTTATGGGACCAAGGGGGTGAGAGATTACCAATGTTGGATACAAATGTTGGATTACCGAAGGTTAGTTCATTTTTACTAAATTTGTCTGTTTGAGTTTAGAAAATTAATTATTGACTCTTTATTTTGTATACTCTTCAATATCAAAGGTCTAGAATTATCAATTTAGGAATTATATTTCACAAGAAAATATTTTAAAATCCTCATAACACAAAAATCAGTACAATACACTGTAAACAAACGTCTGGACCTATGACTTATTTGGTGAGAAATGCGGCTAGATGCAGCAACGGATTATTGAGCGTGTCAGACTATTGAGAGTCAACTGTATATAATTTCATCTCTAGTGAAGTTCAATTATTATAGAACAACAATCTTTAGACTAATTAATTGATATTGATCAACACGCAAGCGTTATTCCCATCAAATATTATATGAGAAATCTGGGTCACTTTAACCACGGACGGGGAGCGGTATCTCCGTCATGTTGAATTTGTGAACTTCAGGTACACTTTTATCAGAAATTATAAAAGATATGGAGTAGAAATATTTTATCTATATTACCTTATGTATTGTAAACCTACAGCACTAGAATCATTAATCATTTTTAATTGCTGAAAATATATTATTTTTAAACCAATATTATTTTTTAGATTTTTCTACATTCAAAAATTAGTTTCTCAGCAACAAATATTTTCAATGCAATAATTCTAGTACTGTAGCTGGTATTATATAGTTGTACATGCATTACAAATTTCAATTCCCCATTTCTTACAGATCCTGAAAAAAGTGTACCTTAGTACAAAAGAAATCGATCATCGGTAAATGAGCCATACAGCGCATTGAACATTAAAATCGAGACATTTAGTATTAATTTATTTAAAAATAAAATTTAGGTAGAGTAGAGTACAACGATACTATATTCAATATAGTTTTAACTGAAAGAAAATGTATTTGCAACATTGCTTTTTGTAGAACCTTACCTACCGTCGATTGAACAACGGTAAACCTTTGAGGATTAAATTATTACTTACACTATTGAGTGTGTCTACAAATTTTCATGGAATTTTGACCAAAAATAAAAATTTTATCTTAGAAAAGTTGATACAACATATTTTGTTTTTGTTCACAACAGTAAATGAACAGACGATCAAATAAACATTATTCATAGACATTGTTAGTTATTTTTAATAAAATTACTGTAAGAAAAATGCTTTGTACTTAGCAAATATTTTCTTAATCCACACACAACAACAAAACCGAACAGCTGATCAATAAATGCTATTAATTTAGACTGAAAATATAAAGGTTTTTCTATAAACACCAAATGTTTTACACTCTTATTTTTATACTATAAATAATATTTAACATTTCTCCGGGCCTCTCTAGTTCATAAGTTTTGTGGAATTACTGACAAAATTTCTCAAATTGAAACCTCCTTTTTTGCAAATATCTATAACTCCTTCTGCTAAGCTTATAGCGTCTTCTAAGGTTTCTCTGCTGTCAAGATAGTCGTCCATATAAAATTGCTCCTTAATGGCTAACGCAGCTTCTTGATTTTAACTTCCATGTTTTTCTGCGTTTCTTCTCATGACATAAATAGCACTTGTTGGCGAACAAACTGCTCCAAAAATCATCGATGTCATGCGCCACTCTTCCAAGTTTCTATTTTCTCCTCACCAAAGAAAACGCAGAGCTTCTTGATCTTCAGGAACAATCTTTACTCTCAAGAACATTTCTTCAATGTCTGCAACAAAGGCTATTTTACATTTTCTAAACAGGAATAAAATGCCCATAAGATTATTGAACATATTAGGACCAGGAAGGAGATTGTCATTTAGGCTTTGACCACTTGATTTCGATGCAGCATCGAAAACAAACCGGAATTTGTCTGGTTTCCTAGGGTTGTGAACAGCGAAATGAGGAAGGTACCACGTCTTATTACACTTGTGTTTTAAATCGTTAAGGTTTACTTTTTGTGCATATCCCTTTTCCTCGTAGTTTGCTATTTGCTGTTGATATTGTTGGCATAACTTTGGGTTTTCTTTCAATTTATTTTCAACATAGTTTAATCGCCGCCATGCAACAGACCGGCTTTCTGGTAATTTAGGATTCTCTTCTCTCCAAAGCAAACCAACTTGCCATTTGCCGTCTTCAGTTTGAGAACATGTTTTTTCAAGTATGTTTTCAGCTCTGATTTCCTCTTCAGTTTTTTTACACATCTGAACTGAACAGTCAACAAAATCTCGTTCAAAACTCTTTCTAACCAAAGTATCCAACTCCTTCATTTCGGTATTGATCTCATTTTTGAACATAACAAAGTCAGTGTCCACTCGAGTCTGATAATGTATTTTTCCAGTAGGACCATTTATTGTCCATCCGAGTTTTGACTTCAAAGCGATGGGTGCATTGGCTGGTCCAATAACGACTTGCGTAGGCACAGTATAGTGTACGTGTTCATGGCCGATCAACAGCCGGGGCCTTCCACGATGAAAAACGTTTTCAGAAATTTGTTGCAGATGAGGCCATTTTTCCTTAATTTTTTTTATGTTTATGGACTGTATTGGTAACTGTAAATCTCTTAAGGTTTTTAAATTTTCTAGGTTGGATTGCTCTCCTTCATCATTGACAATCTTTACCGAAACAGTTTTAGAAAGATTTTCAGTGCAAGTCGACCCATCAGTCCAAGAGAATGATAGCGGTATTGTTGGTCCATCAAGATTGAGTTCATCTGCCAAACTTTTTTCTATTACAGATATTGTGGAGCCATCATCAATCAATGCAAATGTGTTGACTTTCTTACCCTTACTTCCGATTAATGTTACTGGAAGAACTCGTAAGAGTACTCTATCAAGAGATTCATCTTGATATCCAATATGATCCTTTACAGGCACCATAATTGTCTGATTTTTAGTTAAATCTATGTCTTTATTCTTTTTGTCATTCTGCTTGGTAGATTCGTGCAGTAAATTGTGGTGATGATAGACACATCCATCCAACCCACACAATCCTTTTTTTCGACACTGGGTTGCTCTGTGGCCTGTTTTTAAACAGTTAAAGCAAACCTTATTATTTTTCACTAGTTCCCATCGGCTTTGTAGATCTTTATTCTGAAAATACTTACAGTCTGCCAAATCGTGGCTGTCTTTTTTACAACAAAGGCACTGCCTTTTCTTAAACTTATTGTCCCTATCTTCATGCAGTAACACAAAATTCTTTTGGCCAGACTCATATTTTACTGGACCTTTGTTGCTGTTTCCAGCTAGAGAAGCAGAACTAGAAACACAAATTGTTGCTGCTTCGGCTACGGATGACAACCATGCTGAGAAAATATCCAGCCCTATTGGTTTCCTTGCCTCAGTTTGCTGGGACGTAACATACATTCCCCAGTTGAGTTTTATGTTAGTGGACAATTTTTCTGTAAGCTCTTCTAAAAGCTGCGGATTAAACAAATAATGCTCCTGCTCGAGTGACCTAACAGTTACTACAAGATTACGCACCATGTCACTAAATTCAATTAAAGTATCGGGTTTGTAATCTTTTGTTGAAGGTCTGTTTCTCACGCTTTCTATTAAGCTCTTAATTATTACTTCTGGGCGTCCAAAGCGACGCTCTAATAAATTTATAATCTCAGGCACGTTTTCTGGGTAAATTAAAAGGGCAGAAACAATTTCTTTAGCTTTACCAATCAACGATTTTTGTAATCTTTGAAGATTTTTAAGATCAGTATAGTTGTTAAAGTCAGTAGAGCGCTTAAACTCAGCAATCCATGCCGGCCACTGACTCAGGTTTCCATTGAAATCAGGAAGAGCAGACAAAACCCTAGCACGGGGCTCTTTCCCATCTGTATTAAGCAAATTTGTTAAGGAGTGATCATCTCGAGGTTTCCAATATCTAACATCTCGAGGCCTTACACCAAACTGCTCAAATCGGTCTGGAAAGGGGTTTTGAGACTTTTTGATTTTAGAGTTACTCACAGGTTTATTTACCCAAGGATTAAACCGATCATCTTGGGCATCAGTAATAAGTATTTTGGATGTACTCACCGATTTGTCGACCCTAGGCTTTGACTGATCATCTAGGTGGTCATCAGTCGGCTCATCCATTATCTTCACGGTGTTGTAGACAAACCTCTGTGCTTCATCATCATGAATCATTTCATTTTCATTATCTTGCATCCAAAAAGTAACAGCTCCTTTCGTCGGTATAGGTTTTTCAATTGATGCGAGAGAAGGCCTAGAAGTGGTACTAGCTCTTGAGGAAGATCTGGAGTTAATTGCTGATAATCTTTCTTCCATTATTCTTTTCTTCAATTCAAACTCCTTTCTTTTAGCTTCTTCCTTCACTCTGGCTTCTTAAATTTTAGCCCGAGCTTCTTCAATTTTAGCCTTTGTATTAGCTTCTGCACAAGCTATTGCGATAGCTGTTTCCTCTTCCTGAATCTTTATGAGTTCATTAAAAACATCAGCCACCTCTTCGTCTCCTCTGCTAGTATTTTTACTTTTAATAGATGTTTTTTTAGAAGGAGGGTTGGAGAGTACACTCATTGTAGTAGCATCTAGGCCAACTTTTAGAATTTCTTTATTTTCCTTTTTCTTTTCTTTTTTAGTACAAGATCTTGTTGTCATTCGAGAGGCAGGTTCTTTACTTGACATTTTTTTTAACGATTCCCGGGTTTCGGCACCAAAATGTTAGTTATTTTTAATAAAATTACTGTAAGAAAAATGCTTTGTACTTAGCAAATATTTTCTTAATCCACACACAACAACAAAACCGAACAGCTGATCAATAAATGCTATTAATTTAGACTGAAAATATAAAGGTTTTTCTATAAACACCAAATGTTTTACACTCTTATTTTTATACTATAAATAATATTTAACAGACATTATAGTAAAAAATAAAATAACGAAATAGACATTATTCATTTCTGGATCTAAAATGAAATGAGTTAGATTGTAATGTGCCAGAGAGCATGTATTATACGTAAACCTACTAACTTCGAAGTACTAGCTACTGCAGTACTAGCATCAGTGCGGTCTTTTTTGACAATAACTGTACCAACAAGTCGTACCGGTCGGTACAGTCGGTAACAGTACCAGTGTATCGTCAGTCGGTCCGATAGGGGTCCGATCTGGTCAAAGGGTTAGGTTTTGATTTGGACACAGTAATGTATTTCCGAAGGTTTGTTTAAGTGGATTATGTACTTTGGTACAGTTTGTACTCTCAATTATTGATCAATTGAAGTCCGTAGAATAGACCATTAGGGATCCTTACTGTTCATTTACTATGCTGGAGGAATATTTACCACTAAGAGAGCCTTCTACTGTGTTAAATGGTATGAACCTTTACCCGGCTTTGTTTTGGGGTTGATAATTTTTTTAGTGTTTTTTTTGTAATGGCTAAGATTTCATCTTAAATGAAGGAATTACTTACCTCCTTGTGTAATCTATTCTTGTGGTTGAAGTGGTCCACAGGGCTGTGGGAGTTGTGGTACCTGTTGGCTGACATGCTTGATTTCTCCCACTTCTCCAACCCTCGCTTCCTACTGTTTGCCGTGTCCAACTTCCTACTGTACACATGGTACGACGTGCCATATGTCTACCTCGCACACAATGCCATACAGATGGGCTTCTCTGAGACGGATGCCAGCTTCCTCATCAGTGTCATCGGCATACTCAACATGGTTGGCGAAGTGAGTATATACTGGATATACTATACTAGCGTTACCTGCCGTGCGTTGCTGCACATGACACTGCACCCTTTATGCCCTATGGGTCGAAGCAATTTGGTATATTTAATTCTAATAACCTAAATCAACTATAGTAACATTTCCACTACAATAAATTTGTTTGTTTGCAGTGTTTTGTTTACATTTGAATAAATGACAGTTTAAAGAAACTTATTTGAATTTAAAATTTAAAAAAATTAAGAAAAATTATTTAATCACAGCTTTTAATTTTGTAAACACAAAATTTACAAAAACTGACCCTGCACCCTTTTATGCCTTCTGGGTCGGTTCCCTTTGGACAGATTTGCACCAAACTTCACAGAAACCATCCTCAAATCATGTTTAATAATGTCTGAAAGTTTCATTACAATCTTCAAGCAGTTACGAACTCTATAGGCAACATACATACAATGATACATACTTCCTCACTTCCTCTTATATATAATATTAAGATTCAAATGTTATCTTGACAGTTAACATACAACAAATTTTACTAATGATGAAAATTCACTAATATAATATTGTTTACTTTAAAAAAATAATAATTGCTTTATTGTGATGTACAACAAAATATTTAATAATGCGAATTCTGTTAACTGGCAGAATTTAAATATCAAGTTTGAATTTTTGTTAACAATCTCTTCGAGTTATCTATCAAGTCTGTCAAAGTAACCCAACAGTTGAGTGAAACAGTGTCGTTTTTGGATATTTACGATAGAAAAGTTTGATTTCCAATTAACTTCTCAAAGGAAAAGGCTTTAACTATCTAAATTACTGTTCAAATTTGACATAACACTTTAGACTTATTAACACATGAATCTCTAGGGACTGAGAAATATAAGATGAATTTTGAATGAAATATGATTTTGGATATCCCAAGTTGAACTATCTGGACATTAAGGTGAGTGATATTTTAGTACAGGCCCATTCAATGTGTGCTGTTGACAGATCGTGCTGGGCTGGGCTGGGGACTGCGCCTGGGTCAACGCGGGGCTGGTCTACGCCCTCTCCATGGCACTATGTGGCGCTGTTGTGTCCATGATCCCTCTCATCTACTCATATGAGCTGTTATGCGCCCTGTCTGGAGCATTCGGACTCTTCATCGCTGCCAACTACTCTTTAACATCCATCATCCTCGTGGAGCTCATCACTCTGGAACGGTTCACCAATGCCTATGGGCTGCTTCTACTGGTGCAGGGTGTCGCCAATCTAGTGGGACCTCCGCTGGCAGGTATGTTGCCATTCATGTTTCTGAAAATGGAATTGTTCATATGATTTCTGATGGATAGAATAAAATAATTATGAATCTAGTTTGGGGACATAAGAGATTGTTTCTTGTCACTCAAAAATTATGAAAGTGGTTTTACCAAAAAGTGTTTTTTTTTATTTAAGTCAGTTCTGTAATACAGTAAACCCTCTCATATCCGGATCTCTCATATCTGGACCTTCCGATATCCGGACGTGATTTTGAAAGAATGCAAAAATTTAAAATTACTCTAGGAGGTCAATGTTTGTTAAACCAGTAGACGCAAACGATGTGTGTAGGCCGGTTAGTAGCGCGCTGATCGCCAAACGCGGGGTTGAAGCCATGTGGATAGCGGTAATGTTCAAAAGCGGAATGGGGAAACGATGAGTCACCCTAGTCCCTAGTGCTACTGTCTGCATTCTGTGCTATCTGGTGCAAGGTCACCGACTTACGAAACAATAAACCTCCCAACCCCACCTGTTCGTACCCACCCCAATAGCCAAGCCAACGGATCTAGTGTACTGTAGTGACAACACCTGCCTCCTTGGTCAGTGTCGCCTTTGTTTTGCTTCAGTGACCTGGTCTTTCTTGTAACAGTTCGTTTTAGTTTCGGGTAGGAATAAGTTATATGGCCAGAAAAAGAAATGAGTTGTCATTACGATGGAGAAAAATTGTATCACTCTAGCACTGTACCACTTTGTACTGTATTATGTGATTTTTAGAGTTTGCATATTATTAAAGTACCGTAAATCGGTCTAATCTCGGACAGGGGGTCTAATCTCGGACAACGGTGCAGACTTTTATTAAATTAGATCCTACAAACTCGCCTGACAAGATAAATGCCAGTTCATTGCATAAATAAAATTACCAAAGCATGACGTAAACAGCTATGTGGGAGTTGAAATGATTCTTGCATTTCTTTCGTCGTCAGTTACAAGTTTACCAACTGCTCACTTCTGGCGAAAAATAAATCCTTGTCCGACTAAGGTCACAGACTTTTAAAATATGAGCACCAATATATTATAAGTTATACCATACGAAAGTTAAATTTATCGCGATCAAGAATATAACTTTTTCTTAGATATTAAGCAACTTGAAAAAATATATTCGCTATAAAGTTAAACCAGTTCAATTCCGGACACTCAGAGCGGGGAATTTTATCCTGTAGCTTGATACTGTTACGTGCCTGATATACGTCATTGAGTTCCTAATTCCTAATTTGTAGTTCCTAATTATCGTAAAAATCCAAAGATTTTGATATTAAATATAGTTTATTCTTCCTCTGTTCAGTGAGTCTTTATTACTCTTGGTCCCACTCCCCTCCCCACCCTACCACTCCCAGCAGATGAAAATGACCTTAGAAAAATATAGGTAGTAGAGTAACAAACAGATGATGCATTATTTGTGTCCGGAGTTGGACAGTAAAGGTGGGATAGCGATAAATATTGTTATTTTACTTGGTGTCCGGAATTACAACGTTTTACAGTGTAAAACCGGACATTTTATTTTATTTTTTATTTTTTTAATATGACAAATGGAATGACGTAACAGCATAGGAATATAACAAATGAAACACGATAAATTTAATGGTAATATTTTTATTTGGGTATATTAACCTACAAATTAACTACGGCCCTAAAACTAAAAAATGGTGTCCGAGATTAGACCAGGTCAGTGTAGTTTTTTTATTTAATATCCGGATGTTTTATTTCTCTCTCATATCCAGATTTTTTGCTATCCGGATCGGCCGTCGCCACATTAGTCCGGATATGAGAGGGTTTACTGTATGTCAAAACTTTAACTATAACAACACCAATATCAGTTGTATTTTTTTACTTTTTATCAGATAGTTTTCTTACCTCTCTCCCACATCTTCTTTATTATTGTCAGAATATAATAATTCTTGTAATAATTGGGTACAGGCCTTTTAAATTATCATCTTAACATTTTACCTATTTTCACAGGTTGGTTGTATGACATCACTGGCAGCTATGATTTGCCGTTCTACCTGGCCGGCATTTTCATTGCCATGTCAGGAGGACTTCTCGTCATTCTTCCAATCATCCACAAGATCCAAAGTTTACGTAGAACAAGTGATAAATCAAAACTATCATCCAATCATGTTTGATCTGCAGTATTCTCTTTAGCTGACATTAAAATACAATCTTTGTAAAGGTGGTATATAGTGATTCAGATTCAGGTTGTCAAGACTGTATGGAAAGTTAAAGCCCACTAATTATTTTTACTGGGTTAGGTTGTATTGGGTAGGTAGGTTAACAGCGTGATTTTTAATTTTCACCTCTTGCTATTTGCTAGTATTGTAATTCTACCATATACTTGTAATTTGAATTTGAATGAATTTTATTTTTCAACGTTGTTAATGAGTCTCCAAAAAATAAACTTAATATATTTTTAAAATATTGAATGTTTTAATTATTAATCACTCGTGTTTGATTGGAACTTAAATTTGACTCACTGTTTACCCCAAATTTGAAAAGTATAGTGCCATTTGAACCTAGTGACATTAATGGTTTGAATATTAATAACTCACTAGTTGCATGTAAAACAACAATTGCGGAGTAAGATAGCGTAGGGATTATACTTCCTAGTTATACAATTGTTACGTTGTTGATGAATATAAGTCTTCCCAGTTTCCTCGTATGGTGTCATGACTAGTTTTTAGTTTTCAATTTGATTGTTAATTGTTTCATAGTGAAAAATGTAGTGTGACCATTGTCTTTGATCGCTGTTAATCATGTCATCATCATATAATATTATTTCTTATTTTATTCTTTGCAGGAGATGAACAACTTTTTGAATATTTAGCTGTATGTTCGGTTTTTTGTGTTCCTGCTTTCCAATACTTTGTGAAATATTTAAAGCAGAAATTACCAGCGTACCAGTTTTTGTTAAATCTCCATTAGGTGATACCATCATTTCATAACTGTTTTATCACTTAAAACCAAATAGTTGAATAGAAATGTGGTAATCAATATAATTAGGTTTTGCCATTATTCCTTAATGTTTTGGTCTTCTCAACTCTTCTTTAATTTTAAGAAAAAATTTTTGCTTAGTCCCTTTTACCTAGATGATATTAGGGTAAAGTTACCATGTACATCCTTAAACATTTTTATCAAATGGATTGTAGCTTATAATATTCTGAAATTAAAATGTATAAGATGTTTTTATTGGTGATCATTCATACAAATATTTCTATTAGGTATTACAATAGTTTTTTAAAATTCATAAACTTAATTTTTTATTTAATTTTTCAGCAAATTTGATTTATATAAAGAATTGCTTGGTTCCCATGTTCTTTCAATTTAGGTATATTTCATTCAGAATAAAATAAATCAGCATCAGATACAAGTTAAACCAGTTTCACATCTTGGTAGAACTTCAAGACAGCTTTTGGTCAAATAAATGTTTACAGAAAAACTCTTGAGGAGCACCTGATGATTTTGGGTGCAAGTAGACCCAGTATTGCAAATGTTCATAAATATAGGCTACACACTTCTAATTCTGTGCTTTTTTACATGGTACCTCTTAAGCCAAATATCGATTAAGTCACTCTTAACTGTAACAAACACTCAATAAGTCAAAGTTATGCCATTTTACCACATAAATATTAGCTGAATAATTGTATATTATTACATTATACATTTAAGACTGATTTTATTGTGTTTTTTAGGTTCTAATTATGTCTTTAGAAGAATTTTTTTATCAATTAATTTTTAGTCCTAGAATTTATTGTTTCTTATAGTTTCACTCGATTAAATATTATATTTTCTCCTTTTAGTTTCTAGGTATTGTTAACATTTGTATTTTGAGTCCATTAGTTTAGTAGGTACCTTTTGTGTTTCTTACAGTAAAATTATATCAGTCTCGATGATTTTTACCAATAATTTTACAATTTGCTACCACACTGCAAAAAATCTGTTTCATCTGTTTCAAGAATCAACTATTGTGATTGATTTATTAACCCTTTAAGGAGTATGGACGTCACATGATGTCCAATTTGGGTTTGCCCAGAGGATTAGGCCTAATGTTGAAAATCTGAAAAAATTACTAAAAGAGTGAATATTAAAAAAATTACAATAACATGTTTATTTCATACAAATAAGCGTGAAAATCATAAAAACATTTTTTTAATTATTAATAAAAGAAGTTTTTTTTATTTCAGTAAGGACGTAATATGACATCCTTACTCAATTTTTTTTACTTTTAGCACACTCTTTAAAGGGTTAAAATATGATTAAATAAATGAACATATAAATAAATAAATGAAAATTGTTAACCTTTTTGAATTAAATTCCGCTTCTCTAAGGTTTAGAAATAATTGACAGATATGTTTGTGTTTAAAAAATATAGTATTCATCTCATAATAGTTTAAAATGTGATATATCTGCATCAGTACTAGTGAATAAAGTCCTGAATACTTGTTAAGAGTTGATGCTGATCCCGTAAGAATTACGTTTTATAAAAACTGAAATATTTTAAGTTTATCAGGTACATTAAAATTAAAATCTGTTGTAGATGTGTATGTTGGATGGACCCAATGATGAATATTTTAGTAAAACATATAACTGATTTAATATCCTTTTTACACTTCATACAATGTTTCTCATGTCACTGGCGTCATCCAGTCCACAAGCGTTCGTTCGGTCCACCGTCTCCCCACTTTGGTCTGATGGGGAGGGTGAGGGGGAGACGCTCCCAGACAGTGCTCTGCGGAGTTAGGTTAGGTTGGTTATTGATGGTATCAATTTATAAAATAAATAAATAAAATTAAAACACGGTGGATCGATCACTTTGTGGACTGATTGCTTAGACCCCATGTCATTAATCTAATCTAATTATATGGTTCAAAATACCTGCTTTGAATGAACAATGAGAATAACTTATGGTTTACATAGATAATTTGTTGATGTCACTCACTAATACCTCCTAAATGAAATTTTTATTTTGGGACTTTTTATATCAGAAGCATATACTTATAAGCATATATGTGTTTGTATTGTTGAAAGTGTATCATTTAAAAAGATATCACTGTTAATCACAGTAAGTAATTTATTCACCTAATACTAGTTAGTTCATTTGAATCATCCAGCTGCTTTGACAAGGTACAAGGGCAGGTGCTCCTCCATTTGGTATTCGCCAAAGCCATTTTTGTAGTTCCTCATTTTCTTGTGTAAATACGAGATTGTAGAACCGTTGTAAATAATCTGACAAAACGTTTTCGTTTTGTTCCCGGATACTATTACAATTTTATAAATTGTTCAATTGTGTATAGACATAGTATATGATCAATTTGGTGAGTAGTTTATACTCGCTGTTGGTTTCCCCTACCAAAGGCGAGTACTAATACACTATAATACTATTGTAGTGTATTAGCTTGCTTCGAGTAACTTGTAGTGTGTTTGTAAAGAGTGTTCAATCTAAACTTCATTCATGTAGTATGTGAAGTAAAGCTCCTCCCACTTCAATCACAAGAACCACATTATTTATTGCTGTTGGGTTTTGTTGATTATTTTATTTCGTTTTGATTTCATGTAATTAATGGCGAGATATTCATGAAAACATATGACTTAGATCCCTTTTATGCTTGCGTTTTCGAACAGACAATAAAAAACGTATGCCCTTAAAACATCGGAAGGGGGAGCTCGCTGGTCTAGGGGTAGAGCGCGGGGCCTTGGTGCCCATGGTCCCGGGTTCAAATCCCGCCAATCACCAATGGCTTTTCGCTATGTGAAAATGCAGCAACCAACAAAGGGGTGCGCAAAAAGCCGCTACGGTTGAAGTACTTTGGGAGTAATCCGCCCCTTTCAATAAAATAAAAACATTGGAACAGCTGTAAAAGACAATTGATAGTGCATAAATGGATTCGGTCCTGGAAATGTAAATTTGTTTATCCGTTAAAAGACGTATGCATAAAAGGGCTCTCATTTGCAACGGTTCTTTTCACCTACTTTGGTTTGTGATGGAGCTGCTTTTTACATTCTCAGTGAATGAAGTATTTAAAGTGTTCCAACGTTTTTGTTTCTGAGGCCGGATATCACATACAGTCAGTTAATCAATTATTGTTATTTGTTATGTTACTATTCAACGGTCGTTCAATTATTAAATCTTCCTACAAAAATACATTAGGTCTTTTAAGGAGTAAGAAACTAATGTGGTAACGTTTAATCAATTATAATGACGACTTACAGTGTACAACAAACACATGTATGTGTGGTGCAAGTAACTTGCTGGATTCCACCTACTTGGCACTCCGTGTATACCAGAGTCCCGGTATCCGAACTAATTGGGACCGAACCCTGTATTTTAGACCTAAACGGTCTAAAATAATTTAGCCCAATTAACTTACGTCTTATCACAGTTCATATATAGGTTTGTCCACTAGATGTTTTGCCTGAGCGGCATCAAGTGTTCCTGCAGATACGTTCTATCCGTTATGGACTCATCATTAAAAATAAAAAAAACAAGACACACCCATCGACACATAAAAACGAACAGTGCTGTCTGTAGACCTACTTTTTACGTGATCACAGTCATTGCTGGAGATGAACTCTAATGTTGGAAAAGTTAAAGTAGTTCGCCGAAAAACGATGATTTAGAGTTGGACCGTGAGAATCGAATTTATTGTGATGCACTGTGGATGTAGCTAGACATCGCCCTACGTTATCTCGAGCAACAGTGTACAGCTATATCCGAATACTTGGTGCTAATGTTATGATATGATGGCGCAACTTTTTAATGGCTCACAGGATATCTTTGTTACGTTGAAAGACGATAACTGGATTCTTATGTTCCGAAAAGAGTTATTGTATATTATTAGCATTGTGTATGCGGTAATGTAAAATTACATTGGTGTGTCCATGCTGTAGATTAAAATGTTATAATTGAGATTACATTTCTTAGTTTTTAATTTAAACTCAGTAGCCTATTTCCCCATCTGATTGTTCGGATTAGCTAGATGTTCAGATTACCAGGGTTTGGTTAACCGGGACTCTGGTGTGCCTATCAGACTTAACTGGGTAACAGTTAACCCTGGTCAAGTGTCGTGGTGGCCAAGCGATTACAAGGTGTAGTGCAATGACGATTGAACAGGGTTGGGTCTAATTCCCATCAATGAGTATCCTGATTTAAGCTTGATTAAGATTATTATTACGACAGGGTCAAGTTTAACAGTTTACAGCATTAGGTTTGAGTACAGATTATATAAAGCTTCTTTTAATTATTATAAGTATTGAGGTCACAAACTTTTATTTATTTGATTTGACATTTCTTGTGCAAAATATGGATATGTTTAAAGAAAATAATCCATACAATATAACATGGACATATAAAATCTACCATTAAAAAAGTATGAGGACCTTTTAACACAGAAAAAATTTAGTCCTCTTTGGCTCAATTACAATGACTGATAAACACATAGTTACTGGATCCCAAAGGTTAAGAAATAAAAATAATTCTACTACCTAAACTTTTATTTTGATTTGAATAAATTATCTTAGCAAAAGTCATACTGTGAAAAATTATGCATAAACTACTTTTGACATGGATATGTCTTAGCTCTGGGGTGGGGAAGTTAGCAATTTGAAAGACCAAAATTTGAAACGTAAGAAAGAACAGTAGTTTAGATGAACTGAAAACATTAGAATAGGAGATTGATATAAGTTGGCCTATAGAAAAATATCCATTAGAATGCTTGACACTAGGACCACATAACATATTCTGAACAAACATTAAATAAAATAATTTTAAATTTGATAATTCCTCTACAGAAATATTTAATGGTAATTAGAGGAAAATTTACATAAAAAAATACATTAATTGTTTCAAGATTACTTTTGTGTAGATTATTTCTCTCAGTGTAATGAATTTTTTTTAAATGAACTCAATTATCTTTCGTTTTGGGGATAAATACTTTTAACACAATATCCTCCAGCATATTACTTTGATAAAGCTTAATTTGAACGTTTTCCTTTGTTGGAAGGGATTTGTATTCATTTGGAGTTAGATGTTTCTCTATAGATTAGACAATCTTTATTAGCTGTTGATGAATGTTTCTGTAAATAGTTGAGAGTATGTAGCCCAGTGGACTGATGCTTACCCAAGTCTGCTGGAAAGGCCTAGTCTTTGCAGTATTGGAAGATTCCAAACTCGTTTCCATAGTTCAATAGTTGATATTTACAAAGTTCTTATTGTATTTACAGTGCATAATAAATTATATTATTTACCACACTAGTTATTTTTTATACCAGTCTATTATTATAATATTGTGGTTTTTGGGTTGACATTATTTTACTATTTAATTTTCTTTGCCCTCTGCTTGTGCACATGCTCACTTTTGACAGTAAAAAGTAAACTTTGAGAGGCCAGTGAAGTTCTCATTTGAGATACCCAACTACATCCAGATCTTTGAACATATCCCTTTTAAACTAGGCCCATACTAATTTGTGCAACTTTCTAGTTAAATTCTTATAACCTATGTTGAAAAATCCAACAATTCAGAAATGTTCAATTAATGTTAAATTTGTGGGTAAAACATGAATTACACCAAAACATTCACCTTTGTTAAACATCACTGTTTTTACAGTGATGTAATGTAAGATTTTACAGTTAAAATTACAGCTTTGTTTTATTTTACCAGTTTTCAATACTTGTTACTTGAATACGATTTCATCCGCAGTAGTTAAGCCACGCAATCCTGCAGATAAATGGGACGATAAGAAATGTCAATAACATTCCCATAAAACAAATCTGAGTGGATTATTTCACAATTTTCAAATCCAATCCAAACCTAACTGTAATATAGCTTTTATAATAATCAGCTCTATAATTGTAAAAAATAATTATTTTTCCATAATTGAAAAACTGCATATTGCTAATGGTTATAAATCAGCTTAAGAAATAAATGTATCAATTGAAACAATTTACTTCATTAGTACTTTAAATTAAAAATGGAAACTTAGTCGAAAATATTTCCTTCCCCCAAACTTAAAAACTTCCAAAATTTCATGGCGATCAGATGAGTAGTTTGGCAACACATAAAGGACATACATACATATTCAATTTTATATATTGAGAAAATATAAAAGCTATTAAAAAAAATTAAACAGCATAAAAAGTCTACATACATAGTATAAATGAATATTTATTCATTGTAAAGGTAAATAAACGGTACCTGTGGACTGACACATACTTTCTCCCTTAAGTAAATTAAAAAAAGACAATCTGTAATAAAACTATCATGTTCTACAAAGTTAATCTAAATATCATTTAATAATTTATTGTTTCAAAAATAATCATCCAATTTCTAAAAATAAAAACACAAGAGACAAAGTTAAATTAATTGTTCAAATTGTATGGGGGGACAACCCCCCCCCCCCGTAACACCAAGCTTTTTTGAGCTGGTTTTGTTCGGTGATTTGACCTTACGCTTCATACCAAGTTTCATGGAAAACGGTTGGAAAGTAAGGAAGATATTGATTTTTTTATATTCTCCATAAGAATAACATTGGGCGCTTTCAGACAACGTACTGCGTTTATCGTGGACAGTAAATTTAACTTTTCTCTGGAACCGTTAGTCGTAGACAAATAATTCAAATTACTAATTTGTTTAGTTTTTGAAGCTGGTTTTAATGGTGCCAGTCAAGTTATACTTTACTTTTATTGTTTTCGCTGAAAATTTAAAAATTTGATTTTTTTGACATTTAAAAGCCCATTTGAACCATCATTTTTACAGATATGCGGGTGGTGTCAAATTATTTAGTACTTTGTACACTATAAACTGTCAAATATTAATCAAAATCGTTAGAGCCGTTTTTGAGAAAATTGGATTTTTCAAGTTTTTTAAGGGTTTTTAGGGGTGAACTACCCTTAAAATTCAAAAAAATGAAAAAAACGCCTGGAGATACGGTGACTATATATATACATGCCAAATTTCATCTAAATCGGACCAACGGGGTAGGCTGTGGCACTGTACACATCCAGACACACACACACACGGACGGACAGACATCACGTCAAAACCCACTTTTTTGCATTCAGGGGGCCCCAAAACGGATATATCCACCCTCAACTCAAATTCGAAAATTTTGACGAAAACAATACTTTCTCCATATACTATGTATAAGGGGAGAAAGTAAAAGGACAAACATTATATTCTTTAATTTGTTGGTTATGCAAACACCGGAACGATGAAATAAGCCAAATAAATGGAGTTAATTTGGCAACACTTAACACTTAAAACGAAACATCGATTTGACCGATCGTAAACTGCTTGACCTTGACGGCTGTCACCCTCAGTACCTTCCCCCCAAACCCCTCTCCGTAATATTAGCTCATTTCCAACTAGTTGGCGCGACGTTGTCGTACATATTGGACGAATTGTGTGATTACGGTCGGTCAGATTTACCGCGTGTTTCGCTTACTGGCTGGCAATCGTCGGTCGAATATACCTGTGATTATACCTTGTATAATCGGTAAAAGTCTGTAGTAGAACGCAACAAACAATAGAACACCTGCTAGAAGTAAAATAACAGCTATATTACCCACTATAAGACTATAAATATGATCTTGGGCAACAATCCTATACAGATTTTTTTCCCCGAGGTCAGAGCTGGTCGTCTTGAAGCGTGGAGTTTGGAGTTTCATTTTCTCTGTCACATGATCTTTGCGTAATAAATATGATTTGTCAAAAATGTTGTTAAACATCATTTGTTACTCATGTGATTGCCAAATGATACATAAAAACAATAATAAACACACTAAACACCAATAAAGCACAGTGATGGTCAAATTGACCGTATGTTTCTCTTAGCGTTTTAAAAATTATGTTACGTTATAAGTGTTAATATGCTCAAATTTGATAATGGAAAATAGTTGTCATTTCAAGATTTTTCTTTGCCGAAACTATTATTTTATGAGGAATAATAACAAACTGCAATCTGATACATGGCATAACTATTAATGACGGTATGCTTTATATCAAATACAATATCTTGTTGAATTAAATTTTATCGGCTTCTGGAGTTCATACGGCTAACAATCATATACCGCATGCTTGGACCGACCAAAGACGTTCTTGCATTCCAATAGTTAATTCGTCATCTTCAATATTTATGTTCCATCAAATGATGATTTGTGTCAGCGACATATTCTTAAACGGAAAGTTTTGTTGTATTTTTCAGTTTTAATGGTCATTTTAGTTCAGCTCATTTGATTTTGTCTGTCTGAAAGTTCAAATACAGTATTTATACTTGGATAGATATACCAAATACCAGATACTTGTTCAGCATTTTAAATATCGTACCTGTTATTGTATGTTATCGCTTTTGATAAACACCACATGAGATATGGGTACTGAAGCCGAAACAATGGCTAGACACAATGTCCCATGAGTAACAAGTGTGCATAGGCTTGCGAGCCTGAGCAATCAGACTAACCGGAGTTTTAAGGGACCATCTAAGGTCGGATTTGAGGGGTTCTATTGTACATTAAAACAGTGGTTTAATGTAAGGCACCAATACATACATGGTGCTCTAATTTGTTCCATTTAATACAATTATTAAGACATTCTTTTCCTTGCCAACAATCATACAATGAATTCAGCCCTAAAAAAGGTCGCAACTGAAGTTTTAGTTTTAGAAAGTTCAAATGAACAATATAAATGTGTTTTAAGATATTTCAAAATGGGAGATTTCATAAATGAAAAAAAAAATAGTCTTTTAAGTATATTTCAAACTCAATAAAAACAAGATGAAAACTAAGCAGCCTCTTCCTTGATCCTGTCTTTCTTGAGTTGTCCCATGAATGCAGCTTTGTCGGCAGCTGTTTGGAATCTTCCGTGACCAAACTTGGATGAAGTGTCAATAAACTTAAGGTTGATCTTCTCCAAGGCAACTCTCTTGGTATGGACCAGCAGTGACTGAAAGCAAACTTGAAATTAATTGGATGAATCTAGTCAAATGAAAAATTCTTTTTGCCAGGCGAGCTTGCAACAAATCAGTCCTATCATTTATTTTCATTGAAAATCAATAAAATTGATTCGGCTCGAAATATTATCATCATCCTTGCT
Source organism: Nephotettix cincticeps (assembly GCA_023375725.1). Classification (NCBI taxonomy): domain Eukaryota; kingdom Metazoa; phylum Arthropoda; class Insecta; order Hemiptera; family Cicadellidae; genus Nephotettix; species Nephotettix cincticeps. Next base: position 127,700,928 of record CM041786.1, on the reverse strand, counting down.
GCAATTTAAAATTATAAATTAATATAATTATTAGCATGATTGTAATTAGCAAAGGTTAAATAAATATGTAAATACGCTACATGGCAGTACATAACATGCTAGAATTAGTGTGGAACATGATTCTGTCAAATGTGGCATTTATGTCGTCTGCACATCTTGTTTTCATCCTTACAATAATTCTTATGTTAAACCCCAATTATTGGTTTGCACAAAGTATTAAAGTAAATTTAAAATGGTCTTTTGTGAACTTAAAGAGTTGCTATCTCTTTGCTAAGAGTGGCTTGACAGTTATTATGTGGTATTAAGACACTCATTTTTGTATCAGTAAGTACAGTAGAACCTCGATTAACCGTCACCCTCGGGGCCGTGACCATGACGGATAACAGAAATAATAATAGCGCTGATACAACTTAGCACCTACACAGTATTTGGCATGGCAACATCAAAATTCACTGCCTTGCATATTATGACGACGCCATTGTAAGTCCTAATTAATTTTCATGATTACTGCACAGTACTTATTGTAGTTAATAAAAAAAAAAACTATGTCAGTTCAAGTGAAAAATACTTTATTAAAATATTTTATTAAGAAAACGATGAAATATCAACTGTATATGTACATACTTATACTCTCGAAACGTATGTTACCGGTATTTAGTTTTTAAAATAATCTGTCATTTTCTTTTGTTTCTTTCCCTGTCGAGCTTTTCAGGCAGTCATGTTTTTCTGAGATGAAGCATCAGCGTTTAATAATTTATTATTTATTGTCGAGTCCCAAAACTACGCGTTTCCGATTCTCAGCCATAACAGAAGACCATTACACACTATGTATAAACAACATTATCAACAATAAACGGTAAAGCACGTTAAACACTAGTAGGCAGTACACTCGAAATCGGCAATAACTACAGTTCACTGTAGCCAAGCACCATACTGAACCGAAATGAAACAGTAGCAGTAGAATTCAGAAGACAGAGTTAAGGGATAAACCAGCTGGGTCACTACCCTTACCACCAATGATTCACGCACATTGCAGGTGTGCAGTACAGTTGTCACTACTCAATATCGAGCCTCAACAGACGATCTGGCTCGGCGCTGACGCGGAAACATAATTTTTTTTTGCGCTGGCGGGATGGTGGTTAATAGAGACTGACGGTTAATCGAGTTTCTCCTGTATTATCAAAATTGCTCACCATAGCAGCGGAACTGGTAAACAGCGTTAACTGAGTAGTGCCAAAAACTCCTACGCTCTTTTATCTTATTAATTTTTTAAACACTAGAAGCCTCAATTGGTGATTTTCACAGACAGGGTTGTTTCTACAGTGTTACCAGCGATACTGGAACGAAGCATTATCCCTGAGCTACCGTGCCAGTAAACAATATAGACAATCCTCCAATAACATTATTAAAATTTGGGCTAATCCCTAAAACTGGACTATTTAAAAATTCATTAAAACTTTTAACCTTTACTTAAATTAAAGACAAATAATAAAATGGAGCGTTGTTTCAGAAACTTATTAAGAGAAGAATCCTCACCTTCCTCATAGTGATAACCCTCTTCTTTGGCCCCACACAGCAACCTCTGATCATGACAAAGTCGTTATTAACTTCACCGTAATGAGGGAAACCACCCATTGGAGTGATGGTCTTCTCTGAGAGGTCGTACTCTGTAGATGCGTTGTTCTTGATCACCTGTTAATAATTGGGTTTTGAGTGGAGATAATCATAAATCCTTACATCTATCGAACTAATTTTATGATATTTAGGTTCGACACTAATGAAAATTACTCCAATTTACCAAAGGTCTTTAGCTAAAATGTGTTGACAATATGTGACTAACTGTTGCTGAACAAAATATCACAACTCTTAAAACAGAATTATGAGGTAAGAGTCAGCATTAATATTCCACAAAAAAAGCCAAGTACCACTAAAAAGCGAAGCTTGGTTCTCCTTGTGGTTGCAAGATCTTTTAAGATTAACTCAAGAATTCACAATTGGAACAAAATCGGTGCTCATTTCATGTGTGTTAATAGAATTGTAATATAAGCTTGTAATACCTTGCCATCTTTGGTGTGGATGCCTTGACCAATGCGGTAGATTTTCTTGTTGATCTCTGTGCGGTGGTGGTAACCCTTCTGACCAGCACGAGCTACAGTAAACTGTACACGACTGGGATGCCAGGCACCAATACATGCCACCTTACGCAGACCCTTGTGTGTCTTGCGGGGTAGCTTCTTGGTGTGCCAACGCGAAGTCACACCTGACAACATTTTATGAATGAACTTCAACAAGAACTTTAATTTTAAGACAAAATAATAATAGGTGATTACAAAACTTTGCAAATAAACAAGCGAAAATCGAGCGATAACACCAACCAAGGTAAAAAACCGTCACAATGGTTTTATGTTTATGATTGTAGAAGGACCAAGATGTCAGAAGGAGTTCTATCAACATAATATCAGAAATACACATCTCATTCAACTCATTATGCAGCTTGACTTACAGTAAAAAGTACGGAAATACCACACAAGCCAATTTGACAATAATAAAAATTTGTTGCTCGAGGAACAAAACTGTCTAAATGAATTGTTCCGAAATCATAAATAAAAATTTGTTGCTCAAGGAACAAAATTGTCTCAATGAATTGTTCTGAAATCATAAACCAGACCTTCAAGCCAGTAGCAAGACATCAGTAGGAAGGCAACATGAGTTTTATCAACATTCAAAATCAGAAATGCACATCACATGTTTATCATCATGCATCTTGACTACTCAAAATGATATCTCTTTCACTGTTATGTACCACATATTTTTCCAAGATTTTTATTTAATCTGATAGTAACACAACCAATTTGAGATTATTTAAACTATTTCCCACAAAACATTAATTTGACAATAATAAAAATTTGTTGCTCAAGGAACAAAATTGTCTCAATGAATTGTTCTGAAATCATAAACCAGACCTTCAAGCCAGTAGCAAGACATCAGTAGGAAGGCAACATGAGTTTTATCAACATTCAAAATCAGAAATGCACATCACATGTTAATCATCATGCATCTTGGCTACTGAAAATGATTTCTCTTTCATTGTTATGTACCCCAATTTTTCCAAGATTTTTTTATTTAATCTGATATAACATCTGACCTTATCATATTAAGTTTTATGAATCTGAAGCTTGAAAAACTTCTCACCCTTATATCCATGGCCCTTGGTGACTCCGATAAGGTCAATCATTTCATCGGGGGCGAAGACATTAGACACGGGGACTGGCTTCTCCAAGTGTTCCCTTGCCCACTTCACCTTTTCCTCCACAGTTCCACCATTCACTTGGATCTCCATGATGTGAGCTTTCTTCTGCCTCTTCTTCAGCAGCTTCATCTAAAAGGGAAGAAAGTAGTATGAATTTTTGTGTATGACAAGCTTCACTCACAAAGTTTATGATGGGCCAATACATACATTTTTCTAGACTTTTATTCCAATCAACTTCAATTATTATGCAAATTGGGTTTCAATTCTCTATTCCTTACATGATTCTGATGATAGTGAATTTTAGTGGCGTACTAAATTTTACCATGCTTAGGCCTACATGTGACAAACCACATATAGTAAGTTTGTAGACATTATTGTGGTGAAAATTTCTTATTATTCATAGTATAAATGACAAAATCAGATAATAAAACTAAAATAGAGAGGAATTTTAATTTCAAAAAACTTTGCAATAAGGCCGATTGAGATCAACAGATGAATTAGTAGTAGAATTAGTATGAAATAGTATGATAATATAGAATGAGGATTGGAATATCTCCACAGATGTATTAAAACTAAATTAAAAGAACTGTCCATGACATGGTTTGCCTGAGGGTCAATGCCCGACGGGCTCAACCTAGGATATGGAATATGCCACGACCGTCTCAGCTTGGAGGCGAAACAGATGCTGTATGATGTGGCAGACACCCACTGTAGAAACAGTGGGATCTCTGCGGCCTTTACAGGCTCTCACATCATTAATAAATTTAAGACTTCATTTAAATTAATTATATAACTAACCTAAATTATAAGTTTCATACTGAAAAAAATTCATATCAATACATTTGTGTACAACAAATAATACTTTTATTGTACAACTGTGACTAAAAATAAAAATCTGTTTAACATTAGCAATATCAAAAAGCCCCATTACAGCAGACCTGCACATTAGCCCTCAAAGTGCTACTGTAAATCACACTCCCTGCTCGTTTAGTGTAAAAAAAAATCACAATATTAGTTTCCCAATGTTCTTATTGGATTTAGGTCGTTTGAATAAAGTAGAAGACAGAAATTTGTTACATGTATTAAATGAGGATTTTAAAAAGTAATTTAGAGGTATCAAATTTTTTTGTCTGGGTGAGCCATTCAGTTGATAATTGGTTCATATACATAAAAATATGCGCATACTACACTTTTTACATTTACTACTATAATACAACAAAAATAAACAGACATCAACAAAATTTCATCAGACAAGGTTAGCGAAAGTAAAAACTGATGCCGCAATGACTCGCGTTTATAAGCATAAATAGCAGCTTGGGAGAGGATGAATACTAGACGCCGTTGCCTAACAACAGATTTCAGTCACTAAATATTCCAACAAAGCACTCTATTGGTTGTTTCGCGAACTAGAGCACAATAAATGTGGCTAAATGATTCATGGTGTCTAAAGGTGCAAGCTGCCCGGTAAGTGTTTAGGAATTAGGAAGTTATATCATTCTACTTATTCTCCATGACATGGGAAACGAGTAAATAGCCTTGCCACCTGAGGAAAAACCAAATTAATTTGACAGCTAACAATATTAAATCCTTAATGAAGCGGTATGTACCTTAAAGTTTCATAACATTATTTTTAACAATTATTACAATATCAAATTTAACTTTTCCAAGATTAATATGCGAGCTCAATAGTCCAATATACACCAGAGTTCCTGTCTTAACCACCACATTAATAAATCAAATTCTGTTAAGAAATTCACTGACATTTTTACTAACTAGATGTTTTTAGGGGGTCTCCAAATTAAAATTGATTGATTTGATTGTAATAGTTTATCCCTCTGAGGAAATACAGTGAAATATTGTATGAAGTTAAATTGGGCACATATCTTTTTTAAGATAATTCAATGACCATACAGCAAGATATCTCAGACCGCCCTAGGTTATCTTCAATAAATTTCAGAAAATCTAACCATAAACAAATTTAGGGTTATCATCACAGATATCTTAAGGTTACATTTTCAACATTTTCAAGTTTGGTATACCCGGTATACCAAACTTTTTGAGTGGTGGTGTAACATTCGGGACCTTAAGAGCTATAAATAATGAAATTGTATTCAAAATCGAGAGCGGATTTTTTCAGATGTAAATTGTATTTTCAACTCTTTTCAAGAGATTTAAGGGTAAACAGACCAAAGGGGGATTTGTACATACAGACGATAGACATCATACCGAAAAAAAAAACTTTTTTGGATTCAGAGAGCCTCAAAAAAGATATACCCACTCTAAACTCAAAATTCCGAACAAAACAATTATTTCTCCATATACTATGTATAAGGTGGAGAAAGAAAAATAATACTTAAAGAAAGTGAAGCAAGAAATAAAGGTCAAGAGCACCAAAATAAATACTGTACCGTAATGGGGTCTGTTAAGCGCATGGAACATGTCCTGCGTTGAAGGGTTAATATATGGATTGTGTTAACTTTATAATAGGAGCCTAATACAAAAAAAACTGTCCGTGACATGGTTTGCCTGAGGGTCAGTGCCCGACGGGCTCAACCTAGGATATGGAATATGTCACAACCGTCTCAGCCCGGAGGCGAAACAGATGCTGTATGATGTGGCAGACATTCACTGTAGAAACAGTGAGATTCCTGCAGCCCTTACAGGCTCTCACATCAATTGAGATGAGAAGTTCCTGAATCCAAAACAAGACTGACAAAAATTAAATTACAACTGTTTCCAGTATTTTTGATTCAATTCTAACATTTTTAAATACCAGATAGCAGATTCTATTAATTTTAAATTTTAACGTTCATTTCAATAAAATACTAACATTTTTAAATACCAGATAGCAGATTCTATTAATTTTAAATTTTAACGTTAATTTCAAAGTCATGCTCTTAGCCCATTAGACTCTGCGCCTTAAACCGAGAATTAAAATGAATTTTCTGCACAACATGCTATTGCCTTTTCACACTTGACATACCTGTGTATGAGCGATGACTCTGATGACCTTGCAGTACTTGATCATCTTCTTGAAGTCCTGTTCAATAGTTTTTAGTCCCAGTGGGTCTTGCCACTTCTTTGAGGCCTTGGTGAACGCCTTCTTCTTGCTCTTGTACCTATGACAGATGAGAGCAAATGGAGAGGGTTCTCTTCTGTGAGCGGAGAACCACACTCCAGAGTTCGGCTAAACCTGACAGAAGTATTCAGCACGAACTTGACAACTCTCATCTACGAGCGGAGAGTGTAGAGGCGAGTGATTGAGTAGCGATCACAATAAAATTAATATTCTTAAAATATTAACTTTTTTATATATAAAACTAGCTGACCCGGCACGCCTAACAGTAAATACATGTTAACTTTAAGATTGGCGATGTCCTGAAGTCAATTAGCATTGCCGCTTCATTGTGAAAGCTTTAAATATACAACAGCTGATTATTATAACAAACTCAATATGTATAAACATTGTAGTTATTTTTATTTGGCAAACATATAAAAACGTGACTTTTAATCACACAGAAAATAAAGAAATATAAATACAGTATATAATTCCCAAAAACAATAAATTATTAACGTGGTGAATAATACTGTTCATTTTGTACAGCAAATATTTAATTCATAGTTTTACATTAATGAATGATTCAGATGGCATTGGATAGTAAAACATATTGCTAACGGACAGTAAACAAACAGCTGGTTTAAGAAATCACATGTTTTGATTGTAGATAATTTGTAAACAAACTTATTTCCCATACGGTTAACATTAGAAATTTAAAACGCTATAAAATGGAAACTGAATATGCCTAAAGCATGACCGGAGCAGAGATGAATAAAAAAAATCAATGATCATTAAAATAGGTCCAGCTGTTCTCGAGTTATAATGCGTGGAACCAACACGACTTTATTTGATATATTTAGATTCTAGGGACCAAGTCAAAACTTTCGAATTACAGAAGTTCGAATTATCCACATTCCACTGTAATAATAATAATGAATGAATTTTATTGGTTATTGTGAAAATATGCAAACTTAATACATAGTTCTATGCAGATTCTTAAAAGGAAGAAATGATCATTTTTTTCCCCCTATGAGCACCCAATGCAACACAACGCAGAATGTTTTTTGCAGCTATTTGTTGAACAGTAGGTTAATATTACCTACATATTTATCACAATCTAATCGTAAACTACAACACAACTTTGATTGTTTGAATTGATAAGGGCAGTATTTTTATCGATGACCTAACAGAAACAACCTTGGAGTGCACTTTCATTTCAGTCCGCCCGTCAATAATTTACATCACTGGCTCAGTGAAAGATTGTACACAATTGACGAATCATCATTATTAAAAGTGCACGTACTTGGTGTAAAATGAGTCTGTGTAAAAGGGGTTAGTTGTAGTATTGGTGGTATAGCCTAATCAATAGAACTGCATTAAAACTAGCCCATTTCAATAAGACACGTGAGACTGATTCAGAGAGCAAGATATCTCAGACCGCCCTAAGTTATCTTCAATAAAAATCAGAAAATCTAACCATAAACAAATTTAGGTTTATCATCATAGATATCTTGATGGGAAGTTTCAGTTCTGATTAAAGGATACTGTAGGTTTTCAAGAGATACACACGATGATCCATAAAGGTCAATATAAAAATAAGAGAACTAACTGTCCGTGACATGGTTTGTCTGAGGGTCAGTGCCCGACGGGCTCAACCTAGAACATGGAATATGCCACGACCGTCTCAGCCCGGAGGCGAAACAGATGCTGTATGATGTGGCAGACACCCACTGTAGAAACAGTGGGATCTCTGCGTCCTTTACAGGATCACATCAAGATGAAATAAAAATCTTTAGAGTTGGTTTGATCAGGGACTCGGTTCATATTGGACTAAAGGAATATGGAAATGAATTAAATGTTTGATTATTTCTAACAAAAGAATAACTAAATTAGAATAAAGAATATGCAGTGGATGTCATAAAATGTAATTTTTAGCATGAGCTCCATAAATCCTCACCAGTTCTTGTAGAATCGCCTACGGCAGTCCTCGGACAGATGTTCAGCCCATACGGTGACCAATGAGCGCATACCATGAGGAGTTTCAATGTAACCGATCACTCCTACAATCACCATAGGAGGTGTCTCGAGGATAGTTACAGCTTCTACAATCTCTTTCTTGTTTATTTCTGTAAAACAACTTTTATATTAAAAACAAACCTATCAAATAACCATACGGTATGGACATTATGTTATCAGTGATTTGTAATAATTTTCTTAAGTAAAATGCCTATTGTAAGAACTTCAAGAGAAAATTTAACAGTTCTTGTGCCTTAATCAAACTGAAATATTTATCAGTACTTTTAATTATCAAATTCTTTAAAATATCGAAGATTTCTTTAGATCTATATTTGGAGCAAATTGCCTATTCCTATGTTTAAACCCCTCAAGGTGTATTGCTGTGCATGACTCCTGTCCTCGTTGACATGTTAAAGACGTATTGCATATACTTAGGGACGTCGTGGCAGGGGCTACATTCTAGTGACAGATGTCTAACCACATGTTTTAAAACTTAACCCTTCAAGATGGGAGTTTTTAACAGTCGACCACCACTGCCACAGGACCTTGATACCACAGATCTCACAGGCTGTCATTCTTACACAATCACTCGCTGACAACAATCACACATAACCTAACTATCATAATCACTATTAAAAAAATAATGGTATTACTTAATACTCACTTGAACCTGGCCTATCAGCCTCTCGGACAACATGAGTCATTCCAGCCTTATAACCGAGGAATGCTGTTAGATGAACAGGCTTTGATGGGTCATCCTTTGGGAATGCCTTCACCTTACCACGATGGCGCCTGGACCTCTTCTTGGGGTAGAAGCCCATTGACCCATGTCGAGGTGCACTGAATTTCCTATGGGACTGAAATTAAGATATAAAATTAGATAAAAAAATTATAGGCATCAGCAACTTAGCTGCTTAGTTGTAATGCTTACCTAAATGGATCAAATATTTATTTGGTATGTACATTAATAAGGGAGTGTTTCACAACTACAAGGTCGCTAAAAATTTTTTAAAATATTTGAAATACAGTGGAACCTCTCAAAATAATCTCAATTTAACGAATAAATCGGTATATATTAATTTTCAATCCCATTGAAAACACCATGTAAATCAATAGAAAATTTACCTACTATATAGGGGAAAAATACTGATAAAACTCTCTATATAAACATATATTTGGTGTTTGTTGGTTATTGTCTCATCCCTGTATGGCAAATATCCAATGTAAGAAACCCTTATATAACAAACATAACCTCTATATAACGTATTCCCATTGACCAGACCCCTATTTTTATGTTTAGCCTATCTAGGCCATCACTTAGAATTTCCCTTGCTTCTGTCCCCCGCATATGATATTTATAGAAGGTGCACATCTATTGCACCTATTGTTAAGACCGTGTTGCATATTGTAGCAGCATTTCGTTTGTGATTGACACTTTGTTTTTTTTTTATTTGTGTTGTTGCGTCACGGTGGAGAAATATAGTAAAAAGGCTCTTAGTATAGAATTCAAACGTGAAGTAATAAAAACCATGGAAGAAAACCCGCATATGGAGAAAGTGGACACAGCTAAGGATTTTAAATAACACCAAAAACTCTTCAAACAATAGTCTTAAATAGTGGACTTTCTGGTCAGTGTAAAAAAATCTTAACAACCTGACGTTTAAAATATGATGAAAGTGCTGCCATGTTATGGATGAAAATACCCCCGTCGCAGCAGACCTGCGTACTCAGCGAATTTCCAAATCAAAATATAGTAATAATAATATAGGACAAATTTTATAAAAATCTGTCCATAAACATGAGAATTATTAGTCCATTCTCCATAAGATTGACATGGGAAAGAGTGTGCAGGTTTGCTGCTGAGACGAACACTGAAAGTAGATGGTTCTACCATAAATAATTTTTATTTTTAACTTTTATACCAACTTTCATCAACATCTGTCCATAAATAAAGGAGTTTGCCTATTCCCTATACGATTAACATGGGAAATGAGTATGCAGGTTTGCTGTCATGATAAAACACAAACTATGATTTTTTAGTCACAAACAAGTTAAATCCAAAAATATCTTATCCTCAATAAGATTGGAGCCCCAAAATACAACGTACTGTGTTTAGATTTTTTAATATCTCGGTAACCGTAGGAGATAGAGAAAAACTTTAAGCAACTGAATTGTGCAGTTTTTTAAGCTGATTCTAATGTGAAAGATAAAATTTGAAGTTTCTAAAAGTTACATGGGAAAATGCAAAAAACCCATTTTTGGGGTACAAAACCTCCCCAAACTACCCCTTCCGATTGACCGATATGTCTGGATTACGAACTCGTCCGAGCATTTGTAGGAATACACGTCTCTACCAAATTTGGTCTCGATCGGACCATTTCTACGAGATTTATCGTGTTCACAGACACACACACACATATATTAAAATTTTAACGACTATTGTTTTCGGATTGTTTCCTAATTGCCAAATTTACATTTGGCCTATTGCGTCTTTTGGTGTTCACATAACCAACAAATTTTTCATTTATTTTCATTCAACACTTTCTCTTCGTTGAATGAATTTACACGTTAAATATTAGTTTTGCATTTTTTGACAATTTTAACATGAATAACTAACTAGCTTATGACAAGGTAACATAATTTCACGGGTTTTAATATTGTTACACAGCCGATCAGGGTATTTTATCTGCTCGATAGTACTACTCTGCGCCTGCGCACAGGCCTTTGTTTGATAGCAGCTGCGCTGTTACCGTTTCCGGAACACAAGGAACTGGAAAGTTCCTTGTCACCGATATCAGTGACTTTGTCACTGGTAAGTACAGTAATATCGCATATCCCTATCGATACGCAGATTGCCAATGGTATCGAGACGTCGTCTATCAAATCCTGAGTCTTTGGTTTAATCATTGTAGGCCCTAATATATAAATAGTTGAATCATTAAATAAAATCAGGAATTACTAACGTAACTGGTGCACGAAATCGTGCCCTGTCAAGGAGACAATCTGTTCACCAATAACTATGTTTAGAAACTAAGATTAGATTTTTCCAACAGATTTTCATTTTGGTTATGTTTTGGTTTTGTGTAAATAAAAACTGGTGTTTTATTGCCAGCTGTACGATGATGTCTTCATTAAACGAAAAAAGAAAGAACCATGTTTAACAGTCAGATTTTATTTGTTAATTAACCACTTCCTTAAACAAACAGCTAATTTCTCGATCGTCGGTGTTTACCTCCATATTAAGTTTATGAGGAAAATCGCGACTTTGACTCCATTATTTTCCATGTCCACGGTGAGTGAATTTTCAAAATATTTTTAATTGATGGCAAAACTACATGCTAAGACCTTTATAACGACACCTTGGACATGTTGGTTGGTAGTACCACCGCTCCAAAACAATCATCACAAAAATAGGCCTAGTGTATTAAATATATAAGATTACTTATCAATCTAAGGACTGTTGATGTAATTTAATGGCGAATTATAAGGTTTCTGTTGATTTCAGTTGTGAATTAAGCCATATTAAAATTTGTTACCTGTACTTTTAAATGCAGTGAAGTAAAATTTTTAATTTTGTTTGTCTTATGAAGAATTTATGATTTTTTATATCCTATTTACTAATTTAGATCAAATTTTTCCTAATTTATTCTTAGATAGATGTGATTCCACTGTGTTATTGTATCATAATCGGAAATCTATCCGATTATATCCGAATAATTCACTATCTGCACACCTCTAGTGTGTAACCTTAGTAATCATTAAAAATAATAGGCTACATTCACAACATCATTTTAAAATAGTTCCAGATTTCATATATAGGCCTTAACACTAATACCAAATCACTTTATCTAAAACACTAATTGTAACTCCCAGTAAGCTTACCAGAGGCACTTGCATTTATATATAGGCCTTTATTAAAAATTTAAGCTCGAAAACTATGAATAAAATTTTTACCCTATTCTGATTAATTTTTTATCTTGAACAGAAGGGACGTGGGGTTTTTAGGTCTGGAAGGGCTAGACTCAGCAATAGGGGTGTACAAAGAGTCACATGGCTAATATCCTGAAAGGACTTTCTTCAGCCAAGGAAAAAGATACACTTACATAAATTTTACTGAAATACTGGTCAGGGAGACCAGCTTCCATTTAAAACAATGTTACCCCTTACCTAGGCTAAGCTGGTCTAACAGACTGGTAATTTTAACAAATTCTTTAAAAAAAAGAAGGTTGGCCCCTAGTGAAGATCAGAATTTTAATATGTTACTTATGAGAATACTTGATGAAGCTGTATGCTATAGTTGATACCTATAACCTTATTTTATTTGTAAAAAAATAAATAGGGTAGCCTAGCACCAATGTTTCAATATAAGTCTTAAATAATAGTGTTTCAATTTGGGTAAGACTAGTAAGAGAATAGGTGGCATGTGCTCTATTTAAACGAGGAATCTCAAAACACCAACACCCTGTTAGGTTCCAATAGTCATAATGCAAGGTGGAACATTTAATCTAAGATAGTAACCCTGAAAGAAGAAGGCCAAGTACCATGACTGCACGTGCCTCAGATAGAGAGAATTGAATTGTCTCACTATCCTATCTCAATACACTGAACAAAGTTTCCAAAATACAATCTAATCCTTTTTAATATTCCAACAATTAAAAACCATTAAACTACCTTTAATGTGGCATAAGAATTAAGTTAGAAAAATACTGTGCATGAGCAACGTGGACAGAGGTTAGGCGAGATGTAGTTTTTATCCATAAGACTACAAACGACACGTAAGTAATACGATTTGATTCATCTCTGTACATTTGTATTGCTTGATATAATCATAACAAATAAATTAAGTAAATTACAAACAAGATTCTCGCGGATTAGAAAATTCTATTGAGTAAGAGACGACGGAGTACTTACCATGTTGAAAGCCGCAGAGGAAAAGGATGGTCGTGAGCTGGAACCTCGCCTTAAATGGGGAAGTCAATGCTAACTAAATTTCGTCGTAGCATTCCAGTACAAATTGCTTTACATATATATCTTAGGTTATGAATTAAAATAATTCATGTCATTCTCACCTTGTGAATTTTCCTACCTCCTTTTTAACTTTGAAAGTAATTTAAATTTAAATAAAAAACACAAATTAATAGAGTTTTTAGTTTCATTTTTTATTAGTTTTTATGTAAATAAATTGAGCCATTGTGTTTCATTATTATTAACAATAATATAAGTTATTTATCATAAGATAAATATATCTTATCTAAGATAAATATCTTATCTTAGATAATATATCTATATAAATAAGATAAATAATAAGTATATTTATCATAATAACAATGAGGAGACTAAAAGAGTATTCTCTCCCCTTTGTTATAGGTTAAAAAGTTGGTTTAATAATGGCTTCAGGCATTCTCTAAACAATTCTTTAAAAAATGTAAATACAGTATACTAGTGGTAACAGACGGAAAGCAATTATCACCTAATAAATAAGATAAAAATTTTGGGTAGAGTGAAAACAGAAACAGAAGTGGGTTTTGCAGCTACAGTTTGTTACAATATAAAAAAAATTATCGGGATATTCTAAAATATAAAATTATGTAATATTTAAAATCACAAACTATATTAAATCTCAAAATCAATAAAGCCATACGATATATTGTCCATAACATCTCACCAAAACTTTATGAGATGCCGGTACCGGTATTTATCAAAATAACGTACTATGATACCTTAAAACACAAAGGCGTCGTCTGAGGGACGATGCGCAAGGTGCCCCTTACCCCCTTCCACTCCACTAAAATTCACAAAACACCGTGTAGCTGTCGGTCTTGGCCTACTATTGAAAGGGTCTGGTCGGTGTTCGCTTGCGTTCTTTGTATAGCGAGATTTTTTAAAGTTTTTAGCGAATTTCCCATAGGGAAGTAGCTATTACCGTAGGTCTCATGGCAAGAGTTAAGCCCGAGACCATGTTATTTTTTCTTCTTTAGGTGCCCAGAGACCAAAAACCATAGTGGTTAGTATATATATATATATGTGTGTGTGTGTGTGTGTGTGTGTGTGTGTGTGTGTGTGTCTGTGAACACGATAACTCTCGTAAAAATGGTCTGATCGAGACCAAATTTGGTAGAGACGTGTATTCCTACAAATGCTCGGGCGAGTTCGTAAACCAGACATATCGGTCAATGGGAACGAGTAGTTTGGGGGGGGGTTTGTGCCCTAAAATGGGGTTTTATGCGTTTTTCATATGTAATTTTTAAAATTTTCTAATTTTATATTTCTCTATTGGAATCAGCTTAAAAAACTACACAATTAAGTTCCTTAAAGTTTTTCTCTATCTCCAACGGTTACCGAGATATTAAAAAATCTAAACACAGTACGTTGTATTGTGGGGCTCCAATGTTAATCTTATGGAGGATAGGGAATGATTAATATTTCCCATATTAATCAATATTTTTTGATAAAACTTGATATTTAGCTTCATGTCGTTGAGATCTATCCATTTATACTTAAAAATCATAGTTTATGTGTTAATAATGGCAGCAAACCTGCATACTCGTTTCCCATATTAATCATATAGGGAATAGGGAAACGCCTTGTAGTTATGGACAGATGTTGATGAAAGTTGGTATAAATGTTAAGATAAAATTATTTATGTTAGAAATGACTACTTTCAGTGTTCGTCACAGCAGCTAACCTGCACACTCTTTTCCATGTTAATCTTATGGAGAATAGGCAAATAATTCGAATGTTTATGGACAGACTTTAATAAAACTTGTCATATATTATTATTATATTATTGATTTGGAAATTCGCTGAGGACGCAGGTCTGCTGTGACGGGGGTATCTTAAGTTCACGTCGTCCGGTCGACTACGCCTTTGTAACAACGCACAGTTTGCGACAGACTCGCAACGTGTACGGATCGTGGTGTCTTGTTGCACAGTATGGTATACCTTCGCTTTTTCGTGTGTTATGGTGTTAGTTAAACATTATATTGTAAATATATTATGTTATATATAGTGTAAATATTTAATTTCATTGGACCAAATAAATGTACAGTAACACTTCCTACAGTCATAAAACAAGGAGGTGGCCCACATGCACGTTTTATAACATGATAAACATCACTTAAAAAGAATACATATGTATTATATGTAGAAAATTGTCTCTTAGCAAATTGTAAGCCCCTAAGTCGGTGAAACTTCTCAGAGAAAAGCACAGAGAGCTCCTTAAGTCCTGCCTACAGGCCACAAATGTTGTGGCGAACTCTTGTCCGACAATCTCTTGCATATATTGTGTAAGTGTGCCAAATGAAGCCCCACAACAGGTCCAACAATAAAGGAAGGTGTGTGAAGGTGATCAAATACGATTATAACCGCAATGAAGTGCATATTTCTTATTAAATTAATCATTCCCTCCAGCTGCCCATCATTTCACTCTGGAATGCCACCTCATTTTTGGCCATTTTTCAGGTTATGTTTATATGTTTAATGTTATATGCTATGAAGATAGAATGACAACTCCCCAATCAGAAGATTGCGGCGACGATCCGGGATGTAAGATGTAAGTAGATTAAGTCGCGCCGGTTTTATCGCCGGATTCCGGCGAATGGCAGTCTAGGGGGTAAGATCGTACACCACTAAGATTTTTAACCACCGCCATTTAAAAAATATAAAAGCAAACTACACAATACTTTGAGAATATTTTCCTCTTTGGCCTATAAATATTTTTGCAACGTTGGGTTTCTGTATCGTAAAAAGTTCTTGATATATAGCATTTTTTGTACAAAATGCAAAATGACGGCTAGCGGCTAAACGAAGGATCTTTCAACATATGTTTGTAGGAAATTTTTTGTTTATTTTGATGAGTAATATTACCCGTTGAAGTTTGTCTCCGACTTTAATGAACACTCTGTAATAACATCCCGCTTTGGAGAAACTTGAATCAGAGAGAAACGGTTGAATTACTTATTTTTCACCACTTGATTGGATTGATTCACAATATTTCAATCTAACATAAAACCACACCAAATCTAACTGTAACACGGATTTTATAGGAAAGATTAAATTGTTTAGATCGTGGCATTTTTATAATGGTTTAAACTGACTTATTCCCCATGAGATTGACATTATAAAATTTAAAACGCCATAAATAGGGTTTTTATGGAGTTTTCGAAAAATATTTTTACTAAAACCTACCCGGACACATATAGTTCAACTTCCTAAAATTTCATTACGATCGGATGAATAGTTTGACAACGCATAGATGATATACATACATACATTCATTTTTATATATAGAGAAGATGATTTAGACATAGATGAACCCCATTCCTCTCTGATTTAGGCCACCTTCATCACGGACGCCACCTGTGTCTAAGTCTTTCCCCTAAGTTGTCAAATTTTAGATTTTTTCCGTGTTTTGAGTTTGATGTTAAAAACAGAAATTTTAAAATCTAACGTTACAAATTAAAAGTCTAATTTTACTCTGATAAAACAAATTAGTTTTCTTGTGAGTGTCAATCAATTACCATGCCCGATAAATCTGTCACTAATAATAGAGCAAACAATGAAGTTGCCGAGACATTTAGAACGCTGTATCAAATATCAAAGATTCTCAACACCGGGCTGGATGTCAAAAGTTTAGGACTTTGTGTGAGGTTATGTGAAAATGGTGTACATCCAGAGGCATTAGCCAAAGTTATAAAAGAAATCAAACAAGAGTTAAACCATTTTAATTGTCAAAACAATGACACTAACAACTAGGGTAAGTCCTCACTTAAGAAAGAATTATGATTTTTCACAACATTGCAATTTATGATGAAAGGTCAATGTATTTGAAAAAAGCTTAAAACAGATCCCAGATTGATTTACCTGTGTAATGTGGTAGGCCTAGTTGTTCCCTAACTTGGTTTTTAATGGCAATTGGGTCAATGGGGCTTGCTATTCATAGGCTAGCTTCATTTTAGTGATACCAATTCTTGATGGGAATTGCCTTTCACTCAATCATCAGTGAATAAATGACTGATGAAGGCAGTGTTTGTCACCAACTTTTCCCTGAGAGTATGGGACTAAAGTGTTAAACTAGTGTCCCTGAGTATTAAACTATAGAAGACACAGGAAACAATTTGAACACTAAAAGATAGGTATCGATTAGTATCCAAATAGGCTACCCTATATTACAAAAAAATCAAAAATCCTTGTACAGAAAACAAATTTCCAGGACACTGCTTTATGCTTTATACTTTTAGGCCTAACTGAAATGGTGACCTACCCAGATAGGCATTTTATGCCAAGTATGAAAGAGAAATGAGTGAAAGATGATTATGGCGCGATCTTGTAGTCTTGTTACTGACTAAAGCTGACTTGTTCCTTAGACAGAACTGTTAATTAATAGCCCACAGTCAATGGCATGTCTAAGGGATCTACAGTTTAATATGGAGTCCGAACCACAGCCTCTAAATAATTAAAATAATATAATAAAGTAAAATAATTTACTTACGATGGTGGGAATTAAGCTAGTTCGTCCGTCCCATTAAGTGTAATTTAAGTGTAATATTAGTTAGCCTCTAGATTAGCAGGCCCCGCTTTTTGGACACTTCTTGGAAGTCAGTATCAGAATAGTTAATAGTATTTTTTTCAAAGAGTTATAGTCTTGAAGTCAGGACTGTATGAATTGCATTTACCAATGTGTCCCCTACACTTCTTGGATTCAGTGGAACCACAGTGGTGGTGAAGTATTGTCTATATTGTTGTTTTTTTGTTTGATACTTCTTAGTGTTCAAATGAGTGTCTGATAAAAAAAATGATACAGTAAAATTGAAATAATACTCTACAGTATGCATTTTCAATACTAGGCTGGTCTGAAATTTGTTGGATTATTGAGAGTCTCTATTTATTTATGTAGTGTGTGCTTTCGTAAATCTAATCAATGTGAACATCTGTTACAGGATTGATTGAACCTTATCTAACACCTGAAGAAATGAATGAACCTACCCTATGGAGAATCAGTTCAATTTACATCACAAGTTCGTCATTGTTTGTGTAAACTATTTAGTTTATTGTTGAAGTGAGTGATGAGATTTATGACAAAAATAACTTAGGTTTATTATTATCTTTGTTACGTATGTTTAATTATGATTATTTTCAATAAAAATGTTAAAAATCTTATTTGTACAGAGTATGAAAACATTTCCTAAATCTTTAAACATAATCTTTCTGTGTGGTTCTTAAAATCATTTAAGCTTTAAAATAATTTAATGCAATTTAAGGATTGTAATTGAAATGCCATAAGACAGAAATTTAATAATTATTTTGTTTGATTTTAAAATCTTTTTTGGGGAAGAGATGTAGTAACTTCTTTTATACATTTGATTGAGAGATTTCCAATTCATAATAATTCCAGATGTAGAGGCAATAGTGTGCATGATTAGCCACAGTGATAAGGCGTCGGGTAAGTCCGCCAACTTCCGGGGGCATACAGTCGAGGGTGATGGAGTGAACCAGTTTAAAATAATAATAACAATAATTATCTTCAAATTGAAAGTATTATAAAATTACAACTGTTGACATTAATCAATCTTGAGTTCAATAGTATATACCAAATACTTATCATTAAGGATCAAAATTAAAATAAAACTAAATGAAGACAAATAATTCTCACCCAAGAGAGTATTTGAATGGGAAACTCAGAAATTATAAGATACTAAAAAATTAAATTTTCTGTCACTGTACACAAAAACTATGCACAAAATGATTGATTCCTTAACATAGACAAAGTTGTTTGAATAAAATAAATAAGTAAATGACTGACCTTTTGAAAATTAACTAAATCGATAGTTTTTTCGTACCCTACTAATCCAGTAAAAACCAGTAATTAAAAACTAGATTACAAATTCTCAATTTCAGCAGGTGTTTTGGTTAGAAGCAAATTCCTTAATTTTACTTTAATATGCTTAGAAAAGAACTATTTTTGTATAAAGAGAAATGTTATTTCAAAACTTGAATGCCAAATAAACAAAGCATTTTTTTAACCAAGGTGCAATTAGGTTTTGGTAAACAAAAAATGCTATTAATGTTTTAACGAGTAGTATAATTATTTGTTTGAAATTCATGATAGCGTGGATTTTTAATTACTTATTTTACAATTAATTGGACTTTTCCTATCGCTCTTGTGTTTTAAACTACACAACGTTTCTGGAAGTGGAGAAACTCCTCCCGTATTCGTGCTCCATGTTTAGTTCTGCAAGCATGCTATCTTGTGTCACCCCGCTAGCTCGGAGGCGGAGTGCCATGTTATTTGTTGCTTAATCAATATAGTTTTTGTGTTGTGCATGGTAGATAAGTATAGTATTATTGACAATATGATAATTCTCGAGTCAATGCGTCTCGGTGCTGAGTACAAGTTCTGGTGTAAGGAGTCTAAACAGTTTAAACTGCCGCCTAAAGCAGCTCAGGCACATTCAGCGGATACGGCATACCAGAGTAAGCTGAGGAACAAGGCGGGACATCAGACGACACCAGATAGCAGCACAGTCAGCGGGCACAACACCACACTACCGACCACAGTCACGGTGACCCAGCGACCTATTACCGGCAAGTGCTGGAATTGCACACCCACAGGATGTGCAAGGCACCCAGAGGTATTTTCTGTAATAGGTTTGGGTACCAGGGTAAAACCGTTCATGCCCTAGGTGTTTGGCTGAAATAGCTGTCGGACCCGGTAGAGGGGATGATCGGGTCCAGTCCTAGAAGTCCCCAGGGAGTTAATAATACGTCTTTCAGCTGTAAAATACCAAACTTATCTCCAACCAATAACAGGATGTTTCTCAGGGTGACACTTTTTTGATAGTCTTTGACGCACTAGTGATCACAGAGAGTGCCGAGACGTATATTAGTGAACGGGTAGCGAATGCATGTGAGAAATATTCCCTCTTATTTCAGGCCTTCACAAATTCATTCGCGCACGTTGCTTACAGCCAACTTGCTCCCTTGACCGGTGCATATAATGTGATGATGTTTGTTGACAATATCAAATTGCTCCCTGATCTTACTGTTGATATTCTGTTAGGTCTGGATTGGTTGACTAGGTTTCAGGACATCGCTTCGGTCAGTGTGTGGGAGATTTAGATGATCGACAAAAACAGAAACTTGACGTGTTTTTAACCTGTGAGTTAGCACTTTTTAAAGATGTTCCTGGTCTCACACACCTAATATCTCATCGAACCTGTGGTAACACGAACAAAACAGCGTTATTACCCGATGTCACCTAATTAAAAATCAGATAAGATGCTGTTTTCAGTGATGAATTCCGTCTTTTGACAGTGAACTATTCTTTCCAGGCCTTTAGATAGAGCGAGCAAAATATTTATCGACCTGAAATCATGACCTGTTGTTGGAGCTGAGACCTTGTTTAAGGGACGGATGAGGACAGACTTCCAAGAAGAAGGAAATGAAAACTGTCTTAAAGATACATTAGAAATGAATGTTATAGTGGGGAGAATAGAAAAGATTATATCTTTGATGAGACGGATGAATATTGCATCAGATCCAACAGCATTCAGGGAGACACCTCATTTGAATGAATGAGTATTCATTCCATTCATTCAGGTTGGTGAGCCAGGACTCTTAAGACACCTATTTAGTCAAAATTTCCAGAATTAAAAAAATTATCTGACCTTATAAATGTGAGCACGCAAAGACTGGGAATTGATGTGCGACACTTTCAGGTGTTAAGGATATGGTGATAAGGAGCGAGAGATGCAATCAGCGGTAGACAGTTGTGACCATTGGGCAGGGGAGGAGGTGTGATAAGCGGGTCATTGTGGCCGACACTGCAGAAGTAGCTGCAGACTTGCAATCCCGGGTCTACAGGTTGTGGTGTTATGACGGTAGTGTTAAAAAGCTAGAAAAACTGTATGCACTGTTTGATACTGGAGAGCTCTCTGTATTTTCCAAGCAGGATGGTGTAATGTAATTTTAACTCGTAATTTTAACTGGCTGACCAGGAGGCACCTAACCGCTGGAGGAAACTTGTTGAACAGTTTGAGGGCTAGAATCGGATTGGAGATAACTAGGTATATGGAGACATGCACTGCTTTTTGTGTTGTAATTGTGAACTGGTCACATTTAGTGTGATTGTGGAGGTCCTTCTTGACTAGCAAGAAAGACTCAAGGGCAAATTGACCATATACTATCAGCACACCGAGCTCAGAAAATAAGGGTCATAGTGATAAACTAAAGCCACTGGAGGTTAGATTCCTCACTGCCACCTTCTCTGGGTATTCAGTGAGTGACCCCCTAAACAAGGCTTAATAAAGGGTCGCTGTGACACAGCATAGTATGCGGCCAGCAGATAAGTTGAAGTTACCAGATTTTGTTGTTTTGTTAAGAGGTGATAGCACTCACCAACTTCTTACACATGAAGCATTGATGGCGGGATTCGTTGTGTCACATAAGACCAGAATCATAAATCTAAGTTCCTTCTAGGAATGCAACAGATTATTGGGTATTGAGATTTGGTATAGCATGATTGAATGATTTATTATTGATTAGCAATAATTCTGTACTTTGTACTTTGTACGGCTTGTTATTCAGTGTCAAGAAGCAAATTATTTAAAAACATAACAAAATATAAACAGCCTTGTGGTCTGAATATCTTCAAATCGCAAGTCATTGTTTATTATAATACTCGCCTAATCTAACATTCATTAATATATGTATAGATTTTTTTCTGTTATCTTTTAAAAAAAAGAGATTTTCTTTTTAAGTTTAATTTATAAAAAAAATTACTTTTCATTGTAAAAGAGGTTAGCTGTAAGAAAGGACCATGAGGTCCTAATGTTCGCCTCAATAAAGAAGTATTTTCATTTCATTCATTCATTCATTATTACTTTCTCACAAAACAAAAGATAACAACTAATAAATACACTGGGACAAACAAATCAACCAATAATCTTTAAATGGTTTTTTTCTCAAAACACAAACGTTCGCTGAAAATCTCACAATGACGATAGCACGTGTCGGTTGCGAAAATAAAAGCTACACAAAATCAGCTGTTAAAAATTAATTAAGTTGATGTATGCATATGATCAAAATGCATTATGTCATTTCTTTATAAGCTTAACATATACAAACTTTACAGGCCAGTGGGGCTTAGCCCCAAAGTTAAATAAAAAACGGAATATGCCTTTATGTTTATTCAGAGCATAAAAAAATCAAAGATCATTAAAATCGGTCCTGGTTTTTTCGAGTTATGATTTGTGAAACTAATAGGACTTGGTTTTATACATTTAAATTTTGACATGAATTAAGCACTTAGTTCTGGGGGGGGACTAAGAAATTTAAAAGACCAAAATTGGAAACATTTGAAATTTGAAAAGAACAACTGTTTAGATGAACTGAAAACGTTCCCTTGAAATATAACCATGATCTAACATATTTCAGGAAAGTAAATACAAACTTTTTTGAATGTTTTGTTGCTAATGATCTATGTTATATGCTTAGTGACTATTAAAGTGATTGAGTTTTGTTATTAGAAAATATGTTCTTTTTATATGGTAGCCTAAAAATCTTGTAACTGGACTATACAATAAGTGTGACAATCAACGGATGTAATATTGTTTAATACATTAAAAAAAATATTTTTCATGTAAAAGAAATCTATTTAGAAAGATCTACATTCATCAACCATTTTCAAAAGCCGGGTTGATGAAATTATTAATGACGTTTACTATTTGCCTGGACTTTGTGGCAGTGTGGAAAAATGTAAATGTAGCTAAAGCAAGAAAATTATAAAGCTTAATTTAATAATGGGGCTGGCAGATAAGCAGTGTTCAACTTCAAACAAAATAACTTTCTCTAAAGCAGATTATTGGATAGATCAATGTGATTTAAACAGTTCAACACCAACCAGGTGAATTGAATACTTTGAGGGGAAATAGTACCCATATAGAACAGGCTGATAGTGATAGAGAATTTGTTGCAGGAAGAAACAAGGAGTTTTCTCCAAATAGGAGGAATATAGGAAGTTTTCAAAGTGTTCATTGTGGGGGTAACAGGCAGTATAAAGCTGTACAAAGTTTGTATATTGTCATTTATGCAAGAGACAAGACATAGCAAGGGAGCTTGTAGCCTTCACAAGGAAGTTAAAAATAAATGACGTTGACAAAGTAAAGTATAAGTCTCAGGTTGAAGAGGAGACTGCATGTGCGGCTAAAAGAGTAAAATGAACTTTATTTATTGGGTAGAGCAAAAGGCTATTAATTTATGTTTGGTTTCTAGAAAAATTGAGTCCATTTCCACCAGTAGAAACTTTACAGGGTTTTTCCAAGTTTTTAAAGGACTGGGAAATTTTTAGGTCTCTTTAAAATATAATCCGTGGGAAATTATAAACCATACTCTATTAGTCCCTGGAGAATTCCTTTGCACTTAAGAGGCAAAGTGTAGTTAGAATTAGAAAGAAATGTCAAGGAAGGGATGATTACCAAAATTGAACAGCCAACTGAATGGTGTTCACCGATTGTTGTTCCCAAAAAGAATGGTTCAGATAGGTTGGCAGTTGATTATAACATTCTAAATCTTAGGAGTGGATGAGTATTTGACAAGGATTTCTAATGCCTAGATGCTATTAGTCAATTTTGGCAATCTCCACTAGACTCCAATTCTAAGTGGGGTATCCCCAAACCTTCCTACAAACCTTCCAACCTTCCAAACGACAAAAAATGTTTGAGCCTAGAGTAGAAGAACATAAATCCTTCTGGAGAAAAGACAGAGAATCGAAAGTTTTACTTTGACAGGAGACACTGTGGCCGAAAATGAAAGTTTTGAAAAAAAGGAGAACGAGATTATGTGAAAGACTTGAAGAAATATGTATGGATTATTTCAACAGGGGGTAATGACAAAGAATAGAGGTTTAATTTAAGAGTAGAGGAGAGGTAGTGAGTGATCCAAGGTAAAACTTTCAGAAGAAACAAAGTATGTCTCCAGCCTCATCCACCCATGGAATTGATGAGGTGGACGGGAAACCTATCTCAGTTAATGATGGCGGAGTAAGGCAAGATAAGACATTACCTGTTGATGGAGAAAAAAGAGAACTACCGGTACTAAAAAAGACAGAAATGAGACAAGGACAGGAAGGCAAATCATAAAAAGAAGATTTGGTTGGGGTTAATCCAGATAAGTTTCCATCTTACTTCACCATGTGAAAGAAGGAGAGTTGTCAGATGTGATTAAAATCAGCTAGTATATTTGGTTTATTTTAATGTTTTGATGTTAATGAACTACGCATGTTTGGAATGAACTATGTTGGTTTATTTGGTTTATTTCATGGTATAAAAGTGATTCAGGTTTATTATAAGTAAAAATTCTTTTTACAATTACTAATATTAGTTTATTCTTAGTGAAAATATTCCTAGTTAGGGATATTAGTAGAATAAGCTCAGTAGCATACTTTCATTAACATGGTGTTAAAACACGAAAATAAACTTTCAAACAAACATATTTTCAATTCAGTTTCCACAAGCTATTATAACAATAGTTTCAACTAACATTTTGATTTGTTAGTTTTTTTTAGTAAAAAAACTAATACATTAATTGATTAACAAGAACATAAAAAACTATTACATCAGCACATAAAACCCCTCAGGGTATACAAATTTACAAAAAACTTAAACTATTAAAGTTTGAAAATATGGGTTGCGTTAACACTTAATTTCACACAATAGTTAGAGCTGAGAAGTATTGCAAGTGACAGTTTTCTCTTTTGCTCTAGTTCTGCGTGAATCAAATAGTTTTGTCTCCAAATTTAATTTTATCATAGATTATCTGTTTTGGTAACCTTTAGAACTTTAATTCTTACTCTCTCTTTTAAAAGGTTATAAAAGGTGTAAACATTGCAAAACTACTGAATCAGCTATAGGTAGCTATTAATTTAATAGTTGATTTAAACAAAATTATATGAATAATGTCAATAATGAATTAGGGGGTAGTCAATTTATTTGTACAATTCTTCTTGATTCTAATTCAAAATACCTGTTAATCCAAAATATTTTATGGATGTCTAAATACTTCAAAGACATTAAAAAATTAAAAAACTAAACAATTTAGTATTTGAAATTTTTGATCTGTCTCCAATGGTTATAGAGGTAAAAGTCTGAACACATTACATATTTTGTACCATGGGGCTCCAATGTCAATCTTGGAGGACAAGGAAAAATTAATACTTCACTTAATAACCAATATTTTTGGATGAAACTTTGTATTTAGCTTCGTGTGGTTGAGATTCATCCATGTGTGCTTAAAAATTATAGATTATGTCTTTATCGAGGCAGCTAACCTGCATACTCTTTTTTCTCATTTCAATTATATAGAGAATAGGCAAACTCCTTTATTTAATGACAGATGTTGATCAAACTTGGTTACTGTATGTGTTAAAAAAATTGTTTATTGTAAAATGCCTACTTTCAATGTTCTTCCCAGCACCAAACCTGCATACTCTGTCCCATGTTAGTCTGATCGATAGTAGGCCAATTTATCGACAGATATTGATAAAACGTCAAAAATATTATTATTTTCATATGATTGATTTGGAAATTTGCTGAGTACGCAAGTCTGCTGCAACGGGTTATTTGAGTAAATATTAACTTGCCATAGGCATTAAACCTACTATGTACTCATTTAGGACTGTTAATTAATAGCCTACCAGCCGAAAACAACTCAGGGACCTACAGTTTAACGTGGAATCCGAACCACGGCCTCCGAATTACGAATTGGTCTAATTATGAAGATGGTCTTTGCGGATTAACGTAGTATTCAATAGTGCGGACGTTAATCCACACAAAAGAACACCACACGCACCGACCATCGCTCACAACTATCCACAATTCGTGACCTCCAAGTAGCTGGATTACAGGATGACGCCACCAACCCAGTCAAATCATCTTTTAAAAGTAATGAAAACTAATTAAACTATTCTAACAGTACATACAGTAACTACAGTACAGTGTTGCAGAATTTTGACTAATTTAGGCTTAGATTAATTGTAAGATAGCACAAATTTTCAATGCCGTTATCGGGATTTTATACCTAGTCAATAATATCGATGTATCGATATAGTTTGATATAATAATTATTATTGATAACAAATATCAGAAGATTTTGATTCTCTACCTTTAGAAACCTTTAAAATACGTTCACTAAAATGCATGCATGCAACAGGGAGTGGTATATGTTAAAAATATATTTTACGTTTTACTCACTACTTGTCTCTTGATGGAAAACAGTGAAGAAATGTCATCCAGACAAAAAAACGGTATTTTATAGTCATCAAAACGCTTACGCGTGACGCACAATCCCGGCTGGTCCTCACACTTGGTGCAATGCCAAACGACCCTTTTATGGATATTTCTCTTGCTGCATTCGCGGTACCCTTTATTTTTTACCATCTTTGCCGCAACGTTCCTTTTTGGTGATTCAATAAAACAGCATTTCCTATTTACTAATACACAATGTTTACATAAACATATATTATTTTCATAGAAACATGTGAATCAAAAACTGACACCGCCCAAAATTAAAGAAATGTACGTCGCCACAAGCGCAATAACAAAGAAAACATCGGGAGAAGTGCTAGTAGCTCACTGACGTTTTTAAGCAACAGTAGAATGGCGGGAGCGATCGATGCCGCCCGCAGCGAACGTGTTAATATTTTTTTTCTACAACCGTGCGATAACAGGCACATTTTGCACGTTTGGCATAACGTATAAGCTGTACATATCCACACTAGGGTGGATAAGTAACCGGCCAATCACATGCGCGGAACGCTCCAAATCTGTATGAAATAAACCAAAAGCATGCGCTAAGCGCTCAGTCAGCTGATAGACGGTTGCCGTTCATACAACGCTAACTTCCGGTTTCGCGCAATGAAACTGAGGTTACCGGAAAAACAATAGTTATGTTTACGTTTATACCAACGGGAAAATCAAACATAACCTAAATGACTTTTTATTGTAGGAAAATTCTTGTGTGTAATACGAGTGCAAACTGTCATGGCCGCCCTCTAATTTCGGGCAACATTCAGCTGACGCTTGCCATATGAACCTCTCGTGCGATATGACATCGTTTGCGCTCTAATTACACAAATAGCTACTGATTTTGAAATAAAATATTGATATTTTTGGACATAGAGATGTTTCAATTTCAAGAATCCTACGATATTTGTTACCGATTTTCGTTATTTTCCTTTTGTTCCTCGGTAAAGCCGAAACGGGTCTAGTCTAACCGTCTATGTAGGCCTTTAAATTGTAATAAGGTATATTTGTAATGCCTCTCAGGGAAAATGAGAGCACCCACTATGATGAAATTTTTTCATTATTTTAAACAGTTTGGAGAAGATATTTGTAAACTTAAAAATGATCCACACTCTATTAAAATTAAGTTCTCAAACCCCCAGGATTGAGCGATATTAGACATTTTTTTACTGGACATTAGACACATTAAAGTAATTTATTAGACTACTATTAATAAATAATTAATAGATTAATAGATTACATTACATTAATAGACATTAATAGATATGTATGCTATTTTTTTGTTAAATTATTTAATAACAGAAAAACAGTTTTAAAAATAAGAATATTAGTTTACAATGAAAATCGATTTTAAGCCTATTTTAAAATTATACCGCATAAAATGTTATGTCAATATGCAATTATATTAATGATAAATATAAATTATTATACTAATGATAAAGTTAATTTCTCATTTAATTTAATTTATCTAATTTAAAATAATATTTCATAACTGAGCTCAGAGGTTCTTTTTATTTTAATTTTATTTGTTTACAATATGATGTCTAAATTCTATAATGATACCACATATTTTGCTCTCCAACACTGAATCATACAACACGTATAAAATACTGACTTACTGCTAGTCTTAAATAAACGCATGATTATACTTGAACGGACTTAAATTCGTCGACAATTTTTACTGTGTTGGGGTAGAAAGTGTATGAAAACACTGGAAATAAAGTCCTTTTATTTAAATAACTGAACTTTGATAGTAAAAAAGCCTAAACAAGGTACGGTACGGTATCACTTAAGAAAAAAAATTAGTTATGAGACTTTGGTATTTACAGGTATTCATGTTTTAGAGAAAACTTAAATCTTTTAGCATTTTTGTTTGAATAGTAAATTGGCTATACAACATCTCTATACAATCTAGTCGAGATTTCAACTAAAAACAGTTTAGTATATAGTTTTTCCTAGTCAAATTACCGAAGCTAGTAATAGCAAATATATAACAGTGTTGATTTATAACTTTTTTCGCAGATAAAACATTAATATTAGATAATCAGCGTTCCATAAAGCAATTTTAAAAATGTTATCGATAATGTGTTTCAAAATCGTTATCTTATTTAATTTTTAATTAAACATTATTATATTACAAAGTTGAATCAATGCAAAGGTTTTATAAAATTGGCGAATTAAACTTAGACGGTTTTCATTTTTGATTAAATGTTTAATTACTAACCCAACGGGTTTAGCCTATGCCAGATTCATCAACAAAGTCAACATTCAATGGAAGCCCTCTCATGAGCTCAACTGTTAATTTATATCTAAATAAATTGTTTGCTTACGTGTTCGGTTTCATTTCCAACAAAACAAACTTTGGGTGAGGTACTTTGTCGATTGATTAATGGGCTACTGTTGATTTATTGTAATTTTAATATTAAAGTTTTAAAAGCACTTTAATCATGAAAAATTATATAAAATTCTCAAGCTATTTTAACGATAAAATAATTCGTCTCTAAGTTAGTTTAAAAATAAAGGACAAGTATCTCGAACGACGTTTTAATGATGTTTGGATATCGTAACCTCTGATGTCGACGCGCCTCGCCCGACTCATTCGGTTTATCGAAACATCGATCATACGATCGAAATACTTATCGAGATACTCATCCTATCTTTAAACTGTTCAGTTAGCTAGTGTCTTATCATTAAACTAGCTTTGAACCTTTTCACAATCTTGCAGAAGATAAAATTGAAAATGAAGCGAACTGGATTATTATAAAGAATCAATGCAAAGGTTTTATAAAATTGGCGAATTAAACTTAGACGGTTTTCATTTTTGATTAAATGTTTAATTACTAACCCAACGGGTTTAGCCTATGCCAGATTCATCAACAAAGTCAACATTCAATGGAAGCCCTCTCATGAGCTCAACTGTTAATTTATATCTAAATAAATTGTTTGCTTACGTGTTCGGTTTCATTTCCAACAAAACAAACTTTGGGTGAGGTACTTTGTCGATTGATTAATGGGCTACTGTTGATTTATTGTAATTTTATTATTAGAGTTTTAAAAGCACTAATCATGAAAAATGATATAAAATTCTCAAGCTATTTCAACGATAAAATAATTCGACTCTAAGTTAGTTTTAAAATAAAGGACAAGTAACGACCTTTGACGTCGACGCGCCTCGCCCGACTCATTCGGTTTTTTGAAACATCGATCATACGATCGAAATACTTATCGAGATACTCATCCTATCTTTAAACTGTTCAGTTAGCTAGTGTCTTATCATTAAACTAGCTTTGAACCTTTTCACAATCTTGCAGAAGATAAAATTGGAAATGAAGCGAACTGGATTATTATAAAAAAGTGCTTTAGTATTTGTTTTTCTATTTTCAACAATAACTTCTATTGAGATTTACTAAAGTAGTAGAAATATAAACAAACTTATAAATAAATAACTACATATTTATTAAATTGGCTGATTGGGATGGTGGCGACATCCTGTAATCCAGCTACTTGGAGGTCACGAATTGTGGATAGTTGTGAGAGATGGTCGGTGGATGTGGTGTTCTCTTGTGTTGATTAACGTCCGCACTATTGAATACTACGTTAATCCACAAAGACCATCCTCATAATTAGACCAATTCGTAATTCAGAGGCCGTGGTTCGGATTCCACGTTAAACTGTAGGTCCATTAGTTGCCATCGGCTGTTGGGCTATTAATTAACAGTCCTGTCTAAGGAACATGTCAGCCTTAGTCAGTAACAAGACTACAAGATCGCGCCACAATCATCCTACATTCATTCCTCATTCATACTTGGCTTAAAATACCCACCTGGGTAGGTCACCATTTCAGTTAAAAGTATAAAGTACATGTATACGGCATTTAAATTCTATTATAGTTAAGCTCCCCAAAGTTCTTCAAATTAGAAAATAAAATCAAGGGTATTCAATATCAAAGATAACAGGTATGCATTGCACGGTAAACAAGTGAAAGCTAGGCAGTAGGCTACAGTACCCTAGTTAATTAGACCTAAACAGAGGTAAAAACACAAGGATTATGGAATTGGTGAGTTACATACATTTTCGTGGGCAAAATCCATTAAGTAAAGTTGATTGCTACTACATGATTGATTACTACATTGCACTTATATTTTTTAATTTGGACATTTTATTCAACAGGGAATCCACTTGCAATGTTCAGTATTGACAGATGTTGTCAATAATGAATGATGACATTGCTCCTCTAATACGTTTGATATTTGTCACTTCAGTTTATTGCCTTTTCACCATGTAATAATATCAATCATTGACATTCAAAGGTTTTTATTCTAAAAATGAGTAAAATAAAAGCTGGTAAACTCAAATGTAGGCCTAATGTTCTCACCTTGTAATCCGGGAGTCGCTGGTTCGATTCCGGACCCTGACGCCATTTGTAGTTGGGCCATCTCCTAAAAACGGATCGACTTTAGGTAATAACGAGATCACACGCAGCACGCTGACGTGAGTAGAGAGAATTTCACAGAACTTATATTATTACCATTATTTTAATCGAATAGTAAGCCTACTGAGTATGCAGGTTTGCTGCAATGAAGTTAGTTTTATATGACAATGTGCGTATATTAACGATGACCACTAAGTAAAAACACATACAATATTTTATAAAATTGTGTCAATAACTAAGCGAGTTACACCAATTTATTTATATTTAAATATATTTATTTATTTGAATTTACTTTATGAAACGCTGAAAGGGAGGATTTTTAATTCTTATTCTGCGAAAAAGCATAACTTATATTTAAAAACGGTGTATTTTCTATTATTCACTTTAGAAATGCACCTAGGAATAAAGAAACATAGACCAAACTGCTATTTAGTTGAAATATCGACTAGATTGTATAGAGATGTTGTTTAGTCAATTAACCATAGTAAACCAAACAAAAATCCTAAAAGATTGAAGTTTTTCTCAAATTGTAAATACCAAAGTCTCACAACGAGTTATTTTTGTTCTTAAATGATACCGCACCTTGTTAAGACTTTTTTACTATCAAAGTTCAGTTATTTAGATAAAAGGAGTTTTTATTTCCAGTTATTTCTTAGACTTTCCTACTGCCTACAGGGCTGTCCTGTAGGTAGTAGATGACCCCCATGGCTCATGATTCCCCCCAAAATGATTTTATTTACTGCTTCTCTGTTTGAAATAAGTTAGGTCATGGTTACATCTAAAGGGGATGTTTTCAGTTCTTCTAATAACAGCTGTCCTTGTTATATCCTTGTCATAATCCTATGACGTCACTAAGCATATGACATTCAAATTCTGACGATTGCCAACATCCCCTAGAGCAAGGCATATCCATATCAAAATTGGCATCCATGAGCAAATTATAGCAATTAACTAATAGTCTCACAAACTATTTACTCGTTATTAAAAAATTTGTGTTAATATTATTTTCCACAATTTGAACATGTGTAGGCCTAGTCAGTTTTATCTGTAATCTTAATTGTCTAGCACTGTAAACTAAAATTGGCGTATTGAACTCACTGTACCAAGATTACTCCAGTATTTTAGTATAAAATAATATTCGGAGACAAAATTAATAAAAAAAAACAGATGACTGATTTTTTATTTCAAATTATGTTTTTAATCAATCGCATATGTACACAGAATAAGTTCAAGATAAATCTTAATTTTAGTTTTTGTAAATTATTTGAGTTCGTGTGTTCAGTAAAAACTCTTCTGAGAGCCACAGTTTGGGAACCACTGCATTACACATTTGAGACGGTGAACAACGATTACTGTAGCACGTGACCACAGTGTAGTGCGAGTGTGAGCACAGCCCGCTCTACAAAAACACACAATCACAGGCGTTAAAAAAGCCAACTTTAGAGCAACTGAACCTGACAATATTGTTGATCATATCAATTTAGCGTTTTTTGATTTATGAGACAAATGTAACAAAAAGTGTTCTGAATTCTATTTAGGTATGAACTTCATATTGTTGATAAAATCACCCCCCCCATTTTTCTAACTTTTTAAAAATCCTTACCCAAAATTTCGTCTGATGTCGCAACTTGCGACGCCAAAACATGCCGTGGGCACCCCGACTTTTTATATAAGTGATTTTCTTATATGCATACTCCCACTGTAAAGATCCATCCCATTTTCTTGTGGGTTCAATCGTCAATATTGCAAATTTTACATCTCTTCTCCATATATAATACAGTTAAATTCTTCTTACTAGAAATAACAACAGATGGTTTATCTATAATGTTATGAAAAAGAGGTGGTCTGTAAAAATACTGAACCGACCGGTTTGAAATTTTACACAAAGGTAGATCTTAAACTCATACAACTCATAGACATTTTAATTTCCTTAAAATCCTCTCGGGCTACGCCCTGTGAACGTCCTAAGTTTCAATGTTTACATTTTTAGAGAATGAAAACATAAAATTACTTGAATGTCAACAGCTGTGAATACTAAAATTTGACAGTTCGAGAAGAAGGAGAAGAAGAAGAAAGAGCTGCCGTTACCGTCCTAGGTTTCAATGTTTACATTTTCTAATGACAACATCCGTTTGCACTATATTTTGACAGTTCGAGAAGAAGAAGAAATAAAGTTGATTTTTCAGATAAACTGCTGGATCGAAATTAGTGAATTATTTGAAATAGCGGAATGGTAGATTTTAAGTTTTTTTTCCGACGACTGTCTCTATTACATTAATCCTTATCCACTCCCAATATTTGACAGATGTTACTTTGAAATGTTGTAGACACTCGTGTTTTGTCATTTTGTAAACAATGAAGAATAAATTAACAATAACTTAAATGTATCAGTAGAGCCTACACCTTTCAGCCTTTTTAACCCGTGCGAAGAACGGTTACTTGGGCTTGTTGTTAATAATTAAAAGTATAGATATCACCACATCGCTAAATCATTCCGATAGGTCAGCAGAGCCCCAAAAATCTTTGTTAAGAACCTAAATCTTGGGGTTAAACTTAGTTTAATTTTTTTTATAGAAACCTGTGGCGCTCTTTATAATGATTTCGTTTCTCTATAAGAAAGATAATAGTGAGGTTTCTATGAAATATTAACGCTCTTTGTACCATAATAATGTAATTTTAACGAAATTTTAGAAGAAAAAAATATATTTCAAAAAATATAACGCTATCTAGGAATTACGGGAATGAGCTACGATAAAAAGTCTTATTGAAAAAGATACAGATCATAAAAAATCCGTACAGTAGGGTGTTCTCCGTTTTTGATAGGATATCTCGTTAACAGATAATTAACCTCTTAGCCTTTTTTACCCGTGCGAAGAACGGGTATTTTGGCTAGTTATCAATATTTGTAAGGATAAAGTTTACATCTCCAGGATTATATAAGAGGATAAACCTGTCTACCTCAAACAATTGCAAACTTGTTGAGATTACATCCTCTCATTACCTCACTTAACTTTCCTGCCTCGAGGGCAAACCAGTAGAAGTTCCCAAAGGGATTTTGACAGACTTTGTTCTGTCAATATCCCACATTTTGAACAAGAGAAAACAACTTAAAATGATTGTTAGAGTTTTTAAGGGACATGTCCCCCAAATTGTAGATAGTACCAATCTCTTTTGGGTGGGGTTTGGTCAGGGGAAGTGCCCCAAAACTGCATACTGTATCAGATTTCATGGGAAATGATTGAGAAATGAGAAGAAAATTGATTTTAACATCAACATTTTTTTTTATTTATAACATCATTTTGTGTAGGAATAACATTGGTCGCTCTTAGACATTGTACTACGTTTACCGCGGGCAGTGAATTTAAATTTTCTTTTAAACCGTTAGTCGTAGACTAATACTCAAAATACTAATTTGTTCGAGTTTTAAACCTGGTTTTAATGGAGATTAAATTACTCTATATAATTATTGTTCTACCAAAAAGTAAAAAAAAGTTGTAACGGTCAAAGCCCATAACCATTAGCTTCACACACGTATGGGTGGTGTCAAATTATTTTCCACCTTAATAATTATATACCATGAAATTTTAGTTACAACCGTTAGAGCAGGTTTTGAGCAATTTATATTTTAAAACTTTTATATGAGGTTTAAGCGGTAAACTACCCCTAATATAAAAAAAAATTAAAAAGGGGTCTGGAGATATACTAAAGGTACACCCGTGTACCTTTAGTGTACCGAAAATTGGTCGATCAGTGGGGTCTCGGGGTTTTAACACCGACAAACTGACAGGCAGACAGAGACAGAGACGGGTCGGTAGACAGTCAGACATCAGTCCAGAAAATTTTTCTATTGAGGGAGCATGAAAACGGATATTTATCCACTCTCAACTCAAATTTTAAAATTTTGAAGAAAACAATACTTTCTCCATATTAAGGGGAGAAAGTACAACAAATGTACTTAAATTGATTGAAATTTACCGTTTTAAACCTTTTTATTCAAGAAGTAAATTTTATGATTTTTGCCTGAGGCATAACGTGTATTTTCATAAAACAACCAATATTTTACTAATCTCTGTTATAGTTTACTTAAGTAACTAGCTTACTTTTTTATCTCGATTAGTCTGATTAATTTACTTCAGTAAATTTTAATTAACCTGAAACTCTCAGGCTCATCAAAATAGTTTGTCATTGCCTCGCAGAAAAGGAATATCTTGAATATGGATATTACCAACGGTTATATTTCGTGAATAATATGTGATTTATAGTATTTGTGAAATAAGTACGATAAATGTGATATGACAAAGTATATTGTAAAACAAATAAATATATCATTTATAAATTAATCAATTTGAAAAATGTTGATGACAAAATATTGATTATTTTGTGATACTTGCTTGATGTTGTGACCTCTGAAAAGAAAACAGCTATAGATATTACATAATTATTATGCGTTTATGACAAAAATGTTTATGGTCAATGTAGTTTGTGAAAGATATAATAATCTAAATTAAAAACAAACATATTAGGCTTCTGTTTGACCAGCTGTAACTAAAACGTCATTTTGAATTAATTAAAAAGATTGTTTTAAATCGAGTTTTGTGGGTCAATAAAACGATCAAATAAATTCATCTATTTTTCATTCAATCGTTCCCTCAGGGCAATTGGATTTTGATGAACTAAAAGTGTTTAAAAACTCCTTTTCAGTGGGGAGTCTAATTAAATATCGGGTTCCATAACGGTCTTTGATAAAAAGTAATTAATAAAATAAAACTACACCACTGCGGTAGGTATGTTTTAATTTGTTTCTTTTCAATTTGGAAATATTTTACATAGTTTTTAGAATATAATCAACTGTATATCCTTTATAATAACAGTTAAAAACACAGATATGTAAAATAAACAAAAGCTAAAAAAACTGATGATTTATCTAATTAATAGTAAATACTCGTAAATAATCATAGGGATAAATTCTATAAATATAGTCTCACTTTAAAATAAAGTAGGTTGATAAATAATCCATTTTGTTGTATCATAGCATATATCCAACATATAACAACATATATCAACAGATAACATATAAGAACATATGGATTTGTCGGCCAATATCAAGTGAAAAAAACGCGTGATTTTTTTGTATTTATATTTATGAGACACTGACTCACCTGGTGGCATTTTTACGACCAATATGAGTGAAAGCTGATATGATGGGCGTAATGGATTTTATGACGTACCTATAAAGCTTTACATCTTTCATTAATTTGCCAGACTCATTAGTTAATGTCCAATGGATAGATGCAGCAACTTCCAGTGTAACGAATTTGTGTTAGAATTTGCCTCAAGTTCAAGCTGATGCTCTTCTAATAATGAAGCAGGTGCTATGTCAATAAACATAGCCAGTTTTTTACAGTAGCATAGTAGTTGTACAGAATTTGTCTTTTTTTTGTATTGTAAACACACTTTATTATACCGTATTTCAATATAGTCGAACTTTATCGTACAGTTGTTCTACCTTTTTGAACGCTTTGCGGGTTTAGCTGATACTTATTTAGTTTAATTCTACTTCTTTTTTATTTCGTTCAACAGATGTCACGTATAATTGGGTATTATCTGTAGTATTTAATAGCAAAATGTAAACACGTTATTCTGTTCTTTTCAAACTTATTGCCATTCTAATTCGTTAAGCGTTGATTATCTACAGTAAGTACCCCATAAAATATTAAAAATTACTTGATTCTATAAATAAATAGCTGACCCTGCGAACTTTGTAACGCCTAACAGTAAATACGTGTTAACTACTGTATAACACGTACTGTTACACGTGTATGTGTGTGTGTGTGTGTGTGTGTGTGTGTGTGTGAGACGTAGGTACTGTTAACTACTGTGGCCATGTTCTGAAGTCTAATAGCATTACGGCTTCGTTGTGAAAGATTAGATATTCTGGGTCGCGGCATAGGTAATAACTACTGAAACTATACGACATACTAATAACATTCCCACAAAACAAATACATTTAAGTGGATTTTTCAATTTTTCAATCCAACCTAAATCCAAACTAAATCTAACTGCAATTTGGCTTTTGTAGGAAAGATTTAATTTCCTAATCGCGACATTGTTACTATAATAACACTCATGTAATCTAACATTAATTACACTCGCACAAAAAACAAAGAATGGAACAAACTAATGAACCAGAATCTATAAATGCTTATTTTCAAAACATCACAAACATTCGGTGAAAATGACGCAAAATAACGTTAACTGTCGACTGGTGAAAATAAAGCAACACAAAATCAGCTGCTAATAAAATATTCACATTATTGATGTTTGCATATGATCAAAATGCATCACGTCTTTTCCTCATAAGCTTAAAATTGTATTCCAATTTTGTATACAAACTTTAAAGGCCAGTAGGGCATAGGCCTGAGGTTGAATACAAAATTGAATGTGCCTGTAGCCTGTTCGGAGCAGAGACGAATCCAAAAATCAAAGATCATTAAAATCTGTTCAGCCGTTCACGAGTTTTAAATGTTGTAACTAATAAGTTAAATTTAAATATTTAAATTAATTTTGATGGTCAATTATTACATCATAATAACGGTCGGTGTGTAGATATATTTTTAATTAATTGTGTTACTATTTTAATTGAACTTTCTTCGTAATAAATGCTTTAATTTTTTCTAAACAAATTTAGTTAGTTTTCTATATTTTTGTTAGTAACAAAAATTTTTTTAGATATCTACATGAAAACGTTAAGGGATGGTTAAAAAAGTATACTCATCAATATGAAAAAAGTATATTGTTTGTAATTTTTTAGTTTTTTTTTAATAAACGTATCTTAGTTTTTAAATTAAACATGGGTGACAGTAACGTCCTTCTATCCTCAATGAAAACAATAATTAAAATTTTATAATATTATTAGTCTTCACGAAAGTGAAACCACACCACATTACGTTTACAATAATCATACACTATACAAATATAAGATACATATTTGTATAATACTGTAAAATACTTATTTGTATAAGACTTAAACAAGTAAGTCTTGCGCGAGGTATTTAGCAAGCCAATTCAAGGATCAGATTACAAAACTCAGTTTGAATAATATTGGTAGGGTATTAACACCATTATTAATTATAATTATTAGTATTATAATCCACCGTCCAACCGTATTCTATCCGGTCCAGCCCGTTTGATCCCTGCCTTAATTGTTATACCATCCCAAAACCCAAAGCCCTTCACAAGTCCGCCGAATAGCATCACTTTACTAGACCCTTCAAGAGATTATGTCAGGGCCATTAAGCGATTATGTTAGTCCTATCAAGTGAATTATGTAAGTACCATCATGCAATTATGTCACTCTTATAAAGTAATGTTTACCGTATAGATGGGTGGTACAATACGAGCGGAATAGCTTTTAACATCAAGGCATGGTAGATCTACCAATTAGCGTCCGAGTTTAATGGATTGTTCCGGAAACTCAAACCGAGGTTATTAAGCAACCCGAATTTCAAATCGTCTTTCTTATACATTCAGATATCAGTCAGATACGTTGTGTCCAAAACCTTTCACATGCTTATTTCTTTTAATACACCAAAATTGGGCGAGGACCTTAATAAACTTTTATCAGTAGTTTAACTTAAAAACATAATATGACTTTCTAAATCAATCATTAAGTAAATTATTTTAACTAGAATCTTGCCTTGCTAATTTGAAACTTATTTGAAACCTTTTTTAAACTATCGAAAGAAAAAAATTAGATTTATAAATGTATAACATCAAAGTAACAAAAAACAATACATAGTATGGTTCGTAACAGGACGAAGGTCACCATGTTCCTACTAACTGTACGTTCTCGTATGCTTCAGAAGCGTGGTGGATTTTGGCCAGCAAGACCAACAGGAAACGCCTAGAGGTCATCCACACGGAGTCGCTGAGACGAAACACATGACAACCGTGGTTCGTCAGGAACTCCGTAATTATGGGGACATTGGGAGTTCCAACTCTTGATCTATTTACCAGAATAAAAGCCCATGGACTGTTTCAGAAAGCAACCGAGTCCACTCTAGAACACATCAGGGAACTCTGTAGACGGCATGACGTCGCAGAGGTCTGGAGGTCTAGGCCCATCGCCATCCTGGATGATCCACCGTAGGTGAACAGCGTGACCTGCCCAGCCAAAGTCTGACACAGCAATGTAATGACACTTCCTAATTTAAGTTTATGTTTAGTATATTTTCATTAACATCTATTACTTCACTTGCTCCGGCCCTGTTTTGATTTGATTGTTCTAGCCACTCCAAGAGGTAATCCAGTAGCTACAGCTGAAAAGCTAATGCTGTGATTCGCCAAAACGAAGTCCATTGTCCGAATGTAAGTTACTCATACACGTCTGAACAAATGGGGAAGGTGGGTTTAGTTTGGGTAAACACCGCTTAACGGTGGAGTCTCCACATAACCCTCCAGGAGCGGGGGTACTCATAAAGAGTTACCACCTGCCAAAAAAAATCATGAGATAATATCAGTCAGCCCCATTGAGTGATTGTGTCAGTATCATCTAGCTATTTCGTCACCATCATCGAGTAATTTCATCTGCTTTGTCAAGAGATGAATTCACATTATTCAGTCAATTAACTACATATTTTTATCACTCTTTCCACTTCTTGAGACATGGGCCCAGTTTTCTGAGTATTTTGTCCTCAATATGAGTGAAGAATGAGTGGGAAGTTGATGATATTTTGTTTTTTCTACTGAAAAAGACTGATTTTTCATTTGTAAGGATTATTCAAATTCCAAATAGATCTGTATATAGTCAGTTTTTAGAGTAATGAGCATCGGCGTATTCTTACTAAAACACCATTTTGAAAATTAAAGACCAACTAAAATTCTAATTTCTGACTCTAAACATTGCACATGTATTAAAGAGCAAAAACTAGACCAGAAGTGATTTGCCCATTGGAGGTTCCGGTCTACCCCTGCCGCGCGACCGAAATGCAAGGGTTTACAAAAAGCCGTTTTTCTCTTTTAATACTGAGGGTAGAATCAAAGTTAATATGTCATATGAAACACTTAGAAATAGTTGATTGTAATGTATGAAAAACAGGTTATTTGAATAACTATAACAACAGGAAATTTTGTTTGAAACGAGACTTAGCTCCAAGACTAGAACCTTTCTTCGTCTATTAAGCCCCGTTCACTGCAACTTTTTATTTCAAATAATAAGTTCAAAAAATTGCTCGTAGAAAACCTCTGCAAATGAAAATACGCAGTAAGGAAGTGGCGCTGCCTTTCGGCAGTGAGTGGAAACGCGCCGCCTCAACCCCACCGCTTTCGTCATTTTTTATTCTAAGTGTTGAGTCAATAATATCAAAATGAAATGCACCTTTCAGGCTACAAAATTTCTTTTTGTTTCATATGACATATTAACTTTGATTCTACCCTCAGTATTAAAAGAGAAAAACGGCTTTTTGTAAACCCTTCCATTTCGGTCGCGCGGCAGGGGTAGACCGGAGCATTTGGGCGGTACGAGCGGCGTTAGGGGCAACTGAAACCGCTAGGTCGGCGCTAGTGTTGCTTAAACGTTACGCAGATGTGATTGTTTCGTGCAAGCTTCCTGAGTGACCTATTTCAGATAACAATTAGAGTTTTATACATTTTTAAACCTATAAAATGACAAGATTATCGAAACAAATGCGCCATTAAAAATAATTTCCTGTAGTATACAAAATTTAGTTTTCTTATTTCAAAATTTCACTTATATTACGTGAAAAGGTTTGTTATTCATCCACGTTCCCAAAATTTCAGCTCAAAAACATAAACAGCTTTTCCATAGGCCTTGCTCGAAAAACGCCGAATTTCAAAATTAATTACTCAGTAACTCGAAAGGTTTTCACTAAAAACTTGTACAAATTATGCCAAAGCATATGATACATTAAAAAAATAGTGGTTAAAATTATGATTTTTTAAGATAATTATTTATTTGCTCGAACAACCTTAATTTTACACTACATATAGGTACTTTTAAAAAGGGTTGATCCCAAGACAGAATCCTGAAGTACACGTCTCATTGTTACCGTATTACTAACAATGACATTTATCTTATTTATTATTTTATTAAGAGAAGTATGAAGGAGGATTG
The DNA here is from genome assembly GCA_023375725.1 of Nephotettix cincticeps. Taxonomy (NCBI): domain Eukaryota; kingdom Metazoa; phylum Arthropoda; class Insecta; order Hemiptera; family Cicadellidae; genus Nephotettix; species Nephotettix cincticeps. The sequence continues at coordinate 127,659,744 of CM041786.1, read as the reverse complement.
AGTGTAAGATGATTGTGGCGCGATCTTTTAGTCTTGTTCCTAACTAAGGCTGACAAGTTGCTTAGACAGGGCTGTTAATTAATAGCTCAACAGCCGATTTAAAGACTAAACACGTTTTCGGATTTATTCAAATAATTATTTTTAATATTGGTGTAAACGCTCTTTAGTTAGCGAAGTAATTATAACATATCAAAACATGACTACAGGGACGGTGGCACATCCTGTAATCCAGCTACTTGGAGTTCATGAATTGTGTTTAGTGAGAGATGGTCGGTGGATGTAGTGTTCTCTTGTATGTATTAACGTCCGCACTATTGAATACTATGTTAATCCGCAAAGGCTATCCTCATAATTAGACCAATTCGTAATTCAGAGGCCGTGGTTCGGATTCCACGTTAAACTGTAGGTCCATTAGTTGCCATCGGCTATTGGGCTATTAATTAACAGTCCTGTCTAAGGAACATGTCAGCCTTAGTCAGTAACAAGACTAAAAGATCGCGTCACAATCATCCTACACTCAATTCTCATTCATACTTGACTTAAAATACCTACATTGTAGTATGGTTGCCATTTCAATGATCTAATCTAATCTAATCAACCACAAAAACAGAAAATCAATATGTGATTTCAGGTGGATGAAATGGGTTGTTTGAGACACAAAGTCTAAAGTGTACACATTGGAAACAACACTGATTTCGTCAATAGAAAAGAGTGTAGGGGTGTTTTTATCACACAGTCTATTTAATATTTTATTGCATAGTATTGAATTTATAAGTCCTCTAAACATTTAAAACATTATTTTTGATTAGTTATTTTGAACAAAAATATGTTTGAATGTTAAAGATATTACATTAAAAAATTAAATATTTGCTTCTTCTATCCAGTACACTTTTTATATTTTGAAACTCAATAGTATAGTATTAAACCCGTATCATAAAATTAATAAACAACGCCTTCACACTCTTAAAAACATAAAACTAAATTTTTATTGTGATTCCAGTTCAACTAAATACTTTTAAATATTTGTTTTTCATTAAAATGTTTGAATAGAATAATATTAAAGTTTACAATGATTAAGAATATAGTGTTTGTGATATTATCTACACTCATTGCTAACCTAGAAGAAGGCAGAACCAAAGAAATAAATGATAGCTTCATTCCCTGGAGTACGGTAATATAAGTTTATACAGTTTTAAAAAATATTCCGGAAGGTTGGAAATAATAATCGCTCGGAACTCATTGATCAAACCCCTCGGGTAAGATGTTCTTGGCACGACTTCATTAATTTCCTCGGTTTCGTGATCCAGAAATAACGTGAAAAGGTGTAAAACCTGGTTTGAATAATTTCTCAATTTCCCAAAATTACACATTCACACGACCAACGCCCATTCTTCCAATTTTATTTAACATATATTCCCAGTTGTAAAATCCTTAATTTCCTCTTGTGAATTTGACCACAGCACGCTCGATGTCCTTTCAAAACTACATAAATCAGAGAACGGAAAATATATTTGGGTTCTAAAAGTTGAGATACTTCAATCAGTATAGGTAAGTAAATTTTAAATTGTGCTTTTGTATTTTTATCTTTCCATCTTGAGATACTTGGTACCCTGAATATATGGGCATGAGATTTAATATTATTTAACAATACCAGTATTTAAGCTACGGTATCTCACTAATTGTGTGTGTTGTAGGTAAAGTAGACGTAAATTCCAAAGATATTTTCATTAGTTTACTTGCAAAGGATTTGTAATATGAGTATTCTTAAAGAAAAAAATCCCTTGAAGCGAATATTGGAATGCACTGTTAAATATTTAATTTTTAAAAAGTTTTATAATTGTATAATATAATTTTTCCTACTTTCAGATTGATAAGAGAAATCAGCTTTATTGTTGGTTGCATTAAAACAGGTTGTAAAGTCATTTTAAAAATATGAAATAGGGATAATAAAACTGTAGCTGTTGTATTTTCATTGTCATTATTAATTTATATGTGCATACATGGTGCTGTCACAACTTGGTGAAATATTCTCTACTATGGTGAATATTGAGACGCGAACACGATTTCAATATTTCTGTCAATACACGATTGTTTGGAATTGATGGCAGTAATTTCGTTACGATAACATGCGAATATTTTTCAATCACTGTAATAACGAACTTACAACATAAACAGAACTAACATTCAATTTATCAAACAATCGTGTTTTTCCAACAAGTAATGCCATCTCGAGATTATAGATTGCTATTGTACTACATACTCGTAGATAATTATTTATTAGATGTAAGAAATAATTCATACATCTTTTTAAATCTTAAGAAATTAATACGTTATTCTAATTAAATCACTGACTGTATGAATTCAAATTCTGAACCAAAGGATTATTCTTTGAATGGGTATAAGCAGGATTAATTCAAATTCAGAATCGTTTCTTGTCGTTTTCACAGAGTTATTATTATTTTTAATATTATTTTATCGTACTTTTTCCAACACGCCTGGTTTTAGCGAATATCCCATAGGGAAGAAGCTATTACCGCAGTTCTCAAGGCAAGACTTAAGGCCCGAGACCATGATATTTTTTTGTCTTTAGGTGCCCAGAGACCAAAAACAATAGTCGTTAAAATTTATATATATATATATATATATATATATATATATATATATATATGTGTATGTGTGTGTGTGTGTGTGTGTGTGTGTGTGTGTGTGTGTGTGTGTGTGTCTGTAAACACGATAACTCTCGTAAAAATGGTCCGTTCGAGACCAAATTTGGTAGAGACGTGTATTCCTACATTTGCTCGGACGAGTTCGTAAACCAGACATATCGGTTAATGGGAACGGGTAGTTTGTGGGGGGGGGGGTTGTACTCAAAAATTTGATTTTTTGCGTTTTTCATATGTAATTAAAATTTTTTGTAGATTTTATCTTTCACCATTAGAATCAGCTTAAAAAACTATTCAATTTAGTTTATTCATCTCCAATGATTACCGAGATATTAAAAAATCTAAACACAGTACGTTGTATTTTGGGGCTTCAATCTTAATCTTATGAAGGATAAGGAAAAATTAATATTTCCCATATCAATTAATATTTTTTGGTTAAACTTGGTATTTACCTTCGTGGGGTTGAGATCTATAAATGTATGCTTAAAAATCATAGTTTATGTGTTTATCATGGCAGCAAACCTGCATACTTTCTCCAATGCTAATTATATAGGGAATGGGTAAAATCCTTTATTTATGGACTAATGTTGATGAAAGTTGCTATAAATGTTAAGATAAAAATTATTTATGGTAGAAATGCCTACTTTCAGTGTTCCTCACAGCAGCAAACCTGCACACTCTTTCCCATGTTAATCCTATAGAGAATTGGCAAAGAATTCTCATGTTTTTGGACGGATTTTAATAAAAATTGTTATATATTATTGTTATTTTACTGATTTGGAAATTCGCTGAGTACGCAGGTCTGCTGTGACGAGGGTATTTTAACTACACAAAATTTCTAGAGGTGGAATACCCCCTCCCGTTTTCAAGAGACTATCTAATGTTTATATTTTAATATTATCTGTAGATAGTACGAGTAGTACTAAAGTTTGAAACTTGAAATTATCCTTTTGCTACACTACTGTGAAATCACGTGTTTTCGTTGTATGTTTACCACCAGCGAAAATCCTCATTGCATTGTTTACTACATAATTAAAATGTTTTTGGATTTTAACAATAGAAACAAACATTTGTTGTTATTTCATAAGCTAAAATGGACGTGAAAATACCTGGAAGATAACCTAAAAAATGTTATTAGTTTTGAAATTTTTGTGTGTTGTTATTGTAATTGTAATGAAGAAATATTAAAATGTCTGGTTTCATTTGAAAAATAATTTAATTGAAAAGCCTTCGTAGTGTAGCGAAATTTAAATTAGTAATTTAACATTATATTCAATAATACATATTTACGAATGAATTAAAACGAAAAGTACTTTATACTAACGATTTCAAACCTAAACAGTTGATATGCATGATTTGTTTTCAAATCTCCTTTAAAGCTTTAATGTTTCCCGTCTGGAATTCAAATTCACTTTTCTTAGATTAGTCTTTGCCCTCTCTCCTAGCCAGCGCTAATATGATATGTTCAGATTCTTTAATTAAACTGACCTGGGATGACTTTTTAATTACAGCACCAGAAGACTAAGCTTTACTTGGATAGAGTAAATATGTATTAGATAAGTTAATTGGCTAAACTAAAACACATTTATAATATACTCAATGTAAACAAGGTTTATATATATATTGTTTAAATGAAAAAGTTTTAATACACCTTAATAAATTGATGTATTACATTTAAAGTTCCATGTCAATCTAGCGATAATCTCATTTATGTGTGATGACAGGTAAAGAATACAATTAATTAATTTGAATTACAAAAAAACGGCTTAGTATTTCTGTTTTATAAATTTAACTAGTTCAGTTCTGGAGTTTTCCATCGGTAAACGACCACCTTTAAATTTGTAAGTACGGTAGTGGTTCGTTATTAAGTTTGTTTATAAAAAGTCTGTAAAACTAACACATTTTTTATTTGAATATAGGACATAATATACGTATTTTCAATTGTATATCTTATATGAGTAGTTCTGATCAAGTGACTGCCATAAGTAAGTAGTAAAATGAATTTTACCACAAAAATAAAATAAGACTATAAACTTTGAAATTGAAAAGTTATTTTTTTATTCTTAAATTTAACACCTCTAATAACGATAAAAAAGAAAACTATATACATATTTAAAATATTTAAACTTGTAACTTATAAAACCTAAACTTACAAATTTGCATTTCTCATAATAATTTCAATTTTATTTACTTTTATTTTGAATTTGGTAAAATACTAAGATAAGTACTATCTCCAAATGGTGTAACATAGTGAAAGAAGGAAAAAAGGAAAATGTTTATATTTACTTTTAAGTGGGAAATAAGTTATATCATGGATATGTCTAAAGGGAATGTTTTAAGTTAACCTAAACAGCTGTTCTTATAACCAAACTATGACGTCACTAACCAAATGACGTCATTGTTTCACATTTTTATCTCGAAAATTGCCAACTCCCCCATATCCATGTCAAAAAGGTCCATTACGGTAACATGGGGGGCACTTTGAAAGGCTATAGGATAAAACCAGATTTTTCCCAGCCATGAGATTAATCGATTTCTCGTGTCCAAATATTCAATATTACACAAAAAAATCCTAGGACAGATTTTTTCCCAGGACAGTGCTTGTTTTAGATTATACGATTATAATCAATCACTAAAGTCAATTACTATAGTCAATCAATTATAGTCAATACTAAAGTCTACATTCGTAACTGGATTGAGTTAGATTTGAAATGAGGTGGGAAGTGTAAAAGCAAAATATAATTTATTTTAATACCATTACTTTTTGCTACACTAGGCACTAGTATATTCACGTAAAACAATAGTTTTATTAAAACATAAGAGATGTATTTCCTTACGCCTTGACAGTAAAGGACTATGATTGGCCAGATTAATATTTAATAACGACCAACTTGGCCACAAGCCTCATCCAAGTACACGCCAACCCGTATGATTTCCTGAGTTACTCGACCTTCAGTCTTCAATCAATTCTTACAAAATCATTGTGCAGGCACTTTCAATCCACAACTACACCTCAATAATAAGTACGCCTCGAGAATTAGTATTGTATTTGCAAAACTCGTCTAGCTTAAATATAAATATATTTCAATTGGTAGGATATTGTTGATTATGAAATTTTACCAGACGGAATTAACTCCTACATTCGGTGGTCATAGTTGTGTTTACGTAGGCTGTAAATTTCCTTTCCCAGCAACCATTTCTTGTAGACTAATAATTTTAATAACTATGCTTTTCTTATCCGTAGATCTAAAGCCTTATGTGTATTTTTTAAAAAATAAAAAAAAAATAGTCGTGTCGGAGTCTGGTACAATCAAGAATTTTGTTATTACCAGATACTCTAAAAAGGGTAATCATATAAGGGTTTATTATCGTGTCATACGGTAAAATGTTGTTGAATTGTTCAGTAATTCACATATTCATAATAATTAATGTCTAAATCCATTTTAAATCCTTATAAATTGAGTCGAATAGTATTTATACTCATCAGTAAAACGTTGAATCATCCGGTGAACCAGTCGCTGGTTTATAAAAATTAAGCCTTATGTCCCATTAATGTAAATCCGCAGTATTCAACGCGATTAAGTCTCGCATAATTACGTAGTAGCTGAGTAAAGCTCGGTTTTATGGAAGAGTATTTATTGTAATTTGAGACTTTAATAAAGATATAAATAATTTATTTTATGTAACATTAATATTATCGTGGAATAATCTAAATTTAATCGATTTAATTTAATATGTAAATAAAATTAAATCTAATTTAATTTGTATTTTTACGACTAAAATTATATTGAGGGCTCAAAAACCTTTATGTATTTAATTTTATTTCATCTTTCGTCTGTTCTGAAGTACACTCTTAAATTTGTCACTTTTGGTTTTATTGTAAATACATTTAATAGTTAAGCAGTTTTACTGTTTTTAACTTTTTCTCATTTTTACAAATACCGGCATAGTTAGAATTATGTACTAACCTTGTTATGTTTTACGTTCTAGCTCACCTGAGGACAAGGTTAGATTCCAGATTTTGAAACACTTATAAACATTTTTTACTTTCGTGATGGAAAATGCATGTAATAAAAATCTAAATAACATAAACCCTCCATCACCAATGGATTTCAAATAAATAGTTACAGTTAAATAGTTAATATTTTAACGCAATACTTCAATCGAATTCAAAATCTCTTAAAACAAGGCAATGTACAGTAGTTTACAAATGTTCTGTAAGGACTACTCGAAAAGATGAGAAATCCCCTCAAAGAGAAAGTTTTCTCCGGCACTCGGTTTACAATATAAAAAATTGTTGCTGTTTATCCAAACTTAACATACACGGTTTACATGATTTTTATACGTCACTTTCATATGGTACTTTTAACGTTTATATGATCGCACCACTTGTTTGAGTTATTTGTATGTTGTATGAATGTAAAAACTATGTTTTTTTACCTTAGACATGTCTTTGGTATCCCCCAAAATCCTTAAAGAAAGAGGGAGAGTGGAATAAAGTGATGATTTTAATTTGTAAAAACCAATGTTCAAAATGTTTTACCCTCCAAGTGCTATAGCTGAACTTTAAATTTTTTATTTTATGCAACTCTTCCTAAGTATACATAAAAATACAAAACATGGCCCCCTTAAAGTCACTAACCATAAAAGCAAAACAGATGTCCACTGCAATCCCAAAGCCTACAAATTCCGTCAACCTCCACCCAAGCCGGTAACCGTTTATTTGAGGTGGGCCCTCCACTCCACTTTACCACACATTTGCAAGTCATATTGGGATTTTTACGGTCGGGATTCGAACCCTCGTCCCTTCAAATGGCTTAAACCGTTGTACTCGTCAGCACAACCATTACACCAAGGACTTTGTGTGCAACAACCAATATTAGAAATTGTTTAATGGACAAATTATGGTTATTTCATGTATGTAATTTTAGAAGAATACACTATAATGTCCAATACATTAAAACCCAAATCTGTGTTTGAAAATATTAACATTCTGACTAAGCTGTACAGGAACAGAATTAATGATTTCAAAATATGTTCAGGTTCAAGGGATATTGCTTCAAAATGTATATAAGAAAAACCCTATTGTCAGGAAAAACAATTTTACAAGCAACTTCAGAGTGAAATACTTTTCACTCCAGTTATGGAGCGTAGCCAAATGGCATATTGGAGCTTTCTCGGTGGCTCATAACTGTTTATGTATTGTTGGTTTTCTCCAGTATAGAATGCAAAGCCCATGTTATGTATGGAAAAGTTTTATGTTGCCTATAAGAGTTATTTTTGATAATTTATGGTAATATTTAGCACTGTGGGTCATAGCAAGCAAAGGTTTTAAGATATAACATTTTGTTTAAAAAATATCCAGAACATATAGATAATACTTTTTGCTTCAGTGTAATTTTAACCATGTTCTGCTGTATAAACCATATAAAATCCTCAAAATTAACACTAAGATACGCTAACTTTAAAATATTTATAATAAACTGAATGATAGGATAAGAACTTAGAACGTCGGAACGATGTTTTGAAAGGTCATTTCAAATTGAAACTTTAGAAATTGTCCGAAAAACTACTTTGAATGCGCGTTTCTAAATAAATGTTCCCAATCCAGTGCTGTAAATCTGTGCAGTAATACTGAGTCATTTAGCAAATCCCCTGTTGTGTTGCTTTGTAACTCACCCGCTGTTACACATATGACTTATCGCTGTGAGTTATGCTTTGAATTAGGTTATATTTTGATTTATATTTTGGTTTATATTTTGATTTAAGAATTTCTTTAACATTTTTTAAGAAAATCATTTGTGAGCGGCAATAGAAGGTTTTTAAATTTAAAAAAGACGAAAAAACAACATGGCCCCGGGCAAAAATTCAATATAATAGCTCTGGATTTTCTATGGAAACCTGTTACATGTTTTCCATCTTAAAAATCGCCAACACCCCCCCCAGAGCTAAGACATATCCATGTTAAAAATAAGAATTGAAGATTTTGATATACTCTGTGTCTCAAATTGTACTAATAAAATTATTACGTTAGTTTGACGTGACCATATGAAAAATGAGGATTGAGAATGTTGGTTTACTCTGTGTCTCAAATTTTTTAAATAAAATAAATACGTTAGCTTCCAGAAAAAATAAGAATAGAATATGTTGGTTTACTCTAAGTCTGGAATTTATGAGGGCTTGATAAAAGTTTTCACGGTTTTGAACACCTCAAAAATAAGTGCTAAATGATTAATGTTTTTATTTATATCTAAATAATTCGTCCAGGACATTTACAGTATTTTATTTATTTAATAACCTACATGTTATGATGTTTCCCACAAACAATAAGTAATTATTATCATTGTTTTTAAGCCTTCAGTTAAAGCTTTTGAATATTGCTAAAAACAATAGTTCAAAAAGTATTTTTATTTTATGTTAGAATATGTTATCTATGCCAGTAAACTTAGAAACGTTTCCGCAAGAACTATACCAGTATTCATGAGCAAAATAGGTGTGACAAAAACGAAAGTTATAACCTTCAAACCACCGCCATTTTGTTTTGTATCGGCCTTTTGAGATACAGTTTCACGCGTTGTATGGTTGAAGGTATCAACGGTTTTATACCAAACTTGATTTTTACTTTTTTTTTAAAGATTCCTGTAATTTCTCATGGGTCTATTAAAAAGTTGGAGGAAATTCTCAGTAGCAATTTATTAAATTTGAATATTATGCCTGGAACCGGATCCCAAAAAATCCAAAACAAAATGGCTGTGGTTTGAAACTCTTAACCTTCAATTTTCAAACCACAATCATTTTGTTTTGAATAAGCCTATTTAGATCATGTTTTGAGGCATTGTTTTCTAATAATTAAAACTATTATATTAATATATAGCCCCTTATTAGACGAGGTGGCCAGGCCACGTCACCAGCTACTCTCGCTGGTGAAATCAAAATATACACAAAACATAGCTTACTGTTACCAGTATTGTTGGGCCAAATTTTGCTGTGATTATTTTTTTTTTAAGTTACAAAGTCGTCTCAAGACTTGTGTGTGTGTGTGTGTGTGTGTGTGTGTGTGTGTGTTTGTGGATTCTTTCCTTAAATGTTAAGCTTGTATTATAACCACCATAAACCCCTTTGAAGACGTGAATATTCTGACGGATACCTTATCGAATGCTTTCATCCCTGAGCTGCATGTTGCATATTATTGGGTATCAGATCACGTATACTGTTCTGGGGAACGTAGATGTTGCCCACTTATGTTCCGAACCATCGGATCGGACCATTTGAGCTATAATCGCAAACTAACTGCTGTACTGCTGTACTGAGCTATTCCGAGAACAGTTTGACTGTAACAGAAATGTGACAATTTTTTCTGCAATCAAAACCAACCCAAAATGCCTAAATCTTAATCAAGTCTAATGCCCAGTGTCATTTTTGTATCCTAGGCCAATACTGATTGGACTGAAAAAATTATGACAGAAGCAGTTTGTTCATAAAAGAAGAAGCAGATTGATATATAATACAATAACCTTAATGACTTAATGTTAACCTTAATGTTAATGACGATTGAAGGGGAGTGGGAAGGCCCTATTTTCACCATGTTTAATTTGTCAATTTTAGGTATACTATACTTAGACACTATGAAAGATATGGAGTTGAAATTTAATACTTGTATTTATTTATATATTGTAAACCTACAGAACTGGAATTATTTTACTATGTTTTTTAATTTCTGAGAAATAGTTTTTTGTAACCAATATTTTAATTTAGATCTTCCTACATTCAACATTTTTTTCTCAACAACTAATATTTTTAATGGATTAACTCTAGTAATGTAGCTTGTAAATATGTAGTTGTACATGCATAGAAAATTTCAATTCCCTATCTCTTATAGTTCCTGAGAAAAGTGTACCTTTGTACAAACAATCAATCATCGGTAAATTAGCCATAAATCGCTACTACCATCGGACATTACTCGAGACATACTACATTAATTTATTTAAAAAATATAATAAAGATCATAATATATAAATTCTGGATGTTGATCTGGCGAATAACCGTGGAGACTAGATATGTTCCAGCCAATGTGAAAATCAATACTCGGGAAATCTATGGGTTTCCTTGACAATCGTTTTTGCAAATGTGACTTTAATATTATTTCCAGCCACCGAGACGTGATAACCTCTTCATAAATCATAATGCTATAAGATATTTTCGTATTAGTCTTATGAGATGCTTTTACTGTATACAATAGAAGAGAAACTCGTGTAGCAACATAGAACATATAAAAAATGTTACATATCGCTATTTTCTTGTTTTTTTCATAACAGTTTTCTTCTAAACACTAGCACGGCTTCCTCAGGTAGACTGAATATTATTTATGAAAAAATTATATAAAAAATTATTTAATAAGTAACTAAACTATAAAAGTAGATCCTTTATTATAATAAACGGTAATATTTTACATTTAATAATTATTCTTGATTTTACTGATATCAAAATAATTAAATTTTTTAAAAAAAATAAATATTAATTGTTAATTAAATATTTTATAGGTCAAATGCGTAAAAATTAAAAAAAAGAATAAATAAAAATTATCTAATGTATAATATTATAAATATATACTGGAAACTGAGAACTTCTGAACGTATTGCAGTGGATGTTTCAACATTGAAATATCGAAACTACTGCAACTGTTGTAGACGATGACGTCATGTTCAAGGACTGACATCTTTTAGTAAAAATAATTGAATAGACACTTTTTAAAAATTACTTTTAATACGTATACTATGATGAAATTATTTATACGTAAGTAAAATTGAAATTTTATAAAAACACTTATATTTAAATTATATTTATTATAGTTATTATACTTGTTGCCATTCTCAAGTGATTAAACAACTTTTAATACATTATTATAGATATATTATTTGAATTTAATTAATTCTGTTATTTTTGTAACCAATACAGAAGTACATGTTTAAAATTTATTGATTATTATTTTTAATTAAAAAAAGTTCATTAATTCCCATTGTATTGCAATTAATTTATCTCAAACAAATTTTTCTTTTTGCAAATATTGTAGTTAAATGAAATTTAACTCTTTTTACAAAATAGGCTACATTTTTTCTGTACGAGTACGAGTTTACAGATTTTAATCATATGAAAACTACCATTCATAATGATAATTATTACTAATTAAAATTATTATGATTTAGTAACACTACCTTTTCAGTAAAATTAGTTTTTTTAGAATTCAAAATTTCTAATTATTTGATACAGTTGAGCGATTTCCAACTTTCTGACATTATTTCTCGACGGCGTTATTCCTGCTGGATTAAACTGATTTGTAATACAAATTTTTAGAACATTAAACCTAAAATTACTTCCATTGCCTAATAAAGCATAAACTTGCCTGGATAAAATTTCAATAGAAAAATTAGCCTAGTTAAATTTAATGAAATCGAAAATAACAAATGTTAATTTTGGTGCTTCCTAGCAATTTATTATAGCTTAAACAAAATTCCTGTATGAAATATTATTTCTGTTTAATTGATGTTACTATTAATACAAGCAGCAGAGGACCAAATGTGCGGTTACTCTTAAACTTGGCATATCCACTGGCAAGAAGTGTCACATGGCAACAATACCCCCGAGACCTATATGCTGCACCACTGTCGCATATAATTTCAAACGGAATATTATTGTATATTATAAATCCATGGAGGGATAATACATCTGTAAGTTCTGGACTTTATTAGAAACTACAGCAAAACATTTGGTGAAGTTAGAGTAAGATAGAGCTGTACGAGTCAGAGTGCAAACCCAATTAATTATTTTCTCCTTTATTTATTGGGTCCTGATAAATGAAATACCGTTGTCAGTAACAAATCTGCATAAGGCTTATCACCAGGCTTATCCTTCACTGATATTTCAGTCAACATAACCTATAAATTTGGCTCCTGTTTTAAGAAAGATATACTGTAAGTAGATATTAGAAATTTCGATCAGTTATTCCGTCCGTCAATTTTATTTGATTCTTATAAGTATAAATAACGGATAAAAACTAATTATTCACCATTGTAAGTTTAGGGTCTACAGAATGACGAGAGGGCTAGGAAACTAGTCCCGGTAAACAGTTCACCCGGTAGTTTAAAAAATGCTGTTTATAGTTTTCTTCAGATTAATCTTAACTATTTTGTATTTTGATCAGATAACCACATCATTATTATTTGAAAAGTTAGTACATAATGTGGTTTATTTTTTTGGTTTTGATACACAAATTATTATTCAATAGTCCTAATTCGTTTATGAATGTGTTATGTCTCCTTATGAATGTGTACAAGAGATACTTCTTCTACAAAAGCTGATTCATCTTCAGATGAAGTTTTTATAACCAACTGGAAATGGAAATGTTTGGAACCAATTCGAAACCCGTCGGTATTTCGGTGTTTTTTTGCATCATTATAAAACAAAATATAAGGGCATTTATTCAGTATAGAAGGTAACTAAACGGAAAGTAGATAAGTTGTATGTTAGATGGTTAGGATTTCCTAGTAAATCTTAGATTAATGCAAATGACACTGAGATATTTATGGTAGTCAGAAAACCGTAAGAAGTAAATAGTTTTAAAAATGTTAAGATTTAAATTTTTTTGGAATTCAGTTTAATTATATAGAGTAGCTAAACTAAATGTCCAAGATTTGATCCTTGGAAAAAAGCGCTGATTCTGATTGATTAATAATCGGTGACTTGGGTAGACGTTGACGGAATTTGTAGGCTTAGTTGGGATTGCAGCGGACACTTATTTTGATTTTGTGGTTAGTGGTTATAAGGGTAAATAGTTATAACAAATCACTGTATTTCCATATTCGTACTAAAACGTAAACAATAATCACAACAATCAGCAATATTTACAAAAAAACATACGATTTAAAAAATAGTTTATAAATACGTATGGAATAGTTGAAACAGTATATAATTTGTTTACAGTATTAAAATGCAACGGAGCACGGAAAGAGCCTGGATAGGTTTCTCTAATTTATGTACTGATGCATGAGTACCCGGGGTGGCACACTGGGGGCGCTACCTTCACCAAGCGTGAACAACTAAGCTTGGATGAATGTTATTTAGGCAGTATTAGACTACAATATTGATGTTACCAAATCTTTATCAAATTCAATTTTAAAATTCAATTTTATTCAAAACAGACCAAAGTAAAGCCTTTACGTTCCAACCACCTGAGCTCCACACTTATACTCACCGAATTTGTACAGTCTGACAGACTAGAGATAAAAACAGTGGCTTGCATATGCGTGCATCCTTCACTTTTTCCATTTTGACATGTGTTTAAGCGTAAAAATTTTCTACCGGAAAACCCAAAACCCACCAATCACTGTACAATGACAATGCACTGTGGCTACAAAGTATCATTGCAATTATTATAGTACCTAATAAATGAGGTATACCTGATAAATCACTTCTCTACTTTTAAAAATAACAATGAATATCGTAAAATTCCGCAAGTAAATCACACAGTCTCTAACAAATTAATAAATTCCGGTCAAAATCCGTTACGTGCCAACAACTGCAAAATTGTTTCTTTGCCAACAAACATTGCTCTGCGGAGTTAAGTTAGGTTGGTTATTGATATTTGTAAATATAATTTTATTATAATCATCCATATGAAAAATAAATAAACGTTACTATAATCTACTAAACTACTTTAGTAAATAATTTTGCAGTTGTGGGCACGTAATGGATTTCGTGCTTAACTCTCTCAAAGGTTAACACAATGATTGCATACAAAGATTTTTTTTAAATATCCAGGAATTAAATTATTTTGAACTGGGAATAAATATACTTGTTTATACTTGCAACATACTTCACAATGCTTTTTGTTCCGGTTATTATTCACTGTGTAAATTATTGGAAGAATTAACAGTAGGCTCTGGAAAGTAGTATTTATTCAGTAAATAAGCCTTGGTGTCAGAGAGGGAATACAAATAGACCACCAACTGGAAAATCTCTGCGAAGGAGAGTTTTGGCGTTCCCTGTATTTACATTAATTCTTTTTTGTGGCTTACATTCTGTCACATCTTTTCTGTCCAATTCTTCTTTCTCTCAGTAACTCTCCTGTTTTGAGTTTTCACAAACACAATGTAATAAATGCCTTTTATCTTTTATTGCGTATTGAAATATTCATGCCAATTGAGGATCCAACCAACTAAGTGGTTGGTAACCAGAGAGTATTTAATACAGTTTAATTGCGTACAGTAATTTTTAATTCTAATGTTGTGATGGCAGATTTAAAAACAGTTTTGGTTAGTTTAGGATAGGATTGAGGTCAAAGGTTAAACGCTATCGTTTTTCAAAGACAGTGGAATGCATTTGAGCGGTGAGAATTCAAAAGGAGTAATAGGAGCGTAGTTCTTAACTGGCGAGAACTCTATATTTGTAGGAATTTCTTTCACAAATAATTTATTCCTACAAATCATAGTTTTTACATTATTATATTTTTTTAATACTTAATTTTAAATTATTTTGCTACATATAACAAAATTAATATGGAATACATTTAATTACAAATAACAATTTTAACACGGTTTCATTTCATACAACGATAGTTTGAGAAAGCAATAGGATCCGTAATATTGAAAATGTCCTTTGAACGTTTGAAAGTGACGAAGGTGAACAAAGTCGCACAGAAGGTGGGTTGGCAGTTCTCCATTTCATCTCCGCCTAGAGAACGTGGCAACTTTCCTATGTGTCTCTGTCAGACGATTCCAATATATCAATAATAAAATACAACTTCAAACCTAATAAATCATACTGTTATGGGCCTACGGGCTCTATAACTAAAACAATGGCGGTCTCACAAGGTTTACTATTATTAATACAATAGTTAAACTTAATTTAAAATGTTCATTAACTACTTTATTATTTTTACAGTCCTCAATATTAACATACACACTTCAATAGCGATTGACACAGTTTACAATTCACAGTCATTGTTTTTTCCGCTAATCGTGCTGTCAGTTTCTCAGTTCTCATTCGTGACGCGCGGGTATTATTTATACGTTCTGTGCCTTCTAGATTGTTCCAGTATTCAGCTACATTGTTGCAGTGCGGTGGCAGTGTTTCTCAGTCATATTAGACGCTTCACGCACTGAATCTCAGCTGTTTCTGACACGGCTGCGGGACCTTCAGGAACATTCCCGTTGCAACGTTAGCAAGAATATATTTTAATTGTTCAATTGTGATAAAACTCTTCATTCTAAGGATTTTATTTGCATACAAAATAATTTTCATAAAATGTGTGAATATGACGTGATTGTCTAATAGTAAAACTAAAAAGTATAGGACTACATGCCATCCATAATATAAAAACTAATGTAATCATCGTTGCAATATTGAAACTTCTATCTGGTGACGAAAAAGTACATGAATTATATATACAGTAATTTAATAATATGATGTGGCTTGGTATTTATATTATACGGAACAACGTATCGATCATATTATTTGGGAATTTTCAGTACAAACTAACGTATTTCCGCATTGTGCCTATAATTTTGGTGGACGTTATTATAAATAAAATAAAAACTATGTATTCACACCAAACGTCAGATACACATCAAACCGGGACATGAATGTGACATCCTTTTAAATGAAATAATTATAGAAATTAAGAGAATCATTTAATTTCCTCGTTCTAATCTATTGAAATGATGTTAAATTCAAGTATAAACTAATCTCATGTATTTATTAAGCAAATTTTAATAACATTCCTTTACATTTTAGTAAAAATTTATCAGTAAAAATGCCATTTATTTCGCATGTGTTACACAGGCTTATACAAATTTAAATGGCCAAATTTGAAAATTATGTCAGTTAAAGGAGAAATTTATGTTTCAATCCTAAATTTTTCTTTATGGTCCTGTAAAGCAAATATTGAATAAGTAAAAGTAGATAACCATCCGAAAATAATTATAGGCAGAAAACAAGGCGCGTAAATTATGTGTCCTTTAATCTCCCCAGATGTAAATTACGTCAGCAATAAGAGTAGCGGGATACCTCGTATACTTAAACCTATTGAGCGACTGACGATATATCGTCAGTACAGTTATTGTTGAAAAATACTAGCTACAGCCAGAAATAAATGCAGCTTTAATGTTTTCATTTACTTCCCTGCGGAAAATAGGTTTGATCACGGATATGTCAAAAGAAATGTTTTCCTCTAAACACCTGATCTTATTCTTCTATAGTATATTAATTTCAATAGCTCTGGTAGTTTGTATGGAAAACTGTTACACGTTTACATTTTACATATTTTCATTTTTATATTTACATTTTTATTTGTTACTATTTTGTAATTATTTGGAATAAATAATATTCTTATTCTTATTTTTATCATTGCCAACACCCCCCTCTCCAGATCTCCAGAGCTAAGACATATCCATGTCAATGTTTGTTTCTTTACTGTTGTGGACAAAAATGACATAGGCCTATATTGTATAAACAATTTCTACGATAACTTGTTTATTCATAGTCAAAATCCAATGAAAGTTTGTACACACTCTATAATGTAAGTAAAAATTTAAATGTGTTTCCAATTGTAAACAATTCGTTACATTCCTTATTTGTTATCTGTGAAAAGTTAAATTAAAAAAAGAAATCCATTTCAGTTATTATATTATTCAGATATGTATTTAAAGGCCAACATTGATATTTAAATATTATTTGATAAGGTAACTAATTAGAGGTATTTTAGTAAAAAAGGCTGTCTTCAAAATAGGTTTCAATTTAAAAAATTTTATAAACCATTAAAAAAATACTGATTTCACATGGTCTTTTTCGCATAGCATACCGACTCATGGCAAATTCAGACCTATATAAAAATTATAAAACGGTTCTGGTCCTCAAATGGTTAATAAAGTGTTGGAGGTTAACTGATTAGGAAGGTCTCCTACGGGGATATTTATTCGTAAGTAATGTCCAGGAAACAATGTTTCACCATATTTCAGTCAAAAGCCACTGTAATATTCAGCAGTCCGGGATATCCCCCATGTTGTAAAGCCCCTCACGTCCTCTCATTGCTACGAGGTCTCGCCGGCAGCGGACTGTTCGTAATTCAACCTATGAAAAGAATTAAAACCGAGCTTTTCAAAACAATAGTTAAAAACAATTCCCCCTGAAAGTCTTTTTGTCAGTTTTACACATATAAATTTAAAATAGCTTTTTGACTTTTAGTGAATATTTAATTCTAATAAATAATTATGAAACACAATAACAATAGTTAAAATAACGAAATTAAATAATATAAGATGGTTGAGATAGATAGATACAATATTGTGGATAGAAGACTTTATCACATAAAAAATGAATCCTAAAATATATTTAAGTAGGTAACATGAAATAACATTTACGAAGGAATGAGTTGTGGTGGGAGTAATGAAATATACAGGGAATAGTTACACAGAATAGTTAAATAAATATTTCAACTGACACCATTTTAACACATGCTATAGTAAACATTTTAATTACTGTATTGTTTATTCAAAAGGAGTTCAGGCTCTAAGCCCATCTAAGTTATAATTTGTAATCAATGACTATCATTATACTATTATCAATATGCCTATGGTCATACAAACTTTTCATTTGAGTAATTTATGCATAATATTGTAATCATAGTGCATTCAAATGCTGTAGTGCAGACGTGTACACAGTATTTGGACACAACGGGGTATTATCTTCTAAGATTTTACGGGTTCGCATCACATTCTCAAAAGCGTTTGTGAATCGCATATAAAAATGACTCGCGTTGCCATACCTCAGGTCTGACCCACATACAGGCATTTAACTATTTGGTAATTTTTTGTATATGTCTGTAACATTTCTGGAATAAATAAGGTTCTTCCCAACTTCTCTCTTAAGAGTCTGCATCAGTGGTAGCCATCTTGGATTTTAGTCCCGTAACAGAAATGTTAAATTCTGGCGCCTATATCTCCTTGACCTATTGTCATAAATTAACGGAAGAGGTGTCAAATGAAAGGTATTACAGTCCTCCAGGGCACCACCTTACAGAACTTCTTATTTTCGCTCTCAATAAAAAAATAATAATGATTTATTTTGTAAAATATTCCTGTTTATTCTGTATTTTTGTTTTTATATCAAGTTAAATTTTTGAACATATTAAAAGGTCATGCCCTTGAGCCTCATCAATGTACTTCCAAAGTTTTACATTTATACTTTGATAATTAACGCCACTACAAACGCCAAAGTGAAGGTATGTTCCGCCAGAATTTAACATTGCTCTTACGGGACTAAAATCCAAGATGGCTACCACTGATGCAGACTCTTAACACTGAATCAACTGCCATGCCCAAGACAAGATGGCGGACCAGCTCCAGAGGGACAGCGGCCTCCATGATGCATATGTATTCAAATACCGAATTCCCAGGACAGTTTGGACGCAAGTGACCATATGCAGATGATTTGATTTAAATAAATGACCTATTTAAATAAAATTTTTCAGTACATAGCTCATATTCATATTGCTTGGAAATATTAATATTTGGAATGATATTTTTGGTTATTTTACGTTTAATAACAGTCTATTTGTGCGTGTCGACAGTACGAGGGTAGGCCTACTCACTGTCCCTCCACGTTCCAGAGTAACGTTTTCCAACGTTACTCTGTATACGTTTCGCAGAATGTTTTTTATTTACTTTAAAACTGACCCGTGCACTATCTATATAAATAAAATTAGAGTTTCTCAGAAATATTCATTTTTAAGTTTTTTTACTTTTCGTGCGTTCCAGAGAAGCCGAAACCGGTCTTATCTCAATTTTTGTCTGTTTGTCGGTTTGTCTGTTTGTTTGTGACGCTCCAGGAGGCATTTTACGCCGTCTTCTCCGAAAAAAAACGGGAGAACTGATTACAATGAAACTTATTTTATGTATTCTTTACATTCCAGAGAAGGTTGGTAAATGCTTGAAACCGCCCGCCGCCTCTTGAAAAGTGAATAACGAGCATTTAAAAACCCACTTTTACGCGATATTACTCGCATTTTGATTCAGTTTTCAATGAATAACCTACTGATAATAATTACACAGCTGTCTTTGTAGTTTAAAGATATAATAGAAAAAAACAAACAGCTTTCAAATCAATATTAGTTAGTTTATATTGGTCATTGATTTTAACCCATTTCGAAATCATACTATATTAAAAGGTTTTTTAACGTATAACTAATTATAATAATTGTATAAATGTTTTAATGTATTTAATTTTAAAGTAATGGTAACTAATAAAGCTGGGTATTGATTTATTTTCTTTGTATTGATTTGTTCAGGATTTCAGGTTTACATTTCGGTATGATAATCTTTCTTCATTAAACTGACTCCTACAACCCGTACAAAGGACGGGCTTACTGCTAGTAAAAAATAAAATAAAGAGTTCTGAAACCAAGTTTTAAGTAATATTAGATATTTTTAAGTTTTACAGAACATGTAATCTATAAAATTAATTCAGTAGAAAGAAATAACCAAAAGCTGTCATAATAAAATCAACATTAGTTTGTTTACATTGATCATTGTTTTAAACCTATTTTGACACCATTCTATATACAAATTGTTGTCTTAACTTATAAAGAACTTCAACAATGAAACAAAATTTCTAATTTATCTAGTTGAGAATCAATGATAAATAATTGAGGTGAGAATTAATTTTCTTTGTATTTATTTGTTTAAAAATTGAGATTTATATTTTTTCATGGTTATAAGTATCTTGCATTTTTATACTGAACCATAACCCCGTACAAAGGACGGACTGACGGGCTGTTATTAAAATTTAACATCAGTCCGTCCTATTTAATGTAATATTAACACAATTAACAATTCATGAAGGAATATTATTTATTATTAAAATCTAACATTTACTGAACTCAATCTCTGAGACATTCCTTTTGACTTGGCAGCGAAATTCACGTTAAACAACATCAAAGGATGAAGAGCAAAGGCAGAAGAATCTCCCGCTTGTTGCATCAGTCGCACTTAGATTTCACGAGTGGAAAGACTCACGATCAATGAAGGCGCTTGTGAAAACCTGTCAAGGGGAATTGTTTGATTTGCTTTCGCTATTTCATAATTTGAACATATTCAACAATTTTAATGGATCAGTAGAAAAAAATCCATTCAATATCCATTTTGCCTCTAACTACTGAAAATAATTTAAGGCTAAATTACTTACTTAATACGGTCAGATAACCCAAACAAATATTAGTAAGATATACAACACAAATTATGAAATTGCTAAACAATTTGTAAAACTAAAGGGTCAAACAACTGTGTTAAATAAAAGGAGAGAAAAGTGTTTCCATAATCTTTCATGTTTTGATAGAAAACGTATTCATTATATTGCTTGAAGCCACTGTAACAAACCAATTAATTGGTGTATATTAAATTTCTCTTTTGCTTTTCAATCCTCATTCCTTTACTAACAAAATTAGTTGATCACAGGCTAATAATAACTTAATATATAATTCAACTGTTTATGATTAGCTAAAACAATTAATTGAGGTTGGTCAAAAACCCTTAAAGGACGGCCCGCGGCCGACGGCGTAGCTCAGTGGTAGGGAATAGTTTTCACGAAGTTGAGGTTAAGAGTTCGATCCCCACCCGGGGTCTATTAACCTTTAAGAGGAACTTTAAGGAGGGAACCTTTAAGAGGCCTAGATAAAGTTTAAAAGGGACTCTGGGTTGACTGGTGAGAAATCAGGATGTCGAGAGAAAAAAATAAGTCAGAAAATAACAATTTTATTTTTGGTCCAAATTAATGTTTTCAAAATTTACAATCGAACAATCGATTTTTACAATTGATACAGGAAAGGAAAAAGTGTCTTACTATGTTTGTTTTTAAATTTTCCCTTTCTCCCTCTTATTTGATAGTATATGGAGGCAGTATTGTTTCCGTCTAAATTTATTTAGGGTCCCTTGAACAAAAAAATGTTTTCTAAGTGATGTCTGTGGGCATGGATGTACACAGAGCCACAGCCTACACCATTGGTTCGATATAGATCATGCTGAATGTGTAAAACAAGCGTGGCTTAGTCCTCCCGAACACAACAAGGCGCAAGTATCCATCTCTCCTCGCCATCTCAAGAGTCCCAGGCTCAGGAAAATCTTCCTCTTACTGCAAGATTATCATAAATTAACAACTGTTTGTCTGAGTAAACAATCAAATTTTCCTAACATTTTACGTTTGACTCATTGATTGAGTTCACATACGTGTTATTTTGATGGTAATCGATGTTTTAATTCTGCTTTTATTTATGTTTAATGCATCGCACCAAATCACCATTTTGTTATTTAACTATTGATTACAGGCAGTTACCTAACAACAGGTAAATGTTAAACATCAAAACGTTAAAAATGTCTCTGACGTTGATAAACACAAAAATAAAATATAAATTTAAATGATATTACTTGACGGTTGACGATATTTGATCCAAATATTTTACCCTGTCAACGGTCTATAATCACACGGACGCCGAGGGCAGATGAAGTACGTGAGTCCACTGGTCAATCAGCTGATTAACACGAACATCTTTTTGTTCTGAACGATGAACTTCTTCCCTCCATTATAACCAACTATAAAAACATAAGACAAATAAACACTTTATGATCAATTTCTACATTTATTGATAATATGAATAATCAAAACATAATGTGTTTAAAGGATGATACGCATACCCGAGGTTATCTTACTATTTATAAAGAACTTATCACGTTTGTAGAAAATGCTGAGAGAAAATTTTTGTATAGATATGCCTGTTATACAACTTTTGTCTATTACTTCAGTTATTATTAAAAGAGAAAATAGTTAACAGATTATTCTATGTCTTTATTTTCATTAACTATTGTGATTTGCAGGATATGTAGCTGATAATAACATTATTACATTATAAAATCATTAGTGATCAACCTACGAGAAAAATGTAATTAAATATATTTTTTACAGGAAATAATATAAAATATATAGCATGTGTGATTGTGTGTATTTTCTTCAGTTAGATAGAAACCACAGGTCATAACTCATCATAATTAAGATTTATCTGGAGAAGCTCGTAAACAGCTACTTTTTAACTTTCAGACTAACTTCTTGCGGGCATATATTTCATTCTGTATTCATTAAATTAATAAAGTTAAAAAACATACACAGCTATTTTAGGAGCTACGACATTGAATATTATGTTCTATTTTTAATTACACATTCTTAAAGTCACGATGTATGTTTGATTAATCAAATAAATTGATCACTATTCAATATTGTATGGGTCATTACGGTAAGAGAGTAGTAGATATTTTATTTTTATTTTACTGAAAGAAAGTCACCAAACTTATATTTAAAGTATCAAGTTTTCAATATGAAACTTACTGTACAATATTTATATATAATTATGCATTTATGTACTATATATATTATTTAATTTTAATGTAAATTTAAAATAGTAAATGCCATTTATTTATTTGCTATATTTAATCGTTAAATTTTATTTTTAAACAGTATTTTATTTTATTTTACATTTTAATTGTATACATTATGTGTTTGTGTGTATGTTATGTCCATTGTTTTTGGCAATGGTATTTTATATATTTAGTGGTAATTTTAATGGTATTAGTATCATAGTTAATCTATTAGTCATCGGGTCCAAACATTTTTTGTATACGGATCACAATTATATACTTGCAAATTATTAATTGAATTTTCTAAATTTTATATAATCTTAAAAAAGTTTCGGTTAACATTTATGAAAAACATTATACATTAAAGTATATTGGTCATGGGGAATAGTACATAAGGAAATATATAGCAGAGTAAAGTAAAGTATAGTAACAAAATCTCTATTTTAGTTAGTTTTTTATAGAACTGAATCAGATAATTTAAATCAGTTTCGACCAAACGATTGTCAGGAAAATCCATAAATTTTCAGTGAATCGCGGTTTTAGACAAGCTAGGTCAAATAGAACAAATAAATCAGAGCAACTATTCGTTATATCTGTCTGTATTAATGGAATATAAACCCTACGATAATACGAATATAAGTGATCCGCAGTAAGACGACAGACACATTCTTTTACCAATGACAATAGTTAACTTGTTTGTGATTTAATGAGATCAAAGATTCATGAATAGTTAAGTATATTTGAAATATTTACCTTCTATTCTATTCTAATATATGAAGTGCTATATGACTGAAGGATCTTCATCAGTTCCATTATGTTGGGGTTAACGCCATGTTTATTACGTACTCTATTACTATTCACTCAAAAGATATAAAAAATATATTTTCGTCATACTACTTCCAAACGACTGTAGAACTAAACCTATTATTATGATGTTTTTGAGTCCTAGGCACTATAACATCATTCATTGTTGATGATACTTCTTTTGATTCGAGGTCAGCATAACTAACACTGACCTAAACTACCAATCAGGAATCAAGAAAGAACTAGTACAATGTAAGTAACATAACAGCTGATTAGTCTAAAGCGACAAAAATGGTCGACAACTATTTGATACCAAATCAGGTAACAGTTTATGTTTACGAGTCTGATATTTTTATTTGCAATATGACGAAAAATATAGTTCATCGCACGGCCTAAAATTGGCTTATTGATATATACTCGCACATTCAACAGCACCGGTACGCCCCCGGCTGTTAGTCGTAACTGTAACTCGTATCAAAAGCGCCCATTTCATCATTTCCTAATGATGAAATATAATATTTTGTCTTTAATCAAAGTAATAGTGGCTATATATGGAAATAAAATATCAGATTTATAATTTTATTTCCTGAAAGAATAATTATCACGTAATTATCTTTATCTAATGATCAACAAGTGAACTATTTTGTAGTAACCACATATAAAAAAAATCAATAGCCTAGATAAATTCTCCAGCCTCAACCTCAACTATCGTTTTTTGACTATCGAATGGCCAATAATGCTAACACAAAATTAACATTTGTATTATACCATTGAAATCCTATACGTTATAATACATGAAGACGCTTCAGGAAATTTAAAACACAATTCTAAATAAATAATACGCATTATGTGAAACTTTTGGGGTCTATCTTCTACTCATTTGAATAATAAAACCACAAAACTATCAGAAAAACTCTATTTCTGGATCACTCAATCATTGGAAGTTGAAATCGATAGTTCGAGGCTGTTAACAGTTCATTTGAACAGTTCCCAACGGCGGTACTTTGGCTGGTTATCAAATGTTGCAATAATCGTAGAACCTCCCTGCAGGTGAGGTTTGATAAAATACAGCTCTTGAACATCTAGTCTACGGTGCTGCTATCATTATTTGGTAATAAATAGTGATGAGGAACCTGTAAATGAAATATAAGAGAACATTATTTTCTCCTTTTATTTTATTTCAAATATCCTTATTGACTTTTACCTAATTTTTAAAGGTTATAAAGCATAGATTAATATTAAAACAATAACAAGTTGTATACACTTTAATAAGAAAAACTCCTTACATATACTAAATTACCTATACTAAATTTAAGGTATGTAATAGTTTATTTTTTACGTACTTTTCAGACTTATTTAATCTTAAGATTTACTAATCTAAGAGGATAAACTAAGGTAACCCAATTAAGGTAACTCTAATGGAATTTAGTTGAGGAGACTAGCCAAGTTCCAAACGTTAATTAAGGTCAAAATGTAATAATCCTGAACAATATTATTGAGTGATAGAAGTCTTAAGATATTGAAATTCGTAAAATTAGAATGTAATTGTAAAAACCTCGTCTCATGTGAGGGTTGAAAGTGCTCAATATCATGTACACTACATTTCTGTTATATTAATAATCTATTTTGGAAAACAGATTATCATAGCTTTGTCTTGCAAAGATATAAATCAATCAAATTAACCAATATTATTAATTAATTGATAACTATTCACTGTAATTTTTTGGCTTTAGCTATAACTTTTCATTAAGTAAATAATATGGATATAATACCTAAGAGAAATAAAGTTTTAAATGCAAATTTAATAGAATATTTTTGAGCATACTTTCGGGTATAAGAGACGATAGCTGTTAGTTTACATTTAAAACTGCAGACAAATCATACGGTGTACAGCTCATGAATACAACAGAATAATGAAAATTGGTAATAATGGAAAAATAGAGGGATGATGAAAATACCTGATTTACAATTAAGTTATCTATCGGTAGAAGAAAACTGAGGTTTGCGAGATTTGAGGATAGGAACAGCTCTCAATAAGGGATAAAGGCTTCTCAGCGTAGGGTGGAGAAGGTAGCATGTGATGTGTTGCAGATTAGGGATGTCCAGAAATAAATCAGAAAATTTAAATTAAAATATTTTGACAATTTTATAAAAATACCTGGTATGCCTTAAAGTTGATTGTAATTTACCTAATAAAATGGGTAAATTACCATTCGTACCTTTTGGGGGTACTTGGCTCCAGCAACACATCGCCTTCACTTGTCCCTGTATTTTGCCTCTTCTTGTTAACTCGATATGTCTTCATGCCCTTCTTCACCTGATTCAATCATCTGGTTCTTGTCCTATATAAAATAATTTTTAGGTGCACTTCAAATCTTCATTTCTTCTTAGTATCCTTCCCGTCTCCGTGTCCTGCTTCGTATTTCCCCCACAATGTCTACCTATCTATCTACATTTATTTACGTTACCTCCCGGTTGTTTCTTATTCTCCAATATCCCTTTTTATTGTATTTGACCAAAGATCACTTTTAATTGTAAAAAAACTAATTGAAACTTTTTTGAAAACCTTCTATAGTCTTAATGGATTTTTGCGTCAATCTAGTCAAATTGTATTAATTATGAGAGCTTTTTACAAGGCTTGTTTATTATGAGAATTTTACAAAAAAGTTTTGCGCAGTAATATTATAACGATATGTTAATTCATCCAAATGCTGACAATAGCAAACTGCTCGTAAACTTGCGTGTATTATAACACGCAAGGGGCTTCTTCTTAACGATATAAGTGCACGCGAGCAACAAAGGCACTGCAAAACAAGAAGTAAAATGTACAAGAACAATGACAACTGAGATAGCGGGCGTTTGCTAACAAGAACACGAGGAGAAACTGTAACTATGAGACCTGGGGGAGTAGAACGAAATCGTTGCAAAGATCGTAGTGTCTTTCCTTACAATGTTCAGTATTTGAAACTAATCATTTATATGAAGGTACAATATCGCTTAAAGACATCTAAAAATTACACCTTGGACATGATGAGTACCATTCAGTAAAAACAATAAGTACCTATAAACAATTAACAATATATTTTTAGATTCCTTACATCCATCTACCAATAATATATTTGGACGAAGATTTCTAAAATTTAACATAAATGGTACTTCTAGAACATATTAATCAAAAGTTTGATATGTCATCATTTGATGATGGACTGTCGTGAAGAGTATTGGCACCCCTGATTGAGTGGGAAGCGATTCTCACAGCTGTTATATATCCCAGCTGAGATTGGACCAGGCGCGAGTAAATCGTGCAAATCCTCTCCGTTTAAGCGAGACATCAATCTTCGCTGGTCTCGGCCGCGATTCAACTGCGGGATTGCTATCTCTAATCGAACCTGTTCAGTGCTCAAGTGGATCCAATTTATTCAATGTCGTGTAGTTTAGGTAATGTGGTATTTTAAATGATATTAAATACTAATTTACATAACCAGTTTTATTTTTAATCTTTTATACCTAAGGTATAACATTGAAATTAAGGAAGAACACGATTATTTTAGTAGTGTAATGAATGTTATTATTATTAAAATTTACGTTTAATAGGTATCCATTGTTTGGCTTGATGTAAATGTCTAATAGTGGCTTTGTCTTCATCCTTGACGAAGTATTGGATTTTAGTCCCATAAGTTTTATAAAATGGAACTTGTTGGTTTGAAGTGAATAGCTATAGCTATATTAATAATAGTTGAGGTTTTTGAAGTAGTATTGTAGTTTTGGATTAGATTAGATTATTGAAATGGCGACCATACTACAAGATAGGTATTTTAAGCCAAGTATGAATGAGAACTGTGTGTAAGATGATTGTGGCGCGATCTTGTAGTCTTGTTACTGACTAAGGCTGACATGTTCCTTGGAAAGGACTGTTAATTAATAGCCCAACAGCCGATGGCAACTAAGGGACCTACAGTTTAACGTGAAATCCGAACCGCGGTCTCTGAATTACGAATTGGTCTAATTAAGTGGATGGTCTTTGCGGATTAACGCAGTATTTAATAGTGCGGACGTTAATCCACACAGGAGAACACTACACCCACCGACCATCGCTCACAACTATCCACAATTCGTAACCTCCAAGTAGCTGGATTACAGGATTTCGCCACCATCCCAGTAGTGGTACGAGAAAACAAAATAAGTCAGCAAAAATTAATTTTTCATCTAATTGATATTTTTGATACAAAAGAGTGGCTGGTAATTTAACCCCATTTTAATTGGTATCAATATCAACTGTCATACGGAACATAAAATACAACATCAGACATACAACCATATACATTTCTACCATTTACTCCATTTTGCTTTTGATTTCTGTTACAATGTGTGGCCGTTCAAAATAGACTTCCCATGGATAGGCCCTAATATTTTAAATCTTAATTATATCAATAAAATAGAAACTAAAACAGTCAAATGATAATAAATACATTCTGTAATTAAATAGGAAAGAAATAATATGTGGTATGAACTGTGATTAAGGATTTGAAAATTGATTAACTGTACTTGACAGATAAGAATGACAGGAACGAAAGAACTGAAGAGTGAATGTTGAATTTTTTAGTTGGATTTACTGTCATAAGTAAGCTGCAGACTAGCCATGTTTGATGTGTTTAGCTGGTTTTTAGGAGGATAAAATTAAACTTTTGAAATGTATTTCTGATTGTCAAAGAGATAAAACTGAATTGTGTTCAACAATTGTTTTATAACACGAATTATAAAATAGTACCTGGTGACCGAGCTTTGCTCGTATAGAATAAGACATGTATTATAACAAATTAATTAGAAAAATTAAAACACGTTTATTACTCAATGAAAAAATGTATGTGGTTTAAATAAAACCGATTTAATACACCATAATTAATATAGCACTGAACAAAAAGTATTGCCCCCGAAAGGAATTGAACTCGCAACCTTCGTTTTACGAGGCCAACACGCTACCGCTGGACCACGGCGTCTGCAAATTAAGCGACGCCGTTTAAGGTCTTTTATCCAACCTCAATCGTTGTTGCCGTTCATTTACTGTTTAATTATCCATACAGTTATTATTAGTCTGTGATCAACTGATGTTTTAATTGGTATCAATATCAACTGTCATACGGAACATAAAATACAACATCAGACATACAACCATATACATTTCTACCATTTACTCCATTTTGCTTTTGATTTCTGTTACAATGTGTGGCCGTTCAAAATAGACTTCCCATGGATAGGCCCTAATATTTTAAATCTTAATTATTTCAATAAAATAGAAACTAAAACAGTCAAATGATAATAAATACATTCTGTAATTAAATAGGAAAGAAATAATATGTGGTATGAACTGTGATTAAGGATTTGAAAATTGATTAACTGTACTTGACAGATAAGAATGACAGGAACGAAAGAACTGAAGAGTGAATGTTGAATTTTTTAGTTGGATTTACTGTCATAAGTAAGCTGCAGACTAGCCATGTTTGATGTGTTTAGCTGGTTTTTAGGAGGATAAAATTAAACTTTTGAAATGTATTTCTGATTGTCAAAGAGATAAAACTGAATTGTGTTCAACAATTGTTTTATAACACGAATTATAAAATAGTACCTGGTGACCGAGCTTTGCTCGTATAGAATAAGACATGTATTATAACAAATTAATTAGAAAAATTAAAACACGTTTATTACTCAATGAAAAAATGTATGTGGTTTAAATAAAACCGATTTAATACACCATAATTAATATAGCACTGAACAAAAAGTATTGCCCCCGAAAGGAATTGAACTCGCAACCTTCGTTTTACGAGGCCAACACGCTACCGCTGGACCACGGCGTCTGCAAATTAAGCGACGCCGTTTAAGGTCTTTTATCCAACCTCAATCGTTGTTGCCGTTCATTTACTGTTTAATTATCCATACAGTTATTATTAGTCTGTGATCAACTGATTTTGTTAGAAACGGAATGAGGATTAAAAAGCAAAAGAGAAATTTAATTTACACCAGTTAATTGGTTTGTTACAGTGGCTTCAAGCAATAGAATGAATATGTTTTCTTTCAAAACACAAAATAATTTGGAAATACTTTTCTCTGCTTTTATTTCGCACAGTTATTTTACCCTTTAGTTTTTACAAATTGTTTAGTAATTGATAATTTTTCATTTATTACATACATAAAATAAATATTTATGCAAAACCTCTATTCACATATTGTTCACCACCATCTTCAATCAACAACTGTCAAACGGTTACAAACAGATGTTTTGATTTGTATTGTTTACTTTTCTCCATAAGCGCAATGTTAATTTTTTAGATTTTTAACTTAATATTACAAGAAAACCGGAATTTTCCTGGACATTAGACCTATCTAGAACTTATTTTCTGCTCAGAAATTAGTTATTTTCAAAATTTAAAGAAAATCCTTAGTGCCGTTTTCGAGATCCGTGTGCAAATATATATATACAAACCTTGCTCGTATTATAGTATTATAGTATTTAGTATTATAGTATTATAGTATTGGATATCTTAATAATACGATTGATTGATTTAATTTTATCTATAACATTGGGGAAGATAAATGCATGGCTGAATGGATGCAGAGCTCTACCTTTAACTCAGAACACATAAGCGGGATTTACACCAGAATAGTATAGACGCATTGCACTGCACATTATACTCGTACTCTATGTAAATCCGTATCGAAAGCAAAGCTTTGTGGGATTTGAATTACACATAGTTGGCAACAATGCGAAACTGGAGACAAGCTTAGTGGTTTGATCAGGAACGTGCTTGACTCCCTTGCAGTGTTGCCAACTTTTGAACCAAAATAATTTAGGTGAAACAATTTATGCAAGAAGTAATGCTATCCTTATAGAATAATAATATTTCTTAATGTTTTAAAAGCTACATATTTTTATTTTCAGGATTTTGTTAACCTTTTTAAAATTTCAATAGCAAAAAATTGTTATCTACGCAAAATTATTGTTTATGAATGAACGTATAAAAATTATTTCAATGCCATCATAATTATTCTGTACATTAGTTTAAGAGTTTAAGAGTAAGTAGTTTATTATAAACGATATACAGTAGTATATCGTTTATAATAAACTATGTAAGATGTTTCAATCTTTAATATTATAATGATGGGAGATTTCACACTTTAATTACGTATGATTACGATGTGTAACTGGAAACCTATATGGTTATAGCTTCGTCCATCAAACTGTTTTATAACTACCCAAGTATATGCTCCCAAATTTTCAAAGAATATATTTGATTATCAGAAGTTCCTCTCTCATCTTCATAAAAAAATAAACGCAAAATTCAATGCGCAAAGTAAATAAATGTTTACAAAAAATAAACAGGGCCTCTCAGAATAAGTCTGAAGAAGAAGTCAAAATAATTTGTGAATTAAATCGTGATTAACACAAAAGTAGACAGGTATTGCAAATTAAGTTAGATATTGTGAAATATAAAGTAAAATACTCGTAAAACAGTATCTAATATCTGTTTTAGCACTAACGTGCTGAATGTAATCTAAGAATGCAATATAGAACCGCAAACTATGGATTATATCAGATTTTTTTTAATTTTAGAAGACAGATTTAGAAGTCAGATTGAAATAAATAATTTTTAAGTGAACCATGAAGTATTAAACGTTATAAGAACATTTTAAATATATGTTGACTGATTTTTTCCGTGAAAATAACTTGTAATAGTATCCAGAAAATATTATAGCATTTTTATTACATTTGATGTTAGATTCTGCAGGACATAGAGAGCTTTTGCTGGGGCCGGCTGAGCAATGAGCATGCCGGAAAATTGTACTTCAGGAATACTTCCTTCGGAATATTATACTGAAACAGGGAAAAAGGGATTCGTAAGGGTTGAAGAGGAAGGTAGGGAATTCATAGCTAATTCCACCCAATTCTCTGAGAAGTAAAAAAAACTCCAAACAAATCCAGATCTGGTCTCGGGTCATATAATACTTATTCACCCTTGTTAGAACGGTTCGTAGTTGAGAGACAACAATGTAGTTTCTGATCCCTGAAACTGTATGTCCTGTAAATGACATTAGATGTTGGGCTAATAATTAACAGTCCTGTCTAAGGACTTAACCATGTAAGACTAAGTCGATCACCGAAAAGCGTCTTGCACTCATTTCTTAGCTTAAAATAAACTACCTACCTGAGGAGGTCGCTTCACCAACCAATGTTTCGAAGTTAATATCAAGTCGAATAAAAATATTTACATTCTTTTGACCTTCGACAAATAGTGATAATGCGTATATTTATTCTACATGTTATTACATTTTTATGAATATACCATGTTAATAACTATTGCTACAAGTACATTGAAGTACGATTTTGTACATTGTTTTGTACCTTCTCGTAAGTTATATTTCGTGGAAAGTCATTATCCAAGTCGAATGATCGGAAGTCATTAATAGGTAATCTGACCCCGATCAACAGCGGTGTTGCATGAGTCCCGAACACTTGTAACTAACGCGAACATTTGGCACAGCATTATACAAACATTTTCAAATAAATCAAATATGAAAACTACCTACACAGGTGTTTATATTGTAAGTTTAAAACTAATACAGTGGTGTAATGTCTTTCTGAGGTAATTCAAACGATCGCTATAAATGTTATAAACATTTATTCAAACCACAATATTATTATCAGTTATTATTTCCAAATCACAGTCCTCGTGAACATACCACCTTCTCATTCCAGGACTATTCAGGAAGGCCGGAGGACCGGAACCATTTAGATATTACATCAGGCTAGTAGATCGCGACAATATTACGTGGCGAAAAAATAGTGATTAGTGAATTAAACCCGGGACCTCGAGAACCGAAGTCCTACGCTTCCTCTAAAAGTATTTAGGGGGTGAAAATACTATGAGTTAGTTAAATGATAACTGTCAATAAGGTAGAGTATAAGTATCAGAAACCAAGAAATTAATATAAAACAAAATCAATTGAAAAACTAAAATATTTCATATGTATAATATGTGAATGATATCTATAATATGTAAATAATAAGTATATGTTTATTCAAAATATTTGATTTCCTAAAAATACTTTTAAGCACAGTAAGTGTACTGTATTAGGTTGTTTTCCAACATTTTTTACATCGTTAAGTGGCCCAGTAAAGACGCCAGTCCCGAGAGCTTAATCTGTCAACGTTTTTGTGGACATTCTCGGTATGTTTCTAACACGAGAATGGAAGTGTTTTTATTAAAATAATACATCGAAGTTGTAATATATTGAGCTTTAGTTTGTAGTCAAATGGTTTCAATATAATTAAAAGGTTAACATTAACATTATTTCTAATTAATTACAAATTAATTTAGCATAATTAATGGAATTTTATGAACAATGTTATGCATGTATTTTGTGTTACATAATAGATTAAATGTTTTTTTTAATACTTTCCTAACGTATATCCCTGGTTTCTTTTATTATCTTGTGAAACACGAAACGATCCTTGCCCGGCTGTGTTTGCCTGAAGCACAACAAATTGGTCATGGGCTCCAGGGGCTCCTGGCTAACAAGGTACGTCTGTTCAGATTAAACCTCACTGCGAGCGAACTTGCGTTTCCTCAATTAGGTCAAACACTCACCAATTACACTTGTGCGAAACAAATAACGTAAAAAGGTTGAAGAGAATCACTGGAACTCACAAGTAGACGCATATTATTGCTACTACTTCGAATAATGTAAACAATATAAAATAATAAATAAATGCTAGAACTCACCCTGACCAGGCATTTTGCTTCTTCCTCATTTTAAGCGTATACTTTAGCATATATTTAAATCAAATCAGTATCAAGAAACTGGGTTTGTGTATTTAAAATTATTTTGCAGAATATAATGAATTAAAATGAAACAAAAGAGAAGTGCCGCATCAAATGAGAGGTTTCTAGCTTTTTATACTTTTGATTTATTTTAATGTTAACATTGGAAATATCTAACCCGTCTACTAGAATACAACCAATAAAAGTGGCAATCGAAGCTGAGTGGGCAGAGTGCTGGTATACCACACAATACACCCGGGCTCGATTCCGGTCAAATTTAGCCGTCAGACCGGTTACGTAACCAGTGAATAGGCTACGTCAAAGGCCCTAGTGTCGCGCAAAAACTGGAATTTAGACGGCTATAACGACATAAATACCCCCGTCACAGCAGACCTAGTAACTCAGCGAATTTACAAATCAATAATATAATAATAATAATATATGACAAGTGTGGTCAAAATCTGTCGATAAATATGAATTATCCATAAGATTAACATGGGAAAGAGTGTGCAGGTTTGCTGCTGTGAGGAACACGAAAGTAGGTATTTATACCATAAATAATTTTTATTTTTAACATTTATACCAACTTTCAACAACATCTGTCCATAAATAAAGGTTTGCCTATTCTCTATATGATAAACACTGGAAAAATGTATGCAGGTTCGGATTATAAAACAGATACAATAATTAAATACTCTATACACTGTTAGACTGTCATGTGATAGGTTTGAATGCCATAATCTGCAGAGTATGATGAACTCGTACGTGGGGCAGTAACTCGCGCCAGATCGCTTCCGAAGGTGTTTTATGTGCGATACGTGACGGCCACGAGTCCCTGGGAAACGATATTCTATCTTCCGTTTGTTTGGAAGTCGTTAACTTTTACGATGTGTGATTTTATCCCTTTCATCCAGTGAATATATCGAGACAAGGCGTGTTTACTGGCAATATTTACACGAAGGAAAATATGCCTTGTTTGTGACATCCTTCGTATTGAAAAATATCATACTTCCAAATTTTACCAATTTGCTGGAAGATGGTGTCAAATAATCGAAAACTACTTTATTCAACCATTGAAACTTACTTTTTTGCCAATAAATATAGAAAACAGTTTTTTTTAACTTGGGGTAAATTTTTAAAATTGCAATTCCTTGGGAAGTTCACTTAAGACATCCACTGACGTTTTGAATGAGACTTGAATGAAATAAAATGTATACCTCTATTCTCAACATTTTTATAATTTACATTCATTTTAGAAACGAAATCACACGCAGCACACTGGCGTGAGTATAACGAATTTAATATAACTTATATTAGTAATCCAATGTTATGCAAGTTTGCTGCAATACGGGTTGTTTCACACGGTAATGTGCGTATATTAAAGCTGTTCACTATGTAATGGAACAACTCCGCACAATTTTATAATAATCAGACTGTTATTTTGTTGATATTTAAATCTCTATATATAAAAATGAATGTATGTATGTATGTCCTTTATGCGTTGCAAACTACCCATCCGATTGCCATGAAATTCTTGCTCTATATGTCTCTAAGAAGGTGTTAGTGAAACATGTTCGAAACGCCCTAATTTTTCATTTTATGGTGTTTTAAATTTCTAATTTTAACCATTTGGGGACTAAGCTTGTTTACAAATTTTCTACAATCAAAACATTTAATCTCTTAAGCTACAGCTGTTGGTTTAATTTCCATTATCAATATGCTTTACTATCCTATGCCATCTGAATTATTCGTTAATGTAAAAATATGAAGTAAATATGTGTTGTACAAAAAAAACAGCTTTATTCGCCACGTTAACAGTTTACGGTTTTCAGGGAGTATGTATTTATATATTTTTCTGCCTGATTAAAAGTCACGTGCTTATATGTTGGCCAAATAAAAAATTATACAATTTTTATACTGTAAATATTACGTTTATTGTAATAATCAGCTGTTATTATAATAATCAGCTGTTTAAAATTGCAATTCCTCGGGAAGTCACCTGAGATTTCCACTGAACCGTTTTGAACGAGAATTGAATTAAATGAAACGTATATCTCTATTCTCAACATTTTTATACTTTACATTAATTTTATTCGACTTCAGAACACGGCCGGTCTTAAAGTTTACATGTATTTACTGTTAGGCGTTACGAAGTTCGACGGGTCAGCTAGTATTGGTATATATATTTTTGAATGACCCCTTAAAACTTGTTCAGACGGTTGAGTTATGAACTTGTTGCTTAACTGTCACACAACTGTGCGGGTCAAGTGAATAGCTTACATTTCCATTTTATTTTTAGCTTCACCAATCAGGGTAGGCGGATGAATACCGAAAAATTTAAAATTAATTAATTAAGACATGTATGATTAATATAACAAGAGGTTTAGAATAGGTCAATATAAAGCATGCATGTATGAATAATATTTTTCTTAATATTATTTTATATAACTTTATTAATAAAACTTAAATAATCTATACAGCACATTATATAACAAACATTAATTAAAATTAGACGCCTGTCACTAAAACTACTCTGTCAAGAAATCTACCATCATATATAAGACTGTCAGGAAAGTTTATATCAAGTCCTATTATCTGTGTTATCTGCGGTCAGGTGATCAGCTGATGTAGACAGGTTTTCCAACGCCTGATTGGCAATAACCACGATATACGTGACACTAAAAACGGTCTTAACGTGTTACATTACAGTGTTACGTTGATTTAAAATAGTTTATATATCTTAAAATAAAAATAATTTTAATAATTTTTACTTACAAATAAAAAAAAAGTTTTATTAATTTTTTCACAATTTTTATATAATTTTATTATAGAATTTTTTAAATTGCAAACCCCAGTTCAAATCAAATTATATATTCAACAACCTCTTCCGTGGTGAAAACCTGTCTACATCAGCTGACCGTTGAAAACACAGAAAAAACACTTGATTTGAACTTTCCTGACAGTCTATTCTTGGCGGAGTAGTAATAGTCACAGGTGTCTCATTTTATATAATGTGTGGTATAGGTTATGTAGGTTTTACTTTTCAAAAAGCTACACCAACATATATTCCATTTGGAATAGTTTGAAAATGGAGCAAGCCGAAACATCTTACTAAAAAACATTGAACTGCAGACTGACTGAGGTATATAAAATTATTATCTTTTTAATAAATAATAGTTTTTATCTTTTTAGTTTAATAACAGTTCGGGGCTAGTAAGATTAATTTTAATTATTACTTCTCCTTGTTAATCACTTTAAAAAATCATGTTATCTAGTAAAATGTGACTAGCATCGCAAAAAAACCTAGGATTCACTCAACAAATTACTTTATTTTCAAAAGTATTTTCAGTCAAAGTATAATAAACCTCAAAAATGGGCAGAAATGAAAGACGGTTTTATCGTAATGGGTGTTCTTAGTTTCTCGGAGAAGACAAAAATGCTTTCTTAAGCATCACATATACCACACATAGTGACAGACAGACAAACACAAATTGAGATATTACTTATTTCGGCTTTCCTGGTGTATCAAACAAAAGGTGATATTATATATTATAAAATATATAATCTATAATGCATAATATAAATTATATTATACACACACACACACACACACACGTGTGTGTAGTATATACACATTAGGTGAATGATATTTTATTATTAACAAAAAATGTCAATTCTAAGCAATTTTTCAGACAAACCTCTAGTTTATTGTATTATTTTAGCGTATTTCCGAGCGTATAATTGAGCTTATGTTTAATGCAGGCTGTTGGGTGGTTTTACTCCTCTTTGTGCATAGGTTGAAGTGGTTTATATGATAAGGAACTTTGGGTGTAATTAAAATTACGCCAAGTTTCCCGAGCTTACTAACTCAACCTCCAAAGGATCCTTGCTCTTTCACAGCAAGTCGAACAAATAAGTAAACTAACTTTCAAAGGGCCAAGTACTAGGTCTCTCTAGCGATAATCTCATTTATACGCGTCGAAAAGTAAGTCTAAAACCTACACTCTTTTGATATATAAAATTAAATATAGGATATCATCTATGTATTGTCACCTGTATATCTCATATGATTGGTTCTGATCAAGTGACTCCCATAAGTAATTATATGAGGAACATTACCACAAAAATAAAGTAGGTAGGACTTGAAAGTTGAAAAGTTATTTTTTATTCTTAAATTTAAATAAAAATATTTCTTATACCGATAAAAAAACTATATACACAATAAAATGTAAATATTTTATAAACGTGTATTAGCCTACCCAGAACAATCACAATTTTTTCATACTTTTATTTTATATTTTTGGTACAAGACTATGCTAAGCACTATGAGTTTGGACCCATGCTAGTGTAAACTCAGAATTATTCTTGTAAACAAAACAAACTATTTACTTACCAGTCAAATAAGTCTCTGCTCCATCTGCATCGTAGTGTTCGTGCATCGTTGGACAGTTTGGAAAGTAGTTCGGTGAGGGTGTATGAGTGATGGTATATTCTCTCGAGAAAGTTTCCATATAGTGTATAGGCGATTTTGTCCATGAATGGTTCAGGACGTGGTATAGTGTTCTGCTTTAGACATATGCAAGAACACCAGTTGGAATTTTGTTAAGGTTACTTTTTTCTGTGCAAAATATATATTGAATTCCATTCTTCCAAATCAGTCTAAGAAGAGTTGTTTGTGTTACAGTATTTAAGTTTAGAAGTCGGTGAAGTGAAGTTTAAGACGGGAGTATAGTTGTAGTCTCTTGCACTTGATATGATAAGCCCATGTGAGTCGCTGTTCTGAAGTGAAGACCCAAATTATTATAATGAGTCCATAACGGATAGAACGCGTCTGCGTCGACCCTGGAGAATGCCGATCAGGAGAAACATGCAGTGGAAAAAAAATTATGAACTGGGAAGACGCAAATAATTACTAAATTAGTCTGATAACTTTAACTGATCACTTAATGACGGTAATCCGGGTCATTGGAGGACCCAGAAAATTGTTCACTAAGGGCAAATTAAGATGTAGTGTACTTAAATAAATCCAAACAAAATCCTCATACAAACCAACTGGAGTGCTATTGATATATTTCACGAAACTATAAAATTTAAAATATTTCTCAGAATGTATTTGTACACTTACTAAAAATTCAACTATTTTCATCTGATTAAAACTTTTTTATTTAATAAAATGAGTTTTACTTACTCCTAAACTTACTAATAATTTTTAATTAATTTGTAAATAATGAAATAACCCTGCAAAAATAGAATATAGGAAGTTTTAACTGAAAATGAACATACAGCCTAAATTAAATTAATTTTTTGTTTACCGGTAACCTAACAATAAAAATTAATTTAAGATTAGATTTCTGTACGTTTTATGTCTCGATTTGAATCGTGTTCGAGTTGTTTTTCCTGGCTTTTACCTGGCTATCTTTAGTTGGATATATTTTACTTTAAGTCTATAAATATTAAGCATCGTGTTAATTTTACCTACTTGTATTAAAATCTTTCTCTGGAGTCCGATTTTGTGAAGGATGTTAAGTTCTTGAATTTGTCACAATCCACGAAGAGAAATTTTGCAAAATATTAACTGATTCTTTGAATTTTTATCTTTATCGTGCCACTTAGATAGGAACTGATAATCTTTAAACATAAATTAATCTAACTCCACTTTTCTAAATGTCGAAAACAAGTCTCACTCCGTTAAAAAACAGCTAATACTCTTAAGCTCTAAGCCAAAGTACATTGTTCTTAAACAAAGATTGAGACTGATAAAAATAAAATTCGTTAATATAGAATGTCAAGTTGTTGTAAGTTCCACTGGATGTAGCACTTATATCCAAAAATAAATACAAAATCAAAACGCAACTATCAATTAAAAAAAAACTAATGTCTTTTGTTTCACGGATTTATTATTATCATATTTCTGGCAAGACAGGGGTTTAACTTATTTCTTGATACATTTTCCTCAGACTTATAAGATCATTTAAAATTACTTGTTTTAATAAGTTTTTCTAATTTATAATTCTACAAAAATATAATGTTTTTTATAAATAGAGAGTAAAAGAATAACAACTTTTTAATTTTAACCTACGAATTTTCACTGTAATAGTTTTAAACTAATATCAGAAAAACATCCCTACTCCCTCTAACAAACATTTAAATTCCATGCAAAGTTCATATAATATATTCTTTGGTATGTAATATTTACAGGAAATACGTCTGCTAGACGAGTACGAGTTTCTTGCGAGTATCGACCGTCGCTGACTGTGATGTTACCAAACATAAAAAAATTAAAAAGGAAACATTTAATAGGTACATTTCCTATTGAACAAAAGGATGGAATATACCACCAAAGCTACCTTACATACATTAACACTCACTTATAATTAAAATTAACTAAAATTATTCAAATTCACTTATATGCTTGTAAATAAACCTAAACAGTTTATAGGTTTATTTATAAACCTTATTTATAAACTGTCACTATTTAATGATTTGTAATAAGAGTAATTGAATTCATATTACAACATTTATTCAATCCATAATTTTTCAGTACAGTATTTAGCATCCTCGGAGGACCTCTTCTGGGGCTCCCTTTGGTCAGGGAGGGCCCCGCGGCCCTCGGCGATCGCCGACCAGTCGACCTGGCCAGACCGTCCCTGGACCAAAATATAGTAAAGTGTCACTTTTTGGAATTTCCGTCTTGTTAAGGAATGAAATACAGGTAAATCTTCGAAGTGTAAATGTAAGTTGAGAGGATTTAGTATAATTAACTTTAATTTTACAATTTTTTAGCCAGTCTTCAATGAGATTAATGTGTTAACGTAAGATAATTTTGCCTCACACAGCCTTGAATTTTTACAAATTCAGTTTAAAAAATATTCGTAAACGTGTTGAAATAAGAGAAATTTTGGTTTGACTCGGACCATACATCGGGTCCGATCAAGACAGTAATTGTTTATTCATTCAACGGGCATTTAGAACAGCCGAATAAATTGAAACCGATCGTTTTGGGAGGTGTTCTGTGACGGCGCCATAATAGCCCCAGCCCCAGAACAGTATTTCGCCTCTCGTTGTTTGAAAGTCGTTAACTTTTACGACGTGTCGTTTTACTCCTTTCATTCTGTGAAAATATTGTGGGAAACAGTAAATTCTTAGTACACATGACAATATTGTGTTTTGTAAACTTATGCGTTGTTTTTTGTATTGAACTAGAGTAAATGTCATTTTTATTCGTGTTGCTTAAATAAATGGTCATAATTTATGATAAACTTATCGATTGTAATGAAAGTATGTGGTTGCAACATTAGCTTCTAGGAATTTTGATAAAACTCGATCTAGATTAATCTACCTACATGAATCGTAACGTATTGCATTATGGTAATCGCATTGAGTTCATGGAACCACACAGCATCGAGATAACTTTGTTTTCCCTATACAATTAGCATAAATTTTTTTTAAAATTATCTTGATGCAAAATAATATAAGTTTAAAAAAATGATTCTATCGAGTTTGTATAAACTTACAGTTTTAATGGCGAACGTTTCCACACATACACTAATATGAATCTAAATTTATGGCTCCGGTTGGAAGGACGTCCCATTCGTAGTCACGATTGCGTAACACAAGATTCTGACCACGCACACGCAGAGAAAGTCCATCAATTAGCATCTTTTCCATAAAAATTTCTTCTTTAACTGAACGAAAAATACAACATATCTGATTCAGCGTCGATGATGGTCCTTACATAATTTTTGAGAAACGCGGCCTACTGTCCTTTTGCTTCAAAACACTTCCTGTTTTTTGCAGTATGAAGAATTATCTGTCCACGAATTGTTTTTTGTCTGCAGACTTTCTTAAACACCATAGTTAAAATACAAGTTTGTAAGGTATATACAAAAGTTTTTTTTTGAACACTATGAGTTAACAATTGAAACTTTTAGTTTTGTGCCATAGCTCGCATACGCACGCTATGTATTGAACCAACTGATTTCCATCAGCATAACTGTTGAGGAACATTCCCAATGTATGAGAAAATCAGTCCTTTCAAAGTAACAAAAAAATTTTTGCTAGCTTTTTAAAAATATAATTTATATTAACCCCGGAGTTCTTTTATAGACACCCTGTATATTTGACCAGTATTGTTTGCCATGTATACAAAAAAATACGAAATTTAGCTAAGAATAATTTCTACATTCTTAGTGGTTTTCCATACTTTTTCTATAAGAGGATCACTCAGACATGACGAATGCACAGATATCGTCGAATAGCATCAAGAATATTCATGTTGAAAGGGTTATGTCGCTGACTAGCACCTTTGAGCAAGGAGCATGAATAATCTAAAAACTAGAATCAATTACTGAACCTTTTATAGCACGAATCGATTCAAGTAAGCTTTCATATTACTGGCTCAAGTTCTTTGGGGGTGATTGGAATCCCTATCACCATGGTGCTCGTTGTCATTTTTGGAGACTTGCCTCCCGGATTGAACATCCGGTCTGACCGAAATTCTTGGGGAGTCCACTTTTTCTCCCTGGGTATACAGTTTATATCAGTGACTTTTAGGAAGGATGCTTACTTGGCATGCTCTGGAGGTTTTCCGAACTTCAAGATATAAATAATAATATCCTAGGGCAAATTAAACATTGAGGGGTCCCTGTGATGGACTGGGGAGGAAGTTGTTGATCTGGAGAATGAATCATCCTAGGATAGTTCTGACTTAAACCTGGGATTTGAATTGGTTTGGAGGTTCTTTTAAGAAAATTAGGGGTAGTTAAAATGTCTTACTTTATCCATCCTTACCCCATCTTTCCTGAGGTTTATGAGTATTCCACAGGATGACGTGTATAGCCGGCTTTGATGGGACATCCTAAACCTTCAATATCTAGAATATTTTATATAACATCTGATACCGCTTTAAAAGTTACGTAATATGTATTTATACATAATTTAATTTTAAAATAACGTAAGAATATATTTCCGTAAAAACATAAGTAAGTTATGAAATAATTTTACATTTAATTAAAAAGACAAATTGTGATAGGGATAAAAGGTGATTATGTAAATAAAATTGATTTAAAACATTATTAGTTTTGATAAAATAACATAAAAAAGTTATCAAACTTTGTCGCAGGCGAAGGGTGTTTCATCAGCATAATGTGAAAACAGATTTTCTAAATTTATCATTTTTACGAGGTAATCATTCTACGTCCATAATCCTAAATAAAGAATGTTTTGAATAAACTTTTCCACATGGAATGGCCCGTTGGATTCC
Organism: Nephotettix cincticeps; assembly: GCA_023375725.1. Taxonomy (NCBI): domain Eukaryota; kingdom Metazoa; phylum Arthropoda; class Insecta; order Hemiptera; family Cicadellidae; genus Nephotettix; species Nephotettix cincticeps. Next base: position 127,616,750 of record CM041786.1, on the reverse strand, counting down.
TTTCTATTCTACAAGTCTATTTTGTAGACAAATGAAAAAAACCCTAACTTTCGTTCATGTCTCATATTGATGAAAATACTGATTGCAAATTAGTAAAAGAACTGTTGAAAATAGTTTTTTAAAGTTATTATCTCATTTTGTTTTTACCATCCCAACTCTTCATTTATAGTTTTTATACAACATTTTTTAAAGAATGTTCTCCAAAGTTAGTGACATAAATTTAAAATATTTTTTTCTGTAATCAGGAAATCCTCTGAAATTATTATTATCAGGCATTGTCTTCCCTTTGCACTGAAATCTCATTAGCCTAGATTAGCTTGATTATGTTTTATATTTTTCAGTTCTCAGTTATTTTAATTGTATTGAAGAATGAACAAGATAAAATCAAGCTTGTTCCGTTTCCTCTAAAACAAAGTCATATGTTATATTAAAGAGAAAATGTTGATTATAAAAAAGAGGATTATGTAGTGTTACATACTGGCATAAATTTTTACCAGTTTGACAGGTTAACTTTGTCTATTTTATTCATAAAAAGTTTTCATTTGTCCAACAGTAGGTTAATAGTTCAAAAATATACATATACATCCCTCACATGCACATTTATATTTAACATTTCATTTACATTTATACACTATTTTCTTTACTTACTTAAATATTTAAAATTCCAGTATTACTTTAGTATTATTTTATAATAGCAGAATAGGCCAGAATCCAAATATATATTTTTATGAAAATGTATGATTGTATATTTTTCTTATTCAAAAAGAATTTCCGGGAAAATTGAGACTCCTCCATGGGATCTACTTTGTACGAAAATGAGTTCATTATTTTTAAAGAATCATACCAAAAATAAAACATAGATATCAATAAAGGACCGTTTTTATGTAAAAAATGAAACAACAGCTACAAAAAAGCAATCAATTACAAGCAACAATCGAAAATTTGTCTATGTGCAAATTATTTGTTCCAAGATTAAAAAGTTTAATATACAAATACCGTACATAAAAATCTTACAGCACTTACAAAGATATGTTTATCAAAAATATCTGAAACGAAAATAGGTAGACAACATATTTAGTATAAACCTAGTTAAAAATTTTTGTTTTATTTTATTTAAAAAAATTACAATTCAAGTTTCATAGTAGTTAAATTTAATAAATACACACCGTAAATAGAAAAATTAATACAAAATAATGAAATTCATACATTTAATATTAAAATAATGTTAATTTATGTATCTTATTAATTAATTCCAACGAGTGTACAATACTTCATTACATATTAAAACATATCTGTAAAAAATTAGAAAACGGAACGAGAAAAGTATATTGCATTTAACTTTTTAATTTATTAATTCTACAATGTAATATTTCAGAAGACAAGATTAACTTCATATTCACTTTAATTTAAATATAATTTATTGACAATATAGTTAGAGATACTCATTAAAAAGAAGGAAAACTCAATGACAACGTTTATGCATTACTACCACTGATTAAAAGTTGTTTGCACAGTAAACGAAAGAAGAAAAATAACATGTTTCAAGGATAAAACTTAATTTATTTTTGCGAAAGTGCAAGTATACGTTAGGAATCCGCATATGAGAATGTTATAAGACATGTTTAATGAACTAAACCGTTTATCCAACTTGTGTTTTTTAGATCTTACGTTTTATCTTCAATGAATCTTACTTTTTCTGCCATCCCGAGATAACACTCACGTTAATAACAACTTTGCTGGCCCCAAATGCTGTCAAGGGAGTTAAACCGACCTGAAACCGACGACGGGAGTTCAAAGTTAATTTGAAAACTTTAGCTAAGTACAGAGGGATAAGCGTACATTAAAATCAAAATTAAAAAATACATAAAAATATTACATGTATACTCGTATTTGCACGACAGGTGTGTAATTAAAATTTTAACACGAATGTACAACATAAGGACGTTTTACAGAGTTACAGTTAATAAGATAAGATATAAAACTATAAAGTGTTAATGTACATTATTGTTTAAACAGTAGCTTTAAGTTAATTTTGTCAGATTAAACAAGAACATAAGAAACAATTCAAATAGATATAATATTGATATTTTATACTAGATATTGAAAATTATTATATATTATACTGGTATGATTCTAGATATCTCAAACTGAGATACGATTAAGTTATCGCTTGGTTCTAAAAACAAATGTTTTACTACAATGAGCTTTATTGTATTCTTGACGTTGTTTTAATTGGACAAAGATCCTTTTCATGATAGAATAATATTATACTTATCATAATAATGCTGGTTTTACGTATTTATAAAAATATAGAAGTATCTTATAAACTAAAACGCATTTCAAACCAAACTCAACTCTAAAGGAAGTGGCCATAACACAAGGAAAGCTGTTTGGTTGTTTTCTGCAATATGCTTGGTCTATCAGTGATGTGAGGAAGCTTAAGGCAGAGCTTATGGGCCAGCTGTTGAATACGTATGAGCATGTGGTCAGCTAGGTTGGAGAGTCGTCTAATATGTCGTCTGCTTAATCCTGAAGAATCAGCTGACACAGGAGATCCTTTGTGATAATTGACAGACTGAGCTGGTCATGCCTGGTAATTTTTTCCATGTATACATTGTTGACGTCCCTGCTAGAGTATCTTAACTTACTTACAGCGACAGATTAAAATGATTTTCGCCCTGGGCACTGTCTTGACTGCCACATTTATTATGTAAATAAAAAACTGCATATTGTAAGTTCATATACAGATGAAACGACGATATTCTCTTTTAAAAAATATACTATTAATTTGATATAATTTGTTTTAAAATTTAAAACACAATTAATTAAAAAAACAAAAAAATATATCATACAGTAAATATAAAAATAAAATAACATATAAATGTTTTATACTTAGTAATGTTATTATTATTATTTTCTTCTAATTGTTAACCATGGTGAACTCCATTATTATTTTGTTAAATACCTTTTGTCTCTTGTTCTAATTAAAAGATATCTGAAAAAGGATCATACCATAATTAATCACACGTCTATCGGCCGTCATAATCGAAGATACATTGCTCGTACTGTACGTTTTTATCCTAAACACCTCTTTTTGGATCTAATAGGGAGCCTCAAAACGGATATTTTCAATCTAAGCTCAAATTAAAAATGTTGACGAAAACAATACCTTCCTCCTATATACTAAAAATAGAAGAGAAAGTAATAACGATGAATTTAATCACTTCTGAACATCAAATCTATGAGGTACATTTGATAGACAAAGTAAAAGTGTTAACAAGAACACAATCCATTAAGGCTTGGTTCCAAATGTTAAATTTATTTCGTAAGATATACCTGATACAGTAAAGCAGGTAGTAAACGTCTAAACTTGAGAATGGAAAGGTTTTAAAATAAATTCCATTAACTTTAATAAACGAGATTATAAAGGGAGTGCCCTTTTTCTTTTACTGCCATTCAGCTACTCCACCAGTCAGCTGGCAGTTCGGATCTGCCAACATACGGCGACGGTGGCAGGTCGTGCTGCCTACCGGCCAGTGCCTAGTGTACATAAATCCCTGCCTACAAGTAAAAATCACAATTAATTTAATAGATTTTAACGTGGCTACTACTAGTTATTCAAGTACGTTTCCTACTTGAAACGTAGTTCCAAGTTGGAAGTTTATGAAGTTAAATAGCACAAAATAATGATTGAATGTATTTACTTCCCTGTAGTAGATTGGTTAGATCATGAATATGTCTATGGGAAATGTTTCTTCTAAACAGTTGCCCTTAAAGCCTAAGAATATTACATTACTGTTTCAAATTTTGGTCTGACGGATTGCCAATACCCTCCAGAGCTTAGACATATACTTCCATGTCAAAATACAAAAATACAAAAAGTCAAAAATAAGTCGTCTGAAATACATAAGTTACAGTGATTTTACTTTGGTTTACTCTAATTAAACGATGTTATTGTTTCTTTTCTCATTTGTAAGAAAGTTGTTCATGTAAACTTTAAGATGACAATGTCGTTTTTGAACTTACATAAAGCTGACGTAATCTCACGAACAAAACTTTCCTGACCTAAGGCTTTTCCGCTGAGGTTAATCCCGTGGAAAAGTGGTTTACAAGGAATAATTGGCTTTTGTGAGTGGATAGGTTTGTACTGTTATTTCATTTTGATATTATAACATTTCAATGTAAAATACGAATTAACGTTGAATCAGTTAAACGGATACTAAGTGTATTTAAGTGCGTTATGTGTTTAAGAGTATCATCATACAATTTTAAAATATTTAGAGAAAAAACCATTTCTATTTATTGAGTTTTCATCATAAAAGTGATATAATCATTTTAATTCGTCAAAGTCATTTTGATTACATGTCAATTAGTGATATTAACCAAATACTATCTGGGAGAGCTGTCCAAACAGAAATTCTTCTTCATCTTCATCTATAATATAATTCATGAAGTTCACTCGTTCTTATGTTTCACGACGAGAATGTGGTTCAAAATGTTTTTCAACTAGAATAATATATAAATATTGGTTTTGTAGATTCCCTTTTCATCAAAGTGAAATTTCACGAAATAAAATCCAACCGGAAGCACTTTAGGCCACGTCAAAGTTCGTTCCTCTGCAATCCATCACGCTCATTGTTACGTTGGCCACACTGAGTGCTATTGCATTCACAATGGCGTGGAATAGCCCTTTATCGATATTGGGGTGAAATTATTACATACGGTAGCATAAATATTTAAATTCATTGCAATAAATCGTTAAGGATTAGGATTAATTTATTCGAATGGGAGATTAATGAGCCATCTGTTGTTTTTACATTTCAAAAGTAATTTTGTACATGCATCAAAATTAATCATGATAAACACTTTCTAAATAGATAGAAAGGGAAAGTAACTAAAAAATGGCAAAGAGCATAACGCAACAGTGGTTTTAGGACTGTTAACTGTTATTTTATTTATTTGTAAACTAAAAAATTGAAATATATACAAAACTGCGAAGCCTGTTGCTTCAGTAAACTAATTGAATGTGAATTCGACAAAACACATATCGTAACAAAGTGTATGACCACGTGAACTTGGTCCACTCGGTTATTTTACTAAAGAACTACATTGTCTGTAGTACATAAGGCTATACAAATCGAATAAACAACAAAAACCAAATATGGTGCATATAAAATTTCAAATTAATAGACAGTGTTTAAAGAATACAATGATTTATAAAAATGTATTTTTGTGAGAACGCGTTTAGAACGTCTTCGAACGCTTATTTGCAGCTTTAATATCTACAAAAAAATTAAGAGAATTATTTCATTCATTACTCAGCAAGGTTATGTGGAAAGCTTTGCAAAAATGCAGGAAACTACGAAACCAATAGTAATCTGCCGACCAGGACTCTTAGATTGACTAGGTTACTTACCTTATCTGTCCAAACAGTTCTTATTATACTATGCGACTATGCGCATTTCAAAGTCAAAGATATCATCCTCAGGTCAGGATCATGTCAGAATTTTGTCATACAGACATGTCGAACTACCTATTTAAAAAGCACAGAAACATAAATTTCACAAAATACATGTATATTACTCTATAATAATAAAAGACGGTCTATTTTCAATCACGTGCCGGCCATTGTTAGATTCCGACTCCGACATTTGTGCTACTAAACTAGTAGCACTAGTAGTTGTATTACTAAAATAGAAAATTATGCCTTTATTATAAAAAACTTCGCGTTCGTTTGAAAATAAAAGTTCGATACGCCGTCCTCTCGTAGGCTGGTTCATACCACAGACAACGGCCTCGCTTCACCACCCTCTCGTTCGTACCACAAACAACGGCCTCGCTTCACCACCCTCTCGTTCGTACCACAAACAACGGCCTCGCTTCACCACCCTCTCGTTCGTACCACAAACAACGGCCTCGCTTCACCACCCTCTCGTTCGTACCACAAACAACGGCCTCGCTTCACCACCCTCTCGTTCGTACCACAAACAACGGCCTCGCTTCACCACCCTCTCGTTCGTACCACAAACAACGGCCTCGCTTCACCACCCTCTCGTTCGTACCACAAACAACGGCCTCGCTTCACCACCCTCTCGTTCGTACCACAAACAACGGCCTCGCTTCACCACCCTCTCGTTCGTACCACAAACAACGGCCTCGCTTCACCACCCTCTCGTTCGTACCACAAACAACGGCCTCGCTTCACCACCCTCTCGTTCGTACCACAAACAACGGCCTCGCTTCACCACCCTCTCGTTCGTACCACAAACAACGGCCTCGCTTCACCACCCTCTCGTTCGTACCACAAACAACGGCCTCGCTTCACCACCCTCTCGTTCGTACCACAAACAACGGCCTCGCTTCACCATCCTCTGGTTTGTACCACAAACAACGGCCTCGCTTCACCACCCTCTCGTTCGTACCACAAACAACGGCCTCGCTTCACCACCCTCTCGTTCGTACCACAGACAACGGCCTCGCTTCACCATCCTCTCGTTCGTATCACAGACAATGGCCTCGCTTCACCATCCTCTCGTTCGTATCACAGACAATGGCCTCGCTTCACCACCCTCTCGTTCGTACCACAAACAACGGCCTCGCTTCACCACCCTCTCGTTCGTACCACAAACAACGGCCTCGCTTCACCATCCTCTCGTTCGTATCACAGACAATGGCCTCGCTTCACCACCCTCTCGTTCGTACCACAAACAACGGCCTCGCTTCACCATCCTCTCGTTCGTATCACAGACAATGGCCTCGCTTCACCACCCTCTCGTTCGTATCACAGACAATGGCCTCGCTTCACCATCCTCTCGTTCGTATCACAGACAAGGGCCTCGCTTCACCATCCTCTCGTTCGTATCACAGACAAGGGCCTCGCTTCACCATCCTCTCGTTCGTATCACAGACAAGGGCCTCGCTTCACCATCCTCTCGTTCGTATCACAGACAAGGGCCTCGCTTCACCATCCTCTCGTTCGTACCGCCTCGCTTCACCATCTCGTTCGTACAGACAATGGCCTCGCTTCACCATCTCGTTCGTACCACAAACAAGGGCCTCACTTTACCATCCTCTCGTTCGTACCACAGACAAGGGCCTCGCTTCACCATCCTCTCGTTCGTACCACAGACAAGGGCCTCGCTTCACCATCCTCTCGTTCGTACCACAGACAAGGGCCTCGCTTCACCATCCTCTCGTTCGTACCACAGACAAGGGCCTCGCTTCACCATCCTCTCGTTCGTACCACAGACAAGGGCCTCGCTTCACCATCCTCTCGTTCGTACCACAGACAAGGGCCTCGCTTCACCATCCTCTCGTTCGTACCACAGACAAGGGCCTCGCTTCACCATCCTCTCTTTCGTACCACAGACAAGGGCCTCGCTTCACCATCCTCTCGTTCGTACCACAGACAAGGGCCTCGCTTCACCATCCTCTCGTTCGTACCACAGACAAGGGCCTCGCTTCACCATCCTCTCGTTCGTACCACAGACAAGGGCCTCGCTTCACCATCCTCTCGTTCGTACCACAGACAAGGGCCTCGCTTCACCATCCTCTCGTTCGTACCACAGACAAGGGCCTCGCTTCACCATCCTCTCGTTCGTACCACAGACAAGGGCCTCGCTTCACCATCCTCCCGTTCGTACCACAGACAAGGGCCTCTCTTCACCATCCTCTCTTTCGTACCACAGACAAGGGCCTCGCTTCACCATCCTCTCGTTCGTATCACAGACAACGGCCTCGCTTCACCACCCTCTCGTTCGTACCACAAACAACGGCCTCGCTTCACCACCCTCTCGTTCGTACCACAAACAACGGCCTCGCTTCACCATCCTCTCGTTCGTATCACAGACAATGGCCTCGCTTCACCACCCTCTCGTTCGTACCACAGACAACGGCCTCGCTTCACCATCCTCTCGTTCGTACCACAGACAAGGGCCTCGCTTCACCATCCTCTCGTTCGTACCACAAACAACGGCCTCGCTTCACCACCCTCTCGTTCGTACCACAAACAACGGCCTCGCTTCACCACCCTCTCGTTCGTATCACAGACAATGGCCTCGCTTCACCATCCTCCAGTTCGGGAACCTCGCACATATGTGGCCGTTAACCTTAGGTGTCGTGTCTGACGCGAGCGTCACTGTCCTAGTTCTCAACACTGATTCATGGCTTCGCAAAAGGTCGCCAACAGATGGAGTACTTTGTGCTTCCTCTACATCTCATAAAGATGGATTGATAAGTCTTGTAACAATCGAGACACTTGACTACACAATTCTTTGGCAACTTGCTTCTATTGTTAAGTAAAGTAAAACTGTAGAAATAAATTTTCTCTGATATTCACTTCATCAGGCAACAAACGAGGTGGAAACGTTTAAAGTTTTATCTCTGGGCCTTTAAAAAATATTCATAATGTCTGTTGATGTTGATTTATTATGTTAATTTATTATTTATTATCTTTATGGTATCTAGTCAATGTAGTTAAATTATTAAAGCCTATATTTGTAAATTTAAATATGGTTATATTGTTAATAAAAATTGAAATATTCCTTTCCATTCAACCTCTAGTATTAATGTTACACTCTTCTTTTACTTTTATTAAATTTCCATATTTCCTCAATAAATACGTAAAATGCAGCCAATAGAAATATGCAAATATATGAAATACATCACAGTAGTTTATAGTATAATATGGTTACCGATATTGATCAAAATTAATAAAAAGATTTTATATGAGTTAAATAGATAGGAGTCACATGTCTAGTCAGATACTAATCTTAGGGTTGTAATACCTCGACAATACAATTAATGCGGTGTAATACGTGGCAGGGAACACAAGGGCTGTTAGAATCTGACACTGTCTACAGAACAATGGTTTGGATGGTCATATTTTTTTAACCTTGTGAATACTCTTAAAAAATCTTTTAAATAACTAGTTTTCCTCTCTAACATCGAAATCGTATTAATCTGTTTAAGAGTATAGGCTCATAAATTGAATTGTTTTGTAATGCCATAAAAGGTTTTTAAATTACTTATATGTTACGAATATAGTATGATATATAATAGGCTGAAATTATTTTATTCATTTTATAATACATTTTTAAATATTTTTATGTTGTTTTCGAGAAAATAAAGCTATTAAAGCTTTTGGTAAATTGGACGATAGCTGATAAATTTAATATTTAAAATAACCTCAATTGTGTTAATGTAAACTCTAAACATGAGATTTTCTTAATGAAGCAGTCCTAATTTGCATTTTTGTAGAAATTTATGGGTTTCAGCGTTCTCTAATAGTTGAGAGAATTGTTTTTTGAGTTGCCTCTATCCTGGTTGTAGGTTAGATGCAATTTAGGAGTGACTCCAGTAAGACGTGCCAAGCCGGCTTTGCTGGGTTCTCCCTATCATTTGGAATAAAACATCCATAGGGATTCGGGTACAGTATTGACTAATAATAAAAATAGATCAAGATCAATGTTTTTGTTCAGGATTGATGAAGTGACTTTTAAATTCTAAACCGCAAGGTTACCAAGGTGAAATGACTGCAAAGGTGGGATGTTTTAATAACACGTTGGATGGCAGTTAGAGGAATGGTGTCATTAGTTGTGTGACACCAAAGTAAAGATCCAATACATCATTGTGCTTCCACCGGGTTGAGAATTCAGTATGTTTACTACTTCATTTACATTTATTTCAGTTCTTACATCCTTTTTCATAGCCTTGTGTTGAAATAAGGCCTCGAGGTCTTTGAAATTGTGTACTGTTATGTGAATAACATTGCTAAAGAGAAAGTTTGTAACTATTTTATCAAATTATCAAGTTTTAAATTCCCTTCATAATATTGCCATAAGAGGGCTTGGATGGCCGCACGATCCAAATCGCACACATAGCAGATCGGTTTACATAGTTTAAGATTGTGAATTCAAAACCACACTTTTTGTAGCTAAAAACAAAAAAATGCATTCGCAAGTAGCCCGGGTTCACCCGGCCCCGTGAAGCGATTGGGAAACACGGACTCTATGAGCGCATCTTGGTCTAGAAAACTAGCACTAGCATAGTGAAGAACGCGCTATGCTGACCACATGTCGTTCATTGTACTAAAACATACAACAATACCTCTGTTGCACCAAACCTGCACACTATTTCCATTGATTTTGACCAAGCAGTCTTAGGTTAAATAATAAGCTATATAAACTTATTCACCATATGTTTAACATAGGGAATGATTGATTAAGTAGGTTTGCTGCCACGAGGTAATTAATGTAGATAAGTCAACATACACTAGTAGACCTTAACTATATGAAACTGTATGGCAAATTTTATCACAATATTATAATATTAAGGATGTTTCATATATGCTTACACACCATAAGAATAACATGGGCAATGATTAAGTAGGTTTTCTGCCATGAGGAACAAAAGAATTCAGATATTTCAGTATATAGTATTAAACCATAGCCATAAAAAGCTACAAAACATGTTTTAATAAATTCATTTAAAATTGTCATCATAAATTATTAGATCTTAATAATATGAAGCCGTATACAACGTTTTATGATAAGTGTATTCCCAAAAACGACGTACAGTACCCTGTTACAAGTAACCACTTCAAAGCTAGCTAAGATACAATCACTAAATTGTAGAGTTTTTCCTAACCATATCTGCTGATAAAGTTTAATTCTTTAATAAATAATATGTAAAAACGCCCTAGACGCCATTTGGCGAACAAAACCGCCCCTTTAACTCCGCTTCGCATACACCACTAAACGTGGTGTTTTATCTCATCCGGATAAATATAGGATCACATATCTCAGCCAAATTTGCCCTCGATTGTATTTAGCTTCTATCCTATAGGGAATTTGCTATAATCAGGTATTAATAGGAAGAATTCCCGTAAAGGAATGCGTATGCCACAGGAATGGTAATAATATACCCGTCTGAAAAAAAGTAAAAAATTGTCGTGCTCGCACAACGGTATATTTTTATATATTAAAAGTCTACAAAGGCAGAGAAATAGTTTAAACGTTACAAATCTCTCTAAACATTTCTGTGGTTAAAATAGAGGTAGGTGGAAGGATTTAATTAGCGAGTTTGAGTAAACTTTGCACTATCTATGATATGGGGACAACATGGTGGGTGGTGACGTTACATAAATCAAGGTGTGTTAACTCCAGCATCTGAACAAATAAAGGTTCGCCTGTCAACAGCTTCAACAAAGCGAGTATTATGTGCTTTAATAATGTAAAATAATATTGAAAGAAATAGATGTCTTTTGATTACCAATATTTCATTTTATACCAGTACTCTTCATTTTATGTACGTAAATTCGTTGATAAAAATCAGTCATCATTAATATAGTAACCAATAGTCATTTCTAAGTAAAACATTTCTTTCTTCCTTAATATAATTTACACATTTGTTTTAGGCCTTGGAGAGGTCGTATACATAACAGGGGGGTCCTCTTAGATCGAAGAATATTATTCATAGGTACACAATTTGTTACTAATTTATTCTTCGCTATATTTTTATGACATAATTTATAAGACAAAGGTTAAAACAAGAATAGTGTTTTAGCTTGTGAAAAAGTATCAAACTACCGAGTGATTATCACAAAAACAGTGTTAAAGAAAAAACAGTGTTGTTATAAGGATTTCTAAAGAACACAAAAAATAGGTTGGTTTTAAGATTGGAAGAATAAAAAATTATCAAAGGTAGATGGTATGTAAGAACTACATATTAACGAAACTACACACCTTCAAAATAAATCAAAAACAGTCTTATCATTTTAAAAGACAAGAAAATAGTGAAACGTAGAAACCTCTACAAATATATTCGAACGAACAAGTAGTACCAATTATGCTTCGAAAAAACGGACCATCTCTCTTACAATTAGGACAAATCCTACACTCATTGGGCAAAGGAGGCCTTTCATGAACATGCTCGTCAAAAACGAACAAATGGTCCAAATGTATTAAAACCAAAATATTTTGCATATTTTTTAAACCTTTCACACAACTGTATATTTTATCTAGTTAATTTTTTGACATGGATATGTCTTTCTCTAGGGTGGTTTTGGCAATTTGAACGACCAAAATTACAAACAGTGACGTCATTCGGTTAGTATCGTCATTTGGTCAGTGACGTCATAGTTTGTTTATATGAACTGAAAACATTCCCTTTAGACATATCCATAATCTAACATATTTCCCACACAACAAAAACAATAAATACAAATATTTTTAACAAGAATAAGTTACTACATATTGTGATATTTAGGTAATACAATTATTTCCGGCGTAAATCCAGGATTCTAATTAGAGTTGTGCTTTTTTCATAAAAGTGTGTATGAAATATAACTCTATAAACTCTATAAGAATTCTTCTGGCTTACATTCAAGAAAAAATCAGTTTGGAAACTCTTCCAAAAACATTTCTTTCTTTTATTCAGTGCATTCAATATTCTTTTTTCAATATCGGATTGGCTAAAAATAAATAGAAAACATGACGTCCGGGTTGTGTTGATAGGTTTCATGATAGCTATCTCCGCTGTCAAAAACAATACAGCATTTCAAGACTTATATTTGGATTTTATTTTTCTCTACAGAATATTTGAAACTTTAAAGTGTATGACTTTGTTTTTAAGCATTACGTATTAACAAAAAAAATCATTGCAGTCTCGAGAATTAGACAATTAATAAATATCCTGCTCCAAACGAGGAAATAACAAATAAATCATTATAATTAAGACAGTTTGGTCTATTCATTCTATAATTTTTCAACTAATGTAAAAAATGACGAATGGGTCAAAATATTGCGTGTTGTATAGTTACATGATTCGGAGTGACAACTTGAAAACTAGACGGACCGAGTTGCTGTAAAAGCTTTGCATTTTCACGATAGCCACTTAACCACTAACTAGCCAATATAACTTGTATTCAAGTTCTAAATAACTTGCATGTATAACTTCTATTCCATTAAGGGCCTGCTAAGACACATAATTTAAAAGCAGGGAGTAATTTACAATAAGAGTAAAAAATAAAAATAACTATTTTTGCCTCATGTCTTTTGGGTATAAATAACACCAAGTGCATTCACCAGACGCCAGTGTGAAACCCAGACAACAGTATTCATTAACAAAGTCACTGGACCAGCGTGATGCGGTTTCCGGTATGCCGGCATCGATATATCGATGATCGTATCGCTATACACAGCTGTCGGTAAATGCAAGATAACAAAGTCACGTGACATACATGCTGCGGCTTTGGTCAAGGTGTGTAAGGGATACCACAGCCACACAAGGATCAAAGATCAGATCGATGTGCACTATATCTGGAATGCAGTGTGCGGTAGGGCATACACGGTTCACCTCTGTTGCCCATAGTCTGTGTATCATACTCATCACGAACTTCACTCATCCTTTTGTTGTGAATGGGGGTCAGGGGTCAGGATTGAATAATCACAAGTAAATTGCATAACTATGTTAATAGATTACTTAAATATTCGTACGAATTTGAAATGAAAATTGAATGGAATAGAAATTAGGCCGTTATAAGTATCGATACCTTAGCGTTTCTTTTTTACTGAGTACTGTAATGACATTTATTTAATTAAACTTTATTTATTAAATTTTTAACCAAGATTGGTTTTTATACTGTATTTACACATAAATATTTACACAATATTTTTTACTATCTTTAAATTATTAATTATTCAGTGTATTTTAGCGACGGGGGGGTCTTTTTTATATAATGAGGCTATATATTTGTTTATACCAAGATTCCCATTTTTTAACCTTTGGAGACTTGAACCTTTTGGGACAATGGGAGTCTGTCAACGTACAGATCGACGCCGACGTAGCGCAGACCTGCCATATGTCCCGGGCCTCCGAACCGCTTGTCTCCGGACCTTCGGGTAGTTTGGGTGCTCCTGGGTCCACTACGTCCCTAGGCTGCCGCTGAGCCCGGTGTTCGCTGGGTCCCAAGATGGGGTATCAGTCGGTTGTCCCCGAAGTCGAATTTGGTTAAGCTTAACCAGGCACGTCTTACTCTCTTGGAGATATGTGGTCTCTATTCAATCCAGGGACACCCTACCGTGTTCTCCCAGGAAGACTTCTTCCCAGACTACCTTCGCCTTTCAATACGCTTCTCCCTCAGTTACCACGGCCAAGCCAATCACACCAATCCCAATCTTTGGACTTGGAAATCGAAGCCCTATTGAAGCCGCTACCGCTTCCTTTAGGGTCTTCGATTCCTATGAAAAGGGCATGGTGTTGACCGTGAGTCACCACGCTATCAAGTCTATTTTACTGACGTAGGAGAGGGTGGTTTTTCTGTCTTATGGATCTTAAGTTTCGTTCACGGCTGCGCCGCAGTGATTCTACGCGTCACACGCGATGTCTAGACTCGGGGGTGGACGTGCTTCTTACGCTTTGCGTCATCTGGCGTTTAAATTAATTATATGTAGCAATGTTTAAGAGATATCAGCTATTTCTTTTTTTTATTTATATGTAATAAATTTATTTACAGTTGTATATAAGTTATTTAAGTTTAGTCCCTATTTAAGTTGTACATAAACTATGTTCATACGTCGTAATATAGTATGCATTTGTTTTACTATTTAAAAAAGTTTTGAAAGTCTGTAAGACGATAACTCTCGTAAAAAGGTCCAAACCTAATGAAATTCGGTATAAAATGTATTTATGGATCTATTTAGATAAATTAAAATCCGGACATGTAGCTCTATCCAAAGGGATGGGTTCGGGACATTTTTTATCCAAACCTGAGTTTTTTACATTTTTGCCAATATTTCTTCAAATACCTATTCAATAATTCATTGAACCCTTATGGGTTTATTTTATGAGTATATTATGAAGCAGTATTTAAATAGGGCTTCATAAAATGTCTGAAGTGGTTTTTAAAACATAGTTATAGGCTGATTTGTTACCGATATATAGAATAATTTCATTAAACTCATTTCATTTTTCTATATAAGTGAAAACTAATTCCTTTCTATACAAAATGCATCGGAACAGTCCAGCTGTCTGTTTCGTTTACGTTTACCACATGTGTTATCAAAGTAGTGCAGATGTGGATGAGCAGTGTGCAAAGTTTGTCTGCTTTGTGTTTACATGGATATGTCTTAGCTCTGGAGGTGGGGGTGTTAGCAATTTGCGAGACCAAAACTTAAAACAGTGACGACGTCATATGGTTATATGGACAGCTGTTCAGAGAAATTTAAAACATTCCCTTTACACACATCCCACAGGGAAGTAAATAACTTTTATAAAGCTTACGATTTAAAAAATAAACCACATTCAGAGAAATATTTAACAAGAACTAGTAACCCTTCACATTACACATAGAGTCATACAAAGTTGAAGATAATGACAATCTTGTTGTGTTTCGGGACTTAACTGACACTTTATATCAAACTTGGCATCGTTTGCAATTCTCTGAGAGAAATGTCTCTTTTGTAAAATGACATGTAACGTATTCTGTTAGATCGGAACCTTTGATGAACAATACAATTTTAGAATGACAGAGTAACATATTTTACAACACGACGAGTCAGACGACAACCGCAAGACTGATGACGTCATCAATTATATCTCCCTCTCTCTCTCATCGCTGCCTCGTTCCCCACATCTCCATCTGAATCACCATTGTTTGCCGTTCCTATATTGTTGGAACATGCCCATTTTATATTTAGGATTAAATTTACCCAAATGCTAGTACAAATAGTCAAATATTTTATTTATTAAATGCTTTATGAGAAAACTTTCATAGAATGGGTTATAATAAGGGAATGTTATTTAAAAAAATCCAGTCAGTGTGCTGAATTATTCTTTATCAAGATCGTTTCAGTAAAAACAAATTTATATTGAGTTTCATTTTCATATATTTACTGTATACGCAAAGCAATACAAATTTTGATCTGAGGTTTTTTGTACTTTGAACAATATAATCCATAAATAACCATGAGTTAAGGTTCAATGGGTTTCAATGACTGTGATACTATCCAACATCCAATAAATTTAATATTAGTCCTTTTTAAGATAATATAATTACTATAGCTTCAAACGTGACAAAAATTAATTGTACAGTCAGAAATTAGACCTTTACTCGATTTCATTTTATACTTATATAATATATTATAACGATTTTAATAATGTAGCTATGTTCTATGTAGTTTGATAAAAATTGAAAAGTAAAAATGTTTTACCGTGCTGTGTAGTTTAGTTCTAAAAATCGATTAAAGTTTATAAGCGATTTAAAATGTTTTTCATACTTAACAATTTATGTTCTTCTATGTTATAATTTTAATCCAAGGCCATACCAAAAAAATTATGCAAATAAAACTATGCTATGATATCAATTTTATGATTTTTTAAAGGATGAATGTTGTATCTTCACTTACAAATCTCTAGTTATCCTTCTTTTAACCTCCTGGTGGTCTAAAACCGTGTAATAAAAAAAAAACTCCAATTAAAAACACTGAGCATGAGTATCGTTGAGTATGATGTATGAGTATGATGAGTATCGTTTTTCAATATCCAAAAAAATCCTAACTAAAGTGATCAATCGGATCAATGAAATAACTAAAACATGGAACTCAAACAATTATTTTTATTTTATTTGTTTCTTTGTTATATATTTATCATTTTAATAACAATACGCGTATTTTAATTCTACACAAATTGCTTCCTAAAACTACTATTAATGTAAAAAACCGATTAAAAGAGTTATTGTAATAGTCTTGCAGTTTTGACTTGCGGGGAAACTAAGTAGGCCCTTCGTCATTGAAATCATTAAAACTTAGAATGAACAGACCAAGTATATTTGAAGTTATATATGTTACTTCAGGTAGTTTACATACTCAAAATCCTTTATTGTTAAAATGAAAAAATCCATTTTTAATGTTGGAAATGAAAAATAATCAATATTAAAAAAAAAGAAGAATCAGTAAATAGCAGCCATTAAAAATATCTCATGTAGTGAAATACTCTTGATTTCGATTCATAGGGTTTAATTTTACTTAGTTTCAACATCAATTGGGACAGTTCACTATGGCAGCTGAAGTTTTGCAACACATTACAGTTTATAACCAAATCCACCCGCACCAGCGTGAGACTTTCCCAGTTTGTGCTCTGCTTAACCGAGCTCGAAACCGGGTCAAGTAAAGATAATCCCTCTCTCATCAACTAAGAGTAGCTACTGTGTACTGTTATGGAGTTCAAAGTTCAAACAATTTATTGTAATATCACAAAACACTGTGGAATCTCGCAAATAGTAAGATAATTATAACTATTGATAGAGATTTTCAGTTTATCTATATCATTAAAATGTGATATTATTTAGCAAATTTGTATTTGCAATTTTAAATATCGTACGAGTACATTTAGTACTTTTAAAGTTTTTCCTCTATCTCCAATGGTTACTGAAATATTGAAAAAGCTACAAACAGCACGTTGTATTTTGCGGCTCCAGTGTTAAGGAGGATAAGGAAAAATTAATAATTCACTTATTAACCTAAAGCATTGGATGGAACTTGGTATTTAGCTTCATGTGGTTGAGATCAATACATTTATGCTTAAAATCATATTTTATGTGCTTATCCTGGCAGCTAATCTGCATACACTTTTCCCATGTTGATCATATAGAGAATAGGCAATCTCCATTTATTTATGGACAGATGTTGATAAAACTTAAATGGTATAGATTGCTGAGTTGGTTATACAATCTTAAGCATCATTATTTGAAAATTAAAAACAGAATTTACTATAAGATATATTTATGTTAATTATTATATTGTAAATACACTAAATAATTTTAAAATATAAAGTACGTAGATTAGCAAAAACAAGTCATGCCATCTTTTGAAGTTCTCTTTATTTATTTTTTACTTGTGAGAGCATAGTGGCAAAACTGAAATGATAACAAAATTAATGAATAAGTGAATTAATTAATCCAACCATTATATTGTAAACTAGCCAAAGTACCCGTTCTTCGCACGGGCTAAATAGGCTGAAAGGTGTAGGCTCTACTGATACATTTAAGGTATTGTTAATTAATTCTTCATTGTTTACAAAATGACAAAAAAGGAGTGTCTACAACATTTCAAAGTACGGTAACACATGTCAAATATTGGGAGAGGATAAGGATTAACGTAATAGAGACAGTCGTCGGAAAAAAACTTAAAATCTACCATTCCGCTATTTCAAATAATTCACTAATTTCGATCCAGCAGTTTATCTGAAAAATCAACTTTATTTCTTCTTCTTCCCGAACTGTCAAAATATAGTGCAAACGGATGTTGTCATTAGAAAATGTAAACATTGAAACCTAGGACGGTCACGGCAGCTCTTTCTTCTTCTTCTCCTTCTTCTCGAACTGTCAAATTTTAGTATTCACAGCTGTTGACATTCAAGTAATTTTATGTTTTCATTCTCTAAAAATGTAAACATTGAAACTTAGGACGTTCACAGGGCGTAGCCCCAGAGGATTTTAAGAAAATGAGTATGCCTATGTGTTGCATGAGTTTAAGATCTACCTTTGTGTAAAATTTCAAACCGGTCGGTTCAGTATTTTTCGCATTTACTTGCCACAACAAACCCACAAACCCACAAACATACAGAAACCACCTCTTCTTTATAATATTATAGATAAAATAAATATTTTTTAAATATAAAGTACGTATATTATTAATTTCATGCCATGTTTTGAAGTTCTCTTTATTTATTTTTTACTTGTGAGAGCATAGTGGCAAAACTGAAATGATAACAAAATTAATGAATAAGTGAATTAATTAATCCAACCATTAATTACGGGACTAATAAGGAGTTCATAATTTAATTAATTATTGAATTAAAATATAAATGGGATTAATATCAAATGTATAAATGTGTTAGGCAACACGGAACACGAAAAATATTCCTAATTTAATTCCTTTTTTCGATATAATATCATTTATTAAAATCAAAAGTGCTCTAAATAATATAAGAATTAAAACAGATGAAAATTGAGGTAGGATATAGGTAAGATAATTTTTAGAAAATTTGATTCCTGAAATTTAAATTTTGTTAGGTAATCGTTCATATGCCGTCCATACAACAGTTACAGGACACATAATTTACAACTTAATATTAAGAGTCTGCATCAGTGGTAGCCATCTTGAGTTTAAGTCCCGTAAGAGCAATGTTAAATTCTGGCGGAACATACCTTCACTTTGGCGTGTGTAGTGGCGTTAATTATCAAAGTATCAATGTAAAACTTTGGAAGTACATTGATGAGATGTGGCTCAAGGGCATGACCTTTTAATATGTTCAAAAATTTAACTTGATATAAAAACAAAAATACAGAATAAACAGGAATATTTTACAAAATAAATCATTATTATTTTTTTATTGAGAGCGAAAGAAAGAAGTTCTGTAAGGTGGTACCCTGAAGGACTGTAATACCTTTAATTTGACACCTCTTCTGTTAATTTATGACAAAAGGTCAAGGAGATATAGGCGCCAGAATTAAACATTGCTCTTACGGGACTAAAATCCAAGATGGCTACCACTGATGCAGACTCTTAACGGAAAATTTTCAAATCCATGACTCACGCACAAGCCTATGGGGACCATTATTTTATTTTTTAATCATAAAATGCATTACTGTGATTTAAAATTGATCAGGAATTTTAAATTGAATTTTTACTTTGTTTCGAATTATAATTTTCTAAGGGGAAAGGTTTCTTTAGGTTTTCTACACTATTTAATTTAGTTTAGACATTAAGTTCAAACCCTTTTTGAAATTGCTTTAACCAAACGATAGTAATAAATATATAAACATGTCAGTTAATAGATGATAGCGCTAAGATAACAGTAGGTTTCATCCACTTAGAAGTTAGTTATAAAGAAGAGTGGATAAGAGTTATTAATGGTGATATCAAACTGAAGAGTTTTGTCCACCTCTATATTTGATGACGCTACGCAGAAGTGACAGAGATGAATGATGAATCACTTCCTACACTTTATCCTTGTTCCATGTTCAAGATGGAGTGATATCAAAATGGTCACGATATGTTGGATCATAGGATGTACTCATAACTCGTTCCTTAAATTACGAACATTATTAATTAACTGCAATTATTTTGTAATTAATTATCTATAAAAATAATTATAGCATGTTTATTGATACTATTTATATCGAAGAATAATAAACAACAATTATTAATTTTGAAACTTTTATTTTTCTGACCTATATAATAATATATAACTGAAGGTAGTAATAACAGCAGGGGTAGGCCTAATAATACAATCATGGAAAATTGTTGTCGATTCTCAAGAGTTTATTAAATTGAAGTTATTGTGCATTATTCGTCCCATTAAACCTAGCCACAAATGTACTGTGATGTCATCTGTCATCGTTCTCTTGTGATGTCGTCATACATGAGCGCGAGAGATGTTGATGTAGTGATTTGTGTCGTCTCTTGTTTCACACAGTCGAATATCATTGACCCAAGATATAGTTTTATAGATATGTTCGTATCCATGATAACTGTTGTAAATTTTTATAAAAAAGATGCAAATCGTGCAAATATCAACAAATAGATGTTGCTATGTTCCAGTGACCCCATAGACCATACACCATACAATGAAAAAGGTAACCTATCAACCCATTAGACGTTTTTGTGAAAGGATTTACGTTCTAAATTAATTAAATTTTAAGTTCTAATGTAAGTTGTAATATTACACATTTTTTGCTTACAAACTCTTAAAAATAAAGCATTGTACCAATAAGGGCATGTGACATTGGCTGTAAATTTATGAGCTATTCATATTAAATATCGTGTTATTAATGTTATAGATAAAGTCATTAGTATTATAAAGTTATAAATATTATAAAAAACACTTTATATGATATGTAAAGTAATCTTAAAAAGAAGTTTAACTCGTAAGATATGATTATATATAATGGATAACTAGGGGTTTCTACCAATTTTGATTAGGTACATATCTTAGTTACATACAGTAACTTAACTAACTAAAATAATAAAAAACTAACAAAAAACTGAAAAGAATACTGTAACTGAAATACCTCCAACTAGAACGATAAAAATTTGTGAAACTAATCTAGTATGCTCGAAACTTATTTATACACGAGCTCACAACTATATTGGTACCATGCAAGTACTGTATTGGTACCATAAATCACATTTATGGTGGTTTTTACAACAGCTTCCATTTTTCAATAAAGTATGTCAACGAAAATTGATGAGGAAAGATATGGACGAAACAGTAGGTCACCAGTGATTGATAAATATACTCCAATGATAAATAGGAAACCATTAATTAATATTTCGCCTCGGAAGTAGTTTGATTTCAGCAGAACATTGATGGGCTCTAGAGATTTTCCTGAATTTTTCTATTTTGTGATTTTTATATCTCCAAAATATGTTATATACTCGTATGACCAACTATGAAAATTTTATTTAAAATCTTTAAATACGTTGTATATTGGGCCAAGAACAGAAATTCCTTCGACAAAATATAATAGACTATTGAAACCTTTTCATTATGAAAATCTCCAATATTAATTCGTATTTCGGCTAAATGAACCTCTAGGTAGATAGAAAATCAAGTTTTATGTATTTATTTAAATATAAAAGTGGATATATATATATTTTTTAAATTTTTTCTTTACAGCACAATATTGTAAAACATTTTTGATTCAATATATTTATATTGGCGATAATCATTTAGATGAAGTTCAATATGTAGATAACCTCCTTGGGGCTCATACTTTACCTACATTTGAATGAGGACTCTCCATGGTATCAAAATCAAATTTTTCTTTATTCTCATAAAATATAACAATTAAAACATGAATTTAAATGTAAAACCCATCTCATAGGCCTGTGTGTGAGGTTCAGTTCTCCTTCCTCAAAAAGTCTGAAAGTTCACACTGATACGACACGCTGCATGGATAACACATGCTATATTTTTATATAATTTTTAAATTTTTATAAAATTAACACCATTTTTATATTATAAACATTTTACATAATTAATAAAAAAATTTTTTTATAGTTTTCTTTTGTAAAAAATTACATTTGGTACTTACACATGTTTTTTTTTCATTTTCATTCTGTAGCAGTCAAAAACATTCGTAAAATTTAAAATTTTATATATAATTAGTAAATTACAATTAATTAAAAATTTTCAAAACAGTGACTCATATTTTTTAGCAAATTTTAAAAAAATTCTGTAAATTATTATTTTTTAAAAAGATTTTTAAAAATAAGACTATTTTCTGATGAAAATTATTTTATAAAATTATGTATAATTAATATTTTTTATTAATATATTAAAATTATAGATTATATAATATCCTACAAATGTATTTAAAAATATTCATAACTTTTTTTTTCAAGTTTTATGTTTTCGGAATTTTTATTTTAATTTTTATATTCACCATTGAATCAGAAAAAAACCAATGACCTTAACTCTATTCAATACAAATAAAAAATCAAACCTAGATTTATTTATCATTACTTTGGATTAGAACATTTATAATATAATAATATATTTATAAAATAATATTTATTAGGGTTAAATCTACCAATGTACTAAAATATTGATTTATGTTTGGTTTTATTAAAATATACTTTAAATAAACATTGAAAAAAAATTTTATTATGAAAATTGAAAAATGGTATAAAATTTATAAAAATTATTTAAATGCTAATATTTACAGACTTATATTTCTTTTACTTTTAAATGAAACACCTCAGGTATATATTTATAAAACAAGTATTAAAATGAGGAATGAGTGTAGGTTGTTATATTTTACTATTACACATTGTTACATAAATGATAACATTTTTTCAATCTTAAAATAATAAAAAACATTGAATATACTAACCTCTTTACATTTTAATTCTTTAGGTCAAATTGCATGGTCTAATATATTAAGTCGGTATTTTATCAATAGTAGAGTCACGCATTTTAATTTAATGTTTCACAAGTAGCTGACTTATATTTTCAGAAGCATTATAAAAAAATCTCTGCTAAAAATATGAAAATAATTTAAACAGTTTCTTTTGTAGAGCGGCATATCCTCTGAGTCTCGACACAGACAAATTTTCTGTAGAAGACTTTTCGGCTTATTACAAAAATATTAAAAATAACTAAAATAATATCTTAAAATGATTATAACTTTATAAGTCTATAGTTTATTTATATTATGTTCAAGTAAGATAGCGAATATCTATATAATATATATATAATATATATATATATATAATTTAAACGAAAATTAAACTATCTAGGTACTATCCAGGCTGATTATTGATTGTTATTGTTTAAAATATTACTAAAATCTGTGGGATATCTTTCAAAATAACTATGTTAGTTACAGTTGTTTTTATTTCAAAACAATTTTTTAACTGCAAAAAGTGTTCACTAGACGTTTTATTAAAGTCTAATGATTAAAATAATATTTGATCGATGAATGAAACTTGCATTGGCTCTAGTTCGCAACAGCCACGTACAGAGATAGCTTATCAAAGGGTATTGATGCAGCGGATCTCTCTAGGGCTAGGGTGTTCATATAATGTTTACTGATATTGAAAATACTCTTGTTTTAATTCAAGAATAAATCACGTAGATTTTTTGGACTCGAGTGCATGCTCGTTGGGTCGGACTAGAGTGCATGCTCGTTGGGTCGGACTAGAGTGCATGCTCGTTGGGTCGGATTAGAGTGCATGCTCGTTGGGTCAGATGTAGATCGGGAACTATGATAATTTAACGTTTTGATGTCAATAGAGACTAAAAACAATAGTCGTAAACAATTATGAGGTAACAATATTAAGTGTACATATTAAGTGAGATATAAAAACTGGTAGGCACAGTACGTTGTGCTTTGGAGCCTTGATGTTAAAATTATGAGAGAAAGGTTAAAATTAATTGATACCCAACTTATTATTCAAAATATTGTGATATAACTTGGAGTAGGCCCTATAGCTTTATGTAGTTAAGATTAAATAATGAATGCTAAAAATATATTTTTTCCTAGTTCATATAAATTCCTTATCATTTGTAATATTGTAATAAAAATTTTTGCACGGCTTCAACCAGTTAGTCTTTCAATCAAAAAAATCTTGGTTTAAATATTTTTATAACAGCAAGCCTACTCACTCACTTTTATGTCTTTAGGAGGAGTGACGTAAATTGGTATAACCTTTTTATTTATGAACATGCTGTGATACAATTTTAAATAATCTGCTGCTTCGGGGACATTTTAAGTTTATATAAATTAAATGAGTAATTTGTCTGTTATTGATAGTGATTATAACAATGTTTGTTTCATATGCCAGGTACGCTAATATTAGGGTTGTATCTTAATGTACAGCTGAATGTAGTTCTACAGAAGACATTTGTGTTCGCCTTCTCCTTGAAAACGAGTGTTCATTGTATAGTTAAGATTTATTTTATTTAAAATACAAACTTTTTGAATCGTTTTTAAATGGAAAGGTAAACAATAGGAAAAATTAATTTCATCAGCGAACTGATACCGAAGTCTGAGTAAAGTAATTTAAGTAGAATTAATTCTTGTGTATAGTTTATTTATTATTGCAAATAGTACTGTATCATGTATTATCAATGAATAATTTTTCGGTGATAAACTACAGGGTTTTTATGACGAAAAAAGCAAAAAAGGGAGACATTGCCAAAGGGCGCCCTTTTTGATCAAATATCACAAAAGGTGGATTGGATAATCGACTTGCTCTTGGGGTTAGTGTAACAGTTTTGTACGAGTAGATATAGAGACAGGATTTGATACGGTAATATACAGTAAATCAGTACTTAGTCTCAAAACTATGTTTCCACTCATACACCAAAATTAAAAAATATTCTCTCTCTACTCTAAGAGAGAAAGTAAAGAAGTAATGGATAAACTTTTACATCACAGTGTTAAATGAAAACATCAGTGATTCGAAGTTTCTAAGAGTTTCTCTTGAGATTTGTAAGTTTCATGACTTAGCTTGGTTAAAAAGTTATAAATATTAAAATCCTTTTTTGTTCCGCACTTTTTTTCAACAAAGATGTAAAAGTAGCCTACCACAGTAGGAAATTGCCTTTAGACTTTGAAAGACTCTTACAGCTCACAATAATACTTTTTTTTAAATTTAAAAACAAAATATTTGAAGGTGTAAAGAGCCTTCATTTGGGTAAAAGGTTTCACTGGCACACAGTCATAGCAGAAGGGCTTACGACCGATTTTCTTTTCTTCATAAAATGGATTTAAAACTGGAAAAAACACTTGAGAAGTTTTGTATTTTTATCACGTTCTGACATAATTGTGATAATGATATTCATTGTTACAAAGTACTGTGCAATGTTAATCGAAAAAGCTGAAAAAATATTAAGGTTGATATAAAAGCCAAATATCAAAATTTAATTTTTTCTTTCACAACGCTGAAACTAAACTTTTTTTTAAACAATTTTTTTTTATTTGTAGCAATCTTTTTCAATACGTATTCATTGCCCATCTACTTTAATAGATAAATTTGTAAATCCCGCTTAGGTATTGAAATAATTTGATAAAATGTTGTATGTGTTTTTACTTAGTGAACAGTCATATAAGCACATTACCATATAAAGCATCCCTTATTGTAGCAAACCTGCAGTACTATTCGATTACTATGACGGGAATAATATAAGTTCTATGAAATTCACTACTCACGCCAGCATGCTGCGTTGGTTTTGTATAGAGTGTTTGTGACGATCGGTGTGGGTTATTGTTTATTAACGTATTAGGAGACCAGGTATTAAAACACATACCAAATTCGAAAATAATCCGTTCAAAAATGTTTGAAATAAAAAATATTTTGTGAAAAATACAAAACTGTGGATATCTGAGAAAATAAGCGTTTTAGGCCGTACCTCCATTGGAACTTTTTTCTTCGTTTTAATGTACCTAATCACTCCCTGAAGTCCTGAAACGTTTTACATAGACACTCTGAATGAAAAAATCTAACTAAATGTAAATCTAATTTAATGTTAGTAAAGGTTTTAATAGTTTTCATTTCTTTGGTTTTGACTTTCACTTGACAAACTAATCTGCTTACTTACGTATCTTGTACCATTTAGAGAAAGTAAAATAAGCTAAATATTTAGGAAGCTTTCTTGATGGAAAACTCACTTTTAAACAAAATATGTTCTATAAGCACGCAATATTTTGATCGAAAATTATAAAATGTTATACTTTGAGGTAATTATTGGAATTTTCCACTTTTAGAAACCCTGTACTTTGGATCCAAGCAATTGATAAGTACAGTATGCTCTTCCATCCTAGGGGAACCTAAAAAGATTATATTCAAATTTAGGACAGCTACAAAATATGGTTTTCTTACGTGTAATTATTCATCACTGACTGGGAAGGTGGCGTCGTGCTGTAATCTAACTACTTGGAGGTTAAGAATTGTGGATAGCTGTGAGTGATGGTTGGTGGGTGTATTGTTCTCTTGTGTGGATTAACGTCAGCTCTATTGAACACTTGGTTAATCCGCAAAGACCATCCTCATAATTAGACCAATTCGTAATTCAGAGGCCGTATTTCGGATTCCACGTTAAACAGTAGGTCCCTTAGTTGTTGCCATCGGCTGTTGGGCTATTAATTAACAGTCCTTAGTCAGAGAACATGTCAGCCTTAGTCAGTAACAAGACTACAAGATCATGGCACAATCATCCTACACTCAATCCTCTTCATACTTGGCTTAAAATTCCTACCTTGTACTATGGTCCCCATTTCAATAATCTAATCTAATCTAATCATCGGTCCAAGTGGACAAATAATTTCTATAACACAAGATGTTTCAATCAATGTTTTGAACTAATAAAAAAATATCACTCACATTAAAAACAATTTCCCGACACTCCTATAAGAAACTGGATCCGAACTGTTTTTAATCAACTTCCTCTTCAAATCAAGAACACCAAAACTTTCAATCGTTTCTGTGAAAAACAATCACTTGGCTTTGATCTGAAAAGAATATAGAATACCTCACAAACACAGTAAATAAGCATAGCAGTTTATATATTTTTTATTCAGTTTATGAATTTTTTCATAAAGTTTCATTATATATTTTCAAATTAGTTATTTTATTTCAAATTTGTACCATTGTATTCCATTGGTATTTATGAGCTACAAATTAAGAAAAAACTAATTCTTAAAATCAGGTAGTGCATAATATATACTATATCAGGCAGCTAAATGTTTTTAAATTGACACTAGATTTTTAAATGTTGAGTTTTTATACGTAATTATGTTGTTTAACTGGTCTCACTATCTGGTAAAGTGACAAGTTTTTATTTCAAAAAAAATATCTTACCTCATTTTTACTCCTTAAGCTACATCTATGTAAAATAAAACCTTTCTTCATAGGAGAAAAAGTTTTTTACGCTGAATCGTAATGATACTTGCATAACCAGGGTTGTATCAATATTTAACTTTTGACACTTATTAAAATATCCAAGAAAATTTGTGAATATCAAAGAAAATTCTTTTAAGCTATATTTTTAATTTAGTTAAAGTACTATACTAATAGCTCACAGGAAGAAGCTGGAAACTCTGTTCACAAAGGAGAGCGCGAAGTTTGACAGAAATGAATGGGGAAGGGGCGTTGCCCTCAACGGCAGCGAAAGGCTGGACATTGTTATTGAGATTGTACTAGGCAGGCATATACTACTTAAAGTTAGTTTTATTAATATATTGTGCAGCTATATTTGTATATATTTGGATACATTTTATTGATATTTCATATTAAGCTTAAAACTGTTATACCTAGAAAATTTTAGGAAAAAATATGTAAAAGCGACGTCTTTAAAACAATACGTTAGGACTAAGATTTTACAGATGGCATTGAGAAAATTTGGTACTTAAATAATCTTAGAACAAATTTTGAGATTATAAAATAATTTAAGTGGTATTAACTATGTAATAACTAAAGGGGTATTACAGCAGATACTGAAAATATTGTAATATTTTTCCGATCAATGTTCTGAATTCTTAAGAGAAGAATTACTCTATTAATATAGGTAAGTGAAATAAATCAATAACATTCAAATTCCTAGTTTTCATTTAATGATCTTTTACACGCTTTTAACTTGAAATTATTGTTAAGATTTAACGTTTTTCTGGTAAAAATAGGTAGCAATGTAACAAGAACAACAAGAGAGTAAGATGAACTATTTCACGACTACTGGTCAGTGGCCTGAGAATTGCCAGACTGGACAACCATGAAATTGGATCTAAGACAAGGTGGAGAGAATCTAAAGTTGGAAGGTTTATGTCTTGGATAACTTTGGAGGAAATGTATGTTACACGGTCCAAAAACTACGATCTCCTCGGAAATATTTGATGAGAGACGATTTGTGAAATTTGAGAACAACTAGACAGAAGAAGTATTCATAACTATGAAAAAAGTAATAAAATGGAAAATCCTTCATTCGTGCATGATTTTAAAGGTGCAAACTATGGTGAGGTAAGTGGGTTGATCCTGAAAATGAGTGCAAAACCAAGATTTTTGACCAGTTTAACTTCCAATATAATTTTTTGTTCCAATTAGTAAATTGAAGAAATGTTATTTCATATTAAATTAGTTTCAATATAAATATGAAATATATTAACTAGGCATGATCAGTTTTAAGGTGTGTCAATTGTCTTGTAACGAGACTACAAGTTTTCGGGTTGGAATTGAAAAAATAATTTACATGCAGTAGTTACAAGCGGTAGAGAACATTCAAGACAATCTCTCAAACATCAAAGTGGAGAAGGTTGATGAATGGTACTAATATTTTTTCAAGTGCATAAACAGCATTATTATGACGGCTTTAAAAAATTATTTAAAAATGTCGGAAAAATGTTTCCTCATTGCAAGAAATAAATGTCTAAGAAATCGTAATTGTTCATAATTACATCTTATGATCATAAAGTTCAGGATTATAACTTGTGTGCAGTTTTTTATTTATCAAAGTATTTAATATAAAGAGACTTCAATTTTATTTTAAAAAGATCATTTAGAATTTGCTAAATTTGAAAATTATTCGTTTTATTTGTTTGTTATGATTGAACAGGGTTCCTTTAGTTTACCTCTAAAATAATTATGTATATACTCAAGTAAATTGACCTTCAAGTTTCAAACATTTTGATATAAAAACTGCAACCACTCTTTTTCAGTACAGAGATATAATTAAAATGTAGAAACATTTCTACGTTTTATTATCATTAGATATTTCTAGTTGCATTTCTATCAAGCAGTTAATGATCGCAAATGGTTTTATCTACTGTGTAGTCGCTTCCTCTGCAAACTTCTTTCAACCATGCCAGGACTTTATCAAGTTTCCACAGGCCGTGGTGCGGCCCTCCTTCAAGCAGGCCCTCTCTATACCCTACCTATACCCAACAACAAGCCTGTCTTGACAAAAGTTTCCGTTTCAATAAGAATATTACTATTGTAGCTAATACTGCAACTAGTACTAGAAGAAAACCTCGGGACGACGTCGATTCCGATCCATGGGGATTGAGTTTCAAAGTCGTGACCCAAAAGCTTTGAGTCCGTTCTCCACTCTCCATCATGGAAGGCGCCACCATGGATAGGATCGTCAATGCCCTGTTTTCTAGACATCCGCAGCGTCCGCTGATTGACTTGGGATATATAGAGGGAATTGTGCTCTTTAATATCTAAGAGTTGAAGACCTCTGTTATTTCCTTGAAGAGCAACAAGGCTCCTAGCCCGGATGGGATTCCCAGCGAGGCTCTGAAGAAGATTTTCACAATCAATCCCGGGCTGCTGCTGAGAATGTACAATGGCTGCTTGATCGAAGGTGTATTACCCACACCCAGGAAAAACGCCTGGCTTATCAGAAAGGAAAAAGGTAACCTAGAGCTGCCGTCGTCCCACAGAACTCTGTGTATGTTGGACAAGGCTGGAAAATTTTTTGGAAAGTTGATTATTTCCCGTCTGACTTCTGCCGAAACAAAGAACCCCTGATTTTCGCCGATCCCCCAACTAGACGGTATGTTTTGAGAGCCTAACTCTATAAGACATCATCGAAATTAGGTTCTTCCACGAAGCAGATCTTTGTAAAAGGTTTTTAGAACGTGCAAATAATAGGTCTAAGATAGTTTAAATGTAAAATAGTTTGATACTGTATTAAAAACATTTACCAACAAGACCCCTTAACAAGACGTCATAGACTGGAAGAGATCCTACTGGACCATAAGATGAACAAGACCCCCCCAACAAGACAATGGATGGACTGTACGAGATCCTACTGGACCATAAAGTGGACAAGACAATGTATGGACTGGACGAAATCCTACCGGACCAAGACATCATTTTCTTTCTCTGACATAATTAACGCAAATATATATCTTTGTAAGTAAATTAATGAAAAATAATCCATTGACAGCAGTTTTTCTGTTATTTTTTATTTATATCAACCAACCAATGAAAAGTATTTAATCTTAAATTATAATAATTTTACTTCAGTTTTACGCAGGCTGACCAATGATACTTAAGTTTCGGATGATGAAATCATGGTACCGATAGGTTTGGCAACATCATAATATACATCGTCATCATACGGTGACGGAGGTTAGTTTTACTGATTAGGCCTATTGATTATAAACATATCTACAGTATGACAAAATAATTAATAACCAACAAAACTGTTACCGGTAGTCCAGCGTCCAGTGTATGCCAGCAATGTATAATCTCTACAGAGGAAAACATGCGTTCCCTTTGTTTATATCTGGTCATGCATGAGCCTACCTTTGTCTATTTAAGATAAAACCAAGACTGCAAAGTTAATGAAGTCATGTCGGTGACAAACTTCTGGAAAATGCAGTCTCGTTTCCGGGAACAAGAAGAAAAAGAAACAAGAATCTAACAGGTCGACGTAACCCAGTCTGGAGGAAAAATAATTAGTTTAGGATATACACAATATTGAGGACGTAAGAACTTTTAATAGAATATTAAATTCTTAAATATCGTGTTTTATGTAATCTTTTGTTAAAATTTTAATTTTTAATATTTCTAAATAAAACCACATTAACTTATTTTTAAATAATTTAACCTACACTTTGTTTAGCGTTAATACTATTCACACCCTACAGTCTACTCGTTGAGGCAGCAGGTTGATATATTGTGACGTTTCCAGAAGTGTGTGTGTGTGAGGGAGAGAGAGAGAGAGAGAGAGAGAGAGAGAGAGAGAGAGAGAGAGAGAGGATATAATTGATGACATCATCAGTCTTGCGGTTGTCGTCTGACTCTTCGTGTGACGTAATATGTTACAATGTCATTTTGGTATTGCACCCTACAGCAGTTATATCCATTGTAATACGCCAGTGATGGCAAACATACGTTCTCTATCTAAGGGATTAGCCGTTTATCAAGTCATTAAGAGAGGTTTGTAAAATAATAGGTCCCTACTTTAAATGAAAATTGTTGGAATTAATAGTTTTCTCAATATTCATTCATAAATAAACAATTGATTTTTTATGAGTTTTATTTTGTTTAACAAACAATGCAATAATTTACAAGCTACACGACACAAATGTGTTGGAGGTTAGGAAAGATACAAATGGCACCTGTTACAGACATTTCAAAATGTTAAATTACACCCAGTGGTAGGACAATATCACACGTAAAACACACGAAACACGCTGCTTAACATGAAAATCCAATCTTCTTATTAATTTACACGATACTGAAAAATATTGTACGGATTAAAGAAAATATGTGTGTGATTGATAATGGGCAAACGTTGTAAATTGCCATCTAGTGCGTAAGTGCTTAAATTAACAGAAAGTCCTCTTTGCTAGTATCTTTTATTTCAATCAAAATCATGAGCCCTAAAACAATTAAATGTCAATTGGTTACTAATATCACCTATAAATAAATGGTAGGTTAAAAATATATGGGACCTATATATATCTTTAAAATCCAATTTTAATAAAATATAAGACTGCTTATAATAACAATATCAAATATATAAATTTAAAATTATTAAAATCAAATTATACATATTTTTGTAGATAAAATAACACAGACAGTTTTAAAAACCATCCTTTATTTTTGACATAGATATGTCATAGGTCTGAGGGAACGAGGTATTTGCAATCCGTCATACCAAAATTTGAAACATTGTTGTCATATGCTTAATGACGTCATATGGCTATAACGACAGCTGTTTAGAGGATCTGAAAACATTATCTTATGATCTAACCTATTGCCATTAGGGAAGAAAAAGAGTCAATTTATAAATACTGCGGATTTTTTATGATCTAAAACCAATCTATACTACATTTATTTCAGTCATATGCCTAATTATTGTTTTAGTTGTATTAGTGTTTGTATCACTCCCAATTTAATATTCAACCTCCATGATGGTGGGCGTTACAATTTCTTACTGGTTCTTACTGGTCATGGAACCATCCAACTCAATTTTAAATTAATGAAAAAGGAAATGTAACAAGGCTTTAGGTTCACATCATATTATAAAAAGGCTGTGGGTTCAGATCATAATGCAACAACAAAGGTTATGTTTTATTTCTACAACAAAAACCTAATTCCCATTACGAGCTATGCTACGAGTTAGCATAGCATAAGAATTTTGTTTCAGATTTATATGAATATAATTTCCAGATTCTTTACTCTCCCTATCCTTAAGTTCTTTTGAATATTTTCTTAGGATCTCATCCAGTATATATTGTCTTGTTGGGGGTCTAGTTCACCTTATGGTCCATTAGGATCTCGTTCAAGCTATGTGTTGTACATCTACGAAGAACTGTCGATATTAACAAACCATTCTTCTTTTAAAACAGTTGGGAATGCATCCCTCCAAAATTTGTGCATTTAAAAGCTATAAAATGATTGTATGTTTGGAAAATTGAAAAGCAAATAGATTTAATCAAACTAGGTATAAGTTTATTACTGTTTAAGCATATCATTCCTAAGGCCAAATTTAACAATGTAACAACAGGTTTGTAATATAAATTATACTAGAATATATAATAACACTTTCTGAGATATAGAACCTGATAGTGATTTATATACATATTTAATGAGTTTAAAAAGTTGTATTTATCAAATTGAGAACTCTGACAACTTGCTGAAACTACTAGCGAAGTAATTTCAATCTTTTTCGTTTAACTGCTTTTCATCAATGATGCATGTTTGCCAATGAAAAATCAAATATTGTTTATAATCAAATATTGTTTATAACAACAATACTATTATTATTATTCATGCAATCGTATCCCACTATCATTTAACAGTGTGATATGTTGCTAGGCAGTTTTTTGCAAATTTTTTGTCTTACTAATTATGTCAGTATGTATTTATTGTATTTTTGGCGCATTTTTATCTTGGCTTCTTAAAAAATTCGTAAAATATGTGAGGGCGCCACTCCATTCAGGATTTAACCTAGGGGTAACCCGCTTATTCATAAAAAATTTAAAATTTTTGTTGTATATTTTTCATTTTTATGCTAAATGTTCATGTTCTGTGAAATTGATTGCATAAACAATGAAATTAAGTTAATGAATTAAGAATATGTATTAATAAAAAAGTTTGTATTTACTTCTCCGTGGGAAATAAATTAGATCATGGATATGTCTTAGATGTATGGTCTCAGTTCATCTAAACAGCTGTTCTTATTATTTTATATCATAAGTTCAATACAATAGCTCTGGTATTTTCTATGAAAACCTGTTACATGTTTTCCACCTTAAAAATCGCCTACAACCCCCCTCCCCCAGAGCTAAGAGTCAAAACTATTTTAGTTTTATTGATCATATTTTTCAAAAAGATAGTATGCTTTTTAAATATTTATTGTTCAAAGTTTGTTTCTATTATTTTCTGGGTAAAGTTTGTGATTTTATTTGCATGGGAATTTGAGAATGCTCTGAAAAATTATATTTTTTACAAGAAAAACTAACTGTTCATTTAAAAATAGTTTTATTTAATCATAGAAGTATATTGGCACATGAAACTAAATTAGCTTTTAACTGTTTTGAAATCAATACTGTCTACAAACTGAATGCAATACAATATCAATATGTCACAAGTGATGGGTCTTTATAACATTCAATACTTGAATTGCATTGTGTTTTCTTTCTAGTTTAAAATAAACATATATCATCCTACGATGAAGGGATTGTTGTATAAGGAACGTGTGTTTAATTTGCACCTTTCTACCATTATATGAAAGGAAAATAAGTACTGTATTAGATTAATAGAGTATGAAAGTTATATCTTGTGGTTTAATTTATTTTAAACAATATTCAATAGAAGAAAAATCTTCATAATTTTAAACATCGTATGAATTTAAATGCACTACTGTACTTGTTAGTTGTACATAGTAAACCATTTTCGTTAAACTTTTAAGAAGGCTAATACAAAGATGAGGATAAAGCTTTTTCGTAAATAGTTTAATTTTAGATTTATTTTCCTTAAAACATATTTTAAACAGTGACTAATAAATATTCATGAGCTATTCAAGGTGGGATAAAAGCACATAAAGTATTACAAATACGTAATAATGAGATAATTAATGATTTTGAGTTCCACTTGACCATTGTAATAATATAAAAAGACGTCGTATTAATAATGATATTTCACTACAATAATGTTTGTTCAAGTATTTCCCTATGAGAGTTTCCAAAATAGAGAGCTGACGTTATCACGTTGCGCCCCTGGAGGGGTTTAATACGTCCGCTTTGAGGCATGACTATAAATTAATATTTATAACTTTACCCACCAGGGATAAATTTTATGTCTCGTTATCTGCAATGTTTATCCTTTAAATCGATTCTTTTATATTCGCTCTAAGCAATTTCATTAAATTATTATTTTTTGTTAGGATAAAGCGACTAAATCCCTCTGAGTTTTCACGTAAACTGCTATACTTTCTTAAATATTTAATGAAACCTTTATTGTCCCTATAAATTGTATATAACTCATTTAAAAAATAATTTATTTCCAGTATCATATTTATAAGTCCCAAAATATCAATAGTTTGTATGTAGGGAGAGCTTGGTTATACTATTTACAATGATAAACATCAGCTTTAGTTATTATTACAATAGTGGAAGTAAAAAACTAAATAAAAAGTTATCTATAAAAACAGCTTTCAGACGAGCTGTTGATTTTAATCTCTTTATGTTCGTTCTTAAACAACTTTTCTGAGTAAACACTATGCAAATTTATTAGTTTTAAACTTCAACAACCTAAAATATTATTTAAAACATTTTATTGCAATATCTTTTGAACAGGTCCCATAAAAAACGGAGAACACCGCATGAGTTTGATTTTTCAATATCTACATCTTAAACCATATGACCATATGAACCATATGTTTCGTAACTCATTTCCGTTATAAAAAAATAAAACTAAGTATCACTGCCAAAAATTAAGTTTTAAATTAGGGTTTTTGGCTCTGCTGATGTTATGAGCTCCCGTGTTGTGCCGTGATGTTTGAAAATTTACAACTTTCGTTGACTGCTGCAATCACCTCTAGCTAGCCTATGTGACGCACGCCGCTATACAACAATACATTCTACGTCAAACGACAGTGATTGGAAATCAAATATCGTGTGATTTACAATAGATACTTTGTTTGGAATCAATAAAGTTATTCCTTACTCGTATATATATTTACAAATGAAATTTGATTTTGAAAACATTATCACTTTCTTTAATTCACCGCACAGGCCAAATAAAATTCAATCAATTAAATATAAAAGTGTAGGTGAGCGTGTGTAAAACTGTTTGTATTTACACCACTAAAAGATACATTTCATATAAAATATATGAAAATAGTATTTATAGACACCAAAGCAAGGCAACAAACGAAACTTAAACCAAAATAATCAAGAAAAGAGTAATTTACATTAAATGCCATTATGAAAATTAATCAAAAATAAAAAAAAACTTATCCATAAATAGCTATTAGAATCGTAATACCTTGTGTCCTAATTAATGTCAGACAGTTAACGATTACTGGTAGAAGAATTCTCATTCGAGTTTAACATTTAATTAAATGTGATGCATTTCATTGTATGTACATTATATGTGATGTGTTGTGTAAACGTATAATCATATTGTTTTAATACTAAACTAAAAGAAGTGCACAAACCTGAAGATAACCTCGATATGTGGATTTTTGGAAGAAACATTTGATTTTTGATATTCAACAAAAATATATGTAGGAACATTTTATTTTTGATTATTAAAAAAATATGTAGGCTTAGTAAAATTTCAAAACTGCCTTTTAATTAAAAAAAATATATTTTAGTATAATGTAAACAAGTTAAAGTGTGTCATAGGTTTTTACAATATATTTTCAATCACTGAGTAGTAATATAAAATTCGTAGTTTATTGCTCTTTACTGATTTTACTGGCATGTCTTATTCATAAAATCATAAATGGTTCTGTTGATAGTAGGTTCTTACTAGAAAGCATTTGTCTTTATGCACCATTCCGTAATATAAGAACGTTTAATTTATTCTATTTACCTAGATGCAGAACCATAGCTCATTCAATTTCCCTTTATTTACGTTATTAAGGCTTATAAATGACCATGAATCCGATCTTGATATTTTTAATGATATGTTAAATGTGTTTTTAAAGAAATGTGGAACTTTTTAATTAATTCTTTACTATGTAGAATATATCATTTGTTCACTTTTTTAATAAGGAGTTGATTTGTCTTTGATTTTGTTCCAATTATATGTAAGTTTTCTTTTCGTATCTAACAACTGTCAGCATGATTGTTCATTTATTTGTACATTATTGTTTTATTTCTTTTTGTTATAAAAGTGATTTAGTTAAGATAGCTAAAGTTTAGCTAAGTTTGGCTAAGTTTAGTATTGGAAAAATATTTCTGTAGCTATCATGTAAAAATGTAAATAAATAATAAATAAATATAGTCTACTAACGATGTCAAAATATAACGATGATATGTACATTAATCAATGTTAAAAGTATTGGTGGTAAAAGTATTGGTGATTCATTGCACAGTTTCTAAGAGTTTCTCTTGAGGTTTGTAAGTTTTATGAGGAAACTTTCCTGGGAAGTAATTAATGTTTGAATACCCTATTAATAATCCGTACCTTTTCAAAGAGCTTTAAAAAATAATTACTGGCTGGTTCATTAAGATTTTACATTAAGAGAAAACAGACTCACATCACAACGTCAAACGACAGTAATCGGAAATTATATCGTGTGAGTTAAAATATATACTTTGTTTGGAGTTAATGAATTTCTTATTTGTATACTTATTACCACTTATTTATAAATAGTATTTTCTTTTTTAAACATCATAAATAAAAAAGTTAACATATCGTACGAAAAAAGGAAATTCTTAATTAAAATTCTAATACCTCTAAGAAAACTTGTGTTATTGTCTAGTCTATTTTATGTTATTTTATTAAAAATTATTATTTTATAAGTCTTTCATGCTCGTTAGTATTTGGTAGGGATTCATTTTTCATTGTAGGTGATAGAAATTACCTCGTGTTTATGGATGATCACTTATCTCTAATAAGAGTATAACTTTATTAAATAGAATTCTTGGTGGACACAAAATATGTTGGATTGCTATAATGGTCGAGAATGTTAAATTTTATAAATATCTTTCATTTTAAAATAAGTAAATTACATTACAGTATTCTAGGTTTTTAAGTCCCTTCCTCTATATTTTTCAACAATTTGCATTTAAAGTGATTTTCAATTATAAAACTTATTAAATAGGTTCATATTCTACATTTGAAATGACTTTGAAGTACTTAATGAAATCGGAAGTTTCCTGAGGTCAAGATGTAGGAGTTAACATTTGATTTGAGATTGTCTTTCCGACTTGAAAACAGTGGTTCAATCAAAATTCAAAAAGGTTGAACGCTTAACGCTTTAAATTAAGATTGCGACATTGTAATCAAGGAAGAAAGGCAGTGTTATGCGATATGTCCGGTGTCAAGGTTCTCATAAAGAATTTTAAAGTTGACTCCTGCACCTTGAACTTCATGAAACTCCCAATTTCACTAAAAAAGTTCTACAAAAGCTAGGGAATGTAGCTCTTAAATGAATCACATACCTGAAAATCACTTTAAATTTATATTGTAGACAACAAGTAGGGAAAAAGGGACTTTAAAGTCCCCACCCTGTATAGAACAGTATATTTTATAAATTTTCTTTTTTCAAACATTATATTAATATATATTTTTTATTCAACTGGTTACGTTTATTTGATTGAATGAACCATTTGTACTGGAAAATCAATATTCTTATTTTGATTTTTATTGCGGACATTTTACATCACGACTTTAAGTAGAACAAAGTTTCACGACATTTCGGGAGCTGGAATCTGATCCCGTCCTCAGGCGAAATAATATCTAAAACGCAACACAATTATAACATAATCCGTTCTAAGCAGGTATAAAGCTGGAAACAAAAAAGTTTATAACAGTCAAAAAACTTATAAACAAACCATTCACTGACCAATAAACACATAAGAAACATAATACGTCCAATCGTCACGGAGACTCAAAGACAATCCCCACAAAACATAGACACAACTCAAAGACAGATCCAGAACGTCGTAAAACTTGGTTTTACATAAAATCTTGATGGGAAAAGTCCGCAATAAAAATCTAAATAACATAAATCCACCATAACCGATAGTTAATTTCAAACAAAGAATCAATGTTGTTTTGAAATTTGCGGACGGATTAAAAAAATTGTAAGTAATATTAATGATACAAAATATTTCATTATGAGAAATATGATTCCTCTAGGTGTTTTAGCCTTAAGTGTGAAGTATTTAAACACTAAGCAAATCGTAAATTAATTGAAGGTTTGTGTTTAGCTTTAACCTATTAATGGGATTATTTTTGGTGATCATATCAAACAATTTTTTACTAACGTGATTTCGTTTCTAAAAATTAAATCAAGAGATAAACCTAACATACAAACACAGCATATAACTTGTTGTATTAAGGTTTGTTGATGTTATTCTAAATTATTTTGAAAACTCTTTTAGGAATCAATAAAATATATCTGTATTCAACAAAATTCACTTTAAATCTAGAAATAAATATTAATTTTTTATAAAAAGTATTATATTTATGCAGGTTTGTAAAAATGAAACCTAATATTTCTCATTCTTGAATAATGAGCTCTATTCTTTTTCTTCTGCTTATAGGGTTAATGAATCAGTCAGAAACAGAGACCGTAATTAAAGCCTAATTCATCTTAATACTTTTTATACCAGTAAAAACGCTAAACGGATCGATTTCTATCAAAGGAGTAATTTTATACTCCACTCAATTTAGTTCCATACTGCTACGAGATTTTATTTAATTTAAGTCAACCCATTTAGGCTAATTATTATTTTTTAAATATGTTTTGCCTTTCGGTAGTTTTACAAAATAATCTATAAAAACTTAATTTAACTAATTGTTGAACAACAGGAATTCCTAACATTTCAATTTAACAGGTACAGGAAACCCTAAAATTATATCTATAGTTTTCAAAATATAAATAATTTTGTCAATACCTCAAATTTTGGCGGTTTTCATGGTTTGATTTGAGAAATAAAGAAAAAATATTCTTTGATTGAATAAAGAAACTAAGAACAGTATTAATTCCGCAATAAATATAAAGCAAAGCCTCTCAGTAAATTCTGAGGATCGTTCAGAAAATAAATGTGGTTGTCATAATAACGTTTGTAAATAAGTCAAAAGTGATAATAAAACTTTGATTTAACTGATTTTTATTGTGATTTTAATAGTTAAAACGACCTTTTTAATATTTTACACCTCGTCAGATTAGTTTTTTATAATTAAATCCTTCAAGAGCATCCATTACAACCTGTATAAGTAACGGGGCTAATACTGTGGTTAAACATAACATCTATATAATTAAAATAAGAACCACAAAATAAAATTCACCATAAGAATCCTTCAAGAGGATCCATTACAACCATTATAAGTAACGGGACTAATACTGTGGTTAAACATAACATCTATATAATTAAAATAAGAACCACAAAATAAAATTCACCATAAGAATCCTTCAAGAGGATCCATTACAACCATTATAAGTAACGGGACTAATACTGTGGTTAAACATAACATCTATATAATTAAAATAAGAACCACAAAATAAAATTCACCATAAGAATCCTTCAAGAGGATCCATTACAACCATTATAAGTAACGGGACTAATACTGTGGTTAAACATAACATCTATATAATTAAAATAAGAACCACAAAATAAAATTCACCATAAGAATCCTTCAAAAACCTTTGAATGAGAAACATGTAATGCTGTGGTTTGTAATTGTTGACGTTACTTTATTGGCTAAATACAAATAAATTAGATACAATGTTATTTTAATCTGTACAAACCTGCCTTACCTTGTAGCTGGTTTAGTCGCAATCATTAGTGAGAGAGTATAAAGGTGAAAGACAGGAACATTATAACAACCTGCACCACTCTATAATTAAAAGGCAAAGAGAAGCAACGTTAATTATTCCACGTTCCTCGTCTGTGAATATTCCATACACGTTTCACAAGTGCAGATAACCTCCCGGCCATCTTCATAGTCGCTAAAGCTGTTACGTTTAAAACTTAATAGTTATTATGTTTTAACAAGCTACTTTGTTTTATGATTAGCAAAAAAAAATTCTGAGGGTTAAACAAAGCAGTTTCTCAGGAGCATCGCGCTAGCCCATTGTCAATGATGTCTTGGTCGAATCCTGTGGCCGGCGACTCCTCTCAGATCATAAGTGGTCGGTCGCCTTTGGGAGTAATTTATGCCTAAGTAAGAATGATCATATTTATGTTCATTATATTCATTTCACTCCACTACGGTAGTTCGCTGTCTTTAGGACCACGCACCACCTAGGCTCAGAATGCATTTCCCACAGGTACTTACTATCTATATTTCTAAAAAATATCTTTAATATGGCCTATTACATATTCTGAGCAGTGGCGGCTCGCCTATAAGGACTCTCGGACGCCGCCCCCCCCCAAAGATTTGAAAAAGGAAAAAATAATTGAATACTTAGATCCAACAAACTGAAATGTTTTAACAGGCTTATACTGCAAAATTATAGGGGGAAAACATAAAAAAATAGCGCGAAAAGTTCGTATTTGTAGCCGTGGGGCGCTCGCCAGAACGTCCGAATCCATCTCAATGCATATGAAGAGAGGTAGTGGTGGGGGTGGCTGGTGCTATGACGCGTCTAAATGGAAGTCTTCGGACGGCGTCCGCGCATGCGCAGAGTAACATTTATTTGTGGTGAGTTAACAGTTAGTTGCGCGCGCCGGTTTTCAGTTTGTTTATGTGTAAAACAGAGGTTATGTTTGTGTTGATCTAAGTAGTGTAGTTTTGCTACACAGTTAGCAGTATGTTAATTTTGTCCCAGAAAACAAAGCTTACATCTACATTAACAAAGCTCGCGAATTGTAGTAGTGTTTGTTGTCTAGAGGAGGTAATCACTGCAAATATATTTTTTGATTTAGAACATCTTATGTTAAAAAATGTAAAACGAATAACATTAGTGTATTACAGGTACATCCGCGTGAAAAATGAAGGCGCTTAAACGTTAAGTTAGGTATTTACGTTTTTATTTACAAAATATCGCAACAAAAAAGGTTTTTAACATAATTTATCCATACAATTGAGAGTCCAAATTAAGTCGATCCGTAAGACCAAGAGTATAGTATTTATTATTCAAGGTTTATGAGGAAAACTAGATATTTTAGTTAAAAAACGAAACACATTGCATCACAAATTTAATACCTAGATTGCTTTAAAAAGTCACTAAAATACACAATATTTAAAAAAAATTGCCGCGGGGAGAACACCCGGACCCCCTCTCCTGGGGGGTAATCCATAACCCCCAGACCCCCCGGTGTGCCCCCCCCTAGCATTTCACTCACGAGCCGCCACTGATTCTGAGACCACCGAATTTACCTGCTCCGATCATTATTTTCTAGCTTATTTGATCTATTTTATTTTAACTATTACATTCAGCTTTATCATCCCAGGATAATCTAGTTATCAATTTGAACCCTTTTACACATTAAGCACTTCGAGCAAGACTTTTTTGGAATCATACCTTAGTGGAAAGCCATTGGTAAGTGATAATGCTGCAACCAACTAGTAATGAACAACTTTTCTAACAACTGGACGATGATTGTTAGTAACAAGACCAAACGGCCCTTCCCCTTAGTCGTTAAGTCGTTAAAAAGCCTGGCGTTAGTAATACAGAAAAACACCATATCGTATTTCGATATACAATTTTAATCATCAATAATGTTTCACCTTTCCAATCAATTATAAAACTTGCCTAACCTTTTACCTAACCTTTGTGGACATTTAAACAGCTACTTCTGTCTTTGGTCTCAACGATGCGCCCCCATTTTACCCGCCCTCGACGTACTCCCAGGCAATTCCTAGTCTCCGATGAGCTGTTGCCATATTGCCACTGGTTTTTACCATCTAAGACAATCTTGCCCTTCCTGCTGGTCTGGTTCCTGCCGGTCTCTCCTCAAATAGGTTAGATTAGATTATTATTGAAAGGCGACCATACCACAAGTTAGGATTTCACCCAAGTATGAATGAGGATTGAGTGTAAGGTGATTGTAGTCTTGTTACTGACATATTTAT
This sequence comes from Nephotettix cincticeps, assembly GCA_023375725.1. Lineage (NCBI taxonomy): Eukaryota > Metazoa > Arthropoda > Insecta > Hemiptera > Cicadellidae > Nephotettix > Nephotettix cincticeps. The sequence goes on along the minus strand of CM041786.1, from coordinate 127,574,025 downwards.
GGGTTTTTTATCTTCTCGATATGTATCCTGCCAATTTTATTCTTCTGCTAATGATGCTGGATTCTTTAATTTTTTAATTATGAAATGAAGTTTTTTTTAATTTTTTATTTCATCGGAGTGTACATAACCATTTTATTTAGTTTTATTTTACCACATATCTTCCTTAAAACTGAAATTTAAAAATACGTATTCTTCTTTAAATTTTTGATGTGTAATAGGTTTTCTAGTTACATAAATGAAAAAATGGTTTAACTAGTGCTATTTTACATTTAAATTTTTCATTTATTTGGAACTGAACAATTTTGATAAAAAATATAAACGTTTCATCACCGTACCAGTCTCATATATAATTTTATGTCATCTTTGTTTTCTTGAGAAAGTATTATCCCTAGGTAAATAGGTTCTCTGTATGCAGATAATTTTACATAATTAATTTGGAAGTATAACTAGTTAGAAATTTCGAACTATAAATAACTATAATGTTTAAATATTTCTACAAAGATCTCTGAATTATATACCTCTGAACCAGTAAAGAAGCTCAAAAAAGATCATTCACAATATTATAAGAAAGAATCATAAGGGAGTAGAGTTCAGTATAATTGGCCTTTTTTAACACACCGGTTCAGGTGGCTTTGACAAAATTAACAATAATTAGTAATAAGCTAATAGGAGAAGAGGAATTAATGCATTCCTACAATACACAGTAGCTGTAATGAGAATAATCTTGCTGGAAAACTTCAGCGTCGTTCGTATGCCGGATATAAATTATTGTGATCTTTCAGTTACAAAAACGTTAATACTTTGACGTTAAACGTTAATACGTTAATAACGGTTGTAACATTTGCCACCACGGCGTTTTAACGTTTTAATGGTTAACATTAGTTTAAACTAAAAAATAACTGTAAAATCAAGTAATTTAAAAAGACTAGGTGAACCATAAGACATTTTTAAGTTGACAGCCATATTGGGAAATGACGGCCATCTTCAAAATATTTGATAGTGAATTCCTAAATAAAGCTCAAAATTAAGCAAGTTTCTAATTTCAAGTGTCCTGCCAAATCCCGATTCTAAAATGTTAGCTACTGGATTAGGTAAAAACCTCATATCAAAGAAATCAATACTTCAAGTCCTCGTAACTTCTAAACCACTAGAGATTTAAAAAATACCCAATTAATAAAATGTTTTAATTCTGAGAGTAAAATAAAATACAGGGTATTTCAAAAGACATTTTTAAGTTATTCCTGAGTAAAATTTAAATTTAAGCAAGTTCCAAATTTAAAGTGTCGTGCTAAGTCATGTAACTAATAAGTTAGGTATTGGATCACTGAAAAAACTCACCCTATATGGAGGATGAATAGCGTTTGCAAATCACGGCCTTACGTGTTAAGGAGCCAATATAGATTTTATTCAATTTAGTTACTTTTATATGTTTCGTTTGAAAGGTTTAAGTTGAAATATGACTGTGAAAATGGGGAAAATGAATTGTACCTGCTGCCTATATCATAGTTTATATCATAATTGAAGTTAATATCATACTTAAGGAATACAAATTTCTTATTTAAAATTAAAGTTATCATAATAATATTGGTTTGTATAAAATAATTGCTATCATAGTACGAATAAGAAAGTGTGTCATAGTATTCCTGCAAGGTATCAAATTAAAACGACTTAATCAATTTTGTAATATATATTTATAATAAGTTTGAAAATATGTATGAAATGCTCAAAATATTATAAAGTATAACGTTTCATCAATGAAAATTTTAAATTAAATTCTGAAAGAATATACGAGTATGTTTATTTTAACTAAATATTTTATCATTTTATTAGTTATTCCTGTACCCCCTTTATCAGGAATCTGAAGTAAAAATTACAAATCAAGCAAGTGGGTACAACATTCAACACTCAGCATTCAACATTCAACATTCAGCATACATCATTCAACATTCAACATTCAGCATTCAACATTTATCATTAAACATTCAACATTCAGCATTCAACATTTATTATCTAACATTCAACACCTAACATTTAAACATTTGTTTAATAAATATTAAACTAAAATAGATATGGAGTTTTGGTTTGTACATATTTTCAAATATATGTTCAATTTGATAGTTTATACAGCACAGAGTACTAAATAATTTGGCACCACCCGCATGTCTGTAAAAATGACAGCTCAAAAGTTATGGCCTGTATATGTCAAAAAATCAACTTTTTAAGTTTTCAGCGAAAACAATAATTGCTTTATTGTTACTTTATAGTACAGCTTAACTGGCACCATTAAAATCAGCTTAAAAACTAAAGAAATTTGTATTTTGAATTATTTGTCTACGACTAACGGTTCCAAAGAAAAGTTAAATTCCATGATAAACGCAGTATGTTGTCTGAAAGGGCCCGATGTTATTCTTATGGAGAATATTAAAAAATCAATTTCTTTCTAATTTTCCAACCGTTTTCCATGAAACCAAAGACAATCTTATTCTAATAATATTGAATATTCTATATTCTAATATTGAAATATGAATTGTCTTTGATGAAACTTAGTATGAAGCGTAAGGTAAAATCACCCAACAAAACCAACTCAAAAAAGCTTGGTATTACCGGGGGGGGGGACGACAGTCCAGGACTCTAACCACTAGACTAGACTAATTATTGGTTTATGGATAGTCAAAATCTAGTTCTGTTTTTGACAGCGATGTATAATCCTATATAATTAATGAAAAATATCAATCGTTCATTCGGGTACAAAAATCTTCATCAAAATTCCTAGAACATGTTTAACAATTTATTACTTAGTGATCGGTTAGTTTTTTACCTTTTGCATCCAATAAAACGATTCGATTTTACACTTGTCACACAGACAGGCAGCTCCCGACATGATTGGAATTTGATAAAAATAAGTGTTTCAATATACAAACTGAAAGCTATTGGGGTTGCCAATCAAACTTTTGATTATATTATTACTGCTTCATGCAAACAAAAATAAAATGAAAGCTTTGATAAAAAGTAAATAATGGATGTTAAATATTGTTAAATATGAATCAGCTATAGTGAATGAAATTACGTTGAATATACAATAAAACGACATTTATATAAAACCACTTTAATTAAATAGGATTAATTAAACCTATATTATAACTCTTTTGACTTCACCACCGAGCCATTAAAAAATAACCTAATAAGAGTATTTTAAACCTTTCAATATATTATTATTTCATATGCGTTTTGTATTAGAGATACAATCTATAGTTAAAGCAAACGTATAATCTAGTTATTGCATTTGCATTGTGAATTTAAAATTGAATTAAAGAAAAAAAATGAAGCATGATTAAGTGATATTCAATAAATATTGGAAAGAGATCAGGTATATTAAATCAGACGAATCTCAGTGCCTCATGATAAACAAATCTAACTTTATACTTCACAGAGTAAAAGTAATCGCTTTAGTATTATTCAAAAACGTGACAGCATAATAGTTTATTATTAACTCCAGTAATTCTTATATTTCTAATTACAATACCATTTATTTAAGTATCGAAACTATAACACAGTTACATGTATATTTTTTGAAATGGGTATGTTTAAGTTCTATAAACATAAATTGAGAAAGTTAATACATTTTTTAGCAATTTGTGACATGCTAAAAGTGTAAAAGAGGTGACGTCATATTGTTATGAGAACAACCGACGAACTGAACACATTCCCTTCAGACATATCCATTTACCACATCTATTCTATAAACCACAGGGAAGTAAATTTAATTTTTACAGCTAATGACGTCGAAACTAATTACTGGTAAGTATCGATTGGCAAATCGAATAATGTTAATTAATTATGAGTGGTATTACTGTCAAAAGTCTCAATTTTTTCCTATTAAAACCGGCTTCAATTAGCCTAATTAACATATTTTTTATATTTCTTTCTAACCAAACTGAAATTAATACACCCAATATTTTACATTTTAAAGCTTTAAACTTTCTTCAAATTCTTATTTCACTTCAGACTGTTAACCATTAATTTTCATATTATCTATGGATATTGTAACGACTCAGATTCTCCAAATACAAAATATACCAATATTGTTGTGCAAACTATAAAACTCAGTAGTTTCAATGTTAATAGCTGCATGCGAATATTTAGTAAAAAGAACAACGTTTAAATAGTTATATATTTGATAACGATAAATCAAATTACTTGTATTATCAGCTATTAAAATACACCATTATACTATATATTATATTCGTAGATAAATCATTGTATTCCAACAACTCATGTTTAAAAACTGAGTATGATGTAATCATCATATGATACATTTTTATCAATTTTGTATCTAAAATATATTGAAATTTGCTGAAGTATATTAGTCTTTAAAGTTATATTAATATTCTATTTGGCTATTTGAAATATTTAAACGCCAGGATATTTAAAACATGTTTTATTAAGGCGAGTTTCAAGCCTTGTTACTACTGTACTTAACTTTAGCATGTTAGATATACTATTAATTAAAATCCCAATTACAAGCAGTGACTTGTTTGAAAAAGCTAATCCGCGACTTTACGATTACTAGATAACTGTCTGTCTATAATTACCAAAGTCTTTGATAATTTTCTCTCATTATTTAAAACTGTAATTATTAGAATAAAAAGTAGAATAAATTAAAATAATATTAGAAATATTTCCACTACGTAAATATACCTCTAATAGTATAAATGTATCTCTGAGGACATTTTACACATCGGGCGCTTATAGAAACAGTCCTAATCGGAACATTTCCACAATTAAATTAATCATCACTCAAGATCTCCTTTGACCCTCGTCCCAAGGCACAAAGGATCACCGCTGTAGCCATTGTCCTGTTGTCCTGTGGTATAATTGGAGCCTCCACAGACCGGTCTGTATATCGTTAGAGACGCCTCTCGTCAAACCTCTATTAATGGTTACCACCTGCGGAGGGCTCTTTGTAACAGAAACTTGGACTGAAGGACCGAAATGAAGGATTTCGGTTGTGTTCCAAAGTTATAATAGATACTTGATATAGATAAGCACGTATATACAGATACATAGATAAGTGATAATTTTTGTTGCACCGTTTTAGACAAATATTAATTAGGCACAATACTTACACATTTTTTATTTACCTCTCACAAGAACAATTAAATTAACAGTCAGCATATCGTTGTTTTGTGCCAAAAACATTTAACAAATGGTAAGGGATACCTTTGTTGATCTCCATTACTCAGTGGATATATGGTGCAATACATAAAAATATGATTGACAAATTACAAACAAAATTATTAACATTTTTAATCACACGAATCTCTGATACATAACGTTAATTTGAACATAATCTGGTGTCAAACTAATTCAACGTGTCTTAATTTTATAACTTGTGTATAAAGAGATATATGTTTAGAGTTTTTAACATTGCTTTAACGGGAAAAATAATCCAAGATGGTGGAGGTACTCTAGACTTTTTACGTCTAAAGAGATTTAGCAAAATTTGTTTTGGGTTAAACTCGCACTGTAGAAGACACAACGTCAACTGTACTCACCTGAACACAGCTTTTACAAAGTCATGAATGTAACATATTAAATGGCAAATGGTTACGTAGTCACAGCAAAGTTGAACCTCGGCGAAGACGTCGTTGGTTCCAGTAATGTTCGCAGGACATGCCACGTTCCGTGACCCTTTTGCTTTAATGGACCTGCAAATTGATGAAACTATGTCTAAAAGCATTTTCCTGTTGTAAAATAGCACTCATATCTTTTGCTCAAATTTATTTGAGATCACAAAGATTTAAATCAGTGGTTAGGATCGTGAACTTCAACAAAGAAGTTTGTTTGAGTTTTCACTCTGGAAAACACGCAGGACTAAGGACATGTGTCCTTAATGGTGAAAGTTTCAGCCTTAAAGTTTGGGCTAGTAAATTGTCTGTGGCTATCTTAGTAATTCCTGGGTGCATTTAGAGTATACCTTCACGAAATTACACCAGTACCGACGAATACAGGAAAACTACCTTGAAAAGTGGAGTAGGTATGAACTCTTGGTATATTCAAGCAATTTAGATCCATCCGAAGATTCTTTTGTAAGAGATAAGTAGTATAAATGTTAGTAAAAAGAGGAAAACCGCAATTTTGAAGAATGTTTTGAATGAAGAAAACATAGGCTACTTTTTACAAATACATCCCATGGTATATTTTTATTACTGTAAACTTTTTTGATTATTACAATATTTTATTTGTAAATCCACTTAAAAATATTAAATATTTTTTAGCAATAAATTAATAAAAACTTATACTTTATGAGCATCATGAACTTCATATAAATTCAATTTCGATAATTAATAATCAATAAAACCTTACATGAAAAAAATCAATTTACATTCAGTGTTATGAAAGCCTTGTGTACTTTGCTTTACCCGATCCATTATAAATATAGCCACAATAATAAAAGAGGTTTTGTGAATTTTAATTTAAAACACTTTCCTATCATATTACGCGGCGAACGATCGAAGCAGCCGTTCCTATAAAATGGTGTGTACTAAAGTTTAAAATCGCCTTAAAAAGAGCTGAACGTATTTAATAAGCGGAAATTACTGATTTAAATAATTTAACAGTTTACAAAGATTATGGCCTACTCATAAAGATACGTGACTTTGATAATTCTTAGATTTAGAAGTGGAACTTGCACGATATTGCTTAATTTTCTTTTGAGCAAGTGCCGTACACAATTTTAAGTGGTCGAATTAAGTTTTCTTTAGTTAAAGTATTTACATTTTACAGGTTATCAAACACAGCGCGGAACATTATTTATATCTTTTTAAGTTTTACAATTTACTTTTTAAGAATTTATCCCTTAGCATTTGGCTGGTAAATTTATTAATTTTAATATCCCAATGTAATGTAGTTCAATAAAATATTTTTACATAGATATACCTAAGTTCGGGGGGGGGGTAAGGAGAACTGTGTAACGCAAAAATTTATAACGCAAAAAGTGTAGCGGAATTGTTTGGATCCCGTTTCCATAGAAACTACCAGAACAATATTGTATTGCATTTGTGGTTATAAGAACAGCTGTTTAGATAAACTGAAAACATTCCTTTAAGACATATCTATGAATTTACCTATCTTCTACAGGAAAGTAAATACAAACCTTTTTGAAGTATTGTTTTATTTGAATCACAAACTACATTTTTGATATTTCACAGAAAGTTGTCCCAGCACCAACCAAGTTTCTACCAAACGCCGACTTCTTGTTAGATAGCCCAATTACAAACAGTGACAGAGTCCGGATCAAGCCGGTGTCTCAGAGAGTTACGAGAGAGTTAAGTTTCCTCTTAGATATTGAGCCATTAATGGAAAAATACAGGGTGTCTGTTAAGCGCATTCTTAAACTTTAAAATACTCGTATGTTATGCAGAGTGACTCCGAATCCTCTACCGATCTTTCTAGTGATATTATTGTTATATTATTTCAATATAAATTTAGTTTTTACGGACAGCAGTAATAGTTTTGGTATTTTGGGATTGTCTGTTGGTAAAATTGTCAACCTTCTCGCTTCATTTTGCCAGCTGTTTAGTGGTAAAAATATTAAACAGCTGATCAAAATGACTCACTAATAGTGAAATCCTATGAAAACAGATGATTTAGACCAGAACACAGTTCCATAAATATGACTTTTCTACGTTTTATGGACCGATTTCCTTACATTAGGTTTTAAACTTGAATTTATAAGTAGAAGATAATAACTGTTTTTATTATTTTCAACCTTGAGTCCAGAATCCTTGAATCTATAGAAGTTTTTACTTTATAAACAGCCACAATTTTCAAAATGATAATTTAAAAATAGAATTTGAGGCCTTAAGATGGTGAGGCTACATACCAAATTTAATTTCATTATAAGCAGCCGTTCTTGCATTGAAATATGATATATGTGTGTTAAATGTGATATTTTGTCTTCTATATGGTCCAAGAACAATGTGTAGAAAGATCGTTATAGATATCAGTGACACCATTTTAAATAAAAAAATATATATTCTTAGAAAGAAAGGTTAAAATTGGTTCGTCTTCAGGATATCTGTATATTGCTCTATAGAGCATGGCAACACCAGCTCGTATGGCTGGCTACCTTCCAGGTAGCGTGGTATGGAACTGTCGTCAAGTGTTATATACGGCCACTCTTTAGGGCATGGCAACCTCCGTTCGTATGGCAACCTTCCAGTCAGCATTGTATGGAACTGTCATCAAGGGTTATATACGGCCACTCTGTAGGGCATGGAAACCTCAGTTCGTATGGCAACCTTCCAGTCAGCATTGTATGGAACTGTCGTCAAGTGTTATGTACAGCCACTCTGTAGGGCATGGCAACCTCAGTTCGTATGGTAACCTTCCAGGCAGTGTGGTATGGAACTGTCGTTAAGTGTTATATACCGCCACTCTGTATGGCGCTGACAACCTCAGTTCGTATGACAACCTTTCAGTTAGCGTGGTATGGAACTGTCGTCAAGTGTTATATACGGCCACTCTGTAGGGCATGGCAACCTCAGTTCGTATGGCAACCTTCCAGTCAGCGTGGTATGGAACTGTCGTCAAGTGTTATATACGGCCACTCTGTAGGGCATGGCAACCTCAGCTCGTATGGCAACCTTCCAGTCAGCGTGGTATGGAACTGTCGTCAATTGTAATATATGTCCTGGCAAAAAATCTGCACACATATTACCAAACTCTAAAGTATAATGTTAATTATTTTTAGCACGAGTTAGAGTACGACGGAGTACGAGTTCAGTTCTACGAGTAACAGTACGATTTCCCTTTATCATTGGCTATTTAGTTTGAAACATATTGACACCAAATTTATCAACATTTACTAACATATAATATGTGTTGATAAAAAGCTCTGTTGCTGTTGTCTTGTATTCTGAGTTGTTATTATTATCATTATATGATTTAAACAAATCATAACAGCGATGCACATAATTATAATCACAAAATGTTTGTTTTAGTAATTAATAATTTAGTAAGTAATAGTAATTTAGCTTTCACGCCTTCAATGAATTATAATTATTCAACTCTAAAATTTTTTTACTTATACATTTAAGTATAACTCAACTTCAGAACTGAACTAAACTTCACATATTATTATTTTTTATGATCTTATACCCTGTTTTCTTATTTAGGATTTTCACTGTAGTAATACATCTAATAATAGTGCTAATACCATCTACAGTGGCAAATAAAATAATCCAAACAAAATTGATTTTTACAGAAAACTTAACTATTCACACAGTAATTCAACTAACTCACAATTAGTAGTTTATATGACCTCCATTGTTCTTGTTTAGCCCATTTACCCTATTTGGTATTTATTCTTCCAGTGTGAACCATTGTTTTTTTATGTCTTCATCATGAAACTAAACCTGAATTACTGAATTGATAAGGTAAGTTTTTAGTCGTGTGACTTGGTGCAAGATCTTGAAAATTATATCTAGATTCTTTTGCTTGATGGTACAATAATTCGGTGGCATGTATTTATGTACTGGACCGATTACATCATTCCTTTTACCGATATAATTTATTTTGTCACCTCGTGGATAAAATAACTCTAAAATATCTTTTTGTATGGGTATTTAGAAGTTTGTTGCAAATTACAGGCAAAATCTTTTCATTTGTTGACCTTCACCATGTCACACGACTTAAAAAGTGAAAATTCTTAAAAATCAAAATATTAACATATTGTCGTGGCCAGAGAACTCTGCCAATCTAAACCCGATTCAAAACATAATAAAGATATTGGAAACATTTAGGGAATATGGGTTTTAGCAGTTAAACGTCATTTATAAATTCAGTAATTGAGGTCTGGTTTCATCAAGGAATCATAAGAAAATATTGCTATAGACTCATGGAGTTAAAGTCAAATAGCATTGTTGATCTAATTAAGAAAATAAATTTTGTATTTACTTCCCTGTTGGAAATAGGGTAGATCATAGATATGTCTAAAGGGAATGTTTTCAGTTCATCTAAACAGCTGTTCTTATACTTTTATATTAAAAATGCAATATTTTCCATCCTAGGGATGGAACAACCCCCCCCAGAGTTAAGACATATCCTTGTCAAAAGATGTCACAGAAACTAATAATTGTAAGGAAGTTGAATTACTGTATAAACTCTGTTAAAACATAGTTTTCTGTAAAAATTCACCTTGTACGGATTATTAGTTACGTCACCACCATAGTATATGTTGCATCAGACTAATTTACACAAATGACGTTTTTTTGCACCAGATAACATCAAACATTTCTTAACAATGTGAATTGACTGAAAGCCTCGCCAGAGCTGAAAGCTTCCTTTGCCTTTGCAAGCGTAAAGCAACATATGCTTGCCGGATGGATTTTTCAATCAATGACAAACGTGATGTTACAAGTCAAAAGGTTTCATCATTATATTCATCGCACTTTTGAAGCTTTAATGTTTAACTTTTATATTACTTCGATTCTTTTACTACTTTTTCTTACTTACTTTTACTTATGTTTCTTGTCATTTTATTTTTAAACTCATTTTATCTACCTTATCTATAATACAAATCTAACCTATCAAATTTTGACATCGATGAAAAAATGTACTCCTTATTACAAAATCATTTTAAAGTGGCCGTTTCAACACTGGAAAATGTTGTATACATCGTCATGTAAACGATTACATTTGAAACAAGCATAACCGAATTGCTAGACAATGGGATTTGCTATATTAAATTAAATAACTTTTTTAACACCTTATTTATTTTCATATCTTATGAATGTCAGTAGTAGATATAACTTTGAAAATGAAAATAACCAAAAACGTTTTTATAGTTTGAATAATTATGATTGAATTTAAAAAAATAATGTGATTTTCAGCTGTGATTTTTCTCCAGACAAAAGTGCAATAATTACACTGTCTCAGTCATTTTTATAATACACTATCCTTTCCCCTCTTCATTTTCACCTTAACTCTCTTGAAACCTCAAAGTCCCTTACCACTTCGGTAAAACCACAAACGACCGTAACTTTAGAGGAGACAATATTAAAAACTTTCTCTTTTCTGAATGGTACTTTAGAAATAATTTTATAGAAAGAAATTGAAAGGTCATACAAATTGTTATACTGTTATTTATATAAATCGTGCAAACGCACATTCATAGTATAATTATTTTATCACTATTATACATTGGACTCAACAATATCCGAAATATTATTATATTTTATTCTTCTTATTCAGTTTTGGACCAAACACTTTTAAATGTTAAAAACGTTATGGAGCTATTGTAGTTTTATGATTGTATCGGGACTTATTACAAATATTTATCCATTTTAAATCTCATTACTGGAAAATATCAATGATGATGCTATAATTACGTCTATCATTATCTCAACAACATGTATTTATGGGCTAAATAAACCTACAAATCAAGGAAAAGTTTTCCAAAACCTGTCTGAGGTCTTACGCGTTATGAAATGTTGCTTTACATAAATGAAACCTCGGGTGTTTTGTAAGGTTTTCAATCACCCAAATGGCGGTCCCATGTACTCCTTTGTAGGAACCCTTTTATCACAGACTTTCTAAAGAACATTTTCTTATTTGAAAATAGTTTAGTTTTAAGGTTTAGGTTCCAAGGTGATATTTATACACCATAGCGTTAAAATACCCCCGTCACAGCAGACCTGCGTACTCAGAGAATTTCCAAAACAACAATATGACAATAGTAATACATAAATTATAAGTTTGATCAATATTTGTTAATAAATAAGAGTTTTCTATTCTCCACAACATTAACATGAAATAATTTTCAGGTTTGCTACTGTTAGGAACACTGAAACAATTTTTACTATAAACAATTTTTATTTTGACCAAGTACTAAGTTTTATCAGCATCTGACCATAAAAAGGAGTTTGAGTATTATGATAAACATAGGGAAAGAGCATGCAGGTTATCTGCGATGATTAACCTGTAAACTATGATTTTCACTCATAAATTGATGGATCTAACCACTTGGTCTCTAGGCAGTTTAATACGAAAAAACGTGGTCGCAGGATAAGGTCTTACCTTGAGACTTATGGTAATAGCTTCTTTCCTATGGGAAATTCGTTAAAATATTTATTATTTAAGGGATTTTATAACCTACAGTTTTAAATAGAATTTTCTGTTTATCAGCATTAGGAATAACTAACCATTTTACAATCTGAATAAGGTATCAATAAACTGGCACATTCTTTTTTCTTTTAAAGTAGACTAAATAATACATACCTTAATTAAAATATCACATTTCTTCATGCTTTCATTTGCTTCATGCTTCACATGCTTCATTTTCTTCATATACACGGTATATAAATGGTATAAAACTGTATAAACTGTACATTAATTGAATTAAAACAAAAATCTTTATCGTTTATCTAAATATAATTCAACAATTTATATTTTGAAACATAATCATTCAATTTTTGAAAATAACAACAAGAGAAACAAAATTAAATTAATTGTTAGAATTTCATGTGGGGGAATACTCCTCCACTGTAATGCCAAAAGTTTTTCTGAGTGATTTTTTTGGATAATGTGACCTTACGCTGCATACCAAGTTTCATGAAAAAGGTAGGAAAATAAGAAAGAATTACTTGATGTTTCAATATTCTCCATAAGAAAAACATTGGGCGTATTAAGACAATATTTTGAGTTTATCACGGACATTTCTCTGGCTTTTTTCTGGAACCGTTAAACGTAGACCAATAATTAATATTACTAATTTGTTTAGCTTTTTACAGGTTTTTATGGTGGTAGTCAAATTATTATACTCCACCTTGATTATATTCACAAAAAACTCGAAAAAATAATTTTCGGCTTTTAAAAGCCCATAAATTTAAATCCCAATATTTTGTTAAATGCGGTTGGTGTCATTTTGTTTATCTTATAAAAGACTATAAACCAGTAAAAAAGTTCGCGTCAAATTTTTTTGAGCCGCTTTTGAGAAATGTTAATTTTACGTGATTTTTGGGGTATAAAAACCTATAAAAACTTTCAAAAAATAAAAAAAAAACATTCCGAGACACCGTGGATTGTTACCTAAATACCAATTGTCATGAAAATCGGACCAATAGTCTCGTTTCTAGGCTTCTGCACACCCCCCACGCACACAAATAGACATCAATTTAGATTCGTTTACGTTCTTCAGTGACGATGTTCGCCCTACCCGGGATGTTCGAATCTCCGGTGATGAGTTGCCTGGTGCGTTTGTGCCAAAGGATGTATGGGATTAACCTCTGTAATCACAAAAGTAGCCGGCTCAGAGACAGCACGATATCAGGATACGCAAAAGCGACTTGCAATGCCGCGATTACCTGAACGCGTAATAGCTTGTTACGGTAACACTTGTTGCTGAGGGCGTGAGCCCAAACCTCAGCACCGTACAGGAGGGTGAAATTCATCAAAGTCAATTGTAGTTAACGCTTGCTGGGACGTGGTCTGTCGACGTTAGCCATAAACCTGGCGAGAGAGGCGAATCCATTGGCAGCGGTACGTCTGATCTGTTCGTTGAAACTCGACTTGCAGTCAATCACCACTCCCAAATAATTGGCAGCGCGTTTCGTCTCGACATCGAGGTCTCTGACGGATGATGGTCTCGACGTGTTTCTTCGTTAGGACCACGATCACCTTCTTTTCGATTGCAAGCGACAATCCGTAATCCTGAATCCAATTGTTAACCATTCACCAGATTCAGTTGAGTGAGCTCGATGCTTCTCGCTGAGATCAAGGCAGTGACGTCGTCCGCATTGCGAGCTAGGAGGATTTTATCAGAAATATATAGCCTCAACAGACTGTTGTATGACACGTTCCAGAGATCGGGTCGAGGATTGATTGATGTGCTAGCCGGCTGTGAAAGAAACTCTACGCTAAACCTCGAGGGTGTCGGACAGCAGAGCACGGTCTGAAAGGTACGACCTGATAATTCGCAGACGGTATGTCGGGACGTGGAATGTTAGAATTTGTGTTCAAGCCCCCACAACATGTATATACCGGCAATGTACCTGGTCGAGTTAAAGGCGTTCTTAACATCAAGTAAATAAATAATACTTACAATGGTGCTGTTGATAATAATTATAATGGTGCTCTTGATAATGCTTACAATGGTGATGTTGATAATGCTTACAAAGGTACTGTTGATAATGCTAACAACGGTGCTGTTGATAGTGCTTATAACGGTGCTGTTGATAATGCTGACAACGGTGCTGTTGATAATGCTTACAACGGTGCTGTTGATAATGCTTACAGTGGTACTGTTGATAATGCTTACAAAGGTGCTGTTGATCATGCTTACAACGGTGCTGTTGATCACGCTTACAACGGTGCTGTTGATCACGCTTACAACGGTGCTGTTGATAATGCTTACAACGGTGCTGTTGATCACGCTTACAACGGTGCTGTTGATAATGCTTACAACGGTGCTGTTGATAATGCTTACAACGGTGCTGTTGATAATGCTTACAACGGTGCTGTTGATCACGCTTACAACGGTGCTGTTGATAATGCTTACAACGGTGCTGTTGATCACGCTTACAACGGTGCTGTTGATAATGCTTACAACGGTGCTGTTGATAATGCTTACAACGGTGCTGTTGATAATGCTTACAAAGGTGCTGTTGATAATGCTTACAACGGTGCTGTTGATAATGCTTACAACGGTGCTGTTGATAATGCTTACAACGGTGCTGTTGATAATGCTTACAACGGTGCTGTTGATAATGCTTACAACGGTGCTGTTGATAATGCTTACAACGGTGCTGTTGATAATGCTTACAACGGTGCTGTTGATAATGCTTACAACGGTGCTGTTGATAATGCTTACAACGGTGCTGTTGATAATGCTTACAACGGTGCTGTTGATCACGCTTACAACGGTGCTGTTGATAATGCTTACAACGGTGCTGTTGATAATGCTTACAACGGTGCTGTTGATAATGCTTACAACGGTGCTGTTGATCACGCTTACAACGGTGCTGTTGATAATGCTTACAACGGTGCTGTTGATCACGCTTACAACGGTGCTGTTGATAATGCCTACAACGGTGCTGTTAATAATGCTTACAATGGTTCTGTTGATAATGCTTACAAAGGTGCTGTTGATCACGCTTACAACGGTGCTGTTGATAATGCTTACAACGGTGCTGTTGATAATGCTTACAACGGTGCTGTTGATAATGCTTACAACGGTGCTGTTGATCACGCTTACAACGGTGCTGTTGATAATGCTTACAACGGTGCTGTTGATCACGCTTACAACGGTGCTGTTGGTATTTTTTACAACGGTGCTGTTGATAATGCTTACAACGGTGCTGTTGATAATGCTTACAACGGTGCTGTTGATAATGCTTACAACGGTGCTGTTGATAATGCTTACAACGGTGCTGTTGATAATGCTTACAACGGTGCTGTTGATCACGCTTACAACGGTGCTGTTGATAATGCTTACAACGGTGCTGTTGATCACGCTTACAACGGTGCTGTTGATAATGCTTACAACGGTGCTGTTGATAATGCTTACAACGGTGCTGTTGATCACGCTTACAACGGTGCTGTTGATAATGCTTACAACGGTGCTGTTGATCACGCTTACAACGGTGCTGTTGATAATGCTTACAACGGTGCTGTTGATAATGCTTACAACGGTGCTGTTGATAATGCTTACAACGGTGCTGTTGATAATGCTTACAACGGTGCTGTTGATAATGCTTACAACGGTGCTGTTGGTATTTTTTACAACGGTGCTGTTGGTATTTTTTATAATGGTGCTGTTGATAGTGCTTTCAATGGTGCTTTTGATAACGCTTACAACGGTGCTGTTGATAATATTTATTAGTAATAATTCATTTCATGTTATTGTAATCTGTAACGTGTAACAACTGATAGCCAAAATGTATTAAACGTTGAGTTTGGTCTACACTAGTGACTTTAGTTTTCAAACTTGATTTAGTTTTATAAAAAAAATAGAGTGGGGCTTTTTCAGTAAATACTCGTATATAGTTTCTTGGTAATATAATAATATTTATTTTATGTATGTAAAAACTATTTTAAAGAGATATTTATTAAGATATTTATTCTTAAATAAATTGTGCTATAGGAAATTAATTTTTAATTGAGTTATTATATTCACATGGAGTATTACTCCATAGGAATAATCCTACACCCACATTAGACTTAACGCACGATTTGTCACCAATACTGCACCTTTTAGAAATCATAAAAAGTTAGAAACCAATAATATTATAAATAATAATTAGTATTATAATCACTGTCGTCAAAATATTCAAAATGTTAGAACTGTAGTTCATAAATTCACTGTTATTTAATCAATTCATTATTAAGTAATCATTATTTAATAGTTTATTCGCTATTAAAAGATAAATAGAAAATTCCGTAGGAAAATATCGCTTCAAAAGGGCAATGTATATAAACTTCTATGTTTATAAAAACAAGAGGGAGAAATGTTAGCTCAACCACAGTAGCCGTTGATTCTGTGTGCACTGAGAGATAATATCGCTCTTCAAACTTGTAGTTATAAAGTGTTTCAGATTAAATGTTTTAAGAACCAGATAAACAGTGTTCTCTCTTTGAACTAGATCAAATCTGAATTTAAATTTTAAAGTTTCAGAAAGTGCGTTTGATACTTTTGGAGCCTTTGTCGGTTGGTTTTAGAGGTTGCTCAAGAACACCGAAATACGTATTAACATTACTTGATATTACCAAGATGGTGATTCCTGGAATGAGTCTTTTCAGTTTTAAATTCATCATTCTTCTGTAGTGAAAACACATCACATTTACAAACACTGTTTACTTTAAAATGAACCCTGTGATGTTGGATATTGTGGTCGTTTAAATTTTTGGTCTATTTGTTTGGTGTATTATAGCGATTCTGAGGCTATTTAAAAAATACGAGCCAAGTAGAAAAATGCTTATAATTAGTGTCAATGCTGAATGCTGATTGTATTAATAACATTCTGTGAGACTAAATAGTTGTGATATCATTTTACCTATTTGTCTGCTCTTACAACATGTAAAAAAGATTAGGCAATATAGTGTTTCGTTCAAATATTAGAGCTTTTGGAAATGAGCCTAACTGTGGTAAGAGCAAATTTAATAACCTCCTTCATGAAATTTTGTCCGCACAACATATCTACGAAATGTATTAAAATATTTTCCATAATTTTACAGTGACTAATTCAAATATGAATACATTTTATTTTTGAAAGACGAGGTCCCTTTGGTGAGTTATATATTACAATTTGTTAATGTTACAAGTTTTGTTAATTTCTTCCACCTTTTATGTCCTTGGAATATTGTCGTTTTCAGAAATAATTACATGTCAAAGGAGTGATATTTGTGTTTTAGTAATCGCGCGCGCGCGCGCGCGCGCGTGTGTGTGTGTGTGTGTGTGTGTGTGTGTGTGTGTGTGTGTGTGTGTGTGTGTGTGGAGGGGGGCGTGTATGTAAATGTTGTTGATAACGGAAAGATCCCGGGATAGATAATATTTGTTGAGAGAGGCTCATAAAAACTAGAAGAAATATTTTTGAATACGATTTAAAGTATTCCAACATTTTATGGTTACACATACCACCAACGTATTCTTTAATAACATTTGTTAGTATTCATAACCATTTCAATGAGTAAAAGAAATGAAGTGATATTGTGATTGAGCTAAAGAGAAGCAGTTTGTAGAAACTCCTCTAATCCTAAAATCTCCTAAAGATTAGATTTCTAGAAACATAAAAACCCAAGGCCATACAATCAACCAAAATTTATTTTTTACCTCTTGTATATTCAAAACTGGGTTTAAACGTGAATACCTTTCAAAGTTTAAAAGATTTATCATGTACCATAGAATTGAAACATATTGAAACCAATTGTATCAACACTTGTTAGATGAATAACGGAAATATGAGGATTGAAACGAAAACTACTTAACGAGATTGATAATGTACATTTCCGGGGAGTTTCCATTAGTTAAATAAACGGGGTATCAGTGGATTTACGCTGATACTTTTATCTTTTAGAGAACGTCGAGTTATATAAAAATTCAACATAAATTTATAAATTATCCTAATTGCAGTTCTATCAACATATAGCGAACAATTATTGAAATATCTCCTTGATACTGCACAAATACAAAGACAAACATTAGAAATTAGTCCTAATGAAACCATTTTTCCTAATTCAAGGAACTACAAAAACATATTCCCCAAAAACAAGTAAACTTTTACTACAGAAATTTCCATTTATACTTTGTACGGGGGCAGGAGAAAAAGTTAAAGTTCAATTTCATATTAAACTGTTCATCTTACATCTCACTCATACTCATTTCACATTCACGCATCCGGTTTGAAATACGCATGAGGTCGTCTGTCGGTCTAAGATAAAGTGTGTTCTTCAGTGTGGATAAATTTAGAAACTTCGTTGTTGTGGAACATTTTAAAAGTGGTTTAAATACCTGCTTTATAAAATCTAATATGTTGCTAGGGGCGACAACTAGTTTCGCTTTTTTTTGTAACTATCATCAGGCCGACGATGGCCAGATAAGACTGGCCTAGTCGAGGGTGTATCGGCTATATATCTCTTTGTTTAAGAATCGTTTATTCTATCCTTCCTTAACTGGCCTGATGATAGTTCCATAGGAAACTAAACTAGTCACCGCCACTAGCAACACTTTTACCACTTTTAGTATTTACCCGTAATCTGAAGGCTAATAATCGCTAATATCTACAGTTATTTGATTCATAACTTACCATTTAACTCAATTAAAATATTAACACTTGATTCTAATTTATAAACTAACGTTGATGAGAAGATATACTGTATAACGTTTCGATAACCATGTAACGGAGGTATTGCAAAACAATACCAACACAAACACAACAATGTTTGTAAGCGCAACATGCTTGGGGTGGACTATGCCTTTGACATAGAGAAATATCTGCCGAGCAACCCCGAAGGCGAACCAGAAGTCATGTTACATAGGTTAACATTAGCTTGCTCCTCCATATTTACAGGTAGTGGGAAACCTAAATGAAAAATATAATAAAAATAGTTGTGATAGTTTTAGTTTACAAATATAAATAAGAATGGCCACATCAAAAATGTAATATAAATACATATTAAAAAGTTAAATAAATATTTTTTTCGTACCACCCCAATTAACTGCTATTTCCGATTTGCCAGATGTGATGGAAACGAATCAATATCAGACACGTAAACAATCCGGATAAAACTGGATAAGTGACGAGTCCGGAAACCAAGTTTCAACAATTTTGAGACCAAGGCTGCCATTTACCAGCTTCGAAATTAATTTACTAATTTTTACGATAGATATGTCTTTGCTCTGGGAGGGTGTTAGTAGATTTGTGGAATGCAACAAGTGCAGCGGAGGTATTAACGGAAGTGTTGTCATATGGTTATGAGAACAGCTGTTCAGATGAACTGAAAACATTCCCCTTAGACATATCCATGATCTAGTCTATTTATTTAATTTTATTTATTTATTTAAAACATAGACCTACTAATTTCTTTTTTTCAAAACCAAACAACTGATCTTTCTAGCAATGGAACTGAATGAAACAATAACAAACACGTGTAATGTCAGTTACTTACATATTATTATTTGTTTTGAAAACCCACGTTATTTCGGTTACAACATAAGAACTAACCTAATGAAGCACTTTTGGATATGTTACGAACAGTAATTTTCATCATCACCTTTTATAAACCATGCAGCGTGTCGAAAATGAACTTTTCAATATACACACACTTTTTTATGTCAGCCTTAGTCAGTAACAAGATTAAAAGATCGTGCCACAATCATCTTACACTCAATCCTCATTCATACTTGACTTAAAATACCTACGTTGTAGTATAGTTGCCATTTCAATAACCTAATATAATCTAACGTAATCTAATACAGTAGACTCCAACTATCCGAACTCCGACTATCCGAATCGCCGATTATCCGAATCACTTTCAGAAAAACATTTATCCAAAAAAAGTCTAAGTGCGCTATTATTCTTCCCCCCGTGAAGCCCAAGTGTGACCACTTGCAACTGCTCACCGTCAAGCGAATGCGTGACCTGGCTGTCCGAAAACGGATGAAGACCGCAAAACAGCTTACATTGACGGAGATGTTTAAAAACAATGATTTTTATTTCTAAACTTGTAGGTACATTTTATTTATATTTAAAACACGTGAAAATATCATGTTTCTTACATTTAATTCAATAAAAAAATAGTGCAATATCAAAACGTAGCTTTTTTTTCTCTAATGGCATTTTTTTAAACTCCGATTATCCGAATATTTGACTATCCGAATGGGTCCCGGACCCCATTAATTCGGATAATTGGAGTTCTACTATTGTATCGTATCAGGTCTACTCATTATCCATGTATTTATGACCACTAAAAAACCAAAACTCGGGGCATACATAATTTAGAATAAGTAATCATTGCGACCGTTACGGACGGAAAACCTTCCTTGTCCAATCTTTATTATATTCTTGAAGTATTTGAAATAAAATCATCATCTCCATACAAAAAATAATTATAAAAGAAGTAGATTATAAATTACAATATGGATCGAATTTCTCACTAAGGCAAAGCCTGTGTTTAGGGAATGAGCAGATAGATATTAGCAGTCAGTTGAGAGTAGAAATTACAAACAAATACTTCTGTAAAATAAATAAATATATGACTAGCTCAACTAAGAAAAATAACAAAAGGAATAAAATAATTATGGAGTACCGAAAGTTTGAAATAAGTATAAAACTAAAAGAAACAACAACAGAAACTGAGAAATGAGTTATGGAAAAAGACATTAAAAAGCAAATACCGGAGTTAGATTGTGGGTATCCTATTATATTATATCCTATTAAGGAAAAAAGTGGAAAAGTAAATATTTGAAATGAACAAGGTCTCAATAGAGCAACAGATATACAGTGGGTGTGATTACCTGATAATGAACGTAGTGTAAACAACCCGCTTGTACATTAATGCAGACGGGCGGCCTTTGTGTGATTAAATTAGCCATAACAGCAGTAGACTACGCGAGCCGTGTAGGTGGCGTCATTGCTTCACAACGACCATTGCTTCTAATGTCCTCAATAGGCCTAGTTAACCCAAACTATAATTTGTTTTATCTACTCCACCCAAAGTATTTAAGGTGGTTTGTATTTTCCAAAAATCAGAAAATATTCCCTATCGAAATAAAATAATTTATTAGTTATTGGAAGCGTTGACATAAGTTATTAAAATGATGTGAAGGTAAGATAATTTGTTGTACACGAATAAAAAACCAACATGGAGGAACGTTAGTTCAATCACAGTAGCCGTCCATTCCGTGTGCACTGAGGGATATTATTCCTCTTCTAACTTGTAGCTATAAAGTGTTTTATATAAAACGTTTTAAAACCCAAATAAACTGTGATTCTCTCTTAGACCTGGATTCAATTGAAATTTAAGTTTTTAAGTTCCAGAAAGTGCTTTATACTCTTGAAGCCTTTGGCGGCTGGTCAATAATATTGCACAAGAATACCGAAATACGTATTAGATTAGCCTACTACTTGGTGATAGTTCCTACTAAACTAAGTGGATGATAATTCCTGAAATGGATAATTTATAAGTTTTAAATTTAACGACATCATCCTTTTGCAGTGAAAATTCTGGACTTACATTTGCATAAACGGTTTACTTTAAAATGAGCCATGTTGGAAATAGTGGTTGTTTAAAAGCAATCACTTGGAATAACTTGGAATTGTCAAGTATTCTGGGACTATATTTTGGTGAATTATAGTGATTCTGGGACCATTTATACAAAATAAAATACGATAAAATTGAAAAATGCTTCAAATTAGTGTAAATTCTTAATTTTCTTCCACCAAAGTAAGTATTGAGGATGGTTTGCATTTTACAAATTATGAAATATTCCCTGACGAAATAAAATAATTTATTAGTTACTTATTTGAATCGTCCAACTGAGTTTTTGAAATGAAACGATATATTTATCTGAAAATTGGTAGGTTTTTTGTTATGTTTAATGCACAAGAAACCAAATCTAATTAAATCATTACGTAAATATTAAAAATGCGTAGAAGAAAGAAGTCTGCAAGAAGACAATGTAAATAAATATTTTATGTATGTATTATTTTTAGAGTACTATACAACGTTTGTCTTTTCTAGTTTTAATCCAAGTTTATTTAAAATTAAGGTTGCTAACGATTCGTGTTAAATATGTAAAGTTTTTAGTGCTTTAAGGGAAAGGAATAAAAAATATATTTTAATTTACAGTATATGCTCGTTATCTTTGGTTCATATTACATTTTCCCCAAGGCATTGTCGGTTACGCTTGAAATAAATTAACCAAATGCTTTCCACCAAAATTATAATAGAGGGTACTCTTTACTTTCAAAAACCTTTATAAAATGATGTATCAATTTATATATGGTGATAGTATAAATGCACGTTTAACCACATGTATGATGGCTAAAGAAACACACTGATCCAGCGTAATGTTTTGTGAAATGTGTAATTGTTGAGAAATACAATTTATTATAGTTAAATTCCGATTAAAATTTATATTATTTCATCCTATGAAAATGCAGATAAATATGTTATATTTTAAACTATAGGTATTTTTTAATGTGGGGAAAGAGTCGTTACTTTATCATTTATGGATTACTTACACTAGACTGCTATCAATAAAAAAATTGTCAAAGGAGCAGAGAAGAGAACTAGGAGTTAGGAGTTAAATGTATACAGAGGCACGCGTATGGACAATCTTAGGGTTTTTAAAATACACGACATCATGTTTTTTTCATAAAACCCAATAGCAAATGACGACTTAAACATTTAAAAATATATTTTCCTAAGAAAATTGAAATAGCACTGCACTAAATAATATCTTGACTGGGTCTTGTCGGGGTAGCATGTGTAAGCAAGTTACTAAACCTAAACACATTCACAAGGATGATAAATGTGCTCCGCTATCTTTAGGTGATTTAGGATATTGGGTCTCTAACGGACCGTGTACAGCACTTCATTTATACGCCACGCTACTAGTTCAGTAGTGTAAGGAAGTACTTGAATTAGTGTAAGGAAAATTTGTCCTCGTACATGTATTAGATTATCATTATATTATTCACCACAGTCCCGGTAATCCGAAACCCGGACTGCCTAATGGGGAAAAAGCTTACTGAGTTTAAATTAAAACCGAAACAATGCGATCTTAATTATAACTCTTTATTCTACAGTTTGGTATTAATAGCACAATGTACAATGTACACCATGTTATTAAAATATAATAACGTAAGAATTTAATTATCGTCTTTTACCGTAACGTTCGAATATATCTCGCAATAATTCAGCCAGGTCTCCTTTATGGTTCGGAAGTTTGGACCCTCACAAAGAACATAGAGAGAAAATTAATAACTTTTGAGAATAAAATCCTGAGAAGAATTTACGGGCCAACATTGGAAGATGGGGTGTGGATGATTAGAAAGAACAAAGAGTTAAGGGAACTTTGCGGAAGACCTGACATTGCAGCTTTAATCCGAAGTAGGAGAATTATATGGCTTGGGCATGTTCGAAGAAGAGTAGAAGATAGTAGTGTAAGAAGAGTGTGGAGAGGAAAGCCTGAAGGAAGACGCCCACTGGGGAGACCTAGAATCAGGTGGGATGACCAGGTGGTGGAAGACATCAGAAAACTGGGCGCAGAGGTGGATGAGGCAGAGGATAGAGAAAGATGGAGGCATCTTGTTGGCGAGGCCAAAAATCTCCTTGGATTTGTGTGGCCGCAGGAGTAAGTAAGTAAGACCGTAACAAAGAAATCCAGTTAACCAATGCAAACCTTTCATCGTCTCATTAACACCAAGCGTTCGGATGTACACTGTTGCTCGAAATAAATTCACAGTAAATCACAAATAATTCGATTCTCACGGTCCGACTCTTTATCAAGGCTTTTCGGCAAACTACTTTTTGAACATTTGAGTTTATCTCCAGCAATGACCGCGATCTCGTAAAGGGTATATATGTATATCTAAAGACAAGTCCATAACGGATATAACGGTCTCTACAGGAACACTTGATACCGCTCAAGCAAAACATATAGAGTCTAGTGGACAAACTCATGTATGAACTGTGTTAAAACGTAAGTTAATTGACCTAATAAACAGTTAGAGTCTAAAATAATGGATTTTATCAGTAGTTTTAATGCAAATAAATTGTATTATATCTGTACATAGAAAACAAGTTAAAATAATTGTTAGTAGTTTAGGGGACATAACACCCCTTCTAAGTACCAAACGGTTTTTAGTGGGTTTTGTTGGGTGACTTTACACAGTATACCAGGTTTCATGGAAACCGGTTGAGAAATTAGGAAGAAATTTACTGTATAATATTTTCTACAAGAGTACCCTCAGACAAAGTACAGTGTCTACCACGGACAGTAAATTGTGTGGAACCGTTAGTCGTAGACTAATGATTCAAAATACTTCTTTGTTTAGGTTTTAATCTGGTTTTAATGGTGATAGTCAAATTGATTTTAAATTGATTGCTAAGCCAGAAATGGTAGGCTTGCCAGTAGACTGACACATACGTTAAATTGAAAAATCTCTTAATTAAATTGAAAACCACAACCTACTCGTATAATAAAACATTACAGAAAATTAAAAAAAATCTTTACATTTAAAATCCCATAACTTTTGAACCTTTAGTGTTACATACATAAGGGTGGTGTCATATTATTCAGAACCAGAAATTTATTAGCCTAAAAACATTACATAAATGTACGGGCTATTCTCATACAATCTATTTCTCAAAATTAATGTCAGTCTTTTCTTATATCACAGTTGTGCTATAGTAATAGCTATCAGTAATATTATACGTGCTTATGGTAATATCAATGGCATTCATGTATCCTACAATAATAATATCACAGATTTATATAAATAAAACCATGAAATAATAACTTTAAAACATTTAAAACTAACGGACAGTAACAAAATATTAACATCTAAAAATACAACAATTAGTGTAAATATCTTTTATTAAACATTTAGACATGAAAATAAAAAGAAATTGACAGAAAAAACATTTTGACTAGGCTATTAGTTATATTTTATTTTATACTAAAAACATTCTTTAATGCTGTAAAAAGGTGTAGTGACTAGAATGGAAAAAAGCTTACTTTTAAAATGTTTATACTTGGAACCTTCAAATTATAAACCATGAAATTTTGATCAAAATAGTTTTTACATAGACATACAGACTGACACACTGACACTGAGATGTATAGAAATTGGAGAATTTAGACGAAAACAACACTTTTACAGTAATATACTATGCACAAGGGGAAAAACAAAAAATAAAAAACATTTTTATCAAACTTAAATGATATATTTAAAAAATATATAAAATAGCTATAATATTTTTAGTCATAATAAATATAAATATTTAGCGGTTTCAAAATTATTACGTATTTAAACATTAAATACATTTTAGTATTTAAGACATTGGTTTATTATTAAAGTTATGTTTTAGAGAAAATTATTCTCGGAAAATGTAAATGTATTCTTACAACAAGTAGCAGAAACGTGAGTAGCGTCAGATATTATTTTGCTACGGATAAATAATCTGCATGCCTTTATCGTAATCATCAATATTATACGCTGTAAAATAAACAGTAAATTTAATACTATGAAATTTATTACATTATAAATCAAGTAAACGGTTAAGTTCCGCTATGTGGTCACAGTACTACTATACTAAATTGTACGCGAAAATAGACGAATAAATTAGAAGGCATATTTCAAGTGTAAGATTGCTTTTAAATGAGAGAATGATTCTAATCCTATCGAACCATATAACGTTATTAGAGTATAGACTAAACACCCAATTATTTTTGAGTTCCGACGAGGTGGTGAGTCGGCTACCAGTGTGACTAACAGTGCTTCGAAGCCTCGTTGTATTTAACTTTAACAAATGCTGTATGCCAGTGGTGATGAGAAGTTGAGATTAAAAAAATAGAAAGAATGCAAGACTACGTAAATCAAATACAGGGTGTTTCAGAATTCCCTACCAATACTTTAGGGCATTGTTCCTGGGTAAGAAACATATCTAAATATAATATTTAAATTGTCCGGAAGTCCTTAGTTACTCACACAGCCTCCATTTTGTTTTTTGACTTATAATATTTTTTTCTGAATAATGGTTAAATGTACGGAATTGAAACTTTGTACAAACATTTATGGTAAATAGACAGAGCTACAAAAAAATTATGACAATTTCTCAAATTCATAAAACAAAATGGCGGCCATTTCAAATTTTGTTTCTCAAATAACTCGTGAACCGTTGATTTAAAAGAAAACTTACAAGTATAACTTTTTTTATGTAATGTAATTACAAATCGATTGACACCAAATTGTTTTAAATTAGACAAATATTAACTGAGATATGGTATTTTTAGTGATAGGTGACCACTAGAGCTTAGTTGCAGTGCATGTCAAGGAATGCGACTAAAGTTTGCCACAACAATTTTAATGACAGTAAGCAGGCGGAGACTGTTTCATTGTTGTGGCAGACTTAAGTCGCATGCCTTTACATGCACTGCAACTAAGCTCTAGCGGTCACCTATCACTAAAAATACCATATCTCAGTTAATATTTGTCTAATTTAAAACAATTTGGTGTCAATCGACTTGTAATTACATTACGTAAAAAACGTTACTCTTGTAAATTTTCTTTTAAATCAACGGTTCACAAGTTATTTGAAAAACAAAATTTAAAATGGCCGCCATTTTGTTTTATGAATTTGAGAAATGATCATAATTTGTTTGTAGCTCTGTCTATTTGCCATAAATGTTTGTGCAAAGTTTCAATACAGTACGTTTAACCATTATTCAGAAAAAATATTATAAGTGAAAAAAACAAAATGGAGGCTGTGTAGCTAAGGACTTCCGGACAATTTAAATATGATATTTATATATGTTTCTTCCCCTGGAACAATGCCCTAAGGTATTGGTAGGGAATTCTGAAACACCCTGTATAATTGGCTGAGACGGCGGTGTGCCCTGTAATCCAGCTACTTGGAGGTCAAGAATATTATGGTCGGTGGATGTGACATTCCCTTGTGTGTATTAACATGTGGACTAGTTAATCAGTTGATATACTCCCCCATCCGTAACGACAATCCTCATAGAATCCAGGAGATAACGATAAGGAGGTCTGGTTTGTAATTCAGAGGCAAAATTGAGGTTCGCTTCCCACGTTAAAACTGTAAGTCCTTTAGATACTATGTTGGGGGCTATTGATTGAATAGTCCTGAGTAAGGAACCTGTCAGCCTTAGTCAGTAACAAGACTGCAAGATCGCACCACAATCTTCTCACACTCATGTATCATTCATATTTGGCTTAAAATAGTTACTTGTATAGATCGCCATTTCAGAAAGGTTATAATAAGACATCCAAAAGACCACTAAAGAAAGTATACAGGCTATTTCTGTATGTTATTTCAATAAATAGACTGGTTCAATATAATTGGGACGTATACCTTTTTTACGCCATCCTAATATAAACTAACAATATGGGGAAAATGAATATAAATGTTTTAATGGAAATTTTATTATCTAAACTAATTTAAATTTTAAGATAAATGATTGATAGTTTTCTGCTTTCCTAGGAAATGCAGAACCGTTCCCACATTGTGTTACTCAATGATTGGACAAATGGCTGAATAATCGACCGATAGTCATTGTTTGCGAGCATTGTACGTTACGACCAATTATGGCTGAAATCAATCATGGTAATATGTGATCCTTAATGATTTTGGACACACATTCGTCATTCATTTATCATTGTTTCGGTGTGTTCCAACCTCCATAAAGACGGATTTTCGGGTTTTTCTTTCACTCAAATTGTCGGCTATAAATATCTCTTCTGTGTGACTCGTGTGTTGGAATTTAATGTGCTCACCTTGCAGTCAACGGTTCGATTCCAGACCATTTTTTTAATATTTCGGTTGTATCATTTATATTTTGGTTATTAATTGACTAAACAAACAACCGTTTAACGTTAGGTGGTTCAAAAACTGGGTTTGGACCTTTCCCTACCAAAACGTTGAGAAATGTCACAGGTTTTTAAAAACATACTAGTATATATCATTACAAGGATGGAAAGTGGTTGTTTCCGGGCCACGACCAAGCTTACATGCGAGGCGTTTAGCCGGGCGTGGAGTTCAATCAAGGGACGGAATAACACTTTTAATCCTAGTTACGAATGAAATTTCTCATTACACTATAATCATATACAGGGTGTCCATAAAAAACATTTCAGGACTTCAGTCAGTGATTGGGTACATTAAAAGGAAGAAAAAATTCCAATGGAGGTATGGCTTAAAACGCGTATTTCCTCAGATATCCGCCATTTTGTACAAAATATTTTTATTTTTAACAGATTATTTTTTAATTTGGTATATGTTTTACACTAGTAGATAGCTCAAAATAAAAAATGGTGGCTATTTTGAATTTTACCGTTAGTAAAGTATTTTATTTTAAAAATTTTAAATGACCGCCATTTTGGATTTTGACCTTGCATCATGCTAGTTATTTTGTTTTGCCACGCACAGTATTCGACGGATTCGTGACGTGCAGGACGCTTGGTTTTTACAGTATACGTTCGGTACCTTCTAGAAAAATTAATCAACAACCAAGTATGTGGTTGTGTTGCTGATTGTTGTGATGCGATTTCTCAAACATTCTCGGCGCTTTCCGAACGTTCTAGGAGCTCCCCGTGCTTAATCCCAGATGTTCCAATCGCCACTACCAAACCTTCGGGAATATTCCAGTTACACCCTAAAAATACGTTATTATTGATAATAAGCCTCAACTACTAGAAAATGATCTTTCTCGAACTTTTTTTAGCTCTGAAATCTCATGACAAAGATGTGCAATCGATCTGATGGTTCCAGAGACTATCGGTGACAGGCTGCAGTAATGCCCTGAGAGCTGACAAGGAGCTTGCTTAGCTGGGGCGTGTCATCTGTCTAATTGATTAACTTATTTGATATTAACTCAGACATTTTTAGACATTTAAGATGTTATTGTACTTCAGTTCTACATGAAAACAAATTGCTCAAAATTATTTGTGAATTAAAGTATCAAAAGATTTAATTAATTTAAGTACCACTAAGATTATTTGGTAGGCCACTATATAAAACCTTTTTGGCCCTAATTACCATTATTCGGCTTACTTATTCAATGTTAATTTTCAGGAAAACGTTAAAAAAATTATTTATTTTAATCAAAACCATGACCACTATTAAAAGCAATAAAAGTACAATTTTGTTCGTCTAACCAAATTTGAAGTTTTTTATTATAATGTGTACGAAATGTTCTCCTTATCTTTCCGCTGTTATATGTATTATGATATGCAGATTATGGTTACATCAATTCAAGATACTTTTCTTTTAATTAATTGTTTGTTACTACATTTGGAGGAGTTAGGCAACTCTCCTCCTCCGCCAGGTTTTTAGAAACTTTTAGTACAGTAAACGGTGTGTAAAAAAAGGTTATGGTTATAATTTAAAACGTTTTTTAATGTGATTTAACAACCACTTAAGAAGCTGATACTGTTATTGAACATATGACTTATGAGCATGTTCGTGTCTGTCTACCCTGTTGATACGTAGTTATTTTGTTTTTTACGACTTTCGGTATTTTATTTTGATGGAGAACGGTCCAAACCACCTTTGGATAATATTGTTGTGTAGATAAAAAAACTGTTCGGTAAAGTGATGTGATCTGTGATGAGAGACATGAGTAGACTGTGAGGTAGCCGGTCAAAGACGGCAAAGTTTAATATCTACAGTTTACGGTCCACAACTGCTGTTATCTACAACTGTCAAACTTATAAACCATTTCATCAACTTGATAATCTAAAGAACTCGCATTTGAAGTAATAAAATGTCCAGTTTAATATCGGATATATTCCTTTCCATCATTAAATAATATAGATAATAATAGAGAAAATAGTATTGTTTCTTTTTACTTATCGTATTATTATTCTTTTTTGTTTTAAAGACTACTTTAAATATTTCATATATTTAAAGTTGTATGTAGATAAAATTTATGTAACTCTAATCAGATAGGGTTGACCTGGATATGTCTTGCCTCTTGGGGGAAGTATTGTGTGGCGATTAGCCGCTTTCTTATAGTATATAACCGATTCGATTGACGCGGGATATCGATATAGTCAACCGTGTCGCACTCATAACTTCTGGAAACCTGTTGCTTCTCTCTCTTCATGCGGAGTCCTTCCACCATCACAAACGAAAATTTTCACCGGCAGTCTGCTTCCGAGTAATCCGGATAAATTAAGCCGTAAATAGTAGAATTAGGATGAATTAGTTAAGGATGAGTTGGGGGAAATGTTAGGGATCAGTAGGGAACATAGAATGCCACCAACTAGATAGAAATTTAATAATTAGCAAGGTATGCAGGGACTTCTCCCAAGTCCATTTATTGACCAACTCACATCCATGTATAATGATTAGTTTATCCCCACAATTACCCAGATAGGTTAGCCTAGATATGTATTAAATTTGGCACGCCATTTAAGCTGGCTTGGTTTAGGATTGTGTGGCTACGATCATGTTCTAGGTAATATTCCCAATACCTTCCACTTAGTTTTCATCATAGAGTTAGTATTATTTCAGTTAAACCACATCTTTAGCATCCATAACATTCAACACTTACACATATTGTTTCAGCATACACATTTCACTCTACTTCAGTATGTATAACTCATACATACTTTAATACTTTTAATACTTTTAACTGAAATGGCGACCTACCCAGGTAGGTATTTTAAGCCAAGTATGAATGAGTAATGAATGTAGAATGATTATGGCGCGATCTTGTAGTCTTGTTACTGACTAATGCTGACATGTTCCTTAGACAGGACTGTTAATTAATAGCCCAACAGCCGATGGCAACTAATGGACCTACAGTTTAACGTGGAATCCGAACCACGACCTCTGAATTACGAATTGGTCTAATTATGAGGATGGTCTTTGTGGATTAACGTAGTATTCAATAGTGCGGACGTTAATCCACACAAGAGAACACTACATCCACCGATCATCGCTCACAACTATCCACAATTCGTGACCTCCAAGTAGCTGGATTACAGGACGTCGCCACCGTCCCAGTCAATACAGGTAGCAATCAATATTCTATGGTTAACTAACACACATCATACTCCCATGACTTCGTATTTCTCACTATCAGAACTAGCTCAACTTCACATTTTCACCGCAATTGGCAATCCGTCAGACCAAAATTTGAAACGGAATGAAAGTTATAAAAACAGCTGTTTAAAGGGACTGAACAAATTCCCTTTCACTATTTTCAAAGTATACAAAGTATAAACTTGATAATATGGACATAAATATGTTTTACTGGTACTCATTCACATACCAAGTTTGAAGCTTTTACCTCGAGTGTTCAAAAGTTAGCAAGCTATGTAAAAATACATACACCGACGGACGTAAAACGAATACGTTCACAGGACATTTTTTCTTTGTTTTGTCCTCTGTACCAATACCCTAAAGTATTCGACACCAATTCTGAAACACCCTGTAGATAAAATAATACCATAGAGTAAACAATGGGCTTGGTTGCTTTGAACAGTTTCCTCCAACGGACGAGACATTTAATTAAGTTCTGTGCTCAGCATCCCTTGTAGCGGCATGATGGATGTACTACAGTAGGATCTATGAAATGATACATCAACAGCTTTTTGGAACCTGTGGCTAACCTGGTAAACGTTATCGTCTTTGTTTTTGAAAAGATGTCAAACAACAACTTTATATCTTATATTTACCAAAATTTTAATTGTACATAATAATTTTTCGTTCAAACGTTTTGGCAGATTAATAAAATTTAAAATTGAATTTGTCTCTGTGTTATTTTTATTTTACATAGAAAAGTAGTTTTTACTTTAAAAACTGCATGATGGATTTTTAATTAAAGCTATTCAGTATTGAAGTGTCAAACTATTTTTCGTATAATCTAACTTACGGAATCAAGAGGGTGTGAAGTTTGTATCAGCAATACATTTGCTGGTTTGTTTGACAGTTGCTGTTTGTAACTACTGTGCAATGAACTTTGATACATGGAACAAAATAACATTTGTTAGTTTACTTTTAAATTGACCATTTACTTTCCAGACATTGCTTTGATTATACATTTTTAGCGAATTTCCCATAGGGAAGAAGCTATTACCGTAGGTCTCATGGCAAGAGTTAAGCCCGGGACCATGTTATTTTTTCTTCTTTAGGTGCCCAGAGACCAAAAACAATAGTCGTTAAAATTTATATATATGTGAACACGATAACTCTCGTAAAAATGGTCCGATCGAGACCAAATTTGGTAGAGACATGTAATTCTACAAGTATTACGTAAATCAGACATATCGGTCAATGGGAACGGGTAGTTTGGGGGGGGGGTTTGTACCCCAAAATGAGGTTTTTTTGCGTTTTTCACATGTAATTTTTAAAAATTTATAATTTTATATTTCACAATTGGAATCAGCTCAAAAAACTACACAGTTAAGTTCCATAAAGTTTTTCCCTATCTCCAACGGTTACCGAGATATTAAAAAATCTAAACACAGTACGTTGTATTGTGGGGCTCCAATGTTAATCTTATGGAGGATAGGGAAAATTAATATTTCCCATATTAATCAATATTTTTGGATAAAACTTGATATTTAGTTTCATGTGGTTGAGATCTATCCATTTATACTTAAAAAATCATAGTTTATGTGTTTATCATGGCAGAAAACCTGCATACTCTTTTCCCATATTAATCATATAGGGAATAGGCAAACTCCTTTATTTATGGACAGTTGTTGATGAAAGTTAGTATAAATGTTAAGATAAAAATTATTTATGGTAGAAATGACTACTTTCAGCGTTCCTCACAGCAGCTAACCTGCACACTCTTTCCCATGTTAATCTCTCAATGGAGAATAGGCAATTAGTTTCATGTTTATGGACAGATTTTTATAAAACTTGTCATATATTATTATTGTTAAATTATTGATTTGGAAATTCGCTGAGTACGCAGATCTCCTGCGACGGGGGTATTAACTTTTATTAACTGAGTGGGAAATTAACTTCCGTTATTATTTTTATAAAACAGTGTGATGCAAGCCCAATATAAATACTTATGGCTGTTATAAAATGCCAAAATCACTAATAATTTTCATTATAATGTCTAGAAAACATCGGGTTTTGAGTCTCTTCGAATAGGGAACAGAAAAAACACATGGTAAATTTTTCGGTTCGCTAGCCTAAAATAAGTTTATGGCACATTGTAAATGTTTACAAATTCACCTTAAAACCTATATAGACTTATGGTATTCAACATCTTCCGCCAACTCAGGTATTCAGGAACTTCCGCCAACTCTTACATTCATAATATACAAAAATTCCAGTCTGATGTTATCAGTTTAATTCTTCAAACTCCCTGATTTGTCAGTAACGCAACTCTCTATACAGACACTCCTCCTCCTTTTTTCCTGAATGAAATCGAGCATTTTAGTGGAAAATACCTATCAAAATCAGTCTGACATCCCAAACCATCTGGTAACCTTTAGGAGAATACTAGTAAAACCTACGGACTGAAACGTCACGATTTCACGGACCCGAATTTTCGTTCTCAAAGATAGGTATCATTTGGTATCATGTTCCTTGTTTTATGTAAGATTTTTTAGTGAACTATTTTCAAGTCATGTTTATACAAAGTAAATCAGATTTATTTGTTTTTTCTACAAAAAATGTTGTAAATAAAGCTAATGTAAAAAAATATAAGTGTTGTTTACTACGTGTATACTTTATGTTATCTTTAGGAGACGACTTAAAATATATATTTTTTAACTTAATTTATTCTGGATCAATGAACAATCATTATACACATACATTTTAAGCTGATGAGGAATACCAATAGCAGGTTCGCTCTGTCACAGATACCTAGTGACAATCAATAAAATGGTTATTAAAATATCGTTTAAGGATAGTAACAAAAATGTTAATATTTAAGATGACTTTATACAACCTCAAATAATGCGGTGTAATTTAGTAACGATTAGAAGGTCATTTCCACAGTACGATGGAAATAGCTGTTCATCACATGGATGTGTCTTTTTGATAAATTGACCAACAAATTCTTTTTAATATCAGTTAACTTTACAAAACTAAATATATTTTAATAAAGGGTTTAATGACAAAGCCTGTAAACAGACAGGAACCTCCCCTCAGTGAAGACTTCCCTTGTCAGCTTAGAATCTTCCTGTTTGAATATCTTTATTCTGAGATGTCAGAAAATTAATCTGACTTATATAACTGTTCAGACATGAGTGAAATGTTTCAGGCCTTAGTCAGTTTGAAGTTAAATTAATTTTAACTTTTTTCTTATCTTTGTCGTCAGCTTAAAACCATTTTGTAAATCAAACTGGATAGTGCCATTTACGCTACAGTTGATGCTTCTCAGCGAATTTTCCATAGGGAAGAAGCTATTACCGTAGGTCTCATGGCAAGACATGAGCCCGAGACCGTGTTACTTTTTTATTTTGAGGTGCCTAGAAATAAAAAAATAATCGTTTAAAAGTGTGTGTGTGTGTGTGTGTGTGTGTGTGTGTGTGTGTGTGTGTGTGTGTGTGTGTATGTGTTAACACGATAACTCTCGTAAAAATGGTCCGATCAAAACCATATTTGGTAAAGACGTGTTTTCCTATATTTACTTGGACGAGTTGGGGTGTTTCACATGTTTTATTTTTTTCAATTTTATCCTTTACCATTAGAATCAACTTAAAAACTACACATTTTTTCAAGTTTTGTTGTATCTCCAACGGTTACCGAGATATTAAAAAAACACAGTACATTGTATTTTGAGGCTCCAATGTTAATCAAATAGAGAATAAGAACACCTTAAGATTTCACTTAATCTATATTTTTTGGATTAAACTTAGTATTTACCTTAAAGTGTTTGAGAATGATCCATTTATGCTTAAAAATCATTTATTGTGGTAGTTAACCTGCATACTCTTTTCCCATGTTAATCATATAGAGAATAGCCAAACTATTCTCATATTTTTCGACATATATTGATAAAACTTGTATTATATTATTATTATTATTATATTATCGCTTTGAAAATTCAATGAGTACGCAGGTCTGCTGTGACGGGTTAATTTTAGTTTAGTTTTATCTATTATATCATTATGTTCTTTGAGTTGGCGGAATTATCTTGGTGTGTAATCTATTAAACTACTTTCTGCTTACGCACTAGCCTATCTAATCCCAAGACTAGTAGCTTTAAAGAATGGCCATTACTCATCCAGAGTATACATGTAAGTACATGTGAGTATACAATAAATTTAAATTAATAGCATTGATTTGTAGAGTAGACCAATGGAACCCACAAGAACCACAAGAACTCCACAAGAACCACAAGACCACAAGAACTCTCAGAAAAAAAACTTGAATATATATTACAATTCCATGGTGAAATTAGTTATTTGTATTTTATGATATTGGTGGTGTTCTATCAGTATATATAGTAGATACTGATGTTTATTTAAAATCGGATAAGGGAGAATAGTATTTACATAAGTGGTTATGAAGCTAAAATCGTGAAGAAAAGACCACATTAATATTAGCTTACTTATATTAAGGTGATTACAATTACTATATGAAAAATAAACTGTCCAAATAAGATGAAGTTTTATCTATAAAAAAATATTTAATTAAATAGACCAGTGTCAATGGAAAACAAATAATCAAGCATGTAATCGACAATGAAAGAGAATATAAAAGTTTAGTAAAATGTAAGTTTGTAAAACAATTATTAAGTTAATCACCAACTTAATTTAATAAAATTAATATTTGAAACGTTCTAAAGCTCTAATCCTCGTGGATTTTCTTAGAAATGATATTTAGTAAGCAAAGATAAAGTTTTTTGAAATAAAAAAGTTCTGGATGTAAAAAAGATATATGGGGATCATTCATCATTTTGATGCTATATTTCTAGGAACATAACAACGCTGTACGATGATGGAAGGAGACCGATGAACAACATGGCGGATCTTTCAGCTCTGAAACTCTCATACAACATTTTGGTCAAATTGTTTACCAACTCTAGAATATAAGTCTGAGCACAGTTATTATTTTTTTACACAATCATCTTAAATAATTTTATTTCATAATGTGTTAATATGTGTTTCATAATGAGTGTTTCATAACTCTTTGAATGAGCTTATACGGATTAGTTTTCTGGATTAAGATAAGCACATTTTACAATCTGAAAGTTGAGCTTACATGCCTACTTTCCCATAATTTTGATAAGGTTTTCCACGCGGTTATGTATATGTTTCTTTCCATTAAAAACAAATTATTAACATTTAAATAATTTAAATGTGAACGATTATTGTTCATTTATAAATTGAGTTTTAAAGCAAAAAATTATAATTATTAACGGAAATGATAAGAGCGTAAAAATTAGCTTTGTGTATCAAACAATGGTTGATCTGGAGTACTGAAAAGCGCGGACCTATTAATTCCGAATCATGTGCCAAACTTGTTTAATGAAATTGTCTACCGTTAATATTGTTAAACTGTCTATTGTTAATACATTCATGAATATAAACACTATTAATGATAAGACAGCTTTTTTATGATATAAGTGTGGTAGTAGAAGTAAATAAAATATTTAAAATGTTTCAATATTTAATTGTTTAAAATAAAAATGAAGTAAGACTTCACAGAAAACATAAAATTAAAATAGTATAGTTATATTGTAACAAAGTTTTTTTTAATTTTAAATAACACCCAGGTTAATTCCATATATGGTGGCTCCCAATGTCGCATACATACAACGTTATTCTTCTGGCATTGATGTTTCCCAACGGCATAGAATTTCAAATACCCCCGTCGCAGCAGACCTGAGTACTCAGCGCATTTCCAAATCAATAATACAATAATAATAATAGTAATGATCTATTACAAGTTTTATCAATATCTGTCAATAAATATGATAGTTATTTGCCTATTCTCCATAAGATTAACATAGGAAAGAGTACGCAGGTTTGCTGCTGTGAGGAACATTGAAAGTAGGCATTTCTAGCATTAACAATTTTTATTTTGATCATTTATGCCAAGTGTCATAAACATCTGTTCATAAATAAAGGAGTTTGCCTATTCTCTATATGATTAACATGGGAAAAGAGTATGCAGGTTAGCTGCCATTATAAACACATAAACGATGATTGTTAAGCATAAATGGATAGATGTCAACCACGTGAACCTAAATACGTACAAAGTTTAATAAAAATATTGATTGATAAGTGAAATATTATTTTTTCTTTATCCTCCTTAAGATTAACATTGGAGCCCAAAAATACAACGTAAAACCGTTAATTTAGAACAGTATTTATTTACTTGATAGTTTTATATTGAAGTTTGATACAGAATCGATTGATTGAATAGCAATTCACATTGTTAATGGAAAGTAAAACAACAGCTGTAGCTTTAAAAGTCAAATGTTGATTGTACAAAATTTCTCCCTACAAAGTTAACATGGGGGCTTCAGCCCTCTGTAGGGCAGAGCCCTTTGGATGTTTAGAAATATCCTTTTTTAGTACGCATCTTGACATAGATTTTGTATAGGTATCCAATTTAAAGCCTCAAAATATTGTAGTTTTTGAGAAACTGCGATCAGTCAGTGAGTGTATATATACATATATATTTATATATATATATATATATATATATAGACTAAAATAGTAATTATTGTCTGGATAATAATTACAATTTCCACGCTTAAAACTTTTACTGTGCACTACAAAGAATAACCAGAGGTTGCCTTATTAAGGCAATCGCGTACACTCAAAATACTGAACATAAAATTCTAGATAATTATGAACATATTTACTGATCATTATTTTTCTGTGGTTCAAAAAATGGGATATAAATGATCAAAAAATCAAATAAGATATCTAATTGGCTAGAACCTTCATTCCCCGCGTCTCCATCTTACAATATCGTTCAACACACAATCTCTATTTATTTTCTGTAGAAGCACTTAGAAAATTATTTTTACAGAATGGTTCCATCAGTACGAAACATAAGCTCACATCGGTATAAAGTCAGGTATTAAATGGCGACGACGTGAGTGGATTCACAGCGGTGAGGATTTGCTAAATGACTGAATATTAGAGCTGCAGTATTAGCGCGGCTGCGGTGAAGAACATTCCGGGAATTGTCTGCGAGCTCTACTGATGCACTTTTATAACGTAGTTGACATTTATTTCTTAATAAATTACAATATTTAACAAATTTATTCTTAATGTTATTTGTTTTAGAAAAGTAATTACATTTATGAAGATTATGGAGTTATGTTGCACACGTTTTGTAAAATGATTTTAACCGTCTTAAATCCTATACCTACTTTACTATTTGAAAATGAGAGAGCGGATTAGTCTAGTTTTTCATTCTTTTCCCAACCACATATACGATAGATCTGTGTGTGAGACATGTCAATATTTATATTTATTTATGTCGATATTTAGTTGAAATGTCGTTTACAGATGCATTCAAAAAATATCTGTGATGATAAAGATTCTAGCTTTGATTCAATTCAGGGGTGAGATGACGCAATACATGTTGAACAGTAAGAACGCCTACTGATTGACATCTTCGGTAGCTTAACCAGGGAGTCATTAACTACACTAACGACTCACCTCACGAGAACAGGGGCATAATGTTTTTATATTTGCAAAAACACAATGATGTGTAAAGAGTATTTTAAATTTCGAAAATATATCAATTTTAATTTTAAAGTATTAAAAAGTAAGTTTTTATTTTACTTATTAATACGGATCTTTTTACTATAAGCACCAAAAACAAATAATTTTAGAAAATAAATTTTAATATTTCAACATTTTTGTGGAAGGTTTGTAGTATATTTTAATATACAATTTTTAGTTTTAAGGAGGTAAAATTACTTAAAAAAATCCTGTCTAACAATTTTTTTCAATATACGTCTATAGTATTGGCAACGGCTTTGTGTTTTCCGAAATAACTTATAAATTTCTTAAAACTGTGTATATATCAAATGTTTTTATATTAAAATTTTAAAAATTATTACTGTAAATTTTGCGATGACGTTGTTATTTATTACTAAGAGAATAGATGATTCCACTGATAGTATTTTTCATGAAGTATCTGTTGAACGGTCAGTACGGATTATAAATAAAATACTTGGTTTTTTTTACAGTTTACGAGAAAAGATAATCTAACATTAATTTTTTAGTTGCATATTTTTAGATTACATAGTGATTTATTTAATTTCGAAAATTTGAATACATGGATGAGCTTATTACCCTTATAAAAACTGTCATTTTAAAATTTTTGCGGTCATGACTGTGCAACCACGTGTAACTTTCAGAGCGACTAAAATAACCCATCTGACTTTCTCTCTCCAAAACGTTTATTTCTGTGATTGACGTATCACAGGATTATTGTCATGTTTTTTTATAAAAAAACCAATTTTATTCCGTTTTAAACCGTATATTTTAACAAATACCTTAAAGCCAAATACAATCAATTTGCTGATATGTTATTACCTTTTACAAAACATTTAAATAAATTTTTTATAGCATTTTGTAAAAGGAGTAAATATTTAGTTTAAAAATTCAAAAAATCCTGTCTAAAATTTTTTTTTAATATACTACCATAGTATTGGCAACGGCTTTTGTTTTCCGAATAACTTATAAATTTATTGTAAAATATATATCAAAGTTTTTATATTAAAATTATTAAAAAATAAAAATTTGCGATGACTATTATTACTAAGAGAATAGATAGATTCCACTGATAGTATTTTCATGAAGTAATCTTTGGTCTCAGTACGGATTTAAATAAAATACTTTTTTTACAGTTTACGAAAAAGATAATCTAATAATATATTTTAGATTACATATAGGATTTAATTGAATTTAATAAATTTTATATAAAAAAATAAATCAAAAATTTTTGCGGTATGACTGAAACCCATAAACTTAAGCGACTAAATAAAAAATAATCATTAATTTATAAAATAAAATGAAAAAAAAGAAATATAAAAATAAAAATTTATGAAATATAAAAAATCAAAAAACAAGTTATTACCTTTACAAAAATTAAAAAAAATAAAAACAAATTAAAACAAAAGAAACAAATGACTTTTGATAATTGATACAGAATTCATAAAAGAACCTATTGATATAACATGTACTACATAGGACAACTCTGCTAGTATTGACAATGAACATCCAGTGAGATGGTACTAGACTACAAAATTAATGATAAGTGTGAAATTGACTTTTGGAAAGAGCTATATTTAAAGGAACAATATTAATTGTTGTGATAATGCTATATATCTAGATACAATTTTAAGAACAATTGTAATGAGATTGTAATCTCTTTATCGAGAAGGACACTAGCCCCTAAACCTTTAAGACATTAATTTGGGTTATACATTTTTTGCTATGCTTCTAGATCCCTCTTTTTTAAGAATCTAAGAATTATATCTTTAGATTGAAAAATGAGCCTCAGAAATGCACCTTATCCCAGAAAATGTCAACGATATTTTCTGAGGATGATCGTCTTACATAACCTATTTAATTATTAAATTGTACAGTACAACGCATATTGTGTAATACTTATGAACATTGAACTTTTAACTTCTACTTAAGCTTCTTCATGTCGGCCCATAAGAACTAGAGTACCTGGTGACCGAGCTTTGCTTGTTTAGAATAATACATGTTTTATAAAAATTAATTAGAAAAATTAAAACACATTTATTACTCAATGAAAACATTTATGTGGTTTAAATAAAACCGATTTAATACACCATAACTAATATAGCACTGAACAAAAAGTATTGTCCCTGGCGGGGATTGAACTCGCGACCTTCGATTTCGAGACCGCTGAACCACGGCGTTTGCCAAATGAGCAACGCGGTTTAAGGTCTTTTAGCCAACCTCAATTGTTTTAGTCGATCATTTACTGTATCCATACAGTTATTATTAGCCTGTGATCAATTTATTTTGTTAGAAACGGAATGAGGATTGAAAACAAAAGAGAAATTTAATTTACACCAGTTAATTGGTATGTTACAGTGGCTTCAAGCAATAGCAATGAATACGTTTTTTGAAATAATTATCTCTGCTTTTAATTCGCACACTTATTTTACCCTTTAGTTTTTACAAATTGTTTAGTAAGTTGATAATTTTTCATTTATTACATACATAAAATGAATAATAATGCAAAACCTCTATTCACATATTGTTTGCCACCATCTTCAATGAACAACTGTCAAACGGTTATAAACAGATGTTTTGATTTGTATTATTTACAATTTGATTCTCCATAAGCGTAATGATAAATTTTTAGATTTTATACTTAATATTACAAGAAAACAAGAATTTTCCTGGGCATTAGACCTATCTAGAACTTACTTTCTACTCGGAAATTAGTTATTTCCAAAATATAAAGAAATTCCTTAGTGCCGTTTTCGAGATCCGTGTGCAAATATATATACAAACCTTGCTCGTATTATAGTATTGGATAATCGAATTAAGTGGCAGTGCGATAGGAATTTTAATTTTCCATCAACGTGTAGTTCATTTTGCTTGGAATACGCCTGGTTTTGGGTCTCAAAGCAAAATGACGGAGACTGATATCCATAGCCTACAATTTCCAAAACACCACGGTTGTGTTTTGGATAATACTTTTGATGTGTTTTCAGCATTGTCTCTACTAGTGCAGACTAAATTTTAAGCCCATATGACAATCCTTCAAAATAAGATTTTAGATTTTCAACCTAGGCCTAATCCTCGTGATCCAGCCTCCTAACGACTACACGACGGCTAATACTTGAAAAAGTAAATTTTTATAAATATTGTTGATATACGAAAGTTTACTTTTATATAAAATGGTTTAATATATATTAATATATATTTTTTAAATGATTATATATATATATATATAATGATAAAATAAATATTTGATTATTTTAAATAATACAGTTTTACAAACAAATGATTAACATGTAATGTTAATCGAAATTGGGCACTACTTTTTACCACACATTAATAAATAATAAAAGTTATCTCAACCATTATGAGAGGAATAGGGCAGTCCATAAATCTTGTAAAACATCTCTAGTGTTGAAAATTAGATAAATATTACAGCCACAAAAACATTTAAACGTGAAGATAAATTAACTGCACATATTCGGAACGCCACAAATATTTGGGTGAGTTCGGTCTGTGCTAGCAGAGTATATTGAAGTTACTTCCACTGGTTTCATAAAACTTTTTATTAATTATGTTAGCTTGTTTTATAACTCTTAAATGATATATTTTACGACTTCAATTACATTTTTCTGACAATCGATAAAAGAAATAAATAAATTAAAGCATTACAGTTTTATTGATTGTTACCCAAAATGATTGAATTTACTATCCTGTGGGCAATAGATTAGATCATCACGTCGCCGTTTCAAATTATGGTCTGGCAGATCTACATATTTACGGATTTAGCATATTCAAATATTGGCATATCCATGTTAAAATGTATTATTTTTCATCATCTAAAAATATGATGATTGGTTGCAGGAATACCAATCATCTCTTGAAGAGATTCATATTATCGATGGAAATCGTTCGGGAATTACCAAATTATTTCTTAAATAGTTTTAAAATGCAATGCTTGATATATTTTAATTCTTCGGAAGAGACTGCAATCATCCAGTATTTTCCGTTTGGTCCTGTTTTGTTTATCCTGTATTTAGTAAATGTGATTGCTTGGTTGTGTTCGAAGTAAGAGGGCGATACATTAACTTATTGTCACAGTGTATAAACTATTTACCCACTTAAAAAAAGTTACTTAAAAATTTTAAGTTACTTTGTATTAAAGTTATTTCCCTTTAAAAGGTTAACCAGCATTTTATTCTGAATTACAAGAAAATAATGAATAATATTTTACACTGGTATATATATATATATATATATATATATATATATATATATATATATATATATATACTAGCCCTACAAAGTGTCTGCAATTATAAAGGACGACAGCGCTTAGCTAAATGCCTCTGCAGGGAATACCGTTGCCAAGGGTTTACCCCTATAGTCTTTATTACTTTCCATCCATTTCTTTCTAAATTCAAGTTAAAACGTTAGTATAAACTACTGAACCGTCTCTATGAATATTTACATCATTTCATTTTAATATTATTATTCAAATATGTTTAAATGTAACATTTTCGTTTGTTAGGAGTAAATTGACGAATACATTAGTGTGGTCCCTAATTGTAATACATTGATTTTTGTGTAAAGTCAGAAAACTACAAAGTAAAAAAAGTTTATTTTTTCAAGGTATAAAGGTTATTTAAAAAAACAAACATATTTCTTCGACGAATTCATATTTTTATATAACGTTTGATGAAAATATTCCAAAAAAAAGACAGGTGTATAAATGTTGTAACCGTATACTTAATTTACTAATAACTAAAACTGTACGTAATAAAACCAGTAGTATTCAGGAATCAATAGGAAACATGGAAATCTATTAGAGAGAACAAAAAAAAGTCATTCGGTCTATTCCGTTATTTAATTTCCAGAATATAAGTTCTCCCTCGACATCAAAATACCTTTAGTGATCCACGAGTATTTTTATATAACGTTTGATGAAAATATTCCAAAAAAAAGACAGGTGTATAAATGTTGTAACCGTATACTTAATTTACTAATAACTAAAACTGTACGTAATAAAACCAGTAGTATTCAGGAATCAATAGGAAACATGGAAATCTATTAGAGAGAACAAAAAAAAGTCATTCGGTCTATTCCGTTATTTAATTTCCAGAATATAAGTTCTCCCTCGACATCAAAATACCTTTAGTGATCCACGAGTTACGTATTTTTTTGGTTTGAAAGATTTTTTGGGTAAAAACAGTCGAGATGAAAATATAAGCATAAGTTTAAGGTGTTGAAAAAATGTTCTGGAAATTGAATTCCAAGGAGTTAGTGCCAATGCTCTTATTGCAGTTGATTGTTTAAAAAAAATATTTGTGGGTCTGGTATCCCTTCCTGTATTAAGCTGGAGATGGCGTGGTGGCCGATCTCCGATGACAGCGACCTGAGCGTGGTGATCGGACACGGCGGTGGCGACCACAGAGACCGACACGTCTGCGATGTTGGATACGACGTTATCATTACTGATATTTTTCGGAAATTTACTAAACTTATTTAAAATTGAGTTAAAAATTAGCTTAAAGACACAACCTTTCCGAGTAATATGTTAGTTGTATATTGGAAATGTATGTGTGAAATTGAGTTAAAA
This sequence comes from Nephotettix cincticeps, assembly GCA_023375725.1. NCBI lineage: Eukaryota > Metazoa > Arthropoda > Insecta > Hemiptera > Cicadellidae > Nephotettix > Nephotettix cincticeps. The sequence continues at coordinate 127,529,517 of CM041786.1, read as the reverse complement.
ATTAATTAAAATATACAAACTTTCAAAGTAAAATGTTTGTTAACACAAAAAACAGGAAACAGGTATTTAAACACAGCCATATGTTTTTTTTCTCGAGGGGAAATGCTCTCATGCACCATCAGGGAGGAGAACGGTGTACTCCCGGGTGTGTCTGATTCGCACCCAACAAAAACCCCCCGCCTCAGGCTGTTGACCATTTCGGAATAACCTATTAAGGCATGAACCTCAAAGTGGAGCCTCGTATTTAAAGCTCAATGAACTTCAACTCCAATTTAGCCTTCTGAGGGAAGATCCAGGCTGTTACGGATCTTCAAGTTTCTTTCTCTTGAGAACTTTCTCCACGAAGGACGTGATGAGAGTCCAGTTCTCAAGAGATGTCACCATTTTTTCTACTGCGTTCTCTGGTGTAAATTCACCGATCTCCAGCAGAAGCTGCCTCCTTCGAACTGCCCACCGGCCACACTGGAAGAAAGTGTGAAAAGCGTCATCGTGGACACCGTCCCCGTAAATACAAGCCGGACTGTCCACTTTGGCCATCTTGTGAAGATAGGCTCGGAACAACCCATGTCCGGTGAGGAACTGCGTGATGAGGAAATTTACTTCCCCAAACCCACGATCAACCCACACAGACAGGTCCGGAATGAGTCTCCGCGTCCAAGCCGCTCTAGACTCATTTCGCCACCTCTCTTGCCACTGGTGCATGGAGCCTCCCTGGCCACCCGTGTCGCTTCCCAGGCGCCAAGTTCGGACTTGGTTATATACACATTTCTCCTTTTTTGGGCCAACAGGTCAACACAGCTATATGTTAAACGGAAAAGATTCAAAATTTAAATTTCACTAAATGTTTTTCATAGTAATGTTGTTCTAGAGGAGTCTATGTAATTAAAGATAAATCTAAAAGAAAATTTTGGAAATTTTCCTAATATTTTATGGTTAGTAAACAGGTTTTAAAATAGAGATTGTATTCGCAATATTTGTTTTTTTACTTTAGGCCTAGATTAGATTATTGAAATGGTGACCATACCACAAGGTAGGTATTTTAAGCCAAGTATGAATGATGAGTGAGTGTAAGATGATTGTGGCGTGATCTTATAGTCTTGTTACTGACTAAGGCTGACATGTTCCTTAAATAGGATGTTAATTAGTAACCCAGCAGCCGATGGCAACTAAGGGACCTACAGTTTAACGCGGAATCTGAACCACGGCCTCTGAATTACGAATTGGTCTAATCATGAGGATGGTCTTAGCAGATTAAAGTAGTATTCATTAGTGCGGACGTTAATCCTCACAAGAGAACACTACACCCACCGACCATCACTCACAACTATCTACAATTTGTTACCTCCGAGTAGCTGAATTACAGGACGTTGCCTAGAGTTTATGTAGTAAATTGCAACATTTACGCTTAGGGTTACAATATTCTGTGTTTTACATGGTGAAAATATGTTAAATAATTTACAAAGATAATAACTACTACCAATAATTATGCAAATTAAAAGCACAATAAATATTTACCTCAATAATATTAGGATTGGCATTTCAAATATTTATTATTCATGTTTTTTCAATGATTTAGAGAGGCGGAAAAATTTGATTCATAAGATAAATGCAGGTTTATGTAAAAAATTAAATTTTCAAAGACTGTGCCAAAAATATCATTTCTATATTTATGTTTTGATCGAAAAGGCATTTAGAAAAAAATACAGGGACAGTTATGTTCCAGTTTATATTCCAAAATAATCTCACAAAAAAGTGTAACCAATTTAAACATATCAATGATAGTTTTAATAAGTATATAAATGTATCAATGAAGTTATTCAACACTTAGAAATATAAGAGCTGGTTTTACACATTCGGAGATCACCTTTAATAGTTGACCCACTATGTTTTCTCTTTGTGCCTTTTCTCTGTTCATGTATAATGAATTCAATTCGCTGGTGAGATATTCATAAAATGTCGGTAATACTCGTAACAGGATTCTATCTGCAGTCTTCACCGCTAGAAGCAGCTCCCTTTGATCTTGCATCAATTGCTTGCAGCCCTCAAATATCTTCTCTAATGTTACTCCTGTTGGGGATGTAATCACTTCGTGTACTCGAGTTCTAATGGCAGCAGCAAGAGCATGGGATGCATCAGCACCTTTCTGAACACGTGTACAATGTGATAGCGTTAGAATATGTTAGTTTAATTGAAACCAGTACAGTCAGAAGTACCTCAAGGTAGTAAACACACACACACACACACACACACACACACACACACACACACACACACACACACACACACAGCACGCACACACACACACAAACACACACCACACAGACAATAACTAAAAAACAACAACAAACTAAATACTACTGACTAACTAAACTAAATGTACTCTGTTTCTATTTTAGACTACCAAAAAACTTTTGATGTGTTGGATGGTAATATTCTGTTTTCAAAATTTAAAAATATGGATTAGGTGGCAAGGCCTTACAGTGGCTTCAATATTTATAATAAAAGGAAACAAATTGTTAAGATTAATACTGTTTTGAGTGACACTTTGGAATTGCTGTATGCTACAATATTTGCATATACGGATGATACTGTTCTGGTCTGCTCAGCTTGGAAAAGAAAATATCTGATATTAAAACTAAATAAAGACCTGAAAAAAATATCAGAGTGGGTAACTGTCGATAGAATACAGTATTAATTAATTTAGTTCATAGTCTAAATGCACGATGCTCTTGGTTATGACAAAGAAAGAGATGCATTAAAAACTATTTTAATTTACTGTGGCGTAGACATAGTTATTTATATGGTTGTTCATGTACACCTATTGAATGTTAAGTACCTTGGGGAGTATGCCGACCGATATTTGAAATGGGAGCAACATGTTAATAACGTATCAACTAAGTTAAGAAAAATATATTATGCATTGTATCATTGTATCATGCAATATAAAAAGTGAATATTTGGGTAAACTGTGTAGTAATTACCCATCACCTTCCAGCCAACTATTATATATAAATTTTAACGACTATTGTTTTTGGTCTCTGGGCACCTAAAGACGAAAAAATAATATAGTCCTGGGCTTAAGTCTTACCATGAGACCTATGGTAATAGCTTCTTCCCTATGGGAAAATCCACAAAAACTCACTCTTTCGGTCCTTAAAGTTTTTCTCTATCTCCAACGATTACCGAGACATTAAAACATTTAAACACAGTACGTTGTATTTTGGGGCTCCTATCTCCAACGGTTACCGAGACATTAAAACATCTTAACACAGTACGTTGTATTTTGGGACTCCAATGTTAATCTTATAGAGGATAAAGAAAAATTAATATTTTACCTATTAACTAATATTTTTTATTTAGCTTCATGTGGCTAAGATTCATCCATTTATGCTTAGAAATCATAGTTTATTCGTTTATCATGGCAGCTCATCTGCATATTCTTTTCCCATATTAATCATATAGGGAATAGGTAAACTCCTTTATTTGTGGTCAGATGTTGATGAAACTTGGTATAAATTGTCAAAATAAAAATTGTTTATGCTATAAATACGTACTTTCTTTGTTCCTAGAGCAGAAAACCGGCATACTCTTTCCTATGTTAATCGTATGGAGAAGAGGCAAATAAATAACTCTCGTATTCATAGACAGATATTCATAAAACGTGTCATATATTATTATATTGTTGATTTGGAAATTCGCTGAGTACGCAGGTCTGCTACGGGGGTATTTTTGGGATTATAAAGGAATAGAATCCTATTAAAATATTTGGTGGTTCGATATTGGACACAGCTGTCTTTGTTTACAAATTCATTACTACACTCATTCATCATTAATTAATAATCCTGGCAAAATAATCAGATAGCCTTGTCAGTAACAAACCTACACGTGTTTTAAAATCTATTACACTAAAACACACACCCGTAAATTATATTAAACATTAAATAGCCACCAGACTGAGCTGTGTAATATGTGTAAACTACGGAGATAAAATAAAATATAAGACGATTTCACGGGACAGAAAAGGTAATGCCACTTAACTAGTCAATCACAACTCATAGCTCCTATATTAACGAAATTTGGAATATAGAAATATATAACACACATGAATATTGTAACGTTCAATTTTGTTTCAAGAAGAAACAATTTCTTTAAAACCAATTCAAAAAGAGAATCAATAGTACTTCGTTTTGATTTGTCAATCAATGTATACCACCTATCAAAATATTTAAATCTATCACTAATATTATGGTTTATATAGTTTCACTCTAAATCTACATACCTTTTCGTCGTAGTCCATCCCAAGCTTGCCTTCCTCTGGTAATGGATCAATACTTAGAAATATAAGAGCAGGTTTTACACATTCGGAGATCAGAGGTAATAGATTGTTAACTGTTTGTTCCCTTGATTGTGGATTAAATAAGGATTTAAGTTTATTGGTGAGGTCTTTATAAAATATCGGTAATACTCGTAACAGGATTATGTCCGCAGTCTTCATCTTTAAAAGTAGTCCACGTTGATCCTTCATCAATTGCTCACAGGCCTCTATAATTATCTTCCCGTTTAGATTTTTAACTGTCCTATACAGTTCGAGAATCCGCGTTTGAATAGCAGTAGCGAGATCAAAGGATGCCTCAGAACCTCTCTGAACATATGTACAAAGTGATAGGTTTAGAATAAATTATTAGTTTATACTACTCTCTCTACTATAACTAATTCACACACACACACAAAAACTATGGAATAGGCGGTAAAGCGTTACAATGGCTTCAATCTTTTTTTAGTAAAAGGAAACAAGTTGTTAGGATTAATACTGTTCTGAGTGACGCTTTGGAATTGCAGTATGGTACACCTCAAGGAGGCGTATTAGGCCCCATTATATTTTTGATGTACATAAACGACCTACTTGAGCTCAAACTAAGTTCTAAAATATTTGCCTATGCGGACGATACTGCTCTGGTCTGCTCAGCTTGGAACAGAGAATCTCTGAAATTGAAAATAAATAAAGACCTGAACAAAATATCAGAGTGGTTAACTGTCAATAGAATATTAATTAACAGTTCAAAGTCTAAATGCATGATGTTTTTTGATTATGGCAAAGAAAGGGAAATGTTGAAAAATGATTTTAATCTACTGTGCCATAGACATAGTTGTTTATATGGTTGCTCATGTACACCTATTGATGTTGTTGAGAATGTTAAGTACCTCGGGATGTATGTCGACAGATATTTGAAATGGGACCAGCATGTTAATTATGTATCGACTAGGTTAAGAAAAATAAATTATGCATTGTATCATTTGAGAAAGAACATAAAAAGTGAACATTTAGGGAAAGTGTATACTGCTTGGTTTGAGAGTGTTATGAGATATGGTATAGTGCACTATGGGGGAGCATACCAAACGATTCTTAGGCCTGTTGTTATGTGTCAGAGAAATGCACTTCGCACAATATTTAGCATTAAGAAACATGACAGATTATCTTATATATTTGCTGAAGAACGCATTTTGTCTTTTAGCCAATTGCATGTTTACTGCATGATTATGTTTATTAATAAGTATAAGTTTTTGTATTGCATGAGGCCTGTAGCTAGATTAACACGCACGGCTCAGTACAATTTGATTGAGGAATCGTTTTTCAGAAAAGAAATTAGCAGGCACCAATTTTGCTGTCTTGGCCCTAAGTGCTTTAACGACTTTGTAAGGTTTTTTGGCAATGAGATTTATCACTTAAGTATATCTAAGTTTAAATCGATAGCTTTACAATATTCAATGCATGTAGCATGATTTACTGAGTTTGTTGTTTCTCCTAATAGTTGGAATGGAATTGAAACTGCGGATGATTTAGCTATAGTGTCTGATTTAGATTGCATTATTTTGCTAAGTGTTTTGTTGAATATTTTCTATGTTGATGCTCTCTGTGTTTGATGTTCATATAATCTTATTTATTGCTTCTTATTTATTGAAATTGCTAATTTGATTTGTAAATTAGTTGGCATGGCATTGAAACTAACGGAAACCATTGTATTATACATCTAAATGTTTTGTTGAAAATTGAATGTTTTTATATGCATGATATATATATATATATATATATATATATATATATATATTTTAGTCTATAAGTTGCTAGAAATTGCTATTTATTTGCTGGTATGAGCACAACATTTTCAGTCTGTGTTTATTTGTGATCGCAGCGTGATACAAGTGGCTGTGAAATAATGAACAATTGCTAGAAAAAATATGAGCATGGTTTTGGGCAAGATGATTTTTCAGAGGATAAGTAGCATTGCTGACTCAATTTGAAATTCGAAATGTAATAAAAAAATGTATATTTTCTGTCCCGCGCGTGCTCTATGTGGCACATGGGATAATGTAATGTATTTATATATTTTTTGAATAAAGATGTTTGAACTTGAACTTGAACTTGAACTTGAACACACACACACACACACACACACACACACACACACACACACACACACACACACACACACACACACACACACACACACACACACACACACACACACACACACACACACACACACATACACACACACACACATACACACACACACATACATATATATATATATATATATTGATCATGTGGTGTGTGCATACATTACACGGTTGCTTAAGTACACAATACCTTTTAAAAGATGTTACAGTAATTTATTTAGTATTTTTGATTGGAGATTGTACTAATACTAAAACTTTTATTTTCACTCCTTCTGGATTAAGTTTAAGTTATTCAAGTGAGGATGCCAGATTTATAGGTCATATTATTGACATGGATTTGATGTCTAGGCTAAAGGGGGGGAGGGAGTTGTGATTCATTTACATGGCAAAGTTTTATGGAGTATTTATAGTACATAGTAGAGTCTACGTCATCTGGTTAAGAGAACACCTGTTTAGAGGAACTGAAAACATTCCTTTCAGTCATATCCACAAGCAACTTTGTATCTAGCTTATTTTAAAAAAAATACAGGAAACAGTATATAATACATTTTTTCAAGTAACTAAACGATTATTTTGAGATGAATTGATGAATGAAATTGGAAATCTATTTAACCTCTTGATTTTGTAAAAATATTTTTTCATGTTTTTACCCAATATAAAATACGCATGTTTGTTCCTATCTTACATAAACTATTCCATAACCAATATATAGTTTAGGAATTAAATATATGCAAGTTCTCAAACATTATATTTTGTATTTTTATTCGTACCCGCAATCTTCATGCGCAAAATGATGGGTGAATCATTTATATTGTCTGCCAATGAGCAACGTAACTGGGGGACTTTGGGTGTTGTTGTAAATTATGGGATTATGAATTTAAAAGTTATTATATAATCGCCTTCTTATTATCTTATTGGACGATCTGATAAAAAATGTGCTTACCATGTTGCAAATACACAGGTCAATTGAATTGACCATATTGACACGTTTTTTTGTCACTAAATACAAATCATCGTAGAATTACAGGGTGATAAATAATTAATTATGAGTAATTTTATAATTACGTTACTGGAATTTATATCCTGTATTACAGACTACCACATTTTGTATTTTTTTTAAATATTACACATATAAAATATAATTAGGGCGCTCTCGCCTTTTTTATAGTTTTCTAACGAGGATTGTAACTAATAACTAACTTAAAGCATCCCAGGAAACCAAAAATCGTTTCGCAGGACCAAAAAAGGCCTGATTCCTCAGGGAGTAGGTCTTTCTGACACACGTGCCTCACGCCTACGGGTTGAACACCGAACCACCCAGACCACAGTCAGAGCGGACATCCCTTGTTAAAATGGTTGAATACTCACTAAAACTATGGGTTTAAAGTTTCATTTCAAATCTACATACCGTTTGGTCGAATGGTATCCCAAATTGGTATTCCTGTAGCGGTGAAGATTTTGGTGGGGGTGGTGATGGTGGTGGTGGTGGTGGTGGTGGGGACGGTCTTGGTGGTGGTGGTGGTGGTGGGGACGGTCTTGGTGGTTGTGGTGGTGGTGGGGACGGTCTTGGTGGTGGTGGGGACGGTCTTGGTGGTGGTGGTGGTGGTGGGGACGGTATTGGTGGTGGTGAGGGTGGCGGTTGCTCTTTATCTCTTAATTCATTTTCCATCTTAAGTCTTTCAAATTCCTCCCTGTATGAAGAGCTATCACTCCCCACTCCGAATCCCG